>CM077017.1:74171900-75528807 GCA_039090855.1 Macrothele yani | reverse complement strand
GGTTTGGGAAGATTTGGAGGCAGAATTCCCCGCGAAATCTAAGTACGTCATCTTCAAGTATGAATTTATTAGATTTAGGGTCACTTAATATCGTTTTGAAAATACGATTGCTTAATGCTACATCATAACTGAGCTTAGAAATTGGGATGTTATTTCTGGCCAATTTTCTTAAAATGTAATGAATATTTAGCTCTTTAGTTTGGTGTTTTATATGGCTCCCCAGCTTTCTCTTAAAATCTCCGCCCCACTATTAAGTTTACTTTAAGAGGTAATCACAATGTTATCATACAAGTAAAATGGCATTGGAAAACTTGTTTTACGAGGCACAGGTACAGATTTTATCCATGTTGGACTATTTGTAAGGAAACTGTCAGTCTGGTTGAATCTAACGATATGCGATAACAGATCTCGCACTGCATGTAACATGAATGTCAATTAAAGCAGTACCATAAATTAATCTTGCGTAACATGTTAAAGTACAGTGGTCATCTTTATAAAATTTCCAACTTTTCTTCCTTAACAAAAGGCTCTCTACTTTTGACTTCAGGCATTTCCTCGCCATCAGGGTATGCCAAAAGCCCTCAGCATTAAATTTAGTCTTAATAGCTATTACATAACAATTTTTGAGTCATGGCGACAACAAGCCACACACATACACCAGTATTAAAATAGTCTAATCATGTTCGGGGGAGCCCAAATGGGTATTTTCTGTTGAAATCTGGAAGTCAATTTGTTTTTGCGATTACAATACTTCTTTATACATTAGTGGGAGACAGTAAAAATGCGCGAGTAATATTTTAAGAATGTCCGGCAGAGTGAGGGGAACCTCAAAACCTATGCAGTGTGTAGGTCTCCGCTAACTGTAAATCCACCACTGGTCGTACTATAGGTTTTGCTATTTAGTCAGGTCAATGCAACTGGTTACGTGAAGGAATAAAATTTCAGGATATTCAGTGCAATACAAATTCTTCATAGGAACCATCGTTGTACTTTTATTTTTAAGTTGTGTATTCAAAAACCAGGCCCGTCCCTAGGCATTAGGCAAGCTGATCACTCGACGTCTGAGGGCGCACAAAATATTTACAGAAAACGGTCGGATTCAATTCTGTTTTATTTCGGAATTCAGGAAGATCAGAATTTAAAAGTTTGCATGGCTTGCAGGCTAGATTTGATGCCTGTACTCTCTTGAGAAGTATTTGCAATTTTAAATTTATATATTCCATTATCTTTTGGTGTGGCATATTAGGCATCATATACCCAGTGAGTAAACAATTACAATCCCTAAACTTCGACATAAAGGCTGCTGTTACTTCACTTTGGGTGTATTGAAGTTTTTAAAAATTATTGGAAAAACGGATTTGCTAAAGTAAAGTTTGCAGCTTGCGAGATTTTAACTATCTTAGAAGTACCCATTCATAGCATAAATACTGTTACAAACGTTCAACAGATGGCGAGCAACCGGTGTGTAACGTCACCGATCAGCTAGGAAGCATGAAGTAGCTATAGTCCGGGCCACCATGTCCGCTCCTGAGTATGACCCGTTTTTTTAATGTTGAAAAACAATCTGTTGGCCAGATTTGAAAAACTGAAGGTTTTGATAACCAGGTAACACCTATTCAGAAATTCAAGTTGTGATGTGACACTAGTTGGTAGAGCGATCCGTGGGGTATTTATTCAACGGGAAATGAAAAATATCGATGTGTAGATGACTGTTTATTTTTTTATCTGATGGAAAACTGAAAGGAGTAGAATACGTGCTGGCAGCTTTTTAAACAATGACCATTGTGACACCTGAAAAAGGGTTGAAAACTGTGTACACATGCTTATGTGAAGAGTGATGTTCGATTTCATCATTCATTCGAACAGCACTTCCACAAAGCAAATTTCCATCTCACGGCTTAAAAATCTGTATTCAGATCTATCGTGATCAGATTCAGTTCACAAGTTAAAAATATATATATGCAAGCAGGAGGAAATTTTTCCAGTCTTGTGAAAACCTAATCGCACTTCTTTCATCCTCCATTTATCAGTGATCCACGCTAAAACCAAATTTTTAAATTAAGGAGCAGGGGTACTCGCATAGTGTTGCACACAGAACACAGAACAGAGTTGAGGTGCAGAGATTTATACATCAAAATCATACCTCCAATACACCCCCGATTTCCTCAGATATCCCCACAAAAGATCAATACTCTCCCATTTGAGGGTGTATAACGCACGCGTGGA
Organism: Macrothele yani; assembly: GCA_039090855.1. Lineage (NCBI taxonomy): Eukaryota > Metazoa > Arthropoda > Arachnida > Araneae > Macrothelidae > Macrothele > Macrothele yani. The sequence goes on along the minus strand of CM077017.1, from coordinate 75,526,581 downwards.
TATATACATATGTTTTTAAGTATAATTCTTTTTATTACCTATAGCATAGTTGTCAATAGCAATTAGCCTTTATACGAATTCCACAACTGTACCTTGAAGTATCTTCACTGTAACACAATAACCCCCTCCCCCCTATTTTTTAATTTGAAGTGTTTTTTTCTTTCTGCTTGTTTAAAGTCGGTCATTGCAACTGTGAAACATATATACGTTTCTCTTCATTTTAGTCGGTTACAGATTTTGCAGATATACTTCGGAATCACTTCAGCATGAACACAATTTGTGAAAATCAATATTTGCTGTTTCAATACGTTTCTACTTTACTGTTCTTAGCGGAAGCACTAAAAAAATTTCCAGTTCTTATCATTAATAACTATAAAAAAAAAAATTCAACCGTTCTCCATTTTCAGTCTTTTTGTCCCATTTTTTAATCCTAAGTCTTCAACCTAGGTAATTCACTACAAAGAATTCCCTGGAGTGGTGACACTGATCGAGCCAGATCTGGCTGTGCGTATATATTTTTCTAAGTGGTTTCAGCAATTTTAATATTCTAATCTGATGTGGTGTCGCAGTCTCGTGCAGAAGTTTGTATGCCACTATTATTATTCACGTAGTTTGTAACTTTACTAAAGAAAATATACCTAGATTTTCCATTAACATTATATGTACAAGTTATAATAGTGCTGCAATTAAATTTTCCAGCTGACGTGCATCACAACGGCAGACAGATGGCAGCACGTCAGCGTTCTATCTGACGTGCTGCCATCTGTCTATCGAGCAGTCGTGGACGGCAGAGTGGGTGAGCCCAACGTTATGGATGTTTCAAATGCTGCAACCGAGTACATTTGTAGGTATTCTAATTGTAAAATGTCGTTGACCCCAGGTCGTATAATGTACCGTTCTGAAGCTTAAATGATGATTTACATGCCAGCAGGTGTATTCTTACAAACCACATTTCATTCTTCAAGAGCTCTGACAAGGATTGAAAAGCAAGTGAATCAAAACATTTGGAATAAAATGGTTCTTCCATTGCCGATGCAATGAGTAAAATTAGTTCTTATATTACAAAACATTGCCTCACGAAATGCTTATAAAACCTATCTTTAATTTTTGATGCCAGATTCAAACTATGGGCCTTTCACATCATTAAAAATAATGAAGGAAAGTCAAACTAAGTTGTCTTGTCTTTGGTTACAGTTGACCCTAGATCATTCTTTCTGAAACGTGACATTGAAACACTCACTGCTAGCAGTTACTGGTTTCATCAACAGGTTACCTAACTGAATTTTCTTCTAAGAAAAGCACCGATTGGAACAAATATTTTAAGTTTGTCATTAGGTTTATCGCATTTTGTCATTCTAAAGTATTTGACATATTTGCTCCAGCTTTTATCGTAGCATACATACATCATCGACCTGTACTGGGGTTTTGATCAAATTCAGCACACTGATGTTATTAATATTCTGAGCACTCTTTTTGTAGTAAAAAATGCTTAAGCACATCATGGGACTTCACGGAAATGCAGGAATTAAATTCTGATAAGCATAGAGAATGCCGCGCATTTCTTATGAGATAGAGAATTATATTTACCTATCAACATCTAAGAAAATTGCATCAACCAGGACATGAAATCGAATCCACGTCTTCCATGTGTAACGTACCAGGAGATGTGACGTACCTGCCAGAAGGACGCACACGACATAAAGGCAGATAGGAATCAGAATAAAATGTCTGCGTAGCTCAGTTGGTAGAGCGACTTGTTCCGGAATAAGCGGCCTCGGGTTCGAATCCCGGCGTAGACCAAAAATGATGGAGAAATTTACTTCGTTATATTGGCGCCCGAACTATCCGGATGATCCGACCGTTCAAAATTTCGCAATGGTGTGATGTTATTTCCACACCGCGAGATAGGAAAAATAAGAGAATCCTTTCTCCAGCACTTCGAGAAAAAAAAATAAGGGGGAGATGATGTAACGTACCAGGAGATGTGACGTACCTGCCAGGAGGACGCACACGACATAAAGGCAGATAGGAATCAGAATAAAATGTCTGCGTAGCTCAGTTGGTAGAGCGACTTGTTCCGGAATAAGCGGCCTCGGGTTCGAATCCCGGCGTAGACCAAAAATGACGGAGAAATTTACTTCGTTATACATGTTACATGTGAGTATTACACAGACGCGACGCTGCGCGTGGGCTTTACTTTTTATGTCGCTCCCTAGGACCAGTGGCCCTAAATTAGACAGGCGTCTACTGAATACCCTGTACGTTGTGCAAACTATGAGAGAGAGAGAGAAACATATACGATTCAACAGAATTAATTTCCTTCAACTTCATGCTCCTGTTCTCAAGCACTGCCTGACTTCCATGTATATTACTGTTATGTTAGCAACTGGTTAGGTCGGTTTTTTTTTAATATTATAATCGGCGCAAGCGCCTTACTTGATGACTCCGTCGGTATGAAAAGCTAACGTTGGAAGGATCTCTTTTTACTTTAAATACATTTTTCTGAGAAAATACCGGCTGAACCACAAGTGCTGCTTATCCGGGTATGTAAAAGCTTCATGAAGGTTCTTTTAGGTGTTTGATTACCTGACTAAAGACTGAAAGAGCCTTTGATAAATTCTTAGCTCTGCTGAGCTCGTGCATTAAGTGGCAGAGAAACATGTTCTGTGATACCTGTAAGTCGAATTAATCCTGCATCTGTAGCACAATTAACATTTTCTTTTCCGTGGTAGAAGTTTTTCACGAAAACTAATTGCTTAAATGTTTTACCCGCAAATAACTGGCATGGTAAAAAAAGCTGTAACAAACACAAGATAAATGAAGATTGCATGCCTATTTCAGCGAATATGCAATGTTTACTACAACTTTTCTCTCTGAAGAAAAAGAATTTATGGTGGGCGTTAGTTGTTAGTGGAGAATATTAACATAAGCATCCGCCAGTAATAGGGTACCACAGTGCTTAAAGATTAATTGCCTACTTTGACCTCAGACGCCGATAAAGTAGAACTAAATTTCTGTATATTACTCAAGAAATTTCTGTATGTCAACATGGGTTGAAAATATACCGATTATACTGTATTAATAACTGGAACATTATATTAATTGAATATGAACATGACACTACTATTTAATTTACTGTACCTCTGTTTTGAATAATCTTATTTATCTGTCTAGACAAATTTTCGAATTTCATTGTATCGCGCATTTCAATGTAACAATCCATCATGGAGGTAGAAAATATAGGACACGCCTTAACCGCAAATTTATGAAGCTGATCTGTTAACTGTTATGATATCCCTCCGCGTGCTTGGTTACCTTCTTGGTCGTGTCTGCCATAGGAAAGCATTGAAAATTTGTGTGCTTTTTAGAAACTAATATTTTTTGTGGAACTCGTTTGTCAGCGTAGATTTTTTTTTTCTGTGTCTGACAGCATACTTTAACTTGTTCATATTTAGTTTCCATGGGATCCTACGTGGCATTCAACTGTGCAACTAAATTTGAAAAGAAAATACCAGGTATGTCATTCCACCGGTTAGTATCACTTTATTTTCCGTTTACTAGCTTTAATTAAATTCTTTGGGATTCAATCGTCGATTGCAATTTACTGTGAATGGCAACTGTATATTTTTCTGTGATTTGCTTGCTTTTAGCATATTATGTAATGTTCTAAATTTGTAGCAACATTAAAGAAGTCGCTAGGTTTACGTAGGTTTTACAGAGCTGTTTACGAAAGTTGTAGCAACTTTTTCTGGAATAGTGTAGATTATGTAATTGGAGGGGTATTCATAACTGAACCACGTTTAAAAGAATGTTCAATATAACTACATTATTAAGATAATCGTCTTTGAATTATTAATAACCCGCCTATAATTATGACAGTGTTCATATCCAAAAACTTTGCACTCTAAACAACAACGATAGGGTTTGGGAATTAGCTACATTTACCAAAAGTTCATCTCTTTCTTTTTCCTGTTTTAGGGCTTGACCAGTATACCAAATTGCAGATTTGACCATAGCTGGTAAATACTACTCATTTTAAACTAATAGACAAGGTGCTTTTGATAGTGTGCTACAAGATCAGTTAATAGAACTGGCGCTCCTTTATTTAAAACTGAACTTCACAGTACAAAGATTTTCTGGATTAGTAGAGGACATTAAAACAGTAACTTTTGCATGTGAGACACTGCACTCACCGTTTCTTGGAAGTATATGACAATGCAAAACATTACTGTTAATATCTCCTGATTCACAACAAAACCACTTTGTATGTGAAACATAAAATGATGGTGATACTAAACACAGTAGATGAGAAAAGTGAAAGTTGAAACACAAAGGGTGCACAGATATTTAAAAGATTAAAAAATAAAAGAATAGAAGTAAGAGACAAATGAACAAGGAAACATTTAAAAGTGACCGAACATGAGTACCTTACAGTGAAGATTTGCACTTCTGGCTCCTCTCAAGCTATGACCCTGTAAACATATGTATGCACATTTTGATTTTTGAAGAAATATTCTCATGATACATGGAAATACATTAGAATTATTAACACAGCAATCATACATCTATAAATTGCTTGTATTTCCTGTTCATTCCAAAAATAGATTTGATTCTCTTCGGCCACCCTTATTCTAGTCACTGCACATTTTTGGTATTCTAAAACTTTTTATTCATTTTACAGAGCAGTAAACATTTTAGGATCATCAGTTACTTTGATGTTCCATAGATAAGCTATCATTCAAACATATTTCATTCACTTCTGGTACCAAATGTTTTCTTTACCTGATTTAGTTGCTATTCTGTAATGTATGTATATGTTCTGAGATTAAACATTGTTTTCATGCATTTTAACTCTCTCATGAATAATCTGCTTTTTCTGTCAAATATTAATTACAACATATACACTGAAGAGCAATTGAATTAGAGATACCTGTCTAGTAACGTGTAGCACTATCCTTTCGCCCTGATGACGGCGGCGATTCGTCTCGGCATGGACTCGACAAGACACCGGAAGCGTTGGGAAGCCATACGGATCCACGACCCCTGAACAAGCTCCCACAGTTCACGAAGACTTGATGGAGAGGGTCATCTCTCTCGATGGCATCCCAGTTGTGCTCGATGGGATTGAGGTCAGGTGACCTAGCTGGCCAAGGAAGCGAGGTCACGTCGGTGAAGTGTTCATCCAACCATTCGGGTACAATTCGGGAGCGATGACACGGTGCATTGTCTTGTTGCAGGAGGAGGTCCCCAGTATGATGTTGAAGACGCACAAACGGGAGAAAATGGTCGTCCAGGATATCCGGGTAACGTTGATATGTGACGGATGATGTCACACGTACCAGGGGTCCCATTTCAGTCCCCGTAAACAGTCCCCAGACGAGAATGCCACCCCCACCAGCTTGAAGAGAACCCTGCTGGCAAGAAGGATCCGTCGCTTCATGTGGTTTGCGCCGTACTCGTATCCTGCCATCCGCATGTACCAACGTGAATATCGACTCATCAGTCCAGGCAACATTTTTCCACATGTCTAGGGTCCAGCGGCGATGTTCCCGCGCCCATGCTAATATTTGCACCCTGTGTTGTGCTGTCAGCAGCGGTACCCTCGTAGGACGATGGCTTCTGTACCTCATAGCGAGGAGATGGTTCTAGATGGTGTGGCTACTTACACGTTTTTGTGCACCAGCGTTAAATTGTCGAGTGATTTCTTGCAGTGTGGCCCGTCTATCCGCTGTTACAATGCAAGCTAGCCGACGATGACCCCGCTCAGCTATACGCTGTTGTCCACGGCAGTTGGCCCTTGCAGGGATGATTTTACCGGATTCGATGTGCTCACGGTGCGCACGTGACACAGTGGCTCGTGAAAATCACATTGCCTGCACGACTTCCGAGATGGAGTGGCCCATTCGTCGGGCCCTGACAATTTTCCCACGATCAAATGCGCTTAGATCCTTCGTCTTACCCATACTGCGTCCGACTCTTACTGATTCCCGTCGCATCACGCCTTTTATTGTCGGATCGCTGCATACGTCATGTCGTTTCCGTTTACAGGGCCGCCCACAGCGCCACATTTGCATAACTCCAGCTGTCTCTAATTCAATTGCTCTTCAGTGTATGCTCTAATTAAACTTTCCCCTTTTGATTCTCTGTTGATATTTAAAGTCCTTCTTGTTACCTTTTCTTCCTTTACATCATGTCTTACTTTTTTTGGTAAAATCATTGAGATGTAGCTAAAAGGTCATTCCTTGCACAGTGGGTGTGGCATGTGTGTTTTGTCTATCGAGCTTATGACCTGTCTCTGTTTTATCAACAGATTGCAATTTCTTCAAAACCGAGGTGTTTGTGGTAGCTGAAACATTCAAATATTTTACATAGAGCGTTTTAAGAAATATTACTTACTTGGGGTTGAATTAGTGAGTAATCATCATTATATTGAACTGAGATTTTACCCACCTATTTGTTCATTCGCTGTTTCAAATGGAAAAACTGTGAAATCTTCGGTTTGTTAGCAAGACATCGAGGTTTCCACCGATACATCGAAAAAACATGGTTTACACGGATACATCGGGCGTTTTAAGAAATAGTACGTTGCTAGATGTTTCATTGGTGAGCATCACTGTTACACTACACAGAGACTTTACAAATCGACTGCCCATTCATTGCTTCAGATGGAAATGTGCGATTTCTCCAGTTTATTAGAAAAACATCGACTATCCGTCTCGAGCCAAACCTGAGTATATCTAACGCCTTGTCTCATTGGACGCGCTGAGTTGACACGGACCAACTGAATACGAATTGGCGTGTTACTTTAAAATACCAGCACATGTGTAACATGTAATGATGGAACAATAACAACAGATATTAATACATAGTCGGGTCATATTATTGTGAACACCAGCTAATATCCAGAGTAACCGCCATGTGTAGCACGGACAGCAGCTAGACGCGTTGGAGTGACTCAATGAGGTGATGGAAGGTATATCACAGTTATGTGAAGCCATGCTGACTGCAGTGCATCTGACAGCTGCTGAGGTGTGCGTGGTGGAGGATCCATTGAGCGAACAACACGATCGAGGTGGTCCCACAGATGCTCAATTGGGTTTAAGTCTGGGGAATTAGGGAACCAGGGAAGTACTTTGAAGTCATCATCATGCTCTTCCAACCACTCTTGGACATTTATAGCTGTATGACACGTCGCATTGTCGTTCTGAAAGATCCCATCCTTCCCAGGGAAAACAATCAGCATGTATACCGGTGTACGTGGTCTGCAAAGATGGATTCATAACGAATTCGGTCCATAGTGCCATCCACAGGTATGACTGGACCCACTGAATGCCACGAAAACATTACTCAGACGATAACGTTTCCCCCACCAGCTTGTGTTCTGCCAGCAGTGGTTGAAGAGTGTTTATTCTCCGATGTTTTTCGTCTTATACGCCAACGCCCATCCGTTCGATGACGCAGAAAATGTGACTCATCGGAGAAGCCAATCCTTTGCCAATCAGCAGAGATCCAATTCCAATACTGCCGTACAAATGTAAGCTTTTTCTGCCGATGCACCTTTGTTAGCATAGGTGCAGTGACCATCCATCTGCATTGGAGCCCCATATGCAGCAGGGTTCGTTCAACTGTCGTTTCAGACACACTTCCGGTAGCCCCCTGGTTCATTCGGACAGAGAGTTGCTCTACTGTAGCGTGTCGATCGGCCCGCACGCACCTTCGCAGCATACGTTCATCTCTCACATCAATGGCACATGGTGCTCCGCAGTTTCCATGTCGCTTATTCGCAATGGTAAAATTTCTCCAATCACGGTACACTTTAACCACAGCAGCACGCAAACAGTTCACAAACTGCGCTGTTACAGAAATACTTCCACCTTTGGCCCGAAAGCCGATCATCATCCCTTTTTGCAAATATGATAAATCTCTCCTTTTATCCATGACAGCAACGAGTAATATGTTTTTAGAATGCCTACAGCATACCTTACATACCCTCCAAGAAATCTCACGACACGTGCCTTCTTTTATTGGCTACGCGCTGTTGACGTCAAAAGTAGGAGGTGGGCTCAATAATGTAACTCCACTGTGTAGTTCCAAGATATAAAAATCTCGCGGCGCTTCAACATCAAATTTCGTACCATCTCTTATAGATAGCGGATGGGATATATTCTTGAGGTATAAAAAGGCTTGAAGTATAACAAGTATAATACGATTTACTATGAGTTTAATACATGTTCATTCATATCTATATTTAGTCGTAGCAACATCTAAAGCTAAAGTCAGGGTTTACTATTTAAGCCCATGGTAATGGTATACCTAATTAATATGCAATAAAATAAATGTTATTACTGTTCCTTCAAACCTGCTTAAGATCAGTTGCAAAAGTCTTTCGCAGAAAAATAGCGAAGAAAAAGTTCAAAAGTAATAAAACTCTCTTGATATTTTTTTCTCTTCAATGCGAAAAAACTAAGTCTGGATTCAGTTTACATCAGAAATTGTGGGACGTTTTGAAATCCCTGAGCACCTGCATAGTAAACATTGCTCACCTGCTAAAGTTTATGAAGGAATAATAGAAGTACCAAAATTCTGTGCCGATGATTGGGGAAGGCATTCGAGATTTTTATCACCAACTTAAAGGTACAAGGTGTACCTCTTAAGCAGTCACTACTGGTGGAAAGCCAAGAATTTTCATCTTTCTTAAGATTGCTTTATATGACTAAGGTCACCAATGTACATATATGCCTGTATATGGAGTGATAGTGTAATCACATGTAAGTTGTTCAGTTATATTTGAAATAGTCCATTGAGAGAAAATTCAGTCTTATCTAGCTACACATTTTGAACGCTCTACATAAATTCATTCTACAGGTAATGTTTTATATTGCAAATCATTCTCCGCCGCCCCGGTGGCGCAGTGGTCTAAGCGATGGCCTCTGATCATTCGTCCGATCGGGGTCCGGGTTCGAATCCCGGTGAAGCATGGATAATGTGTTTGTCTTACGGCACTGGCTCTCTCCCTTCCCTGGAACCAGTGGCCCTAAATTAGGGACGGACGACTGCTTATAGCCCATTGAGTTGCTCACGGTGGTCGTTAAACCTCCAATAAAAAAATCATTCTCCTGTGCAATTCCATCACTGCGTCTAGTTAAGTAAATAATTGGGTTACCCAAACAGAATATACTGATCATGTTGATGACAACTCTTAATTCGAATGCTACATTTGTATGTTGTTATTTTAAGTAAGTCATATCACTTGTCTCTGCATTTCAGTTTTTCCACATGCAAGAGTGAGAATAAATAACTTTTGCTTGTTTCCGTATCACACCACTAAAAGTAACTGAAACAGCGGTTGTACTTCCAACTCCGTCCGGCTCTCAGAGTTTTACAAGTTAGCGCTGATGTGCTGCCATCTCTAATGCCACTGTGAAAGAGGATGCCCCTAAGAATCTCGTTGCGTGACTATTTTGTCTGGCCAATTAGAAAGACCTTTAGGAATGCTCATTTTGTCCCTACTGCGAAGAATTTATTAAGACGGAAAAGCTTTGTTTCCTAATAAATAGGATGGTGTCTATCTGGAAGAATAAATCGATTGATTACGTGACTATAAGATCAATTAATTACGCGGAAAAACGTGGAAAGAAAGAACTGTTTAATGACATCTTGGTTTGAGGTAGCCATCCCAAGAAGTGATACAACCCGCCAAAACCCCAGAAGTTCACGCGAAGTACTATACCTGCGTACAGAACAGGTCCCCGCGATATCCTCACACACATAAATCTCCGAACATGTTTGCTACAACCGTTTCGTTTCACCATACGTTCGACACGCGTTACAAGCGAACAACCAATTTTCTTTTATCTGTTATCTAATTGGCCTCCGGCACTTCGGCGCGGCCCAATAAAAGAGCGCATAGAGGGACCCCAAGCTTTTTTTTTTTTTTTTTTTTGATTGGAGGTTTAACGACCACCGTGAGCAACTCAATGGGCTATAAGCAGTCGCCCGTCCCTAATTTAGGGTCACTGGTTCCAGAGAAGGGAGAGGGCCAGTGCCGTAAGACAAACACAACATCCATGCCTGACCGGGATCCGAACCCGGACCCCTTTCGGACGAATGATCAGAGGCCAACGCCTTATACCACTGCGCCACCGGGGCGGCACCCCAAGCTTGGCTCCAGAAACTAGTACAAACATCGTGGTTTCCACCGATACATCTAGTGTTTTAATAAAATTATTAATTACTCGATGTTATTGGTCAGTAATCACTGTTATGCTAAAAAACTAAGCCCTCTTCAACACGATTATAAGTTAAAACCTTTAATTTAAACACAGGAGCTAAAAACACATGGTTAAAAACACACAAGCACTTTCGAAACCGTGCCAGTTTCTTCTTCAGGTATGAGTGTTAACGTGATGACAACGAGTTATATACATGTGGAAGAAGGAGTGGATCACAAGAGTCATGCGCAATAAAGCAAGGTGATGAATATCTAAAGTTAAGTTGTTTTTAACGCATTTAGTGTTAATTAGAATCAGTATTTTGCATTGCATTCTGTAGTAATAATTTCCATGGGGTAGGTACAACATAGGGGAGCTCGTCGTTAAAGCAGTGGTTCTGATTGGCAAGAATTATTAAACTCTGTGTGAGGAGAGTTAAACCTTTCGATTTCGGGGTGGAAATAATGGTGGCTTTATCCCATAACAGTTCATAGGCTTCCTTAAGGCGCAAGCGCGACATCGCTGTGGCAGATGACTCAGACTTGATGCTATATTTATGTTCGCTCAGGCGGATTTTTAAAGTGCGATTCGTCGAGCCCATATAAAGGCAGTCGTCCCGCCCAAGTTCGGTCGATCTGAGGGGATTGAATGAACTCCATGGCGACCCAACATCTGAGGTAAGTCTCTGTCGGGTTTTATTAAGGACCGTATCGCACGTGTGCTCAGCCCAAAGTTCAGTCCATAGGGTCTGCAAATGTATTTTAAAACATTGGCTATTGGCGGAAAGTTCGGTATCGAGCCTACATATTGAATAGGTATGTTGTTTCTAGATAAGGTGATGGAAGTTCTGGCATACATTTTTTTCAGCGGGTTTTTCACTACATGTTGAGTATATCAAAAGGTGGCTGCGTAGGCCTTTATTTTTCCAATCTCGATGTTAAATTACTCCGGTATAAGAAATAAATGTTAAATAACCGGAGTTATTTAACGTTGAGATTGGAAAAATAAAGGCCTATACAGCCACCTTTTGATATCCTCAACATGTAGTGAACAACCTGCTGAGAAAAATGAATGCCAGAACTTCCACCACCTTATCTAGAAACAATAGACCTATTAAACATATAGGCTCGATACCGAACTTTCCGCCAATATCCAATGTTTTAAAAAACATTTGCAGACCCTATGGACTGAACTTTGGGCTGAGCACACGTGCGTTATGGTTCTTAATAAAACACGACAGAGACTTACCACAGATGTTGGACCGCCATGGGGTTTATTCAATTTCCTCAGATCGACCGAACTTGGGCGGGACGATTGCGTTTATATCGGCTCGACAAATCGCAATTTAAAAGCCCGCCTGAGCGGACATAAATATAACATCAAGTCTGAGTCATCTGCCACAGCGATGTCGCGCTTACGCCTTAAGGAAGCCTATGAACTGTTATGGGATAAAGCCACCATTATTTCCACCCCGAAATCGAAAGGTTTAACTCTCCTCACACAGAGTTTAATAATTCTTGCCAATCAGAACCACTGCTTTAACGACGAGCTCCCCTATGTTGTACCTACCCAATGGAAACTACACTGCTGGACAATTGCTAAGGACGGATCATAAACGGCTATATAGCGCATAAAAAAGTAAGTGTGGTTGGATGCCAAGTGAAATAAAATAATGTCAGAATGCCAGGACATTACAAGAAAGACAATTTATTGTGCTCTGAAATCCAGAAGGCTTTGGAACGTGTTCAAGGGACAAGCAGGCCATTTTGTGTAGAATACGTAAACGTGAAAAAAATGCAATTACCGTCCGCAGGCGTTCCGGCGTAAGATGTCAATACGGGATATGGCCACCATGGAGGGCGATGCAAGATTCCACACGTCGTGTCATGCTTTGCACAACATTATCAAGCAGCTGTTGGGGTAATTTATCCCATTCCTCTGTCAGTGCACGGATGAGGGTGTCCTTGTTTATTGGAGGGCATTGGCGACCAGCAAGACTCCTCCCCAAAGCATCCCACACATTTTCAATGAGATTCAGATCTGGAGAACGTGCTGGCCATACGAGGCGTTGAATATCCTCGCTCTCAAGACACTTCTGGACAGCGACTGTTCGATAACATGTTGCGTTGTCGTCCATGAAAATGAATCTATCACCGACAGCACCACGGAACATGCGAACATGAGGTAGCAGAACATCATTAATGTATCGTTGGCCAGTCATAGTCCCAGTGGGAAGCACATAGAGGGACGTACGGCCATTGATCATGATACCAGCCCATACCATGACACTACATGTCGGATATCGGTCCCTTTCCTGTATGTTTGCTGGACAATATGCAGTACCACTATCATGCCAGATCAGTTGTCGTCGACAATTAGACGATAGACTGTATCTACTCTCATCTGAGAAGAGGACAGCAGACCAGTCGTTATCAGTCCAATTGCGATGTTGATGACACCATTGCAAACGGGCGGTACGGTGACGTCTGGACAATGGGATGCACGCAATAGGACTGCGGGCGTATAATCCTCCTTTATGCAAACGTCTGGCGACAGTTTTTCGGGAGATCCGCTTGCCAGTAGCAGCCATAAACTGATTTGCGACCTCACTAGCTGTGCTGCGCAGGTGTCTTTTTGTTGACAGTACTATGTACCGATCTTCTGCAGGTGTCGTACTGCGAACACGACCTCCCCCGTGACGTTTGCTACACTCTCCATTTGTTTGAAATGATTTCCAAAGCCTTGAAACAACACTGTGGCTGACGTCGAACTCCCTGGCAACATCTGTTATTTTTCGCCCTTCTTCAATCTTGCCAATAATACGGCCACGCGTAAAATCATCTAGGTGATGTCGGGAAGACATACTGAAAATTGCAAGTTCGTCAATTGATTCTTTCCCTTTCAACTTTGCGTTTGAACAACAACGGTAAATACGCGTCAAATCCTTTATATCTCTTATCAGCGCTATGACGTCACGAACAAGTTCGGCAATCCAAAATTTGCATACGCACAACACGTCTTACTGTATCCCGCACTTATGCTAATTTCCACATTTTCCTGCCTTCCATTTTATGGTTGCTATCGTTGCTATTGTCATCCGTCCTTAGCAAATTGTCCGGCAGTGTATTACTACAGAATGCAATGCAAAATATTGATTCTGATTAACACTAAATGCGTTAAAAACAACTTAATTTTAGATATTCATCACCGTGCTTTATTGCGCATGTCTGTTGTGACCCACTCCGTCTTCCACATGTATATAACTCGTTGTCATCACGTTAACACTCACACCTGAAAAAGAAACTGGCGCGGTTTCGAAAGTGCTTGTGTGTTTTTAACCATGTGTTTTTAGCACCTGTGTTTAAATTAAAGGTTTTAACTTAGAATCGTTTTGAAGACGGCTTAGTTTTTTAGCTTTATCAATGCAACCTTTATTTAATCACTGTTATATTGAACAGAGGTCTTGCACATCTATTGATGCAGATTGAAAACTGCGAATTTTTCACTTATTAGCAAACACATCTCGGTTTTTACCGAAACATCGTATGTTTCCACCGGTACTATAGTTGTTTTGGGAATGAGTAACCACCGATGGGCTCATCCGCAGGCTCAAGTAATTTAGGAACGCATAACTGCGTTTACGGAATTTGGTAAGTTCACTAGATGTGGTGTGAATTAATTGGACATTTATTAGAATTAGTACCTTTTTTTACAAATTATATACTGAAAGCAAACTTACATTAAAAAAAATTGTGTTAGTTGTTTGAAAATAAAAACAATTCAGATAAATTTTAGCCACAGTTATTAAAAACTTTTTTCAGTGTAATTAAGAACTTTTACCTATAACGTGTTGATTAATAACCTTAATTTTCAGGCTAAGCGCTGAAGTGCTGCAGCCCAAAATTGTGTAATGTTTTAGCTATCGATGTAAGAGCTTCAACAAATATCGTAACACGTTTAGATCATTATCTGATGTACCAGAATATTTTTAAAGTTATTTTCCCGTTATCTTTCAAATCATTTTTGGCGATTCAGTGAGCTAAAATAAAACTGAAATAGACCATGACGTTGAAAATCTCGAATATTCTTAACTTTATTTCTTATTTATTTGCGGTTAATAGTCTTTTTTAGACAAGGAGGTTAGAATGAAATATCTGACTATTTTATCTTAACCTTCTTGTCCATTTGGCTCGGCCTCATCACGACGAATTCATTCGTCCTGATGATGTCGAGCCAAACGCTCTGCGAAACTATAGTCGATGTTAATAAAGCATTTAATTTTGAATAAAAGTTGATTTATTCTAAATCAACATCCCAAGTTTGTAGTCTTGAATTATATATAACAATGCGTAAAGGTTATTCGAACGCCGATAGCACAACACTCCACACAAAAAAATGCAGAACGAAAAACAAACTATAGCAAAACGAATACTATAGCAAAACGAACTATAGCAAAACTGAAGGGTGCTACTTTATTTTTCTTGTTACATTTATATTTTTACATCGCCCACAGTTTGAATTTACGTCCCTGGAATTACCATTCCGGTAGGGCAACCGCCCTCCCAGCTCTCCCGGTAGCTACGGCACTGCTTTAAACACATGCAGAGGCGTAATTAAGCGTTTCTGCGCCCGGGGCAAACCACAAAACATTGTGCCCCCTGCTATCCCTCCCTCTCTATCTCTCTCTCTCTCTCTCTCTCTCTGAATAAACATTGTTTTCATGGTTGACTATTATTGCTTTGGAATATGTCAGATCTCTTGAAATTTCACCGACTGAATTCATGTTTTATGAATTCAAATGTAGGGCTCAGCTATTTGGAAAAAAAAATTATTCAAACGGAGCTTAATAAAGGTCCTGTTAAATTTTCCTCAAATTTCTCTCATCCTTAGCAAAATTTTTGTTTACATTCGCTATATATTAAAATATATAACACGAAAATACATATTATATAAATTATAGTCACACCCAGTGATATCTTTATGGGGGGGAGGCACCGTCAGACTGAATGTACCACTTTCTCAAATGCTTTAGACCTTCGGTACTATATCAAACAGCTGAATTTTGTGGCTCCCAGAGAATCGTCAGCAATCTGAAAGGCATTGTTCTCTTTGAACGTACGTAGAACCGCGCCTTCATTTTTAAATGTAAGTAACCAATATCCCCTTAATACTTTTAGAAAGAAATGCTATCTAAGGTTATCGGAACTGAGGATGCATATTATAAGTAAACTATGTTGTAAATGGACAAATGAAAAGTATGGCGCGAAAAAAACTGTACCAGAGACTGTTGAAAAAGTTTAAATTCAAATTTTAATCAGTGATTTTTGCGCCCTCTTTAGCTGGTCCGGGGCAGCCGCCCCTCTCGCCCAGCCCTAGTTACGCCTCTGAACACTTGCAACAACAAACGGCTGGACTTCCTCAGACTGGTCTGGAAGATATATGTTGCACTGCAATGTATCCGTACCCGGCAACTCCGCATCTGGAAAACTCCCGGTTCCACATATCAACTCTCATGTATACGAGACAAGTACACTTTTTTCTGGGTGTCTGCTGTGTTTTCATGGTAACTTATCTGTGGAAGACAGCTCCTTTTCGCTATGAGATCCTAAGCTGATGAAAAAAAACAACTTTCGGATAATTAATTGCCTATAAAAGGTATTGTAGCTAGAAGGATTTAGATAAATATATTTTTCTAGTCTCTAGAAAATGTTGATAAAAGAAACATGCGAGAAAAAGAGGGAGAGAGCGTTCATCTTCTTCCTGTCCGTTGTTTTGTGGTCAGGGTCAGCAAGAAAGAAAAGGGTTGGTTGGCGGGAATATCAGAACTTTGGTTTTCGTGCGGTAATGAATGGAAGGTGGGGTTGGGGTGTTGGACTTTTACATGAAATTATTGCAGAAGAATATCTTGAATATAAAGAACTGAATTACCTCACGAAACCTGCAATTAGCATTGCGTCTGAAGAAGAGCTCAGTACAGCAAATACTGCTAATATTTTCTTTCTAATATTTTCTTATATATGTACACTGGCGTGCAAAAATTAAGGACGAGACGGTGTTTTCGAATGTAACATAGCGCAGAAGTGCTCCATATCGACTCAAATCATACCAGAAGATCCCCAAGATGTAAGAATATGGGACAAGTGAGCAAAACCGTTGAAACAAGGAATCCAAAGGATACAAAGACACTTTATTGAAAAGGTAGCTTCGAGCACAACTGGACAGAAGACAGAAACGACCATGTGACAGGCGGCTGCCAAGAAAATTCCAGTCTTTAGTATCACCCCTGACTGCGTTGCAGGATTTACAACATGTGTCCATGATGCGGACGAGGTTGTCAAGGAGCTGTTGATGCATCGCGGCCCATTCCTCTTGTAGCGCCAATCGCAGTTGCGGAACCGTTGCTGGCGGCTGGTGACGTGCTGCCAAGCGTCTACCGAGAAAGTCCCACACGTGTTCGATTGGATTTAGGTCTGTGGACCTTGCGGGCCAATCCATGCGTTGAATATCTTCACTCTCCAACAGATCTGCGACAGCCACTGTACGATGAGGTGTAGCGTTGTCGTCCATGAAGAGGAACTCGGAACCTACAGCACCTCTAAACAGACGCACGTGAGGCAGGAGAACCTCGGTACAATAGCGGACACCAGTGACTGAAACTCCTTGGAAGGCGTGGAGGTCAGTACGGCTATCAAGCATGATACCGCCCCAAACGAGAACTCCGCCACCTCCAAACATGTCCCTTTCGATGATGTTGGAGGTGTGATTGCGTGTTCTCTGCTCTCTCCAGATGTGTATACGTCCAGAATCGCTCGTCAGACTAAATCGGCTCTCATCCGTAAAGAGAACTCGACCCCATTGCTGATGTGTCCAGTTCTTGTGTTCCTGGCACCACAGAAACCGCCGTCTCCGATGAGAAGGCGTTAATGGCACACACCGTACTGGTCGTCGTGCAAATAGACCACCTTTGTGCAGCCTCCTGGCCACGGTAAAACGCGATAACGGACGTTCAGTTGTCTGTTGCATGTGCCATGCGATTTCTCCCGCTGTCTGCCGTCTGCCTCTTCTCGCCTGTAGGACAATATACCGGTTGTCCGCCGCCGGGGTTGCTCGTGGACGACCACTGCTAAACTCTCGGACAGCTGTTCCTGTCGTTTGAAATGCTCTCTAAGCTCGTGAAACGATGCTGTGAGCAATCCCGAACTCCTCGGCCACACCAGTCACACTTCGACCTTCTTCCAACTTCCCTATGACGTGACCTCGGGTAAAGTCATCCTGATGTGGTCCACTGGATTGCCTGTTGGCCGTATCACACGGTGGCAGCAACTCAACGTCGTTCAAACTGATGTACACCGTGCAATAGCTTTCACCGAATTGCTAAGCGTACACCACCCGTGTGCTTTATACCCTTCCAACACTCTCCCCCCCCCTACGTCATGCTGCATATATGCGCTTGCCCTACCGTACCGGACCCTAGTCTATCTCCTGAGTGGTCTTTCGGTCCGTTCTGCCTGCTCGTTCCGCTGTTATGTTAATTTCTCCTCTTCGTCCTTAATTTTTGCACACCAGTGTATCAGAAACTTCCTAATATTTTCGTGGAGATGTACAGTCAAAGACCTGTGTTGGCCAAGATAATGACGTTTGCTTGTAGTGCAGGAGCTATGCGAATCAACGTTCTCTGTGTTAGATGGCACCAATAGACCTTAGACTCTTTCCAGTGTTTCATGAACAGCTCCCTAATTTGTTTAGTATTCGAAATGAAACTCTGGTGAATTTAAGTTACTTAAAAATTTTAATTATGCTAAAAGTCGAAAACAGCTACGTATTTTGAAAGAACGGTCTGCTGACTCTTTTTGTGTGTGTTTATTTAATTTTGTTTAATGTGCACTTAGATTTTTTTTTCAGTGCAGTTTCAGAGTTATCGTTAATTTATTAATTTTTTTCTCTTTTCATTATAGTTCTGTTAAAACACCAGTAATAAACAGTTATTCTTTACAAGAAATCTGACTAGAGCATAATCCGATAAAGTTTTGGACGTTAATGAAAAAGTTCATAAAGTAATAGTTGCCCAAACTGAGAAATTTACAGCAACAGTTAAGATAACGATCAGCACTTTGCAGATCACCTGACTGAATATTTGTTCTAATGCAAGTGCCGTTTAGAGTACTTAAATCCCTTTTTGGAATTAAAACTATTCATGCCACAGAATAGCAGAAACGCAAGGAACCTAAGCTGTACTTTTTTAAATATCTATACTAATATTATGAACAGAAAAAGTTTGAGTTTATGTCTGTAAGAGGTAATCTGAGAAACTACTAAACCGATCAGGGAAATTCGTTTGCCATTCAAAAGCTTCTCTTCCCGATGGACATAGGCTATATACAGGGTGTCCGAGAATTATTTGACAAAGTGCAAAATTATATAAAACAAAACATTAAACAGATGGAAAGAAACTGACTGTACTAACTTACAATGTAACTACACAAGTTAATAAATTTCGATGTGAGATCCCTTGGTTGCTCGTAGTACATCCAAGCAATACTCGATTTCATGCCATGTATTGGCAAGCATCTGAGGAGTTATGGAATTAATAGCAGCTGTGATACGCTGCTTCAGTTCCTACAAATCAGTACAAGGAGTCTGAAGACACGATCCTTCACGTAACCCCACATGAAATAATCCAATGGAGTTAGTTCTGGAGAGCGAGGAGGCCACGGAATGGGACCACCACGCCCAATCCATCTGTGGCAGAAATGCTCATTTAGGCACTTACGTACACACGTTGACCAATGCGGAGGCGCGCCGTCCAGTTGGAAAACGACGTTGTCATATCTTTTGATCTGGGGTAGAGCGAAACTTTCTAGCATATCCAAGTAAATGTCACCATTTATGGTTTTTTCGCAGAAGAAGAAAGGGCCAATCACTTCTCTTTTTGATAGGGCGCACCACACATTAACTTTTGGAGAATCATGTTCCAGTTCAATAGCAGCATGAGGCGGTTCACTGCCCCGTATCTTACAGTTGTGACGATTCACAATACCTGATACATGAAATATGGTTTCATCGCTAAAAATTACAGTACTGAGAAAGTTTTCGTCGTTTTCCACTCGATTCAGCATATCCACCGCGAAATCGTATCGCAGAGTGTGATCATTTACATGCATCTTTTGCACTATTTGAATTTTATAAGCATGAAACTTTAATTTCTTGTTCAAGATATCGTGAACTGTCGATTTTCTTTGCTTGCTTTACGAACGGATTTCCTGGGACTTCGTCGGAAACTTTCATTAACTTGGTCAACCGTCTCACCGCTGACGCTGGGCCTACCGGTTCCTCCACGATGTTCCACATTACCAGTTTCTTTAAACTGTTTCATCCACCGCTTAATTGAATTTGTTGACGGCGGATTACAATCATACTCTTAACGGTACCGTCTTTTAACTTCAGTGACAGACTTTAATTCCGCAAGCCATAACACACACATCGCCTTCTGCTGTACGGATGACATGGCTACTGATTGCGCATTTCTCATACATTCCTCATCAGGCCACACCTAGCGTCATCTATCAGATTCTGGGAATAACAATTCTGCAAAACAAAAATATAGAAACCGTGTTAGTAATACGTGACATAGAAAACCAAACAATGCTCATATTTTTTTTGTACATAATTTTGTAATGTGTCCAATAATTCTAGGACACCCTGTTTTATTACGGTATGAAAAATTGGGGATGAACAGCAAACCTTTATGTAAAACACCGCTGCGCACCGGTGCTATGCGGGTTGGAGGAAGAGCGGGACGACACGCCCACTTCGATATCGGTAGAATACCATGTCGCGCCGGCACAGCCAAGTTAACCAGCACGTAGTGCAGACGTACGCACTTATATTGCTTCCTTGATTGCTAAAGTCTCAATTGTAAGAGAATTTTGAGTAGGTACCTAGATATATTATTACTCAAGCGTTCATATGCTTAAGTAATAAATTGAAACTAGGCGAGAGTTGATATACGGATTTATTTCATTAGTAGAAAATCATAGGTTCGATTATAATCTTGATTGGTCAGGTTTTCATTATGTAATTTAAATTGAATATTTCGATTACCATGTAAATGAACCAAGATGATTGGTGGTACTTAGAACTGCAGAGTATCTCGTACCCCGAAGTTGATTTAGTTTACTTAGCGGTATAGGTTAATTAATTATAATTGCCTATTTGTACATAGTTACAAAGTTGATTGATTTTGTTTTCTTAGTTGTACATTTTCTTTCTGTTGAAAAGGAAAATCAGATACCATATAAGGGACTATATTGGCTGTCTGCTCTGTTGAGCATACGCTTGCGCTGTGACAACCGTGGAGCCATATTGAGCGGGTTAAGATGTTGGTGTGGGGCATATTACGAAGGATAATTTGGACTTGGTTATTTGCGTAAATCGTGGTGAAAGCTTGTTCGGATAAAAATAACACGCTAAGAGACTAAAATATAATTGCGCTTACTTATTCGCCTTTTCCCCAATGTTGAAAAAAAATATCTGGGAAGGCATTAGTTAGAGAGATAAATTTAAAACTGGCAATGTATGCAAATACTGAAAATGACTGGAGAACAATCGTTATGACTGTAATGAGGCAAAGATTTAAAATAAAAAAGCAAACTATAAATTTAAAATTAATAAGTTGCTATTAAATCCAGAAAATTTTTGATTTAAACACGAAAAATAATGGCTTCCACAACTTTACATAGGAAAGTTGAAACAATGTGAATCCTTTTCCTTGCTAGTTGTTACCTGCGCCATCTGATTTATGATTTTTCTCAAAAACATTAATTTTTTTAAATATTTCGATACTATGTTATTCTCTAAGGAAATTTCCGTTTTTAACATTTCAAATTATTTATTATGGAAAACATGCAAACAAAGGACGCATTTAAACGTAAGCATTCATTAACAAGAAACCTCAAAATTATATTATGTCACAACAAATTAAAAATAGTGTGATTTTTTTTCTTATACCGACGGAATGACGTTTCTTTTGAATTAAAGACCTGGCCGAATCTGAAATACTGCAATATTTTGCAAGAGCCTTGATATTGTAGTTTGCACTATGGAATATTGTTTTTTCACTTAAATATTATGATTTACTCAGCTAAATGTGTACTAACTGCTTAGAATCTGAATATAAATAGGAAATTACTGTACCAAACTCGTATTCCGTTGACTTAAAGCAAAGTAGTCTTGCTTAAATGGAGAACGATAACCAGCAGAAAATGGCGCCTACATTGTCACGCCTCAAGGGCTGGGTGTCCGATCTAGCTTCTTGTATATGATATATGTGGGGGAAATCGTTTAGGATATAACAATGCTCACATTGCTGGACAAATGCCACACATACCCCGTATCCGATTATACCTACAGACTTACCTTTTGCTTTCAAAGACTGCAATTTCCGGTTTATGTTTCCTTCGCCAAACTAAAAGCAAACCCCAGGGGCAAACATTCAAATATGTGGGATTAGATTTAAGACAGAAATGTTTCTCTAATGGTCAATTATATGTCGGTTTAAGCAGATCCGGAAGATCGAAAAATAAATTCATTTTTATCACTACAACAACCAAACTAAAAATGTGATATATGCAGAAGCATTGTAAGTATATGTGATAATATATTCTGAGATAGTATGTTCAGAGTTAAACGCAAACGGAGTAGCAGGAAAAAGGTAGTATTTCATGTACACGTTCATGAAACGTTTTGTGAAACAACAAAAGAAATTCCATGTATTTTTTATCAATTCTTTTCAAAACAAATTTGTTACTTCACATGCTTATTTTGTACGTCGGGCATTCGTTTTGAGTAACATAGGCGCCAACTTTCCAGAAATCCAATGGTTGCTCAGGCCCATAACAATGACATGGAGTATGAGCAGAGAAAAGACGGAGGTGGGGTTTAAGGTATGGAAATATAATACAGACTCATTTTTTTTTCAAAAAGTTTGTATTTAACCTAGATTTTTGACCCTGTTAAATAGATATCTAACCAAAATGCGTCAATCTGTTGTCGAAGACCAGATGACCATAACATTTTCGGCAGTTATTTTGTTTCTTTTCTTTTTTTCCCCCTGAATTTTGGAAAACCATGGGTTTTTCAAAACACCTGAACATGAAGATCAAATGTTTTTTTTTTTTTTTTTTTTTTTTTTTCCTGAATTATTATTTGCGTTTTCCAATCCCAGGGCAGTTCAAATTTGTAAAAATAATGTGAATTAAAAATTCTTGTAAAGGACGCAAAACTTTTGAATGAACAAAACTTTCAATGAGCAAAACTTTCAATGGGTGCGCAGGCCCCGGAGCACCCACACAGTCGGCGCCCCTGTTGAGTAACATTTCTTTTTGTCAGATAATGGTTTTCAGCTTACTTTTTAATTTCCCGTGTGCTTCATTCATTTAGTCTCTTTACGGCACTTTTCCCGAGGCGGAGTTCCACAGGGAGTAATGCGTCCAGTGAACTAATACACAACGGTGTAAGAGATTACTTGCGGAACTACTTGATGCGCCTGTCTGCAGACGACGGAATTCCAGTTAGAAATTCTGGCTTGCTCGGCGAGAATTTTCGTCGGTTCAATGTTTAGTAGTTGAATATTGGTTATTTGGTTATAACTGCCAACGTTAGGTTGGTTTTTTATGCATATATTTTCGAATAGTCTCCTGTAAACTTCCGAAACAGTCAAAATACGGTATCTGAAAACAAACCTGAAACAATATTGTTCTGAAACCAAATTCTGCGCATTTACGTGAGAAAGAGCACTAAACGACATTAGAAAAACTGAATCAGGCGAGCAATTCTACATGACACCATGCAAAGGTAATTTCCTTAGAATTTCTATTTTGAAGTGATAATGTTTCCGCACAGAGAATGTTTCACGCTATTTAATATACATAACAATGGGGCGTCGCTAAACAGAACATTAGGAGTGCTGAACAGGGCTTAATTTCCATTAACTCTATAATGAATGTAGCTTTTAACTGAGCTAGTAATGTTTTATAATGCTTCTGCTACTGAATTATATGCTTGTACTAAGCTAATGCTTCTTCTAATGGTTGTTGTTTGTTAATTAAATCATGAATAAACTTTCCTGCTAGTAGTGTAGTAACAATAATGAACAAGCTTTTAACTGCTAGTAATGTTGTGGTAGTAATTAAGATGAATAAAGTCTTAACGCTGGTTGTTAATAATAATCAACTAATGACATAAACCTAACAGCCAGACAGAGATCTGACAAAAACTATGAACTGAGAAAGACGTACTTACGAAAAAGCTCTTTTATTAGATAACTCTTGAATCATCCAACGCACACACACTACTCGTATCACAATAATGAAGAATCAACCTAATCACATAGAACGAAGCTCTCCCTATCCAACAACAAACGCTCTGGCTATACAACAACAAACGCTCTCCTTCACATAAACCAACGCTCTCCTCAGATATCGTTGAACACGCCTATTTATACTGGCTACCACCACGTCATGACTTACACTCATTGCCAGATCTCATTCAGTGGGAGAAATAACATCTCGTTCAGTAAGAAGATAATTTACATAGAAAAATAAAATAACCAGAGATAGTAAAATCAAAAGGAAAGTGAATCGAGAGTATACGTTACAACTCTTCTGTAATGGAAAAAAACCCTGCAGAATTTTATATTTGATAGTTGTTCTTCTAATTGAATTGCGTTTTAAATTTAAATTTATTGAATGCATTAGTTAAATTTCACTTACAACGAATGTAACCGCGAGATTTTCAGTTTCAGTACAATAAATTTAGGACACCATTATTTTATTTAAGTGTTCGTCTTCTCCCCATCATCGATGAGGAGAAGATATGCTTAACGGCCCCAGTTGCTTTGCTGCGGTGATGACTGATAAGTCTTAACTAGTGCTGAAGTGGGCTCGCCTTTCTTCTGTTTAGGATTTTAATTTTCTTTTTTAGGACGACCTGCAGATTCTACATGCAGACTGTATGGAAACCAAATTTAGTTTTATAGCCCCCTTCAATCTAAACAAGGAACAGAATAAATAGTGGATCCTATGTGCTCTTTGCGTGTTGGCTGGGTGATTTGGTTTATAGAGTTGTCGAACTTAGGAGACAGAGGATCCTAAGTTAAGGGTAACAAATAGAGAGAGACTCGCCGCGGGGCAAGAAAGGTAGCCTTGTAACAAAGTTCAGAGTACGAGAACCGAAATTTTCGTGCGTCCATTTGATGTTCACGTCCACCAGACATATGCAGTGTTATGCTGTTGCCAACCCTTGAAAAGAACTTATGACTAGGAAGACTCTACTCTTTGAAGATGGACGAGGAGTGAGAGCCGCCCTCTCTCACCATTGTTGTTGTTGTTGTTTTTGGTCCATTGAGACCATGCTCAGGAAGGTTCTGGCACACCCGAACATCAAGGGGGCTCGTGTGCCTGGTACAGCCAACTCCATGAAGTATTTGGCGTATGCTGATGATGTCTCTTTCTTCGTGTACTCGGAGGGTATTCTAAGGTCCGGGAGTTCTCCGCGGTATACTGTGGGGCCACCAATGCTAAGCTCAGTGAAGATAATTCTAGTCTGCTGCTTCGGGGCAGATGGGAGTGCGCAGCCGTTTATGGGCTGGCGGTGACAGATGGACCCGTCAGGATACTGGGTATCGATTTCGATAGAGACGGTGTCCATAAGAAAACTTTGAGGGACATAGTCTCTAACATGAAGAAAGAGAAGGAAAGGCGACAGAAGATTGACATTTCGATGAGCAATCGTGCTAAGTTGGCCAATGCTGTCTTGGTGTCAAAATGTGCATTTGCCGGAGAGATTGATTCTACCCCTCGGAGTCTTATGAGGTTATCGTAGAGGAAGATTTTTGCCTTCATCTGGGCCAGCAAGGCCGTCGAGGCGATTTACAGAGCCACCATGTGTTGTCCCAAGAAGGAAGGGAGTTTTGAGATTTAGCACCTTCTAGTTCAGGGCACTCCAGTTTCGTAGTGCCAGGTAGGGGGGCTCTTAACTCTTCTCATCCGTGTAAGAACTTAGTGTCTTATTTCACTGTGTTATCTACGGACAAGTTCTTGCCAGGCTACCATGTTTTGGGGGCCCGATGAGAAACTATCCATAAGTGTTACAAGCTAGCTGGGCACTTACAGGCTTTTGCGGAGGCCAACCGTAACTTGAGTAACTTGAAACAGATCTACTTTCACATCCTCCCTAGGCCTAGGGAGCACATAAAGTTAAATGTTGAAAACTTTGATAAGAGGGAGGCGGAGATGTGTGTCCATGCTGCTGAGGTTAATTGCAAAAAACGGGATCAGTTCCGTTTGCGCATGATGTCCTTCCCACGAGGAATCAGCAGTACAGGTGTGGTGCTGTTGTCACCGAGAGGTGTTTTTTCTGCAGTCTTATAGAAGATAGACACTAATTGTTTTTTAGTTGCCCTATGGCTATGCAGGTTTGACGATTGGTCTCTAATTAGGCCGGTCATCCACAGGAGTTCATGGCGCAGCATGTGTTCTACCGGTATCCCGGTCCTAAGGCGGAAAGGGATGCCTTGAGGCTCATCATTACGGAGACGACGTACAAAATCTGGAGAAAGAAACAGAGTTCATTGTAATAACGGTAATGTGGGATTCACTCCTTTGACAGTTGCCTGGCAGGTCGAGTGCGAACTCTGGGACAGAATTAAATTGGGCACCAGCACTCTTTCTGACTGCGCTTTCAGGTATCGGTGGGTCTTCTGGCCTCGGATTGTTACCGGTACGAGGGAAAAGTATTACTACCACTGGGGAACTCAATTCCCCCTTGTTTCGGCTTGCAATTCTGCGTTACCGGTTTCCTTTGAATGCTTTTGTGAATGTTATGTTTCGTTGATTTGGGTTGTTAGTTCTGCTAACTTCTAGGATCGGGCGTGAGGGGCTCCAGGGAGGCCGTTCCTCGGACCCCCGATCGTGTTTCTGTTTCGTTTCAGTCACCTCTGCTTTGTGGTATGGATCTAGTTTCGGTGACCGGACATCCGGATTCCGCTTTCGGAGTGCTATGTTTCGGGGATGTAGCTTTCGGGAGATTTGTTTTGTCCTGTGTGTGTGTTTTGGTGGAGTGGGTGCCTTCGGAGGTCTGCTGTGTGTCTGACGTGTGCCAGTTTAATGTGTGTGCTTGCAAGGAGAGGTTTCCTCGTTTCTGGGGAAGCCTGTTGCTCTCCGCCGTTGCCACCTCTGATGATGTCATCCGTGGGGTGACAATGTCACTGGGTCTCCTCCGAAGGAGGAACTTCCTTCTACGTGGACGTTTCGGAGGGATCTGTCCCTCCGTCGTTCAAGAAGACTTCGCCGTCCGAATGTATGCTGTTGCGTCGGGGGTCTTAGTGACCTTGCTTGTGGAACCGTGGTGAGTGTATCCGGGTGTGTGTGAAACACTGATGGAACTGATCCCATGTTCATACATGGGAGGTGGGAAACAAGTGTGTTGGTGTTGCTGGGCCTGGGCAACAAAAGTTCACAATGGGGGCATTACGACATCCTTTTCTTTAGTTCCCAGTGAATGTTATACGAAGACAAAAGCGGCATTAACCGCTCATTTAAAGAATGATGCCCGACGTGGAATCACAGTGGGATAAGCGCTGGCTCCTGACCATTTGTGTGCCCGGTTTCGAATCCCGGTGACGCATGGATGTCATGTTTTTTTCTTACGGCATTGGCTCTATCTCTTCCCGGGAACCAGTGACCCTAAGGCAGGTATGTGTGACTGCTTATAGCCCATTTAGGTGCTCACGGTGGTCATTCGACCAATATTTATTTATTTATTAGTTTCACAACGTTTGACGTAGTAATTAACCATGTGGGTACAATCTTGGGTCAATAAGATATCGTAAATTATGGGATTGATTGTTGGCACGGTAGTCGGGGCACGTGACCAGAGCCCACAAGTTTTGGAAGAGACCCTAAAATGAATCATAATACACAAATTATACGGTATCGTGCCAGGATTAACACTGTAATACTTATCCTAAGATAATGTGAATTTTTGGATCCTAGAAAAAAAAAAAAAGAATGACAGACTTTGTATATCTTAAGCGCCCCAATAAATGAAGAAATCAGTAAACATTTTCCATTACTTGACTCTTCATGAGCGGAGCTTGTAAACTGTGTGCTTTGGCTGTTTTAGAATTCATAAAGCATAGAGACGTAAAATGAATGAAAAAAACAAAACAAACTGGGGATAGCCAGTGGAAATACTTTCTACGATATTTCTTCGGGAATAATGAAATCTTTCGTCCGGATACATATGAAGTGCTTCAAATAAAAATACTTTTATGTATTCCTGCAATCCTCTCTAAATTATTGTCTTCCAACATATTTGGTGAGTAGTAGTTTTCTTCGGATATTGTATGTTTAACAGAGCATGAAAGGGTACTCTTTTCGTCCAAATTAAACAATTGCATCATAACCACGTTAAAAGTTGAACAACTCTCCGTGTATTCAACTTTTAAAGCAACATACATGACCTTAAAATTAGTTTTAGATGAAAATAAGTTTCACAAAATATGCCAGAACTCTCGACCTCAAAGACGTTGCTATTTTGGCTAAACCTTCAATGCATCTGCAGTGATGTTAACTGAGTACCTACTTCGAATTATGCATTCCCAAGTAATAGTTTTGTGTCCCGATGAATCAACCTGTTTATCTAAAGAATAAATGCAGTCTTGTATATTTATTTCTTCCCAGCACACGCCAATCTGTTACCTGATTCTTCCGCGCCTTTCGAGCAGGGACCAATGAGAAAACGAATTAGACATATCAAGCCTCCTTGGAGATACTAATCTTGACTGTACCCAGCTATTGTGGCTCCACCAATCAGCCTACAGAGTCTTAAAAGCAATCTCGCGACTGCTCTTGCGATTTCCGTGGCTCATGATAGTTTTTAGCACGTCTTTTGTAGAAAAAAGATTGTGCTTTTGTTACCGGTTTGTCCGTCGGTCAGTCCGTCCGCCTGTATCCACGATATTTCTACAACTATTAGTCCGATTTGAAAAATTCCTTTTTGCATTGGGAAGCTTGAAATATGCGAATGATGATCCTCTATTTCGTTTTTTTTTTTTAAATCTACAATTTCGCCGCTAGAGGGCGTAAATGCAGATGTTGACAAATTCAAAAATACGTTTTATTCCACATATTTGCTTCTAAACATCCGATTGAAAAAATTCTTTTATCTTTCGATTCCATTTATGTCGAAGAGTATTTTAGATATAGTTACTTTTTCAATTACGCATAGATTTAAAAGTAAATTACATTTTTCCCGATAACTCTCCTTCTAAAACTCCGATTTGAATTTTTTTCTTCAGCGCATACAGCTCCTGAAGGAAAATCTTTTGAATATAATTACAAATTCTTAGTAAAGAATACTTTGGCCACCAGGGGGCGTAAGGGTTAATTTTTGCTTCTGATGTATTTGCCATAAAATCTAAGCTTCTAAAATATCGATTGAAAACATTCTTTCGGGGACTGATGCCACTCACATCGATAAACCTTTTCGGAATATTTTCTTAAAATATTTCGCAGTTTCTCCGCCAGGAGCGTAGTCGTATATCTTATTTTTGTCAATATCTCTACTTCTAGGAGTCCGATTTGAAAAATTCCTTCTTTGTTGGATAGTGTTTTCCGTGTGACATGTTTTTCATATAATTTCAAATTTTTCAAATAATTCACAGACTTTCTGCTAGGGGCGTAGAGGTAAATTACGTTCCCCCTATATCTCTGTTTCTAAATCTCCGATTTGAAAAATTCTTTCTGCACCAGATACAGCTCTTGCTGGGAAACCGTTTGCACATAATTTCTAATTTTTGTAAAAAAAAACAAGAAAAAAAACAGTTTGGCCACCAGGGGGCGTACATCTTAATTTCCGCTTCTGATGTATTTGCAGCAAAATATGAGTTTCTAAATTCTCGATTGAAAAAAACGTCGTTTGTTGACCGTTACTACTCATGTCGACAAACCTTTTACATACGTTTTCTTCGTAAAATAATGCATGGTTTCTACGCCAGGGGGCGTAGATGTATATCTTATTTTTGTCAATATCTCTACTTCTAGGAGACCGATTTGAAAAATTTCTTCTTTGTTGGATAGTGTTTCCAGTGTGACATGTTTTTCATATAATTTCAAAAATTTCAAGTAATTCATAGGCTTTCCGCTCGGGGGCGTAAAGGTAAATTGCTCTCCCCCCCCTATATCTCTGCTTCTAAACCTTCGATTTGAAACATTCTTTCTGCACCGGATACAGCTCCTGATGGGAAATCCTTTCCACGTAATTTCTAATTTTTGTAAAAAATGATTTGGCCACCAGGGGCCGTAAGTCTTAATTTCCGCTTCTGATGCATTTGCAACAAAATATGAGCTTCTAAAATCTCGGTTGCAAAAAATGTCGTTTGTTGACCGATACTACTCATGACGACAAACCTTTTAGGAACATTTTCTTCTTGAAATAATGCATGGTTTCTACGCCAGAGGCGTAGATGTATATCTTATTTTTGTCAATATCTGTACTTCTAGGAGTCCGGTTTGAAAAATTCCTTCTTTGTTGGATAGTGTTTCCGATGCGAAATGTTTTTCCTATAAATTAAAAATTTTCAAGTAAATCATAGGCTTTCCGCTGGGGGGCACAAAGGTAAATTGCGTTTTATACGTTATTTCTGCTTCTAAAACTCCGATTTGAAAAATTCTTCCTGTATCGCCCACAAGACCTGATGGAAAATATTTTTCATATAATTTCTAATGTTTGGTAAAGAATGGTTTGGCCACCAGGGGGCATAAGAGTTAATTTCTGCTTATGATGTATTTGTAGAAAAATCTGGGCTCCTGAAGACTCGACCAATTTTTTTTTCATTGGACCGATACCGCTCATATGGAAAAACCTTTTGGAGAATACTTTCTTCCTAAAATAATGCATGGTTTTTCCCACCAGGGGACGCAAAGTCACATTTTATTTTTGTCGATATCTCTGTTTTGAAGAGTCCGATTTGAAAAATTCTTTCGGTGTTGGAGAGCGTTTCCGGTGCGAAATGTTTCTCATATAAATTCATGTTTTTCTTAACGTACAAGTCTGCAATCATACGGCGTAAGCTCACGATTTGGTTTACAGCAAAATCTGAGGTATTAAAAACCCGATTGAAAAACTTCTTTCTTCCGTCATATACTATTGTTTTCCATACCGGTTCCATTGACTTTGAATAGCTTTGATAAATTTAATTTCCGTCAGAACGGATTCAAAACACGTGCTTATTACACCCGAAAATTCGGTGTCGTCTTTCTTGTTTGACCTTTCGTCAGTTAAATCATTAGCTGTGTTACTGCTACGTGTAATTCGCACTCCGTGATATCACAGATGGGAAGCACTTCAGCGGTGCGCTGACATGTAGAGACACCACGCATTCCATCAACCAATCGCGTAAGTGCATGAAGGAGCTAATAATACCAAACCTTCGCTCAGACAATGGCCCTCAGATTTTAAACTTCGTAGTATGGTTGATGTGTCGCTGCCTATCGATATTCTGCGGCCTACAAACAATTGAAACAGGTGCAGAATTTTTAAGCTTTACTGAGTAATATGTCCGACACACAATGATTCGCCACCATCATTCGCCGCACAATGATTCGCCACCATCATTCGCCACACAATGAGGTTTATCAATGAAGATGAATTTAGGTATTCGCATTTTTCATCGCCCGTCATATAACGAAGTAAATTTCTCCGTCATTTTTATCCGCGCCAGGATTCGAACCCGGGTCCCTTCATTCCGGAATAAGCTGCTCTACCAATTGAGCTACGTGGACTTTTATTCTGATTCCTATTTGCCTTTATGTCGTGTGCGTCCTGCTGGCAGGTACGTCACATCTCCCTCCCCCGAAAGAGGGCCGGGGGCATGGCCCACGGGTCAGCCGTGACCATGAATTGTTGCAGGCAGCCATCCACTGTAGAACGTGCACTTGAGAACTCCCAGTCAATCTGGTGTGTGGAATGCAACGTCACACACATTTATTTTTTGAAGCGCTGGAGAAGGGATTCTCTGATTTTTCCTATCTCGCGGTGTGGAAATAACATCACACCATTGAGAGATTTTGAACGGTCGGGTCATCCGGATAGTTCGGGCGCCATTATAACGAAGTAAATTTCTCCGCTGGACGTGTAGTGCAGGGAAGCTTACGTTAAGTCACGTTAGGGTTATTGGAAGATTACTTGACGTAGCTAAAGTGTGCTAAATCTTCAAAGTGCTAGAGTTTATTTAGGTAAGACACGCACGTGCAATAAGTTCATTGAATATGGAACTTCTTTTTACTCAGCGTTCCTCATTATCTTGAATTTCAGTAATATAACTTCGGTTTTAGTACATTAGTACCTTGAAGGCTCCTTATTAGAGCGGTAAACACAATATACCCTGGACTTAACGTAGACACTCAATAAAATAGACTTAACGGCCAGACAGAGGTCTGACAATAAAATGAACTAAGAAAACGTACTCACTTTTAACCTTTTATTGGGGAACTCCTGGTATTACTTAAATACACACTCCAACAAAACTCAACTACTGATAGCCCGAACTTTCGTACTATCGTAGATAAATCACATAACAATAATAATGGAAGAACCTATCACATATAAAACGAAGCTGCTTGGTATAGTTGAGCGCGCCTATATATACTGCATACCACCACGTCATGACTTACACTCGTTGCCACATATAATTCAGCGGGAGAAATAACATCTCGTTAAGTGAGAAGATAATTTGCATAGGAAAATAAAATAACAAGAGATAGTAAAATCAAAAGGAAACTGAATCTAGAGTATACGTTACAGTCATGGTTTTCGTCGACCATTTGAAGGGCACCTTAGTTTGTCTGTAAAACTGAAATTAGCACCAATTCTATTCTAAAGTACCGCAAACTTTTGTGTCGATCGCGTCTTTTAAAAGTGCACCCAAAATAATGAAACATCCATGCATTTTAAGTTATTTCTCATGCCGAAGATTTCGTTCATCTTTCCAACTGCGGTTCGGTGAAATAACTTTTAGCAACGGTGTGTTTGCTGCTAGTATAACACAGCCTTTAGCTGGGAGATGGGTAAGTGAGATTCGAAAGCATGCCAGAATCACATGGAGGAGACCGGCTCAAAACAGACCATTGTAGAATAAACTTGAGAAAACCTTCATTCAGTATTGGATTGATAATGGTGATGCGAGTTATTATGCTATACTCATATGCATCAAGAGGCAAAAATTTCAGACGAAGTATTTTTAAAGTAACATGATCATTTAAATGCTTCAATAAGACATTTGGGAAGAGGGGGGTAAATGTGTAGTTTAGCGTCCTAAATTGCTTGGCTACATATTTCGAAAGATTGAGAAAAAAATGAGATATACATGTTAAAATATGTAATTTGATCGCAAATGGTGAAAAACTTTTATCTTTAAAATGCATTATAAAGATTAAAGTATGCAGATGCTTTTCTTTCTTCAACAAAAGCGTTAAAGCAGATGTCGTCTTTTCTACAACGGAAGTTACATGGCATCGAAAAGTGAAAGTTTTGCTCTTCGTATTGACAGCGTGGTTCGCAGTTCATTCAAATTGCATTACAGAAATAAATAAATAAATAACTAAATAAATAAAACCCACGAAGGAGAAGTGAGTTCATGCATTCCGCATCAAAGAATCACACGCGAAAAAACCAAGAAATTGTCAGATTCTAATGTGAAAAACTGTTACAGAATTGGAGCTATTTTCTGTAGCGTAGCACTACAAAATGGAACGCATTCCTGGCAAGAACGTACCCGGTTTCTCTGTACTGTTCCGCCAGCGAAATGTCCGCCGGAATGAGACCATCATTTCAGAGGATCCAAACTCGGCTTTGTCGCCACGGCGTCGGGTTACGCCTGCCGCAGCTAGTGATCACGTCGTCGTACTTGGGGGTAAGTTTTACGGTAAAAGTCTTTAAAATGCATTTTACAGATAAAAAATGTTCACCATTTGCCATCAAATTACATACTTTAACATATGTATATCCCATTTTTTCGAAATACGTAGCTAAATAATTTCAGGATTCGAAACTACAAATTTACCAAATTCTTTTATACGCAAAAATGGTGTTTTTTCTGCTTTTTTTTTTAATTTGATTCTGTGATTAAACGTTTTCATTGAACGCCGCTTCCTTCAAATTGGCCTTCGGTAGCTTCCCTAGTGTAAAGATAACTTTTATTAAACGTAACCTAGCTAGCTCAAATTCATCGCTGTAGCCAGTGAGATAATTCATCATAAAAGCCATTCTAAGAAGCACAAAAAGTAAAACTCTAGCAAAACATTTCACTATTATTTTCCTTCATAGCAAGAAAGAGACTACTGCATTACAATATGTAAGGCGGTTAGGCCTTTCAATGTTTTTTGTCATGTACATTTGAATTGAAACAAGCAAGCAAGATTTTGTAAATGTGTTTATTTATTTCAACGTTTTACTGGCAGCAAAGTATATTAGCCAAGAATCACGTGACTGAAAGCCCCTTTTTTTTTAATCATCCCTAGGAATTACAGAATTTGACAAAATTAAGTAAAAATCCCTTTTATGCAGCATGTTGCTGAGGCTTAGCAGCTACTCCTTAAAAACAAAGTTATTGTAGATTTTTGTGACCTTCGAAATAATGTAGATAAACATTGTGTTCATTTGCGCAGTTTTTCCCAGATGCTGATTGATCGTCATCATTTTTTTCACTGATACTTAATCTGTGCCCGTTTCATTAAACCAAAGATTCATTCTGGATTGTCCTTTTAACCCTGGTCTGGGCTGCACGCTATAGTAAGTATAGATCGGCCGATAGATGGCAACACGACAGCGCTGTAGCTATTGCGTTTCGTAATTGTTTTGGCTGGCACTCAAAAAAACCTTTAGGAATGTTAATAGTGTCCCTAATGTGAAATATTTTACCTGTAGAAAAAAATGCTACCTTATGAACCAGAACCTATCTACCAAAACACTTTAAGAACATAATTACTTGACAGGGAAGAACTGTCTGACGTTGCAAATGAACACCTCATAGCAGTGTTCTGAGAAGAGACAATATCATCGGAATAAATATTACAGAATATGGTTTGAGAAATGAATTTCTTGACTCCTCTGGGTTAGCTTACGTTTGAGTGGACGCCAATTGCTGTCCACATCATGACAGTATCAAGAGGAATATGAAGATTGTGTAACCACTCCCAAGTGTACGGGAACTCAGATAATATCTGTGACAAGTGCTTCTTCCGACATCTGAATTGTCCGAAACGATGAGACAAATCCACTCGTAGTCAGTGGGTGATCCCGCTTTTTGACGTCGGAAGCAATCCCTGCCGTTCACACTGCGAAATGCACGTAACCTCGGCCCTAGCAATCTAACAATTTCATCCAAAAATCTCGTCCAATTTCACATCGTGCATCAAAAGAACACCAACAAACGGAGTAAAATAAAAAAATCGTCGAAAGAACTTATGGGCTTCAACTAGAAAACACTCTCGACAAACACACAGGAACTTTCACAAAATAGTGATCGCTGACGAGTTGCCATCTATCGGCCGATCTGTAATCACTATATAGAGCAGAGTGGGCCAGGATTGGAAGTATAGCCCTGTTCCGAAACCAACAGTGTCTTCCACAGATTTCCCACATCACTAAAAAATAGATTTCTGAATAGTTGACTAAGAAAACTGCGGATTACAAAGACATACTTTCGATATTATGCCTAAATTTCGTAAAACTGCTTTCAAATTTAGGATACTGACGTGTGCTTGGAATTTGTACATACATTCCGACAGGCACTCCTCAAAACTCTTGGTCTTAAGCTAGAAACGAGACAGAACTATACAAACAAGAATACCCACCACCAAGTCAGCGTAGTTTCTTCACTAATAATTTTCTTATATCTTTGTAGCATCATTATAATTTTCTTATACTAACTTTCAGTGAAATACACCATTTTTTTCTAAATCAATGGGGTTTTCCAGGAAATCTAGTTTATCTAAATCAATGGGTTTTTCTAGGAAATCCAAGGCCAATACTGCCCTTGATTTCTCTTGAAATGGGGGACTATAAATGCTGAAGGCGAGTCTTAGATGAGTCACGGCTTGAATTCCAGGCGAGGCATGGGAGATTCCTAAAGCCCGCAGAGTTGCTTACGGTAGACACTAAACTATCAAACTATTGGATTGTCGGAAAAGTCATGACGTATTTTAGCCATGTTTTGCAAAGGTCATTTATTGATAGAAAGAACAAATATCAATCAATGATATAATGCCCATTTTGTTCGATAACCTTTCGCCATCTTTCAGTGAGCTGCAGAATGCCTCGTTCATACCTGTCTTTCGTGGCGAAAAACTGTACAAGGTGCTGATTTACAGCCTCATCTGAATTGAATGTTATACCACGCAAGGACTGTTGAAGAGAGCGAAACAAGTGGAAGTCTGACGGCGCAAGGCCAAGCGAGTATTCTGGGTGTGGCAACACATCCCATCCAAGCTCCAATAAGTTTTGGCGGGTGATCAAACTTGTGTGTGGTCTCGCGTTGTCGTGATGGAACACAACACCTTTACGATGAACGAGCTCTGGATGATGGATTCGTTCAAACTGTCCAATCGCCGACAGTACACATTCGAATTGATTGTTTGGTTCCGTGGTAGGAGCTAGAAATACACGACACCTTTAAAATCCCACCACACTGAGACCAGAATCTTCCGCTGATGAATGTCTGTTTTGGATGTCGTTTGAGGCGAAGCAGCACGCCAGAACGAAGACCGTTTGCGCAGCACATTGTTGTACACAATCCACTTTTTGTCACCAGTTATCAGTCGCTTCAAAAAAGGATCGTTTTCTTTACGTTTAATGAGCATATCGCATATGTTTGTACGCGCCGTCAATTGAGCTTCTTTGAGTTCATGAGGAACACACACATCGAGCTTGATTACGTATCCCAGCTTCTTCAGGTGGTCGTGAATGCTTGAATGATGGATGTGCAATGTGTCTGCAATCTCTCGTGTCATGTAACGTGGGTTTGACTCGATCAATGCCTTGATTTGGTCGTCATCAACCTCGGTTGGCCTCCGGACCGAGGAGCATCATTGAGGTCAAAATCACCAGCACGGAATTTTGCGAACCATCGCTGGCACTGACGTTCTTGTAGAGCATTATCACCGTACACGCAACTTTTCACAAGCTTGACGCGCGTTCTTCCCTTTACGGAAGTAAAACAGTAAAATATGGTGAAGATGCACAGTTTGGTCTTCCATCTTCAACTTGATGTCAAATCTCCGGAAATCAGCCAAATCGCTCTCAGTATTCCTTTTAAACTGCAGCTAGAACTGGCACCTGTCGAATGCCATAGCGACAACAGAGCTGTGCATGCCTCTAGTACTTCCAAAACCGTCCAACCACCATCGGGTGCCAAAATACGTCATGACGTTTCCGACAACCCAATATATTACTGAAAAGGAATTATTCAAATCCGTCTCTTGGAAGCAGAGATAGCGAAAAAGAAGTTTTGACATTTCTGCTACCTGGCGGGTAAACTGTAAACTATTTTTAAAATATGATATTCACCATCTTTACTGTAACGAATGCCATACGTTAAAAAAATCGACAGGGTGTTTAGAAGCGGAGATACAGCACCAAACAAAATACACACTACCACCACCTAGAGCCAGAACTATGAACTACAAATTACACAAGTAGAGACAAAGTGTTCCACAAGGTAAATGGTGTATGGCATTCAAAGATTTTTTTTTAAATATTTTAAAAGCAGAGCTATTAACAAAAACCGATAAGACA
Source organism: Macrothele yani (assembly GCA_039090855.1). Taxonomy (NCBI): domain Eukaryota; kingdom Metazoa; phylum Arthropoda; class Arachnida; order Araneae; family Macrothelidae; genus Macrothele; species Macrothele yani. Next base: position 75,489,517 of record CM077017.1, on the reverse strand, counting down.
TTTGCATCCCTAGTGGAAAAATTGTGCACTATTTTTGGCAGTAAATGTACACAAAATGTTTTGGCCCTTAGTAGTATTTGACCGAAAAAGGATTTTTTCTATCGAGCAGATGTTGCAGCTAATATACCGCAAACGGAAACGTGAATTTATGCCCTCTTGGTTGCACATTTTTGCGTTAAGAAAAAATTCAAATTATAGGCAAAACACTTCGCAGCCGAAATGCTCTGCGACAAAGAAATATTTTTTCAAATCGGACTGTTAGAAGCTGAGATGCCAAAAAAATAAAATACACCTCTGCGTCCCCTGGAAGGAAAATTATGGATTGTTTTTTTGCATTTTCAAAAAGCTTGTCGCGGAGAGTGGTATCCGACCGCGAAAGCATTTTTAAATTGAGGTATCAGAAGTGCAGATACTGCTGCAAATATATCAGAAACAAAAATATGCACTTACGCCCCTAGTGGCCAATACATTTCCTAGAAAAATTCGAAATTATAAGCAGAAAAGCAGAACATTTCCCACCAGGAGCTCTATCCGATGCAAAAAGAATTTTCAAATCGGACTTTTAGAAGCAGAGATATCGGGAAATCACAATTTAACTTTACGTCCCTAGCAAAAAAACTCTGCATTACTTAAACAAGAAAGCGTACCCAAAATAAACTTCGTGGTGTCGAATGGAAGAAAGAATGTTTTCAATCTGATGTTTAGAATCAATTATATTTAATAAAATGTTTTATAGCATCTGCATTCATTATCCCCACTGGTGGCGAAGTTTTGAAGCATATGAAAACCAGAGAGTAAGAATCATCGTTCTGATATTTCAAGCTTCCCAACGCAAAAAGAAGTTTTCAAATCGAGCTAATAGTTGCAGAGATATGGTGTCGATAGACGGACGGACGGATAAAGTGATAACATTAGCACCGTCTTTTTTTAGAAAACGCGTGCTAAGAAATAAAACACTCACTTTTGCTTTCTATCAACAGGACTGCGTCATCAGCATACAGCAATCTACACATGCTGATATTACAAACACACAGTGGTAGAAATGGGAATTATTCGCTGCCGGAACCCAACGTACAAGTGAATGCCTTAAAAATTTAATATGCACAGACCTATTCGCAGTAGATATAAAACCATATAAGGAAATTTTGTTATTAAACTTTAAAATGAAAAACTCACATTTACCTGTAGTCAGAGCTGTTTTTTTTTTTTATTCAGAAGTACCTTTCTTTTTGAAGAGATCATTCGAATACCGATGCAATTAAAAGTGTCCGCTGCTAATAAACATTGGAGAAAAAAAGTCAGGTCGTATTTGAGGCGGAGATATCCAATTGTCTTGCGTGACAAAATAAAGAAATTCGGCTCTGTTTCCGTTTACTTTAACTGAAATTTCTATTATAACTTAGCTTTGAAAACATGAGATTTTTTTTTCCAAAAATAATTTCCAGTTTCCCGACAGTCTGGCGAACGCGGAGGTTCGACTCACGGTCGTCGATGAGCTCCTGTCGCGAACTTCGCTCTCACTAGACACCTTATTAGAAATTTATAAGGGCAGAAAGACAATTTTTATATTTGAAAGGACGAACAATTCACACAAGATGGCGTCATTAATTGAAATGCATAATGCATTGCAAAATGCTTTATTCAAACTAAATGCTCGCTTTTATTTGGTGTCGCATAGCTCCCGCAACGGGGTTCCGCTGCGTTCCGGCCCATTTCAACCACTGCCAACACATACACCAACCAGTATTGTCTATTTTCATACACGTCGTAATGTTATTTTAAAAAAAAATTGTTGGGGAGCTATTCTTTTAGACGCATTAATTGTTGAAGAAATTGTCATCATACATACCGGGTGAGAGTTTAGAAACAACTCAAAACACCTCCAAACATGCTTACATTTAACATCAGAATTGAAAATATTAGTTTCCAAGGGTGGTGACTGGTCCTTATTCTGCTCTCTTACGATCATTCTGAAGTACACTTAGAAAACATATGCCGAGTAATGCCGGGGCCGCCGGGACTCCTCCTTTCTATCTTTACGGGCCTGGCCAGCGGATTAAGAACTTGCTTGTGACGTCACGCTAAGCGACGGGCATGTCCACGGGTAGCTGAAGATACCAATGTGAAAATATTCATTATTTGCTTTAAATTATTTAAATTCCTTTTGACTGATGATTGTGAGCAATTACTCCATGTACAAAATGTAAAATTTGTGTTAAAAAAATTAGCGGTAAAGAAGGTTGAAGAGTTAAATGTGGTAAACGGAAAATGTTCAAAATGTAATCAAACTAAATTTGAACTGGGACTAAAGTGCGCTTCTGTATTTTTAAATAACTACTCAAAGTTGAAAAATGACCGCTTAAGTAACAGGTCAGAGAAAACAAAATATGCTATGTTTGCAGTAGCTACTTAATGAATGTGGTCTTCCTGTGTGCCTCAACAACAATGGGAATATCTCCAAATTTTGGAAAATACATTTGATAATCATCATTACAGGGAAATTAAATCCTATTCCCAGTTTAACTACCCTAAACCCCATACGAATAAATATATTTCAATCTTCATTTTTCATATTTTCAATCTTCATTTTTGTAAAAAATTATCAAGCATGCATGTTTTAACACATGCTCATAACCATGGGGGCGAAATCAAATGAGGTGAGTTTATTTTTCATTCATTTATTTCTGTGTGTACATTGTGCTGAGAGTTACACATTCTCAGTATCAATTCAGTCTAGTTGGCAGCCTCAAAACTTTTTTATTTATATCTGTATGCCCTGCAACATTATGCAGATAAATAGTAAGATTATATCTCTGATTCCTTCATTTTCAAAATAGACTAGGGGAGGGGAGAGGCTAAATTGTTAAAATCGCACATAAATATAGACTGTAGTAGCATTATTAGACTTTTTTTTTTTTGTCACTTTCTTTTCCAAATATGTTCTCAGTATTAATTTAGAGTATAGTTTGCCTCTCCCATTTGTTTTTATTTATTTATTTCTGGTTGTACTGCAACATTAACCTGGTGCAGCATTATTATAACTTTTCTTTTGTGAATGATCTTTTCAAACACATTCTCAGTATAGTAATTTTGGAACACTTTGCCTCTTCAGAATTATTATTTTTCGGATGAAAGCAATGTTATTTAACCAGAAAAAGTTAGGGTCTAAAAACGCAATTTTGGAGGCTGTTTTATTAATGTTTCGCCGGTTTTTCTTTTACACATGCATATTGCAATGTAACAGTATGTCAATGTACTAATAGATTACGTTTCAGTTATTTTCTGCGTCTGTTTAAAACTGCATCAACAGAGATTTTTGGTATAACCGTTTATACTCATACAGAACAGAGAAAGCGTAATTCCTGAGAAAGGTAAAACAGACGCTAATTTCTTTTTTCTGGAATAATCCAATAATAATCGTCACTGTCACTGCACGATTGAAAATCCGATTTAACAAGATCACATTAAAGGTTCATTACATTAAAATACATTATTTACAAGTTAAAATCTACTAGATCTTTCGTGTCGATAAAAATCTACTAGATCTTTCAGTGTCGATTATTAGTGAAATACACTGCTGGACAATTGCTAAGGACGGATCATAAACGGCTATATAGCGCATAAAAAAGTAAGTGTGGTTGGATGCCAAGTGAAATAAAATAATGTCACAATGCCAGGACATTACAAGAAAGACAATTTATTGTGCTCTGAAATCCAGAAGGCTTTGGAACGTGTTCAAGGGACAAGCAGGCCATTTTGTGTAGAATACGTAAACGTGAAAAAAATGCAATTACCGTCCGCAGGCGTTCCGGCGTAAGATGTCAATACGGGATATGGCCACCATGGAGGGCGATGCAAGATTCCACACGTCGTGTCATGCTTTGCACAACATTATCAAGCAGCTGTTGGGGTAATTTATCCCATTCCTCTGTCAGTGCACGGATGAGGGTGTCCTTGTTTATTGGAGGGCATTGGCGACCAGCAAGACTCCTCCCCAAAGCATCCCACACATTTTCAATGAGATTCAGATCTGGAGAACGTGCTGGCCATACGAGGCGTTGAATATCCTCGCTCTCAAGACACTTCTGGACAGCGACTGTTCGATGACATGTTGCGTTGTCGTCCATGAAAATGAATCTATCACCGACAGCACCACGGAACATGCGAACATGAGGTAGCAGAACATCATTAATGTATCGTTGGCCAGTCATAGTCCCAGTTGGAAGCACATAGAGGGCCGTACGGCCATTGATCATGATGCCAGCCCATACCATGACACTACATGTCGGATATCGGTCCCTTTCCTGTATGTTTGCTGGACAATATGCAGTACCACTATCACGCCAGATCAGTTGCCGTCGACAATCAAACGATAGCCTGTATCTACTCTCATCTGAGAAGAGGACAGCAGATCAGTCGTTATCAGTCCAATTGCTATATTGATGGCACCATTGCAAACGGGCGGTACGGTGACGTCTGGACAATGGGATGCACACAACAGGACGGCGGGCGTATAGTCCTCCTTCATGCAAACGTTTGGCGACAGTTTTTCGGGAGATCCGCTTGCCGGTAGCAGCCCTAAACTGATTTGCTACCTCACTAGCTGTGCTGCGCCGGTGTCTTTTTGTTGATAGCACTATGTACCGATCTTCTGCAGGTGTCGTACTGTGAACACGACCTCCCCCGTGACGTTTGCTACACTCTCCATTTGTTTGAAATGATTTCCAAAGCCTTGAAACAACACTGTGGCTGACGTCGAACTCCCTGGCAACATCTGTTATTTTTCGCCCTTCTTCAATCTTGCCAATAATACGGCCACGCGTAAAATCATCTAGGTGATGTCGGGAAGACATACTGAAAATTGCAAGTACGTCAATTGATTCTTTCCCTTTCAACTTTGCGTTTGAACAACAACGGTCAATACGCGTCAAATCCTCTATATCTTTTATCAGCGCTATGACGTCACGAACAAGTTCGGCAATCCAAAATTTGCATACGCACAACACGTCTTACTGTATCCTGCACTTATGCTAATTTCCACATTTTCCTGCCTTCCATTTTATGGTTGCAATCGTTGCTATTGTTATCCGTCCTTAGCAATTGTCCGGCAGTGTATTAGAGTGGTGCACGACAAGTAATTCTGAGTTCTTTCCTTCTCTTTTTTTTTTTTTTTTTTTTAATTTCGGTAAAACTACTATTATGAAGTAATATATCATAAAATAATATGCAGAAAACTAAAATATATACCTTATTAAGCTGTTCCTTCAAGCATTAAGTACGACTGAATGCCGAGAAACGTACAGTGCTGTAACCTTCTCGGTGCATTACTCCTTCGGGTAGCGTGACGTCACAATAACGATGGCCAAGCCCGTAAAGAGAGAAGGGATGAATCCCAGGAGCCCCGGTAGTGCCAAATCCTTGTGTACTATCAAGATACAACACAAGATAAAAGCGAGTTGCAAATCACATGTGATAACAAAACCGATCAGATTTTCTTCCCATTGCTCTGGCGCCTGTAAACGGTTCCGCTTTGGAACAACATAATAAAATGTTAATTGGCATTAAACTTACTCGGCTCGGTTTAAAACATTCAGTACAGATGGCTGGGATGAGTAGCGAATCGAGAGGGGACGACTGGGGCGATCTCTCCCGTAAAGCAGGATTTTCCTTTTTAAATGGCCAATATCTTTGTAAAAATGGATTTATTTTTGTAAAAATATAGTAAAGTCACAGGTTTTCATAATAGCTAAGATTTGCTGCAAATTTGGAGAAAATATGTTCTGTTCTAGCTTCAGCAGAACCAACGAAATAAGTTAGTAAAATCGTGCAATGCATTGATTATGATACGCTTTCCAACATACCAGAAACCATTTTAAGTTATGAGGATAATGGCTGTGGAATAAATCTCCCTCCTGTGCCCTGACCTTCGACCCCATTTCGATTATATTCAACAGAACCGGTTCAGTGTGTCCCCGGAACAACATGATAAAGTTTTGTCTTAATCGAAGCATTTTTACGTAAATTGTGATGCATAAGAGCAATGCAATGGATCCCGTTCTTATGTCCTGACCTTTGATCCCATTTCTTCCATTTTCAATAGGGTTCGTCCCCAGGTGGTTCCCTACCACATACTAAATTTTCATCGAAATCGAACCATTTTTACGCGAGTTATCGTGCGGACAGACAGACAGACAAAGCTGGAGCATATACGCTTCTTCAACCTACGGTTGGAAAACGTAAATCACAAAAAAAGATGAGAGGGGAAGTGAAAAGAGATTTTGTCTGATCATGAAAAGCAATGGGTGAGCTTTGTTCTGTTTTTTACGCTTTCCAACCGTAGGTTGTAGAAGCGTATATGCTCCATCTTTGTCCGTCTGTCTGTCTGTCCGTCCACACGATAACTCGCGTAAAAATGGTTCGATTTCGATGAAAATTTAGTATGTGGTAGGGGACCACCTAGGGGGAACCCATTGAAAATGAACGAAATGGGGTCAAAGATCAGGACATAGGAGTCTGATCATGAAAAGCAATCCATTCCATTGCCCTTATGCGTCATAACTTATATAATGAATAAGCTTTATTTGCTTTCCGCTAAGCTAATTATAATGAATAACCTTTTGTACCAGCTAAGCTAAGTATAATGAATAATAAACAAAGCTTTCAACTAAGCAAGTATAATGCTTCTGCTACTGAATGATATGCTTGTAGTAAACTTCAAATAGTGAATTCAAATGGTTGTTGTCACTAGTTAATTAAGAACATGAATAAAGTCTCCTGCTAGTAGTGTAGTAATAGTATTGAACAAACTTGTAACTGGTAGTAATGTTGTAGCAGTAATTAAGATGAATAAAGTCTTATGCTGGTTGTTACTAGTAATATTAATTGAAATAAACCTAACAGCCAGACAGAGGTCTGACAGTACTATGAATTGAGAAAGACGTACTTACGTAAACCATTTATTATGACCTTCCACTGGAATCATCACACACAGCTACTCAAATAACAATAATAAAGAATCAACCTAATCTCATAGAACGAAGCTCTCCCTATCCAACAACAAACGCTCTGGCTATACAACAACAAACGCTCTCCTCGGCTATCGTTGAACGCGCCTATTTATACTGGCTACCACCACGTCATGACTTACACTCATTGCCAGATCTCATTCAGCGGGAGAAATAATATTTCGTTCAGTAAGAAGATAATTTACATAGTAAAATAAAATAAACAGAGATAGTAAAATCAAAAGGAAAGTGAATATAGAGTATACGTTACACTTACGTAAAAATGATTTGATTGAGACAAAACTTTATCATGTTGTTCCGGAAGTATACTTAAACGGTTCTGTTGAATATCATCGAAATGGGATCAAAGGTCAGGGCATAGGAGCGACATTTATTCTGCAGCCATTATCCTCATAACTTGTGTAATAACTTGAGTAATGATTTCTGGTATGTTGGAAAGCGTATCATAATCAATGCATTGCATGATTTTACTAACTTGTTTTAGTATCGCCTGGCATCATTAGTAATTGGGAGCAAAGGGAATCACCGTGTGGGGTTGACTTTGAAGTGTGTGTGTGTGTGTGAGATAGTGTTGGTGACAGGACGTAGTACGTACCTCGATTGGGCTATAAACAAAAACTAATAACAAACATTCAAGCTGCAAATTTTTCTATTAAATTAACCCATCTGAATAGAAGAGATCAAACTTTATTTTGAAAGGTTTTATCCAGGCGTCAGATTTAACAGGTTAGTAAAATCATGCAATGCATTGATTACGATACGCTTTCCAACATACCAGAAATCATTATTCAAGTTATGAGGATAATGGCTGTGGAATAAATCTCCCTCCTGTGCCCTGACCTTTGACTCCATTTCGATAATATTCAACATAAGCAGTTCAGTATACCTCCGGAACAACATTATAAAGTTTTGTTGCAATATAAGCAGTTTTAGTCAAGTTATGACGCATAAGGGCAATGGAATGGATCTCGCTCCTATGCCCTGATTTTTGTCCCCATTACGTCCATTTTCAATAGGGTTCGTCCCCAGGTGATTCCCTACCGCATACTAAAATTTCATCGAAATCGAACCATTTTTACGCGAGTTACCTTGCGGACGGACGGACAGACAGAGAGACGGACAAAGCTGGAGCATATACGCTTCTTCAACCTACGGTTGGAAAGCGTAAAAAAGCATCAAGTTGCATTCCTCGGAAAGCGAGGAATTGAACGCAATGAAAATAGTGCTAATTTTTCAGTTTTCGTTAAAAATTTGGAACAATTTTTAATGGAACATTTTTAAAAGCCTTGTTATGCCAGGAACGCGCAGCTCTGCAAGCTCATAGGGTGGACGTGTGTGCCCTCCATAAAGTCTTTCTCTTGTTTTAGACCGGAGCAACTCTCCCCCCTACCCCCACCCCTTTTCTAAGATGAGCTTCTAGATCCTCTACTGGCTGGGATATCAGATTCAAAACTTGAACGTCACATTGATTTACGTCACGACTGTACTTTCTTCCTTCTTGACACGAGGGTTTCCAGATCATGGTTCAACATGTATTTTTGTATTATTATTATTATTATTGGAATTTAACGAGCACTGTAAACAACTCAATATGTTATAGCAATATTACCAGGGACTTTTACCTGAAATCAGCTGACCAGAGTTAAACAAATTAGTAGATCAGGTTCTTTTTCTTTTTTCGCTTGAAATATGCACCACCTGACAAATGTAGTGCAGTATTTGACGTAATCTCAATATGAAGAAACACTTAACTCGATTAGTATTTTAAATAATACCGGTAATTCACAAACTACTGTTAAACACCAGAATGAAAATTCAGACTAATGCAATTTTTTACGAGATATCACTGATGATCAGTTTTATAAAATAATGATCACCACTAAAAACTAATGTTGGTGTAAATAATGACAGCTTTTGCCTTTCTGGTGTAAATAATGATTGCTTGGCCACACACACACAATTATAGTTGTATCAGTCCGACTTGTTGCCTTCCTAAAAACATATACTTATGTTTCTTACTAAACGATGCCCAGTTGTTAATGAACGTGAAAGAAGCGCTATACTCCGAAAAAGTGGCATTAACAAAATATCTTACAATAGAGGTTTTCCTAATATTCTTCACTGAAGAGCAATTGAAATAGAGATACCTGTCTAGGAACGTGTGGTACCACCTTTCGCCCTGATGACGGCGGCGATTCGTCTCGGCATGGTCCCGACAAGACACCGGAAGCGTTGGGAAGCCCCACGGATCCACGATCCCTGAACAAGCTCTCACAGTTCAGAAAGATTTGATGGAGGGGGTCAGAGCCTCGAACATCTCTCTCTCTCTCTCGATGGCATCCCAGATGCGCTCAATGGGATTGAGGTCAGGTGACCTAGCTGGCCAAGGAAGCGAGGTCACGTTGGTTGAGTGTTCATCCAACCATTCGGATGCAATTCGGGAGCTGCATTGTCTTGTTGCAGGATGAGGTCCCCAGTGGGATGTTGAAGACGCACAAACGGGAGCAAATGGTCGTAAAGGACATCCCGGTAACGTTACCCTGTGAGGGACGATGTCACACGTACCAGGGGTCCCATTTCAGTCCACGTAAACAGTCCCCAGACGAGAATGCCACCCCCACCAGCTTGAAGAGTACCCTGCTGGCAAGAAGGAACCATCGCTTCATGTGGTTTGCGCAGTACTCGTATCCTGCCATCCGCATGAACCAACGTGAATCTCGACTCATCAGTCCAGGCAGCATTTGTCCACATGTCTAGGGCCCAGTGGCGATGTTCCCGCGCCCATGCTGATCTTTGCACCCTGTGATGTGCGGTCAGCAGCGGTACCCTCGTGGGACGATGTCTTCTGTACCCCATAGCGAGGAGATGGTTCTTGATGGTGTGGCTGCTTACACGTTTTTATGCACCAGTGTTAAATTGCCGAGTGGTTTCTTGCACTGTGATTCGTCTATCCGCTCTTATAAAGCTAGCTAGCCGACGATGACCCAGCTCATCCACACGCTGTTGTCCTCGGCAGTTGGCCCTTGCAGGGATGATTTTACCGGATTCGATGGATGATTTTACCGGATTCGATGTACGGTGCACCTGTGACACAGTAGCTCGTGAAACTCCTAGTGCCTGCACGACTTCCGAGATAAAGAGACCCATTCGTCGGGCCCCGACAATTTGCCCACGACCAAATGTGCTTAGATCCTTCGTCTTACCCATACTGCGTCCGACTCTTACAGATTCCCGTAGCATCACTCCTTATATTGTCGGATCGCTGCATACGTCATGTCTTTTCCGTTTACAGGGCCGCCCACAGCGCCACATTTGCATAACGCCAGCTGTCTCTAATTCAATTGCTCTTCAGCGTATGTTTCAACAAAACACTAGGGAGAACCTTTGCATAACAAACGAATTAGTTATCTTGAATAAAAAATATTTCATGACAAGCAATGTCAATTTTGAAAAAAGAAATAGCATGTGTTGGATAATTTTTAGTCTTCGTCAGCTTTTTCTCTTCAGACCAGTTCTGAGGTGAGTCTTGTTTATTGGATCAGTATACGATGAGTTCTGAAAAGATGTCCCTGAGTGTGTTAAATAAAACACAAAAGTACTAACATACTCTCTTTGACAGCTCCATTGTTTACAGAGGTGACTTGCTCGGTCATCTAGCAACTAGTAACCAAGATTCTTACACCCCGTGGAAAATGGATGGAAATCAGGACTGACTGATAAACACATATCCGTACTTCACTTCCATGTACCCTTCCTATCAGGGACACTAGCCCAAATCTCCTAGTTTCCTACTTCCAAGGGCCGTTTAAGATCTAGGGTCAAACACCCCCTTCCTAAATTCCACTCCAACAGCATTCATTCATTGTTCGTTTTTAATCAGCTTTCACAACAAAATACTGTATACTTACGTTGAAGTAACTGTAGGACTTTTTAACTTCTCCATGACACTGAACAAAAGAAACCGTAACCAGCTACTTGAAAAATTACATTAGTATCAGAGATGCATCATACAAATTATTTTACATTTTATAGGGGGAAAATCTGTCAAATAATAATAAAAAATTCTCTCTGAAGCCAGAAATTGAGCATAATAGTAGAGAGTAGAAAATTCAAAAGGGGGCCTTAAAACAGGAAAATTAGTAGATTACGAACTATTATATCAGTATATTTACTGATTTATCAGTAGAATGGCAACATTAGGTTATAAGAAGTCGCAAACAGAGAGAGAGAGCCAGTGCTGTAAGACAAACACACTATCTGTGCCTCACCCGGGATTCGAACCCAGCCACATGTCGGACGAAAGATCAGAAGCCTATCATGTCTATGAACTTTGACATTTAGTGTAAAATATAGTTTTCATGAAAAAATTAATTTTAAATTCTTTCATAAGAATTTTTTTTTCAATTTGCCAATCAATTTGCAGCTGTATTAGACTTGACTAATGCTGGCTTCTGCTAGCTACATTCGTGGACGCTTAGTGGACTCGACACCGTCCGCCTAGTCAGTGATATTGCGCAAAAGGGAAGGATTAACCGTCAATAAATCTCCCGATATATTCTGATACTTCGTGAAATACCCTGCTACATAATTGCGTATTGCAGTCATCCGTACCGTGCACATAATCTGTTGTGTATAAATATTTAATTTCCTTCCAGAACGTATCAGCTGTGCATTTTCTAATTAGTCAGAAAGAGATCCCAATTCCTCGTGCATGCTGAAGCACAGTACGACTGCAGAGTATAGAGCTGAGACGGGCTGAGCCCGAGCCCGAAAGCCCGAAGCAGAGCCCGGGCGCGAATCGCGCTCGGGCTGTAGAATATTTACTGCGGTTCTGGCTCGGGCTCTTAGAGAGAAGGAGAGCGAGAGAATTTTTTTTTTATGTATAAATGTGATTTTATATGATGTAGCACATGAGGCACTTTATAATCGGTAAATGGAATTCTTCGGCAACTGGTTCTGATTATGGAGCGGGCATTCGAGATGGCTATTTATTCCGAGTTTGGGTAAAAAAATGCCATAGGCCGCGCATTAGTGTGTTTCTGCAGAAAAGAAAAAACTTTTTTAAGAACTATAGATATTGGATAGTTGATAGCATGCCGACGATCATTTACCCCTTATAGTAGTATATAGGGGGTACTATGGCACACCCCAAAATCACATAAAAACCTCAAAATCAGGCATTTTTTGATTTTTCAGACCTCAATAATCACGAACATTTTAAGGCTTTTTATGATCAAAAACACCATATTTTCATTAAAAATCATTGATTTTTGGGCATAAAATAGTCAAAAACATCAGATTTTTGAAAATTGAAGTTTTTACTCTGTTTTTTCATAAAAACAGACATCATAAAAACACGCATTTTTGATGATATTTGACGACTTTTTTGAACAATTGCAATCATTTTGAGCTTTGAATAGCTTTGAAAGTGATGAAATGATGGATTTAGTGATGAATAGAAAAGTTGTAAAACAAACTACTTTGCAAAGTCCTTTTTAAAAATGCATTAAAAAAGGGGTACCCAAAATGGATACCCCTTATAGGAAGATTAAAAATTTAGGAAGATTAAACAAATTTAAGATTTAATTAAAAATATTACAAAGATTTAAACGAATTCAATAATATAAGGTTTTGTTATGTAGTACTTCATTTCTCTTTAAAGATATGTCCTATTTTATTTTCTGTTTCGGTAATTCTTCTTTTGAACCTCTCTCGATCAACTGCATATGTTTCCCATATACCTTTTCATTTCCTACATATATGACATTAGGATCGAAGTGAACTTTCATTTTAATAGAATTCGTTTTGTTAAGTTTTTACTAATTCATAATCATAATATAGATCATCAATTTTACCTCTGAATCTGAATATATAATTACCTTTATTAATTTTTTTAATTGCACTGTCAGATAGTTTTCCGTGACATTTTCTAAGATAATATTCTCTTTCTTCATCATTGACTTCTATTTTTGCAATAGTTGCATCTCCGAATTTCGTTTGGATTTTTTTCAGTGACATCAATTTATAATCTCCAGGATTCAAATCTTTTAATTTCTGTGTTTCTGTAAATAATCTGATGCTATTGAACTCATCCATTTATAAGGTTTTATTTTTTTAAAGGCTTTTGAATACATGTGATGAGAACTGTAAATTACAATAACTTACAAACTCATTTAAAATTTCTAATCCTTTGTTTTTAATTTCCTCGTTTTTTTCTTTTTTTCAATTATTCTTTTTATCTTTTTTAAATATTTATAAACTATAGTTAGAATATCTGAAAACTTGTAATTATCTCTATACATATGAATCAAGTCATCACAAAAATGAGCGAATTGAGATATTTCGTTACTATATTTTTTATCTGAAGAACAGTATAGAGCTCTAAGGTCACCCATTAAATCCATTTATAAGTTTTCATTTTTTGAAATATAATTCTTATAATGCATACATCTATACATAGAGCATCCGGGGCCTAAAACTCTTGGACATTTAGGTATATCTAAATCAACAGATGGAATATCTTCAAGCATCTCTTTTTCCATTACTCCTCCTTTATATGCAAATGTACCACCATAAATATGGTACAGGTTTTTAATATAGTTCTTTACCTCACAATTATTAATCCATAGTTCTTTGCTATTTGGATATCTTTTAAATCTCAGTCCATGCACATCTAAAACACACTTACGTACGATATTCAATTCTTGTTCATCTAATTTGCAGTCAGGTGTGAACACTGATATTGTTTCACCAATATTCAGTTTTGAGTGTACCCAACTTATCTCTCTTGCTATCTTACGATTTGGGAGTACAAATCCTTGAATATTTATTATCACAATTATATCATTCATTGTTTATATTTACTCACTTTTTTTAAATACATATCCAAAAGGTACAGTATTCAAATCATCTAGAATTCTTCTTTTATCAAATCCAAACATGTATTTCTTGTTCAGTGTATCTACAGCTATATTTCTATCTTTTTGTATCTTAAACTGATTATTTGATATTTCTAAGTAATCTGTTTCACCTGTTATTACTTTCATTCTATCATTGAAATTCAAAATATTTTCATTCTCATAGCTCATTTTAAATCCTTTAACTTTACCTTTTACAGTTCCATCATTTAGTATGTATCCATAGTCTTTTGGTGCACCAGCTATCCAGGATTTCATATATTTGTCCTCTCCCAATTCATCTGTCCATTCTCCTAACATGCATCCTGTTTTGATTTTATTAGTTCCATCATCTATATACACAACACTATCTGTGTCTTTATAAATCACTTTTTCACGTAATTTATCAAGCATTTTATATAATCTAATTCTAGCAGAACTAGTGGTGAAAGCTGCTATATAAACGTTAGTATTGAAGTTATTTTTAACATATTCATCTTTCATTTTATAAGTCATTTCTACACAGTCATCATTCATAAATATCATATTTAATTCTTTGAGATTATCATCTAATATAATTTTATAAAATTCATCTAAATCCATTACGTATTTACTCTGTTTCATATTTTTTCTATGTTCAAACTTACCCCATAATGAGTTCAAACATATCTTACTTATAAATCTCATTCCTGGATTTTTTTCTATTTTTTCTAATTTTATATCTAATTTCTTGTAAACTGTCTTCTTATATTCTTTTTCACTTTTAAAGTTTTCAGACCATTTATCATCTGTTTCTAATTTGATTTTCAAAAACATTTTAACGTAATCTCTAAATAGTTCATCAGTTTTATTTTCAAAATTCCAAACCTCATATATTCTTAAAATTTTATATCTTTTTTTAATTGCTAAATTCATTTCATCAGTAGTCCATGTACTAGTGAAACATCTTTCGTCTCTTTTATGATTACACTCCTTATTTCTAATTTCAAAGCATTCTTTACATTTCTTTTTATCTACAACAGTTTTAAAGTGATTACATTTGATAGTTTTAGAACATGATTTACAAAGAGCAAACATCAATTTTTCATCTTTAATTGGTAACACTGGATGATATAAATTTCTAGGTGGTAAGACCTTACATTTGATGAAACCATACCATTCTTTATCAAATTTTTCAGGATTAAATATCTTAACAGGATGACCAATTGGATAATTATCAAAGTAATTTACAGTTGGATACAGTGAACATACATCAATATATCTACCTTTTTCATTATTTTTAAATTCATATTTCAATTTAGTAGGCTCACACCTACCCCCATAAAATGCATCTCTAGGATTTAAAGGTTCCACGAAATCTCTATTCCATTCATTTTTTATATATTTTTTAATTTCTTTATTATTATTAAAATCACATTCCCATATAACAATTAATTCATATCCAGCTTTTAAAATCTTCTTTTGAATCCTCTTAGTTCTTTTATATAAGTCTTTCATACATATCTGATTCTGTTCATTTATAGTTGATTCTCTATAACATCTATTACATCCATGCCAGTGACATCCATGAAATTGAAACACTGTGTTTTCATAAAATCCATCTACTTTATAAATTTTCTTACCTAATTTTAATTTTTTCTCTCCACCATTTAATGCATGTTGAATATTGATATTATTCTTTTTAGACAGATAATCTAACCAAGCAATTGATTTTTTACTATATTTGTCTTTTTGAATTGTATCATCATCTATGGCAATTGTACCTTTTTTTAAGAATTTATCTCTATAAATACTCATGCATACACCTGCTAGAGTTACATATTTAAATGGATCGATATTTGCGATTTCTAAGAATAATCTTCTCAATTCTAAACATCCTCTTCTTAAAATATCTACATCTGATCTACAGTATTTAACAAATTCTTTTTGAAAATCAAACGTATCGTTTTTAACAGTTTCATACCATTTTAAGAATTCATTTCTCTCTTCAGATTTCATAGAATCACATCCATAGTAATGTTTTTCAGGGTATTTACCTATATAATTTTGATTACATTCTTTATTAAAATAATGAGGAAAATAACCTTTTGCCATCTCTTCTAACCCAAATGTTTTTGGAAAATCTCTTAATGGAATCATAGTAAAATTGATTGAATCTATGAATCTTATATTATATCCAGATGCCTGCATATAATTGAGTTTATTTCCATTATATATAGTAAACACTTCTATTTTGTTTTTAAAACAGTATTTAGCTAAGAATTGAAAATCAAAGCCTTTACCATAATGAGCTAGTACAGTATATCCAAAATGTTTTTGTTGAAATAACCAATTACAAAAATCATTTTCATTTTCAAATATCTTTTCACTACCATCATACATTTGACATACAACTAGATTAACTTCATGAGTTCCTGTTTCTTGTTTAGTTTCAACATCAAAGAATATATATTTCTCAGTATATTCATATCTACATTTTTCACACCAATCTTTTCGATTTCTTGTTAACTTAGGACAATCATTTTCACATTTACCACCTTTAGCATCTTTACGTTTCATATAGCATTTATGATCATGTAATACATATTTCCAACAATTTTTACATCTCTTTTCACCACATACATGCTCTTTGGGTTTTCTCTCATATCGATTAATAATTCTTTTACATTTTAAACATTTCCATAGACATTTACATACACTAACACCTTTCTTATTTTTTCTTTTGTGGTTATCAAAACACTCCTCACCTTTAAATAATCGATTACATTTTTTACAAAATATCTCTTCACCATTACAGTTACTATCTGTTTTAAAACATCTATCACATTTGAGAGGACATCTGTGTTGATCTGATCTTTTATAGCTTATTTGACAATAATCACAGTAATTCTCTTTTCCTAAAAATCCTTTAACAGAAGTAATTACATCGAAATGATTTCTATTTTTCAATATGTAAATACATGTAGATTTATATTTACCACTATATATACGTTCATTAAAATTCTCTCTGCAAAATATATTTATCTGAATATCTAAGAATTCTTCAAATATTTTAACCTCTTCTAAGCAACATATTTCTAATGGAATATTGCATAGTTCATGTAATTTTACATCTAATGATTTTTGTAAAACTCTACCCATTTTGATGTATCTAATATCATTTTTTGATAATTCATTATGATTCAATTTATCACATAATAGCTTAGGATTTTGAATAGATAGAGCAGTTACAATTGATCTAGCTAAACATATGTTATCATCATTTTTTATCTGACAGATACTTCTTTTATTTTCTATTGTTTCATCATTAATTATCTTTATATGCTTACCTCCTGAAGGTAATTCAATTACATTAAAATCAAATATACAATCAGTTATTTCTAATTCCTTATATTCAATTTGATCAGATAATTTATAAATATATAGCTCATAGGCATCCTTAGTATACATCATTTTATCATGAAATGGTTTATTCAGTTTAGGATTATATACAATTATATCTACTTTACCTTGAATTTTACCAATTGCTTTTCTAAATATATGTTGTAAAATATTGAAATATTGTTCAGGTATAATGTTTACTCCAGCTACTCTATAATTCTTTCTATGTACCATATATTTTTTAATATATTTTCCTTTTGTTTCAATAATTTCATAATCAGGTTTAAATAATTTTTCAAGATTTACATCTGTTTTAATTTTCTTTTCTTTTCTTGGTTTCAGTTTGTTATCTTTGAATTTTAAGTTAAAAGAATCAAATAATTTTTTTAATTCTATTTCTTCTCTCTGGATGATTAATAAATATTTTTCTTTTTCTATCTAAATATTCTGATGTATCTAATCCAAGGATATCTACTAAAACAGACTTATAATCACCTGTATTTCTAATATATTTTATCAACGATTTAATTAAATCATCTTTTTTTACATTTCGTTTTTTGATATTTAATCTTTTTAAAGCATTTCTAAGTTTCTGAACACTAATAGCATTCAGAGCACTTTTAAGATGCACAATAATAGGCTTCAAAGACTTTTCCATTTATAAGGAAAAAAAATTTGTAACTATTTATAGGCAGGTATTTTTATAAACAGATTTTTAAAAGACGTTTATGTAAAGAACTTCTTAAATGTCTTTGATAATGAGCATAAGTATATTCTCTTCCACAATCACAAACCAGTTTCCTATATAGAGTATAAGTTTGACAATATTTGCAAATATGCTGACGATCAACTCTACCATAACGACGATGAATGTAAAATTCATCTATAGGTTTTGTTTGTTTACAACTTTTGCATATTTTGTTCTCCATTTACTAGGAAACAAATTTATAAAATACTTTGCTTTAAGCTTGCTGCTTTAAAGTCTTCCCAGATCTTTTCATTTTTTGGATTTATATTAATTTTAATATCATTTGATATATTATAATAGTCACAAATTTTTTTAATAAAATATACATATTTTAAATTTTTCTCATAGTACATAAAATCCAATAATTTTAAAAATAAATCTTCTGCTTCCTTATTAAATTTAAGGTTATTTTTTCTTTTAAACTGATTAAAATATCTTATTCTACTAACATATCTACTTTTTAAATATTTATTATAATCTATATAATAACAGTCTTCCTCTTCATCATATTTCATTCTTTTTATTTGTTTCATTACTTTTTTAAAATTTTCAGGAATTTCAATTTGTTCTTCTTCTGAATAAGAAAAGTAATTCGCTTCTTCAATATCATTATCCATTTATTAGATATCATTTTATTAAAAACTTTTTAGAACTTAGTTATTCTTTTAATAGCCTCTTTTAAATTATCAATAGTATGATCATTAACAATATTAAGATGATTAAATTTAGTTTCTATGTATGATATATTTTCTTTAACTCTGTTAAATAAATTAATAGAATTAGGATTATATTTTATTTCATATACTGTATTTAAATCTGGATACTTTATTTTTAAATTACCAATAGTTTTATTCATTTTATCTCTTTGACATCTGATTACATAATAAGGATAATCAGAGTTTTCTTTATTTTTCTGTATGATAGTAAACATATGAAGCTTTTTAGAATTAGCAGTTTTAGGTGTTATATCCTCTTCTACTTCTTTATATTTTTCATTTTCAAGTTTTAATTTTTCCATTTTCTTTTTTATCTTATTTAATTTCTTATTTAATTTTTCATTATCATTCTTGTATTTATCATTGAATTTTTTAATGTAATAGTCTTTAACAATCTTGTTAACTTTATCATAAAAATCGTTTGAAACCCAACAAGATATATTTAAAATTAATTCCTGCTTAACATATGTTCCATTAATAATATTCTTACCTGTTCCTTCTCTTATTTCATACATTTGATCATTTTTATGGCGGCCCGAATTCGGGCCACCACAATTTTTATAATATTTTATTAATTCTTGAGATTGTTTATTCTCTAACCATTTTTTAAATTTTTTACCACCTTGTTTGCATAATTTTGTAGCATTAAAGTATCCAGTATTTTTATCTATTATAATTTTAAAATCTCCAAATAGACCATACCAGTAATTATCTTTGATTTGTTCATAACATACATCTTTTAATGAAGCCATTTATTAGATATCATGTTATTAAATACTTTTTCACGTATATCTTATTTTAAATCGTTAATAATTCCTGCCTAAGAAATTATATCTTTAAATACTGAAATACAGTTTTTTCTTTCACATATAGATGGTAGCACAAGCAATTAAATCTCTTTCTTGCTTAGATGTAGTCATTACTGATAAGCTGCGAGCGAAAATGTTTACATAACCAGAGTTGAACAGCTGCCAAAATACTCTCCACGGCGCGCGATTATGTCCTCGGAAAGAAGCAGTTCTTCGTTACGTAACAACTTTGGATCATCGCCAAGTTTCTCTTGCTTGAAACGTAAATATATGTTTCAAGCAAGAATTTATCGGCCTGTGTTGGCCGATTGGTAGCGAGTCAGGCATGCATGCAAAAGGTCTCAGGTTCGAATCTCGGTACGGTAGAATGGCTCCCTGTCCTAAACTTTGAAATCAGAGTTTGGGTTCACGGTAGAGCGTGTGCGTGAATAACATCTGATGGTAGAGAGTGTGTGCGGTGGAGGGTCGAAAGAGTTAACGCCCACCTGGCTGGCCAGGTACAAATAAATAAAAAAAAATGAAGCATAGACCCTCCACCGAAAGAGCGTTTTGCAAAAATTTTTCAAATTACAGTGTCAACCCAACTGTTAAATTCATCAGGATATCCCAACCATTTAACTAAGTATTTATTTCCTTTCTTTCTAATAATGTTTTCAATCTTATAAACCTCATCTTTCTTATCATATTTAACCAGTTCCTTTTCATAAAATGTTCCTGTAATTTCTTCATTATTTAAATCTTTTATTTTATATGTCGGAGGATCTGTGTTCAATATATCGGAAATTATAAATATTTCTTCTGTAAATGTTGGAAGATAACCTTTCTTAAATTTTCTTTTATATTTTGAAATTCTTATTTTATCTCCTTTTTGATATTTTGGTTTATTTTTCACTTTTTCTTTATACAAATTAGTATAAACTTTTAATTCATTTTCTTCCTTACTTGCTTCTATAGGTGTCATTTTAATGGATCCATGATAAGAATTATTATAATTCTTAATTAATTTATCTAGTACATTTAACCACTTTCTAGTATTATTTGCTGTGAAATACTTCCACATTTTAGTCTTTAAAGTTCTATTGAATCTTTCAATAACAGCACATTTAATCTCAATATTCTCAGTTGTAAACCAGTGAATATTTTCATCCTTGAATAACTTTTGAGTTTGTTTATTTATAAACTCTGTACCCTTATCTGTTTGAAGTTTTTCTGGTTTTCTTTCTTTAAATATTTTTTTAAATGCTCTAGTTACCTCTTCACCTGTTTTTCTTTTAATCGGAATTGTCCAAGCATATTTACTGAATATATCAATCACTGATAAAATATAATTTGTGTCATTATTAAAGGATTTAAATTCTTGCATATCTATAAGGTCAGCTTGAAATTGGTCATTGACATGAGAAACATAAATTCTTCTTCTTTTAAATCTATGAATAAGTGGTTTATGTTTTGTATATACATCTTGTTGATGTAAAAACTCTTCTATATCTTTCCTGGGTAATTTAGTTTTTCTTTGTAATTCATTAATACCACAATAACCAGTTTCTGGTGTATAATAAATATTTTTAAGGTCTACGTCTTTTAAAAAACACTCTTTTTAGATCCACAAACTTTACACTTTCCTTTTGCCATCGGTCTTCCATTTTTAGCTACTGTTTCTTGAATATCTTTAGTTTCAGTTTTCTGTTTGCACTTTAAGCAATACATATAGGATGAAATTCCTAAACCAAATGTTTTCTTTGCTTTTATAATTGGTTTTATAACAGCTCTAGCTTGTTTCTCTCCTAATGGATAGAATCCACTTGTAGTATTTTCAATTGAATCTAAATCGTTTAAGAGTTCTTGATCAGCAATATGTCTCTGTTTAGTATCTTTAGTTTTACTATAAGCTACATCATGTTTTTTACAAGCTTTATCAACTCTGTTAATTCCTGGATCACCTCTTTTTAATCTCTTTTCTAATTTTGTAAATGGACCACAATACTGGTAACCAGGTATATGCATTTCAGGTGGATTTAATTTATCTTGTAACCATCCTACTATATCACCTCCTTGTAATTCCATTTATTTAAGTGTAAATCTATTTTACATATCTATAACCATTTAGTTGCGTTTGTTTTACATATTTCTCTAAAGGAAAATACTTCATATTTTTTATAAAATCATCTTCTCTAACGTAAGCATCCTGTTCTGAAATTGAATTAGCGTTTATTAAATTTAATATCTGTTTATAAAATTTGTAAGCTTCTTTATATTCTTCTTTTCTCTCTGAAATATTTAGAGTTTTATCAACACCTTCAATGACTCCTGCTCCTAAAGAAAGTGCTGCTAAAGGAATAAATGCAAAAGCTGATAAACCTGAAGCACTAAATATAAATTTGCCTACTGATAGTGATATACTAATTTTATTATAGTAATTAAAACTTTTTCTGTATACATACATTTTCTTTTCTAAATATTCTTCCATTTATATAGGATCAAAGTTATGTCTGTATCTCATATGAGGATTTTTCAAATCTAACATGAAGAAATCATACGTTTTTTTAATACTTTTTTGATAAGGATCTATATTAAAATCACCATCAATTTCTCTAATAATTTGTTTAATTTCTCTGTGCTGAAGTTTAAAAAATATAAAGTAATCACAGTTTTTTCTTATATCAATAGGTGTTGAATAATAGGTCTGTGATAAATAAATAATGGATGCATTTTTCTTCCTTCCTCTTATAAAAAATTTTTCAATTTCGTTTTGATCTTTTTCTTTTACACAGTCATCAAAAATAACTAGATTTTTTAATGAAGGATCTAAGTCATCTACAGTAATAAATTCATTTATGTCTGAACTAAATAATGTTTCTTTCTTAAACTTTTTAAATAATTTTAATAACTTATTTTTATTCTTTCCCTTTATTTTTAAAATGTCTTCCTCTTCTATATCATCAAACACTGAGTAATTTTCTTTTAATTTAGAGTATTTAGGTTCGTTAATATCTTTTGCACATATGAATAATGCATCAAAATTTAAATGATCATATATTAAATTTAATAGTAAATTTGTTTTTCCACATCCTGAAGATCCTGTTATTAAAAGTTTAAAAGGATGAATAGGTAACATTGGATTTTGATTTGGATCTATAAATTCTTCTGGTTCGGAATAATCTTTTATTTTAATGCTGCAAGGCTTAATCATATTTATTTAATAGAAATTCAGCATCTTCAATAAACATTTCAGCTTCAAATAATAAGTCTTCAGCTGGTATTCCTTGAGATAAATAACATTCAGCTAGATATAATGCCATTTCAGCAAAAGATAAATATTCTTCAATTTGTTCAAAATCTTCCATTTATATAAGTAAAATAATTTGCTTGGAAGTAAAATAATTTGCTTGGAAGTAAAATAATTTGCTTGGAAGTAAAATAATTTGCTTGGAAGCAAATTTTCAGTTAAATAAATGAGTAAAGTGATACAAGATTTATTAAAATTAGCAAAAGTAAATGCTGAACTAAGAAAACGAAATAAGGAAAAGCAATTAGAAGATTTAGGATATGAAGAGGCAATCACAAAATTTCATAAACCTATAGTTGAAAAATTAGAATATCAAGATGTATCTAGAAAAGAAAATTTAAAAGCTATTCAAAATGCAATTGAAGAACTTTCATTTCAACCAATTGCAGAATCTTCAAGATTTCCTGCCTTAGAAGATGTTGAAGAACCTATTTCAGATGCTAAAGAAATGTATGAGAGAGAAGCAGGAATTCATAAAATTAACTTAAACAAAAACTTGAATGTATCAGTTATTAAAAAAAGTTAGGATTTGATTTACCTTCAGAATTAGTTAATAAGTCTGATGAAGAGATTGATGAAAAAATAAAACAAGCAAATGAAAAAATCAGTGAAATCGGACGTCTAAAAGGTCCTCAAGTAAAAGCACTTAATAATGCTAAAGATGAAGAAAAAAGAAAAAATTAGAGAAAAAATTGATCGTTTCGATTATAAAATGGCTGAGGTGTGAAAATATATTAGAGCATTAGAAGCTCTCAAAATGGGGAATTACTATATGGGTGAGGGTCTTAATATTTTAGATAAATTAACAGATAAAATATGTAAGGGAACTAAAAATAAGAAAGTATATAACCAAGTAGTTCAAATACTAGATTTATTATTGAAAGAGGGTAAAATGACTAATGAGCAAGTAAAACAATATTATTCAAAGTTTCTATCTTAATAAATGAGTAATTATATTGTATCAAGAATTTATTTGAGTGAAGGTCAGAAAAACAAATTAAAATCAGCAGTTAAGAAAGGTGAAGAAATTACATTGCAAATTGATAAAACTAAAAGTGCTAATCATGATATGTATTTAACAAAAACTCAAATTACTCAAATTAAAAATGGTAAACGAATAACTATAAGTAAGACACAATTAAAGAAAAACGGAGGTATTTTACCCTTTTTGATCCCTATCTTAGCTGCTCTTGGTACTGGTGCTCTATCTGGTGCTGCTAGTTTTGGTGTGAATAAAGCTTTAAGTAAAGTAACTGGATCAGGTTGTAAACCGAAAGGTTCACACCTTAAAAAAAACATTCTGGAAAGGGAGTTCTTCAGAATTACGAGGTATATCCAATAAAACGATAGAACAAAATATGAAAGATGTAAAAGGATTCAGAGGTGTATTTACATCAGATTTATTACCTAAAAAGATTAAGAAATTTGAAAGTGGAATTATTAATTTAGATATATCTACAGGACCTGGGACTCATTGGGTCTGTTATTATAATGATCCTAAATATAATTTTGTGGAATATTTTGATCCATTTGGAGAATATAAATATAAAGACATTAAATTGAATAACATTTTCATACCTAAAAATATTGTAAAATATCTTGAAACATCTAATAAAGGAATTAAATATAATTCGAGTTTTTTACAAGAACCAACATCTGTTAAATGTGGTTTTTATTGTATGAAATACATAACTCAAAGGAATAAAGGTAAATCACCTGTTGAAGTTTTATATTCTTTTACCCAAGAACCAAGTGGTTATAATGAAGATTTTGTGCTTAATAAATGTTAATTTTAGATTCAAAAAATTTTGAGAAATCAGAAGATTTTACAATTGAATATGTCCCACCTATTCCTGTTAATGAAAATTCAAAAATAGCTTTAAAATCTATGTCTATGTGGGTTTCATGGAACAATATTGATGAAGAAAATAATACATTTAAGTATTTTGATGGTAGTTTATGGCATGAAATAACTTTAGATAATGGAAATTACACATTAAGGGAATTAAATAACTTTTTAATAAAACGATTTGGAGATGAACCACCAATTAAATTTAAAGCTAATTTCGCTACACAGCGCTTTATAATTGAATTAAAAGATGAATATAAAATTGATCTTAGAGAGAGTAAATTACATGAAATTTTAGGATTTGAATCAGAAATATATGAAGATAATCATCAAGAAGGAAAATATATGGCAAACATTTCTAGAGGAGTTGATGACATACACATTCATTGTGATGTAATTACAGGGACTCTATATAATAATATTAATTCAGATATTTTATATTCTTTTACGCCATCTAATCCTCCTGGTAGTTTAATAAAAATTGATGAAATAAATCCTTTATTTTTACCCATTAATAGACGAAATTATATTCATAGAATTCGAATGTATATCACGAATCAAGATAATGAACTGATAGACTTGAATAATATGAGAGTTTTATATAGATTAATTTTAGCTTAATAAATGAATTATAACAAACATAGATTATATGCAAAACGATATGGTGGTAATATCTTCACTGAAGGAATTAAAACTTTTGGAAAAAAATATTAGAAGTTTTAGGTAAATCAGCAATTGAAGATAAAGCTAAAAAAGTTATTCAAAATAAACTTGAAAATATATTATCTAAACCTCCTGTAACTGTTAATGATATATTAGCTAAAACGAAAATTCAGGATGGATCTGGTTTGAAACGGTATAAATGAGTTTTTTATCCTAATAAATGGAAAAACTTTGGGACTTAAAAAGCCATTCCAGATTATTATAGTAATAAAATTGCTAAGTATGAATATATAAAACATAATGAAGATAGTACTAATGTAAAAGAATCTGATCAATATAAGTTTACTATTAAAGATACAAATTCACCTATATTATATAGTAACGGTTATATATGCTTAGAAAGTAAAATAGTAAAAAATAATAATGATACTATAGGAACTGATAATGTTACATTTGTAAATGGTGGGAATCTGTTTAGATCCGCTTCATTAACTATAGGAAAAGAACAAACTGATTCTAATATTGAATGTGCTTCATTAATTCATCAAATTAATGGACTTATAAATTTCACAAAAGATTATTCCACTTCAGAGGCTACAAATATGATGTATTATGTTGATACATCAGAATCAGCTGATAAAGATAAAATAGTAATAGATGATCCTGATAAAGATGTAAAGAAAGGATCAGATATCAAATTAAAAGAAAATGCCTCTTATAATAAAGGATTTAGACAGAGATGGCTTTTAACAAAAAACAGTAATGTAATAAAATTTTGGATTCCTTTAAGACAACTGTTTGGGTTCCTCAACGATTTTAGAAGATTAATTTCTGATATAAAAGTTACATTTGAATTTCAAAGAAATAGTCATAATGATATGTTATACACAGATGTTGCAAATCCCAATTATAAAGTTATTATATCTGATTTTCAATTATGGTTACCTTATGTAGAGTTGTACCCATCCATTGAGGCTGAATTTAAAAGTATAGCTTTGAATTCTACACCTATTGAAATTACTTGGTGTTCTGCTTCAATTGAGAAAAGTAATCAGCAAACAACATCAAGTGGTGCATGTCATATAAGAACTACATCTGATGAGGTGTTAAGTGTTCTTGTCATTCCACAGTATGTAGAAAAAGAAAGCAATCAAAATCAGAACAATATGGTTTTTGATAATTTAGATCTCCTTGAATGCTGGATATTATGTAATAATAAAAAAGTTCCAGAAGAAATTTATAAAACGAATTTTAAAGATGGGCAGTTAGATTATAATAGATGTTATTCTGAATTATTAGCAGCTGGATTAAATACTCATAATACTGAAAGTGGATGTCTTATAAGTTATGTAAATTATGCGAGATTGTATCCAATCTTTTATTTTAATTTATCTAATCATCCAGAGTATACTAATATTTCGAATTTAAGACTAGAATTTAACTGGAGATTAGGATCAAATCCAGGTAAACCATATAGATTTTATTTCATCGTGAATGAAACAAAAAGAGGATCACTTAATATGGCTAATAAGGAATTTAAAACTTTGAAAACTTTAGATTAAATAAATGAATTGGTACCCTTTTGGTTCGTCTTATGAAGAATTTGGAATTGGACCACCTGGACCTCCTGGAAATGGATTTAAATTAACAGATGATGGTAATTATGATATGGAAGAAAAAATTTAAAAAATTGTAAAGAACCTATAGATGAACATGATGTTACTACAAGAGAATATGTTTTAAAACAAATGAGAGAGAATAATCTGGAAGTTAAAAGTGAAATAGAAAAAAATATTAATGGTAGTTTTTCAGATTTTGTTCAAGAAACTGCTGTAAGAATAAGAGATTTAGATGCTGTACTTAAAGGTGAATTAAGTAATTTGGATCAAAAATATTTACATATTCAAGATGGGAATGTAATTAATGCAAAAGGTAAAAGAATAGGAAATGTTGCTGATCCTACAGCAGATAAGAATGCAGTGAATAAGAGGTATTTAGAAAACAATGTTTTAATTTTAAAAGATGAAAAGTTTGATGTTCAAAATAAAAGACTAGTGAATATTCCATCTCCTCAGGATATGTATGACGCAGTTAATAAAAATTACGTGGATAATCAAAAATGTTATGCAACAATTCAAGAAGATAAAAAAGCATATAATACTCTTGGTGCTATGCGTTACTGGGAAACAGTCGTTTTTATGAAATTTAGTAGCAATCTCCTTGACAGAAATATGAAACTGAGTGAAAATATGGATATGAAAATTACATTTTATTTACGTCCTAATTATACTAATGGGAAATCAGAAGTTTTAATTACACTTGGGGAGAATATATTATTTAATAGTGATGCCTACACAGATAAACCTTTAATACTCTTTGCATCAGGAAAAAAGAATGATGAATTAAGCATACAAGTCATGTCTTATTTAGAATTAAACATTTTTAAACCTTACTTAGAAATTGAAAAAATAACATACTTTTAATTCCATTTGAATTAGAACTTTAATCTTCCTACACTTTTTATCTTCCTAAATTTTTAATCTTTCTATAAGGGGTATCCATTTTGGGTACCCCTTTTTTTAATGCATTTTTAAAAAGGACTTTGCAAAGTAGTTTGTTTTACAACTTTTCTATTGATCACTAAATCCATCATTTCATCACTTTCAAAGCTATTCAAAGCTCAAAATGATTGCAATTGTTCAAAAAAGTCGTCAAATATCATCAAAAATGCGTGTTTTTATGATGTCTGTTTTTATGAAAAAACAGAGTAAAAACTTCAATTTTCAAAAATCTGATGTTTTGACTATTTTATGCCCAAAAATCAATGATTTTTAATGAAAATATGATGTTTTTGATCATAAAAAGCCTTAAAATGTTCGTGATTATTGAGGTCTGAAAAATCAAAAAATGCCTGATTTTGAGGTTTTTATGTGATTTTGGTGTGTGCCATAGTACCCCCTATATACTACTCCTTATCTCCACGCAGTAGCTCCCTGCTAATTCTATTTAGCAACGTACAAGGAGTGTTCAAATGAAAACGTACGAAACGACACTGTGGGTATAAATGAAGACTTTATTCAAAGTATACACCATAGGCCGTAGCACAACGATCCCATTGATTAACGAGCCGAAGGATTCCTTGTTCCCAGAATTCCTGTGGCCGTGACGAGACCCAGTCCTGCACAGCGTCCTTGAGTTCGTCGTCCGAGTGGAAGCGCTTCCCTTTCAGATGTTTTTTCAGGGGACCAAACACATGGAAATCGCAGGGAGACATGTCAGGGCTGTAGGGCGGATGGTCAAGCTGCTCCCACTGGAACTTGGCCAGTTCCGCGTGTGTGACCCTGGAGACGTGTGGACGCGCGTTATCATGGAGCAGAACCACACCCGCCGTGAGCAGCCCCGGTCTTTTGTTCTTGATGGACCTGCGTAGGCTTCGGAGTGTCTCGCAGTACACATCGGAATTAATGGTTCGTCTGTGCTGGAGGAATTCAACAAGTAGTGGACCTTGGACGGCGCTCTTTATAAGCGCCTCTGCTCTCTCCTGCGCATGCGGGCTCCCGCGCATGCTCCGATCCACGCCTGCGACTCCAATCGCATCCCTAGATGTGCCGCTACGTTCTCCCATAGCGGCATAGGCAAATATGTTAATGGTTACGTTCTTATGACGTTTCGTACCTTTTCATTTGAACACCCCTAGTACATATTGTAGCGCATTATGGCGCGATAATATTAGCATTATTTGAGCAACATACAATTGCAGCACCGCCCGATTATTTTGGATGTCCGGCAGCCCGAAGCACTTCAGGTGGAAACGAACGGTCAAAGGAAATGGTCCAGTTACACTGTAAAAATAGATAAGAGGTCCCTTCCAACCATTCCCTAATTGAGAAATACGTTAGTTAATTGCAGAAGGAGAAGAGAGTGGAAGTGTGGAAAAGGAGATTTTTTTTATTGATAGTTGAACAGGTTAGCCAGTTTTCGGGCTCGTTCGGGCCCGGGCTCTAATTTGCAATATAAAATTCGGGCTCGGATGGGCTCGGGCTGATATACCACGGGCTAGGACTCCGAAAATTGAGCCCGAACTCAGCTCTACTGCAGAGGTCTTGAACAAGTCTTTTCAGAATATTCGTCAGTCCTAATTTTAGCACGTCTTTTGTAAAAAGATCGTGCTTCTGTTATCGGTATGTCCGTCCGTCAGTCCGTCTGTACCCACGATATCTCAGCAACTATTACTCCGATTTGAAAAATTCTTTTTGCATTGGGAAGCTTGAAATATGCAAATGATGATCCTTTATTTCGTTTTTTTTACGATGTACAATTTCGCCGGTAGAGGGCGTAAATGCAGATGATGTCGAATTCAAAAATACGTTTTATTCCACATATTTGCTTCTAAAGATCCGATTGAAAAAACATTTATATCTTTCGATTCCATTTATCTCGAAGAGTATTTTAGATACAGTTACTTTTTCAAATTACGCATAGATTTTCCGCTAGGGGGCGTAAAAGTAAATTACATTTTCCCCGATAACTCTTCTTCTAAAACTCCGATTTGAACATTTTTTATTTCAGCGGATACATCTCTTAATAAAAAATCTTTTGCATATAATTTGAAATTTTTGGTAAAAACTACTTTGGCCACCAGGGGGCGTAAGTGTTAATTTTTGCTTCTGATGTATTTGCCATAAAATCGTAGCTTCTAAAATATCGATTAAAAAATTCTTTCGTGGACTGATGCCACTCACATCGATAAAATTTTCTTCTTTAAATATTCCAGTTTCTCCGCCAAGGGGCGTAGATGTACATCTTATTTTTGTCAATATCTCTGCTTCTAGGAATCCGATTTGAAAAATTCCTTATTTGTTGGATAGTGCTTTCCGTGTGACATGTTTTTCCTATAATTTCAAAATTTTCAAGTAATTCATAGACTTTCCGCTAGGGGGCGTAGCGGTAAATTGCGTTTCCCCCTATATATCTGCTTCTAAATCTCCGATTTGAAAAATTCTTTCTGCACCGGATACAGCTCCTGATGGGAAATCGTTTGCACATAATTTCTAATTTTTGTAAAAAAATAGTTTGGCCACCAGGGGGCGTAAATCTTAATTTCCGCTTCTGTTGTATTTGCAGCAAAATATGAGCTTCTAAATTCTCGATTGAAAAAAACGTCGTTTGTTGATCGATACTACTCATGTCAACAAACCTTTCAGAAACATTTTCTTCTTAAAATAGTGCATGGTTTCTACGCCAGGGGCGTAGATGCACATCTTAATTTTGTCAATATCTCTACTTCTAGGAGTCCGATTTGAAAAATTCCTTCTTTGTTGGATAGTGTTTTCCGTGTGGCATGTTTTTCATATAATTTCAAAATTTTCAAGTAATTCATAGACTTTCCGCTAGGGGGCGTAGCGGTAAATTGCGTTTCCCCTATATCTCTGCTTCTAAATCTCCGATTTGAAAAACACTTTCTGCACCGGATACAGCTCCTGATGGGAAATCGTTTGCACATAATTTCTAATTTTTGTAAAAAAATAGTTTGTCCACCAGGGGGCGTAAATCGTAATTTCCGCTTCTGTTGTATTTGCAGCAAAATATGATGTTCTAAATTCTCGATTGAAAAAAACATCGTTTGTTGACCGATACTACTCATGTCGACAAACCTTTTAGGAAAATTTTCTTCTTGAAAAAATGCATGGTTTCTACGCCAGGGAGGCGTAGATGTATATCTTATTTTTGTCAATATCTCTACTTCTAAGATCACGATTTGAAAAATCCCTACTTTGTTGGATAGTGTTTCCGATGCGAAATGTTTTTCCTATAAATTCAAAATTTTCAAGTAAATCATAGACTTTCCGCTAGGGGGCACAAAGGTAAATTGCGTTTTCTGCGTTATTTCTGCTCCTAAAGCTCTGATTTGAAAAATTCTTCCTGTATCGCATACAAGACCTGATGGAAAATATTTTTCACATAATTTCTGTTTGGTAAAGAATGGTTTAGCCACCAGGGGTCATATGTGTTAATTTCTGCTTCTGAAGTATTTGTTGCAAAATCTGGGCTCCTGAAAACTCGACTATTTTTTTTTCTTGGACCGATACCGCTTATACGGATAAACCTTTTGAAAATACTTTCTTCCTAAAAAATGCATGGTTTTCCCACCAGGGGACGTAAAGTCACATCTTATTTTTGCCGATATCTCTGTTTCTAAAAGTTCGTAAGCTCACAATTCCGTTTATATCTGAGGGATTAAAAACCCGATTGAAAATCTTCTTTCTTTGGTCAGATCTATTGTTTCCCATACCGGTTCCATTGACTTGAATAGCTTTGATAAATTTAATTTGCGTCAGAACAGATTCAAAAGACATGCTTATTACACCCGAAAATTCGGTGTCAACTTTCTTGTTAAATCTGTTAACATGCGCGTTCCTATTTATGATTTCTGTCTTCCAGTAACGTCACTAAGAACTGGCATAACGTGGCGCTGTAGATCCTCCAAAAAAAATGAACACTGTATTCCCAAGATTCAGAGCTTTTTTTGAGTGTATATTTAAGTTATCAAAATTTATGAAACCATTTTGCGTAGTTTTTCTTTCGCATAGTTGGCATTTAATTTGATTTCTAAATTTACTGTTAGTAAGACAAGGTCTTACTTTGTCTTTAAACTAATGCTGTCTGATACTTCCTTTCTGTGTCACCCTTGACATTTAAGTCTGGCTGCGTCGCTTCTGTCTTCCATAAAGTTAAAATCTTTTGGCCATTGTATCCACCTGTCTACTAAATTTAAACAAAACATAGTTGCTCGTGTACGACTTCGTTTAAATTCTTGTCAGTTTTACTTCAAACTGGTAGCGTTGATGTGACATACTGTACGTAATGTATTTTAAATTTCTGTTTTTGTTGCTATCTCTTATGTAAATTTTATCTCTTCCTCTTTGTTACACTTTCGTAACTTAACATCATATTTGAACTTTCATAAAGTTTCTGTTGCTGTGACAGTACTGGCATTCGATCAGAGGTTAAGCTACAGATATAAAAGCTTAAATTGCTGTGTGTTGTGTGAGAGATGGTAAGATGCTATCGACGATAGGCTCACATATCATTTGATTGTTACGAAGATTTTTCATGTTAGTCGGTTTGCTATTTTGGCAGCCTGCATTAATATTAGTTTAATTTATTTAGTAATCACTAACCAAGTTATGTGTTGGTGAACTCGTCTTGCATGACACTATGTTGTGCAACTTAAGCAACAGTATTGAAGTATTCATCAGCAAAAGTGTCAGAAGTGTAGCTCGTGCAACTAGATGAAAATATAAGTGTTGTCGACTGAATGTACCCTGTAAGTTCATTTCCACTGTTCTAGTGCTTTGAATTCTAGGATCATTAAGCCAACATAAGTAAGAAGTTAGATTTAAGCTTTCTAGTGTTTATAATTTAACTTATAACACCACATGAACTCTCTTGCTAATGACTTCTCTGTGTCCCTAGTAGGAGGTTGTGTTCTCTTGTAGTTCTCTAGTATCTTCATCTGTTAAATTTGAACGACGTATTGTTCATATTGCTGATGCGACTGTTTGCGAACACTATGACTATATTTTCTGTGGATAAATTTGCTAATAGAAATGGAAGAGACTTCAAACTTTCGATACGTTAAACTGCGGGTATATATGTTTTTTTCTTCTGTTATATAAGTCGTTCGGAAAATAATGGCCGATTTTCTGAGGTGCCACATTCAAATAGCTCACAATGCTTGCAGACCAACCCGCTCGCATCACCATTCGTACGAGTTGAAGAGCGGCTCAGACGCCAAACACACGCCATAATCGGTTGAGCTGCAGTCGTTGCTACTCGTGTGAGAGTGGTCTGTACAACATGTTAGGAAGGAGCGAGTTGAGGGTGATTCTGCTTCACGAGTTCAACGTGGGTCGTAATGTGGTCGAGGTATGGGGTGAGAAGGCAACATCTGAACGTATTGTTCGTCGGTGGTTTGAAAAGTTTCGTTCCGAGCCTAAAAGATGAGGAGGGTCGAGAATGACATTCGGCCATTGATAACGACTCTCTGGAGGCAAATGTG
Organism: Macrothele yani; assembly: GCA_039090855.1. NCBI lineage: Eukaryota > Metazoa > Arthropoda > Arachnida > Araneae > Macrothelidae > Macrothele > Macrothele yani. Next base: position 75,456,082 of record CM077017.1, on the reverse strand, counting down.
GAGGTAAATCCTCGCGTCACAGTCAGAGAACTCGCCAAACAATACCATGTGTCGGTGTCAACCATTTCCGAACATCTCCACCAAACTGGTAAGGTCAAGAAGCTTGGTAAGTAAGTCCCACACGAACATATGGAGCATCTGAAACAACAATGGTTTGATATGTGCAGTAACCTTCTGCTTCGCAACGAAAAGGAGCCTCGCACTGTATCCTGTGATGAAAAGTGGGTGCTACACGACAACTGTGAGCTATCTGGACAGTGGCTGAAACATGGTGAACCACAAAAACAATACCTAAACCAAGGTTGACGCCAAAGAAGGTTTTGTTGACAGTGTAGTTACTGTTCACAATGTCATACATTACAAGTTCTTGAATGCTGGTGAAAGCATTACCTGAGTCACATACTGTGAATAAATTGACCGAATGCACTAGAAGTGGTGTTCCAAACAGCCCTCTTTGGTGAATAGGAAGGTCCTATCCTCCTCTATGATAGCGCGAGACCACACGTGTCACAAATGACGAAACAGAAACAACACGAACTGAGGTTCGAAACCCTCCCACATCCAGCTGGATGTGGGAGGGTTTCTATTTTCCAAATCCTACCGATTTCCACCTGTTCATGCATTTATCTATTACCTCGAGCACAGGACCTTCAGAAACCGAGAGGAGACCGAAATTTCATTCCGGGACTTCCTTGCATCCAGAGAGCCAGATTTCTGTCGGACTGGCATTGAAGCACTTGTCACTCGGTGGCAGAGGTGTGTAGCTGCTGAAGGCACCTATTTCGATTAAAACAAGGTTGTGTGCTATGATGTAATTACAAATAGGAACATGAAAGGAATCGTATAAATTTTGTTGGTGGAATCTCTAGTCAATGGTAAAATTTTATGAGACGAAAAGACTTCACCAACTGTATAAGTTCACATACCAATTTTCAGCTGGATTTTTATCTCGTGTTATGCTTTGATGCAATCCTATGACACGGTTTCTGGGGGTTTCTGACCCTCTCGAAGATATTCCATTGGACTACAGGGTAGAGTATTTTCTCATCCTCTGTCGCAAACCTTTGATGCAATCCTATGACACGGTTTCTGGGCGAATACTGCCGAAATATATCTTTTAAAAATCAAATTACAGTTGACAGAAAATACGGTGCAACGAAGGCGATTTTCTCCGTATAACCAGCAGACCATCAAATTCAGGTAAAGAGGTGGAAAACATCCTTTGTATAATCCGCCGGCCATAAAATTATGATAAAAACATCGCCGTGTAATCTGTACCTGCAATGTTGATCCCGAAAAAAATTCGTACGAAAAAGCCGCGCTTCACGAGATGACCCAGCAGTGAAAAGAATTTGTATCTACTTTCATATGAATAAAGGACAAGAATTAGGAGTTTTTCAGCATTACTGTGGTTCCGCAGTTAGAACTGCGGCGCCCACGTTGTAACGTATACTCTATATTCACTTTCCTTTTGATTTTACTATCTCTGGTTATTTTATTTTACTATGTAAATTATCTTCTTACTGAACGAAATATTATTTCACCCGCTGAATGAGATCTGGCAATGAGTGTAAGTCATGACGTGGTGGTAGCTAGTATATAGGCGCGTTCATCGAGACTTAGAGAGAGCTTTGGTTGTTGTTATGAGAGAGCGTTTATAATACGAGGAGAGATTCTTCATTATTGTACAACAAGTTGTGTGTGTGCTTTAGTTGACCAAGAGTCGTATAAATAAAGAAGTTACCGTAAGTTAGTCTTTCTCAATTCATAGTTTTTGTCAGACCTCTGTCTGGCTGTTAGGTTTATAACATTTATTTATTACCATAAATAACCAGCGTTAAGACTTTGTTTACGTTCGTAATTAACTAGTAACAACATCCTTTTGAATTCACTATTTTGAAGCTTAGTACAAGTATATCATTAGCTAGCTGGTAGGAAGAGAATCATTCATATTAATTAGCTTAGCGGAAAGAAAATAAAGCTAATTCATTATAACGTATACGTGTGACGTTGAGCACGTGATCGTCCGCGAAAGCAAATAATATCGCCTTCGTTGCATCGTATTTTCTGTCAAAATGCTCTTAAATAGAAAAACGAAAAAAAAAAGCTTTCCACTGTTTGCGGATCTCTATTTTCGTGTTGGGTTAAGCTTTCCTGTTATTAACGCATTTCTGGTAATTTCCCAAATATACGACTCCTCCTGACAATTACGATGCTGAATTTTTTGGAAATCAAAGTGCCACAAAAATCTTTTTTCGAACGGTGTATTATCTACATCCACGTATAATCCGCAGAATCTATAATTCATAACTTTTTATCAGGTAATCTGAGGATTATATGACGAAAAATACGGTATTTCTCATATACCCCTTTTCTATTGACATATCAATGAAACTGCGCGTTTCTCTTTATAGTTGTGTAAATTGTTTCATCGCTTTTGGAAAAATTCTTTGCATCTTGTGAATATAACTCCAGTGTTTGATCATTATTTTCATATGTGTATGTTTCCGGAATGAAGAAGATTCTAGGAACGGAAGGCCCTCTAGAAGATATTCCATTGGACTACAGTGTAGAGTATTTTCTCATACTCTGTCGCAAACCTACAGTAGATTGATTAGCTGTATGACTGTAGAGTTATATTCTTTTAATTAATGGTATTTTAATGTCACTTTTTTATATTAGAAACCTTGTTACACAATCATCAGAGGATGAATGTCTCCAGTATTAAATTTATGAAAATTGCACAAGTAAAATTTTGCATTCTAGTGGGTACCAAACCATGCACAAACATCACACACACAAACATTCAATTTTTTTAAATATTTTATTTGAATTTCCCTCTAAACATGATTCGCAGAATCTTTTTTTTTTTTAAATATATCGAAATAGAGCGTCAAAACTGAAGTTACATTCAGCTGTGCAGCAATCAGGGGATCCATGAGTAGCCCTCTGTCCCTAATTTGGGAACATCGTTTCTGGCTGGGGGAGGTCAGGTCCAAAAGATAAGCACGCCCATGCATCATACGGAACGCGGACCCACTCTAACGAATGATAGAGTCCAGCTCCTCAGACCACTCGGCAACCGGGGCGGAATTTAATGGGGATTAAGAGCTTTTAAGAAAGCGTATGACGTATATTCTAATTTAACTTTTATTTTTGGTTTCATTCCCTGTAAAAATTTTGAATTAGTTCTCTTTAAGCGCTTCAACTTTAAAGTTTCATTTTTTTACTCACTGAATATTGTTACGTGGCAGTAGTCTTGATGTCACGTCTGAATGACAGGTGTTTGTTTTGAAAAGATAATAACGATGCATATAATGTGAGGAGTGAGCAGTCTTCAAACGATCGTACATTTGTAGATTAGTGGGTTGTCCATAAGAGAAACTGAGAGACGTTTAAACATACCCAAGTCAACTGTTTTTGATGTACTGAATAAGTGCAAGACACATGGCGTGCCTGAAGCAACAAAACGTACCGGCAGACCAAAGAAAATCAGTGATAGGGAAGTCGAAGCCTCGAGAGAGTCGTTACAGCTAATCGACGGAGTACTGCACAAGACCTCAGTACAGGTGAGTAAAAATGCTTGAACCTCGGTATGTACACGTACCATTCGCAGAGAACTTCATTCCGTGGATTACCGTGGTCGTGCGGCTGCTCATAAGCCTTTCATCTCCACTCGGCATGCTACTCGTCGTTTAGCATGGTATAAAGAACATTTATCGTAGACCATAGATCAATGGAAACAGATCCTATGGACTGATGAATCCAGATATGCGATCATCAGTCTGATGGCCGTGTGTGGGTATGGCGGCAGCCGGGGGAACGCAATTTACCACAGTGTACTGTTCCTACGGTCAAGTTTCGAGCTGGCAGTGTACTTGTGTGGGGGTGTTTTTCGTGGTATGGTCCCGGTCCATTGGTTATCGTGGACGAACCTATTAACCAGCACGTCTACCTCGATATTCTGGACAATTATGCCGTACCAACTCTGTGGCAATACTATGGAACCGAGCCTTGTTCGTACCAGCAGGATAATGCACCGAGCCATAAAGCAAGGACTGTTACCGTGTGTAAGTCATAAAAGCTGTCTACGTACGATAAAAAAACATTATCCCTGCTGATACTATAGACTAATTTAAAAAAAAAACTTTATTCACAAGTAAAAGCAAGTTAAAAGCGAGATCTTTCGGGATCCCTAGATCCCATCTTCAGGCTTAAGGCCATAAAGAACAACAAGTGGTCCACTTATATACGATCAGGTTTGACCCATGATGCAACGCAGTGGGCGTTGACATCGGTCAACATAGCAAATCAAAAAGCAATCAATAGTTCGAAGATATGTAAGGTAATACAATATTGTTCGTAGTGGTTCCGGGCATGTCGATGGGGATTAGTTTTTTCCATATGTGAGGAATGAATGACGGAAGTTCTGAGTTACAGCATAAAGGCCCATATGAATGGATATATAAGCTCTCGGAGAGGAAAACATTTCCCCTTGTTACTTTAGAGTTCAAAACCACTGCGTTCTTCCAGTCAGGTATTTTTCCCTCTTGGTTCACAGTTTCAGTTAGTGCTGTGTTGGTGGAGCCTGACCTCAAGTAATATTGGTGTTCCGATAATCGTACTTTTAAGGTCCTGAGAGTCGAACCTATATAATATTTCACATCCTCTGGATTATTAGGGTTGACCAAAGGTATGCGGTATACACCGGGTCTAGATAGATCGGGAATCACGTCACGATCAGTTCTGATAATAGAAAAGATGTTACGAGTCGCGACTCCAAAACCAAGTCCATGTTTCTTGCATGTTTTTCTAAGGATAGTCACAAGTGGTTGAGAAAACTCAGTCTTGCCTATATACTGTAAAGTTGTTTTTGGAGTAGTTAGGGTAGTGGATCGAGTACGTTGAACTATATTCATGAAGCGTCCGAAGTACGAATCCGGGTACCCAAAGGATCGGGCCATAGTCCGAATGTACTTAAGTTCATTGTCCAGGGCCCCGGGTGACGACGAATGAGAATAAGCTCGTTTATTATGGAAGTAGAAGGAGGTAGATTTATGACAAATAGGGTTAAAGGACGAAAACGGAATCATACAGGGCACAGCTGTTGGTTTACGATACACAGAAAAACTGATAAAATTGGTATTTAAGTCTCGAGTGAGTAGTATGTCTAAAAAGGGGAGCTTGCCCTCAGTACCTTACATATCTTCGAACTATTGATTGTTTTTTGATTTGCTATGTTGACCGATGTCAACGCCCACTGCGTTGCATCATGGGTCAAACCTGATCGTATATAAGTGGACCACTTGTTGTTCTTTATGGCCTTAAGCCTGAAGATGGGATCTAGGGATCCCGAAAGATCTCGCTTTTAACTTGCTTTTACTTGTGAATAAAGTTTTTCTAAATTAGTCTATAGTATCAGCAGGGATAATATTTTTTTATCGTACGTAGACAGCTTTTATGACTTACATGTTCCTTTCGTGCGAAACACAGTTTTTATCGGGTGTTACCGTGTGGTTTGATGACGATTCCGTATCGTGTGCGGACTGGCCAGCACAGAGCCCTGATCTTTGTTGAACAGAAGAAATTTTGTCCCATTTCCGTACATAGCAGATCGGTTAGGGCCATTTCCATACAGTTTCACTGCGCCTGGTATCAGACGTGGAAAACCCTAAGGCAGAAAGTAAATGCTGATCCCCTGTCGAATTCCTCCGATGGCACAGAGATTATCATTCATTGTTTTCGTCAACCAATAGGGGCTCAAAGTAGGGTAAGTGGAAACAGCAATAAAAGCTAAAGGGCAAACAGGCTGTCCATTAATGTCATCGTTACGATCTTCAAGCATTCGTCGCAGATGTTTAATTTCAAAAGCGCGAAAAAATTGCTTTTCTTTTTAACATTTCGTTCAAAGTCAAAAATTTTGGGCAATTTCTTTAACCGATTTCGTATTTATACAAAGGATTTTGTAAACAAATTTTCCTGAAGTTAGAGGATCTTATAACCATGAATCCTCAGGCAGTGGAGGAGGGGTTGCGAGGGCTATCAGTACGCTCTTGATCCTCTGTCTTCCACATATATGTCACTGTTTACGGATCATTACATCTGTGTACGGAAATGGCACGTAGGCTACAGAAGTGAGATTACACGCCTCCAGAGGGGCGCGTTTAAGATGTAGGCAAAATTGGCTGTGAATCCCAGGCAATTGGGCACGTGTACTTTTCACGTATGAGTCGCGATAGTTTAAATACTGATTCCCGAAGTACTCTCATCCAGCGAGAACCAGAGACTAGAGACAGCCCCTCAAATATTCGGCGGTGATTTTCTTATTTGGGGAGGTATCATTACAAAAGCTGGCACCGAAATGCATATCTTTGCGAGTGGCTTGGTGACCGGCCAGAGAAATAGAGATGCGGTTCTGGACCCGTATGGCTTTTCAGGTGTGCTTCAGGTGTGCTGTCGAGCCAGATTTCCTCCTGACGGACGATAGCGCTAGACCGCATCGGGCTCAACTGATGGTTGAGTATCTGGAAACAAGATGTCACTTGAATGGGTTGGCCAGCATATTTGCCGAACACGAGTCCTACTGAGCATGTCTGGGATGACCTTTTCTTTTTTTTTAATTGATGGCTTAAGGACCACCGTGAGCAACTCGATGGGCTATAAGCAGTCACCCGTCCCAAATTTAAGGCAACCGACTCCAGGGAAGGGAGAGGGCCAGAGCCGCAAGACAAACACAACATCCATGCCTCACCAGGATTCGAACCCGAACCCATCTCGGACGGGTGATCAGAAGCCATCGCTTAGACCACTGCGCCACCAGGGCGGCTCTGGGATGCCTTGGGAAGGCGAGTTGCAGAACACTAGCTCCCAGCAAGGACCCTCCGGGAACTTCGAGTAGCCCCTTTAGAAGAGTGGCGGTTATTGACAGCCTCACTACCAGTATGGGGAGTCGTAGCGGGCTCTGTACGTCTGTTAAAAGCAATCATGTGCCTTACTGATTGTTCCGGGCGACAATGGAGACCTGTTGCACTTCTTGTTCATATGTGCATATTTTCTGTTTATGAGGTGCGATTTCCTGCAATATGTAAATCTTGTAAGATGTCTAAATTAAAGTTCCTGTCAAATTTCATTTCGAGTAATGCAGGTTTTTGTAGTACTCATACACGAGACCAACCAAGAAACAAAAAAGCTGAACTTTTTAACCGGGTGAAAAATCAGGACGAGCGGCAAGAAAGTGTTATCAAACAAAGATCTTCGCTCTTTCCACGTTTTTAAGTGAGTCACGGAAAAATTCTCATTAGCCGCCACCGGGAGTCGAACCCGGGGTCTTCCAGTTACGCGCCGGATATGCTTCCTCTACACCACAGCGGCCTCGAATTCCTCCGGACTCACACACACTAACTGCCAAGCCAATTTGCTTCTTGGAGCCCCGCACAATGCTGGGGATTCACCAAAGATGGTAAGCAGCAACTGAAGAAATAATTAGAAGGCGAATGAATAATTAATACAGACATTTAACGTGGACCAGGAACATCAAACAAAGATCTTCGCTCTTTCCACGTTTATAAGTGAGTCACGGAAAACTTCTCATTGGCCGCCACCGTTTGTATTAAGAAAGTGTTAATATAATGCAGCATGAGCAAGATGGAATTGTTCATTGCAAATTACTTAGGTAAATATTCGTACACATCACTGTATTCACAATATATTACTGAATTCAAAACAAAATAAAATGTTGTTGTTGTTGTTTTTTTGCACTTGCTAGAACATCAGCTCAATTTTCTTTGTGCTGCTTTTTTCTTCGCAAGTTCCATGGCTATATTTGTCTTTTGTTGACTCTGCAGCTGCACAGCAAATCTTGGCTTAGTTTTTCTTTCTGCTGATATAATAAATATGCTTCCGATTTCTTCATTGTCACTTTTTTCCCCTTTTATTCCCTCAGATGACAATAATTTATTCATCATGCTGAAAGAACTATAACGAAGTGAATTTCTCCGTCATTTTTATCCGCGCCAGGATTCGAACTCGGGTCCACTCATTCCGGAATAAGTTGCTCTACCAATTAAGCTACGCGGACATTTTATTCTGATTCCTATCTGCCTTTATGTCGTGTGCGTCCTTCTGGCAGGTACGTCACATCTCCTGGTACGTTACAGAACTTTCAGCCCGAGGTCCATGATGCATGATATCAAAACTTTCACTACTTTAGATACATAGTGTAACTTTCAGAATATGAATACTTTTGAACACCATGCATCCATTTTAACAAATTTTCAACTTTGTCACTTCCGTTTCTGGAAAATTTCCCCTCCTTATCAAGCTTAATTAAGTACAGACATTTATGGGAGAAAGTAACATTTAACAACAACAACACAGGGCAGTGACAACATCATGGGAAGAAAAAAATACGATTACAAGAGAAATCTTCGCTTCGACCGACTTCTGTTTTCGGCAACTTTTTCCTCCATTTTTAAGCTGAAATGCAGAATCTGTGGAATAAACGGACATTTAAGAACAATACCGAGCAGAAGAAACATCACAAGAGGAAAATAATACGATTATGGGAGAAATCTGCGCTGCATCTAACCCGTTTTCAAAAGACAAAACTCCATCTTCAAACGGAAAAAGAATCACCCTCTCTCACCATCCCCCGAAAATTTCTGTTCAGTTGTACATTGATCTCGAGAATGCCCAAAATGATAACGGAAATGGAGGAATTCTTTGAATCCACAGAAGAATCTCATGCCTGAAGACTAAAGGGAAATCTTCGTGCCGTCTTAACTTCCGTTTTTGGCAATCATTGCCCACAGTTTCACGCTGAAATACAAACATTTATGCAATGAAATGACATTTAACAACAACACTGGACACAGGCAACATCGTGAGAAAAAAGAAATTACGATCACAAGAAAAATCTTTACTCCGTTTAACTTCCGTTTTCGAAAGTTTTGAAAGACGAAATATCGTTCCCAGACGGAAAACGACTCCCCCCCTCCCTCGAAATTTCTCTTCATCAATCTCGAGAATGACCCAAATAATGACAAAAAAGGCGAATCCGCGGAAGAATCTCATGTATGACTACACTATCCTTTAATTTTGTACATCAGTGTATTTTCCTAACCAGGTTCTATGAAAGAATTACATTTTGAATCAACGGAAAACATGCAAGGCAAAGTTACTGTAGTACTGAAAGTACTTCAACAACTGCTGTCTGTAGTTCAGGCACAGCAGGGATATTGGCGTAAGAGTTTAAAGTCATAAAAGACTTTTTCAGGGCGACCAAATACTTCAAAATTCTATGAATTTTTCAAAGGGATCAGTAGATCGAAAATGACGGTACGAATAAGGAATAATCACGAAGCTGACAGTCACAAGTATTCAGGAAAGTAAAGGACATCAGATATAACCATAGTGCTGTAGTTTTTATGTGTTTTCTAAGAACAACTAAAGCAAGATTTGTTTTTATTATTGACCTTGGTAAACAAGTATGGAACTCAAAAATGGAACATATACAGCTACAAAGCAGAAAACGAAGTTTGAGAAAAGGTGAATAAAGTATCGATCAGCAGAACTTTTCCATGTTTAAATTTTATAGAGCATACGATTTTCTTTATAATTTGAAATAATTTTCCCAAAGACACACAATCATAGGTGAATAATTTTACTAAGACACACAATCATGTGTGTGTGTGGCGTATGTGACTATTCGTTATTCGCACCGGCATTGTTGTCCAAATCTGTAAACCTGGAATATGTACCGCCACGCTATAAAGTAAGCGTAAGTCTAAAAGTGTATTGGAGAGGGAAGGGCGGTGTATAATGTATTACACAAATATTAAAACTTTTACTACTGCTTTCCTATGAAGTTATTTTTTTTTTTTTTTGATTGGAGGTTTAACGACCACCGTGAGCAACTCAATGGGCTATAAGCAGTCGCCCGTCCCTAATTTAGGGCCACTGGTTCCAGGGAAGGGAGAGAGCCAGTGCCGTAAGACAAACACAACATCCATGCCTCACCGGGATTCGAACCCGGACCCCTTACGGACGAATGATCAGAGGCCAGCGCCTTAGACCACTGCGCCACCGGGGCGGCCTTTCCTATGAAGTGCAGAAACGTTAAATACTTACATAATAGCATCATTTCTCAAAACAGTCTGTAGATATGCTCCTCATATGCTTCAAATGACGATTTGTATTTTGGAGTGTTCTTGATTGGCTTCCTTTTCCACTCCAGCGTGAGGTTACGCTTTTTAATCTGATAATTATTTTCGATGGGAATACTGACGGGCAAAATTTCACACTGTCTGGCAACAGCGGAACAGAAATTGACCAAAACGAGAGGTTAAGCTCCGCTGATTATAGCACCGAATCAAGTTCACTGCACACAGACATGACTGAAGACGTGCAGAAAGTCGTTACACTACTATCGAAGCAAAGAATATTCAGCGCAGGAAAACAAACAAAGGAAAATACACTCAATGGACAAAACATTAGAGATGTCTGCCTAATAGCGTGCAGGTCCTTCTCTAGCGCGAATAATAGACTGTACACACTGAGGCATCGACTCTATCAGATGCGGGAGAGTCACCGGAGATAATGCCAGCCATGCCTGCTTCAGCATTGTCCACAACTCTGCCCGAGACGTCGGTCCAGGACGCATGGATCTGATGGTCCTCTCTACGGCAGCCCACACAGCTTCCACAGGGTTGAAATCCGGTACCTCACTGGATGGTTCCCAACTTACACGAGTGTACCTCGAGCCATGTCTGGGTGCTTGCGTCTCGGTGGGATGGCGCATTATCATGCTGAAACAGACCATCGGCCGCAGGATGCGCGAGGGCCATGAAAGTGTTGTGTAGGTGATCAGCCAGCACATGCTGGTAGTTCGCAGCGGTTAAGGACCTCTCCACACACACACTAAGGGACTTAATGTGTCCCATTAGAAGGCTTCTCAAACTATCACAGAGCCACCACCGCCTTGAACAGAGCTAACCTAGCACGACGGAGCCATGACCTCGTGCTGTCGATGCTACACCAGTCCCCTTCCGTCAGCTCGGTGCTGCTGTAAACGGGATTACACCATAGCACAATACAAATTTGGATTCATCTGACCAAACAACGCGGAGCCACTCAGTAAAAGTCCAGTTTCTTTATTTCCGGCAGCAGGCGAGGCGTAATTTCTAATGACGAACAGTTAGTAGTGGCACATGAGTAAAGAGTCTGCTCCCGTAGCGTTCTCTCTCTGCGCTGCATGGACTTCCGACATTTAACCTGCATGTGATTTGCGCTACCGTTGGCAAGAGGTCGGAGTGTACAAGCTACGTCGACTCCGGTCGTCAATGGCTTGTGCTCGGCCCCCGCTTGCTCTCTTGGCGCTGGTAGTTCGTCGATGGTGTACTCACGGTACACTCTTGATACGATTGATTTCGGGCCCTAACTTGGGCGATAGAATGACCCATCGTCTTGCGCCAACAATGCGTTCATGATCAAAGTCCCTCAGATCACCACGTTTACCCATGCTCATCGATTACGATACACTGTTAAAAAGCCCTGCTGTGCACCTATGTATCACCTGCGATCGGTTTGGGTCTGTTCCACCCTGCGCTAGGGATGCCCATGTCAACTACCCATCACCCTTGTTCTTAATGTTTTGTCTACTGAGTGTAGATAGAAAGTAAAAACACTGGGATTAGGTAAGGCCCACTATTTACCTCAACATCCGGTTTGACTGAACTGGTCTAATTTAAACAACCGGTTCGCCTGAACCGGCTGAATGGCACCATTGATGGCATGCACGTAAGCAAGTATTGAAGTACAAATACCATGCAAAAGCCAAAAGCAAGTAAATATGTGCTTTTAATAAATTTTAAAAAACACATAAAAGACACCGGTATGTTTTGGGTAAAATATTCAAATTATTTGCTTCAGCAACAAACAATGGAACTTTACAAATATTCGTCTAAATTATCAAGTTGATAAGGCACGACAAATTGGTCCAGCTTGTCTAACTCTTCCATTTCAACACAGTCCTTCGCGTCACTGTTGAAGTCTTCAAACAAAGAGTCATTTGTAACAGTCTGAGAGACGGGAGACTGTTGTTGCATTCCTTGGACCAAAACTTCGTTAAGTAAATCCTCAGGTATATGGTTCCATATTTCATCTGTGCTGTTGCTGCCCTCTTGAGAATTTTTGTTCTCCATAAAGGCATTTTCTCTAAAATCGGCAGATCTGCGCTGGCTCCGTGCCCTATTCAAGAAATGATATCCCTGTTGTGCAAACTTAGGCCCGCAGGCTGGGCAGGATGCTATGTGATTCAAAGACGTCTGGGTTGGTAATGAAGATTTAGGACTTGCAGCTTCCTTCAGTAACGAACAATTTAACTTTCGCTCTTCCAAGGCTTCTGAGCTGGTAGCACTCGAAGCTCTGTTTTCCAAAGAAGTCTTCAAAATGCTCGACGATTCAGGTAGATGGTTCAACATTTCATCGCATGTGTTGCTGCCACTTTTAGAATTTTTATTCTCCATAAAGATATTTTTTCTAAAATCAGCAGAGCTGTGGCTTTGTGCCCTATTTAACAAGCGAAATTCCTTTTGTGGAAATGTAATCCCAAAGCCTGGGTAGGATGCTGCACGATTTGTTGACGGCTGACTTTCAGGTTTCTTCAGTATGGATACTAACCGAGGATGCAAGTTTCGGTCTTCCGCGGCTTTTGAACTGGTAGCTGTGTGTTTCAAACAAGTCTTCGAAATGCCCGATGACTTCTGCAAAGGAAAAACACTTGATTTAGTAACTAAAATGACTTTCGGGAACACTTTGGGTACTGGCGTTTGTGATCTGGTACTCACAGTTTTCAAAAAAGGGTGATGATTCTGATGCTGTACTTGAAGATTCGTCTTTTAAGCAAAATTGTGATTGCTTTGGAAACTCTTTGTGTAAAGGTTTTGATGTGGTGCTCGGAGCTTTCTTGAAAAAGGTTTCGAACTGATTAGATCTCAGTGGAAGTCCGAACGCGATACCTGGAGCGTTTTCGCTCGAAATGGAACTAAGTTGGCTCGGTGACGATTTCTGCATAGCAAGTTCTGATTCTGCACGGAATTTACGATTTCCAACTTTAGGCGGCTCTTGCTGTGTACTAAGTTCTACAACATTTCTCGTAAGTCCCTCACTCAAACAGCTCTCTACATGGTACGAGCACAGTCTCTTTGCGGCAGTTCTTACAGCATTCGTTTGACTAGAATTTGAACTGGGTTTCGAAATTCTCGACGGCTTTCTATGTAGAATGAGTTCTGACGCAACACGAGGATGCTTCATATTTGAACAGGCTTCTATAATGCAGGACATCTGCTTCTGCTCAGATACTGATGTAGCGTTCAGAGAACTCTCGCTCGAACAGCGTTCAGAACATGTCGACTGCTTTTGCAGTGGGTTATATTCTGATTCGTTACCTCTACATTCCTTGTGAGAACAACATTTTGAATGTCTCGATGGCATTGTTCTGAAGTCGTTCCAATACAGTACTGCTCTTTTATCCCTTCGAAAATCCTGGTACCTGAAAAAATAAAAAATAAAAAAGATTAAGTATAATCATTTATTGTTTTAATACTATTCATCATGTTCAATATGATTAATACGCAAAACAGATAGTTAATTTTAATCAGTTTGCCTGACGAATTTGATTTGTGCACCGTAAGCCACAGTTTTGAATGAACCTTTCTAACTAAATTCCGGGATAAAAGCATTCACGGATAATATTTCATTAGTATTTCATTTTCTTAAATCAGCTGAAAAATACACTTCTTAGCTTTTGCCAATTGACATAGGCGACATGTAGGAAAACAAAGCACGTTCTTACTTCTTGTTTTGTCCACCGTAAGCATATGTACACGATATCTCTGCTTACACAAGACGAATAAAAAAATGAAATAAGCACAACTAAAGCTTTCCGTATACTTTCCACTTTTCTTGGTACATGGTTTTCTGCTGAGGAGATTAAACGAATACTGTCATGGCATCACCACTTCAAGGAAACAAACAGGGAAAATATCCCTTGGGATCAAGCAGACTTGAGCATAGTCAAGGCTTCATACATGCAATCAGTTATTAACAAGTTTGTGCGCGGTTTTCGCTGTACAATATGAGTCGAATTTGCAACCTTCTGCACGTAAGCACAAGGTAAAGCTTACAGTCTACTATGCCCATTCACACCTATTAAAAATATCCAGTTATTTTAGTAAACGTACATTTGCATGTGCTAGAATCTCCCTGTTCCTAAGTTTAATAGCAGCAGCATATCCAGCGGGGGTCAACTGGGACGATCCCCCCTAAAAGCAGGCTTTTCCTTTTTAAATGACCAATACCTAAATAATCAATGGATTTGTTTTTGTAAACTTATAGTAATAAATACATAGGTTTTCGTAAAAGTTTTCATAACAACTAAAATTTGCTGTTAATTTGGAGATAAAATGTTCTGTTCTAGCTTCAACAGAAAAAAAACCCCCAAAAACTAGAGGTTCAGAAACAGAGGAAGGTGACAGCGGGCGTGCAAAGATCTTTTGACTGATCATGTAAAGCAATGAGTAAATTTTGTTCTGTTTTCTCTTAGTATTTGTCTGGCATCATTAGTAAGTTAGAGTAGAAAAAACTTTCACCGTGTGGGGTACACTTTGAAGTGTGTGTACACTTTGAAGTGTGTGTACACTTTGAAGTGTGTGTTTGAAATAGTGTAAGTGACAAAGCGAAGAAGTGGGGTACACTTTGAAGTGTGTGTTTGAAATAGTGTAAGTGACAAAGCGAAGAAGTGTGGTACACTTTGAAGTGTGTGTTTGAAATAGTGTAAGTGACAAAGCGAAGAAGTGGGGTACACTTTGAAGTGTGTGTTTGAAATAGTGTAAGTGACAAAGCGAAGAAGTGGGGTACACTTTGAAGTGTGTGTTTGAAATAGTGTAAGTGACAAAGCGAAGAAGTGGGGTACACTTTGAAGTGTGTGTTTGAAATAGTGTAAGTGACAAAGCGAAGAAGTGGGGTACACTTTGAAGTGTGTGTTTGAAATAGTGTAAGTGACAAAGCGAAGAAGTGGGGTACACTTTGAAGTGTGTGTTTGAAATAGTGTAAGTGACAAAGCGAAGAAGTGGGGTACACTTTGAAGTGTGTGTTTGAAATAGTGTAAGTGACAAAGCGAAGAAGTGGGGTACACTTTGAAGTGTGTGTTTGAAATAGTGTAAGTGACAAAGCGAAGAAGTGGGGTACACTTTGAAGTGTGTGTTTGAAATAGTGTAAGTGACAAAGCGAAGAAGTGGGGTACACTTTGAAGTGTGTGTTTGAAATAGTGTAAGTGACAAAGCGAAGAAGTGGGGTACACTTTGAAGTGTGTGTTTGAAATAGTGTAAGTGACAAAGCGAAGAAGTGGGGTACACTTTGAAGTGTGTGTTTGAAATAGTGTAAGTGACAAAGCGAAGAAGTGGGGTACACTTTGAAGTGCGTGTTTGAAATAGTGTAAGTGACAAAGCGAAGAAGTGGGGTACACTTTGAAGTGTGTGTTTGAAATAGTGTAAGTGACAAAGCGAAGAAGTGGGGTACACTTTGAAGTGTGTGTTTGAAATAGTGTAAGTGACAAAGCGAAGAAGTGTGGTACACTTTGAAGTGTGTGTTTGAAATAGTGTAAGTGACAAAGCGAAGAAGTGGGGTACACTTTGAAGTGTGTGTTTGAAATAGTGTAAGTGACAAAGCGAAGAAGTGGGTACACTTTGAAGTGTGTGTTTGAAATAGTGTAAGTGACAAAGCGAAGAAGTGGGGTACACTTTGAAGTGTGTGTTTGAAATAGTGTAAGTGACAAAGCGAAGAAGTGGGGTACACTTTGAAGTGTGTGTTTGAAATAGTGTAAGTGACAAAGCGAAGAAGTGGGGTACACTTTGAAGTGTGTGTTTGAAATAGTGTAAGTGACAAAGCGAAGAAGTGGGGTACACTTTGAAGTGTGTGTGTTTGAAATAGTGTAAGTGACAAAGCGAAGAAGTGGGGTACACTTTGAAGTGCGTGTTTGAAATAGTGTAAGTGACAAAGCGAAGAAGTGGGGTACACTTTGAAGTGTGTGTTTGAAATAGTGTAAGTGACAAAGCGAAGAAGTGGGGTACACTTTGAAGTGTGTGTTTGAAAAAGTGTAAGTGACAAAGCGAAGAAGTGGGGTACACTTTGAAGTGTGTGTTTGAAATAGTGTAAGTGACAAAGCGAAGAAGTGGGGTACACTTTGAAGTGTGTGTTTGAAATAGTGTAAGTGACAAAGCGAAGCACGGGTACCCCGATTGGGCCATAAACAAACCACTAGTAACAAAATTTCCAAGCTGGAAATTTTTTCTATTAAATTAACCTATCTAAACAGAAGGGATTAAATTTTATTTTGAAAAATTTTATCCAGACGTGAGATTTAAAAAGCATAAAGATGGTTTCCTTGAAAAGCGGGCAATTGAATGCCATGAAAATAGTGCTGATTTTTTAGTTCTCGTTCGCAGTTTGTTATTTAAAAATTAAAAACCATTTTTTAATTGTAAATTTTAAGAAGCCTTGTGATGCTATGAAGCTACAGCGCTCCAGGTTTTTAGTGTGTGTGTGTGCGTGCGGGCGTTCACAGTTTCTCTCTCTCTCTCCTTCCTCCCCCCCTCTCTCCTTCCTCCCCCCCTCTCTCTCTCCTTCCTTCCTCACCCCCTCTCTCTCTCTCTCTCTCTCTCTCCTCCCTCCATCTCTCCCCCTCTCACTTTTGAGCTGAGCAAGTGCTTTCCCCCCAAAAAAATGAGCTTCTAGATCCGCTACGGGTGAATAAACAAAACAGAAAAGAAATATATCCCGTAGAGGTGGGCATGACCAGAAATTTCCCGTTTTTCCTGGTACACAATTTTCCACTGAGCAGCAATAACGTATGGATAGTTTAATATTAATAATAATAATAACACAGTGTAACAGTATAACCTTTTGCCGGTGCTGGTATTCAAATCTACGACTTCCTACTCCGGAGCGGCTGTTCTCTCAACCGAACTACGCCGGCAACCTTTATCGGTGCATCACTGTCGATTTGACTCATGCACCACATCAGTAGTACGTCATTTTTTACGTCGTACTACTGATATGTTATATCGGACAAATTCTCGCTGTCAGTTATATATGTAAGCATATTACACTGTCCTACCACCCCATCTGCTGATAATCCATTCCTCCTCCGCAAGCACTACGTCACAGACCCAACTATAAATATTGTCGTAGGGCTATAATGACACAGTAAAACACGACTGTGAATGCACCTGATTTCCTGCAAGGATTCATAATATGGTGCCATATAAGCAATCGCTCCGAACGTAACCTTTTAGCGGCACTGAAGATCCCTAGGTCGACGGTTGCTGATGTGATGTGAAGTACACCTGTAATTTAACATTCGTTTGGAGTTCCTGTGTTCTTATGTAAAAGTTAAGTATCTTCTCATTAAACATATTTTGACTTAACGCAACGCATTTCCACCCGAAGAATTGAAGTTGGCAACAAGTCTGACGGCAGGTCAAAGTGCAACCAAGGTAGTTAAGACTCGAGAGGTAAGAGCTCGTAGGTAAAATACTCGACGTGAAATATTGATTCGACTTTTGCTGAGGCACTGTTCCTTAATAAATCTTAGAGATAGCATTTCACGTTTCATTGATGTGCCGTATGCCATATGATTTAAGCGAGCTATTCTTATGCTTGTAAAATTGCATTCTTATGTGATATCGAATTCACTTCAATGTATCGTATGGTATTACGACGTCTTGTTCACGTTTGATTTTGAAGTACCTAATTTCTGAAATAAACAGTGGATTGGAAACTGATCGTACGGTACCCCAGTAAAAACACAAGTGTTGAGAAAGTACTGGCTGCCAGCTGGCAGTGATGGGTCACTGCTGGTTGAAATCTGCCGCTCACGGTACGGTTGCCATCCGTCGGCAACCTCTAGCATACCGTTGATATCCCTGCCGCATCGTTGGAAACCTCTAGCATATCGTTGATATCCCTGCCGCATCGTTGAGAACCTCTAGCATACCGTTGATATCCCTGCCGCATCGTTGGGAACCTCTAGCATACCGTTGATATCCCTGCCGCATCGTTGAGAACTTCTAGCATACCGTTGATATCCCTGCCGCATCGTTGGGAACCTCTAGCATACCGTTGATATCCCTGCCGCATCGTTGGGAACCTCTAGCATATCGTTGATATCCCTGCCGCATCGTTGAGAACCTCTAGCATACCGTTGATATCCCTGCCGCATCTTTGGGAACCTCTAGCATATCGTTGATATCCCTGCCGCATCGTTGAGAACCTCTAGCATACCGTTGATATCCCTGCCGCATCGTTGGGAACCTCTAGCATACCGTTGATATCCCTGCCGCATCGTTGAGAACCTCTAGCATACCGTTGATATCCCTGCCGCATCGTTGGGAACCTCTAGCATACCGTTGATATCCCTGCCGCATCGTTGTGAATTACTGGACTCCAAGCTAGCGCCATGAGTGGTCCAAAACTGGCAATCAAAGCAACCCCGGCACGAGGTACATGCAGCAGGACTGCTCATGTACAGAAGCAATACGTGCCTATACAGTCTCGGGCTGTCAATTAGTTGACGTTGACATCATCGCCGTCGTGTAATTTTAGTGGATGTTAAGGGGGTAAAAAGCCATAGAAAGACGAATTCATTTCCTTATGAAATGTCGCGTTGACGGAGATTAAAGTCGGAGGAAAATTATATAATAAATAATTAATGAACTGTAAGTAATAATCAATTACTGCCTTGTATTTATAGAAACTCATTTCACAGCAAAATTCCTTCACTGACACACGAAGGATCAAGAATACAAACAGCCATGAAACACACCCACTCTATTCCCATGAACAACATGAAATAATATCTGAAAACTCAGTAAATCTATCAAATAATCCTT
This sequence comes from Macrothele yani, assembly GCA_039090855.1. NCBI lineage: Eukaryota > Metazoa > Arthropoda > Arachnida > Araneae > Macrothelidae > Macrothele > Macrothele yani. The sequence goes on along the minus strand of CM077017.1, from coordinate 75,437,135 downwards.
TGTTAACATACACTAAACTGCTTCACACAAAAGTTCCCCACAGACATTAAAAAAAAATTATGTTGGAAAAAAATATGAATGATATAAAATGGGTATTTCTGAAAAATAAACGGCATGAATTAATTGCAAAATGATAAAGTATTTGAAAAAAAGGAATACGAAACTTTGAGTGAATATACACTGCTGGACAATTGCTAAGGACGGATCATAAACGGCTATATAGCGCATGAAAAAGTAAGTGTGGTTGGATGCCAAGTGAAATAAAATAATGTCAGAATGCCAGGACATTACAAGAAAGACAATTTATTGTGCTCTGAAATCCAGAAGGCTTTGGAACGTGTTCAAGGAACAAACAGGCCATTTTGTGCAGAATACGTAAACGTGAAAAAAATGCAATTACCGTCCGCATGCGTTCCGGCGTAAGATGTCAATACAGGATATGGCCACCATGGAGGGCGATGCAAGATTCCACACGTCGTGTCATGCTTTGCACAACATTATCAAGCAGCTGTTGGGGTAATTTATCCCATTCCTCTGTCAGTGCACGGATGAGGGTGTCCTTGTTTATTGGAGGGCATTGGCGACCAGTAAGACGCCTCCCCAAAGCATCCCACACATTTTCAATGGGATTCAGATCTGGAGAACGTGCTCGCCATACGAGACGTTGAATATCCTCGCTCTCAAGACACTGCTGGACAGCGGCTGTTCGATGACATGTTGCGTTGTCGTCCATGAAAATGAATCTATCACCGACAGCACCACGGAACATGCGAACATGAGGTAGCAGAACATCATTAATGTATCGTTGGCCAGTCATAGTCCCAGTTGGAAGCACATAGAGTGACGTACGGCCATTGATCATGATGCCAGCCCATACCATGACATTACATGTCGGATATCGGTCCCTTTCCTGTATGTTTTTGGACAATATGCAGTACCACTATCACGCTAGTTCAGTTGTCGTCGACAATCAGACGATAGACTTTATCTACTCTCATCTGAGAAGAGGACAGCAGACTAGTCGTTATCAGTCCAATTGCGATGTTGATGGCACCATTGCAAACGGGTGGTACGGTGACGTCTGGACAATGGAATGCACACAACAGGACGGCGGGCGTATAGTTCTCCTTCATGCAAACGTCTGGCGACAGTTTTTCGGGAGATCCGCTTGCCAGTAGCAGCCATAAACTGATTTTCTACCTCACTAGCTGTGCTGCGCCGGTGTATTTTTGTTGATAGCACTATGTACCGATCTTCTGCAGGTATCGTACTGCGAACACGACCTCCCCCGTGACGTTTGCTACACTCTCCATTTGTTTGAAATGATTTCCAAAGCCTTGAAAAACACTGTGGCTGACGTCGAACTCCCTGGCAACATCTGTTATTTTTCGCCCTTCTTCAATCTTGCCAATAATACGGCCACGCGTAAAATCATCTAGGTGATGTCGGGAAGACATACTGAAACTTGCAAGTTCGTCAATTGATTCTTTTCCTTTTAACTTTGCATTTGAACAACAACGGTCAATACGCGTCAAATCCTTTATATCTCTTATCAGCGCTATGACGTCACGAACAAGTTCGGCAATCCAAAATTTGCATACGCACAACACGTCTTACTGTATCCCGCACTTATGCTAATTTCGACATTTTCCTGCCTTCCATTTTGTGGTTGCTATCTTTGCTATTGTCATCCGTCCTTAGCAAATGCCCGGCAGTGTAATACACTAACCCATGGGGTGAATACATAAGATTACAGAAATTATCTGCCAAAAATAACCAGAAATAAAAGAAAATATCTTTCCAACTCAGAACAATATAGCTTCGGACTGTGGAAAAAAAGATACAATGTTACAAATGCAGTTAAATGTGACATGAAGACGCAAATATATTAATTAAACAATGCCTTTCAAGGCCCCAAGGACAACACAAAACTTTGGAAAGCGTCTTTAAATTGCTACACCCGTTGAAATGAGTGAAGTTCCCTCACAATGTAAATAAAAAAATTGTTACGTTGAAAAAATAAATTATGAACTACACTGCTGGACACCCAAAATGCAACACCAAGAAAGAAGCATCCGATTGGCTGAAATTCGCAGCATGCGTCGCCCGCGAGAGGACATGCAAACGATTAGCAATGCAGGGCATATACAAATCATGTGCGCCCGGCACGCCACAGAGAAGCACCATAAGAAAGGTGCACAGAAGGCGGGGTGTAAGTAGTGGAAGTTGTTGTGCTGCCGGACCTGTGCATGGGAAGCTTCCTGATGCCTCGTCGTAGAATAAGGCAGTCATTCCAGGACGATTCGGGGTTCGACAGAGGACGAATAGTGGCTTATCGCGACAGCGGTTTATCGTACCTAGACATCGGCGCCCGTGTGGGACGACATCCAACCACAGTGAGTCGAGTATGGATTTGGTGGGTGCTGGAGGGACGGACGGACCGACGTGAGCGATTGCCGCAGCCGCGGCACACCACCGGACGAGAGGACCGGCATGTTGTGCGGCAGACATTGACGGCCAGCACCGCCACATCACGAACGTTAGCGCAGGAATTAGGGTGTGTTGCGCAACAACCTGTGTCAGCACGTACCGTTCGACGTCGTCTGCAGGAGCGGAGACTTGTCGCGCGATGCCCATCGCTCCGATTACCATTGACTTTACACCACCGGCGAGTGCGGCGGCAGTGGGCCGTTGCACGCCGCACCTGGACTACGGAATGGCACGACATTGTCTTCTCCGACGAATCCCGCTTCTGCCTGCAACACCACGATGGTCGGATCCGCGTGGGGCGGCACCGCGGCGAGAGACTGTATGACGCCTGCATTATGCATCGCCATACAGGTCCGTCGCCTGGCGTTATGGTTTGGGCACAATTGGATATGACACCCGTACCCCTAAGGTACGCATCGCCGGTACACTCAACAGCCACCGCACCATCTCTGACGTTTTGGAGCCTGTGTCCTCCCTTACCTGCAGGACCTGCCAGCGGCCACGTTTCAACACGACAATGCGTGCCCGCACGTGGCACGCATCGTGCAGCAATTCTTCACGGCCCATCAGGTGTCACTGCTGCCGTGGCCCGGCAAACACCACCCGTGGCTACACGTGATGAACTGTGGCAACGTGTGGAAGCAGCCTGGACCGACATACCCCAAGCCCACATCCAAAGCCTCTTTCGTTCGATGCAGCGGCGTGTAGCGGCCGTTATTGCCAGCCATGGTGGCCACACGAACTATTGATGTCTGCGTGTTCCGCAAGTCGCACGGGATTGTAAGCTCAATCGTTTCATCTTTGTATCTGTTGTTATGTGTCCAGTAAATCTGGCTTTGCTATCTCGCATCCTTCTTGGTGTTGCATTTTGTGTGGCCAGCAGTGTATATAAAACGAACATTTATGAAAAACAACTCGCAATATTTTAAAATTAAAAGAGAACCCTCCTTTCACATCGCGTACGAAAGGCGCACCTTCAAACAACTTCCCCAACTGATAACGGGATCTTGTGATTAAAGCATCTGCTTTGCAACCAAACTGCCGTGGGTTCACTGATCCACCGAAGGGTTTTAAACATTGATTGAGAAAATTCCCAAGCGCAGTGACGACACGCAGTAAAATTTCCTGTGGGGGAAAATAGCGCAGAGAGAGACTTAACCGCGAAGTCATTCAACATGGCCAACTCACCCGACTACGTGGAGAAAAAAAAATTATGATCGGGAAACGTTGGGATGTCGTCTCTTTTGCCACTATTGGGCCACATTGGGCTAGCCACCATTTATGGCACGTGTTTGCAAGTTCGTTTAAGGGCAGCCACTGCCTGTGTTGGATAACAGATGGCCCTGTTGTGGCATATGACAGCTGTTAGCCCTAACCCATTGTTGGCCGCTGGAACGGTTTTTTTTTACTTTGGAGCACTAGCGCTCGATTTTGTACTAGCCCAGCATAGCATGGCTGTTTTTGTTGGTATTACGACGTCTTATTCGTGTTTGACTTTAAAGTGCCTCATGTCTGAAATGTTTAGTGGACTGAACACTGTATGTAACCTTGTTTTCTGTAGTTCCTGGTCGTGATATTGAAATACGAGTATTTACATTTATGTCCTAAGGAAGAATACTAGGGGTGTTCAAATGAAAAGGTACGAAACGTCATAAGAACGTAACCGTTAACATATTTGCCTATGCCGCTATGGGAGAACGTAGCGACACATCTAGGGATGCGATTGGAGTCGCCGGCGTGGATCGGAGCATGCGCGGGCGCCCGCATGCGCAGGAGAGAGCACAGGCTCTTATAAAGAACGCCGTCCAATTGACGCGGCAGTGCGTGTGAGGACAGGATGGCGTTCATATTGCAAAATTCGACGATTGAGAAGCAGCGAGGCGTTATCCGATTTCTGACAGCGGAAGGTGTTAAACCGGCCGCTATTCATCGCGGAGGGTGTGGTTCTGCTCCATGATAACGCACGTCTACACGTCTCCAGGGTCACACACGCGGAACTGGCCAAGTTCCAGTGGGAGCAGCTTGACCATCCGCCCTACAGCCCGGACATGTCGCCCTGCGATTTCCATGTGTTTGGACCCCTGAAAAAACATCTGAGAGTGAAGCGCTTCCACTCGGACGACGAACTCAAGGACGCTGTGCAGGACTGGGTCTCGTCACGGCCACAGGAATTCTGGGAACAAGGAATCCTTCGGCTCGTTAATCAATGGGATCATTGTGTTACGGCCTATAATGTATACTTTGAATAAAGTCTTCATTTATACCCACAGTGTCGTTTCGTACCTTTTCATTTGAACACTCCTTGTAATTGAAAAAAGTTCATTTTCTTAAACCTATTGCAGCACAAAGAGGATACAGGCATTCCATTATAGACAAGACTCTAAAAATTTTCGGCACCTCAAGTCTGGCTATTAAGCCTGCCTATTGTACATCCATTACGAGATAATTTTGCCGTAGTCCCATTTTCTCGTGTCTTTGCCTTCAAGATTTAAAAAATTATCAACACTTAATTTCAAGGTGACTTAAACTCACAAACAAAATGAACTTTTTTTGCATCAAAGAACCATGTTGAAATTATAAATTCCAGGGGAATTTTTCAAATCTCATGTGAGTATGGCTTTCGTACATAGAAACAAACCCGGAGGGCCTTCCGTCATCGGTTGAAGGAGCAGAAGACTTACATAGGAATTGTCAACTAAAGAAATCAATGATTACTAACTAAACACTGTCATGAGAACGATCATGCATTTCTATTTGAAGAAGTTAAGCTTATCAACAAACCGGATTCTACCAGAAAACTTGATACTTTAGAAGCTTTCGGTATATACTGAAGTGCCAAAAACCCTGGGATACCTCTGTAATACCACGTTGGTCCTCCTCGCGATCTGATAATTGCAGCAACGCGATGAGGCATGGACTCCACGAGCTCTCTGTAGTACTTTCGGGACAATGCACATCATGTGTCCTGAAGAGCGTCCGACAATTCCGTAATATTCGTCAGTGGGGATTCCTGGCATTGACGGCGCGCTGAACAGCATCCCAAATGTGTTCGATGGCGTTTAAATCCGGCGAACAAGGGAACCAAGTAAGGAATTCCAAACTCCATGGAATGTTCCTCCAGCCATAATCGGGCGACTGTGGACGTGTGCGGTGGCGCATTATCTTGTTGAAAGAGGTCACACCCCTAGGAGTGGTTGCATGACATGAAGGGGGGGGGGAATGATTGGTTACATAGCCTCCACCGGTCAGAGTGGTCTGCAGACGTATCAGGGGTTCCAATGCGTGCCAGCAGGAAACACCCCACACCATAACAGAGCCACCGCCGGCCTGCACTGTACATCGCAGGTATGCGGGATCCATTGCCTCGTGGGGCTTCCGCTACACCCGGTTTCGTCCATCTGCCCGAAACAGTTGGTAGAACGATTCGTTGGATCAGGCTACACGTTTCCAGTCATCTTGTGCCCAGTGGTGGTGTGTTCTCAAGCCCAGGCGAGGCACATAGCCTTTGTATCGTCGGATCAGCAAATGGCACCAAGGTGGGCCGTCGGCTCCGGAACACCTATAACGAAGTAAATTTCTCCGTCATTTTTATCCGCGCCGGGGCTTGAACCCGGCTCCCCTCATTCCGGAATAAGTTGCTCTACCAATTGAGCTACGCGGACATTTTATTCTGATTCCTATCTGCCTTTATGTCGTGTGCGTCCTTCTGGCAGGTACGTCACATCTCCTGGTAAGTTACATCATCTCCCCCTTATTTTTTTTTTTTTTTCGAAGTTCTGCTCTTATTTTTCCTATCTCGCGGTGTGGAAATAACATCACACCATTGCGAGATTGTGAACGGTCGGGTCATCCGGATAGTTCGGGCGCCATTATAACGAAGTGAATTTCTCCGTCATTTTTGGTCTACGCCGGGATTCGAACCCGAGGCCGCTTATTCCGGAACAAGTCGCTCTACCAACTGAGCTACGCAGACATTTTATTCTGATTCCTATCTGCCTTTATGTCGTGTGCGTCCTTCTGGCAGGTACGTCATATCTCCTATTACGTTACACACCAAAGAACAGTGGTCACCAAACTACAGCCGACGGTTACACCTCCTGATTGTAGGACCTTACATTTAACAAACATTACATTTTTAACAAGCATTACTGACCATCGCAGTCAACCGAATGAATTTGCAAGGGAAAGATAAACTCGCACATTCTTTTTTTTATCTGAAGTACTTACAATCGAAGTTGGAACTGTTCAAACTCGACACTTAGAAGAGCAAAATTTTTTGCACTTTCCATCTTGTAAATATATATGGAACAGCATGTCTGATAAGTTTGATTTTTATGTTGAGCACTGTGTCACTAATATTAATTTGCTGAAAGCTGAGTTTCATGTGAAATCAAAGCTTTGTTCACGACTGACCGATAACCAATTGTCAGACTTTCAAAAATAGGGTTGTCCAACCTGAAACCAAATATCCAAAATGTCGCTAAATCATTCCAGGAATAATACCACTCTTCTCATTGATTTTTTTTTTCCAGTTTTAGATGTCACGAAATCAAGTTGTTTACGTCATGAGATCGACTAACTAAAGACTAGATTTTAGTAAGTTTAATTTTGTGTTTGTTTATACACGGTTGAGTTACATTATTGTGACCACCTGCTAATATCCAGAGTAACCGCCGTGTGTAGCGCGGACAGCAGCTAGATGGGCTGGGAGTGACTGAGTAAGGTGCTGGAAGGTGTTCACAGGTATGTGGAGCCATGCTGACTGCAGTGCATCTGACAGCTGCTGGAGGGTGCGTGGCGGAGGATCCATAGAGCAAACAAAACGATTGAGGTGGTCCCACAGATGCTCAATTGGGTTTACGTCTGGGGAATTAGGGGACCAGGGAAGTACTTTGAAGTCTTTGTCGTGCTCTTCCACCCACTCTCAGACATTTTTAGCTGTGTGACACGTCGCATTGTCGTGCTGGAATATTCCATTCGCCCCAGGGAAGACAAATAGCATGTATGGGTGTACGTATTCTGTAAGGATGAATTCATAACGAATTCGGTCCATAGTGCCTTCCACAGGTATGATTGGACCCAGGAATGCCACAAAAACATTCCCCAGACCATAACGTTAATCAATTAACATAAAGATATCAACGAATTTATAGACATAAGCTTACTAAGAACATTTTTCATTTTGCGAGAAAATATCAGAAAGATCCCCGGTTATTCCCGACGGTATACTGGCAGATCCGGACATGGCACTTCCGTACATCAAATTTTCGTGTCACTTCCGTACAAATGTAATGCTAATTACCCACCTTATTTGAGATCTCCTACAGCTCTACCGTTTTTGTGTCAGTTCCACACAAAAGGAATTTAACTCTCTCATGCCCAGAAGATGCCTGTGTATCATCTTTGACCTTGCTTCCTTTGTGTGAACCAGGGCTTTAGAAAGAGAAGGGCCTTTGTTGTAGGAGGAGTATTTTTAGCCTCAGTTAGCAATTTTTTGGCAGTAAACCTGAGAACGGAGTTATATTTTTGCTCCCATTTCTTTGTGAACAACGACGTCTGTTGTTTGCTTTTATTTTAATTTACAAAATGCCTTCATTTTGTGCAGTGGACTTTTGGCCAGTTATAACGAAGTAAATTTCTCCGTCATTTTTGGTCTACGCCGGGATTCGAACCCGAGGCCGCTTATTCCGGAACAAGTCGCTCTACCAACTGAGCTACGCAGACGATTATTCTGATTCCTATCTGCCTTTATGTCGTGTGCGTCCTGCTGGCAGGTACGTCACACAGTTGCTGAAATATAAGGAAACCATGGACTGGGTGAGTGGTTCATCACGTTTTACCTGTTAATACCAACGACACTGTAGAGGAATGGACTCTGAAGTTTACCCACGATTTCATACTGAATGGGTGCTGAATTGTTTTTTTAATATGATGAAATATGTGAAAAATAAATTTTTACGATGTTGGCGGTGTCGTAAATCATTGAAGACAGCACAAGGCTTGCCTTTTGAAGTTTCAGACAACACTACAAGATTTATTTTGTTTAAATAAAATCTCCAGATGCAACAAGAGCACTGTGCTGCATATTTTTAAAAGAACAAACTAACAAAGTAATGAATCTCACCCTTTGTATGGAAGTAACACACGATCAGTTTGCCTCCCTTTCCCCTTAAGAAAGCATTAGGGGAACACTTTTTACGGAAGTGACACACGATCAGTTAACCTCCCTCTCCCATTTGGAGGATGCAGTGGAGGAATGCTTGCTTGTACGGAGCTGACACAAAATTTTCATTGTACGGAAGTGCCATGTCCGGATCTGCCACGACATCATTTCCGACACTTACGCTCCCCCCCTCTCCTCACGAAAATCCTGGATCAGCTCCTGTTTCAGACAGTAGATTCCGGTTAATTAGGTCACAACACTTTGGCCCAATTAAGGTGACTTCTCTAATTATGCAAAGCTTCATCCCAAAAACATAACTTAGAATATTCTTCCAGAATTGTCCCAAATAAACAACTGCCCCGATTTAACAATGGCCAAATTAACCAGAATCAATTGTACTTGCCCTACTTTCATTCACGGATTTTTGCTTTGTCAACTACTCTTTGTACACTGTTACTAAAAGACTCACTACGAGTACCCCATTCGTCTTATGCTATGTAGATATGTAATACATATTCCAGCGTTAATATTTTATTTCCCGCTTCTTTTCATACTTAGCCAATTGTTCGAGAAATGCTTTGTGTAAATATCTGTGAGAAAGTGGAAGACAATAAGGTGTTATAATGAATAAGCTTTATTTGCTTTCCGCTAAGCTAATTATAATGAATAAGCTCTTTCTACCAGCTAGCTAATGATAATAACGAAGCTTTCCTACTGAGCTTAAGTATAATGCTTCTGCTACTGAATGATATGCTTGTACTAAGCTTCAAATAGTGAATTCAAATGGTTGTTGTTACTAGTTAATTAAGAACATGAATAAAGTCTCCTGCTAGTAGTGTAGTAATAGTATTGAACAAACTTATAACTGGTAGTAATGTTGTAGCAGTAATTAGGATGAATAAAGTCTTAACGCTGGTTGTTAATGGTAATAAACTAATGACATAAACCTAGCAGCCAGACAGAGATCTGACAAAAACTATGAATTGAGAACGACGTACTTACGACAAAGCTCTTTTATTATGTAACTCTTGATCATCCAAAGCACACACACAACTCGTTTCACAATAATGAAGAATCAAACTAATCACATAGAACGAAACTCTCTCCTTCACAACACAAACGCTCTCCCTTCAATAACAAACGCTCTCCTTCAATAACAAACGCTCTCCCTGGCTATCGTTGAACGCGCCTATTTATACTGGCTACCACCACGTCATGACTTACACTCATTGCCAGATCTCATTCAGCGGGTGAAATAATATTTCGTTCAGTAAGAAGATAATTTACATAGTAAAATAAAATAACCAGAGATAGTAAAATCAAAAGGAAAGTGAATATAGAGTATACGTTACAGTGTCAATGGCGCCAACGAAAGACGTCAATGGGATAATTCCCGCAGCAAACTATTGTGAAGATAAATACAGACATTTGACGTGAATCAGGATCATCAAACAGAAGTCATCGCTCTTTCCACGTTTATAAGTGAGTCACGGAAGAACACGAACGAATGACTGAAGTGCGGGGACAACGACTGCAACAAGTAGTTCAATTTACGGGTGTTCGGCGTGTTAAGCCTTTTGAGCTTTGGGGACGTAGAAAATCGGTGCTGCTCTAGATCCGTACGTACGATTTCAGTACAAGTCAAATATCGTGTCATTTCCGCACAAGTGATCAAAAATCTTTTAACATAGTACCAGCTCCGTAGAGGTTTAGGAGGAGGAGTAATGTTGTATATCTGTTATCGGCAGATACAGGGGCGCACCCAGGGTTTCGACAAAGGGAGGTGTCTCGAAAATATCGTGTTTGAGTTAAATTGCACACACACACACACACACATCGATTCATCGCCCTTGAGGGCATTAGAGAGATATCGACTGGCAAAGTTAATGAAACTGAACACTTATACTTCGTCAGGCAACCTTGGTCGGGGATCACAGCGAGAGCTCGACGCGGCATGCATTTGAGACCGTTTGTGGTGAAGATTTGAAATTTCCAGGATAACTTTTAGGGACAGGAAATAACTCTCACACCAGACTAGAACTTTGTTTTCAGTCTACCAATTCGTCCGCACGTCCGCCTGCTTTTAATAAATATCTCGGCTCTCGAGAACTGTTGTAGATAGATATGAAATTTTGTGGATAGCGTTTAGGAACAGAACAAAATTGCCATACCATGTTTACATCTTGGGTGTCTGTCCGTTCACCAGTCCGTCCTATGTTTTCGATGAATATCTTGGGAGTACTTTGAGACGAACACTTGAACATTTCTGGACAGCTTTCAGGGACCAAACCTAACTCTCACCCCGTGTAAGTACTTTACCCGTTTTACCGTATGCTTGTCTATCAGTGCGCAACGATTAATATATGGGGAACAGTTTCAGGTGACAGTTGTAACGTTCATAAAGATGTGTAATAATCACATGACTTTTTTTTTACAGTACAAAATCCAGTTTCTTTGGCTCTTCATTTCCTTCAACACTTCATAACACATACCTTTAACCTTAATGTCATTATTGTTATTTTAAGGGAAGGAGCAGTGGGGGAGTCACTGTTGGTGAGTCATTGGGCAGACACGCAACATTAATTCATATGAGAATATTAATGTGGATCTGATAGATATTAATAAAAATACACATAGAGAATTGTATTTTAGAATAAGATGGCAATACTCTTTGTGCCAGAACTGAAAAATACAAAAATAGATTGTTCTCTTGAACCCTCACTCACTGAATAAATTTCCAGATATTACAATAAAAGGTTAATAATTTCACAACAACAAATAGTGCACCTGTTTCATTTTCTTTTTTTCTCAGAGATTATCCTTTGCCCCTGTAGGCGCATTTTTTTATAACCCTCCTCTCCTGATTAATACCTTTACGGAGCTGGCACTTTGGTTAAAATTTTTTAGTTGTATCGAAATCACACGTACGAGAGCCAATGGGTGAAGGAGGGGACAACCCAGAGATACGCGGGCAGCGGACGGCTAAGGGCAACGACAGAACGCGATAATCGAGTGATTGTGAGAGCCGCACGAACAGAACCGAATTCGTAGCTCTCAACCATCCGTGGGCATGTTGCCTCGTCTACAGGTACACAGGTACGAAAGTTGCCATCTGGACCGTTGACAGAAGATCTGAGGCACTGAGACTACATACGAGGAGGGCACTCCGCCGCCTACCATTGAATAGCGCGCATCGCTGGCACCGGTTGCAGTGGTGTCGGGTCTGATCAACGTGGAATATTGTCCAGAGGCGTCGTGTTGTCTTCAGTGATGAGTCACGGTTTACACTTGGCGCTGATGACCAGATTCGCGCCTGGAGACGAGCAGGCCTGAGTACGGATCCTTCCTTTACCGTAGAACGACACAACACGGCTCACACACCACGAGTGACTATCTGGGAAGCCATTTCGTACGATAACTGGACACCCTTGGTATACCACCCTTAAGGACCAACGGTACGCATTCTGCATTCTGTAGTGTTGCCATTCAAGTCAAGTCATGACACTGTAGACGTTGTATTTGTGGTGCTCCTCGCTGTCAAATTTTCCTTGTTTATTAGTTATTCAGTACCTGTTTCCTTGGTTTGTTGGGCCTCCAGTATCAGGATCACCATTGTGAAAAGGTAAATTAGTTCATTAATATTCGCCTTAGCTGAATTGAAGTCAAAACTAAAATATTTGGTGCACATTGTACTAGCCTTCAACGTGGGTGACCAAACATTATATATAGTGTGGAATTTTTACACTTGTGATAAACAAAAGGCGTTTATGTTGAATATTATATTGGCAAGAACCTGCTGAGTACTTTTGTTGACTATTTCGTAGTTCACTCTTTTTGATTATATGTAATTGAAGTGAACTACAATCCTGGGATGTAATATACTCGATGGCGTTTAGCGGGTTCTGTGCTGCCATCTAGTGACCACTTCACTTATTACTTACTGAAATCTATTTGTTTGCTCAGTGAGTGTGTTCTGAAACAAGATTCAGATATACTGTTATTTATCTTACATGGCTAACAGAAAAGGAACCACAAGGAACAATAAATCAATGGTAGCGACGCCGTCTTCCAGTGGTGTGTCAAATTCAATTCAAATATGGATCTTATTATGCAATCTCTTAATGAAATAAACTTGAAAATTCAGCATTCTCATTCTGGAATTCCGTTGGAGCTAAAGCAATCTGCTAGATGAAATTAACGTAAAACTTGACTCCATTCCTGCTTTAAAACAGGAACTGTATGAATATAAGCAAACAGTGGAATTTTTTGCTGGTAAATATGATGAAATTTCAAAAAGATGCGCAGAACTTGAACTTGATAATGCTGCATTGAAAAAGACTTTATTAGACATGATGACATTAAGCAACGAAAACTACAGACCTTGACCTGTGAAATTAATGAATTAAATCAGTACTACCGAAATAAAAATTTAGAGATTCATGGTATAGACTTAACGCCAGTAGGCAATGCTACTGAACTCAGAAATCAAATAGACAGACTTGCAACTAAGATACAATTCCCCAACTTTCAGCCCTTGGATATTGCTGTTGTTCATCCACTAAAATCTAACTCGTATAATACTCAGAATTCTACTGTGATTGTACAGTTTAAATCCAGATCCACAAGAATTAATTGGTTGGCAAAGAAAAAATCTACAGTGCTCAACTCGGATCTGGATTCTAATCTACCTGGTACTAAAATATACCTGAATGAAAACCTTATTCCTTCCTATAAGCAGTTATTTTGGCAAGCAAGGAAGCTTCTTCAGCAGGGGATAATTCAATTTGCCTGGGTGAGTAATGGTAATGTGTTTATCAGGCGAAATGAACATGAAGTTAAAAAAACGTTATTATGTTAGAACACTTGATAGAATATGGTTTCGAGGCTCAACATACTGCTGGACTCAATATAATTTTGTAATATTGCGTTTATCACAATCTAAGTTACTTGTTCTGTACAACATATGAAACAAAAATGTGGCAAAGAAAAAAGAAAACCGTCTTACTCAATTAAAATGGACAGTGGAGGGTAGCGTGTGACTTAATACCATAGAGGGGTAACAAAGGGGGAAACTGACTTACAACAGGAGATATACTGTATATATACATAATCTGACTTTTTTTTGTCCTTCATCTCAATGCAACCAAATTCTTATTCACTTCAACAAATTAACCACATCTTATCAACTAACCCAGGTAATTCATTAAAGCTTTTACATATTATTGCTAGGTCACTTTACAATAAAATAACTTTAGTGGACTCATTAATTCAATCAATTAACTCTTAAATTGATATAATATGTGTAACTGAAACTTGTTTCCCTACGCCTGACTATTATATACATCTGAACCATTATAATACAATTTTTCTTAATAAATCATATTCTAAGGTGGGTGGTATTGCCGTTTATGTACACGAACAATGCTATGATTTCTCTATAAACAATGATCTCACTTTACTTAATTATAATATAGAAATTTTAACGATTGAAAATCAATTTTATATTATTATTGTCTGCTATCGTCCGCCTAAATCTAATATCAATGCATTTTCTTTCACCCTAAATGAAGTTTTTAATTATGCAAACATAACCAATAAGAAAACATTTTTACTTGGAGATTTAAATATCGATATTTCTTGTGACGATCTAGCATCTAAACAATTAAATCAAACTTTAGATATGTCCGGATTTACCAACACTATACTTACCCCAACTAGGTTCACTATGCAGTCGGAAACCACCCTTGACCTATCACTTACCAATGCATCTCCTGATATGATAACCTCGGGTGTTATGCACTATAACATTAGCGACCACCTACTTATTTTTACATTCTATTACTATAATTTCCCAACAAAAAGAAATACTGTATAATATAAAATAAGACAAATTAACAACATTAATTAAGTAATATTCCGTAATATATTGTATACCATTAACTGGAACGAAATACTCTCACTCGATAACCCAAGTACTGTATACAATGCATTTTCCAAATTATTAAAGGAATTATATTATCAAACTTTCTTAATTTCCTGGAGGAGTAATAGAACGAAAAAGAAATGTCGTAAGCCCTGGATAACGAATCAGCTTCTGAATTGTATACAAAAAAAATAAGTTGTATACCAAATTTCTGAAAAGCAAATCAGTAATAGATTTTAATAACTTCAAAACTTATAGAAATAAACTAAATTCAGATATGCGAATATTCAAACGTAATTACTATTTACAAATTTTCTCTCTTAATGTACCAAAATTAATGTGGAAACACCTAAATGTGTTGCTCCGAAAAACTAATACTCCAATAATGCCTGAACATTTAACAAACTCAGATGACCAAAAAACTACAGACAAAGGTGAAATGGCCACCATTTTAAATGATTATTTTATATCTATCCCACAAGTTATCAAACAAAATTTGAATATGTCTAGCACCCACTTTTCTCAGTACTTATCCGGTACATACAGATCTAATACATTTTATATGCAGGAAATTACAAGAACTGAACTCTTACATGTACTTAAACAAATTAACATCAACTCAGGACCAGGTTATGATGATTTTCACCCCAGGGTTATTAAGAATGTTGCAGACGTCATTGTCCCCGCACGGGGATAACTGGTTTTCCAGTTATTTGGGGAGCGGCGCCCCCACGGCCCGAGCTGACCTAGTGACTGGTCAACATCTGATGTCATGCCACAGCTTGTTTTTTTCTTATTTTGGTGCTGTTGGTGTTTGCAGGGACGGCTGTTCATCCAGCTGTTGGGGAGTCGCGGCCCCACGATCCCGAGCTGGTCTTGTGTCTCGCTTTTTCGTTTTTCTTTATTTTCTCCACTGGCTAGTTGCCCGTGTTGTGTTCTCTACCTAATCTCTACCACGTTATGTACTAACACCCCGGTCTTGTGGTTTTGTTACCCTCCACCACTAGCTGATTTATATTAACCGCTCAGTTCGTAGGTTGCTGAGATTCCGTTTAGGTTCCCTGCCAGGATTTGTCTTCTTTGGATTTCTTTTTTTTCCTTTTAACTGGTTTGGGTGCTAGACCTACCTGCATGTTTGCCGCGTGCGGAGACCCGTGAGGCGGAAATGGGATGTCTGGCGGCTGAGGTCGCAGGAGACCGGTTAAGTGCCTCCTGTGTACCAACACTCCTCTTCGACCCCGGCTTCGCTGTAAACGGGAGGCTAGAGACTAACCCACCTCTAGTCAGAAGTCTTGTACCAAGTTGTGTACAGGGCTTTAGCGGCTTTTTTGTCGTATGGCACGGCAGGGTGAGCCCGGGGGCTGTGGGATCATGCCAAAGGCGTTGGCATGACGGTACCCGGAGGCCGAAGTGTCCGCCGAGTGCGTGTGATCACAGCCAACGGACTATATCTGCAACGTATAAGTTCCAGAACTGTGTCCAGCGTCATTTTCTTGGCTTGCAGACCTCCAGTTCTCCCTTGTAGGGCTCGGTGGTGGGTGGAGTAGTCTGCAGACGAATCCTTCTCCTTTTTTCCATGGGTAAACCCAAAAACAAACGCTCCAAATTCAAGTCACCTGAGCAAATGATCGTTGACAACGACTCTCCTTCGTCTTCTCAACCTACCAAGTCTCATACCCTTAAACGATCTTTAGACCATGATCTGGACCAAGAATGTGGAACCTCTTCTTCGGCAGCTGTACCAGTCGCTCCGAAGCGTCGTCTCCCCTCGATTGTTGTGAATACGCATGCTACACACTTAGTTGTAGAATCCATCGATCCGAATGAGAGACTGTCCACCAGATCTCCATTCTTCATTTCTAAAGCTTTGGACGCTGCAGTTGGCCCCTTGAAGTCTGTGAGGAAGCTTCGCTCTGGGGACCTGCTTGTCCAAACTTGCAGTGTTTCTCAGAGTAACACTTTTCTGCACCTCACTAGTCTTCAAGGCATTCCTGTAAAAGTGACACCTCACCCGTTTCTTAACACCTCTCGGGGTGTTATTTCGGAGTTTGATCTCTTGCCGTGCAGTGAGGACGAATTGGTGACTGAACTTGCAGATCAGGGTGTTATTGCTGCACGTCGTATGATGTTCCGGCGCGATGGTTCTTTGATTAAGTCAAAAAATGTCAACTTGACTTTTAACTCCCCGAAAGTTCCGACCGAAATCAAGGCTGGCTACTTGGTCTGTGGAGTTCGCCCGTACATTCCCAGTCCTCTGCGCTGTTTCAGGTGCCAGAGGTACGGGCATTCCCAACGTTTCTGTAAGAGTTCCGCTCGTTGTGCAAATTGTGGCTCCAGTGAACATGACGGGGATGGTTGCATTTCTGCGGCCTGCTGTGTTAACTGTGGTGAGGCCCATGCAGCTTACTCCCGCAACTGTATGAAATGGAAGGACGAGATGGCGATCCAGCGCCTCAAGACCCTGGAAGGCCTCTCGTACCCTGCTGCCAAGGCCAAGTTGGGTATACCCACCACCCGACAGCGTACTTTTGCCGCAGTAGTTCAGTCTCTGCCACAACCCGTGCAGCCCTTTGTTCCGCGCCCTGTAGCTCTCGCCGCCCTTGCCAAGCGATCTACAGCTGACCAAGCGACACAGGTGTTTTTCCCCGAGCTCGAGATTTTTCGAATACCTGATTCTGGGCCTTCTCTTTTGCAGCCGACCGTCTCTTCCAGTTTCCATCCGAAAGCCTGCACGTGCGGAAGACCCGGCCCTCAATCCGCAAAGGTGTGCAGTGTCCATCCAACTGTCTCGGCCTCAGCGAGGTCCCCACCCTCAACCAACATTATAGAGGAACATAGGGGGAGGAGAGTGACAGTTCGTCCCCAGCCTCAAACAACATTGCAGAGGAACATGGGGGGAGGAGAGTGACAGTTCGTCCCCGCCCTCTGCCAGCATTGCAGAGGAGTGTGGGGGAGGAGAGTGACTCATCCTTTGTGTAGTTGTGTTTAAAAAATATATATATATATATATATATATATATATATATATATAATTGTAATAGTAAATTAATAAATTTTTATATAAACCTAATTCACTACCTTGTCTTCACAGCTTTCATCATACTCTTTTTCAACTTTTACCAAGCCTGTCTGCTCTTAATCATTTTCCGCGTTTTTAAAAATCTGTGGCTGATAGTTCTTTGTCTGGCGCTCTTTGGCCAAACCTGGCCCTTGCGCCAATAAAATCCACCAACCAACCAACCAACCAGCAGACGTCATTGTTGAGCCATTACGAACAATTTACAACTCCATACTTTATTCAGGAATTTTTCCACATGCTCTAAAAGTAACCAAAACCACTCCTAATTTCAAAAATGGTTCAAAAAATGAAGCAAATAATTATCATCCTATAGCAAATCTTTCAATTTTTGCCAAGATCCTTGAAAAATTAATTTATACTCGACTAATTTCCTACCTTCAAAAGCATAAGATACTCAGTCAGTATCAATTTGGATTTTTAGCAGATAAATCTACAGAATTGGCATTGCTATACCTTCAAAAGGCTATACAAAATAAATTTACTCAAAAATATACAACAATAGCTTTATTTCTGGATTTATCAAAGGCATTTGATACTTTAAATCATGATTTTCTTCTTTCTAAATTACAAATTATAGGAATAAGGGGTATTACTTATTCACTTTTTAAAAATTACTTGACTAACAGACAGCAATGTACACAAATTGAGCATTACCACTCCTCATTTCAAATTATGAGATCAGGAGTACCTCAGGGTTCTGTCCTCGGCCCTTTATTGTTTAATATTTACTTCGCTGTCAACTCATATGGATCTGTTTCTGTATGCTGATGATACAGCTGTTCTAATAAAAGGAAAGAACTAGGTGAAATACTAACACAATGTGACATATATAGTTGCAAACTATTTCTGACTGGTTAAATTCTAATGAATTAATAATTAATGTTAATAAAACTAAAACAAGAATTTTTTCTAATATGTTATCTCCTTTAACACTAAATGCACAAATATCCCTTAATAATAAAAAAATTGATATAGTACCTTCATTCAACTACCTGGGAGCTACCGTGTTTCCCCGAAAATAAGACCGGATGTTGTATTAATTTTTGCTCCAAAAGACGCATTAGGGCTTATTTTCAGGGGATGTCTTATTTTTTCATGTACAAAAATCTACATTTATTCATGTACAAAAATCTACATTTATTCATGTACAAAAATCTACATTTATTCATGTACAAAAATCTACATTTATCCAAATACAGTCATGTCATCTTCTGGAACATCGTCATAACTCTCCAAACCCCAAATTCCGGCCTGAATTTCTTGCGACTCCATTTCCTGTAGAACCATTGACCCCAATCTCTCATGTCCAGCAATAAAGCTCTTCTTAAATGAACACTTCTTGTCCATGTAGCCTGCTCGTAGTGCATTGGCAACACAGCTGTCAGTGATTTTATCCCATGAATTCTTCACCCAAGTCACAGCCTCTTGCAGGCTAGGCTTCACAAAGTTTCCACGCTGATTTCTCTTCATTCTATTTTCAATGTAGTCATTGATTTCCATGCGCGAATGATCCTTGAATCGCTTGTTTATTGCAATATCAAGAGTCTGGAGATAGATCAAATAATGATCCCCGCAGGAATAACTGCCTATTCTTCTCTCTGCAAGGAATTTCTTCATGTCTTTAGCGCGGTGAGTGCTGGCTGTATCCCAGACTAGCAGACCTCTTTGGCCACCTCGCAAAACAAGTGGCAGCATTAAATCGACCCATTTCCTTATAACTGCTTGTGTGCACCAGGCCTTTTCGGTTTCAAGAACATAAATGCCTGAAACACGTTCAATCTTACCTTTCTTGCCCTTAGTGATGATTAGTGGTGGTAGGGCTTTCTTTCCATCCAGACGAATTGCCAAAAAACAGGTAACACGTGCACTTTCGTAACCAGCGGAGGGAATGTAGATTGACGAGGCACCCCTCTGATCAATTGTCGTTTGAGATCCTTGGCCCATAAACACTGCAGTTTGATCCATAGCAATCCTGTTGGAGAATTGGTATTTAGAAAAGTCGATGCCATCAACAAAGGACTTGAATGCAAGTGCACGTTTAATAACTTTAGTATCTTCCAGCTTGAAGAGTGCTGTCGATCTTCTTAGAGACAGTTCATATCGCTGAAGGAAGCCATCCAGTCAGTGTTGTGATGCTTTGAGTTCTTCTGGGGATATTTCTAACTGTGGTGCCATTGCAAGGGCAAATGCTTAAATATCAGCCCTGCGCACAACCAAAGCCTTTGCTCTCCTGTCAGCAATCCATTCACAGATGTCTTCCAGCTCAGGAAATAATGGTTGCCGACCTGATCCACATTTGCGCTTCTTAGCATTCCCTCGTCCACCTGTTGATTGAGGTTATCGTACTCTACTCGCCATTTTCGGACCATTCGGAGAGCCAACTTCTTCTCTTTGCAGAAAGCCGTAAGCTCTTTCTTTTTGCACCCATCTTGTCTGGGGGTCAAAATATTATTCCCTTTAAATCTACCATTAAATCAAGTGTTAATTGAAGACTGTATAATTGTTAATCGACACAGGAGTGGCAACAAAACTGACGACAGTTAAAAATGTGCGTTCGCCCCAAAATATTAATTCTCTGATTTTTAAAGAATTATTTCAGTCACCGTTGCCAACACAATAACTTAAACAGGGACGAACCCCTTTCGTAATCCATTGAAGGCGGTTAGAACCCTTCTTTCTTTTTCTTTGAGTTCGCATGTGCCCCCCCCCATTTCTAAAAGCACACACCGCCTGTTGATGAATAACTTTTCCGCCAAAGATAGCGTTCACCGGTATAGTTTCCCACGTCGGATTCCCTTTTCGGAACTGGATGTTACAGCTGCCGAACAAAAGACGGCTTCTTTTCATCTTCTGCTAGCTCTCGGTACCGAACTGAATGCATACGCCATAATTACAAAAACCATATCCTCGGCTGAGTTCAAAGTCAGTTGGCTTTCTTTCTTACTCTAGATATTCAAGGCAAATTAAACCAGTGATTTTGGCACTCGCTTCAGTTTTTTTGAACAGTGATAGGCTGGCTGACTACGGTACTACGTATCGTAACTGGGGCTTATTTTCGGGGTAGGGCTTATATTACGAGCATCCGAAATATCATGCTAGGGCTTATTTTCCGGTTAGGTCTTACTTTCGGGAAAATACGGTACAATAAATTTTGACCTCAAATGGAATAAACATATTGATTTTCTTTTAATTAAACTATCTAGAAATATTGGTGTAGTGAGAAATATCCTGACTGATCTAACAACTAAAACATTGATATCATTGTATTACACATTATTTCAAACTCATATTAATTACTGCATACTATCATGGGGACAAACGACACAATACAATTTAATAAATTACAAATTCTACAAAATAAATTTATTAGACTAATTGATCGCAAGTCACATCCTAATACTCGACCTTTAATAAATTTTAGAACAAAAGTATATCCTAATAAATATAATATTCTTACTATTACTCAACTGTATTATTTTAATCTTGGTAAAATTATGTTCAAGCGAATTAAATATAATTTATATTCAGATCTCATATTTCTTAATACACATACACATTCGTATGAAACAAGGAATAAACTGCAATCACAACCTATTTTTCGAAAAACGGAATCAATTAAACTTACTTTAAATTACAGAGGCCCTCAATACTGGAACTCTTTGCCTAGCAACCTGACTAACTTAAATAATTTTAATTTATTTAAAAAAAATTCAAACTCTATCTTCTTCAATAATTAAAGGAAAAGGAAAAGATTGGCAAAACGTCTTCTGATTGTCTGACTTGATGTGTTGTTTCGTTTGTTTCTTCTACGGGGAGTATAGGGCCATGTCAAGCCATTTTGGGCTTTTCCCTTGTCTTCCCTGTTATTACAGTCTATGTTCATCATTTATGTACTGTCAATTTTTTTCCCCAATCTTTTTTTTTCTTTTTTTCCTTTCTTTTCTTCTAAGAGCATGTAACAACAAAAATAAATAAAATAAAATAAAAAAAAATTCTAGTTGCAGCTTCACCGAGCAATTTTTCAACAGGATAATGACCGGCCACACACGGCACGGCTCTTCCAGGTCTGCTTCCGTAATGTCGACAGCCTTCCATGGTTAGCCCGATCTCTCACCGATCGAACAAGTTTGGGACGTGATGAGACCTGACTAACTTAAACAAGTTAGTCAGGTCTCATCAAGTCGGCTAACTGGCCCGCAAGTTAGTCAGGTCTCATCACGTCGGCTAACTGGCCCGCAAGTTAGTCAGGTCTCATCACGTCGGCTAACTGGCCCGCAAGTTAGTCAGGTCTCATCAAGTCGGCTAACTGGCCCGCAAGTTAGTCAGGTCTCATCACGTCGGCTAACTGGCCCGCAAGTTAGTCAGGTCTCATCAAGTCGGCTAACTGGCCCGCAAGTTAGTCAGGTCTCATCACGTCGGCTAACTGGCCCGCAAGTTAGTCAGGTCTCATCAAGTCGGCTAACTGGCCCGCAAGTTAGTCAGGTCTCATCAAGTCGGCTAACTGGCCCGCAAGTTAGTCAGGTCTCATCACGTCGGCTAACTGGCCCGCAAGTTAGTCGGGTCTCATCACGTCGGCTAACTGGCCCGCAAGTTAGTCAGGTCTCATCAAGTCGGCTAACTGGCCCGCAAGTTAGTCAGGTCTCATCACGTCGGCTAACTGGCCCGCAAGTTAGTCAGGTCTCATCACGTCGGCTAACTGGCCCGCAAGTTAGTCAGATCTACGCCCACGTCGGCTAACTGGCCTGCAATGTGGACACCATCTGGCATGCTACACCTCAGGACAGTTTCCGTGAAATGTATGCGTCCATGCCGCGCCCGGTAACCGCATATCAGAGCCAGAGGTAGCGCTCAACATACTGCCTAGTTCTACTCGTGGAGCTGTTTTATTCGAATGGTCCAGCTGTTCTGAAATTGTACTTATTTCCTTTCTTATACAAGTACATTGCACATACCAATTTTCATCTCGATTGGATGATCTCCAACGTGTGCTTTCTTTTTTGTTTTTTTAGCAAAGAGTGTATATTTTGCAAACTGGGGTGAAATTTACCGTACATTTAGAGTTCTTAAGAAATACTATGGGTTCCGTTGTTATAGTGTTCTTGGGTGAGTGTTACATCTTCAATGAAGCGGCAAAATTTCTCCGCATAACAATTGCTCTGTATAAAAGTTATACGAAGCAATCTGGAATTTAGCACAATGATAAAAACACAAAACAATTTCGACATGGCACTGAAGATTCTTTATTCCACAGTCATCAATTCGCATGCGCACTGGTGGCGGGGAGGCCAGGTAACGAATGGATTCGCGGGAAGATTTCCGCACGCTGTTGTGACTCCAATTACACAAATGCCATGCCACAAACCAAGGTCACTGGAAATATGGCACTCAAACATCTGCTGCAACGTACATAAGAAAGAGATGACGTCATGTCTTCACATCCAATGGAAGGAAGTGATGTTATCGCGAGCAGGCGCCGCAGAGACCTAGAGCAAACTGATGCAATGAATCCGCAAACATTTAAAGAAAAAATTTTCATTGCAAGAAAAAATTCCAGGATTATTCCAAGGCCATTAACAAAAACATGAAAAACCAAGGACTTCGGAAAAAAGAGAAACCAAATTCCAGGACTTTTACAGGATTCCAGGGGACCATGTGAACCCTGTAACATTAAAGTGATTCTGGGGAACCACTGAATTATAAGGACCAAACCTCAGCTCTGGATATAATTATAAGGACCAAACCTCAGCTCTGGCCCCTGTGCAGGCTTATTTCTCAAACCACATAACCACATTAGGATGAAGAGAGAACCGACGGACGCTGATTGTTATTGCGGGATGCTCATACAGATGACTTTTTTTTTTTCTTTAAGAATTTCTACGCAAACTTCCTTTTTTGAAAAGCACTCGCTCAGCCTTTTCGAATTCATTGTCTCGATACAATAAACAACTAAACACCCTACGTAATGAATTACCTGACGGAAAAATATGATTGAAATACAGTATTTATCAAACGAGCTTCCGTGAAAGAGAAAGCAAATCGAATTCACTCGTTGCCACTTCTAGTTTTACACGGTCGCTGTGTGCATGAGATACAGCTTTTCCTATAATCGTCTTCCAAACGCGTGCTGTCCAAAAGGAATTCCACAGAGAAACCGAAAGTAAACAAGTTCAGTCCTTGATGGAGTATCCCTGTTCGGCCTCTTCTGAAAGCATGAGACACGTACACACTCAGCAACACCAAAAAAAAAAAAAAGGAGGGGAGAGAAAAACCGCTTTGCGCATTCTCATATCATATTAATAAGCTGTTCTCTGAGATTCAGAGGTTAGCTCCACAAAGAAATACAAACTACCAGATAAATTTTTAACTAATTATTTACTTACTGTACCGTTTATAGCGATCTTAACACATAACTCGGGCTTCACTGACATCTATCCCACGACGTAGACAAGATCTTCTACACTTCATAATCTTTTTCTCATGCAGACACTCCTGAATCTGATCCTCCCATGACTTCCTTGGCCTGCCACTTCGGCTGAAAAACTGTTCTTAGTAAGCATCTAATTACTCATTCTTTCAACACGGCCAAACCACGGGAGCATATTAGTTTCCACCTTGCTAACAACATTTTCCTTCACATTACACGACTGCAACACATCTTCATTCCTCACACGATCAGAACGTATCTTGCCACAAACCCCCTCTCTCCCGTAAGTAACGTATTTCTCCAGCACACAAATGAATCCTATGTTTCTTCTGTAGTACCTATGTTTCACTGCCATACATCAGAGTAGGAACAATTATACTTTCATACACAGCCATGCGGGACTCTGTTGAAAACACATAATTCCTGTGAAAAGCTCCTGCCAGACATCACTACCTCTGCCCATAATGTTCATGTTGGACTCTATGGCTCATCTGTCCAGCCCAGTCGCTTATATCTCCGTGTGGTCGACCTTGTCACGTTCACTCTGGAACCAGCGACCCTAAATTAGGAGCGAGGGACAGTTCATAACCCATTGACATCGCTCCTGCCAGACATCACTACCTCTGCACATAATGTTCATGTTGGACTCTATGGCTCATCTGTCCAGCCCAGTCGCTTATATCTCCGTGTGGTCGACCTTGTCACGTTCACTCTGGAACCAGCGACCCTAAATTAGGAGCGAGGGACAGTTCATAACCCATTGAGTTGCTCACCGTGGTCGTTAAACCCCCAATAAATAAATAAAAAACCCGAACTTAACCATGTACTTGCTTGCCAGAGCCTCTTACCAATAGGGTACTGAAGTGGCCGAAATGTAGTTTACAAATAAAAGAGTTGTTTCTGAAAGATTTTCGGGATAATCATGATCATCAATCATTCTCAATCTACTACTGGATGAAGGTCCTCCCAAGTCAAACACAACTTTCTGTCCTGAGTTAATTCTCTTCCACGTCATTTCCGCATGTTTTAGAATTTTATTCACCCTCCTCCCACGTCGTCTTCTGGGGTTTTTTTTCTGTCCCTTGCACACTCACTAACTCGCATATCCATCCGGGTGTCTTATGGCAACACCCCGCAGCACCACTCCCAATGGCTGCGAGCATCGAAATAGGTGCAGACGCAAAGATTAAAAAGAATACATCGAAATAGGTGCACGCAAAGATTAAAAAGAATACATCGAAATAGGTGCAGACGCAAAGATTAAAAAGAATACATCGAAATAGGTGCAGACGCAAAGATTAAAAAGAATACATCGAAATAGGTGCAGACGCAAAGATTAAAAAGAATACATCGAAATAGGTGCAGACGCAAAGATTAAAAAGAATACATCGAAATAGGTGAACGCAAAGATTAAAAAGAATACATCGAAATAGGTGCACGCAAAGATTAAAAAGAATACATCGAAATAGGTGCAGACGCAAAGATTAAAAAGAATACATCGAAATAGGTGCAGACGCAAAGATTAAAAAGAATACATCGAAATAGGTGCACGCAAAGATTAAAAAGAATACATCGAAATAGGTGCAGACTCAAAGATTAAAAAGAATACATCGAAATAGGTGCAGACGCAAAGATTAAAAAGAATACATCGAAATAGGTGCAGACGCAAAGATTAAAAAGAACACCGATAAAAGAACTATCTCAACAAACACGAACAGTGATGTTTCCATGTTTCCACAAGGCTTATCGGGAGAGTTAAATTCTACCCCCCCCCCCCCGCATCCTCCCTCTTTTCCCGAAGGTATGCGAGTGGGACAGTTAGGGACCTTAATTGATGATGCGCTAACTAACGGACCTGTTTTGGTAAGTAAGTTTTTATGTAACGGAGATCTTGCTGAGCAACTCAACTCGGCCGTTTTCAAAGCCGATCCGATATCCATCCACTCGGAAACCAGACTCCGCCTGAACTGCAGAGAACAGAGAGGTCTTCAGCCTTTTCTGAATGGAGGGCTACATGACAAAATAAAAAGTGGCATGCAAACCAGAGAACAAAATGGAGTACACTGGTGGGCCGCATGACAAAATAGAATAGAACTGGTGGGCCACATGAGAAAAAAAAAAATACATATATCTACAGTTCAGAGAGTATTTGAATGGATGTAGTTTATATAATAATCATGTTGCAAAGAAATCAGAGTTACCTAATGCCTACATTTTTAACATTCTTAAGAAATTTTAATTATTAGGTGTGCAATTTAATTTTCGACCACAGGCACGACACGTTGACAGCAAATTACAGCAAATCGAATACGTGCCTAATCAGGGAAATAATCCCCGTCGTGTTGCATACATTTGAGCCATCGGTCAGGGAGCTGCAGAAAAAAGAGAGCTAACGCCACTGCGGAAAAAGAGGGCTTTTTCGAGTTGATAAAGCCATCAATACTTGTGGGGACCTCCTCGACAGAACTGAAGTGCGTATCACTCAGGTGATGTTGCAGGGAGCGAAAGGTGATAATCCGACGGGGCGAAGTCTGGAGATTACGGCGGGTGGGACAAAATCACCCATCCCAGGTCGGTGATCGTGTTTTAAATCGTTTTCGCGGTGTGAGGACGCGCGTTATCCTGAAGCAACAGGACCGACCTTCTGCCCTTGCCGGTGTATGGCCTTTTCGCCTCCAGTGCGTCACTCACACGAATGCGTTGCTGACAATAACGCTCAGCATTGACCGTTTCACAAAGGTTTGAGCAACTCATAGTTTACGACACCGCGCTGATCCAACCATGTGCACAGCAACAACTTCCTGGCATGGATATTCGGTTTGGCGGTACTGGTGGAAGGCTGACCTGGATAAACCCACGATTTGCGCTTAGGATTATCTTAGAGGATCCACTTCTCATCACAGGTCAAAATCTTGTGGAGAAAATCCTTCTTCTTGAATCTGGAGATCAAGGACGCAGCAACACCGTAGCACCTAGACTTGATCGCAGCAGTGAGTTGGTAGGGCACCCACCGGCCCTCCTTGTGAATCCGTCCAAGCTTATGCAGGCACTTTGCAATGGCTTGCCGTGTTACTCCGAGTTCCTGGGCGAGCTCTAACTGTGTGCGACAGGGATCCGCGTGCAACAGTTGTTCCAGTTCCTCATGGTCAACTTTCTGTGGCTGTCCCGAACGTTCTACATCACGGAAATCGAAATTTCCCTGCTTAAACAGCTGGAACCACTTCTTACACGTACTGTAGGACACAGCAGCCTCACCCAAACCAGCACAGATCATTTGCTGGGTTTCCGCGGGACTTTTTTTCAGCTGAAACGCGAACGGGAGACAGTGCCTCAAATGTTGCTCCTCGAACGACATTGCTTTCACCGTCAACTTTCGTCCCTTCTGTCACTATAGCTGTGAGCAGTTACGGTTGCCTGGAAAGCTGTTGGATGGCGCTGCAATCAGCCATTATCGCACACAGCTATTTGCATTATCCTATCGCTTGCGGTTAGGGGCCGAGAATTAAGTTGCACACCTTACATGTAATTTATCCGAACACAGCCCATTGCACATTTGGGAATTTGAAGTGCATGGATCCAAGGTACCTACGGTGAAATAACCTTCTTTAAAAGTTAAACGGGTATATTATGAAATAATTACTCTTAAATCTGAGGCATACAGGTGGAATAATATACAAAGATACGATTTGTTAAAGTGTAACCGAAATTAATGTAACAACAAACAAACAAACAAAAACTACAAGAAAATGAACTGAAGAGTAATATGAAGAGTAATTTTTTATTAGTCTAGTCTTTCATATATACACTCACTTCCAAAAGTTAAGCACGCAGAGGGAGAAGTCAATTTCCGGAAGCCAATCGGAATTGGAGAGGCTGCAATTCGCCGCAGCGGTAGATGGAAGTATGCAAATGTGGTAGGTAACAGCGAATCACGGTGTCTTGCCGAGAAATATGCAAAACAGGCAGTCGTATAAGAAGCCAGCACTCTGAAGAGGTACAGGAGTTACATGCAAGTGCTGCTACAAGGTGTTGAGAACTGTCGGAGGATTTGTTTTGAAGACAGACTTGATTTTATGGCTTCCAGAAGACGATTGGAAGATTCTGAGCGCTGGCGTGCCGTCGGACGCATTGAAGCAGGACAGTCAATCACAGATGTTGCTGGTTTCTTCGGCGTGAATCATTCCGTCATTTCACGTTTATGGAAACAATTTCTAACCAGCCAAACAGTTGTCCGCAGACCTGTGGCCGGTCGCCCAAGGGTTACGACCCCCGCGGAAGACCGATATATTGCTGTTGTAGCCAAGCGGAATCGAAGAGCGACGTCCGCACGTGTGACATCTATGGTTACGGCGGCCATTGGTAAGACGATATCTGCCA
Source organism: Macrothele yani (assembly GCA_039090855.1). Lineage (NCBI taxonomy): Eukaryota > Metazoa > Arthropoda > Arachnida > Araneae > Macrothelidae > Macrothele > Macrothele yani. The sequence goes on along the minus strand of CM077017.1, from coordinate 75,408,679 downwards.
CTACTGTGCGTCGAAGGCTACACATGAAAGGACTGTACGCCGGGGTACCACGGGTTTGTGTACCTCTATCCGTCCAATCCAGAGGGGCACGATTAAAGTGGTGTCGCCAACATGTCAATTGGACTGTGTCTGATTGGGGCAACGTTATGTTCACGGATGAGTCCAGATTTGCCCTGCAACCCGATGACAAGCGTGTACGGGTGTGGATGAAAGAAGGCACACGCAATCGACCCCAGAACATCACCGAACATCATGCATTCCGAGGTGGAAGCATCATGATCTGGGCAGGAATTTCGTTGGGATGTCGCACCGACCTCCACATCCACAGACGGGGTTCTCTGACGGCTGTACGGTATCGGGATGAAGTCCTAGACCCCACTGTGAGATTGTACGCTGCAGCAGTTAGTCCTGCCTTCGTTTTAATGGACGATAATGCGCGTCCAGCTGCCATCGTCGACGACTACCTGGAGAGTGAGGGGATTGCGCGTATGGAGTGGCCGGCGTACTCGCCCGACCTTAATCCCTTTGAAAATCTTTGGGATGCCTTCGGCCGTGCTGTGTGTTCACGTCTCCCGCCCCCAACCACTCTCACAGCTTTGGAAACTGCTCTACAGGAGGAATGGCGATTACTGGACTCTGCGGTGGTTGATCACCTCGTAAAAAGCATGGTCAGACGTTGTAAACTTTGTATACAGATGAGGGGTGCTCACATACCCTATTAACGTCGGGTTTTGTTGTTTGTTGTGACTTTATTACTCACTTTGTAAATGACTCCAATTTGACGTCATCTTATAATTTCTGAAAATTCAATATTATTTTCATCTCTGTCTGTATTTCTTTGTTTTGATTCATTAATAAACATATTTCCTACGTTCCTGCTGCATTTCGTGTCAATCCAAGCAGTACTTCTCCATTTTTTCACATCTTACTGCTCCGTGCTTAACTTTTGGAAGTGAGTGTATATATAGGAGTTTGAACGAGGTCGTGTAATAGGGCTACGAGAAGGTGGATTTTCCTTCCGCAATATTGTAGAACGACTTGGCAGGAATGTAGCCACTGTGCATGATTGTTGGCAGCGGTGGTCAAGGGAAGGTACAGCCTCAAGAAGACCGGGTTCCGGCCGGCCACGTGGCACTACTGAGAGGGAAGACTGCCGTGTACGGCGTATGGCAGTGGCGTATCGGACCGCGTCAGCGGCAGCAATTCCAGCTGCAGTTGCCACCACAGTGACACAACGAACTGTTACAAATCGGTTACTTCAAGGACAGCTCCGAGCCAGACGCTCTGTAGCGTGCATTCCACTTACTCCAAACCACTGCCGTTTGCGACGTCAGTGGTGTCAAGCTAGAGCTCATTGGAGGACGGAGTGGAGATCTGTTGTGTTTTCTGATGAAAGCCGGTTCTGCCTAGGTGCCAGTGATAGCCGTGTGTTGGTTAGAAGGAGGCCAGGTGAGCGCCTGCAACCAACCTGTCTGCGACCGAGACACACTGGACCTACACCTGGAGTTATGGTCTGGGGAGCAATTTCCTATGACAGCAGGAGCACTCTCGTGGTTATCCCACGCACCCTGACGACACAGTTGTACGTCGGTCTGATGATTCAACCTGTTGTGCTGTCATTCATGAACAGCATTCCAGGGGGTGTTTTCCAACAGGATAACGCTCGCCCGCATACCGCTGTTGTAACCCAACATGCTCTACAGAGTGTCGACATGTTGCCGTGGCCTGCTAGATCACCAGATCTTTCACCAATCGAGCACGTATGGGACATCATTGGACGACAACTTCAGCGTCACCCCCAACCAGCATTAGCCGTCCCTGTATTGACCGACCAAGTGCAACAGGCATGGAACTCCATCCCACAAACTGACATCCAGCACCTGTACGACACAATGCTTGAACGTTTGCGTGCTTGCATTCAACATTCTGGCGGTTACACCGGTTATTAATATACCAGCATTTCACATTTAAAATGGCTCTTCTCGCGCTTACATTAAGCTGTGATCTTGAAACCTTAATCGGTTAAATATGTTACCTATACAAATGTATTGCCGCCATTTCATTCCTCTACAACTACTTTTTCGTGGTGTTGGGATTTTTTTCCCGTCAGTGTATATATATATATATATATATTCCTTTTCCATTTTTGAATTCCGTATATGGAAAACGTCACGCGGGCGTGGCATGGTGCATTATCCTGCTGGTAATGGCCATCACCAGCAGGAAACACATTTACCATGAATGGGTGAACTTGGACCGCAACGATGTTATGATACCTGACAGCTGTCAGTGATTGTGCTATTGGGATAATGTGACCTAAAGTGTCGCAAGAAAACATCGCCCACAGCATAACACCGTCGCCGCCGGCCTGTTTCCGCCCAACAGCACATCCAGGTGCCATCGCCTCCGTTGGTAATCGGTGTATCCGCGCTTGGCCGTCAACGTGATGCACCAGGAATCTTGATTCGTCAGACCAGGCCACTTTCTTCTAATCATCCACGGTCCAATCTCCATGGTCTTGGGCCCATTTCATGCGTTCTTGGCGATGACGTGCAGTGAGCACGGGGACCCGGCTGGGTCTTCAGCTACGCAGGCCCATGCGCAGAAGGCTGCGATGAACTGTGTGCTGTGACACATTGCCCTGATCACCACTGTTGTAGCTGCGGGTCATTTGTCGCATTGTGGCCCTGTGGTCGCTGTGAACAATGCGCAACAGTATCCGCTCCCCTCTGGCATCAATGAGCTAAGGACGACGGTTCGTTGTTTGGTCATCTGTGCACCACTTTTGATACGTACTCACTACAGCGGCACGTGAACAACCCACAAGCCGCGCCGTTTCCGTGATCGTAGTTCCAGGGCCCCGTGCCATCACAATTTGTCCTTTATCAAACTCCGATAAATCGGTAGCTTTTCCCATTCTGACTCCGAACACTCTACTAACCGAAAGCCGGTCCTCTGGTTGTATATATACTGCTCTGTGAATTCCACCTGCGCCACCGTTCGGTCTCCAGGCGCGCTCATTTCTCTAGGCTGGGGGGTGGTCGTAATGTAATGGGTCATCGGTCTGTATGTCATCGACGCTGGCATTGCACAGAGCATTCGTCCAAGGCCGTCTTGAAAATACAAGGCCATGCATGACATCATAGAGTCATAGAGTTCCCTTTTATAGTGACGTCATGTTGCAACAAAGACTTACGATTGGTTTTAAACGCTGTGGAGTATGATGTCAGACACGACGCCAACGTATCAGGCAGTTTAACATGACAGTGACGTCACAAACGGAGGGAACTCATCTCCCTAATGTCATGGCCTTGTACTTTCTAGAAAGCCTTGATTCGTCTCGGCCGCATATTGGCCTTTTTTTCTTTTTTTTTTTATTGGAGGTCTAACGACCACCGTGAGCAACTCAATGGGCTATAAGCAGTCGCCCGTCCCTAATTTAGGGTCACTGGTTGCAGGGAAGGGAGAGAGCCAGTGCCGTAAGACAAACACAACATCCATGCCTCATCGGGATTCGAACCCGGACCCCTTACAGACGAATGATCAGAGGCCATCGCTTAGATCACTGCGCCACCGGGGCGGCCATATTGGTCTGAAGGTCACATGACAATTTTCCTGTGATTTTGGTGTAATGTGCAGTGCAGAAATTAATTTGACATTGAAAGCCAACGATCACAACTGAGATTTTTTTTTGCCAGTAGTTCTTGAAGTGGCTACGCCACAGCAGCTCAGACAGAACTGGGTGGGCGGTTAGCGGGGGGGGGGGTGCTACGCGTGATGGGAGGGGTACACAAATTTTGAAGTATTTGGCAGTAATTTTGGCAAAATATATTCCGTTCATGGGCATTTTCTTTTACTGGGGGTTTAACGACCACCGCTAAGTAACTCAATGGGCTACAAGCAGTTGCCCGTCCCCAATTGAGGGCCACTGGCTCCAGGGAAGGGAGAGAGACAGTGCCTTAAGACAAACACAACATCCATGCCACACCGGGATCCGAACCCGGACGAATGGTCATAAGCCAGCGCTTAGACCACTGCGCCAATGTGCATTTTACCAGACGCTGATTATGTTATCCCTAGTAAAAAGGTTTTGAAATGAATACGGTACGTAGTATGGGCACCATGGATACGAATCTCTATGGCAAGTAACTATTTTTCGCAATTTTAGCTTAGGTCGTTTTTTTTTTTTTTTTGCTTTTATAAGTCACCCAAGTAGCAATTAATGTCGGTCCGATATCGGCTCCATGTCGGTAGCCGATATAACCGATATCCGCTAAATATCAGGGAGGATAACTTTTTGCAATATCGGTCCAATATCTGTAGCCGATATCCGTCCAATATCTGTAGCCGATATCGGTCCAATATCTGTAGCCGATATCGGTCCCATATCTGTAGCCGATATCGGCTAAATATCAGGGAGGATAACTTTTTGCAATATCGGTCCGATATCTGTAGCCGATATCGGTCCGATATCGGCTCAATGTCGACTGATATTAACGACATTCAGCCGACATAACCGATATCGGCCCGATATCTAGCCGATATTCACTGCTACTTGGGCAGTTAATGAATTTTAGTTTGTAACCTGCAAGGACTCTCTCTCTCTCTCTCTCTCTCTCTCTCTCTCTCTCTTTCATCATTTTAAACTATAATTACAAAAATGGTGTGTTTCTACTGCTCTCTCAGAAATTTGTTCTCAGGACTCCCTCCTTTCCCATAAGTACAAACACTAAATTTAACAAAGAATTCATTTTATATAACAAATTTCAGTGAATTCGAGAAACTCACGTACATGTATCAAGTTCCCTAAAATCTTAGATGGTTTCACCCGCTATATGTTCCAACTGTTTAAATATTTTGGGTGGCTAAATGGTGGGCTCAAAGGGGCCGCCGGTGGCCTAGTGGGCAACGTTCCTGACTGCCACGGAAAGGACCTCAGGTTCGATCCCAGCAGGTACGAACGCTCGATCCACTAAATATCCGCCGTGCGTCGGATGGGCACGTTAAGCCGTAGGACCCCGCGTACTGACCCCTGGTAATAAATAAGGGCGTCTTCCTCCCCCTTTCTACTTCGCTTCCGTGCCACTTTCCTATCGGGCACTCTATCCCAAATCTCCTAGCTTCCTATTTCTAAGGGTTGTTTAAGACCTGGGGTCAGACAGTTGCTTCCTAAAATCCTCTACTTATGATAACATAACATGTGGGCTCAAAGAAAAGTTGAGTGGACCGAAGCCCACCTCAGCTCATCCCAGCCCATCCGTAGCGTTGCGCCTGAGTTTCTGCGCCGGAGTGTTGCATTATTACAAAAACGTCCTGCTTCTGCCTATCGAGAATTTTTTTTTTTTTTTTACTTTAATCTTTAGAAAAGCACGTGCCTTCATACCTATCAGGTCACCACTGACAAAATTGTGTAACGTACCAGGAGATGTGACGTACCTGCCAGAAGGACGCACACGACATAAAGGCAGATAGGAATCAGAATAAAACGTCCGCGTAGCTCAATTGGTAGAGCAACTTATTCCGGAATGAGGGGACCCGGGTTCGAATCCTGGCGCGGATAAAAATGACGGAGAATTTTACTTCGTTATAATTGAAGGAACTAAGACGCCTAAAACTTGCTATACCGCTGTCGACACTAAACATATTTGTACAATATAACAGATGAGACAAACAGAAAAAAAAAGCAGTTTTCACGGTCATGTATCTTGTACGGCAGTTGGCAACAGATATAACTGGGTTTCATTCTTGCCACCGCAAAACAAGAAACCGGCCTAAACAAGACACCACAAAACAGCAACTGCGGACCTGTGCTCTAAATGCTGCACAATTACAGAACCCCCATGTTCAAAAGTAAATTAAATAAAAAAAAATTATTTTTAAAAATATTAATAGTTTGTAATACTTTATCTCTTCCACATAATTTCGTTTGATATAAATAAACGCATTCAGCGTCCCCCATAAAAAATTATGGCAAGGACGAGTCACCACTTCCTAATTTAAGGCAGCTGAAGAGCCAATACCGTAAGGAAAATATAACATCCAAATCTTACAGGGGACTCGAATCCAGATCATATGGTTCCGAGGAGCCCATCGCGTCGTCCAAAGCCAATCGACAATTGGGGGATAAACCGTGGTTCGCATTACAGTGAGAGGAAAAAAGATACTTCCCTACCGTAGACAAAACGAAGAGACGCTTGCTGAAGCAACTGTATTTTAATCATGTCAGTGCTTGCCTGAACCTGGTCACATGATTTTTGAGATAGAGCTGGACCTGACCTGGCCGGAACTCATTAAAATTTCCAACTTCCTTTGTATGTGGGAGGGGGCAAAGAAAATGTGTTTGTTTTGCAAGCAGGGGAAGACTAGTATTTCGAAGGCGGACAAAATTTTCCAGTAGCTTTTTCAAAAATTTTCTCCAAATATGTCCGGAAATTTTAAGATCTTTAATTAGTTGATAAAATAACTGCGCGAGACTGCAAACTTTGAACCTCCAAAACGAGGAAGCAGCTACACCGCTGATAGGATAGCGTTTGTTTTGGTCCAAATTCCGCTCTGAAAAGAGAAACAATTCTATTCTGTGCCTGCAATCTCGCGTTCCCCCTATGTATTCAGACACAGCTGAATTCGTTTGGGCAGCTAAGCTAGTTCGCCTAGCTGCCATGTTAAATGTTATTCTTTAATTTCTTTCCGTTTCAACAACATGATTCGTCTACTTGTTTATCGCCGTTGTGGACTTTATTTACATAGTTTTGTACTTAGTGCTAATGTCAATTTTTGACATGAGTTCAGCAGTTGCCATTTTTTCCTTTGCAAATAAGCAATAGCGAATTTTAAAATCAAAAGCAATCATTTAACAAGAAATATGACATCGTATTTTCGGTTGTAACAAGCACGTTTTTCGAATCCTTTAAGACAGGGAATAATATTTCAAAGCAGATTTTTACAGATAAAAATTCAGCAAACAAAAAAGAAAATACACGTACACCGCCTAGGGAAAAACCGCATAATTCCAAATACGCAACGAGAGCGGAAAATTTTCATTCAGTGATAAAGGTTGCACACAAAACAAAACGGATTTCTATAATCGTTAAAATATTCAGAAATAGAAATAGCTGCTTACTCCTGATAGCGGCTAACAAATGTCATGAAAACTAACAAATTGTGCATAAAAAGTTTCTCATAGCGGAAGAACGATATCAGGGAGAAAAAACAGATTTTCAAATCGAACAGCTAGAAGATGATATATAGCGAAAAACATGATATAACTTTACTCTGTAACGTACCAGGAGATGTGACGTACCTGCCAGAAGGACGCACACGACATAAAGGCAGATAGTAGTCAGAACAAACGTCCGCGTAGCTCAATTGGTAGAGCAGCTTGTTCCGGAATGAGGGGATCCGGGTTCGAATCCTGGCGCGGATAAAAATGACGGAGAAATTTACTTCGTTATAATTGGCGCCCGAACTATCCGGATGACCCGACCGTTCAAAACCTCGCATTGGTGTGATGTTATTTCCACACCGCGAGATAGGAAAAATAAGAGAATCCCTTCTCCAGCACTACGAAAAAAAAAATAATAATAAGGGGGAGATGATGTAACGTACCAGGAGATGTGACGTACCTGCCAGAAGGACGCACACGACATAAAGGCAGATAGGAATCAGAATAAAACGTCGGCGTAGCTCAATTGGCAGAGTGACTTATTCCGGAATGAGGGGATCCGGGTTCGAATCCTGCCGTGGACAGAAATGACGGAGATATTTACTTCGTAATAACTCACCTTAGCAAACATGCTGTGGGTTACTTAAAGAAAAAAAAAACGGGAGCAAACTAATCTTTGTAATGAAGATTATCCGATCGAAAAAACATTTTTCTAAGGGATTTTTAGAATCGAATAAACTCTTTCAAATAGAAATATACACTGGCGCCAAGTGCCGGAAGAATTTTGAATAATGGAAAAGTAGAATATACGCGAAAAGTATTCTTCATAGCAAACGCTATGCTAAGGAAAAAGAATTTTTCAAGTACGAGTCCTGGAAGCAGAGATAAGCAAGAAAAATGTTTTTACACTTACGCCACCTAGCGGAAAGACTGTGCCATTACTTAAGGAGGTTAATGTTCCCCATCTTTACTGTAGCGAATGACATACAGTAAGAAAAGAAAAATTTTAATAGCATTTTTAGAAGCGGAGATACAGTTGTAAACACAAATGCACACTAACACCACCTACCGCCAGAACTGATATCGAGAAAAACAAATTAAATATTTGCGCCCGCCTAGCGGAGAAATTTGGTATTATTTTGGGTAGGAAGTTTCTCTTTACATGCACACAAAATGTTTTCGAGTTACTAGTATCGGGCCGAAAAAGGATTTTTCAATGAGATATTTAGAAGCGCCGATATTGCTGCAAATGTGCTGTAAACGGAAATGTGAGCGTACGCCCTCTAGTGGTAAATTTATGCGTTATGAAAAATTTGAAATTATATGCAAACTATTTCTCACCAGAAACGCTCTCCGACAAAGAATTTTTCAAATCGGCCTGTTAGAAGCAGACATACAGAGGGGGGGATATACATATACGCCCCCTGGCGGAAAACCACGGATTATTTTAAGCACAAAATATTCGGAAATGGATTTTCGTAGTGGTCGGTGTCTGATCACAAAAGAATTTTTCCAATCGAGTTTTCAGGAGCGCAGATATTTCCGCAAATACAACAGAAACAGAAATATACACTTTCTAGTGTCAAAATAATTGTTTACCAAGGTTTTTTCTTCGTCATTATTAGTGGAATGACAAATGCGTGCAACTTAAACTATACGCTCTTACCATGTTTGAAGCAATTGCGTATACCTTTTTTATCACACTATTACTTCACTCCTTTTGTCTGAAACCTTCTTATCAAGGCATCCGGCCTTCTATTTTTCAAATCATTGCGAACTACGTCATCTCCAGGGGCGTACTAGTAGGCCCCGCAACCTTCGCATTGCGGGGGGGGGGGGTTGTCTCATGATTCAAAGGGCCTCTAGCCTCACCAAAAAAATTTACATTTTTGTGGAAACTTCATATGAAACTAGATAAAGAAATAGCCAGGAAATAAGGCACTTGTGAATGAAGTATTAAAAAGGAACGCAACATTTGCCTTTTTGTTTTTTTCAGTAAATAAACAAAATCTTTAAAAATCAGTTTCTTTGCTTTAGTTTACAAAAGCTTATGACGAGATAGCAGCTATTCCCAGAGGACTTAAGACCCCTTTTCACAGCCGTAGCAATAGCTCCTATGCATGTACACTATATTGACAAAAGTCACCGGACACCCCTTCAAAAGCAAATGAACGGATCCGCTGCGCTGTTAAGCTGTGCGATACAGCTGTAAACGGTATAAAAAAAGCCTGCAGCTGACCGCGATCATATCGCACTGTGAGGTTGAGTGAAATTCTCGAGGCCGGAGAGAACTGACTTTGAGAAAGGAAAGATTGTTGGGTGTTATATTAGTGGGTTGTACATAAGAGAACCCGAGAGGCGTTTAAACATACCCAAGTCAACTGTTTTAGATGTACTGAATAAGTTGAAGACAATGGCGTGCCTGAAGCAGCAAAACGTACCGGCAGGCCAAAGAAAATCAGTGATAGAGGACGTCGAAGCCTCAGGAGAGTCGTTGCAGCTGATCGACGGAGTACTACTGCACAAGACCTCAGTGTACAGGTGAGTAAAAATGCTGGAACCTAGGTATATGTACACGTACCATTCACAGAGAACTTCATTCCATGGGTTACCGTGGTCGTGCGGCTGCTCATAAGCCTTTCATCTCCACTCGGAATGCTACTCGTCGTTTAGCATAGTGTAAAGAACATTTATCGTGGACCGTAGATCAATGGAAACGGGTCCTATGGACTGATGAATCCAGATGCACGATACACCAGTCAGATGGCCGTGTGTGGGTATGGTGCAGCCGGGGGAACGCAATTTACCACAGTGTGCTGTTCCTACGGTCAGTTTGGAGCTGGCAGTGTACTTGTGTGGGGGTGTTTTTCGTGATGTGGTCCCGGTCCATTGGTTATCGTGGACAACCCTGTTAACCAGCACGTCTACCTCGATATTCTAGACAATTATGCCCTACCAACTCTGTGGCAATACTATGGAACCGAGCCTTGTTGGTACCAGCAGAAAAATGCACTGAGCCATAAAGCAAGGACTGTTACGGCGTGGTTTGACGATAATTCCGTATCGTGTGTGGACTGGCCAGCACAGAGCCCTGATCTTAATCCTACAGAGCACCTATGGGATGAATTAGAGCACTGCATAAGAAGTTTGGAACCAAGGCCTACTACTACGCAACAGTTAGCGGCAGCATTGTGTACTGAGTGGAAGCGCATACCTATCGCTGTGTTCCAAAACCTTATCCAAAGCATGTCTCGAAGGGTCAGTGCATGCATTAAGGCCAAAGGTGGACCGACACCGTACTAATGTATGTCAATATATGCTATGTTGTGTTTCTCTTCTAGGTGTCCGGTGACTTTTGTCAATATTTTGTATGTTAACAAGAGAATGTGAAAGAAATGTCAGTTCAATGAGTGGAATTTTAATACCAATGATGGTAAGGTGTTACGCATTGCACTTGTTTGCACATAATTACGCATCATACAGAATAGAATAAATTAAAAGGTGTTCATCGTGAGAACGAAGAAACAGAGACATGTATCATTTTTTGATAACAGAGTTAAGAGAAAAAACTTTTACTGTGTGTAAAGGATCGTGGCATTATGTAATTAGAGTAAATAATTTAAGCAGTTTCAAGTTTTTGTGCTACAATACTTAATTGTTCCTTAGTTGTTTGCTTGCTTAAATGTTCTGACATTTCGTATAAAAATCGGAAAAGGTCATTACACACTGTGACACGGCAGTTGCATGTTTTATGTGAATGTGATCGTGAGTCATTTCAATGAGGTTTACTCTCTAAAAGAATAAATTTTGTATGTATGATTAACTTGGCGTATGTGTTTAGTAGTACATTGTATCTGTATAAAACTAGAACAATCATTTTAATTACAATGTGCACATTTGTGTTTTACGCAATAAAGTGTAATAATTTAGATTTTACGAAAAATACTCGTATAGGTTCCAAAGAACTCATTATATTAAAGCGCCCGTAAAGCCTAGTTAAAATTTTTAGTAACAGAAAGCTAACAGGTTCGGAAAAGGACCTCGAAAATATGTCTTTTTTTTTTTTTTTTTTGATTGGAGGTTTAACGACCACCGTGAGCAACTCAATGGGCTATAAGCAGTCGCCCGTCCCTAATTTAGGGTCACTGGTTCCAGGGAAGGGAGAGAGCCAGTGCCGTAAGACAAACACAACATCCATGCCTCACCGGGATTTGAACCCGGACCCCGTTCGGACGAATGATCAGAGGCTATCGCTTAGACCACTGCGCCACCGGGGCGGCGAAAATATTTCTTTGCCGAGTTTTTGGTACGCCACTGGTCGTCGCATCATTTCCCAGCTGACAAGTGATTTCTCCACGGGCTTGCTTTCAACTGAATAAGCCTGTTATGGATATTTTCGATTTGTTTTGGGGTTTAACAACCAACATAGGGAATTCTGAAGGCTATAAGGCATCGCAATTTAATTCCGAATTTAAGGCCATGGGTGTCATGGAAAGTGCTCTACCAGCGCCATCAGACACCACCCATCCCTCATGCGGCCCTCATACCTGGGCCCGTTTTGGAATATTAGTCACAATGAACAGAGACGACCGATCATGAATGAACGAAGTGACAGATCAGAATGAACTCAGCGGCCGATCATCGCTAAGGCAAGAACATCGCTCACACAAAGGAGCTCAGGTGACAGTTATGAGGACATCATCATCATCATCATCGTCAACCATTATCAATCCACTGTTGGACGAAGGTCTCATCAAGTTTCCTCCACAACGGTCTGTCTTGTGCCAGTCTCCTCCATGTCACCCCTGCATACTTTCGAATTTCATCCACCCATCTCCCATGTGGTCTTCTTCTGGGTCTTTTCCTATCCCTTGGAATCCAATCTAAAATTTCGGCTGTCCATCGATGATCTGTCCTTCTGGCAGTATGTCCAGCCCATTGCCATTTCAGGGATTTAACTCTGATCATGATGTCTTCCACTCTTGTCATTTTTCGGATCCACGAGTTCCTCTTCTTATCTCTCCTGGTTACACCAAGTATGCACCTCTCCATGCCTCTTTGAGTTGTCTGCAGCCTTTGTATGTCTCTTTTAGTTAAGGTCCACGTCTCCGCACCATACGTAAGCACTGGAAGGATGCATTGATCAAACACTTTTCTTTTAAGACACAATGGCATATTGCTCTTGAAGATTATGCTGTTTCTTCCAAAAGCTCTCCAGGCAAGTTTTGTACGCCGATTAATTTCTTCATCAATGTGTCCCTCACTTGATATCTGCTGTCCAAGATAAACGTACGTGTCTGTTATCTCCAGCTTTTCTCCATCAATCGATAAATCTTCATTTCTTGTAAAAGCATTGAACATCACTTTTGTCTTCTGAAAGTTCATTTTTAATCCCACTTCTTTACTCTTGTCAGCAAGTTCCTGGATCATACTCTGCAGCTCTGATGGGCTAGTTGCAAAAATGACTACGTCATCGGCAAAACGAAGGTGGGTTAGATAATCTCCATTAATCTTTATGCCTTTGTTTTCCCAGTTTAGTGATTGAAAGACATTTTCCAATGTGGCATTAAAGAGCTTCGGAGATATGGTGTCACCTTGTCTCACTCCTTTTCCAATTTTTATGTGTGTTGTATTTTCAAACAGCCTAATCTTTGCACTTGCATTTTCATAGATGTTATTAATAATATTAATGTATGCATCTTCAATACCGCAGGTTTTCAGAGCCATTGTAACTGCTGATGGTTTCACCGAATCAAAGGCTTTTTCATAATCGATAAAAGCCATGCACAATGGAAGTTCATATTCCCTCGCTCTTTCAATTAGTTCTCTCAACACGTGGATATGATCTATTGTGCTGTAGCCACTCCTGAATCCAGCTTGTTCTCTCGGTTGAGCCATGTCCAGTGTTACCTTCAAGCGGTGTGAAAGAACTTTAGTGAAGATTTTATAAACTACTGATAGGAGGCTGATAGGTCTGTAGTTTCCAAGATCCTCAATGTCACCTTTCTTATGTAGCAGGATCATTGTAGCGGTGTTCCAATCCTCAGGAATCTTTCCTTGAGGACATAAAGTTCCTAAAACTGACCATTAGACCGAAGTTTCCAGCACCACGTTCTGCCACCTCTGGCTCCCTTACAAGAGCCAGAGCTGCCGGAACGCGGTGCTTGAAACTTCGTGTGCACCTCCAATATTTTCAAGAATAGGCTTCTCTGTTTCTTCTTAATAATGGCGTGTTCAATGCCGATTCGAATTCTCCTCCAATGACTTTACACAGTGCGGCAATTAAGTTATGAGACTGATTTTTAAAAAAAATCGCGATAAAACGCACAGGTCGGATAGGCATGTTTTTCTTATAAGTCATTTATCGGCTATCCGGTGGTAACAACGTTTGCATGTGAATTGATCGTGTGCATATGATTATTTACACTGTGCATGACGTCATTCTCTAGAAGAACATTGTCACACTCTGTGAAAGAGCAGAGAAGAAAACATCTAGTTGTGTTTAAAAACGATGGTAAAACTGCATCCGAGACAGCTGAATTGCTGCGTGATATGTATGGGGTTAATTTCCTATCGTGCACAAATATTCCGATGGTATGCACGTTTCAAAGATGGGTGGGAAGATTTGGAAAAGGACGAAAGGCCCGGACGCCCGATTTCAGTGCGGCACCTTTGGACTCATCGAGAAAGTTCGCGAAAGGATAAAAAGTGATCGTTGTGTTATTTTGAGGATGTTGGAATGTGAGTTCGATGTCGATAAGGAGACGTTCGTCAAACTTTAGCGTAAGATTTGGGAAATAAATAAGTTTGTGCTCATTTTGTTCCGCATGCTTTGTCAGACGACCAGAAACAAGTACGAGTGAAGTACGCAAAAGGCCTTTTGAAGAGTGCAAAAACAATGTAACATTTTCTCCAATGCATTTGGCAGGTGGCGAGTCATTATGTTTTTGTTTTGCTCCGGAAACGAAGCGTCAGAGTGATTAGTGGAAGTCGCCACAGTCACCCAAAGGAAAGATGAACAGGTTACAGAAGTCCAAAATCAAGACAATGCTTGTGTGTTTTTACGAAAGCAAGGAAATTCTACATCACGAGTTCATTCTTAAAGGTATAACTGTCACTGGAAATGCTTACACTTCATTTTAGAACGATTGTGGAAGAGGATCAGGCCTGAGTATAAAACCGGCAACTGTTCCTTCTTCTCCATAACGCACCCGCACACACAGTAGTCAATGTACAGCAATTTCTGGTAGAAAACAAGTTTGTGTACTCAACCATCCCTCTATTCTCCAGATTTGTCACCCTGGGACTAATTTCTATTCCCTAATTAAAGCCGCTTTGTGACGTACCTGCCAGCAGGACGCGCACAACATAAAGGCAGATAGGAATCAGTATAAAATGTCCGCGTAGCTTAATTGGTAGAGCAACTTATTCCGGAATGAGTGGACCCGGGTTCGAATCCTGGCGCGGATAAAAATGACGGAGAAATTTACTTCGTTATAATGGCGCCCGAACTATCCGGATGACCCGGCCGTTCAAAATCTCGCATTGGTGTGATGTTATTTCCACACCGCGAGACAGGAAAAATAAGAGAATTCCTTCTCCAGCGCTTCGAAAAATAAAAAAAATGTGTGATGTTGCATTCCACACAGCAGATTGACTGGGAGTTCTCAAGTGCACGTTCTACAGTGGATGGCTGCCTGCAACGATTCATGGTCACGGCTGACCCGTGGGCCATGCCCCCGGCCCTCTTTCGGGGGAGATGTGACGTACCTGCCAGCAGGACGCGCACGACATAAAGGCAGATAGGAATCAGAATAATCGTCTGCGTAGCTCAGTTGGTAGAGCGACTTGTTCCGGAATAAGCGGCCTCGGGTTCGAATCCCGGCGTAGACCAAAAATGACGGAGATATTTACTTCGTTATAGCTTTTAAAAAGAAAGTTTTTCAAGACATTGAATACACACAAAGAACGGTGACATCAGCTCTTCACTCCATACCAAAAGTTGGCCTCTTTAAGTCCCTCCTTTCGTTGGCTGATAGTGCCTCTTCTTGTATTAACGCAGGAGAAATGTAAATACTTTGAATAAAACACAAATTGTATATCCCCGTAAGTTTTCCTTCTTTTCCATTTTCCATTAAATTCAGTCTCATTACTTAATTGCTGCATTGTGTGCAAGCTCTCGTAGCTTTCTCCGAGTCTTTCCAGTTGATGAGAGAGAGAGAGAATTGAGAAAAGCCTACATAGAACAAGTGGGGGAGGGGAGGGGCAGTAGCGCCCATATGAATACATTTAGGGGGGCTAAGAAAATTCTTACCTCCTTCAAGGTTGTCAAATATTTTATAAATTGTACAAAATACTAAAATACAAGAAAAATAATTGATACAATCAATCATTAATATCTTATTATTTTTAAAAATGCTTTAAAAAAAGGTTTCGTCTATTTTAGTGTTTAAATTTATCAAAAATTTGGATATACCAACTGCTAGGGGGGGGTCGATTCCTTCCCTGCCCCCCCCTTATGGGAGGCCGGGGGGCAGAAATCGGATGAGCTAAAAACGAATAATTCCACATTAACAAAATCCGAAGTCACTCTTGTCGCAAATATCAATTATTTTAATTAAATTGAACCACAGTATGTCGATTTCAAAAAAAATCTGGTAGGACAAAATTTAAATTTATTGCACCTTGTTCGATGTAAACATGAAATTCACATATTTTCGGTGATATGGATTTTTGGCAGGGTTTACCGACCCACGCGAGCACTTGCCCATCCCTTTCAGGACACGTACGAGAAAAATTAAAATCTCAAGGGGGAGTTAAATATGCATAATAATTTTCTTTAAAATGAATAAGAAAATAAATAAAAGTACATTATTACTACTCGCAATGCAGTAGCAAACTTTTGAAATAGTGTTTGTCTTTCATTTAATTCTCATCTGAATATATTGCGGGCAAAAAATATGTTCGTGTTTGCCTTCGCATTTTTCTTAATAACTGTTTCATTTCTCCACAGATTTAAAAAAACGTTTGTTGTATTGAATTCAACATAAATTTATTATAGCATACTACAGATTTATTTATACTAAAATAATATACGCAACACAACTATTTCAAAAGTGTTATACACATAGCGGCCACTGAATTAGGAACTTCTATTCGGTACCGTGTTGTACCTCTTTTAGCCCGAATTACAGCACGTATGCGAATTGGCATAGATTCCATAAAGTTTTGGAGCACATATACCTCTACAGCATACCAGGTGTTCATCAGACAGTTCTTTTAACAGGATCAGATTTGACGGAAGAGGAATTTGCTCCTGGATCTGTTTTTCTAACATGTCCCAATGGGGTTCAGATCCGGGCATTGTTGTGACCCGGTAAGATGATGAAAGTAACTCTCATGCTTGCTCAATCACTCCTGAAGAAATCTTTCGCGATGGGCTATAGTAGTAGCATTGTCGTCCATGAAACAGGCATCACCTGCTGTATAAAAAGTCAACATTGCAGGATGGATTTGATCGGTAACAATGTTCAGGTAATTTTTGGAGGACACCCGACCTTCCAGCAATATCAGAGGATCCGTTCGGTATCAACAGAACGTGCCTCACACCATGACACCCCTGCAAAACCTTGAGTCGTGTTTACCAGGCAAGGTGGATCCGTGGATCCATTGGTTCACTAGGCTCCCGCCAAACTCTCTTCCTACTGTCGGTACACAACAAAGTGTACCGTGACTCGTCGGTACAGAACAAGGCGAACAGTGACTTGTCGGACCACATGACTTTTTTTCTAGTCTTCCAGTGTTCAGTCACGGTAATCCTGATACCAGGGTAGACGGATATTTTGCTTCTTCGCTGGAATCAGCGGTTTCCGTTTGGTCATGCAACTGCCAATACCGATCCTCTTCAATTCCCTGCCCATAGTTCGCTGAGATACGAGTCGGACGTGGGTGCTTCGGTCAATTGCTGCACACGGGAAATCCTATTTCTCCGTACAGGCCTTCTCAGACGACAGCGCAGGGGTGTATTTAGAGAAATTGCCCCCCATCCCCGAAAGTGTTTCATTTCTTTGTTAAAATGCGACTTAAATTTAAAAAAAATGCTTTAATTTAATAAGAAAAAGCATCAACTTACAATAGAAAATAATGCTTTAATTTTTTCTTTTATTTTTCCTTTTGTCCTAATGGATTTCAAAAACTTCCATTTTCGGTTGACATCTGCCCCACCCCCACCCGAAAAAAAATCTACATCAGCCCCTGAGACAGCTATCTCGTTCCTGACAAAACAGTCGTCGCTCCGCATTTATACACTTATTAGAGAAGCAATGTCGGTTATTTTTCCACTGATTAAAGACCCGGGATATCACACATTTTGAGAAACCAGTCAGTTCTGTTTTCAAAGACGGGCATCCACAATATATTAGCCCTTCATGGAACTCCGAAAGATGCTTTGTGATCAACACTACTCAACATGGTGACGCATGTGACCATGTATTTTGTACATACGCTGCTGTGTAAGTCCAGCTTATGTACATCTGCATAAAGATTCCTCATACAGTGGCTGGTGTGTGTATATGCAGTAACGCACCCAGAAATTTCCCAAAGGGGGAGGGAGGCGTATGGGCCGTGGCACACAGAATTTTCCCAAGGCGGGGTAACCCCCCTCCCCTCCTAAATTTACCGGGGAAAATAGTCAGGTGCCATAACAATTAAAAAGGTGGTTGGCTTTTGTTTATTTATTCTTATCCAGTTACTAGTCATGTCACAGAACAAGAAACTCAAGAATCAATAAGTTTTGCTGGTTATATTTTTCTAAATTTATTTAACAGAACTCCCTTATAATTATTTTGTTATATTTATACGGTGCATGATTAAGAAGTATATGTACATCGCGTATCATAAGACAAACAAGACGGACAAAGCTGAGAGATTGTAAGGGATTTTGTTTTTGAGTTACGAGCATTCTGACATAGAATATGATGCAACGGAGGCGAGATATTTGTGCCTGTGGGAGTCTATGTGTTGTGAGCAGCACACAGAGCTATTCCATGGCACTTAACCATTTTGCGAATCACATTCCCATTTTTTTTTTTTTTTTGTTATTTAGTTGAGACATATAAAAAAATGATAAATACTACAGATTTATTAGGTCTAACTAATGAACTACAGTAATGCTGCAAACCCCAGGGATATTAGTTCCTTTGTTTATTTAAAAGTAACTCAAAAGTATTTAAAAATTATTTACTTTTTTATAAGCTAGTAATGTTTTCTTCATCTTTGGTCTTCTGAGTCAGTCATCCTGTGAATCATGGCTTTTCTGCCAGAAATTATGATTCACGATTAACACGACAAATGGTGGCACATTTTCTATGGATTATATGTCACATTTTTTCACAGCCTGTGTATTATACACCGCCGTGGATCTTAGTGAAACTTTTTGTGTGAATTTTATGGTCTGCAGATTACACAAAGTTAAAAGTACAGTACTTAGAATTAATATGTACAAAATATGACTTCTGCAAATAGTATTTTATTAAAATCAAAATCTAAAATTTTAATTTTTTAAGATCAGCAATGGATGAGTGGGAAAACAAAATTATGAAGCAAATTGGAACTTTGATTTGCAATAAGTGCTTTGGGTAAAACAAAATATGCAAATTGACAACAGATGTAGTTATTATCTTTTGGCGCAGCATCATCAACAGACATCATGCATTTATTTTTGAAATTGGACTTCATTCATCTGGCTTCTAGATCTGGAACATATTTTTCAAGTGCTGCATATATATATATATATATATATATATATATATATATATCAATTCTGGTTAAAAAATTATATACATACCTCAGTAAAACACTGGGGTAGGCATCCAATTTTCAGTATACCGAGTAGTCCACGTTTCCATTAGACTTCTACACACCCACAATCACGGGCCACAGAAATTAGCTCCACTGTTACACTTTGTGCAGTGCATTTGTTAGAATGATATAATTAAGGTGCTGTTATGTGTTTTTTAAACAAAAAAAAAAGCTATTCTTTTTTCAAATAACAGCATGCCCCAAAACATCATGTTAAATTGGAGAGCTCTAAATCAAGCATTGGTGACCTTTGCACATCAAAATATTTGGCACACACAGCCTGATGCTTCCTCATGCCTGAGGGTTTTTTTTTTCATTTTATGTATTTGTTTGTAATAGGTTTATTTGAAAAAAAATTAAATAAAACTTCGAATTGCGTTTGGCCATATTTTTTGACATTCTTTAGCTGCAAAGTAGTTTGTTTGCCCTTTGATAGTAACTGATATAGATTTGTGAACTGTCAGTTATATATCCTCAGTGCACCCTACCTCTGCCAGCCATGAATAACACATGGAACAGGTGGAAAGCTCTTGAAATAAAATTATTGGTGAATAACATAGTTCAGTAATAATTTTTTAAATGTGTAGCAGAAGATAAGCAGCAGGCTTATGGCTAAAAACAAATGTATGTTTTATTATCATTCGGTATTTTCTTTGTGTAAAAGAACTTGCATTTCGGTTTATAAAAAACCGGTAGCTACTAGTTTCCTTTAGCGGCTTTGTGTAATTTACCCAAATTTTTTTATAAAACCCATGTTTTCCCATTATTTGTGGCCATTGATAGCACATGCTTCTGCAAAGCACACACTTTTGGTATTTAAATTTGTCAAAACGAAATTTGAAAATTGGTACCTACCCTCAGCGGTGCTTCGGCAACCATCATTTGCTATAGCACATCAAGTTGTTTTCACGGCACAGGTGTCTTCTGCTACATGGAACTTCCGGTTACCAACTGATAAGCAGTGTATGGGTAAAACCCCAAGCTCCATGTTGTTGCAGTAATTTCCACGAATAACCTTGGCAAGATGCCATATCGAAGCAGAATTTCGAAAAGCTCAAAACAAAATGTAGCTGAATATACAGCCCACAAAATACGAAGCTTTTGGTGGGAAGCGAGAATCGCCCAATCAAACTGCGCCACATAATATCGCAAAACAAAATACTTGAGGATGATCTTCTGCACAGCAAGAATTTACGAAGCAACCAGAACTTCCAGTGTTTCATTAGACAGTCCCACGCCCTTTCTGAAGTTGAAAGGAAATATTGACTGATTTTTAAAGGCATTGATCCTATCTTACTTAAACTTTGCAAGATCTATTCGTAAAGTAGAGCAGACACGCTTGGCAAAAAAATGAATATATAGATTAATATTGGGCTGGGAGAATCACAATCCATTTTCCTGTGACCTTTGGTAGTTGAATACTCCTTCGCTGCCCCGGTGGTGCAGTGTTCTAAGCAATATTTTCTGATCATTCGTGCGACTTGGGTCCGAGTTCGAATTCTGGTTAGGCATTGATGTTCAGTTTCTTATGGCACTGGCTCTCTCCCTTCCCTGGAACCAGTGGTCCTAAATTAAGTACGTGCGACTACATATAGCCCATTAAGTTGCTCACAGTGGTTGTTAAACCTCCAATCAAAATATAATTAAAAAAAAAAAAAAAAGCTCTTTCTGTTCAGCTGTAATACGATAGCGTGCGGCTCAGGGGTTTACGCATCCACGGCTGATCGGTTGGCAACCAGCAATTGAATTACCAAGAATTGCCTGTGCTGTGAAAATAACTTTGCGTGCTATTGCAAATGGTGGTTGCCGAAGCATTGCAGTGGGTAAGTCCCGATTTTTTTTCATTTTGCAACCAAATTTAAACTCTAAAAGTGCATGCTCTGCAGAACATAGTATCATGAGATCACCAAAAATGGGAAAACATGAGTTTTATAAAGAAACTCAGATAAATTATATGAAGCCGCTAAAGGAAGCTAGCACCAAAAATTTTAATGCAGCATTGACATTTTTTCCAAGTACACAGCATTAAATTTACAGCCGTCCCAGTGACGCAGTAGGCTTAGTGCTGGCTTCTGACCATTTGTCCACAATGGGTGCAAGTTGAAATCCCGTTATGGCATGGGTGTTGTGTTTGTTTTACAGCACTGGCTTCCTTTCCTGGAACCAGTAGCCCGAAACTATGTAGCTTATAGCCCATTAAGTTGTTCATGGAAAGGTTGCTCACATTTACTGCTTATTCAACTTTCTCATGGTAGTCTTTAAACCTCCAAACAAACAAAATTCTTACGAAGCATGCAAGAATTGATACATGAAATTGCATGTTACATTGAGATTCAGAAGACCAGCCAAAAACTGCCACTTAATTTCTGGATGAGAAGAAAAGTTATAGGTTTATATAAATAAATAACTCTTCAACAGGACCAGTAAAACAAGTAGTTTAGTGGTCCTGTGCAGTCTTTATTCAGTAATGCCAACAAAAGATCATTAGAAAATCCAAAGTTCAAACCTCTGATAGCCTCATGCATATATAACTGAATATGTATAAAGTTCTTTCCATCAATTAGTGTCAAAATTATTTAAAATAATCAATTTTTGTGTCAAAATTATTGTAAATGGTGCTTTAAAAATAAATTCATTGGTGGAAGCTTTATTTTTAAAGCACTCTTTACAATAAATATTTCTCCCTCATTCTTGTGAGATGTATCTAATGCATAAAAAGCTAAGATAAAGAACAATAAGAAAAATACCTTGTAGGATATTTTTGTCAACTTATAACAGCTTTTTAATTCTTATGTTTAAGATTCTTGTTTTAATACATTTCAGAAGAAACTTTTACTCTCACCCAACACTCTTGCTCAGCATTGATAAAAAAAAAATAGTTGACGGAAGTTCAAGTTCTGAAATGGAATTCGCTATGCTGCTGCCAACTTGGAATTAATTTAGAGGTGAGGCTTCAACTTAGTTCTGAATTGTTGGTTTCGTGTGCATGGCTAGTTTAGTGCTCATCTTATCATAGAATGAATAGTTCATTCCCAACTTCATATGAAATTGTTTTCGGAACTTTTGTTTAAATAAAATATGTTCAAGGTCGTTTGGAAAATTAAGTCTCAAAAATCTGGTATCTTTCTTCCAAAATTGCAATAAATAGAATTAAAATAGCTCTGACGTTTAAAAAAAAAGCAATGATCATTCAGCATTTTTCAAAAAACGGTATCTCTTGTTCCTGTAAAAAAAGCCAAGATGAGCAAAGGTTTTGATGTGGAAATAAGATTCCATTATAATGTAAACACTAAGTAGGCTTCAAACTTGTGTAGTGAGCAAACAGCATTTTCATCTAGGTTGGCAATCAGATTGTAGAAATATATAGTATATGCACACTGATGTGTACATCAGTTGTGGAACTGTTACTAAAATGTCTCGTGGTTTTATACAGGGAAGCTGCTAGAAAATTTATTTTGCAAGTAATGTGTGTGCGCGGGATAGGGGGGGGGGCTTGAGTTTTAAAAATCTTCTAAAATTCCATTTAGTGAAGAGATTTTCGGTGTTTAAGTTCTGCCCATTTTACTTCTATTTGTTATACTCAAAATTGGTAAAAGATAAATAAATAAATGCATCGCTCTTAACCACGTTCTAGAAACACACAGCAACCGAAAAATTGTTTTTCAGCCGCCGCTGTGGAATTCAACCAACAGAACTCTCGATATCTAGCCGAGTGCGTTACATATACGCATAGCCGATTGCGTTACATATATGCATAGCCGATTGCGTTACATATATGATATGTAACGCACTCGGCTAGATATCGAGAGTTCTGTTGGTTCAATTCCACAGCGGCGGCTGAGAAACAATTTTTCGGTTGCTGCGTGTTTCTAGAACGTGGTTAAGAGCGATTTATTTATTTATTTACTGTCGCCACGTATTTGGAGTATTTTCAAATTGGTAATAGACTTTCCTGTTGCTTTTAATCTTGCTGATTTCTGATGAAAACATTTTACAGTGTATTCAGAAAAGTTGTGTTATTTCTAATGGGTCTGAAGAAAATTTTGTGCTTCAAGTTCACCCCTTCCCCCAAAAGAAAATTCTTCGAAATCTTATCCGTAAAATTCTCTTAGATAATATTGTTGTATTATAGGTTTGAAGTCTTAGAAATGTACGTTATCTATGTTTTGTAACAGTACTGTTCTACAAAGATATTAAATTATTTAAATTGAGAATGGTCTCAATGAAATCGAATGAAGATTTCAATGAATGTTAATAAAACTAACTCTGTAACTGTTAAAGTCAAAATCTTTAATAAAGGCTGGCTTTATAGTATTAAAAATTTTCACATGTTTAAAATAGTTTAATAATCAGCTGTTTGATAGTATTGACAAAGCTTGTTCTGTATTGTGTGGGGGAAGACATTCCACGTTGGGATTTTTTCTATAGAGCAAATATTTTGCAATATTACATATACCGTGCAACTTTTTCACTGAGAAGAGCTTTCAGTGTGTTATATATACTCTCAGTAGACAAAACATTAGAGATAAAGGTGATGGGCAGTTGACGTAGGCATCCATCGCGCGAAGTGGAGCAGTTCCAAACCAAACACAGGCAATAAATAGGTGGGCAGCAGGGCTTCTCAACAGTGTGTTTGAATTGATGAACGTGGGTAAATGAGGTGATGTTTGGCTCATACATACTGACCGCTTAATGATTTAAAAGCAAATCACATCCAGGTTAAATGTCGAAGGCCCAAGCAGCCTGAGCAAGCAAACGGTACTGCGCATGCTCCATGCCCTGTGCTACAGCAAGAAGGCCAAGCGATGGTGTAAAACAGGAACTCCAGCTAAAGAAACACAGGGGCCCTAGATGTGCGGTACTAGCAATGAGCTTTCGTTGTGACGGAAACTGTGTTGATGTCAATTCCAATGATCGACAAAAATGTAAATTCCCAAACTGGAAATTAAAGTCAGCAGTGAAATATACAAAATGCAATCTGCATTTTTATTTAAATAAGCACAGTAATTGTTTTGTTGAATTTCTAACATCATAAGATTGTAGTAATTTACAATTAATGTTATTTGCTCAAACAATGATTACTGATTTAATTTTATGACAATATAAGTGATTTATTGATTACTTTGCATTGGAAAATATCGTCAATGCATACATACCTTAATAATAAAATAATATTCAAAACATCTTGTAAAAATATTTTCATTAAAAAGGACGTTAATTTTCTATTACAGTACATTGGATGGAGACCCTAGTCGTGCAAAGTGCCAAATTTGTCACCAATTTATATTTCATAATCTATCAACTCAATAATTATTTTCAGAATTTCATGTAATTTTTGTAAGCATTATATAGTTATATACACATTTAGGTTTTAAAAATGGGAGGGGGAACTAATGTATGCAATATAGGGTTAAAACCTGTGGATATATATATATATAGGTTATGCCCAGTGGATCATATGACAAAAAACATGGTATTTAGTGCAAATTACGGAACTTTAAACAAAATGAATGTGAGTGCTAGTTTTCTAGGCACCTGGGATTTGTCAAGCCCTGGGACCTACAGAGGGTGTAATTTCCAAGAAAATTTTCAAGGATGATTGCTAAGTAATCTGGAAAAAAGTGTCCCTTGCGCACTGGAAGGTCAGGTTTAACTCACTGGGTCTTTGTGGGGCCGTGATGACATTGTACGTGTGTAATAGTGAATTCAATTCCATGTTTTAGAATTTTTATTTTGAAATGTTAAAAAATACACGGCCTGGACCATTCTTACCATATCGTCTGACTGTGTTGGGAGCAGTGGACACGTGACGGCACTGCCACACGGCGGAATGGCTCCGGACGGACCAGGGGGACCACCGGTAGAGAGGATCGACTGATCGTGCGCCAGGCACAAACGGATTCCACAGGGTCCCGGTCCGCTACACAGCTAAATGTAGCGGCTCCTGTGTGCCCACGAACCATTTCCCGAATCTACAATTCCAGCGCCCCTTACGTGTGCTGCATTTAACACCAGATTATCGCCGGCTCGGTGTGCAGTGGTGCCAGGCCAGAGCACCCTGGCAATGAGTGCCGCTTTGTTTTGGGGACAGATGATCGTTTCCGGGTGTGGAGGTCCCCGGTTCAATGACACAATCCCAACCTCGCTGTCGAGTGCCACATCTCCCCCACTGCAAGCATTATGATCTGGAGAGCCATTGCCTATGATAGCCGATCAGCTCTAGTAATGGTACAGGTCTTGAAAAAATATCTGAAAAGTTACACACCCAGCTGGGCTAGTGCAGAAAATATTTACTTGCCCAGAAGTAAAATCTACATGCCCAGAAAAATTTATCTTTTAAGACAACAAAACAGGAACCTCTTTTTTTTTAAAGTTAAAACTTATGCTAAACTTTTTATACATATTTTTGCATCGCCATTTTAAAGTGTGTGTTCAAAGTGCACAAAAGCATATATCTTAAGTTTTAAGAAAGGTAATCAATGGCATTTGAGAAATTTCGTGATTATGCCATGTTCAAGAATTTTTAATATACGTCCTGTGTTTTGCAAAAAAAAAATAGTCATAGTTAACTGTACAGCAGTTTAAGTAGTTTTCAACTATTTTGAATGTAAAAATTACTTACCTTTTTCTCTTGTGCAAACAGAAGTGATTTTGCATCATAAAATATCCCAAGAACTGTTTAGAAACAAAGGCAATCCTTACTCCTTACATGTTCGACTACTGTTGTGTGCACTTATAGTTACTAAACTATATTATCACATGGATTCCCCACCCCCACATTCCTTGAAAAAATTGCTGATGGTGTCGACAATTTTTGGATGGTTTTGGCAAGCAGTGCACCACATAACAGTCTTGTCATCAGTCAACTTTGGCCAATTAAATGTTTTTATCCAAGATTCCTGAACTGTCCAACGGCTTTTTTCTGCGTACACTTTATAATAATCCGCTTGCGTAAGTTTCAATTCTGCCAACGAAACAGATTCCTATTCTGAAATTACGTCACTCAACAATGCAGACGACGAATTTGCAACAACCGCTGACAGATCGGGAATTCCACATAATTGCTTACTATGAGATATACTCTCATTGCTGAATTTTTTTCCAAAAAAAAATCATATCCATTTCCAAATACAACTTATATCCGCAGCTAAAACAAACTACTGTTCTCTCAGACAAACTAGGTAAGTTATCGGTGTCAGTAATTTTCGCTCTTCTCCCGGCTAAGTGTACAGGCTCATTTTTCAATCTTAAACGGAACTTAGGCTTTGTTTCAGTAGTACCGCTGTTCTTCGTGTGTGTGGGGGAGGGTACCTTCCATTATTTCCCTCCCTCACTCGCGCAAGTTGTATCAAAGACCCAACCCCACCCGGGGCTATGCAATAAATATTCTGTTGTCACTCCCTCCTCATAATGCACGGCCTTTTTGCCCATCAGTCTGCGTCCTCCTGTTTCATGGCAGTTTTCGCATTTTGTCACTAAACACCGGAGGCTAGTTACATCCGAGGCAAGCATCCTGTCGTTAACTGTAAACAACATCTGGAGAAAAACTACGTATGGCCCCAATTTCTGGATGTAGATCATAATATAATTGAAGAAGCGCTTCCTCCTGGCCTTGGCATTCATTCCGTAATAATAATATAACTTCTGGTGATTTTTTACAGTAAAATGAGAAACACGAGACGACAGTCTTTTTTTTTTCTAGAGTACAAAATTCTCCATTCCATACTTTTTTTTTCTTTAAACCTAGTTGCCCGACCGGGCAACTAGATTTCATTTTTACTTGCCCAGGCCAGTAATTTACATGCCTCGGGCATCTCTGACATGGTATTTTTCAAACCCTGCTGGTATATGGATCATTGACGTGCCAGCGGTGTGTGGATGAGATCCTACCACCCCACATGCTCCCATTCCTGGAGGGGACTCCAGGTGCGTTATACCAGCAGAATAATGCCCGCCCATACATGGCGTGGGTTGCCCAGGACTGCATACGTCATGTCCAGATACTTCCATGGCTTGCCCGCTCCCCGGACTTGCTCGATGCTCAACTGGTCCCACACGTGCTCGATGTCCCCTATCGAGCATGTGTGAACCAGTTGAAACGCCAGCTGCCGCACTATCTGGGAGTTGGAGCACACCGCCCAATACGTGTGAACCAGTCTGCAGCAGAACAGTAGGCGAAGGTGGCACGAAGATGTGTGACGCGCTATTGAAGACAAACGGACTGCGTGCCACAGATCCCTCTGTAATTGTCCTGCAGCTCTGTTTTTGTCATTTGTATCCTTCATCTATATCATTACGTCCATAAAATGTCAGTTCAATCCCATGTTTTCTTCTATATGCGCACATTTCATTGTCCGTGAGTGTAGTTGCAAGGGTAATATTGTATTCCTGAGATTTTCGTGTTTTTCTTCTTTCTTTAGTATATAATTGGGCATAAAAATTTAAATATTTGTTAATTGGCCTTGACAAACAAATTCATGTTGTTATCAAGTGTGCAGCTCAGATTGCAATGTATATACATTTGCTAATATTTTATGTGCTATATTTTCTAGATGTAAGCGTTTAGATATAAAATGAATGAATATACTGTATACATAAAACCAAAATCATGCTGTCTAAACACGTTTAATATTAAAAATTATGAACCTCACACTATAGGAAGACATACATACATAAAGTTAAAAACGTTAAAAACACACTAGTACTTCCGTGACCGCCATCGGTCACTTCCTCAGGTGTGACTACCAGTTCTAAGCAGCAACGGTCAGCATATATGTACAACAAGATGAGTCAGGTCAGACGGGTGCGCAGAGGGACATAGAAAGAACAGATGGTCACGAGTCAGTAATAAATATTACAATATTTAAATCTCAGTAAGTCATGTATAAGGTATTTCCAAGCATCAGGAATATAATTAGGAATATCATCGTTACAGCAACTTCTCCGGTAAGCCAGAATCTGAAAGGCTTCAGTAAATAGTTATAAATTCTTATTCTTAGGTATAGTCAGAATAGTAAATTCAGACCATATTGGTTCGAATGGTTTATTTAGAAGCAAACGTGACATAGCTGTGGAGATATTACCGACTTTAATACTATATTTGTGTTCCTGCAGTCTGAGCTTTAGTTTACGAGATGTGGAATCTATGTAGGAAGTATTCCCTTCATCGGGGTCAGAGTACAGGAGAGGGATTCTGTAAATTCCATAATTATCTAATAAATCAGGTCTGTCACGATTGCTACGAACCAACGAAAATAATTTAGAAGAAGACAACCCAAAGTCAATACCAAAAGGCCTGCAGATAATTTTCAGTAGATGTGAAAGTATTGGCAAAAACGGGATAGAACCCACAAATTTTATGGTTCTAACTTATCTGGTTAGTGTTGTAAAGTCAAAACGTTGGGATTTTTTAATAAGTTTATTAACAATGTAATTAGAGTACCCAGAGGAAATAGCCAACTCATAGATTTTCAGGATTTCCTGTTCATAAGTTTGCTTAATAGAACAGTGAGAACGGGCTCTTTGTACCATACAACGCAAGGAAGCACGTTTTTGGCAATGTGGATGATTAGAAGTGGCAGGGATTATTAAAACCTGAGAGGTAGATTTCCGAAAAACTGAAGTCGTAACCAAGTTTGTGGTAGGATCACGGGTGAGCAGAATGTCTAAAACCGGCAAAGTAAATTCCAATTCAGTTTCAACTGAAAATTTAATAGAGACAAATTTTGACGAAAAACTATTAACCAAATCCGGTAAGTCCGACGTTGACCCTTGCCAAAAAATTAGAATATCATCAACGTATCGCATATAAAGGAGTGGTTAATTAAGGAAGGTGTTTAGCACCTCGTTTTCCAATTGTTGTAGGAGAATTTCATCAAGGAAAGGCGATAGTGGAGAACTCGTTGGGGCCCCTTCCAACTGCTTATAAATAACATCATTAAAACGAAAATGCGTCCTAATATAAACAAGTTGTAGAGCATGAATTATAGCTTTAGCGTTAGGGGCAGAAAAGGTATTGGAAGCCAACAGTTTGTAAATAATCAGAATATGAACAGTGGGAACAGAACTATTGGGAAACAATGATATGACATCAAATGAGACCATCGTAAATGGAACCAGAATAGGTTAAATAAAGTGAATAGAAGATAAAGCCTGGGTGGAACTGGAGATAGAGTAACGTGAATTGGCAGTGAGATGATTCAATAATTTGGCAAGGGTACACTCAAGGGGGCGAGTGGTTGAAGCAAAAGCTGACACCAGAGGACGAATTGGGTGGTCAGGTTTGTGTAATTTTAGCTTTCCAAACAAAGCAGGAACGCGGGGCCCAGAGGGGTGTGTAAATCTTTAATAATGTCAGGAGCTAAGTCTGGAAAGGATTCTAGGTTATTAATTGCAGTGATCGTGGCAGAAGTTGGATCTCGAGTGCAAATGGAGTGTGGGATTTGTTCAATAGCCTCCAACATTTTTTTATTGTACACCTCCATATCGATGGTGATAATTTGTGAGCTTTTATCTGAAGAAAAAATAGAAATGTCCTTATTGTTGCGAAGTTCTCGTAAACCTGTAACTTCTTCACGGGATTAATGTGTGATCTTTGTAGATTAAATCTTTGTTTGCATATTACGGATGACATCAGCAACCTTAAAACGAGTAGGTTCTTGCACATTTTGAAGTAAGGCACGTATAATAGATTCAACCCGTGATCCTACCACAAACTTGGTTACGACATTGTTTTTTCGAAAATCTACTTCTCAGGTTTTAATGATCCCTGCAACTTCTAATCATCCACATTGCCAAAAACTTGCTTCCTTGCGTTTTATGGTAAAAAGAGCCCGTTCTCACTGTTCTACTAAGCAAACTTATGAACAAGAAATCCTGAAAATCTATGAGTTGGCTAATTCCTCTGGGTACTCTAATTACATAATTAATAAACTTATTAAAAAATCCCAACGTTTTGACTCTACAACACTGACCAGAGAAATTAGAACCACAAAATTTGTGGGTTCTATCCCGTTTTTGACACCACTTTCACATCTACTTAAAAATACCTGCAGGCCGTTTGGTATTGACTTTGGGATGTCTTCTTGTAAATTATTTTCGTTGGTTCGTAGCGATCGTGACAGACCTGATTTATTAGATAATTATGGAATTTACAGAATCCCTCTCCTGTCCTCTGACCCCGATGAAGGGAATACTTCCTACATAGGTTCCGCATCTCGTAATCTAAAGGTCCAACTGCAGGAACACAAATATAGTGTTAAAGTCGGTAATGGCTCCACAGCTATGTCATGTTTGCTTCTAAACAAACCTTTCGAACCAATATGGTCTGAGGCTACTATTCTGACTATACCTAAGAATAATAGTTTATTACTTTTTACAGAAGCCTTTCAGATTCTGGCTCACCGGACAAGTTGCTGCAAAGATGATATTCCTAACTATATTCCTGATGCTTGGAAATACCTTATACATGACTTACTGTGATTTAAATATTGTAATAATAATTACTGACTCCTGACCACTTGTTCTTTCTATGTCTTTCTGCGCACCCGTCTGACCTGACACATCATGTTGTACATATATGCTTACCGTTGCTGCTTAGAACTGGTAGTCACACCTGAAGAAGTGACCGATGGCGGTCACGAAAGTACTAGTGTGTTTTTAACATTTTTAAGTGTATGTATTTATGTCCTCCTATATTGAGAGGTTTATAACTTTTTTATATTAAACGTGTTTAGACAGCATGATTTTTGGTTTTAACTTGTAACACGTATCTTCATCAGATTTATTTATTTAATTTTATGAAACCACAGATGCCAGATTGGATCGCTGTCAGGGTAATTTGGAGTCCAGGTCAATACTTAGAAGTCTTCGTCATGGTCCTCGAACCATTCTCAAACGATCCGAGCAGTGTAGCACGAAACATTTTGCTGATGAAACAAAGCGCTGCTGGTGTGGAATACCGTTTCCAACAAAGAATGTTCTTTGTCTACGATGATGTTTACATGGGTAGTAGATGTCATTATTTCCTGCACATGAATGATTGCACCCAAGATTTCCACGCACAAGAGGAGAATGAGTGTCATCGTACCAGACGACATTCCACCAATCATTCAGAGTCACGTTTTCATGCTTGTGTGTCCATTGTGGGTGGTTTTAACGTTGAAACGTTGTAAATATGGGTGCTATCAGCAGCATGAGGAGCTACGTAGCCCTTTTTCAACAGGGTTTGTTGTTCTGAGGGTTGTGGCACGTTCCTCCAGTCAACAGCATTCCAAGTCCCGGTGAGAATCGCTACAATATCGATTCTGTTGGTTCGTACTATACGGGTCAACATTCGCTCGCCTCTAGCACAGATAAGCTGTGGTTGGTCTACACCTTGTCGTAGGTTCGGAGTGAAATAATAACTCTTCTTGAGGGCCTTTCATCATTATTATCTAAAGCGTATTCTCCCTAAGGAGTGTTTTCATTTCTGTACTCTTATAAGTCATTTTCAGAACTGCGATACATTCACTGGTCTCCATTATCAGATTTATTATTGTTCTTATTTTGCCGTGTTTCTTTTGTTCCCAGTTGTCGATGAAGTGGAAGCCTAGGTCTTCCTTCTCTGTATCATCGGAAATATAATTCATTATTTGAATAACAGATGGACCGACACACTGTGTAACACAGAAGGACTCACGTGCAAGTCTTAGGGGAGTTTCTCCTGACTTTGTTCAGACTCTTATCTTACAATCGCTTTCCTCATGAGTTCATCTGTTAAATGATACCTTGGAGCCACTACAACAAATCTGCTGTCTCAATAAAGTTTCTTTACAGTACACAAACGATGAGAGGCACAGTTCCGTAACAATTATTTCTACGCATCAGCTTATTTTGCATAAACGGATGCCTTGACCAACAGTTTTCAAACGTTGCCATGCTTCACAGTGCATTTCACAAATATACTCAAGTTTCACGTATTTTAAATTCTGTTTGAAATATTTGCTATAAAATTTAGATTATTTGGAATAGAATACATTGGTTTCCAAATTTATGGAAACCGGTGTACAATATATGGTGTTCGACACCGAATTTATAGTAATTCCATGAACTCTTTTGTTATGCCAACAAACACCAGAATGCGAAAAGGTCAGGAGAAATAGAGCGCTAAATTTATGTCGTCATAGCAAAAATACGTGTGTTAAAGTTTTCCTGATATTAAAATGGATGTATTATATACTTTAAAAGTCAATATGCAGTAAAGAATTAGGAAACATATTTTTATATAGTTTATAATTCAAAAGTTTTGCACTTCTTTAAGAACTGCACATTTAATTACGAAAGAGGGCTGATCCTCATGGAAACAACTGTAGTGAACAGACTGTTAACATACACTATCTACCAACAAGTAATACTAGCTGATGACTTTACCTGCACCGTCAAAGTGTTGACTTCGCAGGGAAATGTTAAACTCTCTCGAAAATTTTGGGATTCATAGGATTCCTGACGGCGCTGCGATAGCTAGCCCGTCAGTCACCGGAAACCACAGTCTTTCACTCGGACAGATTCGGCCTAGAGACCTGTGGGGTTCTGCCTCCCCCACGGGACCGGTACCTTACACCCTTCTGTCACAACCCGTGTGTGCGACGTGCTATGGGCAGTTGGGGCAAGCAACTTTTTCAAATATTATCACATCTCGTGGCCGGGAGATCGCCCGCCAACGCGAGTTTTTGGGACAAATGTCCTTTATCTTAGCAAAATACAAACACATGCACATTTCACTATGAGGGTCTCATGCACCCCTCTCACAATATTCAAACACTATACATCACACACATTGAAAATATTTACATTGTCCACAGCGCTAGGGCCAGTGCTGTGGTGATGACCCCGGGCCAGGGTCACCAAAAAGCACCTTGGTCAATAGACCCAAAAGCTCAATATCGAGAGCAACGTACCTCCGAGGGTACTACCATCTGTCAACCATAGTTGACCCGGCTTTTCCTTTGCTCAAGTTCCCTAATAAGACTAGGGCGTGTCTTACTGAAGCTGGAGTGAAAGACGTCCAGCTTCAGGAGGAACTTGGCATTCGCAGCAGTGCAGTTGCTGCATTTCGGTGCGGCCGCACACTGGTGGTGCTGGTGCCCAACTTCACCACAATTGCTGCACCTTGCTTCTGACTCGGGGCAGTTGCCTCGGAAATGACCGAAGCCATTACACCGAAAGCACCTGACCTTCCTCAAAAATTCCTTTTGGCGGAGCACTGACCAACCCAAGTTCAGTGTCTTCCGCCTCACCAAGTGCTTGAAGGCCTTGGGCTCCACGTCTGCCACCCAGTGGACCCTACCTCCCTTGCCCTTGATGGGGAAACAGGCTTTAAACCCGTTCTCGAGTTCTGGGTTCTGCCCGCAAACCGCCTGCTCGAACTCTTTACCAACATGTAAGATAATGATTTCTTTGTCCCGTTCTGCTATTGTTTCTTGGCTCCACGGGGACTAATGGAACACCTTGAATTTTATTTTGAAATGTTGCGACAATTATCCTGCCTTGAGACGCTGGTTTGGACCCTGCCCCCCCCTTCCGTGGCCCAGAGACCAGCCCGCGATGACGTGCTGGCAGGCGACCTACCATACCTTATCTGGGTTCCCGCTCTGACTGGCGGGTAGGTCGTTAATTAATTTAGGGTTGACTGGGAGATTGTCTTGCCCTCGAACTTTTTTAGGGGAATAATTTCCCTTTATTTTTCTAACACAAAAATTTACACACATCTGTACACTGTCCTCATGCTTAGGACTCACAGCATTGAGAGATTCAAAAGAGTATTTACATAGTATGTACACTGGAGGTTATTTTGTCTGATTGCCCACAGACTTTTGCCCCCATTCCTATTCCAAATCGCTTTCAGTGTGCACGTGCACCTCTTGCGTTTCGGTCCCCGTTTGACTGGGGGAAATCATGTGTTGCTGGTGGGTTAGCCTCTCAACTAGGGCAATTATCCCCTCCTGTTAACGGAGGATTGGAATGGACACCCCTGCAATCGACGATATCTGCGATCCTGATACACGTCACGTTTGCCGCCGTTAAATATTGTCTGGTAAACAACAGCGCAACCAGTTGCATGCAAGATGCCCCGCAGTTCGGAGCTCTCTGATTTCGAGAAAGGTGTAATCGTCGGGTATCACAGAAATGGCAGATCCATATTTGACATATCCAGCGAGTTGAAGTACCCAAAATCGACAGTGGCCCATCTGATTGGCAAGGGGAAGATGAGAGGTGACTATCGGAATGTACCCCGACCCGGTAGTCCCACAAAACTAGGAGTTAGAGACCAATGGGTGCTGGCCAGAGAAATTCGGAATAACCGCACCAAATTGAAGGGCCACATCCGCGAGGAGTTTCAACAGGCATCCGGGAGTGTTCTTTCGATGAATATCATCCTTAAGGAAGCCCATCTGCTTGGTTATTATGGACGCGCTGCCGCCCACAAGCCTTTAATCACAAGTTCAAAAGGGCTGCTCGGCTAACGTGGTGCAGAGAACGTCGACAGTGTACCGTTGAACAGTGGAACTCTGGAGCGACGAATCAAGGTTCCCCCTCAACCGTTCGGATGGCAGGATCTGGGTTTGGCGTCTGCCTGGAAAACGCCTCCTGCCAGAATGTATTTTGCCAACTGTGAAGTTCGGCGACGGTGGAATTATGCTATGGGGGTGTTTCTCCTGGTATGGCACTGTACAGTTGGTCGCAATCCCGGTAGACGCAACGCCGAGACCTACTGCACCATTTTGGATGAGCATGCGCTTCCTACGTTGTGGCAGTTTTACGGGGTAGAACCATGTTACTTTCAGGATGACAATGCCACCTGTCATGTTGCGAGGTGCACCATGGCTTGGTATGGTGACAATGGGGTTAATCGAATGGACTGGCCTGCGCAGAGCCCGGACCTTAACTCTATCGAGCACCTATGGGACGAGTTGGAGCGTCGACTTAAGGGGTGACCTCACCGTCCGAAATCGGTGAAGGAACTCACCTGTTTTCTCCAAGCCAAGTGGAAGAAAATACCGCTAGCCGTCGTACAACGCCTGGTTGAGAGTATGCCCCGGAGGGTCGCAGCTGTCATTGCCGCTCGTGGAGGCTCCACCAACTATTGAAGGTGATAAACTTTGTTTTCCTTTGCTGTCACAGGTGTCCAATTACTTGTTGGTCGATAGTGTATATATCAGTCTTGTTCTACAGATACAGGGAAAAGCTGATATCTTTAAAATGCCGAACAACATGGAATTATTAAATGATTTTTTTGTTTGGAAAAAATTAAAATAACGAAATTTAAATAAATATCATATTTTTTAAATGTGTCAGAGAAAGTCTGCTACACAGTGCCTTGGAATACAGGAATAGAATTGGTGTCGTGCATCAGGAAACTGAAAAAGCGCAGGGAAATTTTGGAGTCATAGTAGAAGATTGTTGATAGGGAAGCTACTGCAAAAGGGTAAATTTCGAAAACGCTCAACAAGCGAATTGTTCATGAGTATCTGGGTACATCACTCAAAGGACGCTCCACCGAATCCGAAAGTGTAGCCAGGCATTAAGTTTTTTAATCTCTTTTCAACATTCTGAATTAGAATGAATTCAGGACATGTTCATTCTTACGGCTTTTAGTTCAGTATTAAATTATACCAGAAATTAATCGCTTTCTTTTCGGCAGAGAAATATTGCAATCAACTTCGTTTCACTCACGGCATTATCATGTTGTTGTTGTTTTATTTCGTTTTGCATTACTTGTGACAATGAGCTTAGTGTTCGCTGCTCAGTTTTTAGTCCTAGCAACCTTGAAAATTACATCATTCCGTGTATCTTAAACTTTCGTTCCCCGATCTATCTAGGAGGATGTAGGTGAGCACATTAATATGGGATTCTATCGATCGAGACATTAGCGATTCATGCTCTACAGAACTACACCAATTATTGTAAGCTGTTTTCCCACGTGACCGGCTTCCCCCAAGAAGAATAACGCAGTTCCCTGTGTATTATGAGAACCGATGAAGGAACTTTAGGTTTAATTCATATGAGCTTAAATTTAGGTTCATTACAATTTTACCAGATCAAAATTATCACAGAGGAGGTCATCAAAACTGCACAAATTTGTAGTACCTCCCGTACACGGTAGGTGCATTTTTGAATAGAATACATACCAAAAAGTAGTAAAGTGGTAAATCTATCTAGGAGGATGTAGGTGAGCAGTCTTATTTAATATATCTTCTTTTTCTAACAAAGAACCAGTGACCTCTAATCAAGATATTTTGCAGTTGCACGAGTACACGTTTAATTTTTTCGTTTGTTAAAATATAATTAATTCACGTAAAGCGTACCCGACATTCAAGAAAAAAATCGTAATACCGTTTGCTTTCTTTTTTTCAAATGAGAATCACGTTGCACTTTTTTGTACTTGTACGTTGCTCTAGCTTTCTGTTGAATATCTTCTTGGATTACCTCGTGGTACATCTACACAAACAGAGAGAAAAACAAAAGTACGAGATGTTATAACGAAATTGAATCAAACGATTCAGATTCTGTTCTGCATACACCATCGTAAAAATAAAGGAAACGTAACTGAAACCCATATAAAAACATGAAGTCCTATATAAATCACGGGAAAAGGGAAAAACATTTCATGGTCACATATCATTAAGGATACTATTAATACACATGGAAAACTGAATAAGAAAACAACTCAACTGATTAACAGCACGATATATCTCAAACATGATAAAAAATTAAGTGATGGTTCAAGATGAAATGTAAAATTTTGCATGACGTGAATTGTTAATAGCAAATACAAATATGTGATACATTTATTTCGATATCATTAATTATGATAATTTAAATACACATTACATTTTAACAGAGCTTTTTGGTGTAATCACATTTTGAAAATATTTTTGGGTGAACCTTTATATAATACTATCGATTGCTTGAATTTTTGGCATGCCTATTAATGGTGACATATCATTTATTCAGCAAGAATAACCAACTTAACTAATGAAGAAGCCAATTAGGTTCAGGATGGCAAAACAGTAATGCTTCTGTATTTAGCAGACAATTGGTTCTGAAAATTAATTACAAATGACAAAAAGTATCTTTGTGATTCATTGACAGGCGTTTATGTATTGTTTCAACAACAACTTTACCCTTCAAGTGCTTCTCCCACATCATTCACTTTAGGTGCCAATTAAGTATTATTCCTAACTGCGGGGAAAATATCAGAAAACGAAGGCGCTCGAGTATCATGAATGTGTCTGTAGTTCGCCCGTAACACAAGAGTTGACGATGTTGGGGATAATTATCGAATAATTTAGTGATGGTATACGTATATTGTGCACCTTCGTCGACACTGGATAATATCTTTCTTTCAAAATAATAAAATGATTTATTTTATACCTGGTTTTATGAATTTCTTAAAATTCTTGTTTACACCATATTTCCTCTTTTCACATTTTAGAGGACACCTAAGCAACTTTGAAGCTACTTCTGTAGCTAAAAAGGTAATCTCATCAACTAAATTAATTCTTACAAAAAAATAACCCATGGTATTTTCATTGTTATGTAAGATAAAGGTATCTCATGATATCCACAACAGGGTGAATTTCGGTAAGGATCTCAGAAGTCACCATATCCCTCTCCCCTGGAGGCAAGGAGGTCACCAGAATTAATACTCGGAACTCATGAAAAACCGTCTCACCCATTCAACAGAAGGAACGGCCTCGAAAGTCTTAACTCTTAAGAATTTACTTTGTCTTCTAAGATCAAGGAAAATCGCGAAATCCACTACATAGTGAATTCCTGAGAGGATCTCAGATGTCCACGTATCCCTCTACCTCGGAGGCAAGTGGGAAACAGTAATTAATACTCAGAACTCATGTGAAACTCCCTCAGCCTATCAGCAAAAGGAACGTCCTCGAAAATCTTAACTCTGAAGAAATACACACTGCCTTGAAGACAACATTTCATACTGCATTTAAACCACTTTGTTATCATATACGATATTTGTCACACTCACATGTAAAGCTGTAGCTTCTTTTGCTCAGACCATGATGAAGTCCGGTAGTCACAGGCACCGAGAGATTCTTGAGTCTGCACATATTGACACATTAGCCTCACACTCTTCACTCGGTTTGAAAATGGGCCCGATAGGCACAGTGGATTTTTTAATGGAGTTTTAACGACCTCCGTGAGCAACTCAATGGGCTGTAAGCAGCCGCCCCTCCCTAATTTAGGGACACTAGTTACAGGGAAGGGAGATAGCCAGTGCCGTAAGGCAAACACCACATCCATGCCTCACCGGGATTCGAACCCCGACCCCTATCGGGAGCGGTTTCCTCGTGACACGTGAAAATGCACTGCATCCGAAGCGGATCTAAAAAGTTAAAGAACGTATTAGGGAGAAAGCGAGTTTCTTCCCCACACAAAAGCAAAGAATCCCTAGAATGGTCGCATGTACATTATTCTATAATAACATAAATTCACCAAATTGCATCAGAAAAACGAAAATTAGCACATCAAAACACGTATCATAAAAACAAGAATTTACAACAAAATAGTTAGCTCGTTACTCAAGCTCTATAAATTCATCATTCCTCGTTACAATTCAAAGAGCTGCTGCAAGGTAAGATTACATTCACTTCCTTATACCCCATATTTGTCATTTTCTTGTAGGACTTCCGTCCACAGTGAGTAGAGTTTAGGTCCCAGCCACCTACAGCGAGATCGCCTTTTGGGCAGGACACGGAAACGGAAGGAATGAGAGCAAGTCTAGAGACTTTGATAGAACAGTTTGTAGTGAGATTAGAGTACAGTAGATGGCGCTACCGTACAAGTACGGTGTTGCACACAGAGGGGTGAGAGAATTTCAGGGGGTATAGGAAAGGATATCCATTTAACCAGTGGGTCCAACCTGGGGGCCGTCACTTAACGTGCTCGTCCGATGCACGGCGGATATTCAGCGATAGTAAATCACACCATCTCTGAAAGATCAGCCCAGGTTCGAACCTGAGGACCTTGCATTGTTAGTCTGACTCGCTAACCACTAGGCCATCCGCGGCTCTTTACATTCACTTTCAAAAACTTTTATTACATTTATTTACTTATGATTTATTGATTTACTTAATACTAATACTAATAATAGCATAAAAGCGCTGCTTGTTTTGAAAATGTGCTATTATGACACAGAAAAAAACACGCACCATAAAAACTGGATTTCGGAGCAAAATAATTTGCTCGTTACTTACACATAGCGAAAAATTTGTCAATCTACGACGATAAAAGGTAAAATTTGCACCGAAATTATTTATGTCACTTGCTCTTCGATTTTCCTGCTTTACGTTGCATAAAGCAAACTTATAATGCATGTGCGTCATGTTCAATGTTAAACAGAAGATCAATTGCTGTTTCATATAAAAAATTTATTTTTACAGTAAATTACTGATAGTAGAACATAATTAAGATTATTTCGCAGAAGATATACAGGTTTGAATTATGACCTGATATTGATGCGTTATTTTATCTG
The DNA here is from genome assembly GCA_039090855.1 of Macrothele yani. NCBI lineage: Eukaryota > Metazoa > Arthropoda > Arachnida > Araneae > Macrothelidae > Macrothele > Macrothele yani. Next base: position 75,369,119 of record CM077017.1, on the reverse strand, counting down.
AATCTTGATTCAGATATAAACAAATGGATCAATTTTATACTACGCTTATAGAATTTATGACCGGAAAAATTTGTATTTAAAATATTTATGAACGGATCAACTTTTAAGCATGTTCTGCATACAATAGTCATAAAATAGTTCTTTGAATGAGGGTTTTGATAACTCTTTCTCTTTTATCTACCGAATTACGCAGTGCAAAACGAAAAAGAAATCATACCAAAATGGCTGAAATAATGACAAAAAATGAAAATATCAGCTGCTAGGACACATTAAGGCCCACAGTACTGTTGCTTAATAGGAATAAAGGTACTAGGTGAAATGAAGTCCCTAAGATACTTTTTTGCACAATTTATTGAACAAAAGTGGTACACACTTCTATCATTTTTCAATATAATACCCCATTTTGTGCAAAATATGTACTCCAGAACTATGAAAGTGTGTAGACTCCTGTGAAAAACAAAATATTTTATCGCGTCTGCAACCGCTCATGCACCACCTGTTGCACCTCTTCATCGGACGAGAAAGTATTTCCTCACATTGAATCTTTAAGAGGTCCAGAGATATGTTAATCACTTGGAGAAAAGTCTGGTGAATGCGGCGGAGGTGGAAGGTACTGGAAGAGTAGGTCTTGTATGGTTGCAACCGTTACACGGGTTATGTGGAGACTAACGCTATCGTACTGCAACTACACATCAGTGCTCAGAAGTCCACATCATTTGATTGTGATGGCAGGTCGAAAATAAGTTTTGATAAGATCTGCATACGTGTCACGGTTTACAGTGTCCTCCCTTGACATGTAGCGTTCCAGAATTACGCCTCGGTCATTGCACAAAAGGGTCAACATAACATTTCTTGCAGTTGGCTGCATGCGGAGCTTCTTCGGTTTTGATGAGGAGGGACGGCGCCATTCCATGCTCGCTCTCTTGGTTTCTGAGTGTTATGGAACCCAGGTTTTATTTCCAGTATATAGAAGAAATCACCTTCTGCTCCGAAGCTCTGCAAGATTCCTTGACAGGCATCAACGAGTAGATGTTTCAATTCTCGAGTCATCTGGCATGGCACCTAACTTGCCGACACTGTGTTGGACTGGAGCACATGATGGATGGCTTAGTGTGCTGAATCATGGCTGGTGTTGAAAAGTGCGGCTATTTCATTTAATGTAACTCTGCGATTTCTCATCACAATGCCTTCAACTGGTGTCACTAATCCGGTGTCACTACTCTGTGTGTCTGACCCGGTTGAGGAGAACCAGTCACAGAACTCACGCCCATCAGGAACTTCCTTTTTCATTCGCACCCTTCCTGTGGTGACAGACAGGCATCTCTACTCAAGAAATAAGATAATATCTAGTGGGATATGTACACTTCTACTGCGACGTCACTACGCTTATGTGCACTGTGCTGCTTTTTTGTCTTTGGAATATTGTCCACTATCTTTGCAAATAATTTTGCCAAGTAACTGGACAATGACACATCATTTCGATTTTTTTCGGAATTTTTAAGTTTTCATTTTACTCATGTGATATTCAGATAACAGAATTTAGGTGAAAAAAATAAAATAGATTGTTGCATGTTAAATCTGTTTTTTTAAATATATTTCTCGTATTATATAGTTTTGGCACACTTTAACAGACTGGAAAAGCTTAATTCGAGATTACAAAAATTGGCAGAAATTAGCAGAAACGTGTATATTCGCAGTTTAAGATAGCCGAATACAGATCAAGGAGTGAAGTTCTGCATTTACAGTTTTTTTGCACTTGTTTAGTGTGCTAACCACTGCACTACCCGGAACGACAAAGTCTCAAGCTTCCGCATAGTAATTATTGGGAAGCTTGAGACTTGGTCGTTCTGGGTGGTGTAGTGGTTATCATACTCTAGCGCTATCCGGAAGACGCAGATTCGATTCCTGCTGCCGGAAGCCAAATTTTCAAGTTTTCGAATATCAGCTGACTTATCATCCATGTCATATTTCCAATAAAAAAACTGAATCTCATCTTCAAAGTTTGCATCGCTATACTTTATTCACTAATTTTCTGAAGTTTGAAAAGATTAATATACTTTCAAGCTTTGCGTTGTCCCCGAAATTTATGGTAACGTTGCAAGAAGGAGTTGCACATCTCTTTTTTCAGAATGGCAGATAATATTTCAGTTTGTCCAGATTTTATACTCTCAGTAGCTTTTTGGAACTATATCTTCTGTACCTTGAAATTCATGTATTAATGACGTACACATGGATGAGTATGATACATTTCACAGAGTTTTTCTGTCACACCTGTATAAGAAACTGAGAATACTTCAAAATATTTTTGTTTTGTAGAGAAGAAAACGTGATTATTAAGGGAGCTGAAATTCTCTCTTTGGGAAGAAGAACAATTTTCATTAAGCAATTTTCATAAATTCTCTCTTTGGGAGGAAGAGCAAATTTCATTAAAAGTGACTGAATGAGCTGCATATGTGTAGCACACAAGGAGAAAATAATCCCTATTTAGGTTGCCAAACAACGTGGGTGAACCAAGTTTTATAGAACTCAGATGCATCTAACTGAATAATAAGAATATGTTGCACTCTGATTACGGTTGTTGCAAATTTATTAACCTACAATATTTGGCAGATACGGCTAAAGAATGAATAAATAGAGCTAGGTCAATGCAACTGGTAATGACCATGGGTTGGACAAAATGTGTTAATATACATATTTATTAGATGCACATCATGAAATTCAAGAATTATCAAGGCTGTGTGTCACAGGCTTTTACTAAAGATATTTTGTTTAACGTGTATCGTATATCCGTACATATGCAATACGGGATCACCTCATATCAGGCATCCTACACACTTTATCATTTTAATATCGTTAATGTGCTGTGTTTTTCTTGTGAAAAATACAGGAGCTCTCCCAAATTAGATCTCCGTAGCGAACAGTAGATATTTTAAGAAAGGAGCTGCCCATATCTGAACATGTTAATATGATATATCTACTAATGGTTTATTGGCATTGGCTTTCTGTCTTAACACCTACCAAAGAAGAGAAATTTCAGTGTATCTGTTTATGATGTTCAGAACACGTGTCCCACTTTTCTAAGCAAACGGAGGACTATGTGTGTACGCGTGGCCAAAGGTGTTTTCGATAGTTTAACGCTTCTCACAAATAGAGAAGACAAATTACACGTTATTTGCTATTAGTGTGGAACCAGGTCGATACTAAGAGCGGGAAAAAAGAAAACTTTATTGACGCAAGAAAAATTACTGTAGGAAATGTAGGGTGGATAACGCAAGGCTTGAGGATATAATTATTTAAAAAAATTAACTACCATAAGCGAACACAGTAATTAAAAATGCAAGGAAACATCAAATCATTCAATATCATTTTAACTGCAGGTCAAGATAGCTGCTAAGATGGACACATATAAAAAACCCAGAAAACATGGAAATAGACAAAGAAGTACGTCGAACAACATGCTATCAATGGCTTACGTGGGTTAACTCATGCAAAGTTGAAACATTAATAGTCAGATACTTAGTTAATGCATGCAGTGTTAGGTCACCTTTTGTTTTAAATTTCACGTGATAGGATATTTACCGAATTTGCTCACATTTGTTTTGGTATACAATACACGTCGCATTTGGTCCTGCTAATCTTCCAAATTCCTCGTTGATGCTGTTTTCTTATTTCTTTCCTATCTTAATCTGAATTTTTTTTTAATATTTTCTGTGCCAAGCTGGTAAATGGGAGATCTTTAGATATATAATTATTGAAGTTGTATATGGGTATGAAAACTAATATTCCGCTTTTTTGTAAATTTACATCAAATTTAAAACCAGCAATAAGAAAGGCACGTATCACTCAATCGTCAACCTCGAGATATCATTGTTCTGTAATAAAGTCATCTCTTCTCTCAGTTTCAATGTTTTGAATGCCAATATAAGACAAATGCAGCACAAGATCGGAAATTGAACAGTTCCTATTCATAACTGATGCACAGAGCAATTCGTTACCTGGACAAGCAAAACATTTGATCAGCGTTACTACAGTAGTATCAACATAGTGTATAGGGGTAACGACTCGTTGTAGTGTTGAATTTGAACGTCGAAGGCAGTCCCCTATAACCTTTGAAACTAAATTTCTGGTATGTTCATGTTGAGTTACTGGTAGAATTTTTCTAACTCTTTTTGGCGTACAGCAATCGATGATGAATGTGAAAATACCCGATTAACCAGGAAACGAATTGGAGCCTTCTTACGGCAACTTTGGTGGGGTGATGTTGCTGGGATAATTGCTGAAACTGCTGTTGGTTTACGATATACTGAAAATTGAAAAACTTGAGTACACTGGTGTGCAAAAATTAAGGACGAAGATGAGAAATTATCATAACAGCAAAACGAGCAGGCAGAACTGACCGAAAGACCACTCAGGAGATAGACTAGGGGTAGGTCATGCGCATATATGCAGCATGACGTTTGGAGTGTTAATGTCTGAAGAGTATAAAGCACACGGGCGGTGTACGCTCAGCAATTCGGTGAAAGATATTGCGCGGTGTACATCGGTTTGAACGACGTCGAGTTGCTGCCACCGTGTGATATGGACAACAGGTAATCCAGTAGACGACATCTGGATGACTTTACCCGAGGTCGCGTCATTGGGAAGCTGGAAGAAAGTGGAAGTGTGACTAGTGTGGTCGAGGAGTCCGGGATCACTCACAGCATCGTTTCACGAGCTTGGAGAGCATTTCAAACGACAGGAATAGCTGTCCTAGAGTTTAGCAGTCGTCGTCCACGGGCAACCATGGCGGCAGACGACCGGTATATTGTCCTACAGGCGAGAACAGACAGACGGCAGACAGCGAGAGAAATCACAAGACACATGCAACAGAACAAGTAGACGTCCGTTGTCACGTTTTACCCTGGCCAGGAGGCTGCACAAAGGTGGTGTATTTGCACGACGACCAGTACGGTGTGTGCCGATAACGCCTGCTCATCGGATACGGCGGTTTCTGTGGTGCCAGGTACACAAGAACTAGACACATCAGCAATGGGGTCGAGTTCTCTTTACGAATGAGAGCCGATTTAGTCTGACGAGCGATTCTGGACGTATACACATCTGGAGAGAGCAGGGAACACGCAATCACACATCCAACATTATCGAAAGAGACCGGTTTGGAGGTGGCGAAGTTCTCGTTTGGGGCGGTATCATGCTTGGTAGCCGTACTGACCTCGACATCTTCCAAGGAGGTTCAGTCACTGGAGTCCGCTATTGTACCGAGGTTCTCCTGCCTCACGTGCGTCTGTTTAGAGGTGCTGTGGGTCCTGAGTTCCTCTTCATGGACAACAACGCTACACCTCACATTACAGTGGCTGTGGCAGAGCTGTTGGAGAGTGAAGATATTCAACGCATGGATTAGCTCGCAAGGTTCCCGGACCTAAATCCAATCGAACACGTGTGGTACCTTCTCGGATGACGCTTGGCAGCACGTCACCAGCCGCCAGCAACAATTCCGCAGCTGCGGTTGGCGCTACAAGAGGAATGGGCCACAATGCCTCAACAGCTCCTTGACAACCTCGTCCTCACCATGGACAGACGTTGTAAATCCTACAACGCAGTCCGGGGTGATCATATCCCCTACTAAAGACTGGATTTTTCTTGGCAGCCGCGTGTCACATGGACGTTTCTGTCTTCTGTCCATTTGTGCTCGAAGCTACCTTTTCCAATAAAGTGCCTCTTTATCTTTTGGATTCCTTGTTTGGACGGTTTTGCTCACTTGTCCCTTATTCCTACATCTTGGAATCTTATGGTATGATTTGAGTCGATGTGGAGCACTTCTGCAAGACGTTACATTCGAAAAACCATCTCGTCCTGAAATTTTGCACGCCTGTGTAGTAGGGTTACCATGCAATAAAAAATCTAAGTAGGGGAGAGAGCCATAATGTACGATCATTTAAACAGTGTTTCTTCAGAGGTATAGGTACACCTAGAGATGAAAGTTTTTACCAGTTTCCGAAAAAGGGGTCTCACAACTGAGTTTATTTATATCATACTTTTAAATGCATCTGTGGAACAGAAAATAGAATTTCGAAATGAAACCTCGAAATTTATTTCTCTGCTTTATCGAAAAAACCTCAAGACAATTGAGCTGTCACGGAATAAGAGAAGAAAGTGAAATTGGAATTAGGGAAAAAGAACAAAATGAGAGTAAAATGTCATCATAAAAGCGGTGGACCGTGAAACTCTGGAAACAGTAGCGCGGGATTTTCATAACAGATCACAGAAGTTTTCACGCTGTTTTTTCTATGTTCGTCAATGATGAGAAACTTTCTTGGAATACTGAAAGTCCGGAAGCACTTCACTTGCAGGTCACGTATATTTCTACATGGATTTTTTAAAATAAAGGAAAAAACTTCATGTTTGTTTATAACACTTTATTAATAAGCCGAAGGCCAAACTCGGGCTATCAGAACTGAACTAATTCGACTTGGAATGGAAGTCATGCACATACGATAAGGGAATTTCGTACCATACTTTCCGAAAAATATATATCGCAATTGTGGTAGTAATGTTGGAGAGGGAAACTGTGAACACGAATTTCGCTCCAGATATTCCGAAAATGTTCACTAATAATGAGGTCTCCGGATTGAGGTGGCGGGGTAGCTGTTGTACCTCATTCTGTGGCTTTGCAAACGACAACGTAACTTCTTCTTCTTCTTAGCCTGTTCGCACCCACTGCAGGGTGTAGGCCTTTCCCAGTCTTCTCCAACTTCGTCGATTCGTAGCCTCAGTCCACCGTTTAACACCTCTCAATTCCTGAAGGTGATCTCTTCTTCTTGTTCTCTGGCGCCCCCTTCGTTTCTTTTCACTTCTCAGTTGCCATTCTGTTTTAACTCGTGTCCACCTTCAGTCTTCAACATGTCCAACTCGTAGCCTCAGTCCCCACTTTGGTTCTTTTATTATTTTTATAATATCTATTATTCTTGTCGTGTCTTTTATAATTTCATTTCTAACTCTTTCTCTTCTTGTTAGTCCCAGCATTCTTTTTTTTAACTTTCTTACCGATACTCTTATGTTTTCCTATTGTCAGTCTGTCATACTTCATGTTTCACTTCCATAAGTAAATACGAGGTTAATACATTCGTTGAAGATATACTTTTATTTTTAAAAACAATTGAAGACCGCCGGTTAAATAGTCTTTAAGTCTACAAAAAGGTCTCTTACCTTGGATACAACGTGACTAGTTTCGCACAATGCACTGGAGCAGTGTGTGCTTGCAACCAGAGAGGGTCCTTTGGGAGCAAAAACTACAAAAAGTTGCGCAGGAGCTACCCTGGAATGAAAAATTCTTCATATACCAGTTACTTTTCTGTCTTTATTTTTTTTAAAACAACATTGTTCCCCGGTTATTTATAGTTTTGCACAAATACCACGAAAAAAAGTTCTGAAATGCATTATATTCTTTTAGGAGCAGTTAAAGCAAACGCATTTCGAAATTTCGTTTTTGGAAATTATTTCTGTAGATGTTTTTGTCGCTTCCTCTGAAGATGGTACTCACCAAATTGTTTTAAACTAACGTATACAAGGAAGAGCCCAAGCTTTATGATCAGGGCGACATTATGAAAATCGAAACAACTGCCGGTAAACAACGACACGTTTGGTCATGAAACTCTAGGTATTATACCTGATACTGAGCTCTGTATATCAGTGTTATTCTTGTTCTTCAGATGGTAGCAACGGCAGACTTCAGAGAGTTTAACAAAGGTCAAACTTTGGTTTAGCCGGAGGAAGAGCATATCACAGCTGTGTAGTAGGAGACGCCCAGTTCCTACGCGCAGGTAATCGGAGATACTGGTCATACTTGGATTTTGTAATCCTAGGCCTTCATTTTCTGCACTATCGGACATCTATTATGAAATCGTTTCCACACTCTGTAGAACACAGAAGGACTTACATGCAACTGTTATGCAAATTCCACTTGATTATTGCGAGCCTCTATTTTGCCTGTTGCTGTCCTCATCATTTCATTTGTTAAATGATATCTTGCAGATACTACTGTAAAACTTCTGTTTCATAATCCTTTCTTTAGACTCCGCAAAAGATGTGAAGAACAGTTACGCACCAGCCCATTCTACACAGCCACTCATCGTGAATAAACGGAGGCCTTGCCCACTGATTTTTATAAGATAACCTGACTACGCATTGCATCTCACAACAAATACCCAAGTTCCGCTTATTTCTTTTATTATTTTTATATTGTGTATTATAAAAATAATACTCGAAAACGAATACACTGGTTTCCAAATCAATGGATACCAGTACATTTAGTGTTAGGTAGAGAATTTTTAGCAGTGAAATAAACTGCTTTACTGTACCAACGAACGGTAGAATGCAAAAAGCTCAGGAGTAACACGTCTAAATTTATGTCATTGTAGTGTACGAATGTATGTTCAACTGTTTCTAATGTTAAATGGAAATACTATTGATATTCATAATGCAACTCGAAAAAATTGTTAAATATATATGTCATTCTATTATTTTATTTTACGTTTTTCAGGAATTTGACAGTATAACACACTCGAGGACTGATCCTCGTGGAGGAAACTGGGATGCCAAGAGTTTTCGCGTGCTCACGGTTATCGATTCAGGGGTACGGATGAATACTGACATCTTTAAGACAAAATATAACATGCAATTTTTAAATAAGCTTTTTCTTTCGAAATAATAAGGGATTGCAACCTTGTGGTTAGAGAAGTTGTACTGTTATATGAGATTTTAGTTACATTCCTCGTATACGTGCTTATTCCTTCTTCACGCTGTGCTCCGCTGGATCAGTGATCTAAATGCTGGCTTCTGACCATACGTCCACAATGGGTTCTGATTCGAATTTCTATGAGGCATATGTACAACTGCTTGTTTGCCAACCACGATAGCACTCTCATTTTCCTTTAGTCAGTGGACTCAATTATGGACTACGTATGTGCCTCGAGTTCATTAATTTGCTCACGGTTGTCGTTAAGCCACAAGCAAAGAAAATGAAACAAAGGTAGATCATTAATTTTTAAATTCATCTTTAGCATACATATTTTTTGCAATTTTTAAATACACAAATTTAGGCCCTTATGTCTCTCAAAAATTTACAAATGTTCGTTATCTGCCATATAGTATCATATTGTATATCTTATAATTTTCTGGGTGTTTCTTTGAAAATTATGCTCACATTTGTTTAATGGTTATAAAATATGTACATATTTGTTGTCGTCTCCTCCAGATTTGAAAAATTACATACAAGGAGTACATTTCGTGCAGTATCTCGGATTTAATGAGAAAAACAGATTTTTCTGCATCATGTTAACTCAAACCTAATTTAATCGCTATTAACGAGCAACATTTGATGAAATTCCATGTTTTACGAAAGAGAAAAAGCTAAGTTGAACAATTTTAACAAGTTAAGTAAATAATTTAAAGGAAATTCTATATTTAAAGAGACAGAGAAAACTTCCTGCTACTGTCCTGGGATAGAAGAATGAAAATAGTGGCATACAGGACGAGATTGCAACGGTACAAGGAATTCTGGGTGTTACAGTGGAAGAGTGTAGACAGGAAAGCAATAGGGAAGGGTGGTACAGAATCAATTGCTACTCAACGGATGGTGCATAAGATAATTGCTATACGCAATTCAAGGAGGCTCCGACGCCATGGAAAAATTGCGTCAGCAGAATTTCTGCGGTCTTAGAAGTATTGTATCCGCATATTCATTCCCACCATGGTAGTATCACGTGAACAGAGTAAAAAAAGTCAACTTACTCCTAGGCAATTGGAGTCCATGATTTTTAACAAAAAAAAAACTCTAGGCAAAAAGAAGTATATTATTTGGCGTCATTTGCAAAGAGGGATAGGGAATTAGTGGAATGGTAATCACACCTGAAAGAAACTAGGTGATAATAAATCCTGCCAGTGTCCAATGCTACACTTCCCATCCAAGTAAATGTTTCAATGGGAACATCGATGCAATTTACCTTCATGTTTGCAGTTGACAGCCTCATGTAACCGTCCGGCAAGAAATCCAAAACTATTAAGAATGAAGCATGTCTAGTAGAAAAGGGTAACAATAAAATTACCAACGCTTCTCACAATTTTTTTTATTATACATCAACTGTAATTTCCCAGGGCGTTTGGCTCATCATCATCAGGGCGAATGGGAAAGTGTTGTCCATAAATGACAAAGTATCCATCATGAAACGTCTACAAAATAGTAATAAAAATGTTGCAATATGAAAAAACTTTATGGACTCTCATTTTGGACTGTTTGCACAATGAGGCGTTATTTAAATAGTTAACTGTACAGCGGAAATCTGGCTTCAGCGTAAATGGGCCAATAACGAGATTTCAAGACCCGAAATTCGTGGTTCATCTTGGCATTTGAAGATTTTTCATTTTCCAATGTCTTCACCGTTTCAAAAGATGGCACAATATCAAAAGTGACTATGCCGTCTCCAAAACGCTAATATCTGCATTTTTAGGAAATCAACCTCAACTATATTATGTTTATAAACGCGCAAGTTTCAGAATAACTAAGAAAGTGAACAATATTTTTTTCCACCCACAAGTTTAGAACAACTTTGTCCTTCTTTATTCATATTTCACTCCTAAATACGAGCTTATTAACTGGAATTATTTAACGCATCAAAGGTATACACAAATACCTTCAACTCCACAGTCAGCTGAGTTTTGCTTATAGAACATGGCTCGTTTTGTACTGCTCCTTGGGATTTTAAACATTTTCATAGAAATTTCCAAGTAGTTGTTGAAAACCATCATTGTCAGGAATGGCATAACGAATATTATGTTGCAGCGAAAATTCGGAGATGTGAGTTCTATTCCGAAGCAGGGGCGCGAAGTAATTTTCAAGTTTTCTGGGGAGATGTTACATGGAGAGCAGTAAACTACAGGCAATTCAGTGCACCATTTCGATTTTTTGAAATACAACGTTATCAGAATTTTTACATTTCTCCTTTTTCCTAACATATACAGCATTCATCCTACTCCGTGCAAATTTAGGAGGTTCAAAAGTCAAAACAAAATAAAATCGCTGCGTGCAATGGTTATTTGATCAGAACAGGAGGCAAAATCTTGTTCACAGCAGAACTATTTCCAGAAAAATAATCAAAGGCTTTTCAAAAACTACTTCACAAATGTGGAAAAAACTGGAGATGCCATTATCCCCTAGAGTAAGAGAACGATCCGCGAAATTTGATAAAAAAATAATAGAAATCCCATCCATCCTTTCAAGCGATGCAAGACTATGAAGTGGATTTTGTCAGGGTGCATCATATATACAAGTAGACCCTGAATTACAAACGGAGGAGACATGTTACACCAATTTCTTCTGAAACCAATCTCTACAAGGGGAAGTAATTAAAAACAGTTCATAAAATTAGCGGTCATTCATCAGCTTACTTTTGCACAGCTTAGGAAAACTATTTTTTTTTTGCCTTCCACACACTTGAGAGTGAAGGCCGTTCAAAATGTAAAAAAAAATTAAATATCAAAGGGTATATGAATATGTATTATATATACACTGAGTGGTCACTTTATTATGACCACCCCTCTGTACTTAGTTGGGCCACCTTTTCCCTTTAACACTGCGTTGATTCTTCGTACCATGGACTCCACGAGATGTTGATAGGTGGTTTGCGGAATCTGAGACCATGCTTGATGAATAGCACTTTCGAGGAGTGTGAGATTGCAGGGTTGTGGATCCAGCTCGTTCAACTTCATCCCACAAATTCCCAATGGGGTTGAGATCTGGAGATTGTAGGGGCCACCTAAGCAAAGTAAACTCACCGGCATGTTCCTGAAACCAATCCTGTTCAATACGAGCTCTATGGCAAAACGCATTATCTTGTTAAAAGTAGCCATTGCCGTTGGGATAAACCATCCACAGGACAGGATGCACTTGGTCCGCAACGACGTTTAGATATGATGTGCCAATCAGACGTTGATCAACACGAATTAAAGGATCCAAAGCATGCCAGGAAAACATTCCCCAAACTATAACGTTGCCTCCACCAGTTTGAAGGGTTGTAGCAATTTATTTGGAGTCCATGCTTTCGTGCTGTTTCCGCCTAATTCTCACTCGGCCATCGGCATGGTGCAACTAAAAAGAGGTTCATCGGACCACATAATTTGCTTCCAATTATCGACTGTCCAATCCTTGTGCTCCTGTGCGAACTGGAGTCGTTTTCTCTTGTTAACTGCAGACAGCAAAGACGTTCGAACAGGCCTTCGTCTGCCATATTCCATCCGATGCAGTGTACGGCGAACAGTGCGTGCAGAGATCATTTGAGGTGAGACTTGATTAAGATGGTCTGTAATTTGCAGCACTGTTGCCCTTCTGTTGTCTGTTACCAGTCTCGGCACTCTCCGTTCCGCTCGAGCAGTCACTAGTCGATGACGACCGTACGTTGCACGTAGAGACCCAGTTTTTTGGCTGACAGTCCAGTCTTTAAACACTTTAACAACAGTTGCTCTGGAACATTTCACGAATGCGGTGGTTTCGGTGATATTCTCTCCATGGATTCGAGCTCCTACAATCATCCCACGTTGAAAGTTCGTCAAATCGGAATTTTTACTCATCTCGTCACCCCAAAATCCCTTCTACTACTGTCGCAAGCACTAAGCTTTCCCTTTCTGTACTAGCTTCGTCCTCTGGCGGCAACAGCGTGAAGCCATAGCTCATATGCTTAAAACTGTCAGGGGGTCATAATAAAGTGACTCACTCAGTGTAAAAATAATACTTAAAGTATATTACTGAAAACTATATTGAAGTCAAAGGAAAATACATTTTCGAAAAATATCATTTGAAAAAAATCGTGCTCATGTTATCGGTTTTTCCTCCCGCCCGTTTGTGGAAGCCATATCTCTGCAACTAATAGACTTAAAAAATATTTTTGCATTGGGAAGCTTGAAATATGCGAATGATTATCGTTGACTTATTTTTTCTATGCAAATTTCTCCGCTAGAGAATGTAAAAGCAGCTGATGTATTCAAAATATATTTTGTTGCTTGTATTTGCTTCTAAATATTAGATTGAAAATATCCTTTCTTCATTCGGTGCCTTTTATAAGGAAAACTAATTTGAGCGCCGCTCCGTTTTCAAGTAATGCTTATATTTTCCGCTAGGCGGCAGAAGATTAAATTACATTTTCACTGATATCTCTGTTTTTAAATGTCCGTTTGAAAAATTCTTCCTGCATCGAAAGCAGGTCGTCCTCGTACGAAATGTTGTGCGTATGATTTCTAATATTTGTTAAGGAACGGTTTTCGCACCAGGGGCGTAAGCCTCTTCTGATGTAATTGCCAAAAATCCGAGCTACTGGAAACCTGATTGAAAGTTTTCTCCGTGGTCATACAGCTGAACAATTTTTTTTTATTATAATGGGCCATGTTAAATATCTGAAAGTTTTACCACAAGGGACATAAATGCACATAAGATTTTTCTCGATATCTCTCCTTCTATGAGTCGCATTAGAAAAATTATTGCTTTGCTGGAGAGCTTCCGCGGAACGAAGGATTTCTCATATACCGGTAGTTTTAAAATTTCAAACAATACATAGATTTTCTGCTAGGGGGAGTAATGTAAACTGCGCTTTCTCCGATATCTCTGCTTCTAAAACACCGATTTGAAAATTTCTTCCTGCGGCTGACAGAGCACCTGATCGGAAATGTTTTGCGTATAGTTTCTAATTTTTGATAGATAATGGTTTGTCCACCACAGAGCGCAAAATGTTATTTTTGCTTCTGATGTATTTACAACAAAATCTAAACTTCTTAAAACTTGACAGAAAAAAGTATTTCGTGAACTGATACAGTTCTTTTTTTTTTTTTTTTTTTTGATTGAAGGTTTAACGACCACCGTGAGCAACTCAATGGGCTATAAGCAGTCGCCCGTCCCTAATTTAGGGCCACTGGTTCCAGGGAAGGGAGAGAGCCAGTGCCGTAAGACAAACACAACATCCATGCCTCACCGGGATTCGAACCCGGACCCCTTCCGTGCGAATGATCAGAAGCCATCGCTTAGACCACTGCGCCACCGGGGCGGCACTGATACAGTTCACCTCTGAAAATTTTCTGAGAATATCTTATGTTTAAAATAGCGCACAATTTTGTCGCTGAGAGGGTAGACATATTTATGTTATTTTTGTCGATATCTTTGTTTCTAAGAGTTTGATTTCAAAAATAATTTCTTTGTTGGAGAGCATTTCATGTGGGAAATATTTATCATATAGTTTCAAAATTACAAGTAAATCATAAAAATTCCACTAGGGGGTAAAACTAAATGGCGATCTCTCAGCTTCTAAAACTCCGATAAAAAAATCCTCCCTGCAGGCCATACAGATCCTGATGTGAAAAGTTCTTATTTTAATTTCTGATATTTAATGAAGCATGGTTTGACCATGAGGGGCCTAGGTGTTTATTTCAAATTCAAAATCAGAGATCCTAAGAAACTCAATTGAAAACATACTTTGGTTGGCCGAACCCGCTGACATGGAAAATAAAATCAGGATACTTTCTTATAAGAATAATGCGTAGTATTTACGCCGGGTGTAAATATATATCATATTATTGTCAATATATATACTCTAAGTGTATGATTTGAAAAAAAAAATTGAAGAGCGTTTCCGCTGCCAAATGTTTCTCACATCATTTTATATTTTGCTTAGTGCACAAGTATCCAGGTAGAGGGCGTAAGATCACGGTTCAGCTTTCTGCAATATCTGTGGGACTAAAAACCCGATTGAAAAAATCCTTTTTCGATCATTTCAGCAGAATGTAGTGACTCAAGGGATAATTTAATGCAAATTTTTGCGCTTTGGGTTCTTCTGTTTTGCATGATAGATGAATTAAACTTTAAACTATCACCATTGGAAGTAACATACCTGAAACGCCAAACTTTCTGCATTTTATTTCATTCTCCTATGCTTGTTGACTCTACCGTAAAAATATCGTTCCTTTAATGAAATGAATTGGTTTCTATTACGGAATGAAAGAATATACATGTTTTCAAATAAAAGAGATTCAAAGTTTTATTTTCTTCAACTTCTTAAAGTACTAATATGATTAATAACTGGGAAAACATTTATTTCAAGCACTTTTGTGGCACCTGGAATTCTCTGCTTTTACGCCATAATTTTTAAAAGTATCATACTTCGATTTTTGCGATTGTCATGTCGTCTGACCTTACACGTCTTCAAAGATCAAGGTACCCGGAGAGACAAATTAAAACGTGTACCGCAATGGGCATCTCTGAAATCCATATATGCATCCCCCAAATGTGAGAGGGGGATGGAGATGATTACACAGAAACAATGTTAATACTATTTCAGTCATTCGAAACTTGGAACGGCCTTCAGAGTCAAACTCTGTAACACGCATATATTCCTACACTATCATTCTCACTTAATATTAAACAGAAGCTGGGACACGCAGTTGGCATTCAAAAACCATCTCGAAAGCTGGAAGGGACATGCTTACTGATACACTCAAATATTCACACAACCGAATAGGTTAAGAAACCTTTAAATTGTTTTTACAATCTCTCAGGTATGAACCCACTTGGGTTTTCTTGAATTATAGCCACGCATGATATCTTTTGCAACATTTCCTCTGTGGATTATTAATTTATTTAGGTAAATTAGTGAAATATTTTGATCAAGAATTGAAGTTTAGTTGTTGAATTAGAGTTTCCCCTTATTATTATTCCACCTAAGTATTTGAAATAAATATGTATCTATCGGCTTATATGCATTGTTGTTTTGTAACTAAAGTCAGTGCAGATATGGATTAAATGAAATTCTATACCCTGAAGTTTTTTCTCGTTTTTCGGACGTGGGTACCCGTAAGGACAGCTCATCACGACCGATGACATTAGCATTTATCTTTTCATTCATTTAATATCATCACGTATAACAAAAAATACCGGTGTAGAATTCAATATTTGCCAACGTAGGAAACTTTAAATTTTCTGTTGCAGATATAACAGAAATTATCGTTGTAAAATCAAACGAATTAAGATGTTTCTCAAAAATATGAATAAGGCCCTAAATGAAAATGTTTTGTGAAATTATGACATATAGAGGTCTTAGCGTTCCAATGAGATAGAAATATTTGGGTAAAATGTCACTATACAAATTCAATTCTTTCTGAACTTATACGAGTTAGTTTTGCGGAGGAACGCAGCTATCATTCATCGAACATTTTTTTTTATTTCTTCCAAATTTGTCCCAAATTCTTCGAAAAAAAAATGATTCTAACATTCCAGTTCTTATGAAAACACGAAACCAGTAGGAAAGAGATCTCAACGTACAACTCAAGAACATTTTCAATAGGCACGTTAGGCTATGCAGTCCACTTTACTAGCCAAAGATTAATTGTATTGACTAAAAAAAGGCATTCGAATTTACTGTTCATGATGCAACGCACAAAACCCAATGGATGCCTCCCTGTCGCTTGCGTGGCTTTTGATGGTAACGTATGACGATAGATTGCGACAGCAGAATGACGTATATTTTAAGTGGTACCTAAAGAAAAGATTTCAAGAAAAATAATCCTCCTTTACAAGTAGCTCTGAAAATGCTGGTATAACTACGATATTATAAAACAAGTCTTCAGTAGGAAATACACTGAAGAGCAATTGAATTACAGATACCTATCTAGTAACGTGTAGCACCACCTTTCGCCCTGATGACGGCAGCGATTCGTCTCGGCATGGACTCGACGAGACACCGGAAGCGTTGGGAAGCCATACGGATCCACGACCCCTGAACCAGCTCCCACAGTTCACGAAGATTTGATGGAGGGGGTCAGAGCCTAGAACATCTCTCTCGATGGCATCCCAGATGTGCTAGATGGTATTGAGGTCAGGTGACCTGGCTGACCAAGGAAGCGAGGTCACGTCGGTGGAGTGTTCAGCCAACCATTCGGATACAATTCGGGAGCGATGACACGGTGCATTGTCTTGTTGCAGGATGAGGTCCCCAGTGGGATGTTGAATACCCACAAACGGGAGCAAATGATCATCCAGGATATCCCGGTAACGTTGACCTATGAGGGACGATGTCACACGTACCAGGGGTCCCATTTCAGTCCACGTAAACAGACCCCAGACGAGAATGCCACCTCCACCAGCTTGAAGAGTACCCGGCTGACAAGAAGGATCCATCGCTTCATGTGGTTTGCGCCGTACTCGTATCCTGCCATCCGCATGTACCAACGTGAATCTCGACTCATCAGTCCAGGCAACATTTTTCCTCATGTCTAGGGTCCAGTAGCGATGTTCCCGCGCCCATGCTAATCTTTGAACCCTGTGATGTGCGGTCAGCAGCAGTACCCTCGTGAGACGATGGCTTCTGTACCCCATAGCGAGGAGATGGTTCTGGATGGTGTGGCTGCTTACACCTTTTTGTGCACCAGCGATAAATTGGCGAGTGATTTCTTGCACTGTGGCCCGTCTATCCGCTGTTACAATGCGAGCTAGCCGACGATGACCCCGCTCATCCACACGCTGTTGTCCACGACAATTGGCCCTTGCACGGATGGTTTTACCAGATTCGATGTACTCACGGTGCACCCGTGACACAGTGGCTCGTGAAAATCCCAGTGCCTGCACGACTTCCGAGATGGAGTGACCCATTCGTCGAGCCATGACAATTTGCCCAAGATCAAATGTGCTTGGATCCTTCGTCTTACCCATACTGCGTCCGTCTCTTACTGATTCCCGTCGTATCACTCCTAATACTGTTGGATCGCTGCATACGTCATGTCGTTTTCTTTGACAGGGCCGTCCACAGCGCCGCATTTGCATAACGCCAGCTGTCTCTAATTCGATTGCTCTTCAGTGTACTTTTTTCCATGTGAACCAGGGTTCCAAATTCCTGCCAAGTAAACATGCTCCATACAATACAACTGCCTCCACCTGCTTGTATTGTACAGACTACTCAGGATGGATACCTCATGTTGTTTGCGCCAAATACGAACACTGGGATCCACGGAGTGGGGTAAAAAACGCAACTCCGCAGACCAGCACACGTTTTCCCAGTCATCCGACGTCCAACTCGCGTGATCTTTGCACCAAGCGATATGGAAACCTAATTTACTTTAAACAGTTTATGTTTCCATTAACGTTTATAACAGTTATCAAGTTGTGCAAAGAAAGCCGAGAAGAAAGAACTTCGAATTTGTCTAAGTAAATTTCAACTTTTCAAAATGTTTTCGTCTTGTTTCTACTCGATTGGCAATGGTAATATAATTATGGAACCGCTACGGGAAACCATTAAGCATTACCATTTCTGTAACATAATTTTCTGTTCCTTCGACTCAGGTTAGGCAATATATTATGAAACTTCCGGTTGTTCGAAATGCTTTTCATCGATTATGAGTAATGTATAATTTCTGAAAAATATTTGAAACAATGTGTATCTCGCATTTTTGAGGACTGAACCTCAACCACAATTTAAGCTAAAAGGTATTACCCGTTTTGAAAAACATGATGAACAAATTATATATAAATATCATTTCTAAGTTACTACTCCTTAAAAACATTTTGGATATAATTTGCTGAAATATGATTTGGAAGAATGGATAGTGAGACTCGAGGGATCAGACTTTACTCATATTTCACTAACTACTTTGTGAGCCTTAAGGTAATTAAATACTTATAATGAATTTAAATATATTGAAATTATTTTGATTCCTAAGAACTTCAAGTGAACTGCGTACCGCATAATGCATTAAACATATTTCCGTGGTTATAATTCTGAATATTCAATACGAAGGACTAATAACTAAATACAAACCGCGAATCTGACGGGTTTTGCAAAGGTGAAATTTGAAATGATTTTTGAAAATGATTTGAATTCAAAATACTATATCTACTACGGGAAGAAATGCATCGTTTGACTCTTTAAACTGGGAGCTTTTTAAGCACAAATAATAAGATCAAAGATAATCTATTTCCATCGCCCTCATTAGAACCTTTCCAAGTCTTTGAAATTTTCCTCAAAGTGTGTGTGTGTGTGTGTGTGTGTGTGTGTGTGTGTGTGTGACCTGATGTCTGCTACATACAAAGCAACATTGAAATTTCCGGTGGACAGCACTTAAACCCAGCGTTGGGCGCTTACAAAATTGTATGAACAGTTGTAATGTTGCTGGATTCCCCCAAAAATGGAGAATAGTATTAAATGTATGCGATCAACCCACTATACGTTGTAAAGTGTGAGTCATAAGCAATTTCGGGGGTAGGAAGGTTGATTAGTTTTTGGTTCAGCTGTTCTTGGTTACAAATGCCATGTGCTGAGATATCGTCTACAGAAATTCAACAACTTCAACAAAGTTGGGTAATCTTTCAAGGCAGACTGATAATAATGTAAGCGTAGAAACCTTATAAGATAGGTTAACATTTGAAAAAAGAAAACATTTTTGAGCTTAAAAATGTAGGCAAATTTGAAATCTTTCCTTTAAAAACCAAAACAACCAAAGCAAAAACCGAAAGACTTAAGACCTCGATTTTCTACGATAAGGCAATGTAATTCAAGTGTGAACGCACTTTGTGTTGTAAGTATTTCGACCAACCTCTAATCGCGTTCACAATTTGATAGTGAAAAATGTTGAATCGTTGTCCAGCCATACTTCAGATAACTGCAGAAAAAGCCACGATGCTGGAGTGGCAACATAAGTGGGATCATTTTTTTTTTCGAAGAATTTGGGACAAATTTGGAAGAAAGTAAAAAAAAAATGTTCGATGAATGATAGCTGCGTTCCTCCGCAAAACTAACTCGTATAAGTTCAGAAAGAATTGAATTTGTATAGTGACATTTTACCCAAATATTTCTATCTCATTGGGACGCTAAGACCTATATGTCATAATTTCACAAAACATTTTCATTTAGGGCCTTATTCATATTTTTGAGAAATATCCTAATTCGTTTGATTTTACAACGATAATTTCTGTTATATCTGCAACAGAAAATTTAAAGTTTCCTACGTTGGCAAATATTGAATTCTACACCGGTATTTTTTGTTATACGTGATGATATTAAATGAATGAAAAAATAAATGCTAATGTCATTGGTCGTGATGAGCTGTCCTTACGGGTACCCACGTCCGAAAAACGAGAAAAAACTTCAGGGTATAGAATTTCATTTAATCCATATCTGCACTGACTTTAGTTACAAAACAACAATGCATATAAGCCGATAGATACATATTTATTTCAAATACTTAGGTGGAATAATAATAAGGGGAAACTCTAACTCAACAACTAAACTTCGATTCTTGATCAAAATATTTCACTAATTTACCTAAATAAATTAATAATCCACAGAGGAAATGTTGCAAAAGATATCATGCGTGGCTATAATTCAAGAAAACCCAAGTGGGTTCATACCTGAGAGATTGTAAAAACAATTTAAAGGTTTCTTAACCTATTCGGTTGTGTGAATATTTGAGTGTATCAGTAAGCATGTCCCTTCCAGCTTTCGAGATGGTTTTTGAATGCCAACTGCGTGTCCCAGCTTCTGTTTAATATTAAGTGAGAATGATAGTGTAGGAATATATGCGTGTTACAGAGTTTGACTCTGAAGGCCGTTCCAAGTTTCGAATGACTGAAATAGTATTAACATTGTTTCTGTGTAATCATCTCCATCCCCCTCTCACATTTGGGGGATGCATATATGGATTTCAGAGATGCCCATTGCGGTACACGTTTTAATTTGTCTCTCCGGGTACCTTGATCTTTGAAGACGTGTAAGGTCAGACGACATGACAATCGCAAAAATCGAAGTATGATACTTTTAAAAATTATGGCGTAAAAGCAGAGAATTCCAGGTGCCACAAAAGTGCTTGAAATAAATGTTTTCCCAGTTATTAATCATATTAGTACTTTAAGAAGTTGAAGAAAATAAAACTTTGAATCTCTTTTATTTGAAAACATGTATATTCTTTCATTCCGTAATAGAAACCAATTCATTTCATTAAAGGAACGATATTTTTACGGTAGAGTCAACAAGCATAGGAGAATGAAATGATACAGGTAGAAGGATACACAGTATATATCCCCGAGTCTCAGTAATGCGTATTGAATATGATGGGTACCTAAACAAGATACTCAACGGCCATGGCGTGTCGCTAGAGTATTACCGCCGTTTTTCGGTTCGGGAACGAATATGAGGCTGCGGGGCCCAGACCGCGGATGTAGCACACATGATTTTTTATTGCGTCTCTCTTTCAGGTAGGAGAAAGCCCCCGCCACATGGCTGGGAAGAACGAAGAACCTTTCGGTCCTGCTCCCGCTCCCTTAGGCGCAACAGGGACTCTCTGAGTTGGTTAGAGACTTCGTTGGGAAGCAGGAAGAAATCATGATAGAAGGATGAAGATAGAAGACAGAAGACATGAAGAGGTGTGAAATCGACCTATCCCTGGATCGCTTCCGCAGTACGTGGCCCAAGTGCTGGGCTGTAAATACCGTGTAAATATTTCTATTTTATCTCTGTCAGGGGCCTCCTGAAAATATAGGAGTTTTTTTCCAATTGCACGGGACCCCGAGTGCATATGTCTGTATCATTTAGTCAGGAACTAATAAAGGGCCTCGGCCAAATACACCATCGCGCTAGCGAATAATTCTACCGGCCACACGCAAAATGAGAGCCCCTGCCCATTAATGCGTCTCGCACGGGCTATGGCATTGGGGCAGGAAGTGTATGTTCTATGGGGGCGGCAGATTTCTGCTGGACTCTGGACAGATCCTGCACAGGTTAAAGACTGCTGGATTCTGGTAGGATTGCTCTCGCAAAGCCTTCACTCGAATTTTTCGAGAGAGTTCAATCTGTCGCTGCGAAGTCCGCATTTGGACAGTGCAGGTAAAGGTATTCAGTTAGCTTACGGGTACATATCAATAGTGGAAAATATACCGCACAACTAATTAAAATTTAACAATAACGATGAATCTAAAAATTATTGGCTCCCTTGGGCCCTGTCTTTCAGAGCAAAGCAGTTCTTAAGATGGTGATGTATTGGAAATTGACACCCTAAGTTATCTTTCTATATTTAGCTGAGATCTATATTTTTTTTAGGGAACCCACTGCAGAAAACCCGATTTCAGAAACATATATTTATGGAAATTGCAAAAATATATAAAAAGCTCTTGACTTCGGTGCAGAAAATTCATCAACACTGGCCCGAAATTCGAAGACTGATAAATTGTTCCTCTTCGCCAATTGACAGACCTTCCGGCTTACTTGAAATGGGTTTCTAACCCACTCGTATGTTGCTACTATGTTGTCGTCGGTTATAAAGTAGTTTCTAAATTCTTCGTCGATATTGTTAAATGATTATTAATAGTTGCAAAAGAAACTTTGATGTTCAGCTCTTTTGCCGTGTAGCACGTTCCCGATGTCGGGGTCGTTTAATTAGCATCTGCTTTAAACCATATTTTAAAACACTGATGTGTATACGGAGTGAGAAATATCTGAATTTTAAATATGTAGGTAAGATATAATTCAGGCAAAAATATACGTCGGTCTTTCACTAAATTATCTGAAAAATTTGTAGTATACATTTACATAAAACAAAATCCATCTTAAGGTGTAATAGGGGGTTAGAAATGGTTAAAAACCCTCTTAAAGAGTTGAAATCTGATATGCTTCCATGAACAATTACTGTTTGGCTTCGAGCGTTGGTAGAACCAAATTTACTTTGTCTAGTAACTTGTCTTTCCTTATACGTGAAGTCCTGTCAACGCCTAAACGATATATTGATTTCATAAAGAGATAAATTTTGGGTGCTGTAAGCAAGTGTCCTATTTGGAGACGATAATGTTATTGGGTATATAAAACAAGCAGCAAATTCCGAAGGGCATACGTTACATTCGCTTACCTAATAATTAAATTAACAATTTCGTTCAAAAGTTTCAAAACAGAACTTTAGATTGTGGTGTTCGGTGGAAAAATTGCATTTTCCAGGGAAGCTAAATTAAAATTTGTTTTCAACTAAGAAAATGCACTTTCTTTTTGGACATTGGGAGCAGCAGTCACGGATCGATATATTGAAAATATATGAAGGTAGAGATACGTTCGGCTTTCAAAGACTCCTATACCCATGCAGGTTGTTTTCAACTGATGATATGAGAATCGAATGCATTGAACTTACATCACGAAACCCTAGACTGTATTTCCAAGGGACAGGAGATGACCTAGAAGAAGACCACACACGAAATCGATAAATGAAATTCGAAAACCTGCGGAAGTGACATGGAAGAGACTGGCGCAAGACAGACACTTGTGGAAGAAACTTGGGGATATCTTCATCCACTAGTGGATTGATAATGGTTTACAGTGATGATGAATTCAGAAAAGATGCAAAAATCTCAAACTCAACCGTTATTAGAATATAAAAATCAAAGACGTTACCGATTTTTAATCGAATATACACTATATTGACAAAAGTCACTGGGCACCCAGAAGAGAAACACAACATAGCATTTATTGACTTACATTAGTACGGTGTCGGTACGCCTTTGGCCTTATGCATGCACTGGCCCTTCGAGACATGCTTTCGCCCAGTTTTTGAACACATCGTTAGGTATGCTCTTTCATTCAATACATAATGCTGCCGCTAACTGTTGCTGAGTTGTAGGCCTTGGTTCCAAACTTCTTATGCGGCGCTCTAATTCATTCCATAGGTCCTCTATGGGATTACGATCAGGGCTCTGTGCTAGACAGTCCACACATGATAAGGAATTATCGTCAAACCACGCCGTAACAGTCCTTGCGTTATGGCTTGATGCATTATCCTGCTGATACCAACAAGGCTCGGTTCCATAACATTGACACAGAGTTGGCAGCGCAGAATTCTTCAGAATATCGAGATAGACGTGCTGGTTAACAGGTTTGTCCACGATCACTAATGGGCAGGGGTCATAGCACGAAAAACACCCGCGCACGAATACACTGCGAGCTCCAAACTTGTCCGTAGGAACACTACATTGGCGTAAATAGGTTCCCTGGTTGCCGCCATACCCACATACCCACACACGGCCATCAGACTGATGTATCGTGTATCTGGATTTATCATGTTCATACGAACCGTTTCTATTGATCTACGGTCCAAGATAAATGTTCGTTATAACATGCTAAACGACGAGTAGCATTCCGAGTGGAGATGAAAGGTTTATGAGCAGCCGCACGACCACGGTAACCCATGTAATGAAGTTCTCTGCGAATAGTTCATGTACATACCGAGGTTTCAGCATTTTTACTTACCTGTACACTGAGGTTCTGTGCAGTACTCCGTCGATTAGCTGTAACAACTCTCCGACTCTCCTGAGGCTTCGACGTCCTCTATTACTGATTTTCGTTTGTCTGCCGGTACGTTTTGCTGCTTCAGGCACATCATGTGTCTTCCACTTATTCGGTACATCCAAAACAGTTTACTTGGGTATGTTTTAACTCCTCTCTGTTTCTCTTATGAACAACCGACTAATATAACACCCAACAATCTTTCCTTTCTCACAGTAAGTTCTCTCCCGCCGTGACATTTTCACTCAACCTCAGAGTGCGATATGATCGCCGTCAGCTGCAGGCTTGTTTTTATATCGTTTGCAGTTGTACCGCGCTTCTTAACAACGCATCGGATCCGTTCATTTGCTTTTGAAGGGTGTCCGGCGACTTTTGTCAATATGGTGTATGTTATCCCATCCTTAAGAAAACTCATACTGCATGAAACAGTGGAGAGACAGATTAATGATAAATGATGTTGTTTAATAATAAATTATAACCTTTAAAGATAAATCATAACATTTAATAATAAATCGCGCATGTTTATTGGAAATTGGGGACTTTTGCCATTTATTAGAACGAAGGACGACTTTTTTGGAATATAACAGACGTATTGCACAGAACAAAGCCAATGTGTAAAATAGTTGTATCTACTTTTAATGGCATTTCTGCCATTTTCTGGATTCAAATTAAAAAACAACATTATGCTAACGATTCTAAATGGAAATTCGGAAATCAGCTGAAAAATAACAAAATCTTCAGCTTTATATAACAATGAATAAAGACGCCTATGTACATGCAGTCTAACACACGATCATCATATATACTCAACAGAGTTATCATTTATAAAGTATGATTATATGATCGCTCATTATTAGGCATTGTTTCCATATTTATTAAAGCGCACACTTTTCTAATACACTTATCTGTATCCATTTCCTTCATCAGGCGACGGCTTTCAATGAAAACCCGCTTGTCTTTAGACTTTTCTTGCAAGCGCTGAGAACTTTGTAGTTTTAACTATCTTTTCACGCCGAAAGGTATCACCACGTCTGCAACTCAAAAGGGATACCGTAGTATTTGTGTCAGTCATTGAATGAATCTGATTACATTTTAAGCTGTAGAATAAGTAATATGCTGCAGTCAACAGATATTGTTTAAACCCGACACATAGGATAGAGAAGAAGCGGGATGTTCTGCGGATTTAAAGGATTATTCAAAACTTCCCGTAAAACGAACAAAGTACAAAATCAACAGGTCCAAAAGAAAAAAGATCCCTTCTCATGAGAAAAACCATATTTTTGACAGCATGCCTTACGTGCATGCTGAAAAATTACAGTTGTAGCTTAAGATCCATGTTAATTTTGAGTGAGCACAGATACCGTGTTTAGCGTGTTTATTTTGTCGACAACCTACAGATTCATTCCATCTTGCTTTCTGTGTCACAATACTGACACATTTATACATGTAAAAAAACACACAAATAGAATACCGGTGCACGTCGTTTGTATCTTTCAAGGAACTAAAATTAAAACCAGCATAGCTATTAAGAGTGAATAAAAAAATTGGAGTTGACTTTATTGCATACATGCTTGTCCCAGTGTTACACACCAATTAGCATGGAATAGGAAATATGTCTGGGAAACTTTGAATTTTTCCACCTATCTCATGAATCAGAGATACGTTGTTACTATCCTGCTACCTCACAAAAACCTCATGACAGCTTTCATCGGCGCTTAACGGACAATGACATTTATTTTGAACTTACTGACATTCTGTTAAACATGCTTCGCGTTAAGATTGCTCACTCTCTATTTTAAACATCTAAGCAACATATATTTCTGGTATTGTTGAAAGACTATTTTTTATGCAAAAATAATATTCTTCGATATCTACTCTTATGTGTATTATGTCTGGTCATGGATGAATGTGCATCTGTTCTGAAATTTTTGGAAGTGCCTACAGTCGATATGTCGCTACATCATTTTTTTGTTTTGCAAAATAATTTTTTCCAAGTATACATATTAGTCAACAAGGTTTAAGTCACTGATATACTGTATATTGTGCCGATATAGGTACTGCTAGAACAATAAAAAACCGTTAAACATTATTTTTGTTCTATTCAAAGCGTACTAGGAGAAAGTGTAATGTATCATAGTTGGCATTAAAAGCAATCTTTTCATGCGATAGGCGATGGTACTCCCTTTCAAATTCAAAATCCCGATATGTTTTCTTTGCGACAGTATTCTATCTGTCGAGCTTCAAACGTAGCTAGGGCCGTCCGTAAAGTACGTCCGAGATTACATGAGGAGGGGTTTCCTGAAAACCGGACCAAATGTAACATGCGGAAGGACGTAGTTTAGCAATTCGGACGTCCAGCGGCAAAAATATTGTGGACTCGTATTATGAAAAAAAACTCCCAGTTTGTTCACATTGGAATTTAAATATGTTTGCATATACGTCTTTATATCATCGGGGCAGGGTAGTGGGGGGTTTTTTCGCAATTCTTTACGACAGAGTCTGCAGTATATTTTATGCTTCTTAGAATTAAGCTCTTTCAAATTAACAAATTAATTTATTAAGAGAACGCAATGTTTATTGCTTTTTTATATTTTACCTGAAATATAAGTCTACAATGTGTATACGTTTTCAGGGTGGGAGACGTCCTCGGGCCCCACTCTATATCATATGCCTAAAATCTCAGTCGCTTCGAGTTGAAAAAAAACACACCAAAAAAACAACTAATGGTTAATGCGTTGCCGACCGAGCTGTTTTGAGAAGGGTTGTGCACCTAAGGGTAGCGGTGTGGAAATAGCACCAAACGAGGGTAAATCAGTTACAAAGCGTTTTGGATTGTGTGGGATAGTTTAAATGTCGATGAAACTTAATCGCTGCCGTGGTGGAACGAAAACAAACAATGACTGATGCCACAATGACAAAACCGTTCACCCGAGACGATTTACGCTTCATTTCACGTTAGCAGACTATGTTCAATAAAGCACGCAGTCAAAGTGAACTCAGTGATGGGTTAGTACGGTTGTATATATCTGCTGCTTCTTAATTCCGAATAGATAAGCAGAAGTTATTTCACGAGCTGCAGGCAGGTTATAAAACAGATGATCATTCAGTTTCCAGGGTGTCAGTAGGCTCACTGAGTAAATAATTCGTTGCAGGATCTCGTGTTTACTAGTGATGGTATTAAGCATTCCTTCTCTGAAGTCCATTCATCATTCACGCAAATGAGTCATTCACGAATGATGATTCGATTTCCAGGTTTTCACTACGCTCATTGAGTAGACAATTCGTTGCAGGATTTCGTGTTTACTAGTGATGGCGTAAACCATTCCTTCTCGGAAGTTCATTCATCATTCACGCAAAATAGGCATTCAGGAACGATCTTTCAATTTCTAGGTTGTACCACTCTCACTGGGTAAATAATTCTTTGCAGGAGCTTGTGTTTACTACTGCTGTCACAAATCCTGCCTTCTTAGGAGTTCATTTATCCTTCACGCAAGAAAGTCATTCCCGAAATGTCATTCTATTTCCAGGTTGCAACTATAGTGTTACATACTCATTGATAAAATAGTGATATATGCGTATAGTGTATATACTCACTAAGTAAATATTTCGTTACGGGGATCTCGTGTTTAAGACTAAAGCGGCTTCGAGGACTTGTCTGTTTTTGCCAAACTGCCCAAAGAACAACGATCTCTTCGGCATGTACGATAGATGATTCAGACAGAGCATAGACATGATTGTCTTTCATGCATCATTCCCAATCTTGGATTTCACCGTCATTTCCTAGGTTAATTCTGATTGCTGACTCACGCAACGTCTGACACTTGTTAATTTTTAACATTGCTTTTCTTAATGGGAATTCCTTTCCTATCTCATGCAAGTGGTATAAAGTTAAACGCGCCACGACTTCAATGTGCGTTGTAGTAATGGCAGATTGAATGCTCCGTCGCTAGTCAGGAATGACTTCCCGCCAATCCAGACTTTTATTATCTATTTCCATGACAATCGCTACATAACCGGAACTAATGCTGCACTTGCGTCTTGAAATTAAATCTCCGGTCCACGCATTTTCCGTAGTGTTATAGGCCGTGACCTTTTCCTTTAGACCAGCTACTTTCCCATGACATTCCAGGCCCCTTGCAAGCAAAGAGTGAAATTCAACAACTGTAAAGATTTATTTGAAAAAGTAAATTATACGAAACGGAAGAGAACAATAAAATGACACAGCTTTGTAATGACCCGCTATAAACCGTAATTTGTTTTTCTTTTTGAAATCACTGTACAATCTCAAATAGTTATTTTGTAGGAGTGCATTTTCATTTTTGACTGCAGGTACGTACACGGTTATGAACATCGTTTTCTTTCAACTATAAAGCGTTGCGTTTCTTAATAAATTTGCAGGAAACATTTCCTTTCTTAAAGTGGAAGTTCAGGGAATTTGATTAATTTGAGATCTTCGTAACGAAAAAAAAATTCAGAAACACTTCTTCCTGGGGTTTGTCACTAACCTTTGAGTGTCAAAAATAATTGCGTACTCATGCAATTGGACTAAGAGGAAAGCAAAGATAAGAATCCGGTTCAGAGAAAAGTGATAAAAGACGGCAGAACTGACAATTGATTTTGCTTTATAATGCTGTCAGTTTAATGTTCTGGTGTCAAGCCAAAATGACACTTATTAATTAAGCATTTTAGTACTTCCTTCAAAAAATATATTATAATTAATTATCATGCAGTAGTTGTTCACCTGTTTGAGTATTTGAATTTTTGAGTATTTGAAATGGGTTGCTCGTTTTCGGCGAGTTGCCCAAGTGATGGTAACGTACAGTAGCGCGTGTCTACGCCTTTAGTTGTGTTTGAACTGGACATTAACCTAACTCAGAAACATGGTGAACCTGTGGCATCAAATAAACAGCAGTGCTTACTGGTTCATTCAAGATATCGACTACTTTAAGGAATTGATTTGTTTCAGATACGAAATCGTTCGCGAATTCGCTGATAAATATTAGCGAAATATTATTAAATATTAATATTAACGGCTCTCTCTATCCGATATTCCTGTAAGAAGCATCATATCTTAAGCTAGATGACGAGAACGCAATATTTCGGAAAAAGATCAAATGTGTAAACTTTCGTTTGCACTGTTTATGTGTTTGACACGGCATTTTTGTTTTTTCGCTTTGAATTATCCGTGCAGGTTTACGTCAAATTGAAAATGTAATACGGAAGATGAAAGCCCTATAATTTAGTGCTTTATCTATTTGAGATTTATAGCACTCACTCTCCTTCTGATCTCCATGTTTCAGTAGCACAAAAGTATTGCCCTAAAAATTTAACGGTTTTCTTGTAAAATGTATAAGCAATTCTAAAATACAGTATTGTTGACCCTGAACCAATTTAAACCTCATGCAACGGGATTTCAGAGAACTACATCTTCTTCTCCTCGCATTTCTTGAAATTTAAAAAATAGGTTACCAAATACGTAAAAAGAATTATTTTAATAAAGAAACATGTATGTGTGATCTATATAACGCTCTCTCTCTCTCTCTCTCTCTCTCTCTCTCACGCACACACACACACATTTTTGTAAGAAACAGATTATTTTGGATGAATATTTGGTACGACCTGATTATCCACTCTGAGGATTTTGTCGCTCTATATACGTAACATAAAATCCCCGAATATATATTGTCTTTAAGTCTAGAAGATTTGTTTTTTTTTATTTTTATGATTTTATTTCAAAATTTCCGAAACTTAAAATTCATCTCAGGATCTGATACGAAACTGACGTCTTGAGACCGAAGAAACCTATTGTAAGGTATGAAGGTCAAAGAGACGGAAATACAAATAAGTATCACCCTCTAGGAAAGACACCACATCAGGCAGGGAGAAAAGCAGGTGACGACTTAATTACTGAAGAGGATTAATAACCAGAGTCCGTCGGATTACCACGGTTTTCGAAGGAGTTCTCTACAAAGTGTTCATGTTAGCATAAGGTGATCAGACGTCCTCATTTTTTTGGAGACAGTCTTCAATTTCAATGCTTTGTCCTACGCTGCGTAAAAACTGATTGAGGACGTCAAATGTCCTTTATTTCTTATTTTTCGCCCCAAAGTTTTGAAATTTCCCCCAAAAAA
Source organism: Macrothele yani (assembly GCA_039090855.1). Classification (NCBI taxonomy): domain Eukaryota; kingdom Metazoa; phylum Arthropoda; class Arachnida; order Araneae; family Macrothelidae; genus Macrothele; species Macrothele yani. The sequence continues at coordinate 75,338,656 of CM077017.1, read as the reverse complement.
CGGAAATAGTAGCAATTAAAAAAAAATCAAACTTTCGGGATACTCAGAGAAGTCGGAACATCATCAGCACAAGGGTTTAACATCGAACAAAGTAACATCAATAACCGTGATGTTATTTCCTCTCTGTTTTCACTAGACTTAATTATTATATATATGTTTATAATATGCCACAGAAGTTTCAGGAAGGCAGATGCTATGATTTCTGATAAAGTTCGGCTCCGACTAAACACCGGACGTTTCGCGTATTCGTCGTTCAAGTTTCTGACGAAAGAATTCAATTTGCCAGAACAAATGAGCGGTGGAACATTTCCGAAATGTTGTATTACATTGCATACCAGTTTAGTAAGTAGTTACTTTAGTTTTCTCATAGGCATGGCTGATGCTAAACATGATAATTTAAGCGGTGTGCGAAACATACGTATATTTACTGGGATGAGAATTAATTCCAAAATTAGTGAGATTGTGTGCTGGAATTTGAGACAGTAATTTCTTTGACTATATAAATGTTTAATTGAACATTATTCTAAGCGAGGAGCGTATGTCAGGTTCATACATACCATATATACAGCTTAATTCTATATTTATTGATATGCTACGTAAAGGTACCATGCAGAGTATCATTTTAACAATGTACATTAATGATGCAGAGGAAGATACGAAAGCAACGACATCAAGAGATTAAGGTCCCATATAAACGAATAAACCACAGTCGCACGAATAGTAATATATATATATATCAGATTTCAAACTATCTCTTTTATAAAATATGTTCATTACAGTTTCATCATAATACAAGCCACTAGCACCACAGTCTGTTGAGGAATAATAAGGAAAATATCGAAAACAATTTCGATATTTTCGTCATAATAATACGTAATGCAGATTTAGAAATAATAGCGGGAACAGAAAAAATCACCACTGAAATCATGCAAACCAAAAATCGAGGGAAATGTGCAAATAATATAACGAATAAAATCTAACTAGCTGGCATGCACTTTTATAGGACAATTAAGGGAAAAGCAATAATATGGCATGCAGGACAATCATTAGCGACGAGAAATTCTTAAAATAAAATAAGTCTAATTAATAAGTTATATCCTTACCTGACATACATTTAAAAGGATTAGTTGAGGAAACATTGCAAAATATATCAGCATGAACACTAGTGACAAATAATCAAAAACAACGTATTATAAACACGAAGTTAGATTCATTCTTTGACACATCACTAAACAAAGCAATGTTAGAAGATAAAAGACATAACTTTTTCAGCTCCAAAATGTGCTGTGATTTTATGCAGAATAGACGCCCAAAATGTCATTGGCTTCAGGGGACAATCTACTTTATTGTTTTCATATCAAGCAATTTTTCATCTATCGCTTCTTGTGGTAAATAGAAACACCCAGTCATATCGACAGTAAATAGCTCAGTGGTATAGACCCTAAATAGCAGACGTCAAATATATGCCAACGTTCTGTTGTTCCAAAATATGCTTAGTAAGTATGCACGATCTGGAAGCAGCCTGCAGAATTTTACTGGTTGATTTAGGGAAAAAACCCCAGGGATATTATTAAAAATACTAATTACTCCGAGAAGTGGAAGTAGAACAGATGTCCCGATATTTTTCCTAGTTAAAGGCAATAAAAGCCCGTTTTCGCCACAAAATGAAAAAGGATTTTTCTGAAGCCTTAGAATTATTCGCCGCAATTGGAGAATATATATGAAAGACATGAATTTGTATGGTAAATGAATCAACCGCCCCGGTGGCGCACTGCTATATGCGATGGCTTCTGATAATTCGTCCGATAGAGGTCCGGGTTCGAATACCGGTGATGCATGGATGTTCTGTTTGTCTTACGGCTCTGGCTCTCTCCCTTCCCTAGAACCAGTGGCCCTAAAGTAGGGACGGGCGGCTTCTTATAGCCCATTGAGTTGCTCACGGTAGTCGTTAACCTCCAATAAAAAAATTAATCAATTAACCTTTAAGGCTATCAGTTATTTAAAATATGCTGTGGTCAATTTTTTAAAGAAGTGATTTTATTTTCAAGAAAATACGAAATGACTTTCACCAAAAAACCTGAAAAAAAAAACTTCCAAAAATTAATATAAACAATCGGCAGAAATTAAAATGACATAATATGTAATAATTGCATGCTGAACACAGAGCAAAAGACTTTCAAAATTGCATAATTGTGTATCTTTTACCCAAATAATTAGAATCAACTAAACATCAAAAATTATGCAGGAAAGAAATGGGCAACAATTATTTAGGATCCCACAAACATTAAAAAACATAAAGAAGATATTAGAAACCTCGGCGGGAAGTATTTAGTATCTCTGTAAAAAGTTCAATTTTGTTGAGAAGTAGCTTTAACACACTGTGGAAGAATGGAAATGAGAGTTCTCCAAGTTGAATGAGTGAACTTCACGATGAGAATGGGGCTAACAAAGGTGTGTGTTCAAACGAACTGAATTTAGAAAATGAGGCTAATAATGGAAAAAAGCTTTGAATAATAAAACAGGTCATTTTTGCACCTAAAAAATATATCATTTAGTAGTCAATGCTTTCTGAAACACATTTTCGTTTGAAATTTCCTCTTCAATCAAACGTGTTACAGTTTCCAGTAATATAATTGTAAAGGAAATTTATATAAATATTGTAAAGTAAGATTTCGTGTGCTCCACAGAATTTTCTGCCCAAATTTACGTGAGAACAATCTCACCACAAACTTAAATATACAGAGTTAAGTTATAGGATTTTTTGGGGAACTAAAGAACAGACACCTGAAAATATTTTAGAACGAAATGATCTAGAAGAATATATTATCCGGTTTTTTATTTGGTAGGAGAAAGGGAAGCTTTTTAAAGTAAAATATAAAGGCACTCAAGGAAAATTGTCCAAACACGTCATATTTTGTATGACACTTTCAAAATAAGGAAATTTTTCATCTTCGAAAGACGCAAAAGAAATAAACACGAAACAGATTTGTTTCTGATTTGAAAACAATGATATAACATAATTTATTTATGATACACGTGATGTTTTAAAGCAGGATTATCGTGTGTAAGTAGTTCTGCAGAGCAAACAACCTAAATTAATTACCACTATTATAGATCGAACTGCTTTAGCTTTGGTATCAGTTATATAAATATAATGTTTGTTACTTGCTGCGTCGCTGATAGCATGCAAAGTCGAACCTCAGGAAATGGATTTCGAGCATCAATCTAGAGAGTACAATAAATTCAGATATACACATACCGGCCACTGAGTTAGAAACGTTTATTCAATGCCTTGTTGGATTACATTTAGCACAACCTATACCACGTGTTCTGTTTGACCTTGATACAAAAGTTGTTGGAGTGCATCTACGTTTACAGCATACTAGGCAGTCATGAGACAGTTCGTCAACTGGCTTCGATTTCACGGAAGAATATAATTGACCCCGGGTTCTGTTTTTGTTACTTCTCCCATTCATTCTCAATGGAGATAAGACACGGGATATTTGATGGCCAGGGAAGATTATGGAAATCACTCTCATCCTTGCTAAACAACTGTTGAACACATCTCGCGCGATGCATTGTCGTTCTTAAAACAGCTGCCACCTGCAGGATGAAAAGTAAACATTGCAGGATGGACTTTATTGGCAACAATGTTCAGATAATCTCTGAGCGCACGGTGTCACGTCAATTCGTCGCGCGTCAATTCGTCGCGCGTCAATTCGTCGCGGACAAATTCGTCGACTACGTCAATTTGTCGCGTTTACAGATTTTGGTTACATACAAAATGAATGCAGGAAAACGCACGATTTCGAACGTCTTCCTCCCTGATCAAATTTATAAAGTTTGGACACTCAGACACGATAGGAATATTACGTTTTTCTTTGGCACTAAAAATATTAGACGGTAGACGGTTTTTGGAACGGGGCAGGGCCCGGTTGGTCAGAGCCCCCCATATACAAAATTTTCGTAAAATCTACAGTTTTCAATTCAGAACCACCAAATCTGGTATACTATCTCGTGGTATTCTAACTTAGACTGTAGACGGTTTTTGGAAGCGGTTGGAGACGGAGGGTGGGGGGGTTCACTACAAAATTGCCGTGAAATCTAGTTTTCAATTTAGAACTACCAAATTTGGTATGTTATGTTATGGTACTCTAACTTAGACGGTAGACGGTTTTTGGAACGGCTCGGGGCCTCGGAGTCAGAGCCCCCCCCCCCCCATAAATTTTTGTCGTAAAAATTAGAGTTTTCAATTTAGAACCACCAAATTTGGTATACTATCTCACGAAACTCTAACTTAGACAGTAGACGGTTTTTGGAAGCGGTTGGAGCCAGGGGGGTCACAGCCACCCCCCCCCCCCCCATACAAAATTTTCGTAAATTCTACAGTTTTCAATTTAGAACCACCAAATTTTGTATACTATCTCATGGTATTCTAACTTAGACGGTAGATGGTTTTGGGAATAGGTCAAGGCGCGGGGGGTAAGAGCCCGCCACATACAAAATTTTCGTAAAATCTATAGTTTTCAATTTAGAACCACCAAATTTGGTATCATGAAACTCTAACTTAGACGGGAGACTGTTTTTGGAACGGGTCGTGGCGCGGTGGGTCAGAGCCCCCTCCCCCTGCCCCCTCCCCCTGCAAAATTTTCGTAAAATATACCGTTTTCAATTTAGAACCACCAAATTTGGTATACTATCTAATGGTGTTCTAACTTAGAAGGTAGACGGTTTTTTGTAAAGGGTCGGAGCCTGGGGTTCAGATCCCCCTCCCCCATAAAAAAAATTCGTGAAATCCACAGTTTTCAATTTAGAACCACCAAATTTGGTATACTATATCATGGTACTCTAACTTAGACGGTAGACGGTTTTCAGAACTATTCGGGGCACGGGGGGTTAGACGCCCCCGTCAAAATTTTCGTAAAATCTACAGTTTTCAATTCAGAACCACCAAATCTGGTATTCTAACTTACACCTCGTGGTATTCTAACTTAAACTGTAGACGGTTTTGGGAAGCGGTTGGAGCCCGGGGGGCGGAGTCTCCCCATACAAAATTGCCGTAAAATCTAGTGTTCAATTTAGAACCACCAAATTTGGTGTATTATCTCATGGTACTCTAACTTAGACGGTAGACAGTTTTTGGAACGGGTCGGGGCCTCGGGGGTTTAGAGCCCCCCTATACAAAATGTTTGTAAAATCTACAGTTTTCAATTTAGAACCACCAAATTTGGAATACTATCTCATGGTATTCTAACATAGACTGTAGACGGCTTTTGGAAAGAGTCGGAGCCCGGGGTTCAGAGCCCCCCTTCCCCCCATATGAAATTTCGTAAAATCTAGTTTTCAATTTAGAACCACCAAATTCGGTATACTTAATGATGGCCCTCTAATTTAGACGGTAGATGGTTTTTGGAACCGGTTAACCCCCACCCCGGTACAAAATTTTCCTAAAATATACCGTTTTCAATTTAGAACCACGAAATTTCGTATACTATCTCATGGTGCTCTAACTTAGACTGTAGACGGTTTTTTGTAAAGGATACTGAGTCCGGGGTTCAGAGCCCCCCCCCCTCCCATAAAAAATTCTTGAATTCTACAGTTTTCAATTTAGAACCACGAAATTTGGTATACTATCTCATGGTACTCTAACTTAGACGGTAGACAGTTTTTGGAATAGGTCGAGGCGCGGGGGTAAGAGCCCCCACATACAAAATTTTCGTAAAATCTATAGTTTTTACTTTAGAACCACCAAATTTAGTATCATGAAACTGTAACTTAGATATGAGACGGTTTTGGGAACGGATCGGGGCCCGGGCGGTCAGAGCCCTCCCCCACAGAATTTTCGCAAAATATACCGTTTTCAATTTAGAACCACCAAATTTGGTATACTATCTCATGGTATTCTAACTTAGACTGTAGATGGTTTTTTGGAAAGGGTCGGAGCCCGAGGTTCAGATCACCCCCCCGCCCATAAAGAATTTCTTGAAATCAAGTTTTCAATTTAGAACCACCAAATTTGGTATACTATATCACGGTACTCTAACTTAGGCGGTAGACGGTTTTCAGAACGGGTTGGGGTACAGGGGTAAGAGCCCCCCTCCCCCATACAACATTTTATCAAAATCTGTATGTTTCAATTCAGAAACACCAAATTTTGTGTCATGAAACTCTAACTTAGCGGGAGTTGGTTTTTGGAACGGATCGGAGCCCGGGGGGGGGGGTCAGAGCACCCCTGCCCCCCAAGTCGTACAAAATTTTAAATTTTCGTAAAATCTACAGTTTTCAATTCAGAACCACCAAATCTGGTATCCTAACTTAGACCTCGCGGTATTCTAACTTAGACTGTAGACGGTTTTTTGAAGCGGTTGGAACCCGGGGGTCAGAGCGCCCCCCTACAAAATTGCCGTAAAATCTAGTTTTGAATTTAGAACCACCAAATTCGGCATATTATCTCATGGTACTCTAACTTAGACGGTAGACGGTTTTTGGAACGGGTCGGGGCCTCGGAGGTTTAGAGCCCCCCCCCTACAAAATGTTCGTAAAATCTACAGTTTTCAATATAGAACCACCAAATTTGGTATACTATCTCATGGTACTCTAATTTAGACGGTAGACGCTTTTTGGAACGGGTCGGGCACGGGGTCAGAGCCTCCCCATATATTATTTTCGTAAAAACTAGAGTTTTCAATTTAGAACCACCAAATTTGGTATACTATATCATGGTACTCTAACTTAGACGGTAGACGATTTTTGGAAAGGGTCGGAGCCCGGGGTTTAGAGTCCCCCCCCCGCCCCATAAAGAATTTCTTGAAATCTACATTTTTCAATTTAGAACCACCAAATTTGGTATACTATATCATGGTACTCTAACTTAGGCGGTAGACGGTTTTCCGAACGGGTCGAGGCACGGGGGTTTACCCCCCACATACAAACTTTTCGTAAAATCTACAGTTTTCAATTTAGAACCACCAAATTTGGTATACTATCTTATGTTATTCTAACTTAGACTGTAGATGGTTTTTTGGAAAGGGTCGGGCACGGTGTCAGAGCCCCCCTCCCCCCATAATTTTTTTTCGTAAAACCTAAAGTTTTCAATTTAGAACCACCAAATTTGGTATACTATATCATGGTACTCTAAATTAGACGGCCGACGATTTTTGGAAAGGGTCGGGACCCGGGGTTCACAGCCCCCCCGACCCATGAAGAATTTCTTGAAATCTACAGTTTTCAATTTAGAACCACCAAATTTGGTATACTATATCATGCTACTCTAACTTAGGCGGTAGATGGTTTTCAGAACGGGTCGGTAACTGGGGTAAGAGCCCCCCCTCCCCTCCACATGCAAAATTTTCTTAAAATCAATATTTTTCAATTCAGAACCACGAAATTTTGTGTAATGAAACTCTAACTTAGCGGGAGACGGTTTTTGTAACGGATCGGGGCCCGGGGTGTCAGAGCCCCCCCCCCTCTACAAAATTGCCGTAAAATCTAGTTTTGAATTTAGAACCACAAAATTTGGCATATTATCTCATGGTACTCTAACTTAGACGGTAGACGGTTTTTGGAACGGGTCGGGGCCTCGGGGGTTTAGAGCCCCCCCCCATACAAAATTTTCGTAAAATCTACAGTTTCCAATATAGAACCACCAAATTTGGTATACTATCTCATGGTATTCTAACTTAGACTGTAGATGGTTTTTTGGAAAGGGTCGGAGCCCGGGGTTCAGAGTCCCCCCCCCCCATAAAAATTTCTTGAAATCTACAGTTTTCAATTTAGTACCACTAAATTTGGTATACTATCTCATGGTACTCTAACTTAGACGGTAGATGGTTTTTTGGAAAAGGTCGGAGCCCGGGGTTCCAAGCCCCCTCCCCCTCTCCTCATAAAGAATTTCTTGAAATCTACAGTTTTCAATTTAGAACCACCAAATTTTGTATACTATCTCATGGTACTCTAACTTAGACGGTAGATGGTTTTGGGAACGGGTCGGGCACGGGGTCAGAGCGCCTCCCCATAAAAAAATTTCGTAAAATCTACAGTTTTCAATTTAGAACCACCAAATTTGTTATACTATCTCATGGTACTCTAACTTAGAATGTAGACGGTTTTTGGAAACGGTTGGAGCCAGGGGGTCAGAGCCCTCTGTACCAATATTTGTAAAACCTACAGTTTCCAATTTAGAACGACCAAATTTGGTACACTACCTCATTGTATTCTATCTTAGACCGCAGACGGAAAGGGTCGGTGCCCGGTGTGAAGGGGGCCCATTCAAAATTTTCGTAAAAATTGCAATTTTTACTCTTAAGAACTGCATCCCAATACAGCACTCCATTACCCCATCTACGGTCTAGGTTAGAGGCCGTAGATAACAATAAAGTGAAAAAAATATCCGGTTCATGGTGTATTAAGAACACAAATTAATAAACGTTAGCTTTCACCACCAACGGTTGCCTTATCAGGCAAAAATACAATGTAATGTAAATAAAGTAAATTCTTTTTTGCTTCGTATAATTAAATTAACTAAATCAAAAAATTTAAAATAAGTTTACTGGAAATTTACGGAAATACCTTTTTCATTCATTAACTTTCACCCGCAGAACTTGGTGATTTTACAAATAGTAATATTTACCCGGGAAATATCGGGTACCCCTGCTAGTAAGAACTAAAGATAATGTTACACTTTTAGTCAGGTACAAAACAATAATTAGAAAGCCCTAGGACTGGGCCTGTTTAGCAATTTTCAGTCTGCCGTGCTAATTTTCATAAGGTTTGCATAGAAGTCCAAGATTTTAGCAATGCGCTTTTCTGAGGTTGGAACTATTAAGCAGACCCTAGGCCTAGGGCTTTTTGATAGTTTTCAGTCCTCCGAGCTGATATTAATGTAGTTTTCATAGAAAATAAAATGAATTCTGTTTAAATGTTACTCGAGCACAAAGCATTAATAGATACGCCCGAGACCTAGGCATATGCGTTTATTAGTAATTTTTACAATGCTGTGACCATATGAGGTTTGCATGACAAATCAATTTAAAAGTGTTACGCTTATCAAAAATTATTTAAAAGTCCTAGGCCTAGCGGCCAAGAATTAGTATTTGGTGCCTAAGTGAAAGCGCAACATTATTAACTTAATTTGTTATGCAAACCTGATAAATATGACCACAGCGATTAAAAGTTACTAAAGAGTCCTTGTAAGTAATATTTTTTGACCGAGTGCAAGTGCAATTTACGAAATGTCAACAGGTCAAAATATCTAAAGTAACAATGAAATTTGGAACATTTCTTTTTTTCTTTCTTTTTATTTCAGTTTTGACCGTTGTATTAAGTTTTAAAAACATATATTTCTCTTATCGTTTACCTTCATTGTGCTTTTAACAGAATTTCTTACCATGTTTTGGGTATTTTATTTTGTGTGGTTGCAGTTTTTTTAATGTTTTGGGCATTTTATTTTGTGTGGTTGCAGTTTTTTTAATGTTTTGGGCATTTCATTTTGTGTGGTTACTTGTTTTTATGTTTTGGTAATTTTACTTTGTATGGGTGTTTTTGTTATGTTTTTGTTATTTTCTTTTCCGTGGTGGTTTTAATGTCAACAGGATGAAAAGGGGAAACTGTGGATAGTCACGATGCCTACTTGCTTATAACTTTTTTTTCAAATACAGCACATGATTTTGTATTGATTTATACCACTTACTCATTAAGCGACTACAGGTTTCTTTAAATATGAACTTTTTTCTTAGAGCCTTTTGTTTCCTCTACCTAGCTTTTTCGGCTCCGCAATTTCTTTTTTTGGTTTTAAAATATTTTCCTTATTATTAATCTGTTTTCTCATGCAAACTCTTTATGTAAGGTATGTTTATTCTATCGAAGTATTTTGCAATTATACGTGAAGCCCTGTTGCTGAAGTAAAAAAATATTTCCAACTGAAACAACGCAGTTCAGATATTTTCCCGCTGTTAACTCAAAGAATGAAAAGAAAAACAACAAATCTGTGCAATGGTTGAGGCATGAGACAGTACTTACTGGTAACCAGGCAAAGTTTTAAGGAAAAATGAGCTTAGGAATTTCTAACTTCAACAAAAAAGATCATCCGCACTGTATCCCTCCCCATCCCTAGTGCCGGCCTTTGAACGTCTTAAGGACACATCTGTATCGTAATTGCCTGAGCATTCGCGACAATCTTCTGGTGTCGTAGTAGAAAAACACACTTCCTACTTCTCCTAAATTGCTTGGATGTAATGCCAACCAACAAAGTTTTGCTCTGGCATTGGATTTCTGTTGCTTTTGATGGAATACTTTTCCCCTGGGGCTCACCGCTTTCAGTATAGTCTTCAGGACACACGGCAATACACCCCAACGTAAAACACCAATTTCACGGCAATTAACTGCAATTAGCGAAAGAGAGGGGCGGTACAGAAAATAAGTCGAACGAGACAGATCTGAACTTAGAAAGTCGGGGGAAGGTGTTGCATGAAAAACTGTGTTTGGCTTACAGACCATTTGGCACGTAGGGACGTAGGTTTTGTTTAATACGTTACGGGGTAAACAAATTGTTTTTTCAGTATAACAATTTTCTTTCATACGCGTGGCGCAGCACAGAAAAAATTTGAATTTATTTTTGAGAATTAGCATGACGCCTACCGGCCCAGAGTACAGCTGCCCAGTCCGCGCCTGCTGCCGCCTCCGGAACCTGGCTCCCGGGTTCTTCGCATCTGTTGATCCCTTGCCTGGAACGTCCCTGCTGTAAAATACATGTACCTCTGCGTTTTAGAAAAACAAAAGATATGATGCCGATCTTTAAACTTAACCACTTCTTGTGACCGCAGGTACGAAAATCTTAAACTTCGCTTAAACCGTAACTGGAGGAACAAGCTTCACGTGATTGTCTGTATTCTGAGTGTTTTATTGAATGGTTGCTCATCAGTTCGTAGTTGACTGGCGAACAGGGAACGTGCTTGTTGAAACCTTTGTTGTGCGTTGGCAAGTGATAATAGTGGAAATATATCATTCTAAATATTTTGGAAAGAGAAAGTGCATTGTTTTCCGAAGGCAATATGCAGATGAAGAATGCAACATAAATAGTTAACTCACAAAAAGAAAATGATTTGCTGAAATGGAAAGGGTATTTATTTTGCCATAACAGAGTGCGAGGTGATTTACGGTATTGGCACTGTATTGAAAGAAATTATGTAAATTGTACTGGCTTTGCTAGTACTATTCTTATTGGAGATGAACACGGGATGCGCAATGAGAAACCACATAATATGCTCCAAGACCGGAGAAAAGTGATGTTGATGTTGCAAGAGCGCAAATAAAAGAACGAGCGAGAAATACGGACGAAGCCCCTGCACAAATTATTCAGACCGTGACAACGTCAGTGGCTACAGTAAATGCAGCTTACATGCCTATTATATATGCACTAAGGCAAGTTGTAAAACGAATACGAAGAGAAGACATGCCTGCGGAGCCTACGACTTTAAAACGGATCGATGCCCCAATAAATTTACAGGAGGAGATGGTGCAAAATTTCTTGGCAGAGATAGCCCATTTGGATATCAAAGAATTATTTTATTTTAAACGGAGAATAATTTACGAAAGCTCAAAGAAGCACCCCTCTGGATTATGGATGGGACATTTGAAACTTGTCCAACCATTTTTAGGTAAATATGTACCATTCATGCTATGGTTGAAACGAATCCAGAGATGCACAGACTTGTTCCACCAGTTTATGGATTACTTTCCAGCAAGTATAAAGAATATAATACTATTATACAGTATTTTTGCAGGATTTACAAGACTATGCATCAGACTATGATATTCAGCTTGCACCACAATATACGCATAATAATAGATTTTGAAATAGCTAACGTTATAATGCTGCTAAAAAGGAATTTGAAAGCAGCACACACAAATGTTGTTGGTTTCATCTCGGAAAAAAATGTGCTGAGGAATATCCATCCTCTGGCATAGCCTTGGAATAAAGGGAAAACAGTGAGTTTGCTCTCAAAGTCAGACATTTGCAAGCACTCGCATTTTTTTCATCTGATGAAATTCCAGCTGCTTTTGAAGAAGTGAAATCAATTTTACTAGAATATGCAGATTCTGTAGTTCAGTGGTTTGAGGAAAATTATGTTCTTGGAAAATTTCGTGGAAGCAGAAGAAACAATCCAAGCAGAAGCCCTCCGCTTTTTCCACCAACAATTTGGTTAGTAAGTCAAAACAATTTATTTGGCTTTCCCAGAACACAAAACAAACTTGAAAGATTGGACAGACGCTGGAATACAATTCTGGGAGACAAAAAACTGTGACTGTACAAAATAATCAGTGAAATTACGAAAGAGCAGAGAACAACTATGGCTAAAATCGAAAGAGTGATAGCACAGATTCCAACAAATCCACCCAGAAGAGAAACGCTGGCAAGATAAAAAAGAATTCGAACTTCTTTGGCGCACAGAGACAATGTTAATATGCTGGACATTTTAAGAGGAATTTCATATAATTCTACACTTTACTAAAATGTGCTGGTATTTCTCACTAATTGAATTATACCTTTTACTAACTTGTATTTGAATTTTTCAAGAATGTAATTCCGCCGAAGATGCAAGAATGTAAAACAAAACGCAAAATTAAAAAAGACAAAATTTTCTAAACAGGATGTCAAAAACATAAAATGTCAAAAAGTAATCCAAAATGTGAAACAAATAAAAATTCAAACTGCAATCACAAGTCACAAGCATTACAAAAATGCGAAACGCTATGTAACAAGTACAACACAAAATAAAACAAATGCCAAAAAAAATGCATACGCTTTGTAAAATGTACAAAATAAAATAAATGCCATATTGATAAGGATTTCATGACAAGTCAAGTTAAAAATGAGCTTTTACTTAACTTCAAATAATAATTATTAGCCTCTACACCTTTTTAAGTCTTTAATAAGTGCAACATCATTAACCTGACTTGTCATCAAACATTATCAATATGACCATAGCATCCAACCACTTAAAAAACTTGTTAATGAATGAATTGAGGAATCCCAAAGTTCAGCGGGTGAAAGTTAATGGCTGTTTATAGTTTTGTACTCGAGTAAATGCGTAACACAATAAACTTGACTTTCTCTGAAAATTTTATGTATCTGAGCACGGTTGATTGAAAACTGATAAAAAGGCTTAAGGCCTGTTTATTAATTTTTGTGCCTCAGTCAGAACGCAGTACCATAACCTTGGCATGTTATCAAAACCTTATGAATACGTCGGACTAAAAATTCCTAAAAAAGGTTACGCCTAAGGTCTTGTAACTAAAGTTTTGTGACAGGGTAAAACTGCAACATTAATAACTTGACATGTTATGTTAACGTTGTGAATATGAGCACGGCGGATTAAAGATTTCAAGAAATAGCCTTTGGGATTAATGTGTTGTAGCTGAGTAAAAATGTAACATTATCTTTATTTTCTATATAAACCAAACTACGTGTTGAAATGGCCCAACTATATATACGTATACTTCAAACATATGCCTAAGCGCTGACAAGGCAAAAACAAAAGTGCAATTTTGTACGGTCCCTAACATTTTATGGCTAGCCTACATGGAAGTGGACACGTTGATATCAAAAACATACTTTTTGTACGGTCCATAACAAATAGCAATGGACACGTCGCAATCTTTTTTTTTGTAGGGTTTTAACGACCACCGTGATCAATTCAGTGGGTTATAAGCAGTCAGACGTTCCAAATTTTGGGCTACTGGTTCCTGGGAAGGGGACAGTCAGTGCCAGAAGTCAATCACAGCGTTCATGACTCACCGGGATTTGAACCAGGATCCTTCTCGACAAGTGGTCAGAAGCCAGCGCCTAGATCACTCCGCCGCCGTAGCGGCACACGTTGAAATGTATTTTTCATACGGACCCAAACGCTCTTATGGACATACTGGATTAAACTGGACGCAAATAAATCATTAGTATAATTTGTACTAGCAGGGATACCAGTTATTTGCCAGGTACATATTACTATTTGAGGAATCACCAAGTTCAGCGGGTGAAAGTTAATGAAAAAAGATATTCCTGCAATTTTCCAGTAAACTTATTTTAAATTTTTTTATTTAGTTAATTTAATTTTGCGATACAAAAAAGAAAGAAAAAGGAACGGGAATACTTACCTTCTAGGAGACATCTGTAGAACTGCCGTACATCTGGCGTATGCTTCTGTGTATCCCGCGACACAGAAATGCAATGTACCTATGTGATGTCGCATGCGTACGACTTCACATTGGCATTGATAATCTTTTTCTTACCGTTTTGAATTTTGAATATCTGGAACTCTCTATTTACATTACATTACATTTCTTTCTGATAAGCCGCTCGTTGGTAGTGAAAGCTAAACTATATAGATTTGTGTCTTTAATACACCATTAAACGCATATTTTTGCACTTTATTGTTATCTACAGTCCCTAACTTAGACCGTATGCAGGTTAGTTGGTTTGTTGATGGTTTATATTGCAAGGCCCTCAAAGGGACAAAGAGCGCCTTAGAACGTAGATAGGGTATTCTTAAGAATAAAAAACGGAGCTTTTTACGAAAAGTTTGTATGGGGCTCCCTTGACCCGGGCCCCGACCCATTCCAAAAACCGTCTACCATCTAAGTTAGATAACTATGAGTAGTATACCAAATTTGGTTGTTCTAAATTGAAAACTGTAGATTTTACGAAATTTTTATGAGGAGGGGGCTCTCAACCCCCGGGTTCCAACCCCTTCCAAAACGTCTAGCGTCTAAGTTCGAGTTTCATGATACCAAATTTGGTGGTTCTGAATTGAAAACTGTAGTTTTTAAGAAAATTTTGTATGTGGAGGGCTCTGACCCCCAGGGCCTAACTTAGACAGTAGTTCGTTCCAAAACGGTATACTGTCTAAGTTAGAGTACCATGAGATAGTATACCAAATTTGAGGGTTCTAAATTGAAGCTGTAGATTTTACGAAAACAATTTTATTAGGGGGGGGGTCTGACCCCCGGGCTCCAATCCCTTCCAAAAACCGTCTAGCGTCTAAGTTAGAGTACCATGAGATAGTATACCAGATTAGGTGGTTCTGAATTGAAAACTGTAGTTTTTAAGAAAATTTTGTATGTGGGGTCTCTGACACCCGGGCGTTGACCCGTTCCATAAACGGTCTGTCGTCTAAGTTAGAGTTCCATGAGATAGTATACCAAATTTGGTGGTTTTAAATTCAAAACTGTAGATTTTGCGAATTTTTTATGAGGGGGCGTTTACCCCGGGCTGCAACCCCTTCAAAAAATCGTCTAGCGGCTAAGTTAGAGTACCATAAGATAGTATACCAGATTTGGTGGTTCTGAAGTGAAAACTGTGGTTTTTAAGAAAATTTTGTATGTGGGGGGCTCTGACACACCCCCGCCCGGGCGTTGACCCGTTCCATAAACGGTCTGCCGTCTAAGTTAGAGTTCCATGAGATAGTATACCAAATTTGGTGGTTCTAAATTGAAAACTGTAGATTTTGCGAATTTTTTTATGATGGGGCGTTTACCCCATGGGCTGCAACCCCTTCAAAGAATCGTCTAGCGGCTAAGTTAGAGTACCATGAGATAGTATACCAGATTTGGTGGTTCTGAATTGAAAACTGTAGTTTTTAAGAAAATTTTGTATGTGGGGGGCTCTGACCCCCGGGCCTTGACCCGTTCCAAAAACGGTCTACTGTCTGAGTTAGAGTACCATGAGATAGTATACCAAATTTGGTGGTTCTAAATTGAAAACTGTAGATTTTACGAAAAAGTTTTTATTCGGAGGGTCGACCCCCGGGCTCCAACCCCTTCCAAAAACCGTCTAGCATCTAAGTTAGAGTACCATGAGATAGTATACCAGATTAGGTGGTTCTGAATTGAAAACTGTAGTTTTTAAGAAAATTTTGTATGTGGAATCTCTGACCCCCGGGCGTTGACCCGTTCCCAAAACGGTCTGCGGTCTAAGTTAGAGTTCCATGAGATAGTATACCAAATTTGGTGGTTCTAAATTGAAACTGTAGATTTTACGAAAACAATTTTATTAGGGAGTCTGACCCCCGGGCTCCAACCCCTTCCAAAAACCGTCTAGCGTCTAAGTTAGAGTACCATGAGATGGTATAGCAGATTAGGTGGTTCTGAATTGAAAACTGTAGTTTTTAAGAAAATTTTGTATGTGGAATCTCTGACCCCCGGGCGTTGGCCCGTTCCAAAGCAGTCTACTGTCTAAGTTACAGTTCCATGAGATAGTATACTAAATTTGGTATTTCTGAAGTGAAAACTGTGGTTTTTAAGAAAATTTTGTATGTGGGGGGCTCTGACCCCCCGGGCGTTGACCCGTTCCATAAACGGTCTGCAGTCTAAGTTAGAGTTCCATGAGATAGTATACCAAATTTGGTGGTTCTAAATTGAAAACTGTAGATTTTGCAAATTTTTTTATGAGGGGGCGTTTACCCCATGGGCTGCAAACCCCTTCAAAAAATCGTCTAGCGGCTAAGTTAGAGTACCATGAGATAGTATACCAGATTAGGTGGTTCTGAATTGAAAACTGTAGTTTTTAAGAAAATTTTGTATGTTGGGGGCTCTGACCCCCGGGCCTTGACCCGTTCCAAAACAGTCTACTGTCTAAGTTAGAGTGCCATGAGATAGTATACCAAATTTGGTGGTTCTAAATTGAAACTGTAGATTTTACGAAAACAATTTTATTAGGGGAGTCTGACCCCCGGGCTCCAACCCCTTCCAAAAACCGTCTAGCGTCTAAGTTAGAGTAGCATGAAATAGTATACCAGATTAGGTGGTTCTGAATTGAAAACTGTAGTTTTTAAGAAAATTTTGTATGTGGAATCTCTGACCCCCGGGCGTTGACCCGTTCCAAAAACGGTCTGCCGTCTAAGTTAGAGTTCTATGAGATAGTATACCAAATTTGGTTGTTCTAAATTAAAAACTGTAGATTTTACGAAAAAGTTTTCATTCAGGGGGTCGTCCCCCGGGCTCCAACCCCTTCCAAAAACCGTCTAGCGTCTAAGTTAGAGTACCATGAGATAGTATACCAGATTAGGTGGTTCTAAATTGAAAACTGTAGTTTTTAAGAAAATTTTGTATGTGGGGTCTCTGACCCCGGGCGTTGACCCGTTCCAAAAACGGTCTGCCGTCTAAGCTAGAGTTTCATGAGATAGTATACCAAATTTGGTGGTTCTAAACTGAAAACTGTAGATTATGCGAATTTTTTTTATGAGGGGGGCCCTCATAAAAAAAATTCGCATAATCTACAGTTTTCAGTTTTTTCAGGGCCCAGGCTGCAACCGCTTGAAAAAATCGTCTAGCGTCTAAGTTAGAGTACCATGAGATAGTATACCAGATTTGGTGGTTCTGAAGTGAAAACTGTAGTTTTTAAGAAAATTTTGTATGTTTGAGGCTCTGACCCCCGGGCGTTGACCCGTTCCAAAAACGGTCTACTGTCTAAGTTGGAGTACCATGAGATAGTATACCAAATTTGGTGGTTCTAAGATAAGAACTGTAGATTTTACGAAAATTGTTGTGAGGGAGGGGTATCCGACCCCAGGGCTCCAACCCCTTCCAAAAACCGTCTAGCGTCTAAGTTAGAGTTTCATGATACTAAATTTGATGGTTCTGAAATGAAAACTAGATTTTACGAAAATTTTGTATGTATGTGGGGGTGGGGGTGGGGTGGGGGGCTTGACTTCCCTGGCCTTGACCCGTTCCAAAAACCGACAACCGTCTAAGTTAGGGTACCATGAGACAGGATACCTGATTTGGTGGTTCTGAATTGAAAACTGTAGATTTTACGAACATTTTGTGTATGGGGGGCTCTGACCAACCTGGCCCTGACCCGTTCCAAAAACCGTCTACCGTCTAATATTTTTAGTGCCAAAGAAAAAGCGTAATATTCCTATCCTGTCTGAGTGTCCAAACTTTATAAATTTGATCAGGAAGCAAGACGTTCGAAATCGTACGTTTTCCTGCATTCGTTTTGTATGTAACCAAAATCTGTAGACGCGAAGAATTGACGTAGTCGACGAATTTGTCCGCGACGAATTGACGCTCGACGAATCGTCGTGGTCGACGAATTGACGCAGGCGACGAATCGTCGCAGTCGACGAATTGACGAAGTCGACGAATTGACGCTCGCGACGAATTGACGTATAACCTGAGCGCACAGGACCTTCCTACAATATCAGCGGACTTACTCCTTAACAACGGAGGTAGCACACAAAGTCGTACCCCAAACAAAGGCACTACTAACAAAAACTTGAGTTATTCTTACAAGGTACGTGTGGTCTTCAAATGGAGCTTCCACCAATCTCTCTTCCTACAGTCGATACAGAACAGCGTGTGCAGTATCCCGACGACGACATGACTTTTTCCAGTTATCCGGTGACCAGTCACCGTGTTCCTGACTCTAATGGGTTCCGTATGCCCTTGCGTCTGATATTACCTATCTTCAAATCCCTTAGCATAATTTGCATAATTCAACATCATAAATGTCAGCAGTTATCATTCCATTGCTAGATGAAAGAATCCCCACGTTTCTTCCATAACGGGCTCTCATGCTCTAGTCTCCTCCATGTTACTCTCGGTTACTTTCGTATTGTATCCACACACCTTCTATATGATCTTCTTCTGGGTCTTTTCCTGTCTCTTGGAATCCAGTCTTAACTTTCGGTCATCAAACCTTCTGGCAATATGTTCAGCCGATTGCCATTCCAGGGATATTACTCTGAGCACGATATCTTCCACTCTTGTTATTTTTCCTGATCCACGAGTTTCTCTTCTTACCTCTCCCCGTTACACCAAGCACACGCCTCTCCATGCTTCTTTCAGTTGTCTGCAGAAGCATGACAATTAAAAGGAGCATGGAGAGGTACGTCTTTCAGTTGTATGATTTATACATGATTATATATCTTATTTAATTAAGGTCCACGTCTGTGCTCCGTATTTAAGCACTGGAAGTATGCATTGATCCAATACTTTTCTTTTAAGACATTAAGGCATATTGCTGCAAAAAATTGTACTGATTCTTACAAAAGTTCTCCAACCAAGTTTTATACGCCGATTAATTTTTCATAATACGTACGTACACCGTACAGAAATTTTGGATTTATCATGCGACATTCCAAGTATTTCTCCAATACTCAGACACTTATTCGCATTCTTGAGTCTACGGTAAGATCATCACTGGTATATGCGGCGATCATTTCGCGCCCTAGCTTCGAAACACTGGTAAATGAAATCGAGAAAGTTCGAAAAAATTTCTTAGACACCTTTTTACAAATCGACTGGTGTTTATGTAGCGGACACCCCGACAGCTGACCTTCTGATATTATTCATGATGTCCTCTCCGCAATCTAAGTAGAAGGAGGGCACGCCAACACAAGTTTCTATATGGCATCATCAATTGAGAGATTGATGATATTCAAATTGTAAACCTATTAAGTTTCCGTGTCCCACGTTTACCGAGGACAAAATGTGAACTACTTGCAGTGGCATTTTGGAGAACTGATGCTGGTAAACATTCTCCGTTATGTAAAATGTATAATCTTCACAACTCACTTGAAGAATGTCCAGATATTTTTAATGTAAGTAATAATTTTTTTCATAAAACATGTTTTGCATGATTCGAAATCTCACTTGGTAATTATCACTGTAAATATAACTATAGCTATTCCTGTAATCAGATATACAATCTGTAGTGCCGAGCTTACAGAAAAATAAAAAAATACATCCACACATAAATCAATGTGATCTCGCTTTAAATTTGCTGTCCAAGGTAAATGTAGGTATTGGTTAACTCCAGCTTTCCCCCGTCAATCGATAAGTTTTTCATTTCTTGTTACATCATTGTACATACTTTTGTCTTCTGAAAATTAATTTTAACACCACTACTTTGCGCTTGCAGCATGTTCCTGGATACGTTAATGATAACCAATACTACGTCATTCGTATAGTTATGGGTCAATAAATACCTTCACTGAATACATCGGTTACTGGGAGAAGGCAGGAAGTCTTCTTTCGCAGTGCAGGCATTCCCAGACGACGGCGATAATACTCCTGACAGATTATCGTCGCGCCACAGTTACGCTTTTTAGTCAAGCAATGTAGATTATTTTTCTACTGATTAAAGATTCGCCTTTTGAGAAACTAGTCAATTCTGCTATTTTAATTCATCGCGCCATTCAAATTTGCCCGTACAAGAAGCCGTTTATTGAACTCCGAATAACTTTTGTTTTTCGCCTTGTGGCCAAAACTACTGACGGTTACCGACAAGAACATTCGTAGAGTTGCCTAGTGTGCCGCACATGACCTCGTATTCATATATGCTGCGTACCCTTTTACATACATCTGTACAGAAGTTTCTAAATATGTTGCAGGTGCTTGTATGACGGTGAGTAGCCAGTAGTAAGGGAATCTTTTCAGACATCGAGAACATCCAGGTAGTGAACGAACCGGTGTTTTAATCACATCGGGATGACACTTAGTGGTAATCTGACGCTTGTCTATATGATGGAATTCTTTAATAAATTACTTTAAGAAAAAGGTGACTTTGATTCCCTAAGATAACCTATATATTTATGTGTGCCTTTTTTTATACAACAATAAATTGGATTACTAATATATTTTTGTTGTTTTTGTTACCAATTTAATTATCTACCCCATATTTCCTTGTTAATATGCCTGAAACGCGATTAGTTTCAAAATATTTGATTTAAAACTGTATTGCATTCACTGCTTTCGAACATTTATGTAACATTAAGTGTTATGTAAATGAAATAAATTTTGCAGTGTCACAATAGAAAACTCCTTAAGTACATTACAGGGATCTCCCAAGTATTTGTTTGTCAAACTGAATTATTCTAAACTCAAAAAACAGATAATCAAGAATAAAAAAAACATTGCAAAATTGAAATTAAGAAGTTCAGTGATGGTCGAGAAAGGAATGTACCGTCGAAGGACACAGAAACAAAATTCCTTTCAAAATAAATTTGAACGATATAATGACACAATAAAAAGATACACCGATGAACCATTACATTATGGAACCTTTCAAAAACATTCTTGCTTTCCAAAGGCTTCGGTTCATTGTGAACTCCCCAATTCGTAGAGGGCGCTGCAAGTTCAATTTCATTCCATCCTTTCAGAAAAATTATTTCTTTCCAAAGGCTTCGGTTCACTGCCAACTCTCCCAAATTCATAAAGGCGCTACACGTTCAATTACTCTCCGTCCTCTCAGAAACATTCTTGCTTTCCAAGGCCTCTGGTTCACTACTAACTACCCAAATTGATAGACGGCGACGCACGTGCAGATTGTCTGCGTCGTTTTAGAAGCACTTAAAAATTCTTGTACAAAACTTGGACTAGTCTATCATGAAGAAAAATGCTCTCAAGTGAATATTGTGCTGCTGTTGATAACTCTTTTTGAAATAAAAAAAGTGAACTCTGAGATAACCTTGTTTTATTTGATATATTGTTTCAGGATATGTTTTATATATGTGCGGAATTTTAAAGTTTATTTTTTAATTCAATCTTTCAAAAGAGCGTTCGACATGAACCGTTTTCTGTCACCACCCTGAGCTCGTTATTTTGAGAGTATACTGCAAATATTTTTCGCAAGTGGTACGTAGTGGCAATAGTTGCTTTGCCATCGTTGTTGCACCTGTTACATAAAGATACTGACAAGCACTTATAATAACTCTCTGATAAGTATCCAATATGTAGCTTTGTTCCCACGAATTCATGTCAAATGAAAAGTCTTTCTACAGAGGAAGCAAACATGTTTTTTTCTGTGTCTAATTTGAAATCCCATGATCTAGATACAGAGAGAGGCGTAAGGGTATTTCGTTTTTACAGGGAACATTTCTGTTCTTTCTGGAGGTTAGGATTCAAAATTATTAAACCTCTTCAATTTGCACTAGTTTTTCATATAAAGTATTTTATAAATAAATTACTGATACACATAAAACTCAGTGTCTCATTCTGTGAATGTCAAGAAATTGACTTTTTCGATTACTTTTCTCTTAATTTTAACAATTTATATTTATTTTTTTTACTTTGGCTGGTACTCGCGTTTTGATATTGACGGCAAGTGTAGCGGTTATATAAATTTGAAAACAGTTCTTAAGAGGTGAGGAATTCTATACAATGCAAATTGTAGGTACTGAATGAATATAAACTGCGATTTCTACGTGTTCCTAGCTTCCGGTTGAAAGTTCGATTTATTGTTTCAAATCCAAAAATTCCAATTTCAAATTTTTCCGGCAATATTTCTACTCTTTTAAATTATTTAGGCGATTTTCTTTTTAATACAAAAAGAAGAAAGTTCCACTATGGTATTCACTTTCTAAATCTTTTGTTTTTCAGCTGCGAAATGTTTAAGAAAGTAACAGAAGATAAAAAATATGTATACTGTAACGTATACTCTATATTCACTTTCCTTTTGATTTTACTATCTCTGGTTATTTTATTTTACTATGTAAATTATCTTCCTACTGAACGAAATATTATTTCACCCCGCTGAATGAGATCTGGCAATGAGTGTAAGTCATGACGTGGTGGTAGCTAGTATATAGGCGCGTTCATCGAGACTTGTGTGGCGTGGGTTGTTGGTGTTGGTGGTGTGTTTCGTTGCGATGTGTATTGTTATAAGGTGTCGCGTGGTGTGTTGGCGTATGTAGTGATATATGAGTGCCTTAGTTGACCAGGAGTCATCATAATAAACAAGTTTTTCTGTAAGTTCAGTCTTTCTCAATTCATAGTTTTTGTCAGACCTCTGTCTGGCTGTTAGGTTTAATACTTACTATAAATAACCAGCGTTGAGACTTCGTTTAAGTTCGTAATTAACTAGTAACAACACCCTTTTGGGAATTCATTATTTTGAAGCTTAGTGCAAGTATATCATTAGTTAGCTGGTAAAAAGAGAATCATTCATAATAATTAGCTTAGCGGAAAGCAAAATAAAGCTAATTCATTATAATTGGCGCCCGAACTTTTCTCGAACACGAGATCCTGACTATTATTATCCATGTCTACCTTACCTGAGACAACTTCAAATTTCCACCTTCCGGCAAGTCTCGAGGGTAATGGTGTTTGTTTGGACAATTTGTACGAAGCCTGTGGCTCTGACTTTGATATGAATGATCTACACATACCCAAGCGTTCTTCACCATTTCGTAATGCACCAGCTTCTTATCACTCTGAGTCGCGGGTCGTACCTGAGGGAGTTCAATCCTCTCAGCGAAGCAGAATGCTTGCCCATTTCGTGCCGCATGCTGGCACAATTCATTTCAATGGTTTGGAGGGGTCCTTAAAGTTCCTCGAAGATCTGGAAGATCATTTTGATCTCTATAATATTCCGGAAGACTGCAAGGTCCAAATTGCCGGCACTTGCTTGAGGGATACCGCCAAGACCTGGTATCGGCAGTGGCGAGGGTCGAACCCGGATTCTCATTATGAGAATTTCCATGCAAAATTCTTGGAGGTCTTTCCTTTCGGCCTCAGTCGAGCTAGCCTTGCTCAACAGCTTTTTCGCGTCAACAAGGTCCCAATGATAGCCCTGTTGCATTTGCGTTGGAAACTACACGCCTATATAATCTATGGGATCCACATGCCAATCATGTTGACATGTTGGATACCCTCGTGCAGCAGCTCGACCCATTCTTACAAGATTTTCTTGAGGTTCGTCACCCTGCCACCATTCATGAATGCCTTCGCCTCATACGCACGTATGAAGAGCGACATGGCAAACATGGTTCGACTCATAATGCTCGGGCATCCCGCGAGGCTTATTACGAAAACCCTCAGCGGCATAATAGACAAAACTTTCAGCGCGAGCATACACAAGTGCCCACCCAAGCTTCATACGTTCCACCACACAGAAGAGTGGCGAACCAACAGCGAGTTTCTGAACAAGCTTCGGGATATCGTCATAATGCACAGTATGCTCGACCCCGTTTCACTCAGCAGCATTCGGAACGTTCTCATGCCCAGGGCAATGATAATTTTTCTGCCCGTGCTGAGGGCAGACGTAACGGATATGAACATGTCAACAGACACGCGGAGTTCCCGACGCGGGGTTCACGCAGTTTTCCTCATCGTGAAAATTTTCCCGATACCCGGCAGGGTCGAGGTTTCCAACCACATGATAACCCCACCAGAATTCCTTTAAACTTCCACAGGAAGTAGACGAAGGGTCGGTCCTGCTTCCTGATACCAAACATTCTGACCCTAAAACAATATTAGTGACTGTTCAAACTCCTCAGTTGCCTGATGTATTCTTGACACTTGAAGACATTATTGTCGAGACAAAGTTCGACACTGGGTCTGAGATATCAGCCCTAAATACAAAGTTTTGCAATGATGTTTTTTCGGCAATACACGTTCAGCCTGCAACGCAGTATTTGCGAGGTGCAAATAATGAAATTTTCAGTATCTCAGGAACTGTCACATTATCTTTAGGGCTGGGAAAAGCTCGGTTTACACATTCTTTCCTGCTTATAGACGAGCTACCCGTGAAATGTCTCATGGGTATGGACTTTATTACCAAGTTTCAAATAACTTTGAATTTTGTACAACATGTGATTTCCTTTCCGGAACCTGTCGAAATGATTCCGACGGTTCCTGTAGATATTACGAGTTTATTGTTGAGTGACCAATTGAATGAGGGGCAACGAGACCAGCTTTCTCTCCTTTTACAGGAAAGCCCTGGTTTATTTTCGGATCAACCTGGTTTCACACAGGTGGTTTATCATGTTATTGACACTGATGGTTCGAAACCCATTGCGACGAAACCTTACCCTTGTGCTCCACATAAAAAACAGGAAATGCAACGTCAAATTGCGGAAATGATTAAGCAGGGCATAATCAGGGAATCAACAAGCGCCTGGGCGGCCCCTGCCTTCTTGGTTCCAAAGAAACAACCAAATGAATTTCGTTTCGTGACAGATTTTCGCAAGCTCAACCAAGTCACAAAAACAATCAATTATCCCCTACCTGTCATGTCACATATTCTAAATGACTTGTCGTCAACCAAATGGATGTCAACTTTGGATTTGGCGAGTGGATATTGGCAGGTGGCAGTACATCCGGACTCGGTCGATAAAACAGGCTTTGTGACTCCTTTTGGGGCCTATGAATATTTACGTATGCCTTTTGGTTTAGCTTCTGCACTTGCTACTTTCCAAAAGCTTATGGACACGGTTCTCAGACCTGTCCTGGGTCCCCATGTGCATGTCTATTTGGATGACATTATTATCACATCAGAGACTTTTGACGAGCACCTTTCTCTGCTCAAACAGGTGTTCCAACTCATATACAATGCTGGCTTGACGTTAAAACCTAGTAAATGCCAGATAGCGAGGGACGAGATTGTATATCTGGGGTTGAAAATTACTCCCCACGGTTTATTCACTGATAATGAAAAAATTAGGCCTATTGTTGACTTTCCTCGGCCTAAAACAGCAAAAGAACTATCCCGCTTTCTGGGAATGACCGGTTGGTATCAGCAGTTCGTCCCCGCTTATGCTACAATATGTGAGCCATTGTATGCTTTAAAGCGTAAATACAAGAAGTTTATTTGGACACCTGAGGCTAACGCTGCATTCGAAACACTGAAGTCTGCATTGACTCAGCCTCCGGTGTTGGCTTTCCCGGATCATTCTAAGGAATTTGATATTTATACTGATGCATCCGGAGTTGGTCTTGGTTGCGTTTTGTCACAAGCTGGGCATCCAATAGCTTTTGCGTCTCGTACTTTAGCCAAAGCTGAACGCAATTATTCAGCTACGGAACGTGAATGTCTTGCTGTTGTGTATGCACTGAATAAATTTCAATGTTATCTTAATGAATTGACAGTTAACATAATTACGGATCATTCTGCCCTTCAGTATTTGAATTCTGCTAAGCACCTATCTCAAAGACTTATGAAGTGGGCTCTGAAGTTACAAGAGAGCAATATCAAAATTTCATATCAGCCAGGTCATAAGAATCAATTACCGGACGCATTATCTCGCGTTCCGATTAGTGGGGTCCCCACCGAAACTACTCCTGGATGTCAGCCTTTACTTCTGATAGCTGATATCACATCCAGAGAGCAGATAATGGCAGAATTAATAAATGATCCAGATTTTGGGGATATTTACAATTTTTTGCTTGCGGGTTCGCCCCTACCAAGTGATCCTTCTCTGGCTGGAAGGTCACAACATTTTGAAGTAATAGAGGGTCTTCTTTATTATACAAAGTCTCGGACTACTAGGGCAGAGTTTCGCCCATGTATTCCGCGAACCCTTAGAATGGCTCTTTTAAATGAATTTCATGACAAACCTCTTGCAGGCCATTTAGGTATTCGCAAGACCCGTTGTAAATTGCGGGATGTTGCCTATTGGCCTGGCATGTACCAAAGTGTGCTCGCATACGTTCAATCATGTCACTTGTGTCAGATTAATAATTACCGTAATGTAAGACCGGCCGGTCACTTGAAATCTAGTTCAAGTTCTCATGTGTTTGATATTATTTCCATAGATTTATTGGGACCTTATCCATTATCTGTTAAAAATAAAGCTCGTTATGTTTTAGTACTAACTGATAATTTTTCTAAATGGGTTGAAGTTTTTCCCATTAAAGCCGCTACGGCTGAGGTTATTTGTAATGTCTTAGTTAATGAAGTATTTTCTAGATATGGTGCACCTAATTAAGTAGTTTCGGATAATGGTCCTCAATTTATTTCTGACATTTTTGAAAGAATGTGTGCGAGATTACACATTAAACATAAATTCATTTCCCCATATCATCCCCAGAGTAATCCGGCGGAACGTGTTAACCGAACGCTAGTGAAAATGATTGCGACTTTCGTAATGGACCATCATGAAAGATGGGATGACCATTTAGAACTTTTTGCGTTCGCCCTCCGCTCGTCTGTCCACGAGTCTACTAAAATTACTCCTGCAGAACTTTTTCTGGGTCGCAAAATTAAAACCCCTTTTGAAAATTTAACGGGGATTATCGACGAATTAAACCAGCGACCAACTCCGAAATCAGTACACATTATGGCAGAAAAAGCTCGTGTTGCAATGCTAGGAGCACAAGCGGCTCAAGCACGATATTATAATTCTAGGCGTAGGGAACCAGATCTTGTCGTTGGAGATCTCACTCTCGTGGAAACGCACTTCCAGTCTTCTGTTTCGCATACTTTAGTGAAGAAATTTGCACCCAGCTACGAAGGTCCATATCGGGTGGCAAATGTCTTTGAAAATAATATTGTTCTGGAGAAACCGAACAACCATTTTCAATATGTACATGTTGATCAATGTCGCAAGTATCATGAACGGAATATCGATTTCATTATCAATCCTACTCAACCTTCTGCGCCACAGACTCAAGAATCTATATCTCATGTTCAATCGCCAGAAATTTTGGACGAACCACCGAACATTTTTGAAGAATCACCAGTGATTTTTCCTTCACCTCCCCCTCCAGAAGGGTTTCTACACACGCAACCTGATTCTCCCATGAGACCAAGGCTCGAATCGAGTTCGTCGAATACTAGTATCGTTCCTTTCCCTCCAACCATTGCCAAGACTATTGCTGCGCCGTTTCCGGTTACCTCTGCACCAACGCGGGATACTTCTTCTTTGAATACCTCGTCGGAAAGTATTCCTATAGGCAAATCTAAACATCGCCCTGCACGACCGCTGAATTACAGCAGCGACTCAGAGGCGTCGGACATTTCGGACTTATCAGTTATGAATCCAACATTTCATATTCCACACCGTCCAGCACCACCAAAAGCTGGGCGCAAACGTGACTTGTCTCCCCAATCTGCTTCGCCGCAACAGCGACGAAGGCAGAAATCTTTGCATCCACCCGGGTTTCGCCCCTGGAACCTACGTTCAGGGCAAACAGGGCCGATGCCTGCTACTACTGTCATGCCCCGTGGGCGTAAACGAAAGCAAGCGATGTGGCCGGAGACACGTCCGTCCAAAAAGATACTGGAAGGACACAACGGGCCCCAGCACCAAGGGACTTCATATCCAAAGCCTGGGGGAGCCCGTTCCTATCAGCCGCAGCAGGGATTTCCGGACCGCCAGACTTCTGATGTTCCTGACCGTTCTTCTCAGCCGCAAGGGATTCCGGACCGCCAGACTTCTGACCGTTCTTCTCAGCCGCAGGGATTTCCAGACCGCCAGACTTCTGACCGTTCTTCTCAGCCGCAGGGATTTCCAGACCGCCAGACTCCTGACCGTTCTTCTCAGCCGCAGGGATTTCTGGACCCACAGAGTTCAGCCGTTTCGGACCGAAGGATTTCCGCCATTCCTGATCGTTCCCGTCAGCCGCCGGGATTTCCTGACCGACAGCAGACCGATGTTCCAGTTCCATTCCCGTCCCGGAAGAGATCCAAGCCACCTGATTTTACCAGTCCCATGAGGCCTGGAAAACGT
This sequence comes from Macrothele yani, assembly GCA_039090855.1. Lineage (NCBI taxonomy): Eukaryota > Metazoa > Arthropoda > Arachnida > Araneae > Macrothelidae > Macrothele > Macrothele yani. Next base: position 75,310,211 of record CM077017.1, on the reverse strand, counting down.
TATCGCACTAGAATTTTTTATGCGTCCTCGAGATAAGTAAGTTCTCGTGGACAGGTTCTTTTCTCAGTTTGTTGTTTTTCCTGCACGACCAGTTGGCGTGTCAGAATTTCTTTTTTTCGTGTGGGCCTATGCATTCTTTTTTGTGTATATATGTGTTTTTTTTTATATTTCTTCTATGTCCATCTACTAATCCACTTTTTTATATATATCTATGTGCTTAGGGGTAAAATAATAAAATTGTTACTGTTAGGCAGCTTCAGGCAATCTTCGCTGCTGATACAGTTGGTATGTATTTCAACGACTAAGGCGAACGTAATTTGAAATGAAAATAATAAAATTGTTACTGTTAGGCAGCTTCAGGCAATCTTCGCTGCTGATACAGTTGGTATGTATTCACCGAATGATGAGCACGTCATTTGAAATTAAAAAAGTGATTCCTGCTAGGCAGAATAAAAGGAAAGTATGCCGATGCAGGTTTGGTTTGTTCTACACTACAAATTTCACAGTCGAATACAGATTTCTTCATTTGTCATGCCAAGATTGATAATGTAAATACGGCTACCACCAAACAACAAATCAAAAAAGAGGTCGAGAAACGTCAATCAACGAAATGTAAGACTTACACTCCAAAATTGATAGGTTTTTCGGACATAAAAAAAGAAAAGAAAAAAGAAAAAAAGAAAAAAAGAAAAATTAAGGGGGAGATGATGTAACGTATACTCTATATTCACTTTCCTTTTGATTTTACTATCTCTGGTTATTTTATTTTACTATGTAAATTATCTTCCTACTGAACGAAATATTATTTCACCCCGCTGAATGAGATCTGGCAATGAGTGTAAGTCATGACGTGGTGGTAGCCAGTATATAGGCGCGTTCATCGAGACTTGTGTGGCGTGGGTTGTTGGTGTTGGTGGTGTGTTGCGTTGCGTTGTGTATTGTTATGAGGTGTCGCGTGGTGTGTTGGCGTATGTAGTGATATATGAGTGCCTTAGTTGACCAGGAGTCATCATAATAAACAAGTTTTTCTGTAAGTTCAGTCTTTCTCAATTCATAGTTTTTGTCAGACCTCTGTCTGGCTGTTAGGTTTAATACTTACTATAAATAACCAGCGTTGAGACTTCGTTTAAGTTCGTAATTAACTAGTAACAACACCCTTTTGGGAATTCATTATTTTGAAGCTTAGTGCAAGTATATCATTAGGTAGCTGGTAAGAAGAGAATCATTCATAATAATTAGCTTAGCGGAAAGCAAATAAAGCTAATTCATTATAATACTTAGAAACGGTAGATCCAGAGGGAAAACGGCTCAGCTTCGGGATAGGGAATAGTTTGTAGTATTTCGTGAAAAGGAAATAATAGGAAAACATCAAGCATGCAGTAAGTAATTCTAGGCCAACTCCCACTGAATAATTATATATACTATATTTATAGACTAGATGTATGGTGATTATATTCATCGCTGAGCCACCACGAGTATTGCGGTTTTGACAAAATCAATCAACTTACGTGTTGTCGTTTTCCCAGATTTTCGAAATTCATGAATTGGATACATTGCACAGCAATATTTAACTGAAATGTGTTCCGGTAATGAAAAAAAAGGATTAAAAATAAAAAAAATAGAAAAAAATATACTTATGCCGGCACAACAGCCGTAAACTATCTGTCTTTATTGATCGTGAGTATCGTAGTTTGAGCCATCTGAAGCATGTTTTTCTCTTTTCCGTGAGATCTTTCAAATAATGAGATCAACGTAGGTATTATTTATGTTTATTTGGTTTTTCGAGAATGTGTGTTTAAAGTGGGTAACTTTAGTACGTGTTCATTTGCGATATCTACTTCTGGCATATCTGTTATTACCGAGGGCGTAATAGAAACAGTTAGAAATACAGCGCTAATATAGTTATAGGGTATCTATCTAATGGATTTGCTCCAGATTGTTCTTCCGTATTCCCAGTTTGCTATAAATGTCTCAGTTTAACTCCAGATAATTCTAAATACTGCGCACTTCACGTTATCCTCAGTCTCACTTTTTATGACATTAAAATGAACATTATCGTACAAAATACTATAAGCAGAAACATAATTGAGCTGCGTAGATATTCTTTGTTTAATGTATGTGTATTACACATTTGACTAGTCTAGATATATGTTCCACTTATTTCAGAAGCGTTTGTTATATCAAAAACTATTGGTATATTTTTTACCAGGTCTAATTCCAAAGTCATTTATTAAGTTATATGTCAACCAGATATTTTAGTAAACGGTCATAATGTAGGTTTGATTCCGATGGACATTACCTGAGGTGGGGCCATTACAAAGAGGAAAGGTATAGCCATACGCTTCAGGTTTCTAACGCTACACGGTAAAAGGAAGAAACAGGCAGGATACCTTTCTACGTCAGGGAGCGGTAAGGGAACGAAAAATTAGTTGGAGTACACTCCAAACCGTCGAGAAAGGAAAATGTAAAATCCTACAGGAGACATCATGCCAAGTGGTCATGCGACTCTGTAGCGCACGAAAGATCGTAGCTGCTGGACAGTGAGCACAGGCTGGTTCAAGTGCGAGATAATTTTGAGGATCGTGAAGTTAGGTTCTGCGAGTTATTTAAAGTATATTACTTTAGTTAATTTGATTTGCTTCCAATTAAATTTAAAATAATTTTTGCATAGTAATAGCGGAGGTGTACAAAGTAGGATCGTTTTTTGATCTTAGTTTGGAAACTTTTGCTAAAACCTGCATTTCCTCTACAGAGTTAAACGGTATTAACATTTCCTCTAGAGAGTTCTATGGTATTAACATTCATTGCTCGGCTTCCGATGCTTTACCTTCTTTTCTTATAGATATGCAGTAAAATAATTCCTTCTTTCATATAGGGGTTCATTTATTGTGTACAAAGCATCCAGTTTATTATAGGTCTTTAGTAAAAATAGTCCTACGTTCACATAGTGCGTAATTTATTCACTGCAGAACATCATGAAAATTACAATTATATCAAGGACGGTAAGTGTCTCACATTGTAAGTCGCTCTTGATCTTTCGATGAAGGACCAGGTACTATGAATGGGCCTGTCCCTTAGTCTTAGTGTATACATTGGAAACCAGAACAATAATTAATCTGCAGGAGAAAACCAGCAACCTGAATTTTACGTATTGCAAATCTCTGTCACGCAGATGCGCACGTTAATTTCAAGAGTTTGGTAAGCATGACTGCATTTGATACAGGCTTGTTACAGCAGGGTTCGCTGAACTGCCGTTTTAGACATACTTCCGTTAACAACCTGATTTACTCGGCTAGTGATTTGCTCCCCTGTTGAGTGTTGATCGGCTCTCAAGCACCTTTGAAGCCAACGTTCACCTCTCACAACAGTGGCACGTGGTGCTTCTCAGTTTTCACTTCGCTTATTCGCAATAGTGCCATTTCTCCAATCACAATACACTTTAACCACAGCAGCACGAGAACAGTTCACAAACGCGCTTTTTCAGAAATACTGCCACTCTTGCCCCGAGAGCCGATAATCATTCCTTTTTGCAAATCTGATAAGTCGCCCCTTTTATCCATGACAGCAACGAGTGATATATTTTCAGAAAGCTTGCAGCACACCTAATGTACCATCGATACCCAGCTAACGACACTTGCCTTCTTTCATTGGCAACCGCTGTTGACCTCAAAACTAGGGCGTGGTCACAATAATGTGACTCGACTGTGTATATCGATAATGTCCCTAGTCCCTACAATCATAAATTTCATTTATTAAACAACGGAAATATGGTATTTAGCTTTCATAACTTTTCGAAGAACAGCTCTTACGAAACCATCCAATGACATACAATTCGAAGGGTTTTAACAGGAATACAATAGCTTAGGATCCCGAAACTTCTGGATTGGAAGTAATTTTATTTTGCAAATCGTGATTTCCTTTTTACATTTCTGAGCTGAAACGCTAGTTGAGCACAAGAAGCAAATAATGTCTTACTGAACAGTGGTTTATATTTCTGCCTGCTATTAATGAAGGAGACTTGTGTTTTCCGAAAGGTCGAGCTTGATTTCTTACGGAGAGTAGAAAATAAATCAAAACAATCCTATGATATCGAATTCGAATGGTTTTACCAGGAATTCCGTAGCTCAGGATCCCGAAAGTTCCGGATCGGAAGCAATTTTTTTTTTGTAAATTGTGATTTCCTTTTTACATTTTTCTCTCGAAAGCAAGTTGAACACAAGAAGCAAATTATATCTTACTAAACAGTAGTTTCCTTTTCTGTGTGCTGTTTAAGAAAGATACATGTGTTTTCGGAAAGTTCCAGCTTCATGTTTTACAGAGAATAAACAATTAAACAATATAATTGTCCTAAACCTAGATGAACTTTAAAAGCTCCGTGGAGCTAAAATATTGCTGTTTTGTGACACAATTTTTTTTACTGCCTTTCTTAGATTGGGTGGGAAACTTATCTTAAATTGATTTGTAAAGTACCCTTTATGTGGGAAACTTATCTTAAATTGATTTGTAAAGTACCCTTTATGTGTCATACGAATGGATCATATTTTCTAAGAAACGTATTGTTAATACATGTATTACTTATCCACCATAGAATTGTTTTGAGTTATCGAACACCCATGCAATTGTCTGCAGTAATCAGTACGAATTTCGCATGCACTTAAATGCTTAAAAATAGTATTTGTTCCAGACTAAAGCAAGTTTTACTTTAATAGGCTATGAACCGCGAAATTACCTCTCTCGGTCATAGTCTCAAACCCAAAAGTGATAAACGTCAAGCCCAAAATATCATTCAACAATTAATATAAAACACCTAGCTTGGCTGTAACGCCTGGGGAAGTGTTAAAAGTTCTAATTGATATTAGCAAAACTGAATTAGATTATTTATTTACTTATTTATTTCTTTATTTATTTATACACTATCTACCAACAAGTAATTGGACACTCCTGCAATCGACGATATCTGCGGTCCTAATACACGTCACGGCCGCCGCCGCCGTTAAATATCGTGTGGGAAACAACAACGCAACCAGTCGCATGCAAGATGTCACGCAGTTCGGAGCTCTCTGATTTCGAGAAAGGTGTAATCGTCGGGTATCGCAGAAATGGCCGATACATACGTGACATATACAGCGAGTTGAAGTACCGAAAATCGACAGTGGCCTACATGATTGGCAAGTGGAAGGTGACAGATGACTGTCGGAATGTGCCCCTCCCGGCAGACCTACAAAACTGGGAGTTAGAGACCGACGGGTGCTGGCCAGACAAATTCGGAAGAATTACACCAAATCGATAGGCCACATCCGCGAGGAGTTTCAACAGGCATCCGGGAGTGTTCTTTTGATGAATACCATCCGTAAGGAAGCCCATCTGCTCGGTTATCATGGACGTGCTGTCACCCACAAGCCTTTGATCACCAAGTCCAATAACGCTGCTCGGCTAACGTGGTGCAAAGAACGTCGACAGTGGACCGTTGAACAGTGAAAACAGGTTCTGTGCAGCGACGAATCAGGGTTCACCCTCTATCGTTCGGATGGCAGGGTCTGGGTTTGGCGTCTGCCTGGAGAACGCCTCCTGCCGGAATGTATTGTGCCAAATTTGGAGTTCGGCGGCGGTGAAGTTATGCTATGGGGGTGTTTCTCCTGGTATGGCACGGGACCCTTGGTCGCAATTCCTGGTACACTCAACGCCGAGATCTACTGCATCATTTTGGATGACCATGCGTTTCCTACGTTGTTGCAGTTTTACGGGGTGGACCCATGTTACTTTCAGGATCACAATGCCACCTGTCATCATGTTGCGAGGTCCACCATGGCTTGATATGGTGACAATGCGGTTAATCGAATGGACTGGCCTGCGCAAAGCCCGGACCTTAACCCTATCGAGCACCTCTGGGACGAGTTGGAGCGTCGAATTAAGGAGTGCCCCCACCGTCCGAAATCGGTGAAGGAACTGACTTGTCTTCTCCAAGCCGAGTGGAAGAAAATATCGCTAGCCGTCGTACAACGCCTGGTTGAGAGTACGCCCCGGAGGGTCGCAGCTGTAATTGCCGCTCGTGGAGGCTCCCCTGACTATTGAAGGTGAATAAACTTCGTTTTCCTTTGCTATCACAGGTGTCCAATTACTTGTTGGTAGATAGTGTATATTATTTTCTTGAGAAAACCGATGTGCATGTCAACGCAGGAATTTCAGAAAAACGGCATAGCACTTTGTCTTATGAAGAATATATTGCATGTTTGAAACAAGTAATTTTTACACCTACAGGTTATACTTCCCTTGCCTAATTTTCATATTCATAGATGCGCACTTTGTTTTGTATCTAATGACTGAAAGTTGATGCCAGTTTTGACAGCAAAATTTAAATCTATTTAGTACCTTCTCCTAATTCGGAAGTGGAAAATGGAAGGATGTAAAACAAAATCAACATTAAAAAAGTCAATCGCATGTACCGTTAGAAGACTCAATATTAAAGATGTCGGTGATCGGCAGTAGATATGGGCCCTTCCGGAGAAGATTGGAACAGACCAAACCGATTGCAGCCGATAAAAAGGCTAACAGAATGGCTTTCCAACCGTGTATAGCAAGAGATCAAAATGGGTAAACATGGTGATCTGAGCGACTTTGCTCTAGCAAAATTTAGCGAACTTACTCGGGTTATTACGTTTCAAATTTTCAAACGTCCACTTTCAAAACCTAACATAATTGAACTTCGAATGCTCAAAAGAAACAATCGATTAAAATCAGCAAAAAAAAACTAAATACTAGCGGGATAAAAGGATTTTCGAGATATGTGCAAAGTTTCGAATGCGAATCGAAGAGCCAACGGCAAAACGCGCTTTGGTTGAAGCTTAACATTTGAAATCCTAAAGAATTAGATAATGAGCATAAGGAAATTTCGTAGTTCGTTTGCAATACGAAAAGAGGGTCTTGAGAAATTTTAGTTCTACAATGGGTCAAAATATATGCTTCTAATTGGCAGACAGTGATACACGACAGCTTCGGTCTCATCACTCTGCTCCTCACTGCTGTATAACAGTTATGAACATAATTAGTCATACATTCTCTTCTAAGATCAAGAAACCCGAGAGACACAGTGCAGAGTGCGCCGCCATGGTGTCTCAGAAGGCTCCGTATCCCTCTCTCCAGTTTGAGACTAGTGCACGGAAATTAATGCACGGAAACTACCTTTGAAACTCTATTAACCGTTCAACCGAAGGAACAGCTTCCAGTGTCTAGCTCTGCAAAACCACGCATTTTCTCTTCCACACTCCCATATCATCATCATCATCATCATTGTCAACCATTATCAATCCACTGCTGGACGAAGATCTCCCAAAGTTTCCTCCACAACGGTCTGTCTTGTGCCAGTCTCCTCCATGTCAACCCTGCAAACTTTCGAATTTCATCCACCCATCGCCCATGTGGTCTCCTTCTCGGTCTTTTCCTGTCCCTTGGAATCCAATCTAAAATTTCGGCTGTCCATCGATGATCTGTCCTTCTGGCAGTATGTCCAGCCCATTGCCATTTCAGGGATTTAACTCTGATCATGATGTCTTCCACTCTTGTCATTTTTCGGATCCACGAGTTCCTCTTCTTATCTCTCCTGGTTACACCAAGTATGCACCTCTCCATACTCCTTTGAGTTGTCTGCAGCCTTTGTATGTCTCTTTTAGTTAAGGTCCACGTCTCTGCACCATACGTAAGCACTGGAAGGATGCATTGATCAAACACTTTTCTTTTAAGACATAATGGCATATTGCTCTTAAAAATTATGCTGTTTCTTCCAAAAGCTCTCTAGGCAAGTTTTGTACGCCGATTAATTTCTTCATCAATGTGACCCTCACTTGATATCTGCTGTCCAAGATAAACGTACGTGTCTGTTATCTCCAGCTTTTCTCCATCAATCGATAAATCTTCATTTCTTGTAAAAGCATTGAACATCACTTTTGTCTTCTGAAAGTTCATTTTTAATCCCACTTCTTTACTCTTGTCAGCAAGTTCCTGGATCATACTCTGCAGCTCTGATGGGGTAGTTGCAAAAATGACTACGTCATCAGCAAAACGTAGGTGGGTAAGATAATCTCCATTAATCTTTATCCCCTTGTTTTCCCAGCTCAGCGACTGAAAAACACCCTCCAATGTGGCATTAAAGAGCTTCGGAGATATGGTGTCACCTTGTCTCACTCCCTTTCCAATTTTTACGTGTGTTGTATTTTCAAACAGCCGAATCTTTGCACTTGCATTTTCATAGATGTTATTAATAATATTAATATATGCATCTTCAATACCGCAGGTTTTCAGAGCCATTGTAACTCCCATATATCCGGACATAAATACAGCAAAACGCATACTATCCGTTTACACTAATTCACACTATACTTAAAAAACACTGGCATTGCAAAACCGTGTCTAAAAAAAACAGGCACTGATGTTCTCTCCACCTGCAATTAAACAAGTCTTCAAATGGGTTTAAAATACAAACACAGAAAGAAGGGAGGAGAGAATACCCTGGGAGAATTTCTGCCATTGCAAATTCTTATTCTTGCAAATGCTATTACACAGTCCAAAAAACATCAACATATTTTATGTAACCGTAATTTGATTGGAGGTACTAAAAGAAGAAAGTTTTGCATCATTGACCTTAGATAAGTGTAAAACACAATGGCGCAACTGGCCTGATTCATTTAGAGTAAAAGTTTTTTAGAACCGAAATATTGTCTACTGTATTATAAAATATGAGATGTTTCGTTCTACACTTGAAAAAAATCTAATTTTTAAATTTTGCTTTGATATTTGTTACACAACGTAAATTAATTTTGGAAATAGTTGTGATTTGTGCTGCAGATACGTTAATACTTTACACTGAATATTTAATTTTTTACACATCACGTAATTTCGTTGCAATACACTGCAACAAGGTAAATAACCTTATCGTGATGTACGAATTTAGGGAACAACTCAAAATGATGAGATTGTGAAACAAAATGTGATAACTGGAGAACTTAAAAAGTGAATTTATGAGAAGTGGGCTATGAATTACTCATTTCTACTGGAAGCGCGCTGATACATTCACAACAAATTGCTATTTCCCTAAACGATGGTTGGTGAATAATAAGTACTCTGGTAAAACAAAAGCAAAAAAGTAAGTTATTGAAGTGAGATATACAGGGTACATTACACATGAGGGAGATGCGAAGTTTACATGTCCAGGGTACCATGCTGACGTCCAGATGATATGCCTCTACTATCGATAAACCGATACACTATAATATCACTACGGGCAGAACAGATCTAAACATTGTATTTTTAAAGCAGTCAGAAAATTCGTGTGATTCATGCGGAAATAAAGCAAATGCAAACATAAAAAACTGGTTTGTATCTTATTTCTCCGTGATCTTCATTGGACCAATGCGGAAATAAAGCACATGCAACAAATAAGTATTTGCTAAATTGCATCTTGTTCCATTTCTTTATCCCAACGTTTCTACGGTATTATTACTATTATTATTCACTGAACAGTCTGCTTTATTTAGGTCCCGTGATCATATAAGTAGTTAATATTTATCAATGTATGGGTGGTACTATAACACAGTTCAGAAGTCAATACCTTTCATGAATGATGCGAATTTTTTACATAAAACATTCAAAGGAAAAAAATTCTGACTGAAAATATTTGGAGCAGAGGAGGGACTGGCAAAAATTGGAACCATCAGTAAAACATTCCTTGTACTTTACTTTCTGTAAATACAATGGCTGGGGGGAAGGAGGGGGTATGAGGGTATGAGCAGAAAAATATCCATGCCAGACTTTTTTTCACATGCTTGGAAGGTAACATTTTAGCATGATACTAAATTACCATTTCACCGGCTTTTGCCTTAAATAAAAATTATTCACCAGTTTTAATGTAACTATGTTGACTTTTAATCTCGAATTTTTTATCAGAAAACTGCTTTTAAGTTTATAAATTATACGAATAAATCGGCAGGCCACCGGTCTAGAATATTATAGAACAAAAATTTTGGTTCTTTATTGGGGCCATCATTGCCATTGCACTTTAGTTGGGATTCCTTTTTTTTTGTTGACTCATTTTTTCTGATTGCCATATTTCGACTTATGTATCTCTTTGGTTATTGGGTAGCGAAGCTACGTTGCTCGTAGCGCCCTCGACTTTCTTTTCTAATTCGGAAAGTTTCTGGATGCTCATTTGGATTTCGATCAATAGGTAAGTTGTTTTTTCGTTAGATATTGAATATAAATAAGATTTATTACATACCCAATGTTGCATTTCCAGAAAAACCATTACCTTTGGAAAATATTGCTTACGGTCTGATAAATTAAATTTTCGAAACAAATTATTTTCCCACATTAAGCGACAAATGTGGTCAATTTGCTTCAGAATTCAAAAATAAATATTTTTTCCCGAAAAAAATCGGAAATGCTTTTCTACAACATTCTAAACCCTTTCCTCAATTTTTCTAATGTTGCTTCCATCTGCTGAAGACCTTATCGATTGCTTTTATACCGTTTTTCGATATATTTTATCGCACAGGCGCTACTCGCTATATCTATGATGCCAGAACGGTATCCTGGCCTTGCGAACTAAGCATCTCCCTAAAAATGATAGTGATGTGGAATATGCATTATCAATTACTCTATGTGCCCTCCACGAAGGGCTATAACAGCTCGTTTAGGGCGTTCATGTCGCATTGGCCAAGGCCAATCCATGCTGTCTTGATTCGTACCAAAGTTAATCCTAGCCCAGAAAAAACAGTCTTGCTGGCCCAGCACTATGTTGCCGCTGCCGAACCGTCAATAAAATGTCCGGGCGGCCAACAGAAGGGCCAGCAGTTCAGGCCAACTGCTGGCCAACAGTTGGCACCCCATCAGTTGTCATATGCCACAACAGGGCCATCAGTGGTCCATCACAGGCAGTAGCTGCCACAAGTGGCCCTTCAGTGGCCCTGCAAGCACGTGCCAGAAATTATGGCTAGCCTGATGTGGTCCGCTAGTGGGCCGTTAGCGGCAGCCAGCAACCACGTGACGTAACTGGTGGCTTGCCGAATCTTGTCCGCCAATTTCCCAGTAGTAGCCATAATAATAAAAAAAGCAAGGATAACCGCAGTTTCCTAAAGCTACAACTTTTTTTTTCTACCCTTACGAAACTTTTAAATTAACGCACTGCGCTGGGGAAATTTTCTCAACAGACCGGAAAAACGCCCGTTTGCATCTGACTAGATTTGATTCTGGGCCGTTCGCATTCACAACGTTCAGGCATGTACTGGAAGCTATCTGTTTGGTATGCAATTTGTAATCGAAGGCTTCCCTCTTTCATTTTACAATATTTAGAGGTATTTTTCATAAAAGTCAGTTTCATATAATTGATAAATTAATTTTTTCAACGTAACGATAGTTTTTTTTTACCTTAAGGAAACTTCACTCATTTTCAAGGCGTGTGCATACTTAGAGTCGCTTTTCAAAGTTTTGTACTGTCCTTGCCGTCTTGAAAAAGATATTGTTGAATAAATATATATTTACCCGGGTTCATGTCACATTCTGTTACATTTTTAACGTTGTGTCTTTCCTTTCCGTTGTCCGCAGCTACATTTGTTTTAAAGAGTAAAAGATATTTTATTTTACTTCTCGTTATTTTTAGAAGCGAATTCCTCCCAGTCTTGTGTATTCAACCCATGGAATAGTACACCACATAGCGTTGCTTTTTTTTTCTTTCAAATAATTAATTAATTTTGTACGCGTATATTTCTTTTTTTCCCCCAACAAACGCTGTTTTAATGGTTTTCCAGGATATGTGTTTCAAGCGGTTTCAAATTTTTTCTTGTTATTCATCCACTTCATTCCATGAATTGTTATTCGTGGGAATGGATTGGGTGTATTTCATGGCTGTAATCTAGTATTTCACGGCTTAATCTGATATCTTCGTCGACGTAAAATTTCATTAGGAAATTAATTCGCCTCTCCACATATGGATTTTTTCTTAACATCCACTAAAATAACACGACGGCGATAGCGTCGTCTTCAACTAACTGGTACCATGAGAGACACAGCAAGTGTTGCTTCTGCGCATGCGCAGTCCCGATGCTTCCACCTGCTGTTGGGGGTTGCATTGGTTGCCAGCAACGGGCCACTAGTGGCACTTGCTTGGAGGCCCACAATTCACGGCAATGCTGCAGGGCCATCAATGGCTCGCCAACTGATAGCGCTGCCACCAACGGACGACTACCGGGCCATGAGCGGCAGATTTCAGCCAGCAGTGACCCATCACTGCCAGCTGGTGGCCAGCAGTTTCCCAGCACTTGTGTTTTTGCTGGGAGATAACTGGTTGTGGAGCATGGCTAGCTAGCCCTCTATCGCGCGGTGACAAAATATTCGATATTACTATAATTTATTTGCCTGAAATAGCCTGAAAAACGTGTGAAATAATAAAATCCTTTACAATATTAGTAATTAATTAAAATGGGACAAAATATTGGGGAAATGATCATGTGACTAAAATTATTTTTACCAAATCAAAGTGTGTTTTTTTATGTAAAAATATTAGACGAGGATTTATATATTAAGTCCACTCAGATCGATTTCTTTCGAACCGTCGAGAGAAATTAAAGAAAAGTTTCCACTTATTATTTTCAGATATAAATTATGTGTGCTTAATAATAACAGCGAATGGAAGTCGCAACTGTACGCTTCGTTTGAAATTTATTTCTTTAAACTACGCATACGTACCTAAGGTTATGTTCATGAAATTTTACAGGAAAACTTATCATCTCTGAAAACAGAAAATATGGGTGACAGCACTTGTGCATATTGAATATGGCCGGATAAAGGTTTTCTATTTCAACAGAAAGTATTTTACATACTAATATGAGGCATACATATTCTACTTCTGTAATGAAAAGCAGGTTGTCAATAACAATTTGACACGCAAGGAAATAATGTCATTGCCTGCCATTTGTAATATTTCTAAAATGATGATTATCAACGTAAATGTAACATGAGTACATTACAAATGCTAAATGAACAGAAATAACTTTTTTGCTTACACTGAGTGTTAGTAACGGGAATCATTTGCTGGATAGGTTGAAAAATAGTGGTTTTATAATAAAACTATTGGAAAGAAAGGAATGTGGGCGTATTTGCTATTTGACGTCAAAGGGGCATCACGCATTTCAACTACTACCATTCAAATACCACCAAAATTAGTTGTAATAGAAATTGCTTCTCTGTTTGAATCAGCAAATGGTGTTCACAGAAACATCTGAAATTCATACGTCTAAATGTTGAAATGCTGATTTTAACATTCCAGCTATCACATCGTTTGATACACTTTCATGAAGCCAAGTACTAACTAGTTCTCAACAGTTTTTTTACAGGTATTTGTTTTATCAAGGCAAGGATTGTAATATTAAGAATTTAACTCTGGATCATTTGAATCCTTGCTGAAGCATTCGGTGCTGTGCTTTTCCACTGATGATGGCTCCGGCAATGGATTGGTACCACTGGCCGTATTTTAGAGACATGCAAAACTCAAAACTCTTCGAGTTGCTATTATTAATCACAAAACATCAAAACAACTACAAAAAATCTGTTATGATGTAAATTTTGTTTGGCTAGTTGCACAAACAAAGCAACAGAATAGGCTTCTGAAAGACAAATAAAAAAGAGTTAGTAAGACACTGACTCACATACTGTATCATAAATGTCCTAATTTTAATAATTATGAAGTGAAAACTATGACCTAAATCTTACAAATTCCAGTTATGATACTGCATGAAAAACAATTCACCATAAAATCATATGTTAAAGTTTAATTTACAAATAATTTTTGTTTTCAAAAGCTGTACGATGTTCATTAGCGTACTGTAATGCACCAGAATCTCGTCACGGTGCCTTAATGCATAGGAGATCTAAATATTAGACAACATTTTTTTTAAAATACTCCTACGATTTTAATAGCAATTTCATTGCACACAGGTTATTTTTTGGGATTCTATTACGTGGCAATGGAATCGCATCAAGTAATGCCCTTTTATTGTTTCTCTTCCCAGATATTTAACCTCACATATTTCTTTAAACCTTTGATGTGATAAAGTTTCACTTCGGCCATTTCTTCTGTAAAAACATAAGACGAAAATAAGCTTGTGGAGGAAGTGCAACACTTTGTGCAATGTTCTGCTGGGACACTATTTGCCCAGCCGTTCATGTACGTGAAATATGACGCTTACCTTCTACGAAAACATCATTGCAAAGCAGATAGATCCTTTCACGACAACGATATACTGCGCGTGTAGAACATTCTTTCAGAGGATAATGCGCCATGACACACAACACGGATTGTTAGGGACATTTTGTTTTCCTTTCTTAATTACTTGGTTAGGAAGTTTTTTTAAATTTGTTTGTAAAAATTCGGCTTATGTTTTCACTATGTCCATGTGTGTTCACACTGTCTGTAAACATGCTAATCCGACTTGAAGTACATTCCTGACTAGGAGAACTGACCTGATGAGGGGATGACATATTTCTGATTCGGTGCTGTTTTGTTTTTATGTGATCTTTATAAAATGCACTTGAAAAAATCTTCTTGAGTCGTGTAGGTTCCGCTGTGAACAACACTTCATTTCGGAATATGTTTTAGTTCTTTCCGTCCTTAGTGTTTATACATAGATGGTATTTATGCTTTATAAATATCAGTGGGCACTATATTATCGTAAATATGAAGTAGATTAATAATTAATACGGGGAGCTGCTTGGTGAAGTCCAGAACCAATTATTTGTACTGGAACGCCATTTCACAGGCGCAGTTTCACAGCGGTACACATTCTCGAAACTGCATAATTCGATCTGTAAGAATTGTTGCTGCAAATATGTGCTCGCTTATATATCAAAAATAACCCCCTTTACAGTAGTTGCTCTTTCAGCAGTAAAAAGTCCCGTCATATTGTTGCATTTCAAATTTGTCATACTCAATAGGTTGTTCAAGGGTATGAAAGTTTTTTTGCTCCAGGACCATAATTAAACTTTCGGTAAATACCTCAAACGGAATCTCATAAGTTTTCGTTCTTTGTTTTCTTTCGCACCAGATAGAAAACCTAGTATAATATATATATATATATATATCACGAGCCTGAAGCTGTAACATTGATTAGCTACTTTTGACTAGGAAGCAACAAAATTTTGTGAATTGGTTTGTGGTTTAAAATAGGACGACTACTGTATCTCTTAAGCAGGTGAAACAACATCTACGTTTTATGGATGAAAATTCAAACAAAGTGTAATAAAGTTACAGAACAGGTACACGTTGCCGAATCTGCCCAATTTAGATCTATAACGAATATTGTGGAAAATATGTGCTCTCTTATTTGTCGAAACTAAGCTCCTGCAGCGGATTTTTCCACAGTAAGATTACCGTCATATTCTTATATTTTAAATTTGGCATACTCAATAGATCGTTCAAGGGTATGGAAGTTTTATTGCTCCAGTGCCATAATTAAAGTTCCTGTAAATACTTCAAACAGAATTTCATAGCGCTTCTTTGATTTTTTTTGCCAGGAGGGAAACTTAGTTTTAAGACGTATATCACGGGCCTGAAGCTGTAACATTAATTAACTATTATTTGCGACGAGAAACGACAAAATTTTGTGAAAGGATTTGTGATTTAAGATTGGAGGACTACTGTATCTCTTAAGCAGGTGAAACTGCATTTTCTTTTTTTGTGTAAAAATGCAAATAAGGTGTACCAAAGCGACAAATATTAAACACAAAGAAATCTGAGTGTTTAGGTTAGGTTTCATTTATTTTATTTTTATTTCAAAAAGTGAGTAGGGACACATGAGAATTATGAAAGTTCTGGTTAGATAAGGAAGTAACATACATATGTTGCTGTTCTTATAACAGACGTAAGATCGAAACATATTACCCTTAACTCTCATACGGCTCCTTGAATTACACTAACACCGTGAATCGATTAATTTTTCGATTTATTTTGCTTTTATCAAATGTGAATACATTCTAGGTTTTTGTATTACACACTGATGGTGTTTTGATGTTTAACTTTATTCCCTCCCGTCATTTCTGAAACATTCCCAGTAACAAAACTTATTTTGAGAATTATTCAGGGTATACGGTTACCTGAGTGCGAAATAAGCAGCCAGATGTGAAATATAGTGAAACGAGAGACAGAATGTGAATGGGAGAGACAGAATGTGAATGGGAGAGACAGAATGTGATTCCTTTGTATGCCGTGAGAGATTGTTCGCCTGAAGAGGAGATTCATTCGTGAGAGAACGAGGAATGGTTGTCCTCATCACCTGCTCTTTGGGGCAGTATGCCAAAAAGATTTCTGTATGAACTTGTCTTGGCAAATCATTCTTAGTGAACGATTAATGAGGAATATCTGCTCTTAATCATAGTTTGTCAATTTCCTCTTGGCTTCGCACTCGCATTCCTTTTTGAATACAGAATCGTTCGTTCAGGGAATATAGTGAGAACATCGGTCGTATGGATGCAAAGTGCAGTGCCATTTTTTTTTTTTTTTTTTTGAAAGAGCATGCATAGGTCACTATTTTGCGTGACGGATTAATAAACTCGCACGAATGAATGAAAATAGGATGGAAATGAGAGGGTAAAATCCGCCGGCCAGCGGACTATGCGGCGTAGAAGTTTTCTGCGGAACGGTGATTAGGCAATTCACAGAGAGAAGGGGTCAGCGGAGCAGAGAGGGGTCAATGCTAAGGAGTGTAAGGAGGACGGTAGCCAGGGAGTTGCTGCCGCCCCGGTGGCGCAGTGGTCTAAGGCGCTGGCCTCTGATCATTAGTCCGTGAGGGGTCCGGGTTCGAATCCCGGTGAGGCATGGATGTTGTGTTTGTCTTACGGCACTGGCTCTCTCCCTTCCCTGGAACCAGTGACCCTAAATTAGGGACGGGCGACTGCTTATAGCCCATTGAGTTGCTCGCGGTGGTCGTTAAACCTCCAATCAAAAAAAAAAAAAAAAAAAAGAGAGTTGCTTTGTGAGTGAAACCAAAAGAGTGACATCTTGATTATGTCGTTGTGACTACTACTGATTTGAGATATGGTAACCTTAACCTGCAACTTCACAATAATAGTTTTGTTATTTAACTACGAGAACGATTTCTTAAAATTTCAGTTTTACGAAACCACGAAACATCCATAGAATAACTTCGGAAATATCAGTCTACTAAGACGCATTTCTTAAAGCGAGGTTTTTACTAAATATCATTATTTTGAAACTTCATTTTCCCTAAAAAGTGAAATCCGACTCCATTGACTTTTCGTACGCTAATTTTCTAATTTGATTGTTTTACATAAGATTGGGTTTGTTCATAGTAAATTTTAATGACGACGAAAAATTATTTTATTTTAACGAAGAGAGCTATTTTTGAAACTACAATTCCTCAAAATCGTGAAACTTCCATACAATAAAATGGGAAATAGAAATCTACTAAGCCGAATTCATTAAAGTGAAGAATTTTTAATAAAGGTCATTATTTTGAAACTGTATATTTTCATAAAAGACGAAATTGATATCATTAAATTTTCATAGGGTTAGTATTTTATTAATAATTTTAGACGAGGTTAGTCTTTATTTTTTATTTTTCTGTCTTAGCAAAATTTAGGTATATGTTCTAAGCGTACATTTACTATGAACATCATCACTCGATCGTAAAAATCTTCTGTCAGGAGATATTCCTCCAATGTGGGGGAAAAAAGTTCTATTGGGTATGAACGGATACAATTTCATTTTGATGCCAATAACATCAAAGTCAAGCGCCGTATCCACCGAACCAACATAACTTTCTTTACTCTTTCAAACGTTTGCTAATTTCATGAGTTTAACAATTATCAATTCTAGTTGTGTTTCTACAATAATTTAGAGATATCAAGTTCCAACTTACGTTATTTTTCGGAGGGTTTTCTACACCTTGAGTGGTTTGCGATCACTTTTGCAACCCATACCATTGTATCAATCTTTATAACAATCTGAGTGCTTGAAAGTCGTACATTCGAGCTCCACACGTGACTGAACGAACATGATTTTTTCTGTCAAGGTTGATCGTATCACATTTACATGTTGGATGGGAGAATGTGGTGAAACAAACGTATTTAGCTAGCGATCGAGAAGGACGTTTAGGTGGTGTCAATGCTTTGTCCCATGCTGTCAAGAAAGAAAATACATTCTGTATAATGGAAAACGAAGTAGAAGAATGGCCAAAGAAAAAGAAAGCGTAAACCTTTCACAAACCGGTGATACGAAAGTTTGTGGGAAACAGAGTAATGACCAGCAAAACTGGCAGTCAGTGGCAAGCAGACCTCGTTGATGTCAGCAATTTAAGTAAGCATTATTATGACTATCGCCACTGCTCAACAAAAACACTTTTTTATGTCTCCTTAATGAAAGTAGTTAAACTTTACTAATTTCGGGTCGAAAAAAACAAATCTGATAATAGTTTTTTTTACTAGCTCTAGTTTCGAAGATATAAAACTTATTCATCTATATATAATTATAGCTGAAAACAAATTTCACTAGTATTATATTATACCACTACAATATAAATGAGCGTTATTTTCATTCGATCAATCGTAAATTACACAAAATACAATAAACCAAACGACAAAAACATAGAGGAATTGAAATTACTACATAAAATATAGAAATAGGGGCCTACAAATGAGTGCGCTTTCTTTTTGCTTGTGGCCTGTAATCCTGCTCTGGGACATCTGTTGTCAATGTTCAACAGGCCAAGGAGCTGTGTAATGAGAGAGTGGACTATGAAGCAGAAATTAGAGTTCTGAAAGATTTCGCCAGATCGGCAGGATTTGACACTTCCAGATTAGAAAGTATCATAGCGAAAACAGGCGGTATGCAAGCACATTAAGTTCCATGAAAAGGCTCCACTGAAATTTGTAGGGGCCATTCCCTACATACCCAGAATTTCATATTTTATCAAGAACCTTTCTGGAAGGAGAGGTCTAGGTGTAGGTTTAAAACCACCTAAATCAATGGCAGCCATACTCAGCACTGAAAGGAATGACACCACAAGCCTTACGGATGTCGGTATCTATAGTGTTCCGCTGCAGTAACCGGCCTCGTCAGTTTCACATTATGTGGGACTCACAAAAAGGTCTTTCAATGTGAGAATGGCAGAACTAAAAGGGACGTAAATCTAAATCAGGTTACCACAGCACTTACAAGAGAAGTAGCCGTACAAGAAGTGCAGCCGCAACATCAGCAAGATTGCTCATTACGGAAGTCCCAGAACGGCGGCTATTAGGGAGACTATCGAGATATTGACACGCCATCATGTATGCAATACAGAAGTTTCTATTGAGCTCCCTGTAGCTTAGAGACATCTACTTGGCATAAGTAGAATGTAATAATTTGTATACAGTACATTAATGTCTTGTTAAGTTTGGATCATATATCATATACTGTTGCATCTCATTTGTAACCGCGTGTTTAGCATGCGCGAGTGTGTTCTACATATCATGTTTAATTATGTGTATGCGAATTCGTCTATTTTTAGTTTTATGTAGAAAAAGTTTTAAAGTGTAAAAATGTGGACCAGTGTGTAACTTCTTTTATTCTTAAAATATATCATCCAAAATAATGGAAAATAACTAACCTGATTTTATTTGTACATAAGGCAGAATCTCCTTGCGTATTGTACCTTGGAATTTCTTTCGAACTGATCGAGAACCGAAAGTTCAAAATTTTAAAGCATGCACTTCAATAATTTTGAAATACTCCTTCTGGTTACCGTGTGCCTCAAAAGATTTAGTCGCTAGCATGCTAGTTCCTCGGAGGCCTTCATGAGTGGAAAAGCCGTGACACCGTATTTCCAACCGTATTGAAATGAAGAATGAACAAATGTTCAGATCGGAAAGTTTTAAAGTAACATTAATGAAAATTTGGAGGTAGAGTATATGTATTGTCAATGGTTTAATGCTAAGTCGATAAAAATCTAAATTTCATACTGCGAACTGAATTATTATTTTGTTTTATGTTCTTATGTTTTTGTTTTTACAAGCGATGCTCAGCATTAATTGAATTATTTTATTTATCTAAGTAATAAGTGCTATACGTTTGTTTTCCCTTTTTTTAACTGGCATTGCTTTTGCCTTGGGTGACTTACGCTTCAGAAGCTGCCCTTTGCAAAGCAAGTAAATCCCTTCATTTGACTGTCATTGCTTTTGCCTTGGGTAACTCACGCTTCTGGAGCTGCACTTTGCAAAGCAAGTAAAATTCCAATAGTGCCAGGACATGTAAAGACATGAGGAGTAAAAGAAGGGTGTATTAGAAGTTTCAGAATGCGCGAAAGTTTGAGAATGTAGGGTCTCTCAAAGTGACAATCAGCGTAAAAGAGACTTGCCCGCTTGGATCAACGCTTCGGTAAATCACGGAGCGATAAGAGTGGAAAGTGAAAATAAATCCACATTCGAGGCTCTAATACATGTGATGCACCTTAGCCCATCCTGAAAGCTGATTCACAATATATGCCCCCATCCATCCTAAAGAAGGATGCCCTGAATTAATGTCAGCACAGGGGGCATACAATTTGCCTTGGGACGCGAGAAGAAAACTCAAGCAGCTTATGTTTTGCAAAACTTTTGGAATCGTGGTGTGTTCCGTTTTAGAACATGGTCACACACACCAGCCTCTTCACAATGGAATGGAGGAGTACCAATTTGTGGAACCAACGGATTTGGTGTGCCTGAGGACTAATCCCATCAAGTCGACTGCAGATACCTCAGCTGAGATATCACGAACTTCTCTCATCGTATCTCAGTAATATCCTAGATACAGCAGAAGTAACGTATTGCAAGTTGGAACCTAGAATCCTTTTCATCAAATTTATACCAACCAGCGGGGTGTCAAATGCGAAATTTTGAAGGCACGGTGAGAGGAATGAAGGAAGGCATGAATGTGGTTCGAGGAAGATAATGAAATGGTGATTGATATTTGGTCATGACATCGCCACAAAGAAACCATGTTTAGAGTTTCCATCTTCTCTTTATTTATTTATTTATTTATTTGGAAAACCGTATATAATAATTTTGAAGAGCTACTACTTAAGTTTTTTTTTTTTTTGATTGGAGGTTTAACAGCCACCGTGAGCAACTCAATGGGCTATAAGCAGTCGCCCGTCCCTAATTTAGGGTAACTGGTTCCAGGGAAGGGAGAGAGCCAGCGCCGTAAGACAGACACAACATCCATGCCTGCCGGGATTCGAACCCGGACCCCTTACGGACGAATGATCAGAGGCCAGTGCCTTAGACCACTGCGCCACCGGGGCGGCCTACTTATGTTTTAATGTCATGTTAGGACATGCGCACGGATATAATTGAAACTGAGCAAAGTAACTTGCTGGTTTCGTAGGAACCCGAAGTGGTGAAATTCTAATGTCAAGATGTATTCTCTTCTCGGTTTACATGTCTTCCCATCTCTAGAGAGCAAACCAATAATATTTTACCCATTAAAATACTATTTGAGATTTTGCAATAATTGTGCTCTTTACGTTATCATTATTATTATGTAAATAACATAGCAGATATGAATTGATAAATTTTTACGAGGTGCTTTGAAAGTGGTTTTCCACTGATATTTTCAATTATTTCATTCAGCAGGAAAAACTGCATATCGAAACACGTTCTTTCTCTCCGGTAAGAAACAGCAGCATCGAAATAACACATCGCAATAAGTATTATATTAGGCTATTATTTAGTTATTGCTTTTCAAACAGTGATCTTCTTATTAATAACTTTATCGGCTTCAAATCGCTCCCCGTGCTCTTTTTCATTATTTTTGTTTTTGATGGAAGTTTAACAAATAATTACGCATTTCAGTTTCAGGGGTTCTAAGTTAAGTGAAAAGGAAATGTGGTTATTCTACTTTCCCTAGAAATTGTCTGCTTCAAATGATAAGAGGTATTGCACACAATTTATTTATTTTCCAATGGACAACTATCAAAGTGGCACATTCGAAATATATTCTAACTTTGTCCAATACACATTAAAAACTAACATACCTTCGAGAAACACAACTTTGATAAATCTCATTAACCTCATTCTAGTTTCACCGAACCAAAGTCGGGAATTCACAAGTTTCCTTTAATGTGTATTAAAATACCAAAACTTAATTCAGAGTCTATGTGTTGGTTGGAGATACAGCAACGGATATTAAGCAAAATATGCAGTATTGTACGATAGCATAATTATCCTGAGACAACCAATATCGAGAGATCCGGGTTCAATTCCCCGGTGGTGACCGAATAACAATTTTTCGGTTGCTGTGTGTTGCTAAAACGCTGAAACAGCGATGTATTTGTTTTTGCATAACAAGTCTCAGATATGAGTAATATTATTTTGTTAAAAATTGCATTTATCTTAATTGTCTACAATGTACCAAAAATGTTCTTTCATAAGACTGGAAAATGAAACCTAGTTAACAAGGTTTGCGAAAATACAGGGTATCCGAGAATTATTGGACGCATGACAAAATTATATAAAACATAACTTTACACAGATAGAAAGAAACTGACTGTACTAACTTACAATGTAACTACAGAAGTTAATAAATTTCTATGTGAGATCCCTTGGTTGCTCGTAGTACGTCCAAGCGATACTCGATTTCATGCCATGTATTGGCAAGCATCTGAGGAGTTGTGGAGTTAATAGCAGCTGTGATACACTGCTTCAGTTCCTGCAAATCAGTACAAGGCGTCTGATAGACACGATCCTTCACGTAACCCCACATGAAATAACCCAATCGAGTTATATCTGGAGAGCGAGGAGGCCACAGAATGGGACCACAACGCCCAATCTATCCGTTGGGAAAATTCTCATTTAGGCACTGACGTACACAGGTTGACCAACGCAGAGGCGCGCCGTCTTGTTGGAAAACGACGTTGTCATATCTTTTGATCTGGAGCATAGCGAAAGTTTCTAGTATATCCAAGTAAGTGTCACCATTTATGTTTTTTTCGCAGAAGAAGAAAGGGTCAAACACTTCTTTTTTTGATAGGGCGCACCACACATTAACTTTTGGAGAATCACGTTCCAGTTCAATAGCAGCGTGAGGCGGTTCACTGTCCCATATCCTACAGTGGTGACGATTCACAATACCTGATACATGAAATGTGGATTCATCACTAAAAATTACAGTACTGAGAAAGTTTTTTTCGTTTTCCACTCGTTTCAGCATATCCACAGCGAAATCGTATCGCAGAGTGTGATCATTTACGTGCATCTTTTGCGCTAGTTGAATTTTATAAGCATGAAACTTTAATTTCTTGTGCAAGATATCGTGAACTGTCGATTTCGGAATGCACAGTTCTCCGCTTGCTTTGCGAACTGATTTCCTGAGGCTTCGTCGAAAACTTTCATTAACTTGGTCAACCATCTCATGGCTGACGCTAGGCCTACCGGCTCCTCCACGATGTTCCACATTGCCAGTTTGTTTAAAACATTTCATCCAACTCTTAATTGATATCGTTGACGGAGGATTACAACCATACCCTAAACGGTACCGTTTTTTAACTTTAATGACAGACTTTAATTCCGCCAACCATAACACACACATCACATTCTGCTGTACGGATGACATGACTACTGATTGCGCGTTTCTCATACATTCCTCATCAGGCCACACCTAGTGCCATCTATCGGATACTGGGAATAACAATTCTGCAAAACAAAAATATTGAAACCGCGTTTCTAATACGTGACATAGAAAAACAGACAATGCTCATTTTTTTTACATAATTTTGTAATGTGTCCAATAATTCTCGGACACCCTATACAATAAAATTATGTGAGTGTAATATACGTTAAAATTATTTATAAAAAATAAAGAAACATAAACCAAGCCCAGAAAAGGACTTAAAAACTTCTTTTGATCACCCTGCGTAATAAAGTGAATTTTCGAAATGTTAATAATTGTGTTTTCTTATCGAAATTCTTATAACCGATTTAAATATATTCAGTTTAGATCAAATTTTTTTCATATTTTCAGAAACTGGCTAAAGCACATTAATTTGTCCTTAATCGCAAGTGGGAAATGCAGAATACGCCCATGTAATCTGCATTGAAAACAACTGTAAACTTTCTCTTAAACCAATGAGCCTGTGTACTCAGTTTTTACACATGGAGATATGAGAGCCAGAGTCGAGTTCGACATTTCCCGTGTGTTCTCACAATTTCCGAAATTTCAAATACACTGCCGGACAATTGCTAAGGACGGATGACAATAGCAACGATAGCAACCATAAAATGGAAGGCAGGAAAATGTGGACATTAGCATAAGTGCGGGATATAGTAAGACGTGTTGTGCGTGTGCAAATTTTGGATTGCCGAACTTGGTCGTGACGTCATAGCGCTGATAAGAGATATAAAGGATTTCACGCGTATTGACCGTTGTTGTTCAAACGCAAAGTTGAAAGGGAAAGAATCAATTGACGAACTTGCAATTTTCAGTATGTCTTCCCGACATCACCTAGATGATTTTACGCGTGGCCGTATTATTGGCAAGATTGAAGAAGGGCGAAAAATAACAGATGTTGCCAGGGGAGTTCGACGTCAGCCACAGTGTTGTTTCAAGGCTTTGGAAATCATTTCAAACAAATGGAGAGTACAGCAAACGTCACGGGGGAGGTCGTGTTCGCAGTACGACACCTGCAGAAGATCGGTACATAGTGCTATCAACAAAAAGACACCGGCGCAGCACAGCTAGTGAGGTAGCAAATCAGTTTATGGCTGCTACTGGCAAGCGGATCTCCCGAAAAACTGTCGCCAGACGTTTGCATGAAGAAGGACTATACGCCCGCCGTCCTGTTGTGTGCATCCCATTGTCCAGACGTCACCGTACCGACCGTTTGCAATGGTGCCATCAACATCGCAATTGGACCGATAACGACTAGTCTGCTGTCCTCTTCTCAGATGAGAGAAGATACAATCTATCGTCTGATTGTCGACGACAACTGATCTGGCGTGAGAGTGTATAATGAATATGGCTTTTAACTAAGCTAATTATAGTGAATATAGCTTTCTCTAATATTATAATGAATTCAGCTTCTTCTAAGCTACTAATAATGCTTCTTCTAATGGTTGTTGTTTGTTAATTAAATCATGAATAAACGTTCCTGCTAGTAGTGTAGTAACAATAATGAACAAGCTTATAACTGGTAGTAATGTTGTAGTAGTAATTAAGATGAATAAAGACTTATGCTGGTTGTTACTAATAACACTAAATGAAATAAACCTAACAGCCAGACAGAGATCTGACAAAACTATGAACTGAGAAAGACGTACTTACGAAAGCAATCTTTTATTTGGTCAACTTTTCGCTCTCACATAAACGAAGATCTCTTTACACATAAACCACAGTTCACTTCGTACAACAACAAACGCTCTCTTTCACATAAACCAACGCTCTCTGACACATAAACAACAGCTCACCCTACGCACATCAACAAAAAGCTCTATCTTGGTATCGTTGAACGCGCCTATTTATACTGGCTACCACCACGTCATGACTTACACTCATTGCCAGATCTCATTCAGCGGGTGAAATAACATCTCGTTCAGTAAGAAGATAATTTACATAGGAAAATAAAATAACCAGAGATAGTAAAAATCAAAAGGAAAGTGAATCGAGAGTATACGTTACAAGTGGTACTGCATATTGTCCAGCAAACATAAGGAAAGGGACCGATATCCGACATGTAGTGTCATGGTATGGGCTGGCATCATGATCAATGGCCGTACGTCCCTCTATGTGCTTCCAACTGGGACTATGACTGGCCAACGATACATTAATGATGTTCTGCTACCTCATGTTTGCATGTTCCACGGTGCTGTCGGTGATAGATTCATTTTCATGGACGACAACGCAACATGTCATCGAACAGTCGCTGTCCAGGAGTGTCTTGAGAGCGAGGATATTCAACGCCTCGTATGGCCAGCACGTTCTCCAGATCTGAATGCCATTGAAAATGTGTGGGATGCTTTGGGGAGGAGTCTTGCTGGTCGCCAATACCCTCCAATAAACAAGGACACCCTCATCCGTGCACTGACAGAAGAATGGGATAAATTACCCCACAGCTGCTTGATAATGTTGTTCAAAGCATGACACGACGTGTGGAATCTTGCATCGCCCCCTCCCCCTGGTGGCCATATCCCGTATTGACATCTTACGCCGGAACGCCTGCGGACGGTAATTGCATTTTTTTCACGTTTACGTATCTGCACAAAATGGCCTGTTTGTCCCTTGAACTCGTTCCAAAGCCTTCTGGATTTCAAAGCACAATAAATTGTCTTTCTTGTAATGTCCTGGCATTCTGACATTATTTTATTTCACTTGGCATCCAACCACACTTACTTTTTTATGCGCTATATAGCCGTTTATGATCCGTCCTTAGCAATTGTCCAGCAGTGTATTTTGTCAGTGAGAGGCTTTGTGCGTTCGTTTGATGCTATAAATGCCAGCTAAATTTATTTCTTTTTTGAGACAATATCGAAATATGAAATTTACGAAAATCTGCTGTATAACCACAACTGTCGATGTTTTTAAACTTAATGGTCGTTGGCAGGGATTTTAAATTCGGTAACTAAACTTCCACGGTACTTCTAAAATTTCTGTAACTGTGTATGATTTCCCCACAATTTTCTGCAACTTCTAGTCGCGAAAGATGTGGTTACTTCATATAGAACATAAACTTAGAGCAAACATAACAACGAATAATCCATTTTCTTTATTAAATTTATTTTCCTGGTAAATTAGTGAAATTTGATGTACTCTAAATAAAAATGGTAATACTAATGTGAACGGTGTTACCTGAAAAATGAAAATATAATATACGTAGATAAATTTGAATCACCACGTGCACTGTTTTTATAAACAAACCATAGTGCACAGCCGTTTCTAATATTAATATACACTCAGTGTTACATATTAATAGCGAATTGATTATGTGCTATAAAATAAGACGATGTACGGTTGATTGGAATTAAAAAAAAAATTTCAACTTCTTTCTTTTCTGCTGGCTAAAAATTGGAAGAACATCAGTAATTGACAAATATGCCTTGCCCCTCAGAAATGCACTAATGATTGCACATCAAAGGAGAGGAGTTCTTATATGATACCACTTTTGTGGCGCTATCTGTCTGTAACAAATATTTCATAAGCGTTTTTCAGACCTCACTTACCATATCAATGGCTTAATATTCAAATAATGTATATTTTATATATTAAGTCATTGATATGGTGATAGGGATTTTATTATACCATATCAATGGCTTAATATCAAATAATATTTAAAATACATGTTGGGAGATCAGGAGTTCTACGACTAATGTAGCCAAAAACATTGAGCCGCGGCTTTCTTTAGCGTTCATGAGACGCCAAACTGTTCCGTGATGTTTTGCTGGATGACTGTTCAAATCAGTGGAATTACCGTTACTTAGCCATCATAAACCCAATAGGGTCTCCATATAATTTTCCTCGCTTGAACCACTGATTTGAGGCTTTCTTATGAACTTCTGGTCTGTCTAACTGGTTTGGATGAGCCGCAACAAGCTCCTTTTGTTTCAATTTCCGAATGTGGTCTTTCGTAGACGATTGCCCTATTTTAACACCTGGTTTACTTAACATCAGTGGAGTGTTCTCTTTGCCTGCAGCACACATGGCATCAAACATATTATTTTCATTACATTTAAAGTATTTACGCAGCGAGCAAATTTGCGCATCGTGAAGGCGTTTTGTATCAAAGATGCCTAATCCCCCCTCTTCTTGCGGGAGAGTGATGCGCTCTAAGACTGCTTTTGGGTACCTCATTCGATGTTGGGGCCTACTTGAACCCACAGCTCTGTTAAATTCCTTAAGATCTGTTTTATACCATCTGATAACACCAAAAGAATAAGTGAGAACCGGGACCACAAAGGTATTCATTGCTTTCACTTTATTAGCTGCGTTTAGGTATGTCTATAGAATCATTTTAAGTCGATGCTGGAACTTATCTTTTATACTATTCCTAATTTTACTGTGTTTAATGCCACGTGCTTGTTAAAATCCCAGGTACATGCATCCATTTTCGGCATTTAAATCTTCAAATATTTCCTTTTTGTCTAAAGAGAAAACTTCGGATTTAACCAGAACTCTTCTTACTAAATGCACCATCTTACATTTATCCACGCCAAAGTCCATATGAATTGATCTGCTAAATGTGGGAGTAATCTGTAGAAGGTTATTTATTTTTGTTTTGGAACTGCTGTATATCTTAAGGTCAACCATAAATAACAAATGATTGATTGTATGATTTTGTGTTATGATCCCGTTTATATTGAATCCCTATTTCGTACTGCCTAGTATGTAACTGAGTAGATTAAGGCCTATGCAAAACCAAAGAGCACTGAAAAGTCCCCTTAAAAAATACCTTATCGGATACTGATATTTCTAGAATTAATCACTTTCATTCCATCTGATATATATAGATATTTGTTTGCCACTGAGACATGGCTTATTGAACAGCTGAATGACTTTGTTCTTCACTTTATATATATTCAGTATTTCTAGGAGGTAATCATACGGAATTGAATCAGACGCATTCTTGTAGTCAATAAAAGACAAGCTCAAGTTTCTTCTGTTCTTAAGAGCCTGATTTACTACAATACTATCAATAATAACTTGAACTTTGCATCCTTTAAATCTCGTATAATATCCTTTTTGTTCTTCTGTCATCACACCATTATCTCTTAAGTGATTGTTAATCTTCATGAATAAATTGGATGTCAGAAGCTTATAGATCGTCAGCAGAAATGTAATAAGCCTAAATTTTGACGGAGTTTTTGTATTATTATCTTTCGGTAAAAGAAAGGTTTCTCCTTTTGTAAAAGAATGTTGGAATTTTAGAAGGAGTTTGTAGTAGTTCATTGAAGTATCGGGCTATATGAGCGTGCGTAACACTCATTTTTTTGTACCAAAAGTTTTGGATATGGCCATGTCCTGGGTCTTTCAATCTGCTGGTTTTTCTAACAGCTCCAGAGAAGTCGCTAACAGAAATGCAAGTGTTTGGCCAGTCGGTTAAGCTTTCTGAATGCCTTTTTTTCTGCAATCCAGCTTGCTGTTTTATCTAAGATCTCTGCATTTTCTCATATTTTAGACCAGAACTCTGTAATGTCAGTTAGTGTTAGTACTCTTTCATTATAACTGTTAATCTTATCTTGCAAAGTTCTGTAAAAGCTTTTTGATTCCTATCAAAATGGACATTTTGGTCTTTACGCTCATAGCACTCTTTGCATCTCCTTAAGCGTTTTGAATGTACAACAAGCTGTTGTGTATGTTTGCCAATAGCAGCAGTTCAATCATAAGTTAAAGAAAAAAATAGCGTAGTTCCTTTTTTTTTTTTATTTATTTGTTCGTATCATTTTTTTGTATTGGGTGAGCTGTCCAAATGCTCTATGGATATTGATAACTTTCTTTTCTAATTTTGTCCTCTAATTAGGTTTCTTTAGGTTTTGGTTCCACTTATCTGACTTTCCTGTGTCCTTGTCTTCATTCCTATTGTTCTAGTGGTAGCAACAGCAGCGGAATAAAATGATAAGATGAAATTGTTCAAGTTGATTGCAAGTTTGAAACTGACTGGGCAAAACACCTTTATTTAGGTGGCATAGAATTTGTTGACACTTGCGAGTTTGTACCAATTTAGGGATTCCATGTCTAGCGCAAGGGTCTGTTCCTGAAAATTCTGTTCAAGCTGTGTTATAATGGTGTTCAATTTTATGTTTCAGTAGTTATGTTCAAGATTTGATTTTGAGCATCTTGCACTGAGATATTCACTAAAGTATTGCAAGTTTCTGTTTTTTCATGAGAAAGTGGCTTGCGTTTTACCTGTTCTTCGTTGTTATTTGTTTCTTGAACAGCAGTTCTGGGTGAAATCCACTGTTATTTGATCTTTTATTTCTTGTATTTGCATAGCGGACAGAAGGTTTCTGGTGAAAATGGCTCTTCTGCGATCCCCTATATTTTGTTCACTCACTTTTATTATCAGTTTTGGATGCATACAAAAAAAATATAATGAAGTCTTGATCTGCAGGATGCCATTGATCATTTCTACGATCTTGAATAACAGCCACTGATGCATTAGAAGGAACTTTTGATCATTTCTACGATCTTGAATAATAGCCATTGATACATCAGAAAGGTACAATATTATTCCTTTGAGGATCTTTAATACTCTCTTGCTCGACTTCATAAAGCATTTTACATGCTTCTACAAAGGGATTATTTTATGTCATGAATATATTCAGTGTTGGTAACAGATCTTTATTGCCCCCACAATTTTCTCGCATTTGCACTCTTTGGGCAGCAGCCTCATCAGGATCCAATATGAAAAATAGCGCGTATTTCCTCTGTTCACCATTATCAGGATGCAATGCTCCTGCACGACGATAGATGGATCCTTTTATTTTAAAACAATAAGGTCCATAACCTGGTGGAGGAGCGATTTCTACTCCTATCGATGCAAATGCAAGAGAACTACATTGCTGGCCACCCAAAATGCAACACCAAGAAGGAAGCATCCGATTGGCCTGAAATTCGCAACATGTGTTGCCCGCGCCCGGCACGCCACCGAAAAGCACTATAAGAAGGGTGCACAGAAGGGTGGAAGTGTGTTGTGCTGCCGGACCTGTGCGTGGGAAACTTCCTGATGCCTCGTCGCAGAATACGGCAGTCATTCCAGCACGTTTCTGATTTCGACAGAGGAAAAATAGTGGCTTATCGCGACAGCGGTTTATCGTACCGAGACATCGGCGTCGGTGTAAAACTACATCCAAGCACAGGGAAGCGAGTATGGATTCGGTGGGTGCAGGAGGGACGGACGGACCGACGTGAGCAATTGCCGCAGCCGCGCCACTCGACCGAACGAGAGAACAGTCATGTTGTTCGGCGGGCATTGACGGCTCGCACCGCCACATCACGGACGTTAGCGCAGGAATTAGGGTGTGTTGCGCAACAACCTGTGTCAGCACGTACCGTTCGATGTCGTCTGCAGGAGCGGGGACTTGTCACACGGCGCCCATTGCTCCGATTATCATTGACGTTACACCACCGTCGAGTGCGGCTGCAGTAGGCCGTTGAACGCCGCACTTGGACTACGGAATGGCACGACATTGTCTTCTCCGACGAATCCCTCTTCTGCCTGCAACACCACGATGGTCGGATACGCGTGTGGCGGCACCGCGGCGAGAGACTGTATGACATTACGCGTCGCCATACCGGTCCGTTGCCTGGCGTTATGGTTTGGGGCGCAAATTGATATCACACCCGCTACCCTCTGGTACGCATCGCTGGTACACTCAACAGCCACCGCTACATCTCCGACGTTTCGGAGCCTGTAGTCCTCCCTTACCTGCAGGACCTATCAGTGGCCACGTTTCAACAGGACAATGCGCGCCCGCACGGGGCACGCATCGTGCGGCAATTCTTCACGGCCCACCAGGTGTTACTGCTGCCGTGGCCCGCCTGTTCTCCCGATATGTCGTCCATCGAACACGTCTGGTGGCTGATCGGCAACCGAGTGGCCCGGCAAGCACCACCCGCGACTACGCCTGATGAACTGTGGCAACGTGTGGAAGCAGTATAAACAGACATAGCCCAAGCCCACATCCAAAGCCTCTTTCGTTCGATGCCGCGGCATGTAGCGGCCGTTATTACCAGCCATGGGGACTACACGAATTATTGATGTCTGCGTGTTCCGGAAGTCGCACAGGCCTGTAAACTCAATCGTTTCATCTTTGTATCTGTTGTTACGTGTAAAGTAAATCTGGATTTGCTATCTCGTGTCCTTCTTGGTGTTGCATTTTAGGTGGCCAGCAGTGTATTAACCATCTGGGAGCCAAGTATTTTCCCCGTGCTTCTTTAATTTTGGCAATGCGTCTGGCGAAAACACCTTCTAAGAGCGGCAGGCTATGCGGACGATAGCTGTTTTAGTAGCGGCCCTGAGATTGTTGCTTTCCACCCGAGAGGAGGAACTTGACGTTACTGGCTGACAGCCATGATAATGGGATTAGAGTAGTCCCTGCCTCCGGTAATATCAGAGAGTCGTGCCTGTTTTCTTTGTGTCGCACACCCACAGTATGGCACATCCAGGTCCTTTTGGTCACATCAATCGCACAAGGAAAACTTTACGTACAAAGTGAGTTTAATAGCGATTTTAATTGAATCCTTCATAGCATAAATATACACAACCCGGAATCCCACCTACAATGAAAAAATAAGCGTTTATTCACTAACAATTACTGTAACCTATTTTTGGTCGATCGAGGCTTGTCGTTTTTATTTAATTTTTGCTCTTTATAAACTTGGAAAAAACATATCGTTCGCTGAGGATTAGTAGGTAGTACATCTTGCGAACAGGAATATATTTTTATCCTTTAAAAATAAAATCAACACGCAACCTTCCCTTCGATAGAAAGGGCACTTTTATGCTATCTTACACAACAAAAAATTTAAAAAAATCCTGGTGATGCAGACTGAAACTTTTTTGCATTGAATAGTTTCAGTACTAGTTATTGCTATTTATTCGGATCAGTACGATGTGCTGACATTTTTAATATGTGTTACACCCCCAACAGTCATTTGTAACTTAAATAAATTATGAGTATTCTGAATGTTTACCCTGCAGAAATCTTAAATTTATACGCAGTATGTATGAAAAATATGTAATTATCTTGGAAACAAGAAATAAATAGAATCAAGAGCATAAAAATGTCTTACACAAATAAACAAAACTAACCATGTGAACCAAATTATGGCAAAATGTCTAACCTTCGGAACATTGTACTTATCTCATGAATTTTTTGCCTGAAAATGCCGAAAATTACTACTTCTCCAAAAAGGAGAAAAATAATCATTGCATGCCATTTTTGTAAAGAAAAGAAAAGATCCACATTCCTTTGCCCTCCCCTTCTCTTTCATGCTAATCCTGAAAGTTGAGTGCTTCGGAATTTTAAAGCATGGAAAAAAATCCTTGGTACTGTTTGATAAGCAATATTTTTATTCTGTTAAACCATTTCAATAATGAAATTCTGATCACACCGCTATAAAACAATTTTCAGCGAAAATGCATTTTAACAACATAGAACAGCTGAGCTGCGTAACTGTAGTATTAAACATTTTGCACGCTAAATGAAACTTTGATGAAAGTTTTCCTCAGATCGGAGCCAGTCTCGTCCATGTCATTCTGGTGTGCTTTCGAATTTCATCCACCCATCTCCCACACAGTATTTTTTGGGTCCTCTACTGTCGCCTGGTATCCAGTCTGAAGTTTGGGTTGTCCATCACTGCTCCCTTTTTCTTGCAATATCTTCAGCCCACTGCCATTTCAGGGATTTTACTCTGATGATAATGTTTTCTGCAGTTGTGATTTTCCCGATCCACGATTTCTTTTGTTATCATTTCTGGTTACACCAATCATACATCTCTCCACCTTTTTTTTAGTTGTCAGCAGCCTTTGTGTGTCTATTTTAGTTCTGCTCCATGTGCGAAATTAACAGATGTGACCGTGACAAGGATCGAACCCACATCTTTTTGGTCCGGAGCTGAATGATTTCCCAACTAAGTTATACTGACACAATTTATTGCTGCAACTTTGCCATCTTTATATGCGGTTTATCTCTGTAGTATGACACACAGATTTTTTTTCCTTAAGTAAGAACTGGAAGGATGCATAGATTAGAAATTTTCTTTTAATTCATAATGGTATTGTGCTCTTCAAAGTTGGGTTGTTTCTCTCAAAAGCACTCCAACCAAGTTTTATACGCCGATTAATTTCTTCATATGTATGACCCTCACTTGATATCTGTTGTCAAATTCAAATGTAGGTTAAGGTTACCTTCAAATTTTCAACATCAATCAATAAATCTTCATTTTTTGAAAAACCATTGCACATCAGTTTTGTTTTCTGAAAGTACACTTTTTAATTCCACTTCATTTCTGTTGTCACGAATTTCCTGGATCATATTTTGCAGCTCTGAAGAGTAGCTGTATCAGCAAAGCGAAGATGAGTTAAATAATTTCCGTTAATATGGATCTCCTTGTTTTCCCACTTAAACGATTAAAAGACATTTTTCAATGTGGCATTGAAATGTTTGGGAGATATGGCGTCACTCTTTCTCACTCCGTTTCCAATTTTTATTTGTACTGGATCCTCAAATATCCGAACATTTGCACTTGCATTTTCATAGATGTTATTAATAGATGCATCTTAAATACAGCAGGATTTCAAATCCATTGTAACTGCGGCTTTTGCTAAATCAAAGGCCTTTACATAATCAATAAAAAGCCATATATAGTAGGAGTTCATATTCCCTCGTTCTTAAAATTTGTTCGTTTAGTACTTGGATACGATCTATTGTGCTGTGTTCACTCCTGAATCTAGCCTGTACTGTTAGTTGAGTCATGTCCAGTGCTGCCTTCAAGCGATGTGGAAGAACTTTAGTAAATATTTTATAAAGCAATGATTAGAGGCTGAATTACGCACACACACTCAGACGCCCTAACGATCGTAACGGTATAAATATACCAATTAGGAAAAATTCTATCATATAAGCACCAACCCGCTAGACTGGCGTGGTCTAGCGGGTCTCCAAAGGTTAATAAATACCAACTTTGTTGAAGGAGAGTAGTGGTTAATTCCAAAAGAATTGCTTTCGTTTCCCTTGTAATCCAGGCTGAGAAGAGCTACTGTTCATCAGACTGCTACTCTCAGAAATTCTGGAGTAGAATCTTCGACAATCTTCGTTAAACAGACGTCTGCTGAAAGCGAAATTCAGTTGAACAAATCCACAAGTAAAATGTGTTCTTAGGAATGACGGATTACGATCTGAAAAGTGAAAGTTCAGGTGATCTACGTAATTCATAGCTAGTGTCATTAAGGACAGACTACGGTCAAATTGGGTGCAACTGTCGATCTACAACCCCTCGGTAGCAGATGGCGTTTTAGTCTAAAATACATTCATGTTACATTGAACAGCATAGCTTTCAGATCATTTCTTAATTATTATTTTTTCAAATACATAATTGAAATAAAAGAACATTTGCACACATTTTTGTACTATTTTACTGCGAAATTCCAATTTAAATTGGAGTATAAACGAAATTACAATTACAAAAATTTCTTCCCTTTAATAAATCGGAGTCTGATATATAAGCAAAAGTTGTTTAGAACTGATCATTTAGATATACTTACACTGCGGTATTATCTTGAAAATAGCAATTGTGTACGGATAGGTTACGCACATTCATTAACACTGAACGTATAAACCTTAATACTAATTAATATTTTCTTTTAGCAGTTTTCCAACAACACAACTAAACACTGCTTTTCTTAAAGTTCAAGCGTTTCTACGTTATTGATTTACATTTACAAATTTGAAGACTTCTTCAAAATGCGCGTTTTTCTGATCTATATCGAAAAACAATCCTGAAAATTCGTTAATGACGTTTCGCAATTACGATATAAGAAAATGTACAACGATGGCACCTGACGAAATAAATATCTGCCCGAAGGGTTCGACGTCTGCATATTGTCACTTGTCGATCGCAATCATTGAGCACACAATTTTCCATTTGTCCCTTCACATACGATTGGTATTGCACCACTACAATCTTGCCAAGTTATGTGTTACCTTCAATGGTAGTCGCCTCAATTTTTTGCGAGAGGGCAAACGTTTTTCAGTTTACTTGAGATTCACTGTCCGTTTGAAACAGGGATGTCCATACGTAAGTGTAAATTTCGCCTAATTGGGTCCTCTGTGGTTAGCGGGTGTAGTACTTCTTACAGTCGAACTACTCGATGGAGGCGTCTCGACGTTCAGTGTAAGTGTACCAGTCCAACTAGTGCAACTCACGGTTTTTTTCTACAAGCGCTGTCTCTACATTTGACTTACAAGCATAGTGTACAAATGTGCTCGTACTGGGTTGCGACGCACAAAGCAGCGGGACGTACGTAGATATACCTTATGATGTAAACTAATTAAGACCATGTAAGCAATCAATTCTTTGAGACATTGCCAGGCATTCTCACTCACTACATACGCGTACGCCCGATACACAGATCATTCTTATGCAATGATCCAAATGACCAGATCAGAGGGAAACCCTTAGATACACCAAGAAACATTGTATTTTTAACAACCTAACCTATCGCGTGAATGGGTTTCAACTATAATAATTTACATAATCTAACTTTCAATACATACACACCAATTTGAATGGAGACCTGTAAAACACGTTTACATGCGTATTTCTCAGGAATTATGAATTCCCTTTTACGAATTTCAAGAATCAAGCGTATACACAAACATATGTTGTTAATATGTCCAGATTGGCAAACCGATGGAAATGAACCCTCAAAATAATGTCGAACAGCATTTCTTTCTTCACAGTCCTTTTGTTTTCAATGTAACGCTTTCACTCAACTGACTGTTTATAACTCAAGACCGCACAGCGTTTCAATCTAACAGTTGTGGAGAAATTATTTAACACCACTATAATTTTTTTCCAACAATTGTGGGCAGTTGCGAAGAGCAGTGTGAGAAGAAGATTCCCTCCTCCAACATCAGAGAAGCAGTTGTCTGATTTTCTGGACGACAAATTGTAGAGCATTCCACTGGAGATGATTCAAAAGATGTATGAATGTATTCTAAGATGGTTGAAAGCTGTATTCAAGGGATATGGAGATGCGATACATTTTTAAGTGTTAACATTGTTTTAGAAAAACCTTGTAATTTCTTTAGAAAAACTTTGTATTTAGGGGAAGGTGACGGCAAAATAACCAGAGGACAACCCCCAGACAGATTCATCCATGAAATAAAAATTTCAAATATCTGTCATATGCAGAAATTATGAGAACTGTGGAAAACAGACAGGAATGGCGAAAATTGACTGCCATTCCTCTCTGTTCAATTGGGTGTGAACTGGGTCGCGACGCACTAACCGAGCAACAAAGAGAGAGATAACATTATTTTGTCGTATCCTCGTAAATGTAAACTTGGCATATGCCAAGTTTACTTTTACGAAGTTAGATTTACGTAATGTAAACACATACATTACTTAATGTTTACATATACATTTCACAGCACTCCATGTTTCAAACTCTCCTTCGAATTGAACTTAACTAGTCTTCTAACATGAAGGTACCTCATGAAATTCACTAGAGAATGAGTTCCGGTAAAAATCTCAGAAGTCCTCGTATTTCTTGGCCCCGAAGGGGTGACGGATTATATCCTACTTAGCAAAAAAGTTTTATCAAACACAATAAAAAATGGATAATAAATTAAAAAAATAATGTTAATTATTATAACAATATTTTTTTTCAAATTTTAAACGACATATTACTATTTTTGGAAATTTCGATTTTGTTCTGCCAAAATGACACATGAAAATGCGACAAATTACCTACACGGAATAAAATAATTAAAATATTGCAAAATAAATATTTAAAATATGTATTCAAATGTGCGCACATTCTTTGTTTACAAAATACATAATTTAATATATTAAAAAGCAATTTAGAATACAATATCGGAATCCACAGAGAAGACATTTAAATGAGTAAATAGGAGGACCTCAGTTGAGGAATTCAAAGTTCCAACGGTTTTGCTGGATGTAGAGCGATACCTGGGTTTTTATGAAAATGTAGATATGTCAAACCTTTTTATCTATTCAGAACTGCCCTTCACCGTGTCTAAGGTGGTTACCACACCTTAGTATCTCCTGCATAACACAGAAGTTCTGAAATTGACCAAAATTCTACAGAAATTCAATTAAATTTGTAATACGATGAAAAAATTTACCTCATAGAGTCTTCTTCTGGGATTTTTACCTGTAATTTGGGTCACTGTGGCAAGTTTACTCAAAGCAAATATGGAACTGCTATGCATGATGCCTTTCTAATAATGTTTCAGAAAAACATTATATGAATATCTCTTCCAAGACAGGTTTTTCATGGATTTGATTGTCGAAGGGGGCATTCGCAGAAGGCATCTCATGAGAATTTTGCTGTGCTTCCGGAACAGCCTAATACTCTTCATGAAGAGAAGGCTGCTTAAAATTTTAAATGAATCGTTCCATATATTTCTACATATTGATTCCTGAACAAACTTTAAGAACAATTTAAGATTATCAAAGTGACATTGCCGCCCCGGTGGCGCAGTGGTCTAAGCGATGGCCTCTGATCATTCGTCCGAACGGGGGTCCGGGTTCAAATCCCGGTGAGGCATGGATGTTGTGTTTGTCTTACGGCACTGGCTCTCTCTCCCTTCCCTGGAACCAGTGACCCTAAATTAGGGACGGGCGACTGCTTATAGCCCATTGAGTTGCTCACGGTGGTCGTTAAACCTCCAATAAAAAAGTGAAATTTTTGGAACATGCCTCGACATTGGGACTGTAAAAATTTAAAATCTTTACAGTGAGGTACGTTAGTGTCAGAATAATATAAATGTGGTACAATAATTTAACTTGGTACAATTGTAGGTAGGCAGGTAGAGATTGATTATCGATATTGACCCCAAAAATATGTCTGATAATTAAATAGCATTAGGTTGCATAACAAAATCGCTGCCGCTGGTAATTGTAGCATGCGTAGACTATTGTTCAACATTCCAGTATATTTTTTTCCATATGATTCAAGACAGGGATTTCAAAATGCATATTAATTTTGCATTGTAATCGAAAACCAAAATACTCTAGTCCCTTTTGTAATTTTGACAGTATGGAAGAACAGAAATTAACAAAATTGGTCGCTTATTTTACAAATTGTAAAAATTGTGAGCGACAGAGCTTTATGGCACATAAATCGTTCCACGTAAAACTTTTAAAACGTTAATTTTATTTTTGGTTTACAATCAACACTAAAAATGTGAGGAGATATTTATTTCGTGTGTAACCCGGGAAACGAAAAACAATTAGTATTTTTTCTCGAATGTGGGTTCGATATAATAAAGCATATCTGTAATAAGTGAAATTTGAAGTGTGATGTCAAAATCACTTATTAAACACTCTGCAAAGTTCCATAGAATTTAGTATTGCGAACATGATAAATCTCAACTTGCGTGACTGAAATCATCAAGAAACTCAATGTGACTGATAAAAACGCTGAAGAAAATACTTTCAGCACTACACCTCGTACATCTATGGTTGGTAAAGTAAAAGGCAGGTGTTTATTTTGTGTCGAAGGGTTGGGTGGTGAACTTCTGAATGTTAGTACACAGGAACAGAATAATCGAGTTCCTGTTGCGGCAGTTGTATTCAACAACTCAAAATCTATTTGCTGGTTAAACGGTCATGACAAGACTGAAATCGAAGAAAAATGCCACAAAAATTTTCTTGCCAATTTTTTTAACCGACTTCGACAAACCAGGACATCGATCTATTGTATGGGCACATGAGATCTTTCAATCTATCAAAAATGAACAGTCCAAGATAGCTAGCGCATTGATTTACTTTATGTTATCTAACATCAAATCACTTACAATCTGGTGTATGATATAATTAGGTGTTCAGCACAGAGAAATAATATAGTAAACATCACAACGATAAAAGGGATGATCTGGTATTCATGTTAAATCCTTCGCTTTCTTCAATTAATCTAAGAAAGTTATGCTGTTACTTACAGCTAAGGTAAACCGAATAGATATTCTTCTTGTGTGCAAGGATGATGTGGATCAACATGTCTCCAGCATTTACTAACAAAATTCGTTTTAAGATAATTTGTGCTTTGCTCGTACAATTGCCACTGTTAGAAAATAAATGTTTCAACTTTTGTCAGTTGAAACCACAGTGCCCACTCATTGATTTCGAAATGTTACGTAGCTTCCTTTCTGTTACGGTTCTTCGAAGTGGTTGTTGAATTGTACGTAGAGAGATAAGATTTTAGAGAAAGCTAACGTGTTTATTTATTTCTGAAACTAATTACTTAATAGGAATGATCAACGCATAGAAATTATGAACTGATATGTGAGGCATTCGAATAATTTCGATTATTCCTATGTATTTTCGTTGCAGAAAAAAAGACAGAGTTCGTTTTTACATGAACGATATATACTTACATAGCACATATCATGGTATTATACGAGTAAAATAAACTTATATTACCTTAAACACAGAAACACTTTCAACCTGTCGCACCACAAATATACCACATACTCTCTAGAATGGAATGACATTTTCGCGTACCAGTTCGACTGGGATATTTACGTTAGGTGACTAGCCTAAAATATCATTATCTTCAAGAGACGAATGTGCTTCCAGCTGATTAATTTAAAACTCAGAAATTGGTTGTATGAAGAATTTACATCCGTGATATGTTTCTCGAATACACTGTCATTTTATTTATATCTCATTTACAAATCCAGTTTCATAAAATTTTGTATTTTGAACTCACGTGAGAACAGTGGTAGAGGGAAACAATATTACTACCAAATTTCAGACTGTCCAAGCTCTTGAATAACATGCTGTAATACAGATTTTAAAACGATATCTGGAACTATAAAATTTCATATATTTTAATACGGCAAAATATATGAAATATACACAAAAAAAATTACACGACAAAATTATATATACACGACAAAAATTACTTCACGCCAAATGCAATTTACATTAGAAATATGATCAATCTAATAAAACCTATGTGTAAACGTACCACTGAATTTCTGACGCATAATATATTTACTGCTACGATGAGGATAAAGCGGAATTATAAAAACTGTGCAAATTATTCTACATTATGTTAATTATTGTCCATGAATCTGTTTATTATTAATAAAAGAAACTATTTATTACCTACAAGCGGTGAGTAAACAGCACAAGTATTGCTCTCTTGCATTTGAAAAACTCTAAATTATAATAATAACATTATTAATACCTGCTATGATTACTGTTAGTGATAAAATAGGAAAAAAAAGTTCATATATTCTAAAATCAATTGCACTTTAAAATTTGTACTGTGCCTAGTTTTCACGTCCGTGTACTGTACCTAGTTTTGACACAGCTCACTCTCAGTTATGCAATATACTTAAAATGCAGGGGTCAAACTTTTGTTCAAATTCTTTCACAACAAATCAATGTTTCACAACAAATCAATGTTTCACAACAACTTTTACATCTTTACACACCTCAGTTATGGGTTTCGCGTGTGATACCTGCAAAAATAATTTACGAATTTCTTCATGTAATCTACAACGTGAAATCAAATGTATGTTTTCTTTTCGAGCTTCACTTGTACACATACATTTAAATGTAGAAGAACATATATATATATTTTTTAAACATTTCATCAGTTAAAAATCTGAAATCTAATTTTACGATTCCAAAATGAATCTCAAGAGTGATACATGTTTATCTATTAGATGGTTAAATGCCTGATAAATATATTTATTATACACTTTTATTACGAGATAAACATATCATCATCATATATAGTTGCAAATCGTACCAATATTTAGAATGATTGCCCGAAGTAAAGTAAAAACCCCACTGTAAATAGCAGTGTAAAATGATAAATAAAATTCCAAGAATGCTCCATTAAGTTATATTACATAGAGAAATCATGATTAATGAGAAATCATGAATATCCGACACACCAAAATCTCTTCATGTTCTTTGAATTAACTAAGTTTTGCAATTTGGGTTAATGAAGTTGTTGAATGAATTTGTCAATCAAATAAAGTTTACATTTGTTGTTTCACAAGAGTTTATTCTTTTCAAAAAAAATAAAATAAATAAACACCTAACCGTCGATTCCAAGAGTATTCGCAGCGCGAATCTCTTTCCAACAGCATTTACAGACTCTGTTGTGACTGAAAATGAGAGTGAAGGAGTTCGCAATCCAGTTGAATTAATGCGCACGATCGAGATAAGTGGCCTTCCGCCTCACATTTTACGACTGAAAAAAGGTGCAGTCGCGATGCTCATCACGAACCTGGCCGCCCCGGTAGCATGGTGGTCTAAGTGCTGGCTTATGATGATTCGTTCGTGAAGGCTCCAAGTTTGAATCCCTGTGGGATATGGATTTTGTGTTTGCCTTACGGCACTGGCTCTCTCCCTTCCCTGAAACCAGTGACCCTAAATTAGGGAACCAGTGACCCTGAAACCAGTGACCCTAAATTAGGGACGGGCGACTGCTTATTGCCCATTGAGTTGCTCACAGTGGTCGTTAAACATTCAGTCAAAAAAAGAAAGTAAATAACGAACCTGGACTATTGTCTTTACTGAAGCTGTTGAATGAATTTGCCAATCAAATAAAGTTCCCATTTGTTGTTTCATAAAAAAAAAAAAAGAAGAAAAACTAACCGTGGATTCCGACAGGTTTCGTCTAGTCTTTGGAAATTACGGATATCAATTATGGCAAATCCATACACATCAAGGAGTGTTATGTGGATTTCTGGAACCTCACATCCTTTATTAAACAGGAATTCAATTACGGCACGCTGTTTTTCTCTGTCATTCGTGACCTTTATTTCCGATTCTGAAAAAAATTCGTTCCCAAATTCTTAATATATTATAGTACATGTCATTGTAGTTTCATTAAAATCACTTCAAAATTTCGAAAGCCATTAAGGAGAAGACATTACTTTAAGGATGCCCTTAGTAACAGTAGGATAATGATTTTCTGTGCCGAAAATAATATGCTTTTATAGATATGGCATATATTTCTTTGTGTTTCTAATTTCTTTACGGAAATAAAGAATTTGCTTCACCTTGAGTTTGTGAATGATACATTAAATCCAGTGAAATCAGTGTGAAGTTTTTTGAATTTCCAAAATGGAAGCATTTACAGCTGCAGACAGATATTTATCTTATGAGTACTCGATTCTTCTTCCTCTTCATATAAAATTGGGACTCGTGAAGAAATCTGTCAAGATAATGGATGAAATAGAAGAGAATTTGCCAACGTACCAAAAAATATTGCCCGTCTTTTAGAAGCAAAGATAAAAGAATCGTGTTTCTTGGCCATCAAAAAGGATAGTTGAAAAAAGATGAGAATTTCGACGAATCTCTAACAGAGAAAAAGAAACTAGATTGGACATGTTTTGGAAAAATTCCAGAAAAATGTCTAAAAAAGAGTCTAAAGATTACATATAAAATGTAAACCAGATACTAATTACATATCAGGGTTTAAGATCGAACACCTTTTAAAGTGCACTCACTGAAATCAAATCCGGACTACTTTCAAGAAAGCTGCAGTGATGTCTCTAATGAACAAAGTGAAAGGTTTTACAAAATTATTTCAACAATTTCAATATACACGTAAAAGAAAAAAAGATTTACAATTATATAACATTTTTTACATTTTGTATTTTTGTCATAAAATTATTTTCTGTTCAATTTCTTTTCGTATATCAATAGCAGCTGTAGAAATTTTATTGTGTAAAATGTCTTGGATTAACATATAATTACTTTAATACTAAGGATGCTAAGAATACTCATCTTTTTCCTATCATTTATGGTACATCGTATTCTTTAACCTTAAGAATTTTTCGGAACTAAAAACTTTTCAGACAGGCTGATATAGCAAAACGCTCTAGAAATTTTATTTTTCTTCTATGTACATAAATAACTTTCACTTTATTACTGGCAAAATAATTTTCAATAATAGAATGAACTTCATATTCTCGGAATTCGAAAATTTTCAAATTTGCATTCTGAGGCGTTTATGAATTTTTAACGCATCACAAGAAAGGTTGCTAGGATTTTCTTAAACAAAAGTTTCATGGCATAGGAAGTCAAATTTAATGTTTTATAAAGGTCCCAGACACAATTTACA
The DNA here is from genome assembly GCA_039090855.1 of Macrothele yani. Lineage (NCBI taxonomy): Eukaryota > Metazoa > Arthropoda > Arachnida > Araneae > Macrothelidae > Macrothele > Macrothele yani. The sequence continues at coordinate 75,266,364 of CM077017.1, read as the reverse complement.
TGAATAATAGTCACTTCTATTGCATTAACCATGAAACTTCATACTTCACGATAATCTTAAGACGTGAGAGGAATAAATTGGAATAGTTTAAAAAAACCCTCATTCAGGAATCTGTTGCATATATCTTTAATAAAACATTTATTTTATATTTAATTTACTCTAAATTATAATTTCTTCGGATTTACATTATGCAAACATTAAGTAGTAATAAGACCTTTGTTACACATTTGCTTATTTACGTAATTGGGGATAAAAATCTGAAATTACCCTCGCCACTAGCAGCTGTAGATTGAGCATAGAGAGCATACATTTCAACTTGACACATTCCTGCTGCCATTGCCAGTGGACCTTATTTATGTGACTTCAGAAGTGATTTGCGGCGGACCAATATGGCTCCTGAATCAATGATTTATCTATGAAATTATCTCTTACCGTTGGTTATTTTTTTTAAATCTTAATGTCTTGAATTACGCCAAAGAATTAGTAGAACGACAAAGCAAAGAAGAAGAAATGACTATTTTATAAGAAAAAAGCAAAGATGCATCACGACAACTCTGTGTTTGAAGTTTATTTGAAACATTGAAATATCTCCGGCAGTCATGGAGAAATCTTTGAAAAAGTATTCCTCATACACTGTGAATTAAATTTCGGGTTCTTATTCTCAGACGTTACCAAAAAATCTGAAACATAAACCGATTTTTTTTTAAAACAAAATACCTAGAAATTCGGCAAATACGTAATATAAACACACACCGAGGTTAAGAAAACAAACAGAAATACACCTGCCTGCGGTTGCACACTGGAAAGTGTACTTAAAAATAAAATGAATTCGTAAAATGATCTCAAAGAAAAATTATAGACGTGCGTATTTCGTTGGTTGGGATTTGGAGGTAAAATTTAATTCGAAAGTTACCAGTATAAATATAAAAACTGTTTTTATGTCTCATACCTTTAGAAATTAAAATTCAAAGAAACGTTTCCAGGTTTCATTCGAGTTCGATTGTTAGGGTCATAATGTTCAAAATCTTACTTTTTAAAATGGACAGAATGTACTCGGTGCCGATCATTGGGATGAAAATCATCATGTTTCATTTTTCGCAGCCACACCTTTACGGCGTTTTCAGAGGAAACTTGTGAAAAGTTGTCTTTCCGTGTATGTACTTTAGGTGACAGGAGTAATTAGCACAACGATACAATAAGCAAAATTTAGACACGTCCAAGATAAATATATGAGAAAGCGAAATTTTCCTGAAACCTGCGACCGGTTCCTTCAAACAATGGAAAAACGTGTGTAAATAAACCGCTGCTTGTTCACAACTACCTAACATAATTCTCATGATCTAATACGAGATCCATTCACCAGTTAGGAAAGTAAAAATCTTCAAAAAGCGTAAAAAAATTTAATTTTGAAATGTCAAAATGTCATGTAAATCGTAGCCAAAATGAAAATTAAAATAGACCACTTCCACGTGTAAAGGAAAAGAACAAAATAAAAAAAAAGGTAGGCCTTTTATTTGAAAGGAAAATGCCTTGCAGTTCTCAGAAACGCCTCAGAAGCCTTAAAAAACCAGATCTAGTAGGCGGATGGAAAAACCACGAACCGATGGCACGTGTAGGACGACGGCGGTTTATCAATCCTAGAGATACGTGAGTGTTATCCCGTGCTATACGAGCTAACAGATGCATAGTGCAGCGTAACTCGCTGGAAAATTCAATGCTGGTGACGAACGTAATGTGTGACAGGCCACTCTTACTCTTTACTGTTTAAGGAAAGTGGACTGGCAAGATGCATCTCGTTTTTGTTGCACTAAATAGACAGCCGTGTAAGTCTGCACCGTTGACGTGTGAAAATGTTGGCACCGTGTACGAAAAAAGCTAGTGGAGGAAGTATAATGATTTTGGCAACATTCTGCCAACAAATCTTGGGTCCAGTCATTCATGGGCAGGAAACTGTGACGTCTGTTGCCTACGTAAATATCACTCCAGACGACGTAACTTTCTCTGCAGAGGGTGAATCATAAGTAATGAGCCATATAAGAGGTAGTTTGAGGTGGCGTTGTTTTTTCGGAAATAAACAACCGTTTGGACTGGAACTTGTGTATAGGTAAAAAGAGCATTTCTTGGACTATCACAATTTGCTTTGGTGTTGGACATGAATATGAATTAATTGTGGGGGGTTTTTTCAGAACATGGACAAAAAAACGGCAGTTCGAGTACTGTTGCGTCATAATTGGAAAAAAGGATTATCTGCGCATGCTGCGGTCGCCTAAATTTGTGCATTGGAAAGTGTGGGTGTAGTCAGCTACGCCACAGTGAAAAGATGGTTTGCTCGCTTTAACAAGGGGGACACTAGCCTTCAAGATAGGCCACGCTCTGGCAGACATCAAACGGTGGATTCGGAATATCTGCCTGAAGCCGTAGAGGCGCTTGAAGCTGTACTCTCGCAACAAGCGCATCACAGGGGTTAACTTGGAGATAGATTTCGGTTTCCGGAATTTTGAAAGAGCCTTGTCTATAATGGAAGTGTTGTTTCCTCGCTGTACTGCAACACGTTTAAGGAAATAAAGTTATTTTTCCAAACTGTGTTTATCTGAACATACAATGAAGAGCAATTGAATTAGGGATACCTATCTAGTAACGTGTAGCACCACCTTCCGCTCTGATGACGAAGGCGCTTCGTATCGGCATGCACTCGCAAGACACCGGAAACGTTGTAAAGTCATACTGATTCACGACCCCTCAACAAGCTCCCACAGTTCACGAAGATTTGATGGAGGGGGTCATATCCTCGAACATCTCTCTCGATGGCATCCCAGATGTTCTCGATGGAATTGAGCTCAGGAGACCTAGCTGGCCAAGGAAGCGAGGTCACGTCGGTGGACGCCCATGCTAATATTTGCACCCTGTGATGTGCGATCAGCAGCGGTAGCCTAGTGGTACGACTGGTTCTGTACCCCATAGCTAGAAGATGGTTCTCAATGGTGTGGCTGCTTACACGTTTTTGTGCACCAGCGTTAAATTGCCGAGAGATTTCTTGCACTGTAACCCGTCTATCCGCTGTTTTAATGCGAGCTAGCCGACGACGACCCCGCTCATCCACGCGCTGTTGTCTACGGCAGTTGGCCCTTACAGGGGTGATTTTACCGGATTCGATGCACTCACGGTGCATCCGTGACACAGTGGCTCGTGAAAATCTCAATGCCTGCACGACTTCCGAGATGGAGTGACCCATTTGTCGGGCCACGACAATTTGCCCACGATCAAATGCCCTTAGATCCTTCGTCTGACCCATACTGCGTCCGACTCTTACTGATTCCCGTCGCATCACTCCCTATATTGTAGGATCGCTGCATACGTCATGTCGTTTCCGTTTACAGGGCCGCCCACACTGCCATATTTGCATAACGCCAGCTGTCTATAATTCAATTGCTCTTCAGTGTATGTTTCGCGCGATATGCGCAATTGTAAAAGGCGCTGTGTTTTTCTTGCCAAGGGGGATTTGACCTTGCATGCGTAGGTGAGAAAAGAGCGAAAGGCTTCCGATAAATTGTGGTTGCGAGAGATCCATCTGAACGAGTAAACAGGGCGTCAAGGAATTTAAGCCTTGCGTTATTTTCAATTTCGTAGCTGAATTGAATGTGAGAATCAATGGAATTTGTACGTTTGACTAATTCCGGAATTTCAGAACATTTTCTTTTCCATAGAACGAAATTATCAGCTGCATAGCATATCCATAAGTAAAATTGCACGAGTTTGAAATTTTTTTTTTCAAATCGATGTGGATTCACATAATATAAGGGACAGTGGGCTGCCCGTGGCTGGACCTTCTGTCTGTTCATAAAACGTTCCACGGAAAGTAAAACTTTTATTTTATGCAAACGTCCACTTAACTTTTAATTTCTTCTACTTCATGGTGGCTGGAATGGTGCTCTGTAAGACTTGCTTTGATTGATTCCTCAGCTCCATTTACTGAAACTTTGGTAAACATAGATACCAAATTTTCAGTAAATGGAGCCAAAGATTTTTGCACCTTGAAATCTGACTATGATGCCGAAATTAAGTCTTTGAAAGATCTTGCCTTTGCAGGACGGTTTGACGTCTCTCGCGTAGAGGACACAATAGCGAAAGTTGAAGCCAACACACTTGCTACACCGAACAGAAGAGCACCTTTAAAATTTGTTGGTTCGATCCCGTACATCCCAAAAATATCTTATTTTATTAAAAATCACTTTCAGAAGAAAGGATTGGATGTTGGCCTTAAAGCTTCTAAACACATGGCAACCGTCCTCAGCACAGCAAGAAGTAATAGTACCTTCAAGCTCACAGATGCGGGCATCTATTGCATCCCATTGTTATACCCAGACTCCTCAACTAAATTTTACGTAGGTCTCACAAAAAGGTCATTTGAGGAGAGAATGAATGAGCATAAGAGGGACGTTGCACAAAAGAAACTTTCTACGTCACTTGCCAAAGAAGTAGCTAACCATCAAGCTCAACCCCAATGGCAGAATATCTCGAAGATCGCACCTTATGGAGACGCAAGAACAGCTGCCATAAGGGAAACAGTTGAGATATTAACGAAACAGGATGTATGCAACACCGATGTCTCTTTCGAACTACCGGTGGCTTGGAACCATCTGCTAGGCATCGCAAGATGGTCTTCATGATTCTAGTTTCTTCCTAAAGTTTACATTGTTTGCTTTTACATTAGCTTTTAAGATATTGTATTCACCACGCTCGTGGTTATTTATGCGCGCGGTCTTCACGCATGATTTCATTTGTCATATTAGAATTAATGTTCTGTCTACAATTTTGATTCTATATTCTCTATGTAACCGCCTGATGAAGCCGTCCGTTGACGGAGAAAGCTTGCGGAGTGAAATTTGTGTGATTTTTTACTTTAGACACCAATAAATCGGATCATTATATTTATAGATACCACATCAAAGGATAGCATTAGTTGATCTACGCAGGGGTTTATTTTGAGTCGAATGGTAAACTCAATGGAAATTTAAACAGATGTTACATTTGGAGTGGCCAAGGTAGATAATATTGAAGATAAGAACTTGGATAAATAATATGCTGGTGTGCCGATATTATTTAGTATAGGCCGCAAAGGAATGCCTGATTTATTTATTTTAGGGAGAGCATAAAATCTCACACAACGTGCGTATACATGTTTCTGTTTGTTTGGTTTTTTTTTGTTTTTTTTTTTTGTTGTTTTTTGTTTTATGTTTTGGATCAGTTTCTGAGTTTTTGATCAATTTCTGTATTTGTTTTAATTGTTTATCTGAAGGGTCATTCTGCGTTTCTTTGTAAGGTCCATACAAAATAAGTCTTTCGACTTTGTCATCATAATGCTTGTTGTCTAAAACAACCATTAATACACACATCTAACGTGGACCAGAAACATCAAACAGAAGTCATCGCTCTTTTCACGTTTATAAGTGAGTTACGGAAAAATTCGAATCCGTGACTCATTTATACACGTGGAAAGAGCGATGACTTCTGTTTGATGTCTAAAACAACCACTTGACGTCCTTCGTTAGCACTAGTGATGATTAAATTGTTATTTGAGAGCAAATCTTTAAGCGCATTAATTTCTTTTGTAGTTGAATTTGGTCTTGGTTATCACTTGGCTGATGCAATGTTTAATTATTTCTTTTTCTTCAGAGTTGAGGCTGCTCTTTGTTAGAGATTCCTCAACTCACGCAACTATGTCTGATTCCGGTATCTTTATTGATACAGCAAAGTTAGAATTATATCGTAAAGACCGCTTTGAATTTCATTGAGACTATAACTGGACAAGTTGACAAACACTTAATTATCTGGATCCACTATACCGTTATTATTATTATGGGTATAAGGCTGCTTATTGTTATTACCAGCTATCAATTTTTCGAAAATTCTTTCAAGGGAAATTCTGTGGTTCGATAACATGTTGATACTACAAACTAAATAATATTTTGTCTAGGTTATCAAAATCTATTAATTTGTTAGCTAACCAACGATGTAGATCATAAAGTTCATGTTCCACATTTGCAATGTCCTTCCGGGTGTCCTTAATAATATATCTAAGAATGGCAAACAAAGCATTGCTCACTGCTTTTGTAACGTTTGGAGTAGGTATTATGTTACATTTCAAAGACGTGAAGTTCGGTAAGATGCGATGTGTTTTGCATCGTTGTAAGAAATTCAAATGGTTCAGTAATCTGAATATCTTTATTTTTAGTTTCGAAAACCGGTTAATCGTACTTTTTAAAGTAGTCATGTTTTTTCTGGAAAATTAGATGTACACCGTTCCTGTAATAAATAATAACATTGCGTTGATATATTTTTAATATTCACACTGTATATTTAGTTACATTCCTTTTTTTGAATTTCTTGTTCGAAGAACCGAAGATATAAACTTCCCATTAGACGTAAACTGAGATGAAATACCCTTAGACACAAAAGTGCCCTACAAGCAGAATATAGTTTGAACAATCCGTTGCTAACTTAGGAAGACGTAACAAAATATGTAGCAAAATGCTCTTTAATAAAATTAATTATTGGGATTCAAAGTCAGGTGATGCGTACCATATAGCCTCTCCTTGACAAATGCCAACACCGCCATCTCGCGGTGCTTCTAGTTCTCGTAGCCCCGGTGGCGCTGTGGTCAAATCGATATCATTTGCCCATGATCATTTGCCCGGATGGGTCCGGGTTCGAATCCCGTAAGGCATGGATGTTGTGTTTGTTTTACCGCACAGGCTCTCTCAATTCCCTGAAACCAGTGGCCCTAAATTAGGGACGGGGGACTGCTTAAATCGCAATGAGTTACTCACGTGGGTCGTTAAACCTTCAAACAATCTATCTCCTTGTTCTCAATAAAAGAGCTCTGACAACTGACACATAGCGGTATAATTGTCGCACAGGTATTAGAGCAAATGCTATCTCAACAACACGCTTAGTCAGAGTGGTCAGTTATGCCCATCCCAAATGATGACTTCACAAATAAAATCATAGCTCTCAGATTTAAGTTCCACACTTCCTATATCGGACCACACTGCTGTAATCAGTGATATTATACTTAAGTTATGTTGCTTGTGTAAATACTATTGTTTGTGAACGTGGAGCAAACAATTAAATTAAGACTTGTGTGATTTGGAGATGTGTAAGGTTTAAGCAATGTCCTCTGATCATTCATCCGAAAGGGGTCTGGGTTCGAATCCCGGTGAGGCATGGATGTTGTTTTTGTCTCACTGCACTGGCTCTCTCCCTTCCCTGTAACCAGTAACCCTAAATTAAGGACGGGCAACTGCTTATAGCTCAATGAGTTGTTTACGGTGGTAGTTAAACTTCTAATCAAAAGAAAAAAAAAAAGATGTGGAAGTTTGTAAAACGTTTTCTTACGTCCTGGTCAAGAACACAGTGGAGAGAACAGTAATTCTTCCATTGACCAATGTAAGGTAAGTGATAACGATTCGATGTCCAAACCGAGTTCAAGTAGTGAGAACTGAAAGCCGGGAGGTAACAGACACTAGGGAGAATTGCCATTAGTGTGAAAGCTATCTCGGAATGGTTTATACACGGTCTGCTGATAAACGTTGTTCCATTCCATTGGGTATTACTTGTGACAAAAAACTAATTAATGAACTTCATAATAAAATTTGCGTTGGAATCCTTATTTGCACCTTTTCCCATCCCAGTTAAGTATTACTTATGCCAGTTTATTTGTTGTTTTTTGATAATCTGATAAAATAATCTAAATATCAAGAAAATGGCTTAACATTGTGTATGTCTGGCATAATTATGCGAGCTTTGCTTTTGCGTATCTTAAAGTTTACTTAAAGATTTCCTCGAGCTGAAAAAGGTTGGGAAACACTGCTCCAAATCTTCAGAAATTAAGCGATCGTATCGCGTGTGCTATTTTGTGGCAAGGTTCAACCACCGGAGAAGAGGCTTCGGTTAACGGGCCATGGAGATGGACACTTGCGCATAATTTGTTTGAATGAATTTTTGTTAGGTCATTCCGTGGATATGGTGGCCTAATCGTTAAAGAGGAAAACTGGGAAGGCTAATGCAAATGAATCCACCATATGCCGAAGGTTCACAAATTTTCAAGATGGAGAAACGTCACCTGCAAACGCACCTCGTATTCGTTCACTAGTAGCTGTACCCTTTGAGATGCTGAACAATACCGTAGAAGTTGACGCACTGCAACATTTCCGTGAAATCAGAATGATCGTCCATGTGCATCACTGTGCGGTTGTCAGGACTTGGCAGGCATGGAGCAAGGGAATAAGTGGGACTTCTGTGTGATAAACGAATTGTTATCAGCAAATAAGACACTTCGTCTTCGTGTGTGGTAAGCCCTTCAGTCCAGTTCCGGTGTGTGTCGTCTTCCCTTCAATCCAGTCACAGACTGGAGGGATTCCAACATTCAATCGTACTTTGTAATGAAAATTGTTTCGTCTACTTCAATCCTAAACGAACAACACAGTAGTTGTATACCTACCATCGATCCACCTGAACTCTCTGCCGCCCCGTTGGCGCAGTGGTCTAACGGATGGCTTCTGATCATTCGTTCGAAAGGGGTCCGGGTTCGAATCCACGTGAGGCATGGATGTTGTGTTTGTCTTACCGCACAGGCTCTTTGTTTCTTTGGAACCAGTGAACCTAAATTAGCGACGGGCAAATGCTTATAGCCCATTGAGTTGCTCACGGTGTTCGTTAAACCTCCAATCAAAAAAAATGAACTCTCTCCAAATCAATCCCTTCGCCCCCGGTAATTCCTGATGCTCGTAGCTGAAATGCCACTGACTTCATACATTATTAATTTCTCCGACCTATTTGTGCTGAAATTCAGTAGATGCCAGTAAAGCTTCTTACCAAGTAGGCAATATGATCAACAAGGATGTGCTTTTTCTTTTTAACGACAATGCACACCCACCGCTGCCATAGGGTTGTTCAACAAATCGGCAGTTGATTTTCGAAACTTTTCCGAATCCTGTGGAATCCCCAGATATTTCCCCTGGGAATTACCGCATCTTCCCGCATTTGGATCATTTCCTTATGTTGTACACCTTCCCCAAATATCAATGTCTGTGCACGTCCGTTGCCACCTTCTTTCCCTTACAGAGTTCTGATTTTTATATCCTTGGCAACCACAGCTTTTTATCCCGTTCGTAGAGTGTGACTATAAAGTGGGTAACCGCTTTAACTTAGCAGCTGTGTGTTTGTGGAAGTATGTAAGAGGCACTTTACTTTCGGATATGTTACCAGTTTCAATACAATATTTATCAGTTGTGCTGTGCGAAAAATTAAGTGATATGAGCCCACCACTACAATATGTTTGCATAACTGCTTACATCAATGCTGAATCTTGTGATATTCGATTTTATGTCTGGAGTAAAGACCAATGGCAGATTAGCTAACTGGTACCAGAAATATTGGTATGAAAATGTGACTCTTCATATAGAAATATGAAGAGTCACATTTTCTTAAAAGCGAGTGATGGTCACACTTTCCATTCTTTATTTTACTTTTTGAAACGTACAAGGTTCTTATGATCCTGAAAAAATACTATTTGTTTATTTACTCATTGCTATGCATATTGGAGATTGTGAAGATATGTACGTACGTCTGGCGCTTTAAAACTGAAAACACATAATTCAATTAAAGCTAACGAAACGTGGCATAATTGAACGTGAATAACTCTTCATCTACTGCGAAAGCCTATTCAAAGGCGTTAGAGCAATATTTTACCTAGAACTGAGTGAACACCATTAGCTTTTAAAATTTTATATTTAACTTATTTTATGAATAATAAACCTGAAACGAAGCAATTTTATATACGTGTTTTAAAAATAGATATAATAACGAAAAAAGTAATTTTCCAAGATGTGTCCCAATGTATCATTGATTTTGTAGTTGAAAATTCCAGACCTTTCCACAAAGTTATTCTCACACATTTTCAACAGTATTCAGATCTGGTGGTTGTGGTGGCCGTGGTAGTTTCCGTAAATCATGCTCATTCTCTGTAAACCACAAATTGACTTCTTCAGCACACTACACAGGTGCATATTTTGATACATTTAAGGTGCGGTCATTCCAGAACAATGCCTCCAACACTGCTTGCAGGTGGACCTGGAGAAAGGATATGTACTTTGCAAAGTTGATATGATCCTGCTGAATAACCAATGACCCTAAATAAGTCCACACCATCAGAAATCCTCCGCCACGTTTCGCAGTCGCTACCGAATAGTCAAGGTAATACTTTCGTTCAGGATTTTTACGCCCTGAAGGACTTCGTTCCGCGTCGAAAGCTACATTTGTGCAAAAAACGTATCCCGTAATTACTAAGAATAAAGCAGAAATTTCTGAAAAAGGTGATGAAATTTTCCTAACACGACCAACTGTTGTAATACACAAAATTCTGCAAGATTTAGTTAGATATATTTTTAAAAGACAAGAAACATCATTATGAAGGAAGATCTTAAAATAACTACAAGAAGCGTTGCATTAAAGGTGATTCATTTCAGCCGATTATACATTAGTCACGCTCTAGGTATTTTGAAATGACATTCGAAGGGAAAAAAGAAATGTGCATCGGCTGTAAAGAAATTTTAAAACTCCATGTTTTTACAAGAGAAATTTGACAAAGCTGCTGCTATACTAATGTTACTAAATCATAGTAAGTAACTATTTTGTAAGATCATGCCATAATAGACTTAATAATATTATTATCTATCACGTTTTTATACTAATCACTATTGTAGCTAAAGATTTGGTCAAAATTGTGTTGTCTTGTATCGGAGTTATGCAGGTAGTTTTGGTAAAGGTAAACACTAACATTAAAACAAATTACTTTAAACTCAGCGAGGGAAAATACACTGGTCACAAAATTTTAAGGACATTGGATAAATTGAAAGATGTAGGTATCTGGCTCCAATAGCATGCACTGAAATAATATCAGGAAGGCCAGGTAACACAAATAATAAGCAATTCGTTTAAAAAGAGAATTTACTATGCACTTTGGGCATACAACAAAGTAACACTGCCATATATACGAAATGGTAAAATACGTCGAATGCCATATCTCTGGATTTCAGTACCCGGTGACACCACCTCGGTGTTGAAGAACGTCTTAACACCTAAGAGACATACTTGCAGCGACATTATTGATGAGGGTAATGCGACGCAACACCTTATGGAAGTCTTTCAGTGTACTGGCGTATAGAATGTGGTTACCAAAACGTCGAGTTACAGTGTCCGAAATGTTCTCAGTAGCATAAAGGTCAGGAGATATCGGTGGAAGCTATTACGATTCTATCCCATGATTTTCCAGTTTCTGAAACACATTGCGAGCAGGGTAACTGGTTACATTGTCATCGAGAAAACGGAATGCATGCCGAACAAAAGCGTCAAACAGTGTCAAAATGGGCACAATGATCTCATTTCGGTACACTAAGGCATTCATATTATACAAACATGTAAGGAAGTATGGCCATTAAAACTAACTCATGCCCAGACCAGAAATGACTGCGCAGGGTAAAAGAGGGTGGACTGCACATTATGTGGTTTGCAACCATGTGCCAGATCTACGCCACGTATGTCCTCGTCGCGCATCAGGATGAAGAGCGAAATGGGATTCGTTTCCGGAAAATACAAGGTGACACTCTGTATTCGATACCATTTACTGTTGGACACAGCTATATCTTTGGCAACAATGAGATGATGTCCGTACTATATATATCTCAGTTGCCTCCTTGCTCTTAGTCCGTACACGTGATGGCCGTTTCCTCATGCCTGAGTAAAACCTGCGATACCGGGAGAAGCTCGAAGTGATTCCCAGACTTGAATACTGGTGGCACCGGGCATTCTTCGAGCACTTATTCTCAATCTTTTCATATTTTTACTGTACACCACGTTTCCTTCATTCAGAAAACTTGAAAATTTTCAAGTTTCCTGAATGAAAGGAACATGGTGTACAATGAAAAATAATAAAAGATGTATATCCCGACCATGTTATTTAAAATATTTCTTCAGAGAAATTCGTTTCCCAATCCATCCAACAGAAGAAATATATGACGTAATTACTCTCAGGTAGCGATCTTGCTTGCTACTTGTTATCCTCGTGCGACCATTACTGGGCCGATCTGCGACATTTTCCTTTCAACGAAATCTTGTGTGTAGCCAATTTAATACACTTTCCGAAACTCCTAAAGCAGCATCCACTTCGATCTGCCTGTAACATGCTAGCAGCCCTTTTTCTTCTATCAATACTTTAACGTCGTGTGAGCATGACTTCAGGCTAAACCCTGAAGGAAATACACTGGTGTGCAAAAATTAAGGACGAAGAGGAGAAATTCGCATAACAGCGGAACGAGCAGGCAGACCGACCGAAAGAACACTCAGGAGATAGACTAGGGTCCGGTACGGTAGGGCATGTGCATATACGCAGCATGACGTAGGGGGTGGGAGTGTCGGAAGGGTATAAAGCACACAGGTGGTGTACGCTCAGCAATTCCGTGAAAGCTATTGCACGGTGTACATCGGTTTGAACGACGTCGAGTTGCTGCCACCGTGTGATATGGCCAACAGGCAATCCAGTAGACGACTATAATGAATTAGCTTTATTTTGCTTTCCGCTAAGCTAATTATAATGAATAAGCTCTTCCTACCAGCTAGCTAATGATAATAATGAAGCTTTCCTACTGAGCCTAAGTATAATGCTTCTGCTACTGAATGATATACTTGTACTAAGCTTCAAATAGTAAACTCAAATGGTTGTTGTTACTAGTTAATTAAGAACATGAATAAAGTCTTAACGCTGGTTATTACTGGTAATAAACTAATGATATAAACCTAACAGCCAGACAGAGGTCTGACAAAAATTATGAATTGAGAAAGACGTACTTACAAGCTTTTTTTTATTCGGTACGCTTGATCATCCAAAGCACACACACAACTTGTTTTACAATAATGAAGAATCACTACTCACATACAACAAACGCTCTCCGTAAACAACAACGCTCTCATCAAGTCTCGTTGAACGCGCCTATTTATACTGGCTACCACCACGTCATGACTTACACTCATTGCCAGATCTCATTCATCGGGTGAAATAATATTTCGTTCAGTAAGAAGATAATTTACATAGAAAAATAAAATAACCAGAGATAGTAAAATCAAAAGGAAAGTGAATATAGAGTATACGTTACACGACATATGGATGACTTTACCCGAGGTCGCGTAATTGGGAAGTTGGAAGAAGGTCGACGTGCGACTAGTGTGGCCGAGGAGTTCGGGATCGCTCACAGCATAGTTTCACGAGCTTGGAGAGCATTTCAAACGACAGGAATAGCTGTCCGAGAATTTAGCAGTGGTCGTCCACGAGCAACCACGGCGGCGGACAAGCGAGAAGAGACAGACGGCAGACTAGCGAGAAGAGACAGACGGCAGACAGCGGGAGAAATCGCAAGGTACATGCAACAGACAACTGGACATCCGTTATAGCCTTTTACCGTGGCCAGGAAACTGTACAAAGTGGTCTATTTGCACGACGACAAGTACGATGTGTGCCATTAAAGCCTGCTCATCGGAGACGACGGTTTCTGTGGTGCCAGGAGCACAAGAACTGGACACATCAGCAATGGGGTCGAGTTCGGTTAACGGATGAGAGCCGATTTAGTTTGACGACCGATTCTGGACGTATACACATCTGGAGAGAGCAGGGAACACGCAATCACACCTCCAACATCGTCGAAAGAGACCGGTTTGGAGGTGGCGGAGTTTTCGTTTGGGGCGGTATCATGCTTTGTAGCCGTACTGACCTCCACGTCTTCCAAGGAGATTCAGTCACTGTTGTCCACTATTGTACCGAGGTTCTCCTGCCTCACGTGAGTCTGTTTATAGGTGCTGTGGGTCCTGAGTTCCTCTTCATGGACGACAACGATAGACCTCATCGTACAATGGCAGTGGCAGAGCTGTTGGAGAGTGAAGATATTCAACGCATGGATTGGCCCGCAAGGTACCTGGACTAAATTCCAATCGAACAGGTGTGGGCCTTCTCGGGAAACGCTTGGCAGCACGTCACCAGCCGCTAGCAACAATTCCGCAGCTGCGATTGGCGCTACAAGAGGAATGAGCCGCGATGCTTCAACAGCTCCTTGACAACCTCGCCCTCACCATGGGCAGACGTTGTAAATCCTGCAACGCAGTCAGTGGTGATCATATCCCCTACTAAAGACTGGATTTTTCTTGGCAGCCGCCTGTCCCATGGACGTTTCTGTCTTGTGTCCAGTGTTGCTCGAAGCTACCTTTTCAATAAAGTGTCTTTGTATCCTATGGATTCTTTGTTTGAACGGTTTTGCTCACTTGTCCCATATTCTTACATCTTGGGGATCTAATGGTATGATTTGAGTCGATGTGGAGCACTTCTGCACGACGTTACATTCGAAAAACCGTCTCGTCCTTAATTTTTGCACGCCAGTGTATATGCACTAAACTTTAAGACCAAGCGCTGAAACAATTCGCTTTTCACTTATCTCAGGTTGCTATTATTGGAAGTCACACTCCAGGTGTTGTGTTGTCATGATTCTAAATTATATATGACGTAGATACCGAAGCTGATAATTGACGGGACTATATTTACATATCATCACGTTTTCCTTTCAAAACCGCAACATCACTTCCTAACTTTTTGTGACCACGGTATATAAGATAGCTAACTTGAATACATTTTGAATCATTTACCACTTAAAATGCTTACTGGATTTTCTTAATAATACAGGGTATATTGGAAAATCCTTAAACACGGAAATAACTTTTGAACGCAAAATGCTAGAGTTAAGGAAGTAGTGTGTACATATAGTAAAGTGACTATGTTCTATCAAATGAGACCGATTGCAGCACCCCTAGTGGCGAATTTTGGAAGTTATCGATCCTATCGCGCGAACCAAGAGATATAGCGAAAAAACGTCAACAGCAAACGTGTAGAGCGTTACCGATTTAGCATGAAATTACAACCTACATTCACCAAAAACTCCAATAAAAGTCCGGAAATGCAGATCTCTCGGTATCCGATCTCCAGCATAAATACGTCACGAATGACATCGATTGCGTAAAATCTGCAAACGAATTTTGCCTGCAAAACAACGAAGGACGGGTGAAAGTACGCAAATGGAAACGCTACGTCATACCTCATCGGTAAGCATAAATTGGCGGTCAAGGAAAGTTTGTCAGACAGTGCGTGGACTGGATCTACGAGTCGACACGTGGCTAGTTATTCCAATGAGGAGTACTGCGAGATGGTTATGTTGTACGGGGAATGCTACCGTCGGGCAAGAGAGGCAGCACGCCAATGTGCATTGCGTTTCCTTAATAGTTCTCATCCTACTGCGGCTACTATCATCAGTGTCGTTCGCGGGCTGAGAGAAACCAGGAACATTACAAGTAGTTCCAGTTCAGGTAAGCCTACACCTGCAGGTTTGCACGTGCAGCCAGTGGACGCCCTGTCCTATGCCCTAGCCCACGCACACTGCAGTACGAGAGATATCAGTGCGACGCGTGGCCTTACATTTGGTCGTGTATGGTAACTTTCTACAACCCCGTATTATCCAAGCATACAGAAATGCTGCACAATGTCCAACAAGAAGTTCTAGCTTGAATACAGATTTATATTGTTGCCGATGGTGGACTTATCGCGAATGCTTAAGAATTAGTACTGACATTTTGTATTTCTAGAACAATATTTTGTGTTTTTCTTCTTCATAATGTCCTATTGCTGTATGAATTTTTTAGTACTTCACTGTACAGTACATAATAAATTGTACCTTACTGACACGTAAATGTATTAGTTTTATTAGTAAATATACATCACCTTATAGTGTCACACGTCTGCACGCGATGAGTGACGTATTTATGCCTTTGATCAGATACCGAGATATCTGCATTTCCGGACTTCTATTGAAGTTTTTGGTGAATGTAGGGCGTCATTTCATACTAAATCGGTGACGCTCTACACGTTTGCTCCTGACTTTTTTTCGCTATCTCTCTTATTTCTCACGATAGGATCACTAACTTCCAAAATTCGCCACTAGGAGTGCTACAGTCGGTCTCATCTGATAGAACATAGTCACTTTACAATACACTGAAGAGCAATTGAATTAGAGATACTTGTCTAGTAACGTGTAGCACCACCTATCGTCCTGATGACGGCGGCGATTCGTCTCGGCATGGACTTGACAAGACACCGGAAGCGTTGGGAAGCCATACGGGTCCACGACCCTTGAACAAGCTCCCACAGTTCACAAAGATTTCACAGAGGGGTCAGAGCTTCAAACGTTTTCTCGATGGTGTCCCAGATGTGCTCGACGGGATTGAGGTCAAGTGATCTAGCTGGCCAAAGAAGCGAGGACACGTCAGCGCAGTGTTCATCCAACCGTTCTGATACAATTCGGGAGCGATGGCACGGTGCATTGTCTTGTTGCAGGATGAGGTCCCCAGTGGGATGTTGAAGAAGCGCAAACGGGACCAAAGTGCTGTCCAGGATATCCCAGTAACGTTGACTTGTGAGGGACGATGTTACACGTACCAGGTGTCCCATTTCAGTCCACGTAAACATTCCATAGACGAGAACGCAACCCCCACCAACTTGAAGAGTACTCTGCTGGCAAGAAGGATCCATCGCTTCATGTGGTTTGCGCCGCACTTGTATCCTGCCATCCGCATGTACCGACGTGAATCTCGACTCATCAGTCCAGGCAACATTTTTCCACATGTCTAGGGTCCAGTGGCGATGTTGCAGCGCCCATGCTAATCAATGCAACCTGTGATGTGCGGTCAGCAGCGGTACCCTCGTAGGACGATGACTTCTGTACCCCATAGCGAGGAGATGGTTCTGTATGGTGTGGCTGCTTACACGTTTTTGTGCACCAGCGTTAAATTGCCGAGTGGTTCCTTGCACTGTGGCCCGTCTATCCGCTGTTAGAATGCGAGCTAGTCGACGATGGCCCCGCTCATCCACACGCTGTTGTCCACGGCAGTTGGCCTTTGCACGGATAGTTTTACCGGATTCGATGTACTCACGGTGCACCCGTGACACAGTGGCTCGTGAAAATCCCAGTGCCTGCACGACTTCTGAGATGGAATGACCCATTTGTCGGGCCAACAATTTCCCCATGACCAAATGCGCTTAGATCCTTCGTCTGACCCATACTGCGTCCGACTCTTACTGATTCCCGTTGCATCACTCCTTATATTTTCGGATCGCTGCATACGTCATGTCGTTTCCGTTTACGGGGCCACCCACAGTGCAACATTTGCATAACACCAGCTGTCTCTAATTCAATTGCTCTTCAGTTTATGTACACACTACTTCCACAACTGCAGCATTTTGCGCTCAAAAGTTATTTCCCTGTTTAAGGACTTTCCTATACATCCTGTATATGCCACCTTAAATGCTGAGCTATATGTACTTTTTCTACGGCAAAACGTCCGTTTTCGCGAAAATGCTAAAGTTTGTTACATGAATCGGCTTGTTCCTCAGAAAATCTTATTTCCCCATAAATAACCATTCGTAATATTTTAACTCGAATCAAATGTCATTGCGTTTCCACACGTAAAAACTTACCTGTATAAAGGAAATTTAACATTCCCAACAGACTAAGTTTTAAGACATAACATTTAAATAGACTAAGCTTTTTGAACGGTGCATCGATGCACATTTTATTACAAAAAGCTCATTTCAGTAGTAATTGTCAAGAATTCAAAGTGAGTTGGGGAGATTGTAAAAATCACAGATTATTTTTTTTTATTCATAATGCATTGGGCGTAGTAGCATTTCTTCATTCGTACACGGCAACGCTTTACTGTATTGCACGATTCGTAATCTACCACGGTGACAATTATGCCAAGAGGTATTTAAAGTTGAAATAACTTTGAAATGCGGTAAAGCACTACCCAGACACACCATATCCATTACCCATGGATTGAAATTATCAATTCCCGTAAAATCAATTATATATGTTGGCTGCCAGCTGAAAGCACTATTACCTTATTTCAACTAATTTAGATATAACGAGTTTATTACTATGCACTGTTGGGAAAATGCATGTGTCATGCACTGTATTATTTGAATTCATTAGGTGGTATTGAGCGACGGAACCACGAAGTCCTTTTTTCAGCTTTCTCTGGATGATTTGCTCTTAATTAGTAACAGTTTCGACCATATAAGTTCAAAGAACAAAATATGCTACTAAACTTGAAAAGAGGCTCACAATGCATGTAACTCCAAAATTAATGCATTAAAGTAAACTTTAATTGCATCAATAGTTTTCTCCTTGCACGTTGCTGAATAATAATGAATTTTGCGTTTCTGTTTTTTTTTTTACATTAAACCATTTCATCGAATTAGGCCAAAAAAACTTCTTTTTAATTTCGAATTCATGGTTGAAATATACCGCCGTTTTTCCAATTGGAAAATAATCCCGACGTATGTAGGGTAACTTGTTTATCAGGAGAGGATATGTAATGGAGATGGGTATGCTGAATGGTGTCAACATTAGACTATAAGTACGCCTACACTAATCTTAACTTGGACACAGTTAAACTAGTAGCCCAATGATCCACTTAGACGAAATTAACATCCATTGTTTGTTACGAAAACCTAACAAAATGCAAATTGGTTTGGAGAACTGTATACATTCACCTTGAAAAGTAATTACAATAAAAAGGTTTTAAAAATATTTTATAAATAGAAAAATGAAAGCAAATGCCAAGAATTTTGTTTTACTACACTGATATTAGGAGTATAAAAAGAAATTATACAGAAATATCTGTAAATATTGAATGATATAATGTGCTATCTCGGGAACAGAAAGTTGAAAGCGCTTTCTTTAAACAGCTAATGGAAGGAGGATAAAGTTATATATATTTATATTAAAGAAATGGTATTATCCTAAACATTTTGAAAGAAATTCAGAAAAGAAAGGTTGGTAAGTCTTAACTGATATTAGTCAAGTAGCATCGGTTGGTAAATCGTCTGTATGGTTTATATGGATTTCGTAGAATTCTTACTATCATAACAATTGGGTTTTAAATTTATAAGAAAATTTTCATCTTGTTGACTTTAAAATTATAATTTCTGTTTAACGTGAACGTAAATACCACACTAGTTCGTAGCTGCTTCCGTCAATTTTTTTAATGGAAGATATTTCTTTAATATGGTTAAGAGTAAAATAAAAAATATAAAAACTCATGCTGAACAATATGAAAACCCTTTTATTTAGATTATAACCTTATTTTCCTAGTACAATTTCCAGCAATACTCTAGATTGTTCTTCTCTGCTCAATTTGAAATTCGGACTTCTCATCGCGTTATCATTCTTTTACCCCAAACTCAACTACATTTTAATCATACATAGGAAAACAGATTCCAAGCAGCTTTTCCAAATGCAACAAGAGGAAAATTGAGTGTAATTGCAATGAATTTGTTTGATCAGTATTGTTGCATAACATGTAACACGATATCGCTCATTACGAAACATCCTCGCTGTAGCTGAACGTAAATACCACACTAAATTAAACAACAAGATTGCTAATTAACATTGCGCCCAAATGGGTTATATTATATTATTTTCCTAGCAGAAAGTTTTCAATATGGATTTAAAAACCCGCATTTTCATCGTATAGTACTGCGGTAACCCACATTGTAATTCTTACGAAACGAAGCATCAGTATTCAGATAATATAATATCAATATATTTCACCCAAATTTTATTTCCATTTCAGAATAATTTTGATCTTATTTTCATAAAAATATTTTAAGACGTGTGGTTTCGACTTCAGAAAATGCTACAAAGCCTACTGAAGAGTTACCAAAGCAACATAAAGCAAGATTATTTGATATACGCCTTTCATTTGACTTTACAGTAGTTGAGAGGAGCGGAAGAAAACCTCAGCATTCGTACGTAAATTAAGGCAGAGGAAAACGTAAAGTTTATATTGTAAAAAAGGTTTTCTGCACTTAAAAATTTCGCTCGTCACGCTGTTACTAAGGTAAAGGAAAATGCGCAGTCCGGAATGAATTGTTAACTAATATCGCAAAGTTAGATCAAACAGAGGTCATCCCTCTTTCCACGTTTATGAATGAGTCACGGAAAAATTCTCATTGGCCGCCACCGGGAATCGAACCCAGGGTCTTCCAGTCACGCGCCGGATATGCTTCCACTGCATCACAGCGGCCTCGAATTCCTCCAGACTCACACATACTAATTGCCAAGCCAATTTGGCAGGTTGCTTCTTGGAGCCCCGCACAATGCTGGGGATTCACCAAAGATGGTAAGCAGTAACTGAACAAAAAATTAGAAGGCGAATGAATAATTAGTACAGACATTTGACGCGGACCAGGAACATCAAACAGATGTCATCGCTCTTTCCACATTTATAAGTGAGTCACGGAAAAATTCTCACTGGCCGCCACCGCGAATCGAACCCAGGGTCTTCCAGTAAGAAGCAACCTGCAAAATTGACTTGGCAGTTAGTGTGTGTGAGTCTAAAGGAATTCGAGGCCGCTGTGGTGCAGTGGAAGAATATTCGGCGCGTAACTGGGAGATCCTGGGCTCGATTCCTGGTGACGGCCAATGAGAATTTTTCCGTGACTCACTTTTAAACGTGGAAAGAGCGATGACCTCTGTTTGATGTTCCTGGTCCACATCAAACAGATGTCATCGCTCTTTCCACATTTATAAGTGAGTCACGGAAAAATTCTCACTGGCCGCCACCGCGAATCGAACCCAGGGTCTTCCAGTAAGAAGCAACCTGCAAAATTGACTTGGCAGTTAGTGTGTGTGAGTCTAAAGGAATTCGAGGCCGCTGTGGTGCAGTGGAAGAATATTCGGCGCGTAACTGGGAGATCCTGGGCTCGATTCCCGGTGACGGCCAATGAGAATTTTTCCGTGACTCACTTTTAAACGTGGAAAGAGCGATGACCTCTGTTTGATGTTCCTGGTCCACGTTACATGTCTGTATTAATCACAAAGTTACGTCCGCCGTTTGTAATATGAGTGTTTGAAACAACACGGTAGGGTAGGAAAAATGAGATTTTTACCAAAACGAATAAGGAATTTATTTCCAGAATTTTTTTAATTCACAAGAGATTGTCGTAGATTGACTGATGGCAAACTATTGAAAACTTTATTAGTCTTTTTTTCCGATCTCTTTGGACCTGCGAAAATATTCCATTATATCAGATAGGGTTAAAATGACAGACAGAGAAAAAAAATGAGTTATATTAAAAGGGTGCGCAAAATTTGCGCAGACGCAACTTGTAAAATGTATTGGCGTTTGATGACGGCAGCAAATAAAACAACATTTGCCATCAAGATAACTCACTCGCTCACAATATGTTTGAAGAAAAACTAGTCTTGATTTAGGTTGTTTTCAAACAATATGAGTCTGAAATTCTGTATCACATAATAAGTAAAATTGAAAAGAAAGATTGCGAAATCGTGAGATATTTGACCAGCGTTTTGCGGTGTAGGCGCGCAGTTGTGTGGTGAGAACTCGAGTCTCCTAATCTTACTTTCTTTAAGGGACTTATCCCTATTTCAATTACTGAAAGTGTCACGAAAAATTTTCTTTTATTTCAGAATAATTCATTAAATTCAAAATTGATAAAAACTTTATTTGAAATTTAAAATTTTAGTATTTTATTTTAAAACAGATGGAGAATTATAATTTTCTTTTGCTTTTTCTCAGCACACAGCATGGTAAATTTCGTGATTTTGTAATTATAGTATTTTGGGCAATAAAGAGGTTACAGAAGGTATAGAGGCTATAAATATAGATAACTAGTTACAGAACAATAATGTACTGATAAAAAATTAAAAAGAAATTTGATAATACATTTATTTATTCCGTAAGATTACTAATTTAAAAAATCTGGAAAACGCCAAAATATAGTACATTTCATTAGCCATTTGAGCGGTGATGAGATCACAAGCCTCTAGAAAACTCTCTTGTACACTCAGAAGGGAAAGGAAGAAAAATGTCAAATAAGTGCTCAGTATGTTTATGAAAAAAAAAGTTAACACACAAACCCACCAAAAGGGTCTCGTGACTCCCAAAGATTCTTTAGACCACACCTTGCGAAATTCCGAATCGCAAAGAAATAGCGGGCAAGAAGTTACTGGGCTAAGCTAGTATTCAGTAGACGTCATAATAGTAATTATAAAAACCAGAAAGAACAAACACTGTGCTAAAGGATTCCAAATGTTGTTTTGCCCTTACGTTGAGGTGATCTTTCCAGAAGATACGAAATAGCCTTATTGAAGAAATTATTTGAAATAATATTATAGTGTGACATGGGTTAATGTTAAGTTTACCTCTTTCATATCAACCCATTAGAAGATGGGTACCATGCTATGAAATTTCCCCTTCAAAATTCTGTAATTAATTGTTTCCCTTACCAAACTCCTCGCGAAATAAAAAGCTCGTGTAGAGAGGTCCTGTTTCTCTAATATAATGTTTAAAACCTGCTGGGAACTGGCTTGGTATGAGTGTTAAAACAAATGTTGATTTCATCTTCGGCGCTTCTAATATTTGTTATGAGAATTTCAGTTCGAAATTGCAAAATGCACCTCATTAGAAAAAGGAATTCCTTCCAAAACGAGTGTGCTGCTACAAGAAATTTAATGATTATTCGCACGATGTTTATGGCCAAAAAAGTTACGTTATAATACGCAGCCCTTTCACTCATTCTTCCTCTAAATTGATAAATTAAAGTGCGAGTAAATCTGTAGAAAAGTATTCCAAACTTTTAAACAATTAGGAAGACGCTGTGCTAAACTGTAGATTTCAAAAATAAAATTACACAACGAATGGTATGTTGCGTTAAGAAATGATTTGAAGGTTTTCGTATTTAGTATGTATACTATACAGAAAATAAAACATTCGTTATATAGCGGCCAGTAATAAATAGAAAAATTTATATATAATTCGAATCTTTGATATTACAATTCAAACAGGTTTTCTTTCCAAAAAACATGTGCAAAGAATCAGATTACAGAACTACAAGTTTCCAAGGATACGTTTTACTAGCCCAAAATTAATTGTACTGTTTTAATTTTTAAAAAAGATATATATATTCATGTGAATCTTCTACTTCTTAGTTCATAAATATTGTATAAGTATTGTAGTTAAATTTAGGGGTAGAATTTAAAATAATAAAATTATAGTGTTTCAATCAATTTAGAGATCTAATGGCATGAACTTTAATAAAGGAGACCTTACAATAAAAAGTCCTTTTTCAGTGATACATAAATGTTTATCGGATAATTGCAGTTTACTGTAAAATTGAAGAATTTAAGTTGAGAATTAACCTGGGATACCTAGCTCTAGGTTAGGAAGAATAGTGTTTCCTGCTCCTGAACGGTGTTTTTTTTTTTTTTTGTAATTTTTCTGTGTGTCTTACTTCCCACTTTGGAGCTTCGCTCTTTTCAGGTAATTCCGGAGTACCTGCCTGCTTTTGGAGCCAAACTGATTGGATGCCTAGAGCTGTTTTGTGTGAAAGAGAGGAAATGTGTGAGGAATGCAGTGGTATAGTCTAAACGCGAGAAAGAGGAGGGGTGAAATTTGAGTGAATAGAAATTCACAGTTAGATCCTCAAAACTGTTGCAATTAGAAGAATTCAAATTCGTGTAGAAATAGTCCAAAGTTATCAAGGTAGTTGCCTTCAATGCACGATCTTAATAACACGAGTCACTCACAATACAAATTTAAATTCGTTGGCTGAATTTAAAGATTTTATTGTATATACAAATATAAGAACTTTCTGGTTTCCCTAGAACCCATCATCAGATGCAGAAGAAGGAATAAGTTTAAATAGAAAGTTACGTGAACATAATTTAGATATTAGATATTAATATGACATAATGTCACGTGGCATCAAATTGTCAAACAACGTGACATCTATCATGAAATAAAGAAAATGGAATGCAGGTATACGTAAACTACTCCTTTGTAAAAATAAAGGAAGTTTAGTAGGTAACTAAATGAATTGTGTTGTTTTCATCTGGAGATACAACAAGGAGCATTATAGCAGAAATCGAGAATAAGTGATTTCTCTCTCAGTTTGCCTCGTATTCGGTCCTGTAAATAGTTTCCAGATTGTAGGTATAGATACTGGAGCATTGTCATTACAACATAAATGTCTCTAAGTAGCAATTACAAGGCTCTCAGTGAATAGCAATGAAGAGACAGCACTAGGTGTTACGATGATGGAAGCATCATTCCAAATTGGATAGTGCAGGCCATCGCACACGAGTCGAGACAATGTAGAATTTTTAAGTCCATTCTTTACGGCGTATTTATGTTCATTCAGTCTTGTTGCTAGTGTACGTTTTGTAGATCCTATATATTTACTATCGGGAGTGTCAGCATCAATACTTTTTAAGGGGATGCTGTAAACGCCAAATTTGTTTAGCTTTGTTATTGGTCTCGATCTTTTTTAATTAACTGGAATATGTTTGTAGTACGTATTCCGAATTCCAGGTAAATGTTTCTGCAAATGGCTTTGAGAACAGGTGTTATGGTTGAATAATAATTTATGGCACCTATATATCTACGAGGTTGTTGGTTCCTCTGGATAGTAGTTGAGTTTTCTTGGTGGAGCTTCTTAAGAGCTTTTTTATGATAAAGGTGGGAAAGCCATGGTTGAGGGTGTTGTTTATTATTTTCTTAATTTCACATTTACGTCTGCTGAAACTAAATGAATGCGTGATGGCTGTACGTATAAGGAAAGAGATTGAGAAGAGTTTATAGCTTTTTGGATGTGCTGAAGAAGCCGAGATCATTGTAGGTACAGAAATGGGTTTCCTATATACAGAGTGTTGAAATGTGCAAGTGACAGCATCTCGTTCAAGCATAAAATCCAGGAATGGCAATTTACCTTCACTTTCCAGTTCATTGGAGAATTTTATGGCCGGGATTTGCGATGATAAGTGTTCAGCAAAAGTTCGTAGGTCAGCTGGTTCGTGATCCCAGAAGAGAAGTAGAGATAGTGGCGATCCCATTAGGGCGCCCTCAGTTTGGCGATAAATAATGTTGTCGAATTGAAAATATGATCTGTTTTGAACTAGTTTTAAGGTTATAATGATGGATTGAATCGTTTCTGGTTCGTATTTCATTTTAAGTAGTTTTGTCTGAATGATGTCATGTACAGTTTTGATCGGAACTTTAGGGAACAAAGAAATGACATCGAGAGAAGCCATAATAAAGGTTGAGTTATTTGCATTAAAGGATTTGATCTTGTTAATAGTTTGTACTGTGCCTTTAACAGAGTAGAATGAATTATTAACTAGTTGTTGAAGGAAATTAGTTAGTGCCTTCTCTATAAGTCTGGTAGTTGCTGCAAATCCAGATACTAGCGGGCGTAATGGGTGTCCGGGTTTATGAGTCTTTAGTTTAAAAAAGTTCAGGAACTCGTGCACCTGGAGGACAGTACAAGCATTGTGAAATGGCCGTTGGGAGGTTTGAGATTTTCTTCAATGGCCGCTATGTTAGGATTGGTAGGGTTCGAACTAAAGGTGACGTGCGGGATAGTATCAATTGCCTCTAGCATTTTCTTCCGATAGTCTATTTTGTTCAGAATAATAATTTGCGAGGTTTTATCAGCGGATATGATCGATATATTAGGATCGTTGCGCAATTCTAAAAGTTGCTTTTTCTCTTCTGTAAGACGAGTCAAATCCGTGTTGTGTGTTTGAACATGAAATTTCCTAATGGAATTGATTAATCGATGTCGTGCTTCTCCTCAATCACTTTCCTTCTACGCAGAGCCATCACGCATTCATCTAGTTTCAGCAGACGTAAATGTGAAATTAACAAAATATATTCAACATCACCCTCAACCATGGCTTTCCCACCTTTATCATAAAAAAGCTCTTAAGAAGCTCCACCAAGAAAACTCAACTACTCTCCAGAGGAACCAACAACCTCGTAGATATATAGGTGCCATAGATTATTATTCAACCATAACACCTGTTCTAAAAGCCATTTGCAAAAGTTTTCACCTGGAATTCGGAATACGTACTACAAACGTTTTCCAGTTAATTAAAAAAGATCGAGACCAGGTTACAAAGCTAAACAAATTTGGCGTTTACAGCCTTAAAAAGTATTGATGCTGACACTCCCGATAGTAAGTATATAGAATCTACAAAACGTACACTAGCAACAAGACTGAATAAACATAAATACGCCGTAAAGAATGGACTTAAAAATTCTGCATTGTCTCGACTCGTGTGCGATGGCCTGCCCTATCCAATTTGGAATGATGCTTCCATCATCGTAACACCTAGTGCTGTCTCTTCATTGCTATTCACTGAGAGCCTTGTTATTGCTACTCAGAGACATTTATGCTGTAATGACAATGCACCAGTATCTGTACCTACAATTTGGAAACTATTTACAGTTCCGAATACGAGACAAACTGAGGACGAAATCACTTAATCTCGATTTCTGCTATAGTGCTCATTGTTATATCTCCTAATGAGAACAACCTAATTAATTTAATTACCTACTAACCTTCCTTTATTTTTACAATGCGGTATTTCATGTATACCTGCAGTCTATTTTCTTTATTTTCTATGTTCACGTAACACTTTATTTAAACTTATTCCTTCTTCTGTATCAGATGATGGGTTCTAGGGAAACCCGAAAGTTCTTATACAATTAAATTTTTAAATTCAGCCAACGAATTTAAATTTGTATTGTGAGTGACTCTTGTTGTTAAGATCGTGCATTGAAGGCAACTACCTCGATTACTTTGGAGTAAAACAAATACTTTCGTAAAAAACTTGGATTTGTTTCAACAGAAAATAGCATATACTTATCATGGACACATTGTACTACAAGGGATTCAACATCAATTCCTAATTATGCGTAATACTAATTGTAATTGCTACGGCATTTGAAACAATTTTTTCTTATTTCTGAGTGTTTTACTAGTATGACTAAGCATCTATTTTACTATTCAGATACTTTGTTGTCTGATTCATTGGCTTTTATGTTAATGGGAATTTCCAAAATTTCCGGCCTGGTGTGCTATTAAGCATTGCGTAATTCCTCCTTGATAGGGCCGAAGTAGTCGCAGGCCTGAGAATCAGGTATATGTTTTGCCTGCCAGACCAAAACATCACTACTTTCGTACATTTTAAGCATTAACTGTGGATGTTTAAATGACAGCCTAGAAGTGGCAATGCACGATTTGCGAAATAATTCCATTGTATGATTTGCTCTCCATACCAACAAAAGATAAATATTTTTATTTTGTTTCTGAAAATAAACGCTGGTTTCAATGCAAGAACCATTGTAGATATCTGTCTTCGACGAGCTTTTGTTTTTAAATATTTAAAGAAAAATTTCTCCCCGAGCAAGCTTTGCATCATAGAGTTTCAGGTCAAACGTTTTCCTAAAAATCACCATTTCTTATACAGTTTGTTTCAGTTATAAATGTGATGAGCAATCTTTCCGGAAAATAAATACTGCCACAAAATTGGCAAATTTTATCAAAGATCTATAATTTTATTCTCTCAGTAATCCAACATTTATTTTTTTTAGATATCTACATAATTGTGTTATTTATTTACAAAGAAATGTTCTATAAAATGCGCTGCATTGCATAAACATCAGAAACATGTTAGTGTCTACAAAGGAAAGAATGCAGATTATTGAAGTCACTGTCCCAAGTATTTACTTGATTTCCGCTGGGTATTTACAGATGGATATGTAACTGTAATTAAATACAATGCGCAAAAAAGGAAACTCGCGCAATACGTTTGTTAATTATGTTTTATTTCTCGAACGAGTGGTCAGAAATTCCAGTGCTATAGATTCCGGTTAACTGAGACATAATGTCCGGGTCAAATCACATTGTTCCAATTAAGCACCGACCATAATGATGCGCGATCTATCCCGGAGAGCTAATTTGGGATATTCTTATATATAAGAGACGGCTCCTATTAACCGATGGTCCAATTAAGCAGGATATACTGTATGCGCCGATTTCTGTACTTTAAAAGTTTGTAATCCTGTAAAGTGATATTTCAGTGTTTTGTTGTTTGAAGACCTATTAAGTACAACATTCCGTAGAATCCGCCAACAAAGTGGAGCTCAGGAGAGACGAAAATAATTATTAACTTCGGTGCTCGCTAAATGAGTTTTTGGGTGAAAACCCAAAATATGCGTTCATATTATACAGGGTGCATAGTAAAGTCTTTATACACCCACGTAACTGTCGAACGCAGATGGATACAGTTATGAACGTGATGTGTAGGTATAGTAAGGCGACTAAGCGGTACAAGATGAGACCGCTAGCAGCGTACCTCGCGGTCGAAAGTTAGCGCTCCTATTTCAAAAACTACGAAAGCTACGAAAAAAAAAGACAAATAAAATGTTTTGGAGCATCACCGACTTAGTACGAAATGCCACCTTGCGTACAGGAATAGTGTGAAATGCTAATTTGTCGGTATTTGAATCCCATCAATACCTGTCACTAATAGAGTCACAAAGCAGCTAATTGTGGAATGCGGGCTCTGGAGTCGTCTGGCATGCGGTGCATATGATATGCAAATATGTACGGCACGTAAATTATCAAGCATAAAACAGTGACTAGGCAATGAGTGCCAGGCAGTGTGGGAAATGAAACTGCGCGTTTGACGTATACATGGTGAATTGTTCCAACAAAACGTTTGCCGCCCTGGTGGCGCAGTGGTCTAAGCGATGGCTTCTGAGCATTCATCGAAAAGGGATCTGAGTTCGAATCCCGGGGAAACATGGATGTTGTCTTTGTCTCACGGCACTAGCTCTCTCCCTTCCCTGGAACTAGTGACCCTGAATAAGAGACGGGCGACTGCTTATAGCCCATTGAATTGCTCACGGTGATCGTTAAGCCTCCAATAAATAAAAAAACGAGGAGTTTTGCGAAATGGTGCTATTATACGGGGAATGTGGTGGTCATGCATGACAAGCTTCACGACAGTAAGAACTACGTTATCATGCTGGACAAAATCCGACTGTTATGACCATCACCAATGTTGTTCGATGTCTAAGGGAGACGGGCTGCGTTACAAGTCGTCCCCGTCCGGCAGACCAGCACTTGTACATCAGCGCGTGCAACCAGAGGACGTTTTAGTATATGTTCTATTTCACACACGGTGCAGTACGAGAGACGATAGTGCAAAGTGTGGCCTAACAGCCGGGCGTGTGTGGCAAATCTTGCAGAAACTGGGGCCTCACCCCTACCGTGCAGTATCGATGCACACATTACTGCCAGTGGAAGCATAGCGGCTTTTCGGTTGGTGCAACTTTATGATTAACACATTAGAAATTCAGCCGACCTTTTTAGCTTACATGCGTTGGACGGACGAGACAAAGTTCAGCCGATCCCGCTGTGAAATAAACAAAACGACCATTATTGAGGGATAGAAAATCCGTCATTAGAACAAGTCCGACATCAGGTGCGGTGGTTCGTTAATGTTTGGTGTGGTATCTGATACAATAGAGTGATAGGACCTATGTTCTACGCGGGAACTTTAACGGGACGTCGATATTTACAGCTGCTACAGAACCAATTACCGGAAATTTTGGATGATCTGCCTTTGCTAGAACTGTGAACTCTGTGGTTTCCACATGCCGTTCCCCTGTTCATCAACCGGCATAAGCACAACAGTTTTTATTCTACACTTTCGGCCAACAGGTCATCGGCTATGGTGGTAGTGTAGAGTATCATCTATCGTCACCGAATATCACCCCATTCGACTTCTTCGTCTGGGGTTATCTCAAAAAACAGGTATATCGGATAAAACCGAGCGAAGACTGTGCAGGATGTATGATATCGCATTACTGGTGCATGTACCAGCGTGACAACCGAAATACTGCAGAACTTGCAACGAGAAGCTCGGTCCCGGATACAAATATGTATTGCGTCCAATGACATGAACATCGAGCACAGATGGTAAAATGTGCTGTACCCATGTGTTTATTCATGTGTTATCATTCATTTCTCATGTGCTTATGTCTAACATGTGTCTTTCTCATTCTCCTATGTCTTCGTGCTGCATTCATTACGATGCGTAGTATGTTGTTTGTCGCTCACACATGTCAGTTTTTCCAGTCTCTTTACCTATTTCTCACAATTGCTGCTTTGTGACGCGATTAGTAACAGAGATTGACGGAATCAAAATACCGACAAATTAGCATTTCATACGTTCTATTCACTATACACCTGTACGCAGGGTGTCATTTCATACCAAGTCGGTTTTGCTCAAAAACCTTTTGTTGCTTTGTGACATGATTAGTGTCAGACACTGACGGGATTCAAATAC
The DNA here is from genome assembly GCA_039090855.1 of Macrothele yani. Classification (NCBI taxonomy): domain Eukaryota; kingdom Metazoa; phylum Arthropoda; class Arachnida; order Araneae; family Macrothelidae; genus Macrothele; species Macrothele yani. Next base: position 75,235,993 of record CM077017.1, on the reverse strand, counting down.
CGACAAATTAGCATTTCACGCGTTCTATTCACTACTGTTGTACCCAGGGTGTCATTTTATACCAAATCTGTGATGCTCTATAACTTTGAAGTTGACTTATTTTCTGTATCTCGCACAGTTTTCGTGATAGGAGGGCTAACTTCCGAATTTTACCTTTAAGGTCACTGTAAGAAGTCTCATCTTGTAGCGCATAGACTTTTTACTATACCTACACATCACGTTCATAAATGTAGCTATCTGCGTGTTACCTGGGTGTATAAGGACATTACATGTGTACATGTACAGTATATATGAATCCTGTGTGAACTCAGAGTGCACACATGCTTTCTGTAATTTCTGTAAACAATGCAAAAGTCTATAAAAAATTTGGAAATATTTTTAAATGAAGTAATATTGTTTTGTGGGATTTATTTCTTTATTTTATTATTTTACCAGTAAATTTACTACACATGTTGCAAATTTAATAGTTATAACTTTTGAAATTTTATTTCTCGGCAGAATGTTTCTGTACAGTGATCAGGGAAAAGAAAGAAACTGTGAGTTATAGAAACACAAATTCGATGAGATATGTGTTCCCTATTTTACAGAAAAACTAAATAATAGACAGTTTTACTGGAATATTATTTGTAGTTTGCAGTAATTTCTAAAAAATAATTATATTTAAATTTAATTTTATATTCTTAATTGCTAGTATAATTCAGTTGAGCTCTTATTTCCTTTTGCACTTAAATGTGTGCTTTAAATCAAAAGTATAAATGTCAAACGGCTAGGAGTAGTTTCTCATATGTGAGAAGAGTGGGAATGTTTAATTGCATAGCAAGAAATGAGTGTGCTGGCATTGCTCTGCCAGAACTTAATTTCACAGCATGGTTCACAATTTGAATCAAATAACGTTTATAAAATGCTAGTAACGCTTTCTTTTGCAGATGCATCAGGATAACGTATTTATATATTATTGTTTTCAGAAAATAGCGGTAATACTACACTGCAAAAATCATTGGCTGGAAGTTTGAAGAAAATGTTAGTGAAAAACAGTTCGTATTTATTACAAAGCAAAAGATGGGGTCACGATTGCTTAAACTCCAACCGCAAACTTGTTAAAGTTTTATCTGCCATGATATTATTCGAAATATTTTGACGGTGATACTGTTTGTATAAGACGAATTTAAACTTGTTTCAGATTCGTTGACCAGGAAGAAACTAATTCGAAAATTTCACATCTGAGTAACGTTTAATTAGTACATTTACCGTCAGTAGGACATACGTGAACTTTGTATCCAGCACCGGCAACGATAGAAAAACGTTTTCTCGGTGAAAAAAATATGAGTTTTGAATCATATCAGATAGGGCTTTGGTATTTAAGAACAAACTTGGTAGAAGTACGCAATACACTCATGAGGTAAGGGAAATTTTAACGTATTATTTTCATTAGTGTCCGGTATTGACTCTTCAGATACTGAAAGGTAATATGCAGTTATTGATAATACAACCTACGTCCAACATGTTCCAGGACTGACCTCGTACCTGACTTTACAGTGGTAGGATAAGCAATCAGAAAAGAGTAAGCCAGATGACAGAGGTCCTGGGCCAATCTGCGAACAGCTGGAATCGGGTTTATACCGGTACCGACACGCGGCAGACGGGCATTAAGGGAGACATACTGAGCCTTCTTGTCCCATTTTATTTTATCCATGGAAAAGCAGAGAGTGAACATCCGTATTTTCTGGAAACTTGGTAAATCATCTTCTGAAGTTTAAAAAATGTTAAAGGAAGCTTATGTATACCCAGTATTATCACGCAGCACTGTTTTCGAATGGTATGCATGGTTTCGTGATGGGAGGGTGGTAATTTTTTAATGATGATCCGAGATCTGGCCGTCCCTCCAGTGCGTGCACTGCGGAAAAATCGAAAAACGTGCTGAATCGGTTAAAGAAAGATCTCCGAATTACAGTGAGACTTTTGCTTAAGTCGGTAAGCATCAGTAAGTTCACCTTTCGTGGGAATCTACGCGAAGGTTTGGGAAAACGAAAACTGAATGCCAGACTGGCATTCCGCATTTTGAACGGTGACCAAAAAAACGCTCGTTCCTCGATCATTTCCGGTCTGCTGTGCACTGCAGCTGAGGATCCAATTTTTTTCTCCAGAATGAATGCAGGAGATGAAACATGGCTCCCGTAGTATGATTCGGTAAACTCAGGACTGTTTCATAGGATAAACCTACCACTAAGCGGAGAGTATGATGCAGACATTACATCTAAGCAAACAGCCGTAACAAAACAATTTGCGGACATCCCGGAAAGTGCTTTCAGTGGCTGTTTTCATGATCTTGAGAAACTCATAAAACTGAGTATTGATTCAGAAGGCAGGTACTTTGAAGATGACAAGCATCAGTTATGAGTATGGTATTTTTATATTCTTCATTGGGTCAGTTCTGTAAATTTTCGGACGTAGGTTTTACATGAAAAACTAAGGAAAGGACAAATAATTACAGTTATTTGCAAATGTTTAAGACCACCTGTTGGTATTAGGAGATATATGCCGATTGTTTTAGCTACTGTCTGTATTACTCAACTTCCTGTCGGTGTTGCATCATCCTACAGCGGGAGCTGTTGATAGAGTTGCGGGAAAAGCGTTAGAGTCATTTTGCTTCTGGTTTTCATGCTGAGAGGTTTTGTACATATCTTCTATGTAGCAAACAATTGGCAAAAAAGCGTCAATTAAGTGCTCCTCGGATTTCACAAATAGTGACTTTATATCATGAAGACTCCGAACGTTACATAAGCAGAAATGTGAATGTGAGTTAGACGGATATCCATAATACGATCACGAAATACCGGATTCGGGTGAATTTAGCAACCGAGAGTGAAGTGGACGTCTGAGGAAAACAGACCCACTTGATGACAACACCATAAGGCGAATAGTTACGCGTTCTCCGAGGAGTTCGTGAGGAAAATCAAGGCATTTCGACATTCGAAACGGTCGGATATTAGTATCAGCAGTTTCCCAACGTCTTAGCAATGATTTTGGATTGAAGTTTTATAAACCTACACATAAACCTAGACTAACTTCTGTCATTAAAAGGAAGAGACTTGTTTGCGATGAGTCATCAATCGTGGATTGCTGAAAATTGGAACCATGTTATTTTTTCCAATGAATCAACTGTGCGTCAATTTGAATCACGTGAACCGCATGTTCGACGACCAATATTAAAATGGTCTGATGAAAAATACGCCGTTAACACCGTGAGACGTCTGCCTAGTCAGATGATATGGAGTACCATGCTGGTACTGCTTCATTATCGTTTTTGCCGATATGTACTAAAATGGAAGGTCATTTTTATGTGGAAATACTGCGTGAGACGCTGTTAACTCAGATGCAAGTGCACATATGCACAGTCTTTATGCATGATGGTACTCCATACCATAAATCAGAGACAGTAAAGGACTATCTGTAGAGGTAAATTATAACTATGCTTTACTGGACCGGTAATATTCTCTCCCTTAACTAAATCGAAAACTTGTGTGTCATTTTAAAAGACAAGGTTGCAGGAAATAAGCCATCAAATTTTCAAGCTTTGATTGACGCGGTAAAGTACGTGAGGTGCAAAGACATTTCAAGTGAGAACTGCAAATTCGTCATTGAGAGTATGCCACATCGTATTCTGTCTCTTATAAAAAACAAAAGTGACCACAAAAAGTTCTGATTTCGGTCTTTTTCTGTTCTAAAGAATGTAAGTATTGATTTGTAGTGTCATTTTTCAAATGTCTCTGGCGAGTAATTAGCCGTTTCTTTGAAAATCTTAAATTTCGAAGAGTTGAAAACGAAAAGAAAAAGTCAGTTTTTACGGGAGAATTTAAACTTCCCGGAATAACTCTCAGTACGCTGCTGAAAGACAAGGCAGAAATCAAGAAAAAGGCCAGCAAACGTCCTAACGCTTACGCTCGTAATACATATAAGCACGCCGGTCCATAACGATGTCGAACTGGCGCTTCACAAATGTTTCTGGATGTCCGAGCTGGAAACAGTCCAGTGTCCGGGGCCACCTTGATGCAGCAAGCCAAAGAATTTGCTTCACTCTTGGGAAAGAAAAACTTCAGTGTTGAGTCAGGATGGCTACAGATATTTAAAGATCGCTACGTTATCGTGGGCAAACAATCATCGGCTAAAATGGTGGAGTAGATGTGTAAAGCATAAACTTGTTGTTGGAAATAAATTGGGAATATATCCAGTCCAAGTATATGCCATGCGACATATTTAACGCAGAAGAAACGGGCTTGTTTTGGCAGCTGCTTCCAAACAAGACTCTCTTCTTCTGCAACGAGAAATGTTATGGAGTGGAGCAGAGCAAAGTTCGAATGACATTGTTGTTAGCTATAAACTCGGATGGCTCCAATAAGCTTCGACCGCCAGTGATTTGAAAAAGCAAAACTCCAAGATGTTTTAAGAGATGTTCGACACTTCCCGTGAATTACACCTTCAATCATAAGTCCTGAATGGCGTGGGACCTATTTTCGAAATGGCTGTCTGAATGGAACGAATATTTAGTGAAGAAAGATCGCAAAGTGTGTTTACTCTTAAACAATTGTTCGGCCCACCACTGCACCTCAACCTTTAGCAAAATAGAGTTGCGCTTTTTGTCCGCAAACACAATGTATGTATTTCAGCCGTTGGATCAAGGTGCAATTCGAGCATTCAAGGTCGGGTATCGGAGACGTGTTTTCGAATGGCTGCTTCTGAATTTGCGCTTGTGGACGGAACTTAAAGTAGTCTTGCTTGACACCCTTAAAAGGATAAGCAGTTCGTGGATGACGTGTGAGTAAGCACAATTTTAGCTGCTTTCTTCGTGCAGGGTTTGTTCTTGCTGAAAGAGAAACAATGGAAGCTGAGCATGATGAATTTCACTTTGAAGAGTTTGTGGCGTGACTTATCCTTACAAAAGTCGTTTCGGAAGGTTTGCAGTTTGAAGAATTCGTTGATCCTGACAACAAAGCTGAGATAGCACCGGAAAAAACAGATGGGGAAATAATGTCCAAAGTTACGGGATCAAAAGCTGTGGCTGCAAGCAGCGATGATAATGATGAAGAGGCCAAACCTCTTCCAACCATAGCGGAGGTTATTTGAGAGGCTACGGTTCTCCGACAGTATTGTGGAACAATTGAGGGTAAGAGATACACTTTGAGTGACTAACATTTACGGTTAATAATATGATTATTTTCTTACGGGAGATAGTGAGCCACCGTTTAGATTTATCTCTGCCTTGTGGCGCGAGGATAACGTGTCCTATTTTCTGTCACGGCGCTGTTCTGCATTGTCAGAGCCTCATCATAGACTTCTCACGTCCAGTGAGTTTTATTCCAAATGTTTCCAGAGCCCAATAGAGAGATAGGCACAGATATAGAATAATAACTGGCACCTGAGGTAAGTAATGAGAACGTTTTTCTCAGGACAAAATTATTCTCGGATTTGCGAATTTAACAAGGTTATATACATCTCAGCCCTTGCGCCACAGCGGTACATTTATTGACCTCGTAGATAAACTTCACTGTTTTTGTCAGGGAGTGGCATACGTCTGCTGGATGAGGAGACCGTGATGTCATAATTTCTTCAGAAAATGGCCTTCATCAGTGCTTCCGACGGTTATTTTTGCGTTGGGTGTTGACATTATTCAGCATCCTCCCATACTAAGCAATCGGATATAAAACAGCCTTTTTATATGTTGTTCTGCGCTTGTAAACATAGCTATGCTCCAAATTTACAGTATCACGCTGCCCTCCGAAAGGAAAATGTTCATCTCGTAATTTTGAAGAAATGTTTGAAAAACTGTCAAAGCTGGTGGAGCAATTGACAATACAATATGCTTTTTATAACTTCCTCCTGATAAAATTCAGTACGCCGCCCCGGTGGCGCAGTGGTCTAAGCGATGGCCTCTGATCATTCGTCCGAACGGGGTCCGGGTTCGAATCCCGGTGAGGCATGGATGTTGTATTTGTCTTACGGCACTGGCTCTCTCCCTTCCCTGGAACCAGTGACCCTAAATTAGGGACGGGCGACTGCTTATAGCCCATTGAGTTGCTCACGGTGGTCGTTAAACCTTCAATAAAAAAAAAAAAAATTCAGTACTTTGAAATTGCAAGTTCCTTATCTTTTTCTTTTACGTTGTTGCAGATTTTTTGGGTTCTAATTTGCTGCTTGACTCATGGATAATAATTTCATTTAAATTCTATATTGCGCTATTCCTGTGCTACCTGAATATGAACCAATTTTGACGAATCAGTAAGAAACCTGGGAAAAATACAATCATGACCTAAAGTCGCATGATAATACTCTATTGAATTTAAGCACAGTACGTGATATGCTGCGTTGACTTCCAAGTGAAGATACTGCTTAGTGTCTGCCTGAAGTTATAGAAATATTTGTGTTTTCTCTACATTGTTGTCTCCATTGTGATATTAGGTTCAGCTTTCATTTAATATTGAAGTTTTTTTTTATCCTGAACCAACATTTCCGACAGCACAAGTGCAAAACATAAGGATCGTAAACTATAAGCGATATCGTGTCGATAGATACCGACTCCTTTAAGACGCGATTAAATCGTTGAGTTGGTAATCTAACTACTCCTGTTGATCACGATGAAGGGCAATATAGACAAATCGATATTCTAATCAATTTCACTGCTACCTTTGTGAACGAAATGAAATTAATTCTAGGTGATACAGAATATTATTTCCTCAGGGAATTGAAAAACATTTATACACCGTACAAATCTAGAGGTGTTATGTCCTTCAAGATATTTTTCTTCTGGTTGTCTTATAGATTTTAGTAAATCTAAGAAACAACTGGTAGGAAGAAGTTTGTATCTATGAGGACACCGTCGCAACGCAAAACGTTTTCCCATTACTATGAGTCAAAAACTTGTTTGCGTATTTGTGTTGTTAAACTGTAATTCTATTTTCCATTCTCTAGAAAGTTTTGAAGACTTCAGCTCAAATAATTTTAGAAGTGTACCAAAACTGATCATTTTCTCATGGAGTTATAATATCCCAGTATAAGTGTTTTTGTCTTTCTTTTTACTTTCTTAGGCATTTCTCAGCTGAAAGTATCTTCGCAAAGCAAAATATTTAGAGGAATTTTTCTCTTCATGTCTTAAAAAGAAACTCCATTGATTTGTTTAAAATTGTAGACATGTTGTTAGTTACAGGCGAGAAAATTGTAAAATGGGAATTTCTGGTTTGAGGCAGTAAATCACACTTCGAACCAGATTTAATGAACGAGTAAAAATCAGACTTCCTGTTTCGGTAACGAAATATTTTGTTTATCCTTAATCATTTTTCAAGGATTATTCATAAGTTTATTTAATGAAATTTTACAATCGATTAAGAAATGCGCGATTGGCCTTCTTCTTTTATGGGATCTTCTTTTTCAAATTAGAGTGAAACACAAAAAAACTAAAAATCTTAATTTCATGACACTTATTATAAGACGATTTGGATCGGAAGCTGTTCATTAATTTCTCCGAAAAAATAAGCTTTGAAAGAATAGCATTAAGTTAGCTTTTTTTTGACGAAGTGAGTCCCATGTAATGAAAAACTGAAAGGTTACCTGTAAAAGAAGACCCTGGGGTGATGTAGGTAGGTTGTCAATTTACAAATTAACCTACAGAAAGAGTATTCTACTTCTTTGACATGTGGAAGGACATATTTGGTTTTTACTATTACTTTTTAAATGACACCCAGAACGATGTTGCTAACTCATGGGATTACAAAATAAGATACATAAATCAAGTTCTGCTTGTCTGTCCTGTAAAAGAACATATGGTATTAATTGTAAAATCTCCGACTCGACTATGAATCTCGCATTTCATGAAAACAGAAATGTTTCTAGCGAAAGTAAGAAAAATCCCGCCCAGATTGAAGGTCTGCTTCTGTTGCCTATCGATGAACATATCATTTGCATTAAATCCCAGAAGCAATCATGAGTAATGAATACTTATAAGACGGTTGTTGAATAACGTACTTGTTGGTAACCCTATGTAAGAGATACAGCAAGAATGGGAAGGTAACTGCTACCACACTAAATACCACTTCAGCGGAATAGGTGCAGTACACTGTCGTAAAAACAATCTCAACGGGTCATAGAAAAATATTCCCTAATTTAAATGGTTCATTTAACGAGCAAATTAAAAAATAAAATTCCAGGCTTGCATAAATTAGATTCTGAAACAGTAATTCGAAATGTCAACCGAAGGGTGCTTTCAAATGTTTAATTACTTTATATTGCAAAGAGTGTTATTAGCAACTGCACAGCACTCACTTTAAAAATTTTCATGGTAGACTGTTTTGACTTTCCAACAGAAAATTTTAAACCTTGTAATTATCCGTAGTAATTAGCCAAGAAATACAATCTTTCGCATTTTATTCACACTACAGGAAATCACGAATCAATTAAAGCGTTTCATACCCTCTTTTTTTGAGAGTGGGTTTGGAATTTGCATCAAATTCGCCTTGCTCATCTGCAGATAAAGTGCCGTCTGAATTTTTTTAAACTTCTGCATTGACATTCCTCCCTGATATTGTTTCTGGCTAGTGCCTGCTACTGTGCATCTCATTATACAGGGTTCAAAGGAAAGTCCTAATTCAGGGCAATAACTGCGGAAGGAAGGGTCCGAGTGGTACACAAATTAGTTCTATGTATAGGAAAGGGAAGATGGCCGATCGTATGAAAGCTATTGGAGCACCTTTAGTGTCAAAGGTAAGAAATTAGGAAATCTAACTCGTGAATAACGCGAGATAGAAACACAATTCCAATAACAAAATTGTAGCACATCGTCTAATTAGTAGGAAACGACATATGGTGGGTACGAATTATGTACATGGACAGGTCAAAATGCTGTTCATTCAAAATCGGTAAAGCGGGTGAAACAGATACAAAAATAATGACACGAGACAGAAGCTGTGCAGGCTTATTTATAACATTGAAAAATGTTTACATGAGGTGTGCCTACTTACAGGCACAAAGCACATCTCCGCGAAGCTAATGTAAGGCCGTTTTGAAGTGGCTGCTATCGGCTAAAATGCACATTCCAAGGCGTGTAAGAATAGCTTTTCCTACACTATCTAGCATCTCAGGTGTCACTGTGTTACAGGCGCACACAATACGGTGCCGTAAATCTTCCAGGCTAGTAGGTTCTGTGGCATACACCGGTTCCTTGAAGTAACCCTACAGGAAGAAGTCCAAAGGTGTTAAGTCCGGTGACCGTGGAGGCCATTCCACCGTACTGCCATAACAAATTATCTGGTGTCTGAATGTTTCAGCCAGGAAAATCTGTACGTTGGCTGCCATGTGAGGCGGTGAACCATCATGTTGGTACCACATGCGCAGCAGATCTCTGAGGGGAAGATCATCCAGAAAGTCAGATATCTGGCCCCGTAAGAGTTGAATGTACCGCTGATATCCCATCATAGAAAATGGGTCCAACTAGTGTGTTTCGCCAAATACCGCAACAAACGTTAGTTGCCCAACGTCGTTGATGTCGGGTAGCTCGTCCCATAGATGGGTTGCTCAGAGCCCAGTGATGAAGGCATACAATTTCATGAAAGCATTTCTCACATTCTGAATTAAGTAATTTTCATAGAATAAATTTGTTACATTTATACAGTTAATTTTCGATTCCGAAAAAAACGAAAATTTTATGAATATACAGTATATATATATATATAAGTTTTTAATCGTGATCCCGTTAATCAGAAACTATTATAGGTAGCAAAAATCCGTTAATTCCTGGCGTGTAAAATTTTATAGAAACTTCAAGATGTAACCACTTGGAGGATTTTTAAGGGCACTATGTCGAAAAAAAAACTTTATTTTGATCCCTGAAAAAGCTGCCCAAGGAAGAGCGGTAACTTGACGATTCAATGTACTCTTTACGCGAAAGGAGGAATGGATTTTTGCTATTCTGCATACGTTTTTGATTGTGAATAATCTTGTGTACTTCTTGCTAAGTTCAGGCATTCTATACTTTCCGCTATAAAATATGTTGCAAAAATTGCTTTATTGATTATAAGGTGAAAGAGATTTAACAGATACACCGGCATTGAATGGATTCCATTTGGTAAAGCGGTACATTCAGGCAATTCAATTTGTTCTTTATTATCTGTCATTGCAAGTTTAATTAAAATTGCCTGTAGCTTGTGAATAAAGTAAAAAATAAAAACACAGATCACTAATGGGATGACTGTGAGTGGTGTCCATTATCCCTGCGATTATACGCAACGCTCACAGTCATCCCATTTATTAATATATTCATTACACATCAAGTGGAATTGCATGTTCCTCATATATTTGTGTTTTTTAAGCTGAAGTTTTGGTTTGCTTTAAAATTTTGACAGTTTCAAAGTCAACAAGTTAGTAAAATCATGCAATGCAATGATTATGATACGCTTTCCAATATACTAGAAATCATTACTCAAGCTATTACTCAAGTTATGAGGAAAATGGCTGTGGAATAAATCTCACCCCTCTGCCCTGACCTTTAATCCATTTGGATGATATTCAACAGAACTGGTTCAGTATATCTCCGAAATAACGTGAAAACGTTTTGTCGGAATCGAAGCAATTTTACGTAAGTTATAATGCATAAGCGCTATGGAATAGATCCCGCTCCTGTGTCCTAACCTTTCACCCCATTTCGCGCATTTTCAATAGAATTCGTCCCCAGGAAGGTCCCTATAACATACCAACATTTCATTCAAATCGAAACATGTTTACGTAAGTTATGACTCATAATGGCGATGGAAGTGATTCCGCACCTATGTCCTGACCTTTGACCCCCATTTCGCCAATTTTCAATATGGTTTATCCCCAGGTGGTCTCCTACCACATACTAAAATTTAATCGAAATCGAACCTTTTTTACGTTAGTTATGACGCATAAGAACAGTGGAATGGATCCCGCTCTTATATCCTGACCTTTGATCCCATTTCGTTCACTTTCAACAAGGTTCCTTCCCAGGTGTTCCCTTACCACATACTAAAATTTCATCGAAATCGAACGATTTTTACGCAAGTTATCGTGCGGACGAACATACGTACACAACGCGTGACGTAATGAGGCAGATGGGAATCGCGGCCATCTGCTAGCAAGGTGTGACGTCATAAAACTTTAATAGGATCCACAAACAACACGTGCCGTAATGAGATAGATGGCATGACCACGCGCCAACATCTAATGGGGCGACGCCATGACACCACACTTCAAACTTGGTAATTCGGGATGGTTATTTAACCCACTAAACAAATTTTCTCAAAGTCGAGATCAAGCTAAATCGATTTCTAGCACCAGAAAACAGTAGGTTAACGACTTTCATCAAAATCCTCAGAGCCGTTTTCAAAATAAAATTTACATACATACAAGAATTACTCCTTTTTTTTTTCTTTTTTTTTTTTGATTGGAGGTTTAACGAACCACCGTGAGCAACTCAATGTGATATAAGCAGTCGCCCGTCCCTAATTTAGGGTCACTGGTTCCAGGGAAGGGAGAGAGCCAGTGCCGTAAGACAAACAAACATCCATGCCTCACCGGGATTCGAACCTGGACCCCGTTCGGATGAATGATCAGAGGCCATCGCTTAGACCACTGCGCCACTGGGGCGACTCTCCTTTAAGGTGAACGTCAAGTAATTTTGCTTCCTGTACTTCGAATGGAAAAATTTCTGTACACATTTTTCTTCCCAATTAATGCGTTCCCAAGGGTGAAAATTTGAACATCGATTTACATATCTTCATTTTATAACTTGGAATACTTAATATTTTCTAAAACATAACCATAATTATGCAATCCAACATTATTTTGTCTGCTGACGTTATGAAAATACAGGTCGCGCCCAAGGATGTTATATTATTGGAGACACCACTGGCTCTGCCGCCATAGGTCACAGCTAATCTGTGGTGTGACGTCACAAGCAGGCAAAAATGAACTAAATTATACCGTTGATGAAAGAGTAAGCTTGTGTATCATTGACAAAGATTATTGAATTACTCATTTTATCTGTTTATACGCTTAGAAGCTTTTGTTCCATTGGTTTCCAAGCAGCTTCTCTTCTGCGGCTGCGTCGTGCCTGCTCATGACGTCATTTGCAGCACAGACGGTGACCGTGGCAGATCATTCGTCCGTAAGGGGTGGATAGGAGTGGTGTCTCCAGTAATATAACCTCCTTGGTGGCGCATATCTTTTTTCTGGATAATTAATGCGTTCACAAGAATGAAAATTTGAACATCGATTGAAATAGCTTCATTTTATAACTTGCAATACTTAATATTTTCTAAAACATAACCATAATTATGCAATCCAACATTTTTTTGTCTACTAACGTCATCAAAGTACAGGTCGCGCCATCCTTTTTCTGGTTTCAACACCACCAAAAGAAAAGTTATTGATTTTTAATGTAATTATGGTTATGTTTTAGAAAATATTAAGTATTCGAAGTTGCAATAAAGTTATTTTAATGAATGTTCAAAGTTTCATCCTTGGGAACACATTAATTGTGAAGGAAATGTGTACAAAAGTTTTTCCATTGGAAGTATAGGAAGCAAAATTACTTGACGTCCACCTTAATAATATGGGATAAGAGCGATGGAATGGATCGCATTCCTATGTCCTGACCTTTGACCCCATTTCTTCTACATTCAATAGGGTTCGTAACCAGGTGGTCCCCTACCACATACTGAAATTTCATCGAAATCGAAACATTTTTACGCACGTTATGACGCATAAGGGCAATAGAATGCATCCCGCTCTTATGTCTTAACCTTTGACCCCACTTCACCCATTTTGAAAAAGATTCGTCCCCAGGCGGTCCCCTATCACATACTACAATTTCATTGAAATCGAACCATATTTACGCAAGTTATGACGCATAAAGGCAATGGAATGATCCCGCTCCTACGTCGTGACCTTTGACCCCATTTGTCCCATTTTCAATAGGGTTCGTCCCCAGGTGGTCACCTACAACATAGTAAACTTTCATTGAAATCGAACCATATTTACGCAAGTTGTGACGCATAAGGGCCATGGAAGGATCCCGTTCCTACGTCGTGACCTTTGACCCCATTTGTCCCATTTTCAATAGGGTTCGTCCCCAGGTGGTCCCCTACCACATACTAAACTTTCATTGAAATCGAACCATTTTTACGCCAGTTATCGTGCGGACAAGTCTGGAGCATATATGCTTCTTCAACCTACGGTTGGAAAGCGTAAGAGCCGCCCCGGTGGCGCAGTGGCCTAAGCGATGGCCTCTGATCATTCGTCCGTAAGGGGCCCGGGTTCGAATCCCGGTGAGGCATGGATGTTGTGTTTGTCTTACGTCACTGGCTCTTTCCCTTCCCTGGAACCAGTGACCCTAACTTAGGGACGGGCGACTGCTTATAGCCCATTGAGTTGCTCCCGGTGGTCGTTAAACCTCCAATCAAAAAAAAAAAAAAAGCCTAAAAAAGAATAATGTGTAAGTTTTCCCTAAATTGAGCACAACCATCACACAAGCAGAACATTTATACATCAGATTCAGTTGAAGACAGTGAAAAAATGCAAACGGATTTTTCAGCATGTAAGGGAGAAAAATAAATCACAGACGGTAAGTTATGTTATATGATCTATCAAACATCTTAAGGAAAGCTTGCTCCAAACATTCATTTTTTATCTAAATTCTGATAACAAAAATAATATATTAGATTTACTGATGTCGCCCCAGTGAGTAGTGGTCTAAGCGCTGGATTATAACTATTCGTCCGTGAAGGGACAGTTTCGAAAACCGATGAGGCATGGATGTTGTTTATGCCTCACAGCAGTGGTTCTCTTCCTTACCTTGAAGTAGTGACCGTAAATAAGGGACGTTAAACCCGAATTAACAGAAAAGGTAGATTAAGCATGACCAAACTAAACGAAATCAATGCTACAAAAATATTTCGTTTTTTGTAACAAATTATTCAGGTTTTCATCTAAAACAAATGGTATTGTAATACACATGTTCATGTTCTCTGCGACTGCGTGGAAATGCATGTTAATGCATATGAAGGCCGCTACCACATGCAGCTGTAAAACATTACATATATAGAAAAAACAACTAACAAATCACACCATTGTAGCTATTACAAAAGCAAATTCCTTTTTATACACATAGGCGCGGCGAATGCGGTCAAACAGTACCACTTTTTCTGATGTATTTCTTCAAATTCATAAGTACGTTGAAGCATAATCGAAAATAAATGCCCTTATAGCAAACGGAATCTTCGTTATTATTTTTTCCAATTCATTTGTTCAGGATTTGCGCCTAGATGATTTTGTCTGAAATCGGAATCCACAAACATGTGTCACGGCTGTACGAGATGAGGATCTGTAGTGGCGTAAAATATTTATTGACATCTTAAATTGATATGTACAGGCTGCAATTTATGTGGCGACATTCAATATTAATCGTGCCGATACTTACTGCTCGCAAACAATCCATCGCCTCTTCACTCATGGAGCTAATTCTTCGTAAAACCCAGATTGATTCGTCACCAAACGCTGCACTAAATGTTCGGTGCCCACTTCCCTAAGCTTCCATGAAGACGCCTCCTGGTAGAGTAGTGTATGAATTTCAGTAGAGCCGGTGAACACTCAGTGTGTTACATGAATCGGTCAGGTATTGGGACAACCAGAAGTTAGCCGTTAGAACAGATTGGTTTGATTTCCTTCGGTTCCTTGTTGATGTGAAGGCTGGGAAGAATTTCTACAAAAGCGGTAGGTTGAAGAGAAAACAAGAAAGTGATTGGCCCGATTTAACAAAGTTACTGAAGAAGCTCTCGAGAGCTGCACCAATCCTGCAACTTCTGTTCAACTTACGAATAAGAAAAACAGTGAAACCTCGGTACTCTACACGGGGTATTTCTTTTACGGTTTCACGTCTGTGGGAGATCGCAGAGTGTCAGATTTTCAGAGCAGAATTTGCTTCACTACGGTTCAGAATATGCAGTTTCATAGCACCATCTTAGGTCTAAAGACAATTGCAAGCAAATTATAGTGAATACAATGATACGCATATATTCAATATTAGTTCAAAAACGAAAGAGAGCAAGAAAGGGTAACTGCACGACTAATAATAATAATAATAAGGCTGAGAAAGTCATAGAAAACGATCAAGTCAAGATCTAGAGTGATTTCATAATTGAAACCGATTGACACATAGAACATAATACACCAGACATAACAGTCATAGAAAATCGGAAAGTCTGGATAATTTGTATAGCGATCCCTGGAGATGCCGGAGTCGTTAAAAAAGAACTAGAAAAATGACTAACTATAGAGACCTGGCCATAGAAGTGACCCGGTTATGGACCAAACACACAACGGTAGTCCACATTGTCATCGGGACACTTGGAACAATGTCAAAAAATTTATGAATCATTTTGAAAAATTGCAGCTTTCTGATATGCCACCTACAAAACTGCTGAAGACAGCTTTACTTGGGACATCATACATTTTACGCCGATTCTTGACTGATACATAGGTCTCCGGTGGAAACTCGATCAGTTCAATAATACCAGTCAATGATAATTTGTTGTTTATTTTGTTTGTCATAGGCTGTGTTTCGTATATTTCGAATAAAGAAAAAATAATAATTGTTATATTATTATAATTATTATTATTAATTGTGACATTCCTTAGGCATATGGTTGTTTTCGCATTGCTCATGTTCTGGAGAGATAACACAATTATCACGCTAAAAGATGGATCATCATATTCTTTGTCAATTATTATCAATCCACTGCGGATGAAAGTTCCCCCAAATTTTTTCCACAAATTTCTGCCTTGCTCCAGTCTCCCCATCTTACTACGGCATGCTTTCGAATTTCATCTATCTATCTCCGATGCGGTCTTTTGGATCTTTATCTCTTCCTTGGTATCATTCTAAAATTTCAGTTGTCCATCTGTAGTCAGTTTTTCTTGCCACATGTCCAGCCCGTTCCGATCTCAGAGATTTTACCCTGATCATGATGTCTTCCTCTCATGCCATTTCCTTATCCAAAAGTTCCTTCTCTTACCTTTCGTGGCTACACCAAGAATGCGTCTGTCCATGCCACATTCCGTTGTCTGAAACTTTGTATGTCTTTTCTAGTTAAGGTCTATGTCTCTGTTCCATATGTAAAAATTGTAAGGATGCATCGAATAAATTATTTTTTATGACATAATGGCATACTGTCATAAATACCGTACTGTTTCTTTCAAAAGCTCTGCAACCAAATTTTATACGCCGTTGCATTTCTTCATCAATGTGACCCTCACTTGATATCTGCTATCCAAAGTAAATGTAGGTGTCGGTAATCACCAGCTTTTCGCAATCAATCCCAAAATCTCCATTTCTTGTAAAAACATTGTGCATTAGTTTTATCTTCTGAATATTCCTTTTGAATCTCATATCTTTACTCTTGCCACCAAATTGCTGAATCATACACTGCAGCTCTAATGGGGTAGCTGCAAAATAAATTACGTAATCCGCAAAACGGAGGTGAGCTAAATAATCTCGATTAATCTTTTCCCCTTTGTTTTTCCAGTTCAATGATTGAAAAAGAGGGATACAATTTACTATTTACAGTTCTCGAATGGGGACATTTCAGAGGTCTAACGTTTTCAGTTAGTATGCATTTCGTTATTGGGATTTGCACTTTAAAACAAGTTTGAAAACCTTAAAGTCCAATTACGTTGAATAATGAATGAAATCCCAAGTGCTTACCCGAAAAAGCGAAAATAATGGTGTTGACGCTTCTAAGTGGTTCTTAGAATTGCTACTGTTGCGAAGGTTGTAATTTCGGACGGCATAACAATGCTACACTTGTTCTTCTCCGTTACATAATGACAGCTAATTTAAGAACCTGAATGTAATACACACTAATGTAATTCTTAAAGCTCAATGAAGAGCGCACAGCCACATTAAACAAGTCAGTAAAATCATGCAATGCATTGATTATGATACGCTTTCCAACATACCAGGAATTATTACTCAAGTTATGAGGATAATGGCTGTGGATTAAATCTCGCACCTGTGTCCTGACCTTTGACCCCATTTTGATGATATTCAACAGAATCGGTTCAGTATATCTCAAGAATAACATACTAAAGTTTTGTCGCAATAGAAGCAGTTTTACGCAAGTTATGAGAATAATGGCTGTGGAATAAATCCTGCTTTTGTGCAATGACCTTTGACCCCATTTCGTTGATATTCAACAAACCGTTTCACTATATCTCCGGAACAACATGATAACGTTTTGTCGCAATCGAAACATTTTTAGGTAAGTATAACGAAGTAAATTTCTCCGTCATTTTTATCCGCGCCGGGGCTCGAACCCGGATCCCCTCATTCCGGAATAAGTTGCTCTACCAATTGAGCTACGCGGACGTTTTATTCTGATTCCTATCTGCCTTTATGTCGTGTGCGTCCTTCTGGCAGGTACGTCACATCTCCTGGTACGTTACATCATCTCCCCCTTATTTTTTTTTTCGAAGTGCTGGAGAAAGGATTCTCTTATTTTTCCTATCTCGTGGTGTGGAAATAACGTCACACCATTGCGAGATTTTGAACGGTCAGGTCATCCGGATAGTTCGGGCGCCATTATAACGAAGTAAATTTCTCCGTCATTTTTATCCGCGCCGGGGCTCGAACCCTGATCCCCTCATTCCGGAATAAGTTGCTCTACCAATTGAGCTACGCGGACGTTTTATTCTGATTCCTATCTGCCTTTATGTCGTGTGCGTCCTTCTGGCAGGTACGTCACATCTCCTGGTACGTTACATCATCTCCCCCTTATTTTTTTTTTTTCGAAGTGCTGGAGAAAGGATTCTCTTATTTTTCCTATCTCGTGGTGTGGAAATAACGTCACACCATTGCGAGATTTTGAACGGTCGGGTCATCCGGATAGTTCGGGCGCCATTATAACGAAGTAAATTTCTCCGTCATTTTTATCCGCGCCGGGGCTCGAACCCGGATCCCCTCATTCCGGAATAAGTTGCTCTACCAATTGAGCTACGCGGACGTTTTATTCTGATTCCTATCTGCCTTTATGTCGTGTGCGTCCTTCTGGCAGGTACGTCACATCTCCTGGTACGTTACATCATCTCCCCCTTATTTTTTTTTTTTTTTTCGAAGTGCTGGAGAAAGGATTCTCTTATTTTTCCTATCTCGTGGTGTGGAAATAACGTCACACCATTGCGAGATTTTGAACGGTCGGGTCATCCGGATAGTTCGGGCGCCATTATAACGAAGTAAATTTCTCCGTCATTTTTATCCGCGCCGGGGCTCGAACCCGGATCCCCTCATTCCGGAATAAGTTGCTCTACCAATTGAGCTACGCGGACGTTTTATTCTGATTCCTATCTGCCTTTATGTCGTGTGCGTCCTTCTGGCAGGTACGTCACATCTCCTGGTACGTTACATAAATTATGTATGATACACAAGGGTAATGGAATGGATCCCACTGCAGTGCCCTGATCTTTGACCCCATTTCGCCCATTTTCAATAGGGTTCGTCCCCAGTGGCTACCCACCACAAACTAAAATTTCGTGGAAATCGAAAGATTTTTACGCAAGCTATGACGCATAAGGACAATGGAACAAATCCCGCTCTTATGTCCTACCTGACCTTTGACCCCATTTCGCCCATTTTCAATAGGGTGTGTGCCCAGGTGGTACCCTACCACATACTAAAATTTCGTCGAAATCGAACCATATTTACGCATGTTATGACGCATAAAGGCAATGAAATGGATTCCACGTTTATGCCCTGACCTATGAACCCATTTCGCCCATTTTCAATACAGTTCGTCCCCAGATGGTGCCTTACCAAATACTAAAACTTCATCGAAATCGAACCATTTTTACGCAAGTTATGACGCATAAGGGCAATGGAATAAATCCCGCTCTTATGCCCTGCCTGACCTTTGACTCCATTCGCCCATTTTCAATAGGGTTTGTGCCCAGTGGCTCTCTACCACATACTAAAATTTCATCTAAATCGAACCATATTTACGCATGTTATGACGCATAAAGGCAATGAAACGGATCCCGCTTTTATGTCCTGATCTTTGACCCCATTCCGCCCATTTTCAACAGGGTTCGTTCCCAGGTGGTTCCTTACCACATACTTAAATTTCATTGAAATCGAACCATTTTTACGCAAGTTATGATGCAAAAAGGCAATGGAATGGATCCCACTCCTATTTCCTGACCTTTGACCCCATTTCATTTATTTTCAATAGGATTCGTTCCCAGGTGGTCCCATAGCACATACTAAAATTTCTTTGAAATCGAACCATATTTACGCAAGTTATGACGCATAAGGGCAATGAACTGGATCCCGCTTTTATGTCCTGACCTTTGACCCCATTCCGCCCATTTTCAACAGGGTTCGTTCCCAGGTGGTTCCTTATCACATACTTAAATTTCAATGAAATCGAACCCTTTTTACGCAAGTTATGATGCATAAAGGCAATGGGATGGATCCCGCTCCTATTTCCTGACCTTTGACCCCATTTCATTCGTTCCCAGGTGGTCCCCTACCACATACTAAAATTTCATTGAAATCGAACCATATTTACGCAAGTTATGACGCATAAGGGCAATTGAATGGATCCCGCTCTTATGGCGTGACCTTTGACCCCACTTCACCCATTTTCAATAGGGTTCGTCCCCTGGTGGTCCCCTGCCACATACTAAAATTTCATCGAAATCGAACCATTTTTACGTGAGTTATCGTGCCGACAGACAGACGGACAGACGGACGGACTGACGGACGGAAAAAGCTGGAGCATATATGCTTCTTCAACTACGGTTGAAAGCGTAAAAAAAGGAAGAGATGAAGATATAAAGTGAAAATTTATTCTTTTATGTAAATAATTTCACGAAGAAAATACTGAAACGGATTTCATTGTACTTTAGACCGCACACCGAAGAGCGAAAACAATTTAACCATAGCATCTATATGCATATGGAAATAATTGCAGGTCAAGGATGGTGTTTATAAAAATCTTGAAACAGTATAAACAGCATCTTATACAGAACTCTGGTAAACATTGTTTGTTCTACAGATGGCAAAGCCAGCCGACTGAAGTAAATTTGACAAATACGAAATTGAAATGTCCAGTAGAATGTAATAAAGGGCAAGGCTTGGGGGTATTTCATGCTCAGCCACAATTGGCATGTTCAAAAAGTTATCAAAGTGTGGCAAACCACAAACAGCAGTCGAGAAATCTCGGAATGCACCAGTAATACAAGGAATAAATACTACGGCTCAGCGGCTCATAATTGGAATTCTGGTGGCAGCAGTAATGCGTCACAAGACGAATTACGTCGAACCTTGCTGAAAATAGAGCTGCGTTTCCTGAGATGGCTTGGAGAGTCCATGAAAACCACTTTTATTTGTCGAAAATGCTTACAATGGACATGCGAGCATCAAACCTGGAGCTCGAATGATTGCAATAAGGCTGTCTGGTTGGATGAATCGTTTCCTGTTGACCATGTGAACGCAAATTGCGTAAGTGTCTTTCACATCTGGAAGTTTCGGTACCAGGATGCACCGTGGGACAGAAATACACCGGCGGAGGAAGTGTGATGTTTTGGGCAGTGTTCCGCTGGAAAACCATGGGAGCCACTCATGTGCAGGAAGCTATGACGTCTTACACCAACCAAACCGTCATTGCCGACTAAGTACATCTTTTGCTGGCCATAGTACTTCCCACTATTAGAATAGTACACTACCCACACTGCCGGAATGTTCGAGTAGTGTTCGCAGAATATGGAGAAGAATTCTAGAATTTCCTAGGCCTCTAAATTTCTAAGACATCAATCCGTTCGAGCATCTATGGTTTGTGTTGGAACAGCAAATCCATTCTACGGCGATTGAACCGCGTTACTCGCAAAAGTTAAAGTATTATTTGCTGGTAACGTGTTGGTTCCAGGTACTACAAGACATCTTTAGAAATCTTATAGCACCCACGACTGAACGGGAAGGAGCTGTTTTGACATCACGTTGAGCAACAACATTGGATTAGGTTAGTGATAATTATCTTTTGGTACTTGGGTGTATATTTTTTATTATTAATAGAATAATCTGAAAAAGTTCATTTCGTGCTGTTAAATATCAGTATCGAATGGTTATACCGCTTTAGCACGTCTAACGCAGAGTGGGACATATTATCCTGTATGGAGTTAAACTAAATTTCTCAACACACCTTCCAACCCGTCATCACTCTTATTTACAGAAGGTTTGTGTATGTTTGCTCAAGAACATGTATGCTGTAATGACTCTATTCCATATATCACCCCACATGCCTAGAAAATGCTATCTCAGATTGACCAGAGTTATAATACACTGCTGGGCAATTGCTAAGGACGGATCATAAACGGCTATATAGCGCATAAAAAAGTAAGTGTGGTTGGATGCCAAGTGAAATAAAATAATGTCAGAATGCCAGGACATTACAAGAAAGACAATTTATTGTGCTCTGAAATCCAGAAGGCTTTGGAACGTGTTCAAGGGACAAACAGGCCATTTTGTGCAGAATACGTAAATGTGAAAAAAATGCAATTACCCTCTGCAGGCGTTCCGGCGTAAGATGTCAATACGGGATATGGCCACCATGGAGGGCGATGCAAGATTCCACACGTCGTGTCATGCTTTACACAACATTATCAAGCAGCTGTTGGGGTAATTTATCCCATTCCTCTGTCAGTGCACGGATGAGGGTGTCCTTGTTTATTAGAGGGCATTGGCGACCAGCAAGACTCCTCCCCAAAGCATTCCACACATTTTCAATGGGATTCAGATCTGGAGAACGTGCTGGCCATACGAGGCGTTGAATATCCTCGCTCTCAAGACACTCCTGGACAGCGGCTGTTCGATGACATGTTGCGTTGTCGTCCATGAAAATGAATCTATCACCGACAGCACCACGAAACATGCGAACATGAGGTAGCAGAACATCATTAATGTATCGTTGGCCAGTCATAGTCCCAGTTGGAAGCACATAGAGGGACGTACGGCCATTGATCATGATGCCAGCCCATACCATGACACTACATGTCGGATATCGGTCCCTTTCCTGTATGTTTGCTGGACAATATGCAGTACCACAATCACGCCAGATCAGTTGTCGTCGACAATCAGACGATAGACTGTATCTACTCTCATCTGAGAAGAGGACAGCAGACCAGTCGTTATCAGTCCAATTGCGATGTTGATGGTACCATTGCAAACGGGCGGTACGGTGACGTCTGGACAATGGGATGCACACAACAGGACGGCGGGCGTATAGTCCTCCTTCATGCAAACGTCTGGCGACAGTTTTTCGGGAGATCCGCTTGCCAGTAGCAGCCATAAACTGATTTGCTACCTCACTAGCTGTGCTGCGCCGGTGTCTTTTTGTTGATAGCACTATGTACCGATCTTCTGCAGGTGTCGTACTGCGAACACGACCTCCCCGTGACGTTTGCTACACTCTCCATTTGTTTGAAAGGATTTCCAAAGCCTTGAAACAACACTGTGGCTGACGTCGAACTCCCTGGCAACATCTGTCATTTTTCGCCCTTCTTCAATCTTGCCAATAATACGGCCACGCGTAAAATCATCTAGGTGATGTCGGGAAGACATACTGAAAATTGCAAGTTCGTCAATTGATTCTTTCCCTTTCAACTTTGCGTTTGAACAACAACGGTCAATACGCGTCAAATCCTTTATATCTCTTATCAGCGCTATGACGTCACGAACAAGTTCGGCAATCCAAAATTTGCATACGCACAACACGTCTTACTGTATCCCGCACTTATGCTAATTTCCACATTTTCCTGCCTTCCATTTTATGGTTGCTATCGTTGCTATTGTCATCCGTCCTTAGCAATTGTCCGGCAGTGTATATAAGATCACGCCATCACGTAACCACGATATTTTATACCTCATCCTGCATGCTATCGATTCTCCTAACGGATTGTACAACGTGCAGTCATGTGATTCGGCGCGTGATAAAGAATGATATGATTGATCTATAGTGATATTTTATAGCCCGTGCACAGACATTTTTGATATTTAAAAATCTGAACGTGAGCCCAAAGTGGAGCTCGAAAGATCTAATGTCGTTGTTTTTTAACACATATCTATTTCAGCTTTTTAGTGAAGTTGTTTTTTAACTCGTAAGGATTGTGCTTCTATGGAGTTTTTATCGTGTGCAAAACAGTATAACCATTCGATATTGATTAGAATAATCACTCACTTGCACGATGACTCGAGCTCCATTGTATGCGACTTTTCACTAGCAAATTATTTAAGAATCCAAAAAGAGTACAGAAAGGAAAAAGCTACATCATGAAAGCAAAATATTCAGTTCCACGTTGTATGGTGAGAAATCTCCGTATGTTCAAAGATATATCTCCAGCTGTATCACATCTCTAGGAACCAGAGCAGAGCAGATCATTTCTTGTTTTTGGTGCGCATTAATAATTATAATAAAAATAATAATAATGGTGATAGTATCGGTATGGTTCATTTACCGCTTGCTTTATGTATTGTCCTTCGCTCCAAATTTTGACTTTAGTTTGCGATTGTTATGAAGTTAAATTTTAAATATCGGTACCTATTTTTTGGACTGAAAAATTGTTCGGGAGACTACACTGTTATCAGCGTAATAGATATTAAGAAAAGCAGGTACAGAAAGTAAAATAAAAACAAGGGATAGCAGTGATGTGCAGTTGACATGGACATCCCCAATGTAGAGTCGAACAAACACAATCCGAATGCAACTTATAAATAGGCGCAGAGCAGCAATTCCAAACAGTGTAGAGGCATCGAGGAACATATGTAAACCTGGTGATCTGAACGGCCTTGATTATGGACGCGTGGTAGGCGCAAGACAAATGGGTCTTTCTCTTACGCAAGTGTTACGAACCCTAGGGTTCTTTCTTTGTTGTACCAGCGACAAGGAAACAAAGTGCAGATGATACCCACTACGGGAATAAGATCTGAGAATAAGACATTTCATAGATTATCTTAAGTTTAACTAAATTTCTTTACATTTGTTAAATACACCAAATTTACTTCAGCTAATTACTTGGTTCCGTAGTTTGATTGACAATTGCAACATT
Organism: Macrothele yani; assembly: GCA_039090855.1. Lineage (NCBI taxonomy): Eukaryota > Metazoa > Arthropoda > Arachnida > Araneae > Macrothelidae > Macrothele > Macrothele yani. The sequence continues at coordinate 75,211,840 of CM077017.1, read as the reverse complement.
TTTGAAATTTTCTAGATACAGTTATTCTAAGCACTAAAAATGTGTTTCAGGAACAAGTGTTTCAACATATGGAATTAGCGCACTCAGGGTTCAATGCATAGCCAAAATTTTTTTTTTATCTAGAGTGATTAATTATGTTAGATGCGCCATCATAATTCGCTGTGCTGCACGAAAGATGTCATTGTAAAATTGAAACAGCTCACAAGACAATGATAAAACTCCTGCAAAAATGTATCTAAAGCTAACAAATAAGGAGAATCGTGTCATCTCTCACATTGGGATGCTAGAAGGTAGGTACAACTTTCACTTCAGTACCGCAATTGACGCGTAATATAGTAAATAAAAACTCTTCCACACCGGAACAGGAATACTTTGGCGCAGACCAGTTTTTATCTATTTGTCTTCAGTTTTAGGGTGAGTGAATTAGGAATTATTTGTGGTATTTAAGGCTATAAATATTTACCCTCACATATTTTGGGCGACAGGTTCCTAGTAAGGCACATGGTCAATACAGCAATTAACAATGCTCAAACGTGCTTCCAAATCAACGTGAGAGCAATGAAAAATACTAAAGACTCTGAAATGAGAGGGGTCGATTCAAAATTCAATATTCTTAGTGACAAGGTAATTATGTTATTCCAGATGCCATGACCTCTCTTGTGTATGTGCAGAATAGCAAAGTGCCTAATGCAATACTTTTTGGACGCATGGCGACCACCATGAACAGCTCTAAAGGCTATAAATAGCTTGCATATTCCAAATTTTATGCGACTGGTTCCAGAAAAGTGGAATAACCGATGTCATAAGACAAACTTACCGACTCGTGCTGGGGCTCTAAGACGGGATAACTCGACGACCGCACGTCGTGGACTTGAACAGGGGATAACTCGACGACCGCACGTCGTGGACTTGAACAGGGGATAACTCGACGACCGCATTTCGGGGACTTGAACATGGGATAACTCGAACAGAAGATCAGAGTGCATTGCTTTGTCCGCTGCGGCAGTTTGGCAGTCAATAATTATTCATATTTTCGAGGCTCAAAATTATTTTTCAGATTTAGAAGCCTATTTTAAGGCGAATTCATTTTTAAGAACTACAATATCAAACTAACATTCCTGTGGAGAAGAGTAAATATAATACATTTTACCGATATTTAGATGGTAGTAAATTTTAAAATATATTTTATGGATTTATCAGAAAGCATTACTGAGGAATATTTTTTTTACATTCTACATAATGGGCAGTTAGGCATTGGAAACATGTTCTACATATATATTTGTTTTCTTTTGTGAAAAAAAATTGTTCAGCAAGCAGTACAATTAGAAATTGGGATACAATTTTTGGAGTCTATACAATTTATTGTTGTCTTAAATCACCATGAGGATGATTACAAACGTAAGTTTCTGCCCTCTCGTTTGAGATGGGACCGTGTTTTATTCGACGTGAGGCATGGGTGGATCATTTGTCAGTTGGCACAGGCTCTGTTCTTTCTGTGCAACCATTATCATAAAATATTCATGCCTCATTATATATCGACCTCTGAGTTGCTCTCTCTTATAGTGGTCATTGAACCCCAAAGCCAAAAGAAATAAAAAACTAAAGCCGATTTTAAATTTTTGGAGATATTTATAAAAATATGCATTACATTTTCAACTAATTAGTCACAGATTACCGGAACACTGCATTTCAGGAAATTAGTCATGCGTCCTCTTAACTTATATCAGAATACACGTAGTCCGAGAAATCCACGTTGTTCTGCACAATCGATTGAAGTTCATTGAGGGTTTAAAATGTGTCTCTCTTTATCGCTAAAGGGCTACAGAGACAATAATTTTGCTACAAATACAAACTCATTTACATATTTTCATATGTAAATGAGTTTGCGAAGGAAAATAAATGAAAGGGAAAATACGTCACGTAACTGGAGAAACATAAATATATTTCAAACTGCCGTCCACGTTATGAGCCACAGAGTAATGATAGCCGTTAGCCCCGATATTTCGATGCGCACTTGCAATATCTGATTTCTCGTATTCACGCATGACGTCACACCGGAAGCAAATACCTCACCGACACAGAATCTTGGTTTGTACAACGAAATTGCAAACTCGTTCGCGTGCTTAGGAAAAGCATTTCTCTTTGGTGAATAGACCTGTGTGGATATTTCAGAATTACCATGTCTTCGTTATTCATTCGTTTCTTCATAATTGATAAACACGATACTTACTAATCTTGGCGGGTACAGCAAAGTTAAACACGGGACTTACGCTCGTTCAAATGCTCAGGAAAACATTACGCTGCGGTGAATAGACCTGTATGGGCTTTTATTTTGCAATTACTTTTCTCCATGATTCGTTACTTGTTTCACAATTTATTGTTGTCTGAAATCTTCGTAGCACAATAATACTAGATGGGCAGTGGCAAGCTGCTTATCCTACAGCTAGAAAATGTTAATAATTATTAACATTATTTTCCTGCAGATCCTGATTTGTAAAAAATCTGGGTACTGAAATATAAACGAAAAGATAATTTTAAAGTAAAAAATGAAATAATTTGCTCCAAACATTTTAATGTTAACTGTTATATTCGTAACTTAAAAATCAGAATTACTTAGATTACCTGGAGAAGAAATTAAAACACACGCTGTACCTACAGTTAAAGTGACCATAAACATATCACAATTGCTAATTCTCATCAATCGTCGTATTCATTCCTAGCATTGTAAATGTTAGCCCTGCAGATAATAGCTAACATGGACGTGAAGTGAAAAAACGTCTTTATAAACCTTTCATATTCAATAAGTAGCATTCCAATTGTCAACGCCTCAAGTATTTCCGCACATTACGTGAGAATTTTTGTTTGAATTAGAAAGCTAATAAGTGGAATTCTGTAGAGAATAATAAGATTTGCTTTGTAGAAATGAAACGTTGAATAATAAATTACATTTTTCCTACTTCTTGTTTCTTCAGCCCGTTAAAGGAACTATTTGAAGCGCTGATAATCGAAAGGCTTGTCTTTAAATTATTTGGATTTTTAAGAATTCACAATCGCGCTGACAATAAATTTTTGTAAGAATAATTTCCTACAAACTACGAAGTGTAGAAAATATCTTTGTTAACAGCACCGACCTTATATTTATTCACGAAAGTTGTATATTTACTTTGTTTTCAAATTAATTTAATTCATGAAACAGGAAATAACACATCGCTGATAAATATGCTAATCTTTGAACTTTGAAATTACAGGTATTTGAAATCATTTTCCATAGCATTTTTATTTGCATTCCTTGCTAATATGTAACCCGTACGAGTAATGGCTTTCGCCGCTCGCTGCTTCGCTTCCTATGTGACGTCATTTCGCCAGAAAATAGCACCCCTACATCCAAAATGACGCAAAAGAAAGACCTATCTAAGAACCTTAGATAGCCGCAAAAGGGACAACAGATGTAACAACGTTCTTCATCAAACAGAAATCTTTGCTCTTTCCGCGTTTATAAGTGAGTCGCGGGAAAATTCTCATCGCCCACCACCGGGAAACGAACCTCGGGTCTTCCATTTACGCCCCGGACATGCTACCACTGCGCCACAATGGCCTCGAAATCTCCAAGAATCACACACGATTAACTGCAAAGTCACTTGGCAGGTTGTTGAAAAATTTTCCGTGTCTCACTTATAAACGTGGAAAGAGCGATAAGTTCTGTTTGATGTTCCTAATCCACGTAAGTTGTCTGTATTAATTCACAATGTTCTTATTCGACACTATCTTATTACACACTAATTCTCCATATGATTTCTCCGTACCGAAGAGTTTAAGTATACTCTCCAAAAATTTGGTCACCAGCTCGAATTTGTTGAAATTACCTCAATGTTTACCGCCTGTCTGACTTTCTCCGCCTTACCTTTTGCTGAGCTTTCCTTTAATAATTCTTAATCACTACCGATAGAGATTTCAGACTGTATCTCGCTCACATGAATTGCTTGCATGCCTCATAACACCGACTGATGGAGATACGTCAGCAAAACGTAGGGAATGGTTCTTCCATTCAACAAAGAAAGGCATTCACTGGAAACAAGTGTGGCATCATGGTCTCCTGCGGCGTACGTACCTCATTAGCTTCAGGAAGACATAACGTTTCTCAATGATGATTTGAGAAGTGGTAGGTAAACCTCGGTATCACATAACACTACTTTCTCGAAGCTTAGGATAAATTTCGCGTGAAAAAACTAAAACAAAAATGTACTAAAATAAATGGCACTAATTATCCATACTTGTCGTCCTGAACAGTTCAGAGAATGTCCAAAATATATCATAATTCAGAAATATTTGAACACTAGTTTTACAGCAACAGTAGTCGAGGGAAATCTCAAAACCAATCTTACGAAATATCAGCAGTACGTAACACATCCGTGAGGGAAAAGGAAAATATCGCTAATGCTTAGCACCAGAACATAATTTTTTTCACGTAAGTGAATACGGAAAAAATCTGCTCTATTTTCCGGTTTGGTACAGTGCGAGTATACTCTTGACAACCTCTTCTGTCAGTACCTTACTGATAGCCGAAAGTGTATTTATTAAAGCATTGGACAAAAAATGTTGTAATGATTATTACGCATTGGACCTCGATGAAAGGTGGACACCGAATGTGATGTCATTGAACTTTAATATAATTCGCAAGAATCTCACTTAATCTGTGGCAACTACTGTGTATGTTATATCTTTCTGTGGTATATGAATAACACGTAGCTGGCTTTGTGATGTCACACATGGCCTGTGTATATATACAGCTATCCGTGATAGCTGCCTGGAACATCTGATGATGGAGTGAATGGCACTCCGAAAGTGCTAATGGTTTTAATCTGTAAATACTTTCCGTTTTTTATAATAAATCGTGCTTAGACGGTGTGTTATTTTATATTGTGATTTAGTAGCACGACATCTCTTTCATATTGGACTCTGCTCTAGATTCTTGCCTGAAGATTGATTAAAAATCATGCGAATCTTGTTTCTTTCTAAGGGATTTTTGTGTTTGCCAAGCGTTGGTAGATTAAAAATCTCTTAATTTCAAGCCGTTGTTTATCTCACACCACTCACTTCTAAAACGAATAGTGCTGCCCATTATTCCAATGCCTTGCGAAAGGTATCTTTGCAAAGAAGCGTGTTTGAGATAGGTAAACTCGAAATTTCCGTGTAATATACATACATTTCAGAAAAAGGTCGTGTTAATATGAAAAGTAGCTTTCAGTTTATTACTCTTAAAATAGTTCATAATTTCTATTTTTATCACTAAGTACTATTCTTTCTGGTAAATATTCGGGAGAAAAGCCTTTAACTAGGCTCTGTATTATTGTATGATTTGTCGTCCTTGAATGTGATTTTAGCAAGTGGCGTCGGAATTCCTGTGGAGTCGAAGAATGATTACCCAGTCGTATAAAACTAAGATGACCTCCCCCGGAACTGCAATGTACCCGCCCAGGTGCGTCACAGAATGTAAGTTACGAAGTCAACCACCGGGAGAAATCAGTATAATGAATATAGCTTTTACTACTACTAAGCTTCTGCTACTGAATTATAATGCTTCTTCTAAGCTAATGCTTGTTCTAATGCTTGTTGTGTTATTAATTATTTATATCATGAATAAACTTTCCTGCTAGTAATGTAGTAATAATAATGAACAAGCTTATAACTGGTAGTAATGTTGTAGTAGTAATTAAGATGAATAAAGTCTTATTCTGGTTGTTACTAATAACACTTAATGAAATAAACCTAACAGCCAGACAGAGGTCTGACAGTACTATGAACTGAGAAAGACGTACTTACTTAAAACTCTTTTATTTGGTAAACTTCTCGCTCTCACATAAACGAAGATCTCTTTATACAACAACAGCTCTCTGACACATAAACCACAGCTCACTTCGTACAACAACAGCTCACTCTACGCACATCAACAAAAAGCTCTCCACATAAAGAAACGCTCTCTCACATAAACAAACGCTCTCTCTATACAACAACAAACGCTCTCCTGGTATCGTTGAACGCGCCTATTTATACTGGCTACCACCACGTCATGACTTACACTCATTGCCAGATCTCATTCAGCGGGAGAAATAACATCTCGTTCAGTAAGAAGATAATTTACATAGTAAAATAAAATAACCAGAGATAGTAAAAATCAAAAGGAAAGTGAATCGAGAGTATACGTTACATCAGGAGCGGGAAATAACAGATGATCCATACTGTGATACGTGAACACAATGGGCAGAGATAGTGATTTGACGGACATTCAAATAAGAATGATCATCTGCTACCCCGCCAAGGATGAAAGCATTTCAGAAAGAGCAAACTTCCTGGGATGTTAACGTGGGCTTTTCGAGAGGAGATGTAGTAAGAGTTAACCAAGAATGAACCACTGGCACACCGAGTACCTCCCGACGTCATAACTGAAGAGCCCGAAAGGCTATAGAACCCAGAGGAAAACGTCACATCCGTCAACTAATAAAAGACAATCGGCGCGAAACAGTGCAGCAATTGACCAAGCAAATGAACGATGGGGCTCCCAGATACGTGTCCCTTATAGCAGTAGGGCGACTGTTACGCATGGTTCTCCGGAGTCGACGCTGCGTCAGAGCCTCCATGTTAACAACGGTTCATCGGCAACGACGCCTGCAGTTCCTATGGGACTACGGTCATTAAATAGTGGAAGAATGAAAAAACGTTACCTTCTCCGACGAATCGAGGTTTCTACTCCACAGAATAGACGGGTGGCTGATACGGCGTCAGACACACGATAACTAACACCCGGACACGCTCGTCGGTCAAGTATAGTCCGGCGGTGGCTATGTGGGTGTCTAGGTGATGTTTTCCTATTATGACCGGGGACCATTGACACCAAAGGATGGGTCCCTAAACGCTAATGCCTGCTCGTCCATCCTCGTTGACCACATGAATCCCTGGATGTTGAACGTTTACCCTGGTGGTGGTTTCTACCAATAGGACAATGCGCCCTGCCATGACACTAAGGGGGTGCGTATCTGGTTCCAAAAACACGACAGCAATGTCTCCGTTTTCAATTAGCCGGCGAAATCGCCCGACCTCAATCCCATAGAGCACTTGTGGGATTATTTGTATCGACAGGTTCGACGTGCCGCTCCACAGCCACGTCATCTTTGGGACTTGCGTGTTCTGCTGCAGTCCGAATGGGTTAGTGTGCCTCGGGCAAATTTCCAGGTCTCATTGCGTCCATGCCATGCCGTCTTGCCGCTGTCACCCTTGGGGTAATTTCTATTAATAGGCTGCAGGTCATATTAATCTGATACGACCGTGCATGTGAAACGTGTTTATTGTGGTAAACCCAGGATCCTCAAGTTCAGAGCTTTACAGGAAATTTCAAATGTAACGTCGGAATTAAAAAAGTAGACCTGATCAAGATCGAATCCTGTTTCATTGTTTAAAATGGATTAACAAAATTGTAGATGTACAGAACACAGAATGAATAGCTAAAGAAGTTATTGAGCAGAGCTTATGACAGAGGAGTTACCAGAATTAATGAAGAAATTGAAAATAAGAAGAGTCTAATTTGTCTTTCAGATATGCAGCTGGTGGACTTTTTCAAAATAGTACGAACTAATCATTTTCTCCAAAACCTCCAAATTTTCTTTTATTATTCTAGTAATCAAATATACCATTCAAGTTGTTAATTACAGTTTTTCGTACATTTTACGGTTGAATGGAGTATTTTACAAATATTTGGTAAATTATGACTTTTAAATATTATTTAGGATATGCAACGTAGAACGTATGTAGTTCCTCAATAAATATTTTGTGAGGGCATTCAGTTTCATAATGGTAAAAATAATGTTCATACGTCAAAATTACAAATTTTAAGTTTTCATAGGAGCTTTTGATTTGAATGAAATTATTCCACTCATTAAATTCTTCAAGATTGTGAGATAAATTTTTAAAGGAAAATTTAACCTGAATCAGCAACCCATATAAATTCACGGTAGAGGTCCACTTTCAAACACAACCACTGGGATTTAAAATTTCTGTTACACCGAAAACCATATAAAAATGCTGTTTAAAAATACTCGTTAATGCTGCCATAATTTCAGAGTGTCAGATCGTGACGTGTTTCATGTTGTTATCACCAGATGCATTTCCATGAAACAGTAATGTGCAGCTTTCATTTATGGCTTTTAGAAATACAAGCACTTCGTCCTCGTGCACTAAACAACAACTATATTTCTTTCAGACTAAGCATTTGCTCATGCAACTCCTGCTATTATGTTGTCTATGCATGCTCATCTGTACAATGCTCAGAACATGCGTTTCCTACGTCAATGGCGCAAAGCAATTCAGTGCGTTTTATGCTCTCGGATAATGCTACGAGCACCGGGAGATGGGAAATATTTCTATCCTATTATTGATTGATATAAAATCATTATGATGTATTCAAAGTCAAAGAGAATTCTTATGTACACTGAAACTTTGAATCGCATTATGATATGCTGTTACTCTGTATATTATGTCAACCCTATGTGAAGGTTTAATGCATGTTAAGGCTCAACATAATAGCACGTGTAAATCATTTATTTTTTCAAATTACCATAGAACAAATTTAACAAGTATATCACATTTTTTAACTTTGTAAATATTTTTTTTGGCTTTACATACATGTCGTTAAGTATCTCATTGAAGAGCATTGCATATCAAACATTGTTAAAGTAAAAGAAAATTTCGAAATTTCTCAAATGTTTCCGTATCTAGAAGCTTACCCAAATTATTTCTATTTAATCTTACAGTGCGCTTGAAATCTATATCAGAATTAAAAACATTTCAATTGTGTGTAGTAAAAAGTAATGAAAAGCCAATTGTTACAGGAAATGCCTTTAAAATTGTTATTATATTATATTTCACTACGAATTAACTTGCACTGTTTTAAGGAGTTGGCATTATGCAAGTTCTATATGTTTCATCTAATGATTTCTGAAGTTTTCACGTGAACTCCTAGCTCGGTAGATACTTAGGAAACCTAGTTTCAGAATTTCACACTATATGTTTCGAATTTTTCAAATGACACAGTATGTAATTCCGTTGAAATGACAAAAATTTATGAGCATGTTGATGTTATAAAGAAAGGGCTCGACGCTAATGTCGTTCGAAAGATTGTGCCGCTAAAATGCGAGTTTAAAGTAAAATTTGCTTTAAATGTCCCGCTGGAAATAAAAACAATGCATGCAAAATGGGAAAGAATGTCTGCATTCAAGTGTTCAACTCGATTTTCAAGTACAGCATTAAGAAGTAGCATCATTCTCAGTGCGGAATCCACAGCCCGTTAATATAGAGCATGCAGAATGCTCATAACCTATCCACCTTTAAAAGACATATCAAATAAATTTTTAAAAATAATACAGAGCTTATGTGCCACTCACTATGACTTCTACCTCAGTAACTCATAGCTTTTTTATCTCAGTCTCCGTATGGATTGTCCTACAGCTGAAAGTCATTGCTCCTGCGCCTTCCCAGATCCTCATCGGAATGTATTCAACAAGTCACTTTCGAATCCTCTTCCAGAAAGAGAAGTGCCACCGATATTATGACACCAATTGCTCATGAGGACGGTGGACATTGGCGATCGACCACCGATGAACTATTGGTCCACAATGAATGAGTGTTTACTTGAATGTTAAAATTTTGACTCTCATCGCAGTGAATGCTCATCTTCTCTTCCATTATTGTGTCCCATTCTGAAATCACATTCTGAAATCACATTACGTTAATCTTTGTTCATCTCCCATGTGTCCAGGAACAAAATCTGAAAAATAAATGTGGACAGTTTATGTGACTCTCGAATTACGTGAGTAAGCACTTTCAAAATTCAGGAAGGATATAATCATTAATTTCAAGAATGGGAATATTGCGTGAAAGCAATTCATTTGAAAAATTTGCCTCCAGGCGAATCATTCATCGCAATTGTTGAGTACAAAACATATCGGTCTGATTTAGGAAGTTTTATTATTGTGTCATTGAAAGATCTATTTTCGTTAATGCGGGGTCCGTACAATGAATTATTAGCATTCTTTGGGTAGTGACAATCAAGAAATTAAATGATCACTCGTGCATGGCGTTTTTGCGTGAATGAAGAATCAACTCTCAAGAAGGAATTATGCATGCCATCACTAGTGGACATAGCTGCTTTGAATCATAACGAGGTGTCAATATGTGTGTACACAAAATCAGAAATAGATTACATAGAGCCGTAACATTTTAAAAATCCTTAAAGCATTTCCTTCTAAGCTACGGCATAGGTCAATGAAGAGTGGCCATTGATTTTCAAGTTGTTTCATTTGCTCTCTAAATAATGTCTTTCTGCACTGAAGGGAAGTTTTCCCCACAAATTTCTCATCATATCACTCAGAAATATTTGAGCATGTAATGGTACCCGCATTTTCTGAGTATGAGAAGAATTTGTTCAGAATACCCAAGAAGGATTGTTTTTGCTTTTATATATACCTTATTGCACACTCGGACATAAATGTCACTGCTCGAAGTTGTCCATAGACCCATATATTTTGAATTCGTGTTTACAGCCAACCATTGAAATTGAGCTAAATTCGCTTAATAATTTCCCTCGTTATAAATTTACACCCACCAAAGTTATCACCGAGAATGAACATTTAGCACATTTACAGTACACATCGCACTATGTTACCTTTACCTTAGCCCTGGGTACACGTAAACCATTGCTCTCAATCACTACATAGTTGATTAAGAGCAATGGTTTATGTAACTGAATGAGATGAAAATCCTAAGCTTAGAGAACCTTTTGATTCGTGGTTTGCGTTGTAACAGACTACGTGAAGGTGAGGAGTCGATGTAACAAGAGTTTCTTTATGTGGAAATACTCTCCTCCTAAAGAAGGTGATTCTCGGCTTTCATTCGTTGTAGATCATGCATTAATGTTTCTACACACCAAAAAATTTTAATTTCAATTGATGCGTTAACTTTAGTAGCAAAGACATATTTCACCCTTAAGTTGATTGAAGATAACACCACTTCAGTCTAGGAAAATTTATTGCTACCTGCAAAAGAAAGAATGAATTGAGTCGAAATGCTTTTTTTCCCACGTTTTTCCGCCTAAAGTGTGGTAAAGAGATAGGCACGCGCATTGTATTGTTGACTCAGGTTAATTTATTTGTGCTGGCATGAATACTGACATTTTCGCTCTGTATTAATAATTGATTCAATCTAATGGATCCCTAAAAGATAATCCATTACTCTTTATTATTACTATTATTACACTCTACGTTTCTAAAATTGTTCCTCGTCAATGCATGCTCGAGTGCAAAGAAGCTAGGTTATAATTCTATTTCCAAAAGTTTCCACTTATCTCCTACTGGAGTACAAACGGTCACTTCTCGTCTAATAATGGCGAAGGGTCCAACACCTACCAAAGTATTATTGCAGACCAGGAACATCTCATCATGGGAAGGGTGTTCGCATCTAGGCATCTAGCATTGCCTTATTTCAGTAGAATAATGTGTGGTGCCACACTGCCCTAAAAATTTGAGAATGGTTCGAGGAATCGAGGAAGCTGTCCAGCTATTGCTTTGGCCTCCGAATTTTCTACGTTTAAACAAATCAAACGTCTGTGGTTTCTGTTACAACCCGAAATCATATCTGTAGTGGCTTGCCCACGTAACATAACAAGAGTCAAATGATCTGCTGCTAACGTGTTGGTTGCAGACACCACAAGACATTCTAAGAAATCTTGTAGCAATATTGTTCTGAGAAAAAGAGACGTTTTCAGAATTTCTTTCAAAACACGATCACTACAATCCTGAATAAAGACATGACTTTTTCTGTTAGATGTAACGTTCTCAGTCTATATGAACATCGTCTAGAACTCTTGAAATTGCTTTGCCGTTTTTAATCGAGCTTTGACTAAATATTCATAAGAAAATTACATAAGGTTTGAATTTATTCACAAATTTAACAAAGTTTCCTGTTTTTTACCGAAATAAATTTGTTTTATGGCTGTCCTAAAACTAAAATGAAAATAAGAAAAGGAGAAAATTACACATGTAAGAATGCGTGTTTTTAAGAACTTTAAGCAAAATGGTGAAGTAAATACGAAATTGGAACAGTTTGGAATTTTTCCATTTTAGGTCAAATGGAAGAATGAATCCTTTGCGAAATGAATGAAGTGGTACATAATTTCCTCTACACGATCTTTCTCGTTAATTGCTGCTCCCAATGATTTCGTGTGTTTATGTATTCAGTCGATATTTTAGGAGAAATATGAACATAATCGAAGTAATTTAAATTTTTGGACAAACTGAAATGTATGAAGAATAAACTTTACATCTTCTAAAAACACCACATAAATTAATAAAGCAAAATCTTATGCGGATATCTACATTCTGTTCAGCAAAATGTTTCAAATGTGCAAACATATTGCCATAAATTTTAAATACATTTTACACGTCTCTTGGGAAAACGAAGTTCTTGGTTAGCACTGTGTAAGTCCATGTGTGTCCACATTTATTTCTCTCATTAAGAGATTTGATTGTTTTCGAAGTCAGAGGAATAAGAATGAGGATTTTACTTTTTGATACTATTTCTGTCCTATAACATCACTGATAGAAGGTGTGATAAGAGGCGTATGACTGTATCTTAAAAGGAGGTAAAAGCATGTTTTCTCTCTTCAATATCATCTGTGACAAAGATTATTTTACTTAGCTTTTGCTCTTCAAATAAAGCATGTTTTATTTATTCAATATCATCTGTGACAAAGATTATTTTATCTAGCCTTTGCTGTTCAAATAAAGCATGTTTTCTTTATTCAATATCATCTGTGACAAAGAATATTTTACCTAGCCTTTGCTCTTCAAATAAAGCATGTTTTCCCAGATGGTGATATAAACACATATTGATTTTCTGCCAATTTCTGTAATTCTCAAATTGGTGATTGTGTACAGAGTACCAGATGTAAAACACTGGAAATATATTTTCTAATTTTTCGTAACGACGGATTTGGCAACAGAACTGAGTAATTCAAGCTTCTTGTTTCTGGTACATCTGCAGCAATATCTGATGTTCCAAAATATCAAACGAAAGCACCAATTTTGAGAACCATACCGGTTATGAAAGAAAATATTATGTGCATATTTCTTAATCAGTATGTGCAAAGTTATCCCAACAGAGAGTATGTGAATATCGGGTGCGCAAGAGGAATTTTTCACTTTGACTTTTCCCTGTGCGCTTCTCGCGTATCTTTAAAATGTAGCAAAGAGTCTAGAAATGGATCCTAAGTCTTTTATCTAAAAATAATTGTTCACCTGACACTTTCATAAAATGAGAGTTTAAATATAAGTGATCAATGAACATAAAATCTTTCAAGCGTCCTCGTCTGCTTGGTCAGCGAGGTACGAACGATCTGCTTTAATAATGTTTTTTTTTGTTAGGGGTCTTAACGAACACCGTGATCAACTCAATGGGCTAAAATTTGTCACCCATCCCTAATAGAGTCGCAGGTTCCAGGGTAGGGAGAGAGACGGAGACGTAGGACTAATATAACATCCATGCCTCCCCTGGGTCTGAACCATGACCCTTCACCGACGAATGGTCATAAACCAGCACTTAGACCACTGCGCCACCGCGGCGGCGTTCAAATTTGCAATTAGAATATCTTAATGAATTTAATACTTGTTCATTTGAATGTTGGTTAAATCCGTCTGACGTCATGTGATAGTCGCTGAAGCTGGAACCACAGTTTGTACAGGTGATAGCTCTATATTCTAGAGAAGGAAGAATTGAAAGTAGCCAGGATGCCTGATATATTTAATTTACAAAATACTTATGATCAGCTTTATAATTTTAATGGCTCATATAGCGGATTAGGGATCCGCTATATGAGCCATTTAGAGATTAAGCAGTCGGTTATCAGTTTTGAGGTAAATTTTACAGGCCATACTTTTAGAATACCACTTCAAATGTCGAAATGCCGCCCCGGTGGCGCAGTGGTCTAAGCGATGGCCTCTGATCATTCGTCCGAAAGGGGTCCGGGTTCGAATCCCGATGAGGCATGGATGTTGTGTTTGTCTTACGGCACTGGCTCTCTTCCTTCCCCCTGGAACCAGTTACCCTAAATTACGGACGGGCGACTGCTTATAGCCCATTGAGTTGCTCACGGTGGTCGTTAAACCTCCAATCAAAAAAATGTCGAAGCCATCGCCAATGAGGTGAAAAAGTAGGATTGATATTACTAGTTAGAAAAAGTTATACTTTTACTTGCTATGAACTTACGGTGACTTGCTGTCGAGACTCACTGTTCATGGTTCCATTTACGAGTTTAACAGATGTCTCAAAAACTATGAATGGAGTGTGTTAATCTTTGTCAACTACACTGTTGGCCACCCAAAATGCATCACCAAAAAGGAAGCATCCGATTGGCCTGAAATTCGCAGCATGCGTCGCCCGTGAGAGGATATGCAAACGATTAGCACTGCAGGGCATATGCAAATCATGTGAGGCCGGCACGAAACCGAGAAGCACTATACGAAGGGTGCACAGAAGGCGGGGTGTAAGTAGTGGAAGTGTGTTTTGCTGCCGGACCTGTGCGTGGGAAGCTTCCTGATGACTCGTCGCAGAATATGGCAGTCATTCCATCACGTTTTGGATTTCGACAGGGGACGAATAGTGGCTTATGGTGACAGCGGTTTATCGTACCGAGACATCGGCGCCCGTGAGGGACGACATACAGCCACAGGGATGCAAGTATGGATTCGGTGTGTGTAGGAGAGACGGGCGGACCGACGTGAGCGATTGGCACAGCCGCGGCATACCACTAAATGAGAGGACAGGCACGTTGTTCGGCGGGCAGTGACGGCTCGCACCGCCACGTCACAAACGTCAGCGCAGGAATTAGGTGTGTTGCGCAACAACCTGTGTCTCCACGTACCGTTCGATGTCGTCTGCAGGAGCGGGGACTTGTCACACGGCGCCCATTGCTCCTATTACCATTGAAGTCACACCTCTGGCGAGTGCGACGGCAGTGGGCCGTTGAACGCCGCACCTGGACTACGGAATGGCACGACATTGACTTCTTCGACGAATCCCGCTTTTGCCTGCAACACAGAGGACGAATAGTGGCTTATGGTGACAGCGGTTTATCGTACCGAGACATCGGCGCCAGTGTGGGACGACATACAGCCACAGGGATGCGAGTATGGATTCGGTGTGTGTAGGAGAGACGGGCGGACCAACGTGAGCGATTGGCACAGCCGCGGCATACCACTAAATGAGAGGACAGGCACGTTGTTCAGCGGGCATTGACGGCTCGCACCGCCACGTCACAAACGTCAGCGCAGGAATTAGGTGTGTTGCGCAACAACCTGTGTCTCCACGTACCGTTCGATGTCGTCTGCAGGAGCGGGGACTTGTCGCACGGCGCCCATTGCTCCTATTACCATTGAAGTTACACCACCGGCGAGTGCGACGGCAGTGGGCCGTTGAACGCCGCACCTGGACTACGGAATGGCACGACATTCACTTCTTCGACGAATCCCGCTTTTGCCTGCAACACCACGATGGTCGGATCCGCGTGTGGCGGCACCGCGGCGAGAGACTGTATGACGCCTGCATTATGCATCGCCATACCGGTCCGTCGCCTGGATTTATGGTTTGGGGCGCAATTGGATATGACACCCGCACCTCTCTGGTACGCATCGCCGGTACAATCAACAGCCACCGCTACATCTCCGACGTTTTGGAGCCTGTAGTCTTCCCTTACCTGCAGGACTTTCCAGTGGCCACGTTTCAACAGGACAATGCGCGCCCGCACTTGGCATGTATCGTGCAACAATTCTTCACGGCCCACCAGGTGTCACTGCTGCCGTGGTCCGTGTGTTCTCCCGATGTGTCGCCAATCGAACACGTCTGGTTGCGGATCGGCAACCGAGTGGCCCGGCAAGCACCACCCGCGGCTGCGCCTGATGAACTGTGGCAACGTGTGGAAGCAGCCTAGACCGACATACCCCAAGCCCACATCCAAAGCCTCTTTCGTTCGATGTCGCGGCGTGTAGCGGCCGTTATTGCCAGCCATGGGGGTCACACGAACTATTGATGCCTGCGCGTTCCGCAAGTCGCACGGGCCTGTAAGCTCAATCGTTTCCTCTTTGTATCTGTTGTTATGTGTCCAGTAAATCTGAGTTTGCTACGTATCTGGTGTCCTTCTTGGTGTTGCATTTTGGGTGGCCAGTGTGTAGAACTAAACATTCTTTCGCGATGTCCGGGTATATCCATGAAATGTTTACAGTAATACTTTTAAATAATAAATTTATATTTTGCAATAAGTTATGTCCCTTTGTTTGACATTAAAAAATGGTTATTCATTCACCTTCGGCAATTTCAAATGCTGAAGGTTACAGTTTTACCCAGCAACCATTAAATCCTGGAATTATTCAACCGAGTATCGAAATCACTTGGACATCTGCCGATTGTTCTTTTACGTCTTGTAAAACTAAACATTCTCTTGCTGCATGTACCCTGCCGTTTTTAACATTGCTCACTTTACATCATTTTTGACTCCTACCGTTGCAGGATTGCATCTATTGCTTTACCTTATCTACACTGCTGGCCACCCAAAATGCCACACCAGGAAGGACACGAGATAGCAAAGCCAGATTTACTGGACATATAACAACAGATACAAAGATCAAACGATTGATCTTACAGGCCCGTGCAACTTGCGTAACACGCAGACATCAATAGTTCGTGTGGTCCACGTGGCTGGCAATAACGGCCGCTACACGCCGCGGCATAGAACGAAAGAGGCTTTGGATGTGGGCTTGGGGTATGTTGATCCAGGATGCTTCCACACGTTGCTGCAGTTCATCAGGCGTAGCCGCGGTTGGTGCTTGCTGGGCTACTCGGTTGCCGAATAACCACCAGACGTCTACGATGGGCGTCATATCGGCAGAACAGGTAGGCCACGGTAGCAGTGACACCTAGTGGGCCGTGAAGAATTGTTGCACGATGCGTGCCACGTGCGGGCGCGCGTTGTCCTGTTGAAACGTGGCCGCTGGCAGGTCCTGCAGGTAAGGGAATACTACAGGCTCCAAAACGTCGGACATGTAGCGGTGGCCATTGAGTGTACCGGCGATGCGTACCAGCGGATTTCGGGTGTGATATCAATTTGCGCCCCAAACCATAACGCCAGGTGACGGACAGGTATGGCGATGCATAATGAAGGCGTCAAATCATAGGACTACAAATATAACGCTTAACAGAGAAATTCAGTTTTACACGAGAAGCCGCCACACCTAAACAAATTGGCTGATCATTTACCTATCCCTGGTGTTAAAGCTTCGCACTATCTAGCTTGAAGGGAAATGGCATTACCTTACCTTTACTTTATTAAATGGTTTGTTAAAAATATGACTGAAAACGGTTCTTATTCTGTAGTTCCCGTGTTATCTAGATCAACATTTGAGGCACATTTTTATTTCAAACAATGCCAATTTTCCTACACGAATATGAATGTGTACACTAAATACTTATCACAGTCACGGCTTATAGATATCGTATTTCAAATATGCTCTCATTTTGCCTTGTTAAAGTTGCACGTTAAATATATTTTTCCCATGTTTTCTGATTTATCAAACCAATAGTCCTTCCGAGAAGAGGGAGATCACATTTTAATTTCAAATTATATAAACCCTGTAAACTCCTGAAAACAATTTACTTTTGATTCTTAACATACACTCTGTTAAGCTTCGTACGGAACATTTGCAGAAACTAAGGAAGAATTTATCCGAAGTGTATTTGCCACAGATATGATGTTTAAATTTATTTATTTTTTTGTTGTCTGAAACTGCACACGTAATATTTGAAAGGTGAATTTTAAGTGGGATGCAGTTCAATACGTCTTCGTATCCTTTTTAATAATACATAATAAATAGATCTACGCTTGTCGGTATAAGCCTATATTTCTGCTAGTCTGCGATATTCCACCTCATCTGGTCGAAATCTGAGTGTACTAATTCTTTTGGTAATGGTAGTCGTTCATTCCAATTAGAATTGCTTATATTCTCTGCTTCAAGTAAACTTCATTCTAATTAAAGTTGCTTATATTCTCTGCTTCAAAACTACTTTTTTCAATTTAAATCTAAATGAACATCTGAAAACACTGTCCTTTCTGTATTTTATTCAAAATGTAGTTTTTGACGAAATTACCTATAGGTCACATATCCTCAGAAGAAAAGAAGCTCTTGAGTGTATATGCTTAACATTTCTTTCGCTATTATTCACAGCTTTTATTCACAGCTTTTATCCACAGCTTTTATTCCGAATCTTTTTGTATTCTACAGAGGTGGTTTCACGTTTGCAGTGACAAGGATTGCAGGATCATGCAGCTATTAATATACAATGGCGCCCACTTCTCTCGTGTTCTGTATGCTTTCCATGGTCCTGTACTATCCTTCTGCAGTGCATCTTCCACTGTAGCACGGTCCTTTGCAGACAGGCAAAGGCAATTCTACCCCATTCCTCTTTGCAAGTTTTCTAAAGGCCGTCAACTGTTTTGGGTCGTCTAATTTTAAGGACTCGTTTAAGTAACCAGAAGCAGCAGAAATCCGTGGCAGAGGCATCTGGAGATTTGACAGGAATTGAAGACAATGTTACAGCGTGAATCCCGTTATCAGTTTACATCATTAGCATGTATCCCATTGCGCGCTTAGCCGCATGGCTGAAAGCCTTATCTTCGTGGATCCAAACGTTTGAACTCATAGCATCGTATAAAGATGGAATTGCTTCGCCTTAAATTGCGTAAAGAATGTTTGCTTGATAATAAGCTCCATTAATTTTTGCGTTATTCGCTTGGTTTCGCAGCTTTAACTTGCCGTTATAGCAAAAATATGCCACAACCAAAAATCCACGTGAAAAACCTTTTTTCTTTTTTTGTATTCATCTTCGCATTCCGGGTATGCATTGGCACCCTTTACATAATAGTATATTTCCCGGATATTGTTTGTGTCAATAAGGTATATCAAAGCTTCATGCAAAGTGACCACAAACTTCCACCTGTCCATTACTAGGTGTTTTTCATAAAGCTTCCTGAAGTTAAGAGAAACGTCCAGAAGCTTCTCACGCTCCGAAATGTGGCGCGAAAGAAGCTTGTGGAAGTTAGGCTTAAACCGCTTTTCTAGGTGTAGCTCAGATATGTTAACGCTGTTTACAATTCCCTGTACGACACCCACATGCTGACCAATCCTGCATTGCGTTGCTGAATTATGTTTCTTTATAAGAAACCTGACTTTTTGCGCCATCTTAGCGTTGCACTTTAGTTCAGGCTGTTCTTTTCGTGGCGTTTGTACACCACTCGCGCAAGCTGCAAGCTTCTATTTTTTGCACGCTTAATTACTTGACATACGCCATTTTTAGAAATCACACAACCGTTTCTTTCGCACCTCTTTTGGATTTCTGTATGCGAAAAACCTTCTTCGGAAAGGGCAACTATACACCCCTACCAGATTCTTGGATGAATCTTAACATTACGAAAGCAAAACTACAAATGCTCTTAAAGCGGAAGTCTGCTACTGCACGATAAACATGGTAACGCATTCGTGATTCACACGATTTGGGTATGACGTGCATTTTAGTTTGTCACTATAAACGTGAATCAACCTCTGTATATTGGATGCCAACGTCTCTACGTTTCAAGTGAAATTGAAGTGGGAATGTTCCTTTGGAATTTGGACATCGGGATCTTGGAAAAATCCTAAATATTTTGGTTTAAAATCGTTTTTACTAAAGTTTTGGTAGTTTGTTAGAATGCCTTGATATATTTTCTTCTTTTTTTTTTTTTTGCTAATTCTCTGGATTTTAATATTAAATGTCTTATTCATAGTAACAGCGGTACTTGAAATAAAACGAATATGTAAGAAGCTCCTATTTTTAAAGACAAACGTCTTGCTGTACTTCACAGAATGCTAAGCAACACGTGCACATCTTCGAAAAAGATATATTTTTTACATTTAATAGATTTAGAAACATGATATGACGAAGCTGATTGAAACAAAAGCCGTTGTAATCATCCTGGCATAAACATTTTATCCACTTTTCCAATACGTAGGAGGACAGCGTAAGAAACGGAACAACTTTTGCTTTTCTTGTTATTTCGCGAAAAGAAATTAGTAGGTCTGTTATCCGCTACTGAATATTTTTACGGTCTTTCAATGAACTGTGACCATTTCCATCTACCGAGGGATACTATGCAAAATGCTACGTTTGTGTTTTGGGTTTTTTGAACTAAATCTTACACAATGCATTCTTGTAATTTGTTTAGCCTCACCTTAATTCAATTATTCAAACGTACATGTGAGCCGATCGATATGGGAAGTAATATTTAATGATAAAAAATACATGAAACTATTCATTCAATGACTATCAGTAATATATTCTAAAACTACTTTTCAAATTAAATGAAACATTAATACTCAAGACAAAAAGACAGCAATTCGCCTTTAAATAGGCTTCAGAAGCAGAGTAAAAAGAATCGCCTTTGTAAAACAAAATGGAATATAGATCGGATATACATATATTCGGAGAAAGCCACTATAGTACCTTGTTACAGAAAGTTATCTCAAATAAATATTGATTTATATGTCAGCGCATTTTATTTAATTCTTATAAGAAATGATTGCTGCATTGTCAGAAAAGCCATCGAGTCGTTTTTCAAGATTAATCGCCGATGTTTCCCTGTGTGTGCACTTGTGTTTTTACTTTAAAGTAAAAACTGAAAGTTGCATTGGCTTATTACAAAGTGATACCATAGTCCTAGGGAATGGAGCAGCCTCGAGAATAGGAAGAAGTGTCTTTGTTCATGTCTCAATGTACTCTGATGCAGAATATATATAGAGTACATTATTGAACTGAGGAGAGGTCAAACTCAAGGGATGGAACATTGGATAACGGTCACTTGCACATCCGATTCCGGACTGGAAAGCGTCATCTACTCTGTGACACATACAGCTTCTCACTTCGTGAGACATCCCCGACAGATTCATCTATCGAAATATCGTTCAGAAAAGGCATATTGAACAAAATGGAAATGAAAACCATTTGAACATTTATATTTTGTTGAACTCCAGAGTCTGTGCGAAATATTTGTTAGTTTCCTAATTTAGTTAAGGCAGAATACATTTTTGAAAATGTATTCGTAGCAGTGTTTTACATATCTTAGAAATTATGAGTCATTAGTACTAAGTTAAATTTCATTATGCTGTCCTGTTTTTTTTCTGCTGTCAGAAAATTCCTTAAATTTGAAATGCTTTGTCATGGTTTCCTAAAAGAGAAATTATCGGCTATGTGCACGAGATATCCGTGCAGATGTTGGATTTACTGAAATCTGCATCTCCATTCACACGATCCAACATCTCAACCCTAATTTATTCCCCTTAGGGCACAAAAAAAACGTTTTTCTCAGCATATATAACCATGTTGATTCCGCTGAAGATGTAAATTGTAGGAAAATTGAAAATGTACTATGATACTTCGCCGCAGAGATTCACAAGGCCGTAAATAAGCACTCTTGACCAAAAATGAATCACCCCTAACAGAAATTACAGTAGGAAGTTAGCGGTTCCACAGCGGCCGCGGTGATAGATAGCATTGGTGGGAGAAAAATACCACTAATGTGGTGTACGGGATCATTTCTGTCTTGTAAAGTGGTAAAGAGCAACGTGTGTGTTGAATTTAGTCTGCAATATGGGTCACAAGGGACACGCTACTGAGTGTTAAAAAGGGGCCATCGTGTTTGGCAGTGCCCACAGACACACTGAATGAAGTCACCCAAATTGTTGGTGCGTCGAAGCGTACTTTCTAGAGGGTCTACAAACAGTGGTGTAGTTCGCACTCAAATGAAAATCGGCGACATAACTATGGGCTAAAAACGATTTCCGCCAATAGGGACCACTGCCATGTTTCACGACTGGTAACCGAAAATCGGTTTAAAACCAGGCTACAATTGCTCCAAACAGTCAATGAAGGTCCACTCCCACTAATTTCCGAAAGGACATTGCGACGAGAACTGCACGCGACGGACTTTCTGGAGCATAGTACCACGGAACAGGCTCCTTTTAACAATACATTACAATGTCTCACGTTATCAATGGTCTCAGCGGCACCAAAACGTTACTGAGAAAAATAGTAAAAGAATAATTTGGTCTTATTAGCCTCGGTTTTATTTGAGCTCCAGTGATCGGCGGCGACCAGTGCTTCTAAGGCTCCATGAAGCCTTTAATCCTGATTAAGTCGAAAGTGTTGTTCAAGCTGGAAAGGGTTCTGTGGTGATTTGCGGATGTTTTTCGTGCCACGAAATGGGCACTCTCGTTGCAGTGACAATGAATTTGAATCAGCATGCGCACCTCCGCATTCTGAATGACCAAGTGTTGCCCTTTGCCCTACACCTCCAGGAGCAGCATCACAGATACAGTATTTATTAATAAGGATGTCTGTTTTTAAGGGAAGTTTCTTTTTATTCAGTTCTTCCTTCACAGCTGGTACGAAATCGTCGTGGAACCACACAGAGAAAAGAGCTGAGTCCATCCACGCGTTTTTGTGTGCACTATAATGTACAGGTACTAAACGCATCGCGTTGTGTTGAAAACACTGTGCTTGTTGAGCTTTTGTGATCACCAGAAGAGGAAGCTGATAACACTTGTCGGCGTTACAGGATGCTAACAGTGTGACGTATTGTTTTGTTATTTACTAAGGGCTGCGCCCCTAGGTTCTTTTTCCCAGAGTAGCGCTCGTGCCCTGCAGCCCGATCTTCAAGTACATTATATGAAATAAAAACTGGAAAATTCATATAAATTTTAATTTTTATTGCGTGCCTAAGCAAATAAGTATTGAAAAACAGATAGAAATATCGATTCCAAGATGGCGGCTTGTTTAGAGTTTTTGTTTCGCTCCCGGTGAACTCCCTGTTAGATTTTTGCAGAACGTTTTACAATTTCCTTCTATTTTTATTGAATGACTTTGCTCCGACGCCATTCCGAAGTTTCAGAGTTTTTTTAATGTCGTTATTTTTTTAAAGGGCGGACTTTTTGTCGTTTGAACTTATACGTCAGAATTTTCGATAAACGTGTTCGACTGTCCCTTTCCGGTGATGCCATCTGACGAAATGAAAATGTTGTCCCAATTTTTCAATACTTTTTGCGCCGTATGGAATCCAACATGGCGGCTTGA
Organism: Macrothele yani; assembly: GCA_039090855.1. NCBI lineage: Eukaryota > Metazoa > Arthropoda > Arachnida > Araneae > Macrothelidae > Macrothele > Macrothele yani. The sequence goes on along the minus strand of CM077017.1, from coordinate 75,188,590 downwards.
TTACAGTTTTTTTCGTACCCAGTGAACTCCCTGTTAGATTTTTGCAGAACGTTTTTCAATTTCCTTCTGTTTTTATTGAATGACTTTGCTCCGCCGCCATTCCAAAATTTCAGAGTTTTTTTACTGTCGATATTTTTTGAAAGGGCAGACTTTTGTCGTTTGAACTTATAGCACTTACTAAATTTACCACCAAAGAAAACAAAAGCGGTCCAAAAAGCATTTCGGACTTTAACACCTACCAGCATGCCAATATTTAGATCTCTAGGTAATTTAGAAGTAGTCTAACAGTTCATGAAAAGTTCAAGCAGACAATGGTCCAAAGCCACCATTTTGATTTTTTTGTTTTGTTTCGTGCTTTTCTAGGTATACGGACCAAGACCTATCGGCATGCCAATTTTAAGATCTCTACGTCATTTAGAAGTGGCCGAACAATTCGCGGACGAACACACTCTCATTTTCCCTCTTTGCTTTTCATATATGAGGCAAAAGCCGATATTAACATAGGTATTCACGTATGCAGGCAGAAAACGCCGAACTTTAAGTAAAAGCGTCCTTACGTCATTAAGCATTGCAACATTACCAGATTGATGTTGTTGCCTGTTTTTTTACCCAATGAGAAGAGAGTGGTAAAAATAGCTTCGTCACCATGACAGCAGATCACGGAACCAGAACGTTCCTCTGTGGTTATCGTGAAGACAGACAAGCCGTTCGTTTCTTTCCTTTGAATCTTTAAAATATGCTTAAAAATCATAAAATGACTTTTTCTTAATTTTTTTTTTTTTGTAAAACAGGGATGCTGGTTGTAAGTTTGTGCTGTAAGAATTGCAATGCGTTATGATTTATAGTTTGCCATATATCCGGTTTTTTTAGAGAGATTTAAAAATTCTTTTTAAAATAGAGAAATTTAAAAATTTCGCAATGGGATCCATCGCGAAATAGAGAAATTTGTGAATTTAAAAATTCAATTTCTTGTAAACTAAATCGAAATTCAAAAAAAGGGGCGATGATGTGCAAAACGTCGGTCATGGCACTACGTACCTACAAAGTTACGTGGTTCTGTTGCTGTTAGTGTGACCGGAACGCGACCAGATAGCACTTTTTTTTGCTTACCTGAACTTTCTGAACTTTGAAATACAATAGCTCTTGAAGTGTCGCCAGAATCTAAAAGCGATTTATTTCAGCGTGTTCTCCAAAAAATTATCTACAAACAATGTAAATTTCGTATTGTCGTGTTCAATACGTTTTGCGCTGCGAGCTAGGCAAGCAAGAGTTTCACGAAATTTTTAAAACAGCGGAAGCAGCAGCGGCGGCAGTTACTTTCTTTTAAAATAGAGAGATTTAAAAATTCAATTTCTCGTAAACTAAATCGAAATAAAAAAAACGGTGACGAGGTGCAAACCTCCGGTCATGGCACTACATGCCTATAAAGTTTCGTGGTTCTGTTGCTGTTAGTGTGTCCGGAACGAGACCTGATAGCAGTTTTTTGCTTACCTTAAATTTGAAATATAATAGCTCTTGAAATATCGCCAGAATCGAAAAACGATTTATTTCAGCGTGTTCTCCAAAAATTCTCTACAAACGATATAAATTTCGTATTTTTGTGTTCAATACGTTTCGCGCTGCGAGATAGGAAAGCAAGAGTGTCGCGAAACTTCTTAAACAGCTGCAGCAGTAGCGGCCGCAGTTACTTTTTTTAGAATAGAGAGGTGCCTTCCAGATTTCTTTTCGTTCGTGGCAGCAAGGTTTTATGAACGGAGCATTTTGAAAAAGAGAACGGTCTCATCAGCACTGTGTACAACGAGATTAGTTGGTTTTTCTTCCTTTATCGTCTTCGCCAACATTGTTTAAACTCTTCCGCAAATTTCTCTTTTGATGAGATACTTTCCACAGTGACTGTCCACTTCCGCCCACTATGTCTTTTCTTCCAGTTCGATGGCCAGCCCTTGTTGAATACCGTTCACTGCCGCCAAATTGTAAATAAACGCCACTGATTTTACCTTGATTATCGGGTCACTTACAAGTAGTCCTTTACTGCGTTGCTGTACGAACCATTTGTAAATGGCTGCATCAAGTTCACAGTTCTGACACTTTCGCATAACCTTTCGCGTTTTCACCCATTTTGCACGCGTACTGTTTAAGTTCATCCTCTTTCATTTCTATGTCATAAACAATAGTACATCCAACGTTGTTCTAGCCAGCGAATACATTGTAGCAACAATTTTTCTTCAACGTCTCTAAAATTTTCAATTTCTGCGCCTGTTCTAACGTAACAGATTATCTTTTTGAAGCCATAATTTTACGCCAACTCTCCACGCTTCTATATACAAACTAAAACCACTTGTCTCGTGCTTTTAATGCAAACGAAACCTTTCATATGTGGCCGGCCTGCGTCCTGTCACAGCACCGCCTGGGTAGCAATAAATTCCTAAAAATAACACATGCTCGGCACTTCATAAGGACACTTACTGCACTTATTTACTTCACGGGCGGAGCCGGATGACGGATTGTTGAATGGCCGGTTTATTAGCCCGCAAAAGATATAAAGTATTTATAATTGAAGGCTGCAGACTGCAGAGCGATTACTTCTGTTTGATATTTTTAGTCTACGTCAAATATCTGTATTAATCCGAGTAATTCAGGTTTTTTCATTTCGGTTTTGTGAAAGAATTCACATGTATCATCATGATTTCGTATCGACATGAAACACATGATATGTCAGTAAAATTGAGATTTTTAAAATATTTCTTAGATTTCATCATGGACTTCCTTGCCGGTTGAAGATTTGTGGCAAGAAATGTAAACCAATGGACTATTTTCCACAGGATGCTCTATTTTGCGATTGCCTTTTCACCATTACTACTACAAATTTAGTGCAGAAACGTGCATTTTCCTCATAACTGGACAAATAAGAACAAAAACGGATGCAGTGTGTGCATTACATTCACGGAGTAGTTTCACCATAAGTAATGTATCAAACTTAGGTGTCATTATGATATACTCTGTCCGAAAGCGTTATTTCACGTGAATTTTATCAAATCCACGTTCAAAAGTGTATTTATAAATAATCATGATAACCTTTCTTTTTTAATAACCTGATAAGGAAGCGTTAATGAAAGATTTAAATCATCAAGTTGTGTAGCATACAGTTTCATAATTAAGGTACCAGTGAAAAATATGTAATTCATGATTTTGGACAGTGTATTAAGTGGAGAATCGTGTGCACTCAAAATTTTGATTATACTGATAAATTTTGTTTGTTGCTTTACTAAATTTGTTTACACAAAATTCCTGATCGATTCTTTGTACTCTTCAAATTATTCAGAAATTTAGTAGAAAAACATGCTGTTACAATAAACCCGAAGAAATAGATGCATGAGCATCAATCATGTCACTGCTATCTATACACGATATTAAAAAACGGAGATAGCTGCAATCTAAAAGATGAACTTCATTTACAGCTAAAACCAAGTTAAAAACAATGCGAGGTCTTTTGGACCCACTATGTTTCCATCATCGGGCACCGCATGGGAAGGATTCCGATATTTTAAACTGGGAGATCCATCCCACAATGGATCAGCATGAAGGCGCTGCTCCCAAATTCACGCATGCGCACTCGACATAATAGATATGACATGCAAATAATGTGAAACTACAAATAAAGACGGTTATGGATTACAATGATAAATATAATGCTTTAAAATATAGTGTTTATCAAAAAGGATCGCGACACAGTTGCCCCACTACAAAAACGTGGGGTTTACTGTATTCCCTTAAAAGCGATTTACTCCAATGTTAAGGACTCTAGGTACATAGGATCTACACTTCGGACAGTTGCGATTCGAGATCCGAACACAAGTATAACGTCCGGACGGGATCGAAGGCCACCGCTTTGTCCAGATTAATAAATCAACGTCTGCGCATCACGGATTGTAATAACACCACTTGCTTAGCAACGACCACAACAAAACCAAGTTTGTTATTTACAGAAAGCATATACATTACTATGCTTTCTAATCAATGTTGTAATGACGACATACCATGTACTCTGCCTTCATCTTGGAAACACTATATTTTAAACCATTGTATTTGTAATCCATAACCGTCCTTATTTTGTGTTTCACATTATTTGCATGTCATGTATATTGTGTCGAGTGCGCATGCGTGAATTTGAGAGCAGCGCTTTCATGCTGATGCATTGTGGTATGGATCTTCGAGTTTAAAAGATCGGAATCCTATCCATGCGGTGCTCGATGATGGACCCATAGTGGGTCCGAAAGATCTTGCATGTTTTTTCACTTGGTTTTAGCTGTAAATAAAGTTCATCTGTTAGATTGCAACTCCGTTTTTTAATATCGTGTATAGACAGCAATGACATGATTGATGCATATCAGTTGGCACGAATACCACGGACGTTTGGAAATAGATGTATGCTCCTTTGTTACAAATGTACTTTATAATGAACATGATTTCCAAACGGAAAAGATCTGTTAGAACAGAAACAGTTCCTTAACTTTTATCATGGAACTTATCCAGAGCTTCTTTCGTTTTTTTTTCTGTAGAAACAGTGCGATATGTATCTTAGAATGCACTGAACAAAATTTGTGTTTCCAATATCACTATATTTTTGTGTGTGTGTTTTCAATATCAAGTCACCTCTTCAACATAAAAAATTCAATCAAATATTACTTGGCTTCGAGTCTGACTACGCCTTCCCACAAAGGTTACACACCATTATTTTTTCAATACTGGATTTGTTTTGTTTCATAATTCCATTTTTTTAGTTCTCGAAATTTCGTTGCATTTGAGATTCTTATAGGAAGAGACTGGCACAAGATAGGCCACAACGGTCTGTCTTGTGCCAGTCTCTTCCTTGTTACTCCCGCGTACTTTCAAATTTCATCCGCCCATTTCCCATGTGGTCTTCTTCTGGGTCTTTTCCTGTCCCTTGGAATCCAGTCTAAAATTTCAGCTGCCCATCGATGGTCTGTCCTTCGGGCAATATGTATAGCCCGTTGCCATTTCAGAGATTTAACTCTGATCATGATGTCTTCCACTCTTGTCATTTTTCGGATCCACGAGTTCCTCTTCTTATTTCTCCTGGTTATACCAAGCATGCATCCCTCCATGCTCTTTTAGCGCAGTATTTGTAAGTCTCATTTAGTTAAGCTCCACGTCTCTGCCCCATTTGTAAGCACTGGAAGGATGCATTGATCAAACACTTTTCTTTTAAGACATAATGGCATATTGCTCTTTAAAAATATACTGTTTCTTCCAAACGCTCTACAGGCAAGTTTTATACACCGATTAAGTTCTTCATTAATGTGACCCTTACTTGATGTCTCCTGTCCAAGATAAATGTAGGTATTGGTTATCTCCAGCTTTTCTCCATCAATCGATAAATCTTCATTTCTTGTAAAAGCATTGTACATCACTTTTTTCTTCTGAAAGTTCATTTTTAATCCCACTTCATACTCTTGTCAGCAAGTTCCTGGATCATACTCTTCAGCTCTGATGCGGTAGTTGCAAAACTGACTACGTCATCAGCAAAACGAGGGTGAGTTACATAATCTCCATTAAACTTTATCCCTTTGTTTTCCCAGTTTAGTGATTGAAAGACATTTTCCAATGTGGCATTAAACAGCTTGGGAGATATGGTGTCACCTTGTATCACTCCCTTTCCAATTTTTATGTGTGCTGTATTTTCAAACAGCCGAATCTTTGCACTCGCATTTTCATAGATGTTATTAATAATACACTGCTGGACAATTGCTAAGGACGGATCATAAACGGCTAAATAGCGCATAAAAGAATAAGTGTGGTTGGATGCCAAGTGAAATAAAATAATGTCAGAATGCCAGGATATTACAAGAAGGACAATTTATTGTGCTCTGAAATCCAGAAGGCTTTGGAACGTGTTCAAGGGACAAACAGGCCATTTTGTGCAGAATACGTAAACGTGAAAAAATGCAACTACCGTCCGCAGGTGTTCCGGCGTAAGATGTCAATACGGGATATGGCCACCATGGAGGGCGATGCAAGATTCCACACATCGTGTCATGCTTTGCACAACATTATCAAGCAGCTGTTGGGGTAATTTATCCCATTCCTCTGTCAGTGCACGGATGAGGGTGTCCTTGTTTATTGGAGGGCATTGGCGACCAGCAAGACTCCTCCCCAAAGCATCCCACACATTTTCAATGGGATTCAGATCTGGAGAACGTGCTGGCCATACGTGGTGTTGAATATCCTCGCTCTCAAGACACTCCTGGACAACGACTGTTCGATGACATGTTGCGTTGCCGTCCATGAAAATGAATCTATCACCGACAGCACCACGGAACATGCAAACATGAGGTAGCAGAACATCATTAATGTATCGTTCGCCAGTCATAGTCCCAGTTGGAAGCACATAGAAGGACGTACGGCCTTTGATCATGATGCCAGCCCATACCATGACACCACATGTCGGATATCGGTCCCTTTCCTGTATGTTTGCTGGACAATATGCAGTACCACTATCACGCCAGATCAGTTGTCGTCGACAATCAGACGATAGACTGTATCTACTCTCATCTGAGAAGAGGACAGCAAACCAGTCGTTATCAGTCCAATTGCGATGTTGATGGCACCATTGCAAACGGGTGGTACGGTGACGTCTGGACAATGGGATGCACACAACAGGACTGCGGGCGTATAGTCCTCCTTCATGCAAACGTCTGGCGACAGTTTTTCGGGAGATCCGCTTGCCAGTAGCAGCCATAAACTGATTTGCTACCTCACTAGCTGTGCTGCGCAGGTGTCTTTTTGTTGATAGCACTATGTACCGATCTTCTGCAGGTGTCGTACTGCGAACACGATCTCCCCCGTGACGTTTGCTACACTCTCCATTTGTTTGAAATGATTTCCAAAGCCTTGAAACAACATTGTGGCTGACGTTGAACTCCCTGGTAACATCTGTTATTTTTCGCCCTTCTTCAATCTTGCCAATAATACGGCCACGCGTAAAATCATCTAGGTTATGTTGGGAAGTCATACTGAAAATTACAAGTTCGTGAATTGATTCTTTCCCTTTCAACTTTGCGTTTGAACAACAACGGTCAATACGCGTCAAATCCTTTATATCTCTTATCAGCGCTATGACGTCACGAACAAGTTCGGCAATCCAAAATTTGCATACGCACAACACGTCTTACTGTATCCCGCACTTATGCTAATTTCCACATTTTCCTGCCTTTCATTTTATGGTTGCCATCGTTGCTATTGTCATCCGTCCTTAGCAATTGTCCGGCAGTGTATTAATGTATGCATCTTCAATACCGCAGGATTTCAAAGCCATTGTAACTGCATATGGTTTCACCGAATCAAAGGCCTTTTCAAAATCGATAAAAGCCATGCACAATGGAAGTTCTTATTCCCTTGCTCTTTCAATTAGTTCTCTCAGTACGTGGATATGATCCACAATACTGCAGATACTCCTGAATCCAGCTTGTTCTCTCGGTTGAGCTATGTCCGTTGTCACCTTCAAGCGGTGTGAAAGAACTTTAGTGAAGATTTTATAAGCCACCGATAGGAGGCTGATAAGTCTGTAGTTCCTGAGGTCCTCTATATCACCTTTTTTATGTAGCAGGATCATTTTAGCATTGTTCCAATCCTTAGGAATCTTCCCTTCATTAAGGCATCGAATGAAAACTTGGGCGAGTATTGTTTCAATTTCTCCACTTGCTTCTTGTATAATGTCTACTGTAATACCGTCTTCAACTGGAGCTCTTCCCCGTTTCATGTTCTTGATTGCATGTGTAACTTCGTCTGGGAGGACTGGAATAATTCTGGTATCTTTTGTAATGTCTGGAGTACATGTATCGTCCCTTTCATATAGTTCTGAGTAGAAAGCTTTAACTCTTGTCAAAATTTCACATTTATTTTTTGTTACAGAACCATCTTCTTTTCTCAGAGCCATAATATGTCTTCTTCCTTTACTCAGATGTCCCTTTGCTCTCTTTTCAATTGCTTTCCTCACTAGTACACAGTTGAATTTCCTTACATCTTCAGTAATACTTTTTCGTACCGTCTTGCATAGCTCTATATATTTCACTTTGGAAGACACATCTCCTTTAGTTGTCCTCATCTCTCTTCTTTTTTGCATCAGAATTTTGGTTTTTCCTGATAATTTGTTAGTACGCAACTTGTTCTTTATACCAACTACATTGTATTTTTGTTGCTGTTTCCATAAGATCCTTGGTTAGTTTTCTGTTAACTTCAGGGATGTCCACGTTTTCCGACGTTAGACCCTCTAGAGCCAACAATCTGTTCCTCAGTTCCAATTTGAAGGTATGGTGTTTTTTAAGGCTGGTCGTGTCAATACACTTTGTTTGTTTTATGAGCTTTCCACGCTCGAGTTTAGCATTGAGGTGCATCTTACAATTCTATGGTCACTACCTGTATTGAACTTGTTTGGCACACTGCAGTCTTCCATGACAAATTTCTTGTTACACATAATGAAATCAATTTCACTTGTCAATCCATTGGGATGCCTCAATATTCATTTCCTTTGCGCCTTTTTCTTGAAAAAGGAGTTCATGATGAAAAACCCTTCTGCCTCTGCAAACTCTGCGAGAGTATACATACGTGTAATATACTGACCTTTCTTGCTTTGTGCTTCTTCACTTTTTAAGCATATGCTTTGTTTAACTCGGTTTTTGGTGACAGGACGGAAAGGAATGTGTCCACATTCTGGGTTAACCGACAATCATCATCATCATCATCATCATCATTGTCAACCATTATCAATCCACTGCTGGATGAAGGTCTCCCAAGTTTCCTCCACAACGGTCTGTCTTGTGCCAGTCTCATCCATGTCACTCCTGCATACTTTCGAATTTCATCCACCCATCTCCCATGTGGTCTTCTTCTGCGTATTTTCCTGTCCCTTGGAATCCAATCTAAAATTTCGGCTGTCCATCGATGGTCTGTCCTTCTGGCAGTATGTCCAGCCCATTGTCATTTCAGAGATTTAACTCTGATCATGATGTCTTCCACTCTTGTCATTTTTCGGATCCACGAGTTCCTCTTCTTATCTCTCCTGGTTACACCAAGCATGCTCCTCCCCATGCTCTTTGAGTTCTCTGCAGCCGTTGTATGTCTCGTTTAGTTAAGGACCACGTCTCTGCACCATACGTAAGCACTGGAAGGATGCATTGATCAAACACTTTTCTTTTAAGACATAATGGCATATTGCTCTTGAAAATTATGCTGTTTCTTCCAAAAGCTCTCCAGGCAAGTTTTGTACGCTGATTAATTTCTTCATTAATGTGACCCTCACTTGATGTCTCCTGTCCAAGATAAATGTAGGTATTGATTATCTCCTGCTTTTCTCCATCAATCGATAAATCTTCATTTCTTGTAAAAGCTTTGGGAGCCGACAATATTGACAGCAAAATGTCAACAGATTTTTAGTGAGCATTTGCCTTCCTTTTTATTTAAATTACATGTAGAAAAAATTGTCCTCCGATTAAAATATTATGAAGTGTACATTGCAAAACTTTGATCTGTCTACCATCTTGTGATTGGAATTATCTGAAATAATGTATGATCACAGAACGCACTCTGCGACGCGGCAGGATACCAAGGTGTTCGCATTTAATTCCACCTGATACAAGCCTAATGAAAGGCGTAAAAGTTTCAATTTCCCCTTCCGAAACTGAGAAAAAACATAATGGTATGCTATAACTAATATAATATATATATTATGATCAATAACTAATACATTAATTACCGAAAAAGGAGTCACAGAAGACATTAAAAAATATTATTTTATAAATGATAATGAAATCTGAAGAAAATTAGAATTCGTTTCATCTCAGATATATATATATATATATGTATATACACTAAAACTCCAAACAAACAAACTGCGCACACCAAACACACAAGGAAATGACATCAAAAATTGCAAAAAAATTATTACAAAGAAACACAAGCACACACCCAGACACGCAATGCAGCAGATCAAAATGTGCTCAGATATACGATATAAAACACATTAAAATCACAAATCCAAAATCACTCAACTCACTTACCTCATCAAATGAAAGGTAACAGCCAAAGTAAATAACTAGCCCAAGAAAAAGTATCAGAAATATCAAAAATAACAAATCATCTCGAAGATTTAGCTGTAATCATCAGGAATACCCCAGCTAAATATATAGCCTTTCAAAACGACAGCAAAGGCAGGAGAGGTCAATACATGCTGTGTGGGTCCCCTTGGCCATAAATGGAAATAACGATAAACCCAGGTAAGACAAAAAACAAAAAATACAAACCAAATAAGTAAATAAAGGTACCAATCCAGTGACACACTAAAAAGCAGCAGATAGACTTCCGGATAACTCAACAGAGTGTGATAGAAATCCAAATGACCAACCATGTGACAAATATGCAGCGAAAGAATGACGCATAACACCGCGGTTGCAGTGAATTATATATATATATAGTGAGTGACAGGAAAGTTATAGATAGATAGATGTTAACTTAGTCTTTAACCACAAGAGGCCCATCGAGTGGCACTTAAAGAACAAACAATTTAATATTGTAGGGCCATGGTTAGTACAATTAAATATGTCTGGAGATATGTTGTATGCCTTATAAAAATTCTGAGCTTTGGAGTCGTGCAATAGCTGTGAAAATAATGTTTTTACATATTGTAGTGGGTATTCGTTTTCCTTCAAGATGTTCCACAACTGTATAGGTACTTTAATTAGTACATCTACTGTATTGCAGATCTCAAACAGCCTATGAATCCTCGATATGACAAGATTTCTGCAAATTGACTTGGATACGTTAGAATGCCAATTTACGTAATAATTGATATGAAATATATAATTTCTTCTCTTGTCATATAAAGTAGTGATATAGCCGTCTATAGAGTTGCATATCTTCAAATCCAAAAAGTTAATTTGACCGGAGGTGACATTAGTTTGCTCCAGTGACAACCAAGGTGGATATATGCTTTTAGCAGATACTGGAAAGGTTTCCCAACTAAAGGCAATGACGTCATCAATGTAGCGTAGCACGACACCTGTAAGGTCTTCATTTTCTGTGACATATTTCTGTTCATAATAGTGCAAATACAGGTTTGCAAGCACACTGGAATACTTAGATCCCATGGGTATTCCATTAATTTGTTGGTATATGTGACCACCAACTCTCAGATAACTATTGTCGAGACATAGGCTTACCATGTATCTCCAATTGGCATGTGACATATCTGATTTATCTTCGAATTTCTCATATAACCAGTCACATACCCTGTGCAAATCCTGCAAGTCTATATTAGTAAATAAATTTTTGAAATCGTAGGTTGCAATGTGTGTGTACTGTCCTTTTTTATTAGATTTCACCATTTCCAGGACCTGTTCGCCATTTCCTATAAACCAAGCATTTTGTATCTGTCAAAAGATGGTTTCTAGTTTGCATTCAAAGATGGCACCAACTTGCGTGCAATAGCAATCCTTAGCTGATGTTATAAATCTAAAAGAGGTTAGTGATTTATGGAATTTTGGGATTGCATACATTATTGGAAATTTTAAATTGTAGTTTTTAATTTTTAGTCTCTCATATTGTGCAATGATTTTTTTGTTAATGACATTACTGCCCAAGTTAATGCGAGCAAAAGTACTAGTACCATTGAATTCCTTAGTCAATAAACCGTAGTAGAATCTCTTACATATGAAGGCTAAATTATTTTTCGCCTTATCAATAAGCAAGATAACAAAGTTATCACGCAGATTCCATATTTGTCTACGGAGACCAGTGAATTTATATGTCATTTGTTTAGGAAAGCTGAGTGTGAGCTGTTTATCAATGTTTATATAGACATTGTCTATCCACTCTAGAAATTACTCATATGGTACATGAAATCTAGAAGAACAACCATTACCAAATTTTACCAAATCCTTAAGAATACCACTTATAAGTTCCTTATACTAGAGTTTCCTGGGTACTCTGTAGTTGGCACCTTTTTTGACGATTGATTTTAAAATATCGTTGGTAATGATATCTGTATTTCCTGTTAATATATGTCCATAATGTGTGTCGACAAAGTCGCACATTTCAGCATTAGCACAAAAGCATGGTAGTGTACTGCCGTCGCCATTACTACATTCATAATTAGCATTGTCTCTGTAATTATAAAGCTGTTGTCCTGTAGTAGGTTCATATTTATAGCCAACTGTCACGTTCCAGTCATTTAGAGGAAAGCATCTTGGCAATTGAGGATGATATCAAAGAACGCTTTGAATTAGAAAATCTTTTCATACTACAACTTGAAACAATATATCCTTACGGATTAAATGAATTATTTAATGGTAAAAGTTATTCAAGCGTAAAACAGGAGGAAAATGTATATAAAATGTTTAAATTTAAGCCTTTTGACAGCAGGGGTCATCGGATACTAAGGGGACAAAGAGGTGGTGGCAGGCAGGGTGGCCGTGCCATAGATTTCAATGAACTACTACAGTTTTTAGATGAGAATACACATAGAATTGTCAATAGGTGTAGAGGTGCAATATTTGGATTAAAGGGCAGCAAAATAAAGGCTTTAGTCAAACTACATGCACAATACAAATATCAAAATAATCTAGTGCAACATCTTATCTCTGATCTCTTGCGATTTAGAATGGATAGTTTAACAACGGTTGCGGAGGATTATAAAAGAGTATACTGTGTTATACACTTTGGAGATAAAAAATTTTATAACTTATGTTTTAACAAAATATTTCGGGAACATGAAACTTGCTTTCCTCTAAATGACTGGAACGTGACAGTTGGCTATAAATATGAACCTACTATTGGACAACAGCTTTATAATTACAGAGACATTGCTAATTATGAATGTAGTAATGGCGAAGGCAGTACACTAAACTGCTTTTGTGCTAATGCTGAAATGTGCGACTTTGTCGACACACATTATGGACATATATTAACAGGAAATACAGATATCATTACCAACGATATTTTAAAATCAATCGTCAAAAAAGGTGCCAACTACAGAGTACCCAGGAAACTCAAGTATAAGGAACTTATAAGTGGTATTCTTAAGGATTTGGTAAAATTTGGTAATGGTTGTTCTTCTAGATTTCATGTACCATATGAGTCATTTCTAGAGTGGATAAACAATGTCTATATGAACATTGATAAACAGCTCACATTCAGCTTTCCTAAATAAATGACATATAAATGCACTGGTCTCCGTAGACAAATACGGAATCTGCGTGCTAACTTTGTTATCTTGCTTATTGATAAGGCGAAAAATAATCTAGCCTTCATATGTAAGAGATTCTACTACGGTTTATTGACTAAGGAATTCAATGGTACTAGTACTTTTGCTCGCATTAACTTGGACAGCAATGTCATTAACAAAAAAATCATTGCACAATATAAGAGACTAAAAATTAAAAACTACAATTTAAAATTTCCAATAATGTATGCAATCCCAAAATTCCATAAATCACCAACCTCTTTTAGATTTATAACATCAGCTAAGGATTGCTATTACACGCAAGTTGGTGCCATCTTTGAATGCAAACTAAAAACCATCTTTAGACAGATACGAAATGCTTGGTTTATAGGAAATGGCGAACAGGTCCTGGAAATGGTGAAATCTAATAAAAAAGGATAGTACACACACATTGCAACCTACGATTTCAAAAATTTATTTACTAATATAGACTTGCAGGATTTGCACAGGGTATGTGACTGGTTATATGAGAAATTCGAAGATAAATCAGATATGTCACATGCCAATTGGAGATACATGGTAAGCCTATGTCTCGACAATAGTTATCTGAGAGTTGGTGGTCACATATACCAACAAATTAATGGAATACCCATGGGATCCAAGTATTCCAGTGTGCTTGCAAACCTGTATTTGCACTATGTCACAGAAAATAAAGACCTTACAGGTGTCGTGCTACGCTACATTGATGACGTCATTGCCTTTAATTGGGAAACCTTTCCAGTATCTGCTAAAAGCATATATCCACCTTGGTTATCACTGGAGCAAACTAATGTCACCTCCGGTCAAATTAACTTTTTGGATTTGAAGATATGCAACTCTATAGACGGCTATATCACTACTTTATATGACAAGAGAAGAAATTATATGTTTCATATCGATTATTACCTAAATTGGCATTCTAATGTAGCCAAGTCAATTTGCAGAAAAAACTTGTCATATCGAGGATTCATAGGCTGTTTGAGATCTGCAATACAGTAGATGTACTAATTAAAGAACTTATGCAGTTGTGGAACATCTTGAAGAAAACGAATACCCACTACAATATGTAAAAACATTATTTTCACAGCTATTGCACGACTCCAAAGCTCAGAATTTTTATAAGGCATACAACATATCTCCATACATATTTAATTGTACTAACCATGGCCCTACAATATTAAATGGTTAGTTCTTTAAGTGCCACTCGATGGGCCTCTTGTGGCTGAAGACTAAGTTAACATCTATCTATCTATAACTTTCCTGTCACTCACTATATATATATACCTCACTGCAACCGCGGTGTTATGCGTCATTCTTCCGCTGCATATTTGTCACATGGTTGGTCATTTGGATTTCTATCACAGGCTGTTGAGTTATCCGGAAGTCTATCTGCTGCTTTTTAGTGTGTCACTGGATTGCTACCTTTATTTACTTATTTGTTTTGTATTTTCTGTTTTTTGTCTTACCTGGGTTTATCGTTATTTCCATTTATGGCCTAGGGGACCCACACAGCAGGTATTGACCTTGTCTGCCTTTGCTGTCGTTTTGAAAGGCAATATATTTAGCTGGGGTCTTCCTGATGATGAGAGCTAAATCTTCGAGATGATTTGTAATTTTTGATATTTCTGATACTTTTTCTTGGGCTAGTTATTTACTTTGGCTGTTACGTTTCATTTGATGAGGTAAGATGAGTTGAGTGATTTTTTATTAGTGATATATATATATATATATATATATATATATATATATATATATATATATATATATATATATATATATATATATACTGAGGGATGTAAGGTCAGGTGATGCGTAACATCACAGCCTCTCCTTGACAAATGTCAACCCCGCCTTCTCGTGGTACATCCTTTTCCCACTAAAGGGGCTCTGACGACCGCCAATAGCGGTATAACTATACCATCGGGATTAGAGGAAATGCTATCCCACACTCACCAACCCGCTTGGCCAGCGTGGTGAGTTATGGCCAAACCCCTCCAAAATGACTCCACAACTTAAATCTTGGCCCTCAGTCTCCGGCAGCTGGAATGTACCTGGCCAAGGCAGCGGCCAGTGCGACATGAAGGCAGAGGGTGCTAAGAATCCCCGGAGGACCGGACTAGGCTGCCATCTGATGCTGACCTTGGCTACGTATAGCGGACGCTCCCTATCTTCTGATTCAAGGCTTCTTGAATTGGAAGAGGAACTACAAAGGATCCAGTGAGACATCGTCGGGCTAAGTGAGGTAAGGAGAAAAGGAGAAGATCTCATTGAACTGAAAAGTGGACATCTCTTCTACTATCGCGGGACAGATACTGGCAGAACTAGTGGTGTTGGATTTATAATAAACAAGAAACTGAAGGATAAAGTTGTAGAAGTTGAAAGTTCCTCTGACAGAGCTGCGCGATTCGTTATCCAACTCTCGAGAAGATACCAGGCTCAGATTATTCAAACTTATGCACCCACCACAAGTCATGCTGAAGAAGAAATTGAAGAATTTTATGAGGAAATTCGTGATCTAAATAATAAAGGTAAGCAGCACTTGAAGATAATTATGGGAGATTTCAATGCAAAAATAGGGCAACGGCAACAGAATGAAACTTCAGTAGGTAAATTTGGTCACGGCAACAGTAACCAGCGTGGAAATACTCTCGTAGAGTTTGCAGAGGCAGAAGGGTTTTTCATCTTGAACTCCTTTTTCAAGAAAAAGCCACACAGGAAATGGACATGGAGACATCCAAATGGGACGACAAGTGAAATTGATTTTGTTATGTGTAACAAAAAATTCGTCATAGAAGACTGCAGTGTGCTAAACAAGTTCAACACAGGCAGTGACCATAGATTGGTGAGATGTAAGATGCACCTCAACACTAAACTCGAACGTAGCAAGCTCATAAGACAAACAAAATGTATTGACATAACCAACCTTAAAAAACACCATAATACCTTCAAAGTGGAACTGAAGAACAGATTCTCTGCTTTAGAAGGCCTAACATCGGAAGAAGTGGATATTTCTGAAGTTAACAGAAAAGTAACCAAAGCTCTTATGGAAACAGCAACAAAATTAGCTCTGTCTAAGAACAAATTGCATGTGAACAAATTATCAGGAAAAACCAAAATGTTGATGCAAAAAAGAAGAGTGATGAGGACAACTAAAGAAAATGTGACTCCCAAAGTGAAATATATAGAGCTATGCAAGACAGTACGAAAAAGTATCACTGAAGATGTAAGGAAATTCAACTGTGAACTAGTAAGGAAAGCAATTGAAAACAACCAAAGCCTAAAGATAGCAAAGGGACATCTCAGTAAGGGGAAAAAACAGATTATGGCACTGAGAAAAGAAGATGGTTCTGTAACAAGAAATAGAGGCGAAATTTTGACAAGAGTGAAAGATTTCTACTCCAAATTATATGAAAGGCATGATACATGTACTCCAGACATCATGAAAGGTACCAGTACCAGAGTTCTTCCAGTCCTTCCAGCAGAAGTTGCACATGCAATCAAGAACATGAAGCGGGGAAAAGCTCCAGGAGAAGATGGAATTACTGTAGACATCATACAAGAAGCAAGTGGAGAAATCGAAACAGTACTCGCCCAAATTTTCACTCGATGCCTTAATGAAGGGAAAATTCCGGAGGATTGCAACAACGCTACAATGATCTTGCTACATAAAAAAGGTGGCATTGAGGATCTCAGGAACTACAGACCTATAAGCCTCCTATCAGTGGTTTATAAAATCTTCACTAAAGTTCTTTCACACAGCTTGAAGGTGACACTGGACATGGCTCAACCGAGAGAACAAGCTGGATTCAGGAGTGGCTACAGCACAATAGATCATATCCACGTACTGAGAGAACTAATTGAAAGAGGAGGGAATATGAACTTCCATTGTGCATGGCTTTTATCGATTATGAAAAAGCCTTTGATTCGGTGAAACCATCAGCAGTTGCAATGGCTCTGAAATCCTGCGGTATTGAAGATGCATACATTAATATTATTAATAACATCTATGAAAATGCAAGTGCAAAGATTCGGCTGTTTGAAAATACAACACACATAAAAATTGGAAAAGGAGTGAGACAAGGTGACACCATATCTCCGAAGCTCTTTAATGCCACATTGGAAAATGTCTTTCAATCACTGAACTGGGAAAACAAAGGGATAAAGATTAATGGAGATTATCTAACCCACCTTCGTTTTGCTGATGACATAGTCATTTTTGCAACTACCCCATCAGAGCTACAGAGTATGATCCAGAAACTTGCTGACAAGAGTAAAGAAGTGGGATTAAAAATGAACTTTTAGAAGACAAAAGTGATGTACAATGCTTTTACAAGAAATGAAGATTTACCGATTGATGGAGAAAAAGCTGGAGATAACAGACACGTACGTTTATCTTGGACAGCAGATATCAAGTGATGGTCACATTGGTGAAGAAATTAATCGGCGTACAAAACTTGCCTGGAGAGCTTTTGGAAGAAACAGCATAATTTTCAAGAGCAATATGCCATTATGTCTTAAAAGAAAAGTGTTTGATCAATGCATCCTTCCAGTGCTTACGTATGGTGCAGAGACGTGGACCTTAGCTAAAAGAGACATACAAAGGCTGCAGACAACTCAAAGGGGCATGGAGAGGTGCATGCTTGGTATAACCAGGAGAGATAAGAAGAGGAACACGTGGATCCGAAAAATGACAAGAGTGGAAGACATCATGATCAGAGTTAAATCCCTGAAATGGCAATGGGCTGGACATACTGCCAGAAGAACAGACCATCGATGGACAGCCGAAATTTTAGATTGGATTCCAAGGGACAGGAAAAGACCCAGAAGAAGACCACATGGGAGATGGGTGGATGAAATTCGAAAGTATGCGGGAGTGACATGGAGGAGACTGGCACAAGACAGACCGTTGTGGAGGAAACTTGGGGAGACCTTCGTCCAGCAGTGGATTGATAATGGTTGACAATGATGATGATGATGATGATGATGATATATACTGAAGTGCCAAAAAAACTGGTACGCCAGTCTAATACTTGGTAGGTCCCCACGGGAGCGCAGGACTGCTGAAATACGACGGGGCATGTACTCCACTAGCTTCTGGAAATATGCTGTAGGCAATGCACACCATACTTCCTGCAGAGCGTTCCACAATTCGGGTGTATTCCGAGGTCTCGGATTCCTGTGTTCGATAGCGCGTTGCATGGCATCCCAAATGTGTTCTATCACGTTCAGATCTAGGGACTTGGGTGGAAATGGCAACATCCCAAACTCAGATGAATGCTTCTCTAACCAAAATGTGCCGTCCCGACACTTGTGTGGGGGTGCATTGTTCTGGTGGAACAGGCCCAACCCATCAGCATGAATGCAAGACATGAACGGGTGTACCTCGTCAGAAGGGATGCTCACACAGCGTTGGCCTGCCACAGACGTTTGTAGCCGCACCAGAGGTCACAGTGAAGTCCAGCTAAACACACCCCATACCATTACGGACCCCCACCATTCTGTACAGTTCCCTGTTGACAGACGAGATCCATGGCTTCATGGTGTTTGCGCCACACACAAAGCCTCCCATGTGCCCGATACAGTTGGAAACGCGACTCGTCAGACCACGCTACTTGTTTCCAGTCATCAAGTACATAGTGGCCGTGTTTCCCAGCCCAAGTGAGGCGCACAGCTCTGTATCCTGCACCCATCAAGGGAACTTGAGTTGGGCGTCGGCTCCCAAAGCCCTTATCGTGCAGGGTACGTTTCACAGTCCGGACGCTGACGTTTGTTGTGGCTCCAGCATTGAATTCCGATGATACCTGCGAGAGTGCTACACGCCTATCGCGTGAAACGATTCTTGACAGCCGATGATGGTCACGTCCACCAAATGTCTTTTTTACGGCCACACTGGTATCGTACGTTGGAGATTTTGCCGGAATTCTTGTAGTCACTGTACACCCTTGCAATGGTTGTCCATGAAAATTCGAACTTCGTTTCTACCTCCAATATACTATGGCCCATCTCACGAGCACCAACTATGACACCGCGTTTAAAATTCGTTTAAATCGTTATTACTTGTCATTCTCATGCCGAAAAAAGCTCTGACAGCTGGCAAGGATGTCTATCGCTTTATATACGCACTGGCGGACGCAACCGAGTACGCGCATAGGTGACGTTGCTGTGGTTTTTGTATAAGCTCGTCTGTACGAGTTTTTCTGGCACTTCAGTGTATATATATTCATAAAATCTATGAAAATGCAAGTGCAAAGGTTCGGATATTTGAGGATTCAGCACCAATAAAAACTGGAAACCAGTGAGACAAGGTCACACCATTTCTCCCAAACTCTTCAATGCCCCATTGCAAAATGTCTTTCAGTCGTTGAATTGGGAAAATAAGGCGATAAAGATTAATGGAAATTATTTAACTCACCTTAGTTTTGTTGATGACGCGGTCATTTTTGCAAGCAACCCTTCAGAGCTGCAGAATATGATCCAAGAACTTGCTGACGATTGAAAATGAAATTTCAGAAAACAAAAGTCATGTACAATGATTTTACAACAAAGGAAGATTTATCAATTTATAGGGAAAAGCTGGAGATAACCGATACCAACAATTACTTTGAACCGCAGATATCAAGCGAGGGTCACATAAATGAGGAAATCAATCGGTGTAAACTTGGCCGGAGAGCTTTTGGAAGAAACAGTACAATTTTCAAGAGCAATATGCCTTTATGTCTTAAAAGAAAAGTGTTTAATCAATGCATCCTTTCAATTCTTACGTGTGAAGCAGAAACATGGATATTAACTAAACAAAGACATACGAAAGCTGCAGACAACTGTAAGAAGGAAGGAGAAATTCATTTTTGATGCAAGCAGGAAAGATACGAGGAACTCGTGGATAAGGAAAATGATAAGAGTGGAAGACATCATGATGAGAGTAAAACCCCTGAAATGGCAATGGGCTGGACATGTTGCCAGAAAAATGGACCACAGATGGACAAATGATATTTTAGACTAGATTCCAAGGGACAAAAAAGGACCCAGAAGATGACCACACGGGAGATGGATGGATGAAATTCGAAAGCATGCCAGAGTAACATGGATGAGATTGGCTCAAGATAGACAGTTGTGGTAGAAACTTGGGGAGACTTTCATCCGGCAGTGGATGGATAATGGTCGACAATGATTATGATAATGAAAATGATACATCTGTACATGTGTACGTGTGTTTTTCATCATGTGTCGTATATGCTACTCCGGGACTCCCTTTTGTAAATATTGGAAAACAAAGTTTTGCTATCAGCGTTTGCACAAATAACCGAACATTGTTTTTTATAAATTACAGTTCTTCTAGAGACAGGAGATTCATTCGATCCTATGAGAAAAAGTCTGCAGACAACGCTTCGAATCTTCAGAAGTGCACGAGATTACTAAACAACTGGTTGTAAAACGATGATAAGCCTTTTAGGCAAACACTGAATTCGTAGTCTCTTGCACTGTTGAATTTGTAGTCTCTTGCACTGTTGAATTCGTAGTCTCTTGCACTGTTGAATTCGTAGTCTCTTGCACTGTTGAATTCGTAGTATCTTGCACTGTTGAAATCTGTAGCATTTTCCAAATAGTATCAAGGTTATTTCCTGTCTCTTGTAGAACTCCAAAACAATGTCTTTTATTTGTGCAAACACTGACATCCGGCTGTCCATAAATTATGTCCGTGATTTTTTACTATTTTACACAGCCCTCCTCTATGTCGCATTTTGTCCAATTGTTGACAACCCCCCTAAAACGTACTTCCTAATTCCAGCGAACCTCTTAATATTTGACGACTGCTTTCAGAAGTCCGTTGTGAAATAGAAAGAAAACATGTAGTTATTTAAAGTAATCTTCCACATATTTAAACGTTTGCTTCAGAAAATATTTTTTATTTAGGCATTAATTTATTCCCAAATGCTACACGACCTTTATCATTCTGAAATTAATATCTGCAAATGGACGTTTGCATTCAAGATTGCAGCACTCCCGATTATACTATCTACAAAACATGATGGATTTGGTAGTACAAATAAGAGAACTTAACCTTAATATTCAGATTTAGCTAAATATCATCAGGAATCTTAAATATTTCACACCTTCTTTAACTATTAAAAGAAGTAAAAGAAATAAAACAAAACAAAGAACTGCCATGAAGTAACGTTTCCCAATACGTTGAAATTCTAATAAAAATCAGCCCAATTACATATAAAATGCGATCGTTATTGTTTGGTTATTACAAGTTGAGTTGCAACAATTACTAAAATGTTACTTAAATTTTGAAATAATTACTTTAAAATTTGCAGAAATTATTTAAGTGTTTAATTTTTTATGTCGGGTGTTTAAAGTATTCTCGACAAATATTTTCTCAAATTTCATAGAACGATACAACACAATTTTTCACATTCAACCATTACAGGGTGTGGTAAAAACGGGCGCTTCTGAATGCAACAAAATTGCTAATTCGTTTAATGAGAAAAAATGATAAACACATCCATTGCATCCAGACACCACATTGGCATTTGTGAAATATGAACGTGAGTTCATGTTCTGAATATTATGACCAGCAGGTGACTACCTATTCGACGTCTACACTCGAATATTATGCGATGAAAATCGTCCATGGCACGTTCCAGCATCTCAATTGTATATATATATATATATATATATATATATGACAATAACTATAAAACCGTGTACCATTGAGTTGTATTACTTACCGGGGATCCGCGCTAAGCTGCTAGAACCACTGGTAGAGTATATATCCATACCTCACTTCCCGCTAAGAACCTTCATTGGAACCCACCACTATTTTCTTGGTTTGGAACTCGAAAAGTAAATGAGAATGAACCAAGGTATGAAATCTCGCTACCCAAAAGTAACACTGGAAATATAATAAGAAAAAACACAAAAAGAAATATAAAAACTCGGATGCCGCAGGCCACTCATCAGGGAAAGACGTCCCGCGACATCCGAGTTAGGTTCGAGTTTCGTGCAGGTGTCAGGTTAGAAAATTTTATTTCTAAACGAATTCTCGAAACGAGAATTAAAAAAAAATTTTACAAACTTTTAACTAATATAGGACACCTGATCTTCCCTACTCGAACCAAATATACAATATATGAAATATAACTAACTTACCTTGGCAATTAGTCCCCCGATATCATCTTCAGTGTGGACGGTAGGTAACTAACTCCTATCAAAATTATGTCCCTCCCCTACTGAATTTAAAATGTCTGTTCCCTGTGGAATGGAACTCACAAACCTAAGGAGTCGTGTGGCGACTCCTGTCTGAACTACGAAAAAGGATAAATGAAATAAAAATAAAATGGAATAAAAGTAAAACAAGATGTTGGTAATCTAATGTGTGCCAGTAAAATTCGTTAATGGTTCCGGGGCGGCTCGGAAGAAGAGATTTAAGTTTGAGGCCCGAAAATAATTAGTCCAAAATATCAGAAGTGGTGATATTGCAAAGTCTGATTTTAAATGGATTTCTAGAATTATAAGAGGTTAATAAGTTTTCGAAGTGAAATAAGCAGTACCTCCTTGGAAAGTGATTTGTCAAATAGGAAGAGAAAAGTATTTTTAAATGTCTGGTACTGTTGTGTTTGTTATTGCATATTCCGGTAATCCGGATAAATTGAGATATAATAATATTTCTGAATCACGAAACTCGAACCTAACCCGGATGTCGCGGGACGTCTTTCCCTGATGAGTGGCCTGCGGCACCCGAGATTTTATATTTCTTTTTGCGTTTTTTCTTATTATATTTCCAGTGTTACTTTTGGGTAGCGAGATTTTATACCTTGGTTCATTCTCATCTACGTTTCGAGTTCCAAACCAAGAAAATAGTGGGGGTTCCAATGAAGGTTCTTAGCGGAAAGTCAGGTATGGATATATATATATATATATATATATCCAGGAAATTGATATATATATATATCCAGGAAATGGACATGGAGACATCCAAATGGGACGACAAGTGAAATTGATTTTGTTATGTGTAACAAAAAATTCGTCATAGAAGACTGCAGTGTGCTAAACAAGTTCAACACAGGTAGTGACCATAGATTGGTGAGATGTAAGATGCACCTCAACACTAAACTTGAACGTGGCAAGCTCATAAGACAAACAAAATCTATTGACCTAACCAACCTTAAAAAACACCATAATACCTTCAAGTTAGAACTGAAGAACAGGTTCTCTGCTTTAGAAGGCCTAACATCGGAAGAAGTGGACATCTCTGAAGTTAACAGAAAAGTAACCAAAGCTCTTATGGAAACAGCAGCAAAATTAGCTGGGTCTAAGAACAAGTTGCATGTGAACAAATTATCAGGAAAAACCAAAATGTTGATGCAAAAAAGAAGAGAGATGAGGACAACTAAAGAAGATGTGACTTCCAAAGTGGAATATATAGAGCTATGCAAGACAGTAAGAAAAAGTATCACTGAAGACGTAAGGAAATTCAACTGTGAACTAGTGAGGAAAGCAATTGAAAACAACCAAAGCCTAAAGATAGCAAAGGGACATCTCAGTAAGGGAAGAAAACAGATTATGGCACTGAGAAAAGAAGATGGTTCTGTAACAAGAAATAGAGGCGAAATTTTGACAAGAGTGAAAGATTTCTACTCCAAATTATATGAAAGGGATGATACATGCACTCCAGACATCATGAAAGATACCAGTACCAGAGTTCCTCCAGTCCTTCCAGCAGAAGTTGCACATGCAATCAAGAACATGAAGCGAGGAAAAGCTCCAGGAGAAGATGGAATTACTGTAGACATCATACAAGAAGCAAGTGGAGAAATCGAAACAGTACTCGCCCAAATTTTCACTCGATGCCTTAATGAAGGAAAGATTCCTGAGGATTGGAACACCGCTACAATGATCCTGCTACATAAGAAAGGTGACATTGAGGATCTCGGAAACTACAGACCTATCAGCCTCCTATCAGTAGTTTATAAAATCTTCACTAAAGTTCTTTCACACCGCTTGAAGGTAACACTGGACATGGCTCAACCGAGAGAACAAGCTGGATTCAGGAGTGGCTACAGCACAATAGATCATATCCACGTGCTGAGAGAACTAATTGAAAGAGCGAGGGAATATGAACTTCCATTGTGCATGGCTTTTATCGATTATGAAAAAGCCTTTGATTCGGTGAAACCATCAGCAGTTACAATGGCTCTGAAAACCTGCGGTATTGAAGATGCATACATTAATATTATTAATAACATCTATGAAAATGCAAGTGCAAAGATTAGGCTGTTTGAAAATACAACACACGTAAAAATTGGAAAGGGAGTGAGACAAGGTGACACCATATCTCCGAAGCTCTTTAATGCCACATTGGAGGGTGTTTTTCAGTCGCTGAGCTGGGAAAACAAGGGGATAAAGATTAATGGAGATTATCTAACCCACCTTCGTTTTGCTGATGACGTAGTCATTTTTGCAACTACCCCATCAGAGCTGCAGAATATGATCCAGGAACTTGCTGACAAGAGTAAAGAAGTGGGATTAAAAATGAACTTTCAGAAGACAAAAGTGATGTTTAATGCTTTTACAAGAAATGAAGATTTATCGATTGATGGAGAAAAGCTGGAGATAACAGACACGTACGTTTATCTTGGACAGCAGATATCAAGTGAGGGTCACATTGATGAAGAAATTAATCGGCGTACAAAACTTGCCTGGAGAGCTTTTGGAAGAAACAGCATTATTTTCAAGAGCAATATGCCATTATGTCTTAAAAGAAAAGTGTTTGATCAATGCATCCTTCCAGTGCTTACGTATGGTGCAGAGACGTGGACCTTAACTAAAAGAGACATACAAAGGCTGCAGACAACTCAAAGCAGCATGGAGAGGTGCATGCTTGGTGTAACCAGGAGAGATAAGAAGAGGAACTCGTGGATCCGAAAAATGACAAGAGTGGAAGACATCATGATCAGAGTTAAATCCCTGAAATGGCAATGGGCTGGACATACTGCCAGAAGGACAGATCATCGATGGACAGCCGAAATTTTAGATTGGATTCCAAGGGACAGGAAAAGACCCAGAAGAAGACCACATGGGAGATGGGTGGATGAAATTCGAAAGTATGCAGGGGTGACATGGAGGAGACTGGCACAAGACAGACCGTTGTGGAGGAAACTTGGGGAGACCTTCGTCCAGCAGTGGATTGATAATGGTTGACAATGATGATGATGATGATATATATATACAATATATCATATACAATATATCAATATATATATTAACAATATATGATTTGTGAAATATGAACCGTCACGCTCATGTTCTGAATACTATGACCAGCAGGTGACGACCTATTCGACGTCTAGACTCGGATATTATGCGATGAAAATCGTCCATGGCACGTTCCAGCATCTTAATAGGAAAGTTTGTGACTTTTGTACTGATGTTGTGTTTCAGCTCAGCAGAGGTGCGTGGGCTCCTTCCATACTTTGTTTTAAGTACGTTCACAGGAAGTAATCACAAACTGACAAGTCTGGTGATCTGGGGGGCTACGAAACGTCACTATTCCGAGATAGGATGCAGATCCTCTTTTAAAAAATATAAATTCACTTCTTCTGCAGCAGTAAATTCAGATGGAGCAGTGGCATAAAATGGATCTTGAATCCATACAAATTTATCGATATTATCATTTTAAAAACATTTCTTTAACTAGGTGATAAGCTGTGATAAGTGTTCTTCAAAAATGGATTTCATGCCTCGAGAGAAATCAACTTCATTGGAGGTCAAAAACTGTTGCAACAAGGGGAAACATTCTTTACCTTCGTCTTTATTGATTTTTATTTTCCATTGTTTAATTTTTTTTTATAAAAGCTGAAATTGAAATTCTCTCAATCGACTTTAAAAGGTACATGTGGCTTCCCTGCAGGGAGAGATTCAGAGCATTCATGTTTTCAAAAATATCACATAAGTATGCTAGTTTTACCAAAACAACCTTCATTCACAATATTTTCGGTATACTTGTGGTCTTCCTCTTTAAGAAAAATATAAATTTCCTGTCGCAGTTCAAACGTCCGAGACAAAACATTACCACAAGAGAGCCATTGCGAAGTGCTGTAGTACAACAAAGACGTGTGCTCGGATCCCATATCCTCACATAGCTTTTTGAAAAACCTTGCCTTCCACGGCCGAATTTTTATAAAGTTTACTACATTCACTACATATTCTAAGACGTGGTTCAATGTAGGACTCAGATATTTTTCCGCGAGTGCTTCCCTGTTAATAACGCAATGAGTCCACAGTGCATCAGGGGCTTTGCTTCGAATAAGTGCCTGCAATCCGCCATAACAGCCGGACATAGAACGATCACCATCAGTACAGACAACAACGCACTTAGTCCACTCAAAATTATTTTCGGATACAAAAGTATCAAGTATCTCGAACATGTGTTGAGCCTTAGCACTGCCAGTGATTCTTTTACAAAAGAAAAGTTCTTCTCAAATGTTATTACCATCTACAAACCCTACAGAGCGAATCAAGTGAGCTTCATTATTATTATCCGTGGCCTCATCCAACTGCAACCCAAATTCCTTACCTTTCATTTTTTCAATTAATTAATCATTGAGGTTCTCCGCTATGTGCTGTATTCGGAAACTGACGAAAGTAGCTTCCCAGCAGGCTCACCGATCATAATGTTTACCATATCTACAGCAGCTGGTAGAATGCGGTCTTCTGCGATGGTATGAGGCTTCTTACATTTTGCGATTCTATGTGCCACCTTGTAAGATGCTACGAAATCATTGCTTGGTATTGATGCCTGCTTATAAAAGCTACGTTTTTGTTGATTTAACTCTTGTAACTTTCTCCTAAAGCAATCACGCGATTTACTAAGCATGCTGAGATGACTGGTTTCTAAATGGAGTTTCAACTTACTTCGTAGTAGGCAATCTGGCGCCAAAACTTTCATACACAATACACACTGCGGCCTCTATTCACCATTGACTTCTGTCGACGTAAAACCAAAGTCCAAATAACTGTCATAATATTTTTAATATTTACGGTTCTTCACACACTTGCGACCATTTGACGGTGTGACCACTTTATTTTCACTTTCACAACACATATTACTGTATAGTAAAAACTGATCCATTTTTTAAAATACATACGAGAAGAAAAACTTCACTTCACTTAATCACAGCAATATTCCGTTGATACGCCGAAAACTTACAAACGCCGAAACGCCGCGACTGAGAATCAACATAACAGACTGCCAACCCCCAAATCAGTCACAAATAACAACGCATGAGCATATTTAAAGGATCTTGTGACCTTCTGGAAAAATCTAGAGTGAAAGTCTCATTTCTAGACGCTCGGAGAACGAGGGAGTTATGTTTATCAGAAGCACGGAGGCTGGTGCGAAAGCTCCAGTTACTTCCGGTAGCGTCCGCGTGAAACACACACGTGCGCCCGTCGGGCGGCAGTAGTGCGGGGAGGGGGGACTCACGCTTGTAACATTATTGTAGAGCGTCATCTAGTAACAATTTGTAGAGGCTTCTGCAAACAGTCATTACTAAGTAAATTACTGGTTTGCACCAGGTCCGCTAGATGTCGCGTCCTATCGCATTGAATTGAAAATGGAAATAAAATTATGGAAATTTTGTAATATTTCGCGGCGCCCGTGTTAGGAGACTGCGGCTCCACAGGGCGCCGCGACACTCATTTTGGGAACAACGACCTAAGTAATGAAATACAACGTACACATTTTTACATTTTTATATATATCGTTCACGCGGCTAATGGCTTATTTTCCATGCACTTAATGTAATTCCGATAATCTCTGTTCCCGCTGAAATTCGTTTATCGCAGGGCAATAAACGACACTTATTAAGATAACAGAATGAAAAGAATTTGATAAATTACTGGTGTCCCGAATCGACTTTTTTTTATTATTATTGGCAGGAACGTCCCATGAAGAAACATGAGGAATGAGATTTTGATTCCTAATTAAAGTAAAAATCAAGAAATGGATTCATTTATGAAGACAGAATCGCGACTGCGGTGCTGCGTAAGAACCTGCGTATAAATGTAATTTCTGTGACGTTTAAACGATAACCGAAATCTTGACGTTTCTATCACTGGAGATTTTCCGTAAAACTGGAATTTGCCTAATAAATCTACTTTTCTTAAATTTCTTGATGCGGAAAACTAAAACGAGTTCGTAGAACACACATAACTAATGACGGCAGTCGAGTAAGATTAGCCCTGCTTATACAGACGGACACCTTGGCCACGGCGGGGCAAATCACCTTAAGGTTAAATCTTGGCGGTCGAACCAGTCGGCGAGCGAAACGTACAGTACACGCTGCATAGCCTAGTTTACGGGAGCTGACGCACTACTCGTGTGCCTCTACCGGCAGCTCGTCATCGGAAATTACTGCTCGCCTGGTGCTCCTAACATCAAAACTGGACCTCTGCAAAGTGTCACCGCGTCATATGGTCAGATAAATCTTGTTTTCAGTTGTACCGAGTTGGCAGGGAGGTGTGGGTGTGGGGTCAGAAGCATGAGGCTATATTCCCGTCGTGAAAGGTCCTGTCTGTTATGATTGCGGAGCCTTTTCATGAGACATATTAATACCTTAGTGTGCCAGGGGGTGTCTTTTATCATTGCGCGCTACCTGTATGTGCTGAAGTATCACGTACATGCTTTCATGGCCGTCACGCATCCTGCAGCCAGTGGTCTGTTTTTCCAGGACAATGTACCGCCGGACGGTGCCGGTGCAATCCGAGTATGGCTCGCGGAACATTTATTTGGGTTTAAATGCTTACAGTGGACAACGAGTTAACCAAATTTAAACTTGTGGAAGCTCTCTAAGATGACGTGAAGCGGCACATAAATCCACGAATGACCAACGCCTCCAGTAGAGATGTGGACTATGCTGCAACAACCTTGGTTTGAATTACCTCAGGAATCCCTCTGGAGTTTTGTAGAATCAATGCTTCTGCGAGTTCAGGCTGTAATTCGCGGTACGGGAAAACCCACACGCTATTGGTTGGGTATCTCCAACGTTTCGTCCATTGAGTGTAAATCAAAAACGCAGTAGATCTTAGGTCTAAATACGTGAAAAAGTAGTTAATTGCTCATAGAATTCCTGATTACTGTTTAAGAAAAATAATTTCAGCCGATGAATTTCTGAAAGGGCAGTATGTAGAACGGAAGTACTATATATTATGGGGTTATGAAAGCAATAATTTTCCTGAAATTACGACAACCTACACGGAACGCCACTTCCTCTTCCAACAAACCAAAGAAACAAACAATCATGAAAGAAATACGCAATTACACCATATAATACAAATTTTGAAGACGACAAGTCGATTTATGGTGTACATGTGATAAGGATGGTAAGTCAGATAATATCCGAAAACGTGAAAATTACATCGTCCAGGAACGGAACTCGAACCCCCGTATCCCAGATAGCAGCCGGGTATGCTAACCACTACACCACCCAGAACGACCAACTCTCAAGTTTCCGATTGATTTGAATGTAACCAACACAGGATTCGCTAGTCAAAGCAACCGGTATTCATGTTTAGCGAATCTTGAGGATAAGAATCCTATCCCGTGATTGCACTGCGATTGCAGCCCCGGTGGCGCAGCGGTCTAAGCGACGACCTCTGATCATTCGTCCGAACGGGGTCCGGGTTCGAATCCCGGTGAGGCATGGATGTTGTGTTTGTTTTACGGCACTGGCTCTCTCCCTTCCCTGGAACCAGTGACCCTAAATTAGGGACGGGCGACTGCTTATTGCCCATTGAGTTGCTCACGGTGGTCGCTAAACCTCCAATCAAAAAAAAATTGCCCAGAGGAACAGATAAATCATGAAAGAAATACAGGATTACACCATATAATTCAAATTTGGAAGATGACAATTCGATTTATGGTGTAAATATTACAATTTTTCTGTAAATCCTTGTCACATTTACAACAAAAAATCGGATTGTCATCTTTGAAATTTGTAAACATAAAGAACTTGCAAAAAGGGGATCAAAAACAAGAAGAGACAAAAAAACTGATAACATTTTTCTTACCTCACCATGGTCAGAAGCGAATCCAGAAGATTGCCTTACGAGACGATAATTTCCAAAAAAAACACTAGTAAAGCAACCATACTTTGTGGGAAGTTCAAGCACACACCGATAAACAATCCTGCTCATACCCGCAAGCCCAGTTGTACCACTCCATGGTTTGGAATCATTTGGCTGAGACAGATTGCAGTTTGAATCCCAGTAGGTATTTACGATCTTAGACATATATAAAGAAAAAAATGTGTAACGTATTTGAATAATCATGAAGGAACATCAAGATACTGAAATGTCATAACTCTCAGCTTCTGTTCGCCACGTCACTTGAATTTTGACAGAACAACATCAAAACGATTTTATGCGACACAACACAAGCAAAATAAGGCAGTGTTCACAATAAAAACACAACAAAGGCTGTGGCATCATAACAGAGGCAACAAAAGTCTAGCCGTTTCATCTCTTTTATTAATGCAGTTCAGTGCCTATCTTATCGAACACACTCTCGCCGCTCTTGGTACCGGCGACCCCAGTGTAGAACATTTATTGCCAAAATGACAGGAAATTTCAATGGTTATTAAAAAATTTATGAGACTGCATTTGTTTCTGTAACTTCAAAAACGAAAATGCGTTAATTACTTATGATCTTAGGTATCTAAATTTGAGAAATCTGCATAACTGAGGCGATAAATCCAGTTGGCTCTTCTCGATCCGTCGATGCATATGGCTTATAAATCATTTTTTAGCTGGGACCTTTTCCTACTGATAGGCAAATTCTGTGTTACTTCGGGACGATGTTTGCAGATCTGGATGCTCATAAAAAATTATCATGCCTATGATATTTTATTACCCTCAAGTAGTAAACTCCGCGTTACATGATTTTGAAGCTGTTAACTAAGTGCTCCTATTTTATTCAGCCTGCAATTTTGTGTTCTCATTTCGTGATCGCTGTCTTACTAGGTACAATACCTATTCATTCAGGTGCGTGAGGGGTAAATTTTGCTCCTAAGTTTCAAAAATGTTATAATGGTTGAATATAATGAATAATAGAAATCATAGGACAAAGTTAAAAAGTTTAAGCCGGTTTTTCGAAATATATCGTAACGTAATCACTGTCTTTGCCAGATAAAATTAAAACATGTCACTAAAGTTCAAAAGGGAACATTAATTCAATGACCTGAAATGCTACGAATTCAGAACAAAGAATTTGTCCCGATAATGTGGAAATACAGTTATATTCGTATATGCGTTCAATATTGCAATTTGCTTTCATTCAAAAACATTAAACGGTGCGACATAAAGCTTGTTTGATTTGATTTAAAAATAAAGCCTCCTTAATGGAGAAAGTAGGAATTCTATGGATTGATTTTAAAATTCAAGTTAAACTTCAACGTCTATCCATCCCTTGGGGACATGTAAGAATGCAGATTTATGAAGTGAAAGAGATATGTTTGTACTACTGAATCTGGAAACATTTATATTAGAAAGTTGGTACCAATTATTTTTATATGAAATCTACTATTGTTTAAAGTGCAACTTTCGACGGTCTTATTAAACACTGGTGTGCAAAAATTAAGGACGAAGAGCAGAAATTCGCATAACAGCGGAACGAACAGGCAGAAAGGACCGAAAGACCACTCAGGAATTAGATTAGGTTTCGGTACCGTAGGGCATGCGCATATATGCAGCATGACGCAGGGGGAGTGTCGGAAGGGTATAAAACACACGGGCGGTGTACGCTCAGCAATTCGGTTAAAGCTATTGCACGGTGTACATCGGCTTAAACGACGTCGAGTTGCTGCCACCGTGTGATATGACCAAAAGGCAATCCATTAGACGACATCTTGATGACTTTACCCGAGGTCGCGTCATTGGGAAGTTAGAAGAAGGTCGAATTGTGACTAGTGTGGCCAAGAAGTTCGGGATTGCTCACGGCATCGTTTGACGAGCTTGGAGAGAATTTCAAACGACAGTAGCTGTCCGAGAATTTAGCAGTGGTCATCCACGAGCAACCACGGTGGCAGACGACCAGCATATTGTCCTACTGGCGAGAAGAGACAGACGGCAGACAGCGGGAGAAATCACAAGGCACATGCAACAGACAACTGGACGTCCGTTATCGCGATTTACCGTGGCCAGGATGCTGCACAAAGGTGGTCTATTTGCACGACGACTAGTACGCTGTGTGCCATTAACGCCTGCTCATCGGAGACTACGGTTTCTCTGGTGCCAGGAACACAAGAACTAGACACATCGGCAATGGGGTCGAGTTCTCTTTATGGGTGAGAGCCGATTTATGAAGACGTGCGATTCTGGACGTACACACATCTGGAGAGAGCAGGGAACACGCAATCACACCTCCAACATCATCGAAAGGGACCGGTGTGGAGGTGGCGGAGATCTCGTTTGGGGCGGTATCATGCTTGGTAGCCGTACTAACCTCCACATCTTCAAAGGAGGTTCAGACACTGGTGTCCGCTATTTTCCCGAGGTTCTCCTGCCTCCCGTTCGTCTGTTTAGAGGTGCTGTGGGTCCTGGAGTTCCTCTTCATGGACGACAACGATACACCTGATCGTACAGTGGCTATCGCAGAGCTGTTGGAGAGTGAAGATATTCAACGCATGGGTTAGCCCGCAAGGTCCCCGGACCTAAATCCAATCAAACACGTGTGGGACCTTCTCGGGAGATGCTTGGCAGCACGTCACTAGCCGCCAGCAACGATTCCGCAGCTGCGATTGGCGCTACAAGAGAAATGCGCCGCGATGCTTCAACAGCTCCTTGACAACCTCGTTCTCAGCATAGACAGACGTTTTAAATCCTGCAACACAGTCAGGGGTGATCATATCCCCTACTAAAGGCTGGATTTTTCTTGGCAGCCGCCTGTCACATGGACGTTTCTGTCTTCTGTCCAGTTGTGCTCGAAGTTGACTTTTCAATAAAGTGCCTTTGTATCCTTTGGATTCCTTGTTTGGACGGTTTTGCTCACTTGTCCCATATTCTTACATCTTGGGGATCTTATGGTATGGCTTGAGTCAATGTGGAGCACTTCTGCACGACGTTACATTCGAAAAACCGTCTCGTCCTTAATTTTTGCACGCCAGTATATCATATTAACTTTAGAACCAGAAATTTTGTTTTCAGAATATTAGCTAGTAAATTATTTGGAAATTATAATACACTAATTAGTATCCTAAATTTTGAATATTTTTGAACGAACGAGTAAAAATGCTTCATAACAGCTCTAGCGAGCGAAATATTCAATCAACCTTACTTGCAATACTGTATATCTTGTTTATGCAGTTCCTTGCGCACTCTTTTGTTCATACTGGGACCTCGAGATGCAGATTGGGCAGCGCACTAATTTTCTGCCCTGTTGTCTTCTTATTACGGGCAGCAATTTCTTTAATGCTGTGCTGTCTCTATCACTGAGGATAATTTTCCGTCCGTTTTTGTGTTTCGCAGACGAGGTTTTGCCACGAACACGGTATGCCATCATGACGCTAGACACAGTAGCTCTCGATACCCTTACTATCCTGGCGACTAT
Organism: Macrothele yani; assembly: GCA_039090855.1. NCBI lineage: Eukaryota > Metazoa > Arthropoda > Arachnida > Araneae > Macrothelidae > Macrothele > Macrothele yani. The sequence goes on along the minus strand of CM077017.1, from coordinate 75,154,709 downwards.
TGTCACGGAGGCACCAAATTGCCGGCCACCAACAATTAGCCCTCTTTCGAAGTCCGTTAAGTAGCTCATTCCGTCCTCAACCTGAAAAAATTTTTGCATTAAGTCAATGTAAATGCACTTAAACCGGACCTTTAAGAGCTAAGAAAAACTATTATAAATATACACTATCTACCAACAAATAATTGGACACCTGTTATAGCAAAGGAAAACGAAGTTTATTCACCTTCAATACTTGGTGGAGCCTTCACGAGTGGCGATTACAGCTGCAACCCTCCGGGGCATACTCTCAACCAGGCGTTGTACGACGGCTAGCGGTATTTTCTTCCACTCGGCTTGGAGAAGACAGGACGGTTCTTTCACCGATTTCGGACGGTTAAGTCGACGCTCCAAATCGTCCCAGAGGTGCTCGATGGGGATAAGGTCCGGGCTCTGCGCAGGCCAGTCCATTCGATTAACCCCATTGTCACCATACCAAGCCATGGTGGACCTCGCAACATGACAGGTGGCATTGTCATCCTAAAAAACATGGGTCCACTCCGTAAAACTGCCACAACGTAGGAAGCGCATGGTCATCCAAAATGGTGCAGTAGTTCTCGGCGTTGAGTCTACCAGAAATTGCAAACAAGGGACCCGTGTCATACCAGGGGAAACACCCCATACCCTAATTCCACCGCCACCGAACTGTACAGTTGGCACAGTACATTCCAGCAGGATGCGTTCTCCAGGCAGACGCCAAACCCAGACCCTGCCATCCGAACGGTAGAGGGTGAACCATGATTCGTCGCTCCGAAGAACCTGTTTCCACCGTTCAACGGTCCGCTGTCGACGTTCTTTGCACCACGTTAGCCCAGCATCGCTATTGGGATGGTGATGAAAGGTTTGTGGGCGGCAGCACGTCCGGGATAACCGAGCAGATGGGCTTCCTTACCGATGGTATTCATCGAAAGAACACTCACGGATGCCTGTTGAAACTCTTCGCGGATGTGTCCCATCGATTTGGTGCGGTTCTTCCGAATTTCTCTGGCCAGCACCCGTCGGTCTCTAACTCCCAGTTTTGTGGGTCTGCCGGTTCAGGGCACATTCCGACAGTCACCTCTCATCTTCCACTTGCCAATCACGTAGGCCACTGTCGATTTTGGGTACTTCAACTTGCTGGATATGTCACGTATGGATCGGCCATTTCTGTGATGCCAGACGATTACACCTTTCTCGAAATCAGAGAGCTTCGAACTGCGTGGCATCTTGCATGCGACTGGTTGCGTTGTTGTTTCCCACATGATATTTAACGGCGGAGGCCGTGACGTGTATCAGGACCGCAGATATCGTCGATTGCAGGGGTGTCCAATTACTTGTTAGTAGATAGTGTATATGCAAACTGTGCCTTTGTCATTTGGACAGGTATGCTCCTTTTGCGAATACGGATACTGGTCATGTCATTACATGCAATTTAGATATTGTGCAAAAAGGGACTTTGCTATGCGTATGGGATCAAAATTTAGATATCATCGCACGTTTAATTTTGGTTGTTGTCTTGTCACTTTTAAATCAGATTTGATTCGATTAACGTATAGATTCCACATGCCATATCACTGGTTTGTAATGTGGATTGGTCAGGTTTTTGATGATTTTAGGAGTCAGCTTACCTCTTTGAGGTTTGTCTAGAGACCACATGTATATAATTGGCACAAGCTGTCGGAAGAAATTGCAGACCTTAAGAAGGCTTTCATTATTACTCCGGTCGACAAGGTGAATAACAACTTCGCTATTTTGTGTAAGAAATTGTACTTAGAAAGAATTGATAAAGAGTGAGCACTAGTTAAACCTATCTTTATAGGTAAGAACAAAACTATTATTTATAACAAGCTCATCGACTGGCAAAAGACGCTTAAGTTGGGTACTTTAGCATTGGGTTTACTTTTATTTATGCTATACCTAAGTGTCATAAAAGCCCTCTAAAATTTCGCTTTATTGCCAGTGCGCGTCTTTGTTATGGTCAGACGGCCGGTGTTGTTTTTCACGGCTATTGAAAACAGTTATTTAAGTCATTGGGTGCCACATGGATTATTGGAGATAATGCTTCCATCTTAACTTTTTGGACAAAGGCGAGAGTCAAATTAATTATATTCATACGTCTGATTTCTGCAATTAGTTCACTACGATTCCTTTGGACGACCTCATTGCCGTGTGTCATAAATTTTACGATAATTTAAACTCCTACTTCAATATTACCAGAGAATATTGAAGATGTCTGGGACAATTTTGTATTGATCAAAATTCCATCATGATGGGATCACATATTTACCATCCGATTACAGGAGTCCCAATGGGTAGCTCGTTTTCCAGCTCCCTGGCTAACTTATACTTGCATATCTATGAAGGGGATGTAAGGTCAGGTGATGCGTAACATCACAGCCTCTCCTTGACAAATGTCAACCCCGCCTTCTCGTGGTGCATCCTGTTCCCACTAAAGGGGCTCTGACGACCGCCAATAGCGGTATAACTATACCATCGGGATCAGAGGAAATGCTATCCCACACTCACCAACCCGCTTGGCCAGCGTGGTGAGTTATGGCCAAACACCTCCAAAATGACTCTACAACTTAAACCTTGGCCCTCAGTCTCCGGCAGCTGGAATGTACCTGGCCAAGGCAGCGGCCAGTGCGACATGAAGGCAGAGGGTGCTAAGAATCCCCGGAGGACCGGACTAGGCTGCCATTTGATGCTGACCTTGGCTACCTACAACGGACGCTCCCTATCTTCTGATTCAAGGCTTCTTGAATTGGAAGAGGAACTACAAAGGATCAAGTGGGACATCGTCGGGCTAAGTGAGGTAAGGAGAAAAGGAGAAGATCTCATTGAACTGAAAAGTGGACATCTCTTCTATTATCGTGGGACAGATACTGGCAGAACTAGTGGTGTTGGATTTATAATAAACAAGAAACTGAAGGATAAAGTGGTAGAAGTTGAAAGTTCCTCTGACAGAGCTGCACGACTCGTTATCCAACTATCGAGAAGATACCAGGCTCAGATTATTCAAACTTATGCGCCCACCACAAGTCATCCTGAAGAAGAAATTGAAGAATTTTATGAGGAAATTCGTCATCTAAATAATAAAGGTAAGCAGCACTTGAAGATAATTATGGGAGATTTCAATGCAAAAATAGGGCACCGGCAACAGAATGAAACTTCAGTAGGTAAATTCGGTCACGGCAACAGAAACCAGCGTGGAAATACTCTCGTTGAGTTTGCAGAGGCAGAAGGATTTTTCATCTTGAACTCCTTTTTCAAGAAAAAGCCACACAGGAAATGGACATGGAGACATCCAATTGGGACGACAAGTGAAATTGATTTTATTATGTGTAACAAAAAATTCGTCATCGAAGACTGCAGTGTGCTGAACAAGTTCAACACAGGTAGTGACCATAGATTGGTGAGATGTAAGATGCACCTCAACACTAAACTGGAACGTGGCAAGCTCATAAGACAAACAAAATGTATTGACATAACCAACCTTAAAAAACACCATAATACTTTCAAGTTGGAACTGAAGAACAGATTCTCTGCTTTAGAAGGCCTAACATCGGAAGAAGTGGATATTTCTGAAGTTAACAGAAAAGTAACCAAAGCTCTTATGGAAACAGCAACAAAATTAGCTGGGTCTAAGAACAAGTTGCATGTGAACAAATTATCAGGAAAAACCAAAATGTTGATGCAAAAAAGAAGAGAGATGAGGACAACTAAGGAAGATGTGACTTCCAAAGTGGAATATATAGAGCTATGCAAGACAGTACGAAAAAGTATCACTGAAGACGTAAGGAAATTCAACTGTGAGCTAGTGAGGAAAGCAATTGAAAACAACCAAAGCCTAAAGATAGCAAAGGGACATCTCAGTAAGGGAAGAAAACAGATTATGGCTCTGAGAAAAGAAGATGGTTCTATAACAAGAAATAGAGGCGAAATTTTGACAAGAGTGAAAGATTTCTACTCCAAATTATATGAAAGGGATGATACATGTACTCCAGACATCATGAAAGGTACCAGAGTTCTTCCAGTCCTCCCAGCAGAAGTTGCTCATGCAATCAAGAACATGAAGCGGGGGAAAGCTCCAGGAGAAGATGGAATTACTATAGACATCATACAAGAAGCAAGTGGAGAAATTGAAACAATACTCGCCCAAATTTTCACTCGATGCCTTAATGAAGGGAAGATTCCTGAGGATTGGAACAATGCTACAATGATCCTGCTACATAAAAAAAGGTGACATTGAGGATCTCAGGAACTACAGACCTATCAGCCTCCTATCAGTGGTTTATAAAATCTTCACTAAAGTTCTTTCACACCGCTTGAAGGTAACACTGGACATGGCTCAACCGCGAGAACAAGCTGATTCAGGAGTGGCTACAGCACAATAGATCATATCCACGTACTGAGAGAACTAATTGAAAGAGCGAGGGAATATGAACTTCCATTGTGCATGGTTTTTATCGATTATGAAAAAGCCTTTGATTCGGTGAAACCATCAGCAGTTACCATGGCTCTGAAATCCTGCGGTATTGAAGATGCATACATTAATATTATTAATAACATCTATGAAAATGCAAGTGCAAAGATTCGGCTGTTTGAAAATACAACACACATAAAAATTGGAAAGGGAGTGAGACAAGGTGACACCATATCTCCGAAGCTCTTTAATGCCATATTGGAAAATGTCTTTCAATCACTGAACTGGGAAAACAAAGGGATAAAGATTAATGGAGATTATCTAACCCACCTTCGTTTTGCTGATGACATAGTCATTTTTGCAACTACCCCATCAGAGCTGCAGAGTATGATCCAGGAACTTGCTGACAAGAGTAAAGAAGTGGGATTAAAAATGAACTTTCAGAAGACAAAAGTGATGTTCAATGCTTTTACAAAAAATGAAGATTTATCGATTGAAGGAGAAAAACTGGAGATAACAGATACGTATGTTTATCTTGGACAGCAGATATCAAGTGAGGGTCACATTGATGAAGAAATTAATCGGCGTACAAAGCTTGCCTGGAGAGCTTTTGGAAGAAACAGCATAATTTTCAAGAGCAATATGCCATTATGTCTTAAAAGAAAAGTGTTTGATCAATGCATCCTTCCAGTGCTTACGTATGGTGCAGAGACGTGGACCTTAACTAAAAGAGACATACAAAGGCTGCAGACAACTCAAAGAAGCATGGAGAGGTGCATGCTTGGTATAACCAGGAGAGATAAGAAGAGGAACTCATGGATCCGAAAAATGACGAGAGTGGAAGACATCATGATCAGAGTTAAATCCCTGAAATGGCAATGGGCTGGACATACTGCCAGAAGGACAGACCATAGATGGACAGCCGAAATTTTAGATTGGATTCCAAGGGACAGGAAAAGACCCAGAAAAAGACCACATGGGAGATGGGTGGATGAAATTCGTAAATATGCGGGAGTGACATGGAGGAGACTGGCACAAGACAGACCGTTGTGGAGGAAACTTGGGGAGACCTTCGTCCAGCAGTGGATTGATAATGGTTGACAATGATGATGATGATGATGATCTATGAAGCTAGGGCCTACAATCTGCATAAATTGAAAGTTGAATGGGTTTTTTTTATTTTTTTAGATATATTGATGGCATTATTGTCTTTAATATTCCAGAATTTGAGACTGATGCCAAAGGAATTTTTCTTTCTCCACTTACGTTGGAAAAAAACAATTCAGTTCATATTCGTACCCATTTTTTGGACATCGACATCATCTGGGAGGATATAACTAATATTGGAGTTGAGGTCTTTGATAAAAAAAGAAATTTTGCCTATAATACAATTTATTATATTTATTGGAGTTCCAGTGTTTCTATTTCTATTCACAGAAACTTAGTGATCACTTTAATCCTCAGAATTTGCAGGATATGTAATAATAGCGCATGCTGTCATTTGGAATTTACAATATATCTTTGTTACTTTAATGAGGAATGGTTATCTTTTTAAATTTCTTAAATGCTATTTTCGCCGTTGCTGTGTAGTCCAGAATTGGGTTTGGGCATTACAGATATTGCAGATATTACTAACTAAGTGTCCTTCAATATTAATGGAGAAGGACTCACTACACTGTCTAGTGGGCCGCTAATAGCACCAGCTTACTAATTACAGCACAGTTTGCACCTATTCCGAAGTTCTTTTTTCCTTCATTTTTGTTTTATTTTGGCATTCGTGTTTTTTGGGGTTTCGTCGTTTTGTGCATTTGTTGGCTACAGTCGTTTTCGTTTTTCTACTTTTCTTTACCGCAACCGCGTTTTTGAACTTTGACTTTGTGTTCTTATCGCTTTGCACTTTGCTATTCTTTTTTGCAAGCGCTTTTTCGGGGTTTTGCGTGGCTTGACTTTTTCTGTAGTTATTTTCTGTTTAAGCATTGGGTAAGATAAATGGTAATTTATCTTACCAAATGCTTGAACAGCTTGATGAACGTTTCGACATTCATCAAGCTGTTCAAGCTTTCGGTAACAAATTACCATTTCTTTACAAAAATTCTAAAAATATTTATTAGAATCCCAATAAAAATTTTTAACCGGGATCATTTTTTGAGTTTATAAAACATGTTGCTCTCAAAAAATAAAGAGGTTTCGCAAACTGCCCAATGAAAAGTGCTTATTATATTTATATGTTGAATTAAATAAAAGGTTGATTGATGAACTGATACAGAATATGATTTTTAGATAATAATTTACTTAAAGATAAATCATATATGGGTCCATACTTCCTGCTAAAAGTAGTACGTATTTTATTAACCTTATTATAATGAAAATATTGTCTTAGGTACCTCGTAATTAAGCAGATTCCCAAGTGGCGCATAATTCTTTATTCTACCACATTATTGTTTTCGTATCATTTACGTATTCCTAAATTCCGTGCAGTTTCTGCATTTGAGGAATTTACTTTGACCGGAAAAATTTAATGATGAGCATTACTTGATCGGATGTTTTTCTATTTATTGAATTTTGGCGCATATGTAGGGGTGTATAGGGACAAGAACACAGTTCATTGTGATGTGAAGCCCCACACAGATGGAGCATAGACCTGATGACTACTTTCGTAAATTTGGTACGTGAAAGGATCTAGAACATAATAATGTGTGAACAGCAATAACAATGAGAGTACTTATAATTGTTTCAGATCAAAAATTTAGTATTATATTCCTAAGATGAACGAGCTAATACGTTACATCCAGATATGCTGCCAAATTTCTCTCTCTCTCTTTTTCTCAGCAGTATCACATGAAGATATAAATATCTCGATTCTCAAAACGATTTTTTTCAATTCTGAATCTTGTTTTCTAGTTACAGAACTTTCCGCCGATGACATAAGTACTGGAAGGTTAAGCCAAATTTTCATATATCAACAGGCAAGTAATTTCTTTACGAAATCGTTCAGTACTTTGAAGAGAATTTTCAGAAAATATATTTAATTTTTTTAAACTTCCAACGGACGACCCAGAATATCTAACCCAATAAAAACGAAAAATTTCAATCATCGTTTGCGTGATTTACCGACAAGAGCATTTTTAAATATATTTTTTTGTTACAATAGCATTTCATGATTTTTTACGAGAAAAGTAAATTGATGATTGTTTTAAACGTGACATAAAACCACTAAAGAAAAATCCCCTAATATGTCATTTTATCCATGTACATGAATTTTCTGTTTAATTCCCCTATGAGCAACTCGTGTTGCATTTTGGGTGGCCAGCAGTGTATTTTCTAATTAAACTCAGTAAGATTCTGCTTTACGACGACATTCCCGTATGAGCAAACCCCATTTATACCATGCTGTATCTGGTCATACGACGGTTTGGCGACTTGTTATTGCCGTGAGTGAGGGAGCGCAAGGTACGCTCGTAGACTGGTTTGCTGCATTTTGGTAAGTGTACCGCAATGGAAAAAAGTTGCTGACTTGGAGGTAAACCCATGTGCCTAATTTATGCTGATTATGAAGAACGGCAGGAAGAAGTCGCAGGTGAACAGGACTGAAGCACATGTAAAATACCGTGAACCCACAGATCCGTAGTTTTTGTTTCCTCGTGTTCTTTACGGCGTTGTTGCGTACTGAGTATACCTGTGTTTTTGTTTTGTTTTGTTTTTGTTTCACTAGAAAGTGAAAATTGTTTAAAACTATCACGCTATTTTATCATTGTAAATGATGGCAAATAAAAATCAAAGTAATGGCACTGTTGATTGCTATGAAATGAAGACTCCTAAACGTAATTTGTTAGATACTATATTTAAAATTATTAAATTTGCTCTCTAGGATGTATTCTGTCCAAGTGAGGTAATGGTCTGAGGGATAGTTTCTGATTATTTGTCCGAGATGTGTCCCAGTTCAAATGCCGATGATGGGTGGAAGTTGTGTTTCACTTACAGCATTGTCTCTTTACTTCACTGATACCACTAGTTCTAGATTTGGAACAAGCGACTGCCCACAGCTCAAAGAGTTATTGATTATCTGTGACTAGTTGTGACTAGTATCCTAAGACTATTATCCTAAGACTGTTTGTGACTGCTGTTTGTCATTTAAGAATAATTTTTTTTCGATATATTCAACAGCTGCTCCATAAAAATGAGAGTAAAATCCCACAAAATAAAGAAATATAGGTACAGCAAAGTATATGTTATTCCTTTTCAAATATCTTCCCTCGCATGATATGCAGCAGTCCCACCGTTCAGTGCACTTTTCAAAGCATGTGACGAAGTCAATTTGTGGAAGCTGTTTTAGCGATCCCTGTACAGATTAATAAAATCAGCATCTGTGTTGAATGTCGCACTATGGAAATTCTCCTTCATTGTTAGAAACATCCAGAAACCTCAGCGGGCGAACTCGGGACTATAGGCAGGCTGTGGAATGATCTCAATACTACATTTCGTAACAAATTGTTGAACACAAGCAGTCACATGTGGGTGGATGTTATCATGTCTTAGGCTTCACTTGTCCACCAGTTCCGGTCGCTTAATCGATATATGTCGTCGCAAACACTTCAATACTAAAATGTTATATTTAGCGTTGACAATTTGTATAGGAATGGCATGTTGGTAGACTACACCTTTATGATCGAAGAAAATTATCATCACCACATCCCCAGCTAATTTGGTTTTGCAGAATGTTTTCGAAGGAGGTAAGCCTGTGTGTTTTCAGACACTCGTTGAGCGCTTCGTGAGAGAGTCGAAAAAGTGGACACATGTTTCGTCGGCAGTTATAACTGCGATTAGAAAGCTTGGATCCTTTGTAATCATTTGCTTCCACTTATAACATTCTTGAACTCTAGCTAACAATTGTTCTCTCTTCAGATTGTGAAGTACCCATCTGGAACACACACGTGATGCAGCAGTAATTTGTCGCGTAGAATGCAGAGTGCCGACGTATTTGAAATATTAGTTGACGCTGCTATGTCTTCACACGTCATTCGTCCATCTTCTTGCAGGTTTGCTCAAACCTTGTTAAAAATACGCTCCGCAAATACTTTTAGAACGACCAGGCCTAAGAGCAAGTTCTGCCCACAAACGCCCTTGTTGGAAATCGTAGTGCCATCTAAAAATTATTGACTCACCCAAACATTTATCTTTTTAAGCCTTTTTAATTAAATCAACTGTTTCTGGAATCGTTTTATCCAAACGATAGCAAATTTTTTTCGTACAACGCATTTCAGTTCTTAACCTTTAATCTTTCACCTTCACAGTTGTATGGCGCAATGCAGACTTACCTTAAACAACTTCAAAATAACAAAACCAGAATCGTCTGTCACGGCTAATAACTGTTTTAATAGATACTTCCTTAATTCAGTTAGTCGTCAGAGTGTTTAGTTTCCCAGTTCGTAGTGTTACCAACTCAAAAAAAAATTACTATCTGTTTTTACGGAACGGCATTGGTATCTTGGAAATTCAAGGAATGGCAAAGCCAAGGCCATTGAAAGAACAGCCAATAACATAGATGAGTTACTTGAATGTCAAGAAGAAACCAGAAAGCAGGAGAATACCTGCTTCTCAAAGTATTCAAGGTCAGTACACTTGCGCTATGTGACAATCCAAGCACTTTGTCATGGTGTGAAGCTAAACAGAGGGTAAGTAATAAATTGTCGGAACATCAAACTTGCATATTTTAGTCTCACCAAAGAGACATGAATCACCTTTCTCTCCTTGTGCTGCAAAATATCTGAAGTGGAATACGCAGACAACGGGAATTTTTCGGTGTACATAAAATTGGAGAATTACCCAATATTTTTTGGAAAGGGGAACATCTTCCCAGAAAATTCGAATATAGGAAAAATCCTACATCAACGAGGTTTTTTCTTTTCATTTCATTCTTCTTTTTGTAATCAGTTATGTAGGCAGTGGAATTTAAGGTGTGCCGTAAAATGAAAGAATAACCAAACATCTTTTGCCATTACTTGTGATATATTCTCAGCAAAATAATTTATGTAGATTTGATATCAAAAACTTTCAGTGCAATTTTCGTGGCGGTAAAGCCTTCCAGAAAGGGAAGTATAAATTCCCTGAAACTACAGTTTAAGCTGAAGGAAAGACAGAAGTTTAGTACCGCAACCATAAAGATTTGCGACGGCACGTCCCAAATCTGCAGGGAACAACGCCAATGACGCTTCTCATAATAGACCGCTGTATTAGTATTCTTCAGTAATGGGTTCTCTAAGTTTCCCAAATGAGCATGCACCAGTGGCGTATCTTGGGTCCGAGACCTGGGCTATCTCCCCCTCTGCAGCACTTTTTTAGCACGTCGTTTGTAAAAAAAGATCGTGCTTATGTTATCGGTTTGGCCGTCCGTCAGTCCGTCCGTCCGTCCGTCTGTACCCACGGTATCTCTGCAACTATTAGTCCGGTTTGAAAAATTCTTTTTGCGTTCGAAAGCTTGAAATATGCGAATGATGATCCTTCATTTCGTTTTTCTTACGATGTAAAATTTCGCCGCTAGAGGGCGTAAATGCAGATGATGTCGAATTCAAAAATACGTTTTATTGCACATATTTGCTTCTAAACATCCGATTGAAAAAAATCTTTTATCTTTCGATTCCATTTATGTCGAAGAGTATCTTGGATATAGATTCTTTTTCACTTTACGCATAGATTTTCCGCTAGGGTGCGTAAAAGTAAATTGCATTTTTTCCGATAGCTATTCTTCTAAAACTCCGATTTGATTTTTCTTTTCAGCGGATACATCTCCTGATGCACAATCTTTTGCATATAATTTCAAATTTTTGGTAAAGAATACTTTAGCCACCAGGGGGCGTAAGCGTTAATTTTCGCTTCTGATGTATTTGCCATAAAATCTGAGCTTCTAAAATATCGATTGAAAAGTTTTTTCGTGGACTGATGCCACTCACATCGATAAACCTTTTCGGAATATTTTCTTCCTAAAATATTCACCAGTTTCTCCGCCAGGGGGCGTAGATGTATATCTTATTTTTGTCAATATCTCGACTTCTAGGAGTCCGATTTGAAAAATTCCTTCTTTGTTGGATAGTGATTTCCGTGTGACATGTTTTTCATATAATTTCAAAATTTTCAAATAATTCATAGACTTTCCGCTAGGGGGCGTAAAGGTAAATTGCGTTTTCTTCTATATCTCTGCTTCTAAATCTCCGATCTGAAAAATTCTTTCTGCACCGGATACAGCTCCTAGTGGGAAATGGTTTGCACATAATTTCTAATTTTTGCAAAAAATGGTTTGGCCACCAGGTGGCGTAAGCTTTAATTTCCGCTTGTGATGTATATGCAGCAAAATATGAGCTTCTAAATTCTAGATTGAAAATAACGTCGTTTGTAGACCGATACTACTCATGCCGACAAAATTGTTAGAAACATTTTCTTCTTATAATAGTGCACGGTTTCTACGCCAGGGGGCGTAGATGTATATCTTATTTTTGCCAATATCTCGACTTCTAGGGGAACGATTTGGAAAATTCCTTCTTTGTTGGATAGTGTTTTCCGTGTCGCATGTTTTTCATATAATTTCAAAATTTTCACGTAATTCATAGACTTTCCCTTAGGAGGCGTAAAGGTAAATTGCGATTTCCCCTATATCTCTGGTTCTGAATCTCCGATCTGAAACATTCATTCTGCACTTGATACAGCTCCTGATGGGAAATCGTTTGCAAGTAATTTAAAATTTTTGTAAAAAGTTGTTTGGCCACCAGCTGACGTAAGTCTTAATTTCTGCTTCTGATGTATTTGCAGCAAAATATGAGCTTCTAAAATCTCGATTGAAAAATAGTCTTTTGTGGACCGATACTACTCATGTCGACAAACATTTTAGGAAAATTTTCTTCTTGAAATAATGCATGGTTTCTACGCCAGGGGCGTAGATGTATATCTTATTTTTGTCAATATCTCTACTTTTAAAAGTCCGATTTGAAAAATTCCTTCTTTGTGGGATAGTGTTTCCGATGCGAAATGTTTTTCCTATAAATTCAAAATTTTCAAGTAAATCATGGACTTTTCGCTAGGGCGCACAATGGTAAATTGCGTTTTCTGCTCCTAAAACTCCGATTTGAAAAATTCTTCCTGTATCGCATGCAATACCTGACGGAAAATATTTTTCACGTAATTTCTAATGTTTGGTAAAGAATGGTTTGGCCACCAGGGATCATAAGTGTTAATTTCTACTTCTGATGTATTAGTAACAAAATCTGGGCTCCTGAAAACTCGACTAATTTTTTTTTTCTTGGACCTATACCGCTCATATGGATAAACCTTTTGTGAAAACTTTCTTCCTAAAAAAGTGCATGGTTTTCCCACCAAGGGACGTAAAGTCACATCTTATTTTTGTCAATAACTCTGTTTCTAAGAGTTCGTAAACTCACGATTCCGTTTACAGCAATATCTGAGGGATTAAAAACCCGATTGCAAAAGTTCTTTCTTCGGTCAGATTCTATTGTTTTCCATACCGGTTCCATTGACTTTGAGTAGCTTTGATAAAGTTAATTTGCGTCAGAACGGATTCAAAAGACGTGCTTATTACACCCGAAAATTCTGTTTCATCTTTTTTGTTCTTTTGTTTTAGCACGTCTTTTGTAAAAAATGATCGTGCTTATGATATCGGTTTGTCCGTCCGTCCGTCTTTACCCACGGTATCTCTGCTACTGTTAGTCCGATTTGAAAAATATTTTTTGCATTCGGAAGCTTAAAATATGCGAATGATGATCCTTTATTTTGTTTGTTTTACGATGTTTAATTTCACCGCTAGAGGGCGTAAATGCAGATGATATCGAATTCAAAATTACGTTTTATTCCACATATTTGCTTCTAAACATCCGACTGAAAAAATTATTTTATCTTTCGATTCCATTTATGTCGAAGAGTATTTTAGATATGGTTACTTTTTCAAATTACGTATAGCCTTTCCGCTAGGGGCGTGAAAGTAAATTACATTTTTCCCGATAACTCTTCTCCTGAAATTCCGATTTGAAAAAAAATGTAGCAGATACATCTCCTAATGAAAAATCTTCTGCATATAATTTCGAATTTTTGGTAAAGAATACCTTGGCCACCAGGGGGCGTAAGGGTTAATTTTGCTTCTGATGTATTTGCCATAAAATCTGAGCTCCTAAAATATCGATTGAAAAAATTATTTCGTGGACTGATGCCACTCACATCGATAAACCTTTTCGAATATTTTCTTCCGAAAATATTGAACAGTTTCTCCGCCAGGGGGCGTAGATGTATATCTTGTTTTTGTCGATATCTCTACTTCTGGGAGTGTGATTTGAAAAATTCCTTCTTTGTTGGATAGTGATTTCCGTGTGACATGTTTTTCATATAATTTCAAAATTTTCAAGTAATTCATAGACTTTCCGCTAGGTGGCATAAAGGTAAGTTGCGTTTCTCCCTATATCTCTGCCTCTAAATCTCCGGTTTGAAGAATTCTTTCTGCACCGGATACAGCTCCTGATGGGAAATCGTTTGCTCGTAATTTCTAATTTTTGTAAAAAAATGCTTTGGCCACTAGGGGGCGTAAATCTTAATTTCCGCTTCTGATGTATTTTCAGCAAAATATGAGATTCTAAATTCTTGATTGAAAAAAACGTTGTTTGTAGACAGATACTGCTCATGTCGACAAACCTTTTAGAAACATTTTCTTCTTAAAATAGTGCATGGCTTTTGCGCCAGGGGGCGTAGATGTATATCTTATTTTTGTCAATATCTCGACTTCTAGGAGTCCGATTTAAAAAATCCCTTCTTTGTTGGATAGTGATTTTAGAGTGATATGTTGTTCCTATAAGTTCAAAATTTTCAAGTATATCATAGAATTTCCGCTTGGGGGCGTAACGTTAAATTGCTCTCCCCCTATATCTCTGCTTCTAAATCTCCGATTTGAAAAATTCTTTCTTCGCCAGCCGGATACAGCTCCTGATGGGAAATCGTTTGCACATAATTCCTAAATTTTGTAAAAAAAAATGGTTTGGCCACCAGGGGGCGTAAATCTTAATTCCCGCTTCTGATGTATTTGCAGCAAATATGAGCTTCTTAAATCTCGATTGAAAGAAACGTCTTTTGTAGACCGATACTACTCATGTCGACAAACCTTTTAGAAACATTTTCTTCTTAAAATAGTGCATTGTTTCTGCGCCAGGGGGCGTAGATGTATATCTTATTTTTGTCAATATCTCGACTTCTAGGAGTCCGATTTGAAAAATTCCTTCTTTGTTGAATAGTGTTTTCGATGCGAAATGTTTTTCCTATAATATCAAAATTTTCACGTAAATCATAGACTTTCCGCTAGGGCGCATAAAGGTAAAGTGCGTTTTCTGCTCCTAAAACTCCGATTTGAAAAATTCTTCCTGTATCGCATACAAGACCTGATGGAAAATATTTTTCACATTATTTCTTGTTTAGTAAAGAATGGTTTGGCCACCAGGGGTCATAAGTGTTAATTTCTGCTTCTGATGTATTTGTAGCAAAATCTGGGCTCCTGAAAACTCGACTAATTTTTTTTTTCTTGGACCGATACCGCTCAAATGGATAAACCTTTTGAGAATACTTTCTTCCTAAAATAATGCATGGTTTTACCACCAGGGGACGTAAAGTCACATCTTATTTTTGTCGTTAACTCTGTTTCTAAGAGTTCGTAAGCTCACGATTCCGTTTACAACAATATCTGAGGTATTAAAGACCCATTTGAAAAACTTCTTTCTTCCGTCAGATACTATTGTTTTCCATACCGGTTCCATTGACTTTGAATAGCTTTAATAAATTTAATTTGCGTCAAAACGGATTCAAAAGACGTGCTTATTACACCCGAAATTCGGTATCATCTTACTTGTTTCAGTCTTCCATCATTAGCACGTCTTGTGTAAAAAAGATCATGCTTATGTTATCGGTTTGTCCGTCCGTCTGTACCCATGAAATCTCTGCAACTATTAGTCTGATTTGAAAAATTCTTTTTGCATTGGGAAGATTGAAATATGCGAACGATGATCCTTTATTTCGTTTTTTTTTTTTTTACGATGTACAATTTCGCCGATAGAGGCCATAAATGCAGATGATGTCGAATTCAAAAATACATTTTATTCCACATATTTGCTTCTAAACATCCGATTGAAAAAAATATTTTATCTTTCGATTCCATTTATGTCGAAGAGTATTTTAGATATAGTTACTTTTTCAAATTACGCATAGATTTTCCGCTAGGGGGCGTAAAAAGTAAATTACAGTTTTCCCGACAACTCTTCTTCTAAACTCCGATTTGAAAAAAAATTTCTTCCGCGGATACCTCTCCTGATGGAAAATCTTTGGCCACCGGGGGCGTAAGAGTTAATTTTTGCTTCTGATGTATTTGCCATAAAATCTGAGCTTCTAAAATAACGATTGAAAAAATTCTTTCGTGGACTGATGCCACTCACATCGATAATTTTTTTTGAATATTTTTTCCACAAAATATTCCACAGTTTCTCCGCCAGGGGCGTATATATACATCTTATTTTTGTCAATATCTCTACTTCTAGGAGACTGATTTGAAAAATTCCTTCTTTGTTGGATATTGTTTTCCGTGTGACATGTTTTTCACATAATTTCAAAATTTTCAAGTTTTTCATAGAGTTTCCGCTAGGGGGCGTAGCGGTAAATTGCGTTTCCCCCGATATCTCTCCTTCTAAATAACCGATTTGAAAAGTTCTTTCTGCACTGGATAAAGCTCCTGATGGGAAATCGTTTACACATAATTTATATTTCTTTTTCTAAATGGTTTGGCCACCAGGGGGCGTAATTCTTAATTTCCCCTTCTGATGTATTTGCAGCAAAATATGAGCTTCTGAAATCTCGAATGAAAAAAACGTCGTTTGTTGACCGATACTACTCATGTCCACAAACCTTTTAGAAACATTTTCTTCTTAAAATAGTGCATGGTTTCTACGCCAGGGGGCGTAGATGTATATCTTGTTTTTGTTAATATCTCTACTTCTAGGAGTCCGATTTGAAAAATTCCTTCTTTGTTGGAAAGTGTTTTTAGTGTGACATGTGTTTCATAGAATTTCAAAATTTTCAAGTAATTCATAGACTTTCCGCTAGGGGGCGTAAATGTAAATTGCGTTTCTCCCTATATCTCTGCTTCTAAACCTCCGATTTTAAAAATTCTTTCTGCACCGGATACAGCTCCTGGTGGGAAATCGTTTGCCCATAATTTCTCATTTTTGGGAAAAATGGTTTTCCCACCAGGGGGCGTAAATCTTAATTTCCGCTTCTGATGTATTTGCAGCAAAATATGAGCTTCTAAAATATCGAGTGAAAAAAACGTCATTTGTTGACCGATACTAGTCGTGTCGACAGACCTTTCAGAAACATTTTCTTCTTGAAATAGTGTAGTGTTTCTACGCAAAGGGGCGTTAATATATATCTTATTTTTGTAAATATCTCTACTTCTAGGAGTCCGATTTGAAATATTCCTTCTTTGTTGGATAGTGTTTCCAGTGTGACATGAGTTTATTTAATTTCAAAGTATTCAAGTAATTCATAGACTTTACGCTAGGGGGCGTAAATGTAAATTGCGTTTCCTCCTATATATTTGCTTCTAATTCTCCGATTTAAAAAATTATTTCTGCACCGGATACAGCTCCTAATGGGAAATCGTTTGAACATAATTTCTAATTTTTGTAAAAACATGATTTGGCCACCAGGTGGCGTAAGTCTTAATTTCCCCTTCTGATGTATATGCAGCAAAATATAAGCTTCTAAAATCTCGATTGAAAAAAACGTCGTTTGTTGACCAATACTACTCATGTCAACAAACCTTTTAGGAACATTTTATTCTTGAAATATTGCGCGGATTCCACGCCAAGGGGCGTAGATGTATATCTTATTTTTGTCAATATCTCTGTTTCTAGGAGTACGATTTGAAAAATTCCTTCTTTTTGGGTATTGTTTCTGGTGTGACATGTGGTTCTAATAATTTCAAAATTTTCAAGTAATTCATAAACTTTCCGATAGGGGGCGTAATTGTAAATTGCGTTTCCCCCTATATCTCTGCTTCTAGATCTCCGATTTGAAAAATTCTTTCTGCACCGGATATAGCTCCTGATGGGAAATGGTTTGCACATAATTTCTAATTTTTGTAAAAATATGGTTTGGCCACCAGGTGGCGTAAGTCTTAATTTCCACTTCTGATGCATTTGCAGCAAAATATGAGCTTCTAAAATCTCGATTGAAAAAAAGTCGTTTGTTGACCGATACTACTCATGTCGGAACATTGGAACCTTTTTGGAACATTGTATTCTTGAAATAATGCATGGTTTATACGCCAAGGAGCGTAGATGCATGTCTTATTATTGTCAATATCTCTATTTCTAAGTGTCTGATTTGAAAAATTTCTTCTCTGTCTGTTGGATGGTGTTTCCGATTCGAAATGCTTTTCCATTAAATTCAAAATTTACAAGTAAGTCATAGACTTTCCGCTAGGGGGCACAAGGGTAAATGGCATTTTCTGCGTTATTTCTGCTCCTAAAGCATCGATTTGAAAAATTCTTTCTGTATCGCATACAAGACCTAATGGAAAATATTTTTCACATAATTTCTAATTTCTCGTAAAGAATGGTTTGGCCACCAGGGGTCATAAGTCTTAATTTCTGTTTCTGATGTATTTGTAGCAAAATGTAAGCTCCTGAAAACTCGACTAATTTTTTTTTCTTGGACTGATACCGCTTATATGGATAAACCTTTTGAGTATGCTTTCTTCCCAAAATAATGCATGGTTTTCCCCGCCGGGGACGTAAAGTCACATCTTATTTTTGTCGATATATGTGTTTCTAAGAGTTCGTAAGCTCACGATTCCGTTTACAGCAATATCTGAGGGATTAAAGACCCGATTCAAAATCTTTTCTTTCGTCAGATCTATTGTTTTCCATACCGGTTGCATTGACTTTGAATAGCTTTGATCAATTTAATTTGCGTTAGGACGGATTCAAAAGACGTGCTTATTACACCCGAAAATTCGGTGTCATCTTTCTTGTTTTTCTTGATTGCGAAGCTTCCTTTTTTTTTAATTTTAGGTAACACAAACTAATTATGAGGATTAAGATTTTAACACCTTACCTTTTGAATATCTTATTTGTACATGAAATCCATTCTTTTTTCCTTTTGTGTGAACTTGAGTGTTATATCTTCATAAAATGTTTCTGCAGAGTACTTTTTCATATTTAAAAGAATATTATTTCCATTGACAAGACACCCAAGTTGCTCAAGCGTATTGTCGTTGTGTGGCTCTAAGTAATGTCTTGATTCTTTTTAATGCACAAAAGCTTCTTTACTTAGATGCAGTTGTTGATGGAAACGTTAATATTAATTCTGCTAATTTGTAGACCTCACTAAACAAAATGTCCAAATCATCCAATTTAATGTAACAAGTAATGTCTTTTACTGATTTATTTCTGTATTAATCAACAGAATAAAACACCTTCAGTTCATTTTTGAGTCGAACTGTATCAAAATTTGAACCATAAGGTTGTTTAAATTCTGACAGTAGACTTTCAGGAAAGCTTTCACAAATTTTATCAAAATAATTCGAATCCAGCAAAACCACAAAGTTAAGATATTTTTGAGACTCAAACCTCAGTTATGTTTGAGTCACTAGAGTATCCAAAATTTTATTAAAATCACATAGGTATTCGGAACGATCGTCATCATTTCTCTGT
The DNA here is from genome assembly GCA_039090855.1 of Macrothele yani. NCBI lineage: Eukaryota > Metazoa > Arthropoda > Arachnida > Araneae > Macrothelidae > Macrothele > Macrothele yani. Next base: position 75,135,524 of record CM077017.1, on the reverse strand, counting down.
CGTTTTCGTCTTGGTCTATTTTCCTATTTTTATCATGACTTCTGGTTTCTGTCCACACTTGACTAAATCTCCATCTCTAATATTTTTTGTATAGTCTTGTAGAACTCATTAACTTTCTTCGTATAGTAACCAATGTCCATGCTTTTATTTTTGCAATATATTAAATAAAACATCATAAAACATGAATTTTTTTGGAACAAAATAAGAAAAAATATTTAGTGTTGAACTTAGATAGAAAACGAATAAAGCTTGAAGCAGTGTTCACTTCTTCATCTGTTCAGTCACCAGGCTCATCTTCGATTGATAAAAAAAATTGATAAGATGTACCCAGTGATCTTTAACGTTGTTCACAAGTCGTGACGAAAAATTCCAGCCGCCCCGGTGGCGCAGTGGTCTAAGCGATGGCCTCTGATCATTCGTCCGAATGGGGTCCGGGTTCGATTCCCGGTGAGGCATGGATGTTGTGTTTGTCTTACGGCACTGGCTCTCTCCCTTCCCTGGAACCAGTGACCCTAAATTAGGGACGGGCGACTGCTTATAGCCCATTTGAGTTGCTCACGGTGGTCGTTAAACCTCCAATAAAAAAAAAAAAAAAATTCCACCTTGTTGGTGCTATTCCCGGAAGTTTCCTTTGCACAAAAATTTTTAAAGCATTTTTTTGATTCAAGGTTTAACGACCACCACGAGTCATTTGCACCAGCCTTACCTAGTAGCATAACTTGAGGAGTGAGTTTATTTCACTTGGAAATCAAACTTTTTTACAAAACTTGGCATCAGCTTCCTATCCAAAATAATTGTTCTGATGAATCCATCTCTTGCAAGAAGGCCGCACACATGAGCAGAAGAATCTGTTACAATCTTAACCATCCTCTCTACTGCCAGAGAATGACAGGGAATTTTTGTGAATTAGTGGCAAGAACTTCGATATTTATCCGACTGTAGTAATTCCAGAAGCTCATCGTCTTTCCATTTCCGTGTGATGGGAGGCTCAGTCAAATTACACTCTTGCTAGTCGATTAGGTCGAGGTAATCATTGCTCTGGAAATTCAGCTTAGGAATCCGAAACTTCTTAATGGTAGTTGTTTGTTCGGAAGATTTCCTGGCCTTCATGATACGTCGAACAGCAAGCTCACGGACATACCTTTTGCCGTCAAACAACATTGCAGCGAGCAAGTTTTCTGCATGGGCAAACAACGCGTTGTCTTGGACGACTCATTTTACAATATCCTTTAAATTATCTGGAAGACGCTGAAACCTAAATATAAAAAGCTGAAAATTTCTTGGACCATCTTTACAGGTACCGTTACATTTGATCGTGAACCACGATGGTGCATATGCTTTCATTATGAAGGTGGCTAATGAGACAAGTTGTGGTGTTGGATCACTAGTTCCAACATACAAACGCAGAATGCGATTTGCGAGGGTGAGCCAACGAGAATGTGCAAGTGCTCCATGATCCCGATTTGCCAGATCTTGTGGGCAATAACCTGCATAGACTGCCTTACAAATTTCCCACAAATAAAGTTGATCCGAGCTAAGATCTCCATAGTTAATGTCGGACTGAAGCGAAAATTCAATTTTCTGGAAATTAACGATAGGAAGGTTTGCGCGTCTTCAGGAACTTTCCAATCAATCTACTAAATCCTCTTCGACCTGATGTTTTCCTATCAATTGCTTCAGTGAGGCGGCGTAGAGGCAGTTCATTAAAATGAAGTTGACATATAATCCAGTGTACGGGAGAATTGAGCTTCTCTTCAAGGCGCCTAATTACACCTGCATTTGTGCCGGGATTAGTCACTTTCCCGTCATTTCCAATAATGACTTAACTCCGACAAGTCAAATGCCTTCTAGTTCATTAAGCTGAAGATACCGTCTGACTCTTGCACTCTTGCTCTTCGGTGCAAAATGTCCCAAATGGACTGAACCCGGTTCTTCAACAAGTGCGATATGCTCCTCCCATTATTTTCGCTTGTGCCTCTTGCCGTCATCAGTCTGTGTATTCGTAAGAGTTTCATCCCTTCTTCCGTCCAAAACTAAAGCTACAATCTTGCGACCAGTCAAGTATACCTCATCTTGAATTGTTTGACGGGTCTTTTTCCTTTCTCGTCGTACTTTATGCCGGTCAATAACAGATACATTACATTCTTTCGAATGAACCGGTTCACTTACATCACGAAGCACCGCCGACGCAAGATCATCTGCCGCTCGGTCGCTGATGCCTCGCCTATTGCACTTTCTAGGAAATGCAGACAGTGTCATCTGACGCCTAGGTTTCTAAAAACGACGTGGAGTGAAATAGTAATCTTTCTCCGAGGCCAACAAATGACTAGAAACCGGCTCGTCTGGTTTTCCTGCAGAATTAGTATTTGTATCCTCTTCTGACTGATCATCTTCGACTCGCAGGGCCGATTTCAGTGATCCAGTTTTCTGAAATTTCCTACGGACATGCTCTTCCCTATCACTCCTTCGAGCTAATCTTTTCTTCAGTACACTGGAGGTTTTTGCGTCAAGCCTACCTACTATCATGCTTCTGTTTGTTCCCTGGTCCATCAGAAAGTCTCGCTCTTTCACAGGTACCTTTTTTGCAGAGCTGCATTTGCAGGTTCTAAAACATTTGCACTTGCATGAGAATATGTCAAAGATACGTTCCGAATCTGTACGAAATTGTTCAATCTTCTTTCGGTAGGTTTCATCCATTCTTGCAGCGTGTTTTTTCAGTTTTCGGATTTCAGTGTTCTATGCGGTAATACGATTTGCAACAGATTTGTGGAGAGATGTCAGAGAAGATGCTTTCTTACATATAATTAGCACTTTGTCCACGACGATATTTGCTATTTCTGCTGCAGCAGGCTCATAATTTGCACCTTCCTGCCTAAAAGTATCCCTCACAAGGTAGTAATGGCGCATTACATCTTCGTACGTAGGCAACACATTTTCATGCATCTCTTTATAACTCCCGAGGATAGGGCAATCAACTTTATTTCTTGTTTCAGCCATCTTAAGTAGTTGGGCGACAAAACGAAAATGCCGGTACGATCCAATCAACGTCACTAGGAGTGAAAGAAACGGTTGCATCATTATGACGCAAACCCGCCAACACTCTCTCCCAAACGGGCCTGTGTGACTGTGATGAGATGACTCAGCGAGTTCGCAAACAGAGCTCCCTTGTGAGAGAAGGGGGTGGGCTGAGATGAAAAAGGTAACAAAAACAAAGCAGAGCGCAAAACGGCGTGCTATGTTTCTGAAAATCAACAAGAGGTTTCCAGAAAGTATGAGAGGGAGGGGGGGATTGTTAATGTTAAGCCCAAATTGGTAACAATAAGGCTGCTGTCAAACTTAATGCTTACGCAACTTATCATGCCATTTTTGGCAAAAATTACATATTTTAAAGGATCTGGGGAAGCCGAAGAAATTATCTCATGTCTGCTGAACTTTTTTCCGTGTTTATACACTCACAGATGATATTAAATAACATGGTGACACAGTTTTTTTTTATATTTACAAAATGGAAAAAGCGGGTGTTTTTAAACCATTTTTCCCTATGACTTTCAAACTTCGAGGGTCTTGGGGCAGCCTAAGATATCAAATAATGTCATCCATATTTCGGGGGGTCATTTCAGAAATAAAATCGCAACTATTGCACATGGTGACGTTTCAAATTTAAAAAAAAAAAGTGTTTTTCGCTCCACCCTAATGTACGTGTTATCTGCTGATAGGACTTTATGGTTCGTTTGACGTACAACAGCACTGTGTTCTTTTGTTTGAACAGCTTATAAATATATAAGAAACCATTTTATCATAAAGCCGCATAGTATTTATTAACGTTTTTGCACCCACCGTACATACTGCCGATATTATAGTCAGTGGAAACTGAAACGAAAATTTTGGGGGATTTCACTGCTCGTCACTTCTTTATTTCTTTGCTTTTTTTAAAGTTTTGCTCAAACATTAAAGAAAAAGAAAGATCATCTCTTCCAGATGATATTTCCAAATTGACGTCATTTGCTCAACTCTTTTAAATCGGGTTACATACAAACGACCAAAAATTAATGAAAAATCTAGTTCCGCCTCACTCCCATTGCATCTAGCACAAGAAAATTAAAAAAAAAATGTCCAAAAATGCAAACATTTCTGCTAATAAATGGCTACCTCGGCGTTTAATTTAAAACATTTCAAAGGTATTTGCAAAATGTGTTCCTTTACTGCTTATTTTTTTTCATATATTAGTTGGTGAAAGTCGTAGAAATAATTTACTTTTTTCAAGACCTAATCTAATTCACTTAATATGTGAATTTAAATTTGTTCATTGTTAAAATTATGCTTATAAGCATTTTTTATTGTTGATAAAAATAGAATAAAAATGGTACACAACTGAAGAAAAATTTTTATTGAGTTTTTTTTTTTCAGCGTTTTGGAAATTTACGGGAAGAAATATCAGAAAGCATGAGTAGTCAAAACACTGTACCAGAAACTGTTTTGCAGAGCATTTCATTTTATTGCAAACTTTATAAACAGCTAATTATTTAAAATTTCGTGTTTTAATATTTGATAATTCTATGATTTTCAGAAAAAGAATATTACACTCAATATTCTTTACTGAAAGAAAAATATCGTATGACACTAATTTTCGAGATACATTACTTGTGATTTAACCGGGAATCGAGTTCTCCAGGCAACTCCAAAAAAATCAAAATATGGGCAGTGAGTCTATTTGAAAACCCTAGGGTTTTATATTTTGAAGGGATGAAGCAAAACTCCCTGGATGGATATCGTTATCTGTATCGTTGAATGAGTTTGTCAAACAATGTCTCTTTTTTTAACCTTTTGGTTTATTTCCACTCGAGTTTAGCAAAAGGCCTGATTATAATCAGTTGTAAATAGAATTATAGTTAATAGGTAAATATTCGTTAGTAAGTTTAATTTTGAATACATTTATAAATTGTTGTTTATTGTAAAAAATAACTATTGACCAATCAATTTACTTATTTCCAGTAAATTCGTTCGGAAAAAAATATTCATATATAATGAGAAGTTGGACAATGTAAAATTTCATCCCTGGGTTTAGAATATCTTTGGTATTAGAGGCTAGGCCTCTTGATTTCAGCCTCTGTGTCGGTTACACCCCTGGTTAGCTGGTCTTCGCACTGCCTTGGAGCTCCGAAAAATGGTGTGTGCATTCGTGTTCGTCTACTTGGTAAGCATTTTTTATTGGCTATATCACTTGCACAGGGCTGCCATTCTGTAGAGCATAAGTACCTAAACAAGTGGTCTCTGTACTATCTTCAAACTTTCTTAAAATTTACTCTAATTTCTTTTCAACTGCTAATTGTGCAGACACTGTCCGCAATTAGTATTCATGCTATAATACTGGGCAAACCCAAGTTCCAGTAATCATCCTACAACTTATTTATTTATTTTCAACCTAGCTGTGCAGACACTGTCCGCTGCTAATTTACTTTATTATATATTATTGGGCAGGGTGGCCCTTGTGTGGCCTTAATTTTTTTTTAATTTGTTTCCTCCCAACACAGAAATGTGTTCAGTATATAAAAAAACTAATTTTCTGAATTTTTTATGAAAATCAAAATATTTCTAAGGGTCGCTACAACCTTTATACTTCGAGATGGGTAAGAGATGGAGTTAGTACGATGAAATAGTACGAAATGGAGGTTCATAAAATTTTAAGGGTTAAAAACATAGTACACTGGTGTGCAAAAACTATGGACGAAGAGGAGAAATTAGCATAACAGCGGAACGAGCAGGCAGAACGGACCGAAAGACCACTCACGAGACAGACTAGGGTCCGGTACAGTAGGGCATGCGCATATATGAAGCATGACGTAGGGGGGCGGAGGAGTGCCGGAAGAGTATAAAGCCCACGGGCGGTGTACGCTCAGCAATTCGGTGAAAGCTATTGCACGGTGTACATCGGTTTGAACTACGTCGAGTTGCTGCCATCGTGTGATATGGCCAACAGGCAATCCAGTAGACGACATCTGTATGACTTTACCCGAGGTCGCGTCGTTGGAAAGTCAGAAGAAGGTCGAAGTGTGACTAGTGCGGCCTAGGAGTTCGGGATCGTTCACAGCATCGTTTCACGAGCTCGGAGAACATTTCAAACGACAGGAACAGCTATCCAAAAGTTTAGGAGTGGTCGTCCACGAGCAACCACGACGGCGGACGACAAGTATATTGTCCTAAAGGCGAGAAGAGACAGACGGCAGACAGCGGGGGAAATCGCAAGGCGCATGCGACAGACAACTGGACGTCCGTTATCTCGTTTTACCGTGGCCAGGAGGCAGCACAAAGGTGGTCTATTTGCACGACGCCCAGTACGGTGTGTGCCATTAACGCCTGTGCATCGGATACGGTGGTTTCTGTGGTGCCAGGAACACAAGAACTGGACACATCAGCAATGGGGTCGAGTTCTGTTTACGTATGAGAGCCGATTTAGTCTTACGAGCGATTCTGGACGTATACACATCTGGAGAGAGCAAGGAACACGCAATCACACCTCCAACATAATCGAAAGGGACCGGTTTGGAGGTGGCGGAGTTCTCGTTTGGGGCGGTATCATGCTTGGTAGCCGTACTTACCTCCACATCTTCCAAGGAGGTTCAGTCTCTGGTGTCCGCTATTGTACCGAGGTTCTCCTGCCTCACGTGCGTCTGCTTAGAAGTGCTGTCGGTCCTGAGTTTCTCTTCATAGACGACAACGCTACACCTCATCGTACAGTGGCTGTCGCAGAGCTGTTGGAGAGTGAAGATATTAAACGCATGGATTGGCCCGCAAGGTCCCCGGACCTAAACCCAATCGAACATGTGAGGTACCTTCTCGGGAGACGCTTGGCAGCTCGTCACCAGCCGCCAGCAACGATTCCGCAGCTGCGATTGGAGCTACAAGAGGAATGGGCCGCGATGCTTCAACAGCTCTTTAACAACCTCGTCCTCACCATGGACAGACGTTGTAAATCCTGCAACGCAGTCAGGGGTGATCATATTCCTACTAAAGACTGGATTTTTCTTGGCAGCCGCCTGTCACATGGACGTTTCTGTCTTCTGTCCAGTTGTGCTCAAAGCTACCTCTTCAATAAAGTGGGCCGCCCCGGTGGCGCAGTGGTCTAAGGCGTTGGCCTCTGATCAATCGTTCGTAAGGGGTCCGGGTTCGAATCCCGTCAGGCATGGATGTTGTGCTCTTCTTACGGCACTGGCTCTCTTTTCTTCCCTGGAACCAGTGACCCTAAATTAGGGACGGGCGACTGCTTATAGCCCATTGAGTTGCTCACGGTGGTCGTTAAACCTCCAATTAAAAAAAAAATAAAAAAAATAATAATAAAGTGCCTTTTCATCCTTTGGATTCCTTGTTTGGACGGTTTTGCTCACTTGTCCCATATTCTTACATCTTGAGGATCTTATGGTATGATTTGAGTCGATGTGGAGCACTTCTGCCCGACGTTACATTCGAAAAACCGACTCGTCCTTAATTTTTGCACGCCAGTGTATATATTTTGGTTAGTAATATACAATTGGCTTATAATACGAAACTACTGCATTAACTAATAACAGAAACCCCAAAAAAGAACAGTAGTACTTCATTACTTAAATTCAGCACCAAGAAAGACCCAGACTTTATTCCTGTGTTTGTTGCTGTTGTATCAAAGCTGATACACTTCACTTTATCACAAATTCCCCACTTCCCTGATGTATCATGCACGTCCGATGCAATTATTTCTCCTTTTACTGAGAATAATTTTGGTACCCCTAATAACTGATCCACACCGTCTCCAGATACCAAAATGGTAAGACTGTCAACAGTTTCGTATCCAACTATATTTTCAAGCAATACTTTGACGATGTTTCCTTCTTTTACGGATAATTGAATTTACATTGGAAAGAGATGGATCTAGTCCAAGATTCCATATTGTAAGAGGTATTAAAACCGCCTGTCGATTGCCTACCTTTGCAACATCAAGACTAGCAGATAAATTAGTATACAGTACTTGTTTTCTTCTCTTTTAATGGGTTTCTCTCCTGAAGTGAAATGCCCTTCAGAAACCGTACAAGGACATTCTTTTTCCTCAGATTCCGAATCAGGTGAAGAAAAAAGAATAACCTTTTCCTTCATGGTTCTTATCTCTTCAAATTCCCTTTGTTTCCTTTTTCTGAAATGTTGTTCTCGTTTTTGAAAATTCTGTTCTTTTTTTTTTGTTAGCACAAAGTCAACACTTTTTAATTTCCTCGTCGTCCTTTCTCTCGTTGAGCCATTAGAAACAATTTGTTTTCTTCAGTCGTGATAATTTCTAAAGCTTTACCGTGTGCTATTTCAAAAGATCTTCCAACTTTTCTTTCCAAAGATTTTCCTCCTAAATCAAAGCATCTGAATGATTGGCTTTATGTTCTTTATTCTTTCTCAAACCTTGCCTTTTTTTAAAAAAATCAACTTTCTTAACATTATGATCTTTTCGTTTAGTGGGAATTCGAGCCTTTCCCACATCTCTAAAATATTACATGCAGTTGATTCCGGAGATTTCCTAACAAATAGTTTCAAATCAAGTTTATAAAGAAAAAAATAATGCCATTTCCTCACTAATTAACAGAAGCTTCGAAGGATGAAGAGATGACGAAATTGGCCAATTAACCATATTTCTGTACTTCTAGTAGAAATAGAACTTTCATAAGTTTTATTTGTGTTTGATGCCATTTAATATTATGTTGTAAATTGCTAGAATTGCAAAAACGTTCTTACTAGAGCTCTGAAAAATACATCCACTCTGTGAAACAGTCAGCGACTAATTGACATAATTGGATAATGCTACAGTGCCATCTAGTGGTTTGACTGCAGTGCCACCTGGTGGCTTGACTGCAGTGCCACCTTGTGGTCGCCTAGCGGAACATGTGTTTGACTGTGTTGCCAGCTCGTGGGCTACTACAGTACCATCTGAGGTGCAATGCAATTACCACACAGATTCATGGAATGAGTAATACAGTAATACTTTCGACCCTGGTAGCGACCTCTAAATCTAATCCGATTCGGAAAAAAAATAACTGATTTTGTTTTCTCACATGATGAAACATTTTGAGCAATTGGGAGAAAGAAATTCCAAACTTCAAAAATAAGGCCTACTTTAATGGCAGACAATGTCTCCAGTCACTTTTGAAGCATAGAAAAGGAATTATCGTACTTATCTAGGACTCCACTATGATAAGTTATAAAGCAAATTAGGGCCCTTTTCAGGCCTGTATTGAGTCAGTAAATTTAAAAAGGATACCAGCCGTACACTCATGTTGAAAACAAAACCTAGAAGGTTTTTCTTACGTAATTTCAAAAAAAAAACTCTTGCTGAAACGATACTAGCAGTATTGAGTATTTCAACAATTTGTGCTATGACCTTCATGTGTTAAAAATTACTTGTTTTTAGTTTCTCTAGTAGTTTTTGGTGAGTTATTGTTGGTCAAAAATGTTCAGATCTGTTTCGAAGCTGCTTCCATTATGCTAAATTTTCTTTTCATTCCATTTATTTTTGGTTAGGTTCTTCTTGGTGTCAAAATGAAAACTGGCTGTATAGCTTTCAAAAATGAATGTCCACAAAATGTGTGAATGTCATGTGTGAATGTGAATTCATCTGTCCACAAAATGTTCGCTAGATACTATAATAGGTTCATTGAACCATGAAATGACGAGCTGATGAAGAAACAGCACTACTATGGCAGTGTAATATGAACACAAGATCTGAAAATAATAGACTCAGAATGAGTTGTAGACATTTAATAGTACTCACCACACAATCAACTTACACAAATCATTAAGTGCAGCCATGTGCTGTTGACATAGAAGCCCTCAGCTCTTACATTACTAGAAAGAAACATACCTATCAAAGTTAAGAGTATTCCAAATGTCCATCATTTGTTACAATGTGTTCCTGGATGTGACTTACATAGTAGGTATCAAGAATATCAGTTAACTTTCAGCACTGGTAACTATCCTGCAATAACCTTCTCTTGCAGCACACCTGCAAGGGTTGATGTGTCATATACCTTAGATTTCAGGTAACCTCAACAGGAAAAAAATCCAGGGGGTTAGGTCTGGTGACTCGAGCTGCCATAGCCCTAGATGCGTCAGTGGAATGTGGCGGTGAGAAAGTTGCTGATCGATGCTGTGCAATGTGTGCCATTCCACATATGAGACTGTACATGAAACATCATCCAAAAAGTTTGGTATGGTACCATGGAGCAGTTGTAGATATTGTAGTCCAGTGAGAGAACCTTGGAAGAACACTGATCTGACAAATGTGTTATTCCAGATGCCACACCAGACATTAAACCACCAACATACCTGGACTTACTTGTAACCACCATTGATCATCCATGCTAATGCGATAGTGATTGTGCCTGTTGTGATTGTGGTCATGTGTGAATGTGAATTCATCTGTCCACAAAATGTTCGCTAGAAACTATAATAGGTTCATTGACTTCTAACTGATTGAGGACATAATTACACCAGTCTGTATGGCACTGATGATCACCAGGATACATGGCCTGCTGGGGTACGCTGTCGTATGGGTAAAACCCATGATTCGTAGTATCTTCCATGCACATCTAGGTGATCTAGCCATCAGGCCACAGCGAGTTCTCGTACACTATATGACGGGTGGGCAAGTGCAAAGGACATAGAGCATTGCCAAGTCATAGTGTTACTTGTTTGGCAGAGATGTTATGTTGTACGAGGCGGGTGCGATCGTGGAAGGTGTAGGATAAGGACCACCAGGAAAATGCTACGAGTATAGCCGAGCAGCTGTATGTGCATTTCACCAACACTCTCCATATATCAACACTATCTCAGACCACTGTTCAGAAGTGTACTCCATTGTACATACAGTTGTCATTCAATGAAGTCATGTTACCTTATTTCACCTGCATAGAAAACCTTAAATAATATGCATTCACTGTGTGTCATCACTAAATTAGCATTCCACACATGTACGGAAGTCACAGTATTTTGCTTACTTGCACACAGGGTAATAATACCTAGGATCAACATGCTGCAGGGCTTTGCTTTTTAATTTGGTGGAGCGACAGATAAAATTTAAAACTTTGATATTTGACAAAAATATTGCAAAAAAAGGCAACACTTTTTTTATACATCTCTTAGTTTTTTAATTCCTTTCATAAATGTTTCATGTCATTATTTATTGTGTTAAAATGTGCACTCCACAGTCAGGTTATCCTTGCCACGAGCAAATAAGAGTTTCAGAGGGATAAAAGTTTGCAGGATGCCCATGAATCTTCAAGAAACTGAGTTTAAGCACTCTTCAAAGCGTAAAGCTCTGTTGTACTTCAAAAGATATACAACAAAAGCTCGATAAAATATGCAGTTTCCGCATGTTAATGATTTTTTTGTATAAATAAGAAATTTTTGTCACGTCATTATATAAATATAAGAACTTACTTGGTTGTGCAAACCTTTGAAATTGAATATACATATGTTACATATAGCGTCAGGTGCCCACTTCACTGGCTATTTCTTAGGTGGTTTCAGCAAACAAAAAATCTATGGATATGTGCTTAGCCACTACGAAGAAAGAAAAAAAAAGAGAGAGAAGTAGAAAGAAAAAACTCTGCCAAGATTAATTTTGTTAAAAAAAGAACATCAATTTCGATGGACGACGACTGAATAAATAAATTAAAAAACAGTCCGATTCAGTTAGGTTGAGGCTCTGGTACCGCCAGGCCTCAACGGCACCAGTTTTTTGCTCCAATCCCTAGACAGCATTCTGATGACACTGTACTCCCATATACTGTAAATACACTTCCATACCTTGCAATCCCCACTGTGCAGTCTAATTCATCTATTCATTGGCCCTCACCTTTTATGACCAATCTGTAGCAAACACATGGTGCTCCCAAACTTCACAATTGACATTTTGTGCTATTTGTCATAGTTTCGGAGTTGGGGAACAAACTTCAAGATGAATGAAATGCTTACATGCCATGCTTTGTTTTCCTGAAGTATGGCTACATTATGATGAACAGTAAGATAGGAATATCATTTATAATGTAATTTAAAAGTACAATTGATATACGTAACTATCATTTTTAACAGAATACAAAGGGTGCTATCCGACATAGTTTGCCAAATTGAAACAGACCAGTTGTAGTCTATGCCAGTACACTTTCAAAATACATAGTGTTAATGTTCTGAAGTTACTGTAATTAAAACGGTAGTTACAAAGCCATTACAGCTTAAATGTCATGTACTTAGTAGCATCTGGGATATTTGCCAGATTTAAATATTAATATGAATCAGTGATTAGAAGTAATGCTGTTACTGAAATATATTTTTAAGCAACAGCATTACTTCTAATCAATAACAGCACAGTAATTTTCTCTGGATTTTGAACACAATGGAGGATGTGTTTTTCCTTAGACCATGAATATGGTAGACACAGCTGCTCCCGTTCACGCAGTGTTGAGAGAACGGCACAAACATGTCAAGCGTGTTAGTCACGTGATGTGTGTCAAGATTTTTTTTTTTTTTTGATTGGAGGTTTAACGACCACCGTGAGCAACTCAATGGGCTATAAGCAGTCGCCCGTCCCTAATTTAGGGTCACTGGTTAAAGGGAAGGGAGAGAGCCAGTGCCGTAAGACAAACACAACATCCATGCCTCGCCGGGATTCGAACCCGGACCCCTTACGGACGAATGATCAGAGGCCATCGCTTAGACCACTGCGCCACCGGGGCGGCTGTGTCAAGATTGCTCTGAGGGAGCAGGTAATGGCGATGATCAACAGCATTTACCTTAGACCATGAATAAGGCTAAGGAAATTGCACGGTGTCAATATAATTTTATAAAGTTTATCTTCATAAAAAATCATAGCGATGAACTATCTTCATAAAAAATCAAGTGGGTTTTTTTCTACCCACTAGTTCGTGTGGTACAAATTTTTAAAGTTTTTTTTTTTGATTGGAGGTTTAACGACCACCGTGAGCAACTCAATGGGCTATAAGCAGTCGCCCGTCCCTAATTTAGGGTCACTGGTTCCAGGGAAGGGAGAGAGCCAGTGCCGTAAGACAAACACAACATCCATGCTTGACCGGGATTCGAACCCGGACCCCTTACGGACGAATGATCAGAGGCCAACGCCTTAGACCACTGCGTCACCGGGGCGGCTTTTTAAAGTTCAGTCACTTTGGTTGGTGCTCTCGCTCAAGTGTTAGTTTACATATTTTTATGCATTTTTGCTGCCTCCCCCTACAACGCAGGATTTGTTTAGCAAAATAACCATTAATCTTTGCACCTTCAGCTTTCATTGTGTGTACTTTTTGTTGCTATAGAGTGCTTATATAATATCCTATGATTTTTTTAAGTTGTCCCACAACGTGTATATTCTCCCTATTGGAGTGTGAAAAGTGACCTCATTTTTTACCCACCACCCTCACTCCCATTTAAATTGTGCGTAGTGTTCCACAACAAAAGTATTTTTCTCTCATTGAAGACAGTATAAGTGTTCTTCTGTGAAAACTTTGTGTTGATAAGTCAATTATTTTTGGGGTTATGAGTGTGTGAAAAATTTCCGAGGTCCACGATAAATGGAGAAATTGTTTACTGTCAACATATCGAGATGTAGGAAATATTAGAAACACATATACATACATTCAAATGTACACATATTTTAATATATAGAAATACCCCAATTTTCAGGCTAACATCCACAGCATATATGTTATAAAAATGAGATATTTTGCCAAATGGCAGCCCTCATCGTGATCTTTTTTTTTTTTTTTGGAAGGGGGGGGCGAAGATGGTGTTTATGTTTTTTTTAATTTTGATAATACACATCAGTTTTCTAATTGCTTTCTAAAACAGAAAATCAATAATTATCAAGGGGTACACAAAGTCTTGCATAGCACTTATTGCTAATCAAAAAATAAATCAGAAGCTGCACATCCCTAAATTATAAATTTTGGACGATTCCTTTTTACGACGACTGAGACCACTTACCATTTATTTTTTTACCCTGTTTAGATACTTAATCCATGAATATAACGTTGGTCTTATGTTGGGGCCGATTCTTCTTTTTTGTAAGACTTGTAATGTGTTTGAATTACACATTATTTTTTATGTGTGACCTGCATTTCAACCTTTTTATACAGTGGGAACTTATATGTTAAATTAAATCATGATTTTCCTAATTTTTTCCCTTTGGAATAACAAAGTAATCCCGCTACCTTTCAAACAGTACAAAACAGCACTATTATTCAAGGTCTATAAATCGCATATCTACTACATCTATATCTTCGGATAACAAACATTACCACATGTAAGCAGCATTTCATCATAAAATGTAGTATAAAATGTAAACGATCTTATCTTCTATTCAAATCTTTGCTGACATACAATAGCACAACATCTCCACCCCATGGTACAAATGTATTTCATAATTTCCTTCAACAACAGAAATTAAAATCGTTCACTTAACTTCAAGTAATCTAGAATGATTTTCAGTACAGTTACGAACTACGCACCGTGAAAGCCGGTGGTTGACACACATCACGTGAATACCCTCTGGAGGTGTTTGGGCCGCCTTCGGAGCTCCTAGCTCTGTCTACCTATATTCATGGTCTAAGTGTTTTTCGTGTGTGTGTATGTGGGAGGAGGGGGGGGTATGAAGATTTTCCGGAACAATAAGGGGCTACCTATAGAGCCCTGTAGTTTTACTTCTTCATGTAATTTTTGGAACAGAAGTACATAACTCAAGGTTATCAATCAGCCAATCAGGATTAACACTAACATGGAGTGTGGACCGATGCATGAATATACATTTTATTGCAATAAAAGTATTCGGTGGTAAAATATAGTTACACGCTTAAGGTTAATAAAACTATAAGACTTTAGTGATCATTACTGGATATGGTTGCATACAAATAGATAACTCAGTGTCCTACACCGTAAGAATGCAATACGGACTTACATAGCTACAGGCATTTATTTGCATGTTTTCTTTAGCTGATACTCAGTGGCGTATCTAGGGTCCGACACCTGGGCTCTCCCCCCCCCCCCGGCATTCCCAGTACTGTTTTTTTTAATTGCGGTTTATTTTTCAGTTGTAAGGTAATAGAAGTAACCCTTTTTCTAAATTTTAGGTACATGCTACTGCTGCCATATCCGATACAAACTGATTATAAGGATTAGGATTTGAACACTTATTGGTGCAAGAACTCCATTCTTTTTCTGAATACTGTATTTGTACATGAACTCCATTCTTTTTTCCTTTTCTGTGGACTTCAGTGTTACGTTTTCAAAAAGTTTCTTCCGAGTACTTTTTCATATTTAAAAAGATTTTTTTTTCTATTGACATAACAGCCAAGTTGCTGAAATGTACGTGGCTCTAAGATATATCTTGATTCTTTTTAATGCAGAAAAACTTCTTTGGAATAACAAAGTAATCCCGCTACCTTTCAAACAGTAAAAAACAGCACTATTATTCAAGGTCTATAAATCGCATATCTACTACATCTATATCTTCGGATAACAAACATTACCACATGTAAGCAGCATTTCATCATAAAATGTAAACGATCTTATCTTCTATTCAAATCTTTGCTGACATACAATAGCACAACATCTCCATGGTACAAATGTATTTCATAATTTCCTTCAACAACAGAAATTAAAATCGTTCACTTAACTTCAAGTAATCTAGAATGATTTTCAGTACAGTTACGAACTACGCACCGTGAAAGCCGGTGTATAACGAAGTGAATTTCTCCGTCATTTTTCTATCCGCGCCAGGATTCGAACCCAGTCCCCTCATTCCGGAATAGGTTGCTCTACCAATTGAGCTACGCGGACATTTTATTCTGATTCCTATCTGCCTTTATGTCGTGTGCGTCCTTCTGGCAGGTACGTCACATCTCCTGGTACGTTACAGGTGGTTGACACACATCACGTGAATACCCTCTGGGCCGC
This sequence comes from Macrothele yani, assembly GCA_039090855.1. Taxonomy (NCBI): domain Eukaryota; kingdom Metazoa; phylum Arthropoda; class Arachnida; order Araneae; family Macrothelidae; genus Macrothele; species Macrothele yani. Next base: position 75,119,555 of record CM077017.1, on the reverse strand, counting down.
CCCCGTGGCGCAGTGGTCTAAGGCGCTGGCCTCTGATCATTCGTCCGTAAGGGGTCCGGGTTCGAATCCCGGTCAGGCATGGATGTTGTGTTTGTCTTACGGCACTGGCTCTCTCCCTTCCCTGGAACCAGTGACCCTAAATTAGGGACGGGCGACTGCTTATAGCCCATTGAGTTGCTCACGGTGGTCGTTAAACCTCCAATCAAAAAAAAAAAAAAAAAAAAAAAAAAGAATACCCTCTGGAGGTGTTTGGGCCACCTTCGGAGCTCCTAGCTCTGTCTACCTATATTCATGGTCTAAGTGTTTTTCGTGTGTGTGTATGTGGGAGGAGGGGGGGGGGTTATGAAGATTTTCCGGAACAATAAGGGGCTACCTATAGAGCCCTGTAGTTTTACTTCTTCATGTAATTTTTGGAACAGAAGTACATAATTCAAGGTTATCAATCAGCCAATCAGGATTAACACTAACATGGAGTGTGGACCGATGCATGAATATACATTTTATTGCAATAAAAGTATTCGGTGGTAAAATATAGTTACACGCTTAAGGTTAATAAAACTATAAGACTTTAGTGATCATTACTGGATATGGTTGCATACAAATAGATAACTCAGTGTCCTACACCGTAAGAATGCAATACGGACTTACATAGCTACAGGCATTTATTTGCATGTTTTCTTTAGCTGATACTCAGTGGCGTATCTTGGGTCCGACACCTGGGCTCTCCCTCCCCCCCCTGGCATTCCCAGTACTGTTTTTTTTTAATTGCGGTTTATTTTTCAGTTGTAAGGTAATAGAAGTAACCCTTTTTTCTAAATTTTAGGTACATGCTACTGCTGACATATCCGATACAAACTGATTATAAGGATTAGGATTTGAAGACTTATTGGTGCAAGAACTCCATTCTTTTTCTGAATACTGTATTTGTATATGAACTCCATTCTTTTTTTCCTTTTCTGTGGACTTCAGTGTTACGTTTTCAAAAAAGTTTCTTCCGAGTACTTTTTCATATTTAAAAAGATTTTTTTTTCTATTGACATAACAGCCAAGTTGCTGAAATGTACGTGGCTCTAAGATATATCTTGATTCTTTTTAATGCAGAAAAACTTCTTTCGGCAGTTGCTGATGGAAACTTTTCCATTAGGTCTGCTGATTTGTACACCACGCTAAACACAATGTCCAACAATTTATTCATCTTTATGTAACAAGAAATGTCTCTTACTGATTTCTTTTTGTATTCATCAAGGGAATCAAAACACCTTCAATTGATTTTTTAGTCAAGCTGTATCAAAATTTGAAGCATAGAGTTCTTTAAGTTCTAATACTAGATGTTTAGAAAAGCTTTCAAAAAATTTATCAAAACAGTTTGAATCCAACAAAGCCACGCCGCCCCGGTGGCGCAGTGGTCTAAGCAATGGCCTCTGATCATTCGTCCGAACGGGGTCCGGGTTCGAATCCCGGTCAGGCATGGATGTTGTGTTTGTCTTTCGGCACTGGTTCTATCCCTTCCCTGGAACCAGTGACCCTAAATTAGGGACGGGCGACTGCTTATAGCCCATTGAGTTGCTCACGGTGGTCGTTAAACCTCCAATCAAAAAAAAAAAAAAACAAAGCCACGGATTTAAGATACAATACTACTGATTTTAATTTATTGACACTTCACACAAACTGAAACAACTCTCGCGAAACACATACTATTATCGGCGGGAGCAAGTGAGTGACTAATGTGTAGTCCAAGTCTTCTCTTTTCTGAGCGAACCGTTCTCCGGGTTCGAATCCCGGTCAGGCATGGATGTTGTGTTTGTCTTATGGCACTGGCTCTCTCCCTTCCCTGGAACCAGTGACCCTAAATTAGGGACGGGCGACTGCTTATAGCCCATTGAGTTGCTCACGGTGGTCGTTAAACCTAAAATCAAAAAAAAAAAAAAAAAAAAAAGTTTGTCCTAAAGAAAAATCTGAATCTTTGGGTTAATTAATTTTTTTTTCATAAAATTATAACTAGCAGCTGCAGCATGCCACTTCATTACCTAGTAGTTATACCACTGGTGCAGCATTGCTACAAATAGAAATATGTAAGTATTTCTTGATATATCGAGATTCTTTTTATTGGAGGTTTAACGACCACCGTGAGCAACTCAATGGGCTATAAGCAGTTGCCCGTCCCTAATTTAGGGCCACTGGTTCCAGGGAAGGGAGAGAGCCAGTGCCGTAAGATAAACACAACATCCATGCCTCACCGGGATTCGAACCCGGACCCCTTTCGGACGAATGATCAGAGGCCATTGCTTAGACCACTGCGCCACCGGGGCAGCATATATATATCGAGATGGAAAAACATGAAAATTATGCATATAAAGATCTCCAGAATTTGTACATTTTTTTTTTTGATTGAAGGTTTAACGACCACCGTGAGAAACTCAATGGGCTATAAGCAGTCGCCCGTCCCTAATTTAGGGTCAATGACTCCAGGGAAGGGAGAGAGCTAGTGCCGTAAGACAAACACAACATCCATGCCTCACCGGGATTCGAACCCTGACCCCTTTCGGACGAATGATCAGAGGCCATCGCTTAGACCACTGCGCCACCGGGGCGGCTATTTGTATCTTTAACTTAACCTAAAGGTACCAAATGTAGCTACTTTTCAAAAAACGTAGTTGTAGCTGTAGCAAGGTACTTTCCAAGAATGTGATTGTAGCAGTAGTTAGTTACTTCTAAAAAGTGGTTTTTCAATTACTAGTATATATATACAATATGCAAGACATGAATACGAAGTCTTCATCCACACATATGAGATTAGACTGATGGGGCCTAGAGTTAAGTGCTTGTAATTTCTTCGCACCGCTTACCTCCGCAAATTTGCACATATTTTAAACCTTTTTAATCAGTAAAAAACTCATTTATGTTTCTAAACTGCCCCAAAAGACGCGTACGGTATGGCGAAAATACATGCTGTCTCCTATACTAATTTAAAAATTCTTTATTGGCACCTACTCAAACATATTTACCGCTTCGCCTGTGTAAACATTTATCACAATTCACAACAGAGCAAATCTCATAAAAACAACCTACAGAACAGAACACTACGCTATCTAATGACAATAATTTAAAGTGCAACAGAATTTTCCGTGCAGCTGAACAGGAAGACATCAATCATCAAATTCCTACCCAAAGAAGACCGCTCCCTTCCAATCGTTCGGACCATTCACAGAAGGTGCGTCTACCTAGTCTGTGGGCTATATTCACGCTATGCGTGAATATAACTTCAGCCCAGCTCTGATGGGGTAGTTGCAAAAATGACTACGCTGCCCCAGGTGGCGCAGTGGTCTAAGCGATGGCCTCTGATCATTCGTCCGAAAGGGGTCCGGGTTCGAATCCCGGTGAGGCATGGATGTTGTGTTTGTCTTACAGCACTGGCTCTCTCCCTTCCCTGGAACCAGTGACCCTAAATTAGGGACGGGCGACTGCTTATAGCCCATTGAGTTGTTCACGGTGGTCGTTAAACCTCCAATCAAAAGAAAAATGGCTACGTCACCAGCAGAAAAAAATTAATTAAAAAAATGAAAATTTTTAATTTTCACCATTCCTTCATGGTGTGCGTATATATATAGAGAGAGAGAAAAAATGTCAACATTCCTTCATGGTGTGTGTATGCAAACAATTAAAAAAAAAAAACCTAAAAAAAAAAAGAAAAGGTAGAAGAATATCAGAACCCAGTCACCAAGCTGTATTCTCCTTTTGATGAGGGCAAAAACTAAAAAACAGTAACTCATGAAAGTGTGAGATTATAAAAGGAGACATGTACAAATTTGTAATGTAAAGCATGATGAAAATAATCACTTTTAGCTTCTTCAGGGTCAAACAGAAATGCTCTTTGCCGCCCCGGTGGCGCAGTGGTCTAAGGCGCTGGCCTCTGTTCATTCGTCCGTAAGGGGTCCGGGTTCGAATCCCGGTCAAGCATGGATGTTGTGTTTGTCTTACGGCACTGGCTCTCTCCCTTCCCTGGAACCAGTGACCCTAAATTAGGGACGGGCGACTGCTTATAGCCCATTGAGTTGCTCACGGTGGTCGTTAAACCTCCAATAAAAAAAAATAAAAAAAAAAAAAAATGCTCCTTCTCTCATTTCTACAAAGACCTGAAAGTGGGTTTCTGCTATATTATTATACATCTGCTTAAGAGCACCAAAAACAAATTTAGTAAGTTAATAAAAACCTTGAACATTAAATTTTACTAAACCTCTGAACTACTAAAACAACCAGCTACCACATATGCTGGTAAAAAAGGTTTAAAGTGAAAACCACGTTCTTAAATTTTGAGCAAAATTGGCTTATTAAACATTACAGGAAAAAAATAGTTTTGAAAAAAAAAAGGACATATAATAACATTTAACTCTCTCTCTCTCTCTCTCTCTTGGTTTTCTTGCGCTTAAATTTTTGTTTTCTTTTTTTTTAGCCTGCTTACGTGTTATATACATACACACCATGAAAGAATGTTGAACATTTTTTCAAGAGTGAATGTATGAAGAGAGAGAGAATAGTTTTCGTGTTGTTCCTAGTACGGAAGTGATTGATATAGCTGCGATACGTATCGCCGCCTTTGGTGGCATTTTTTGATGAAGTAAATTTCAGAAGTAATTTAAGTATCAGTGTTTAACCTTAATTTTTGTAGCTGTTTTATTTGTAGTGGCTTGGCTACCAATTTCGTTATTCAGTAAGTATAAAAATGTGAGTTCACATATATGCAAATAAATTTGAAAATGTTGCGCTTCAAGGAAGATAAATGCGCCGCCCCGGTGGCGCAGTGGTCTAAGCGATGGCCTCTCATCATTCGTCCGAAAGGGGTCCGGGTTCGAATCCCGGTGAGGCATGGATGTTGTGTTTGTCTTATGGAACTGGCTCTCTCCCTCCCTGAAACCAGTGACCCTAAATTAGGGACGGGTGACTGCTTATAGCCTATTGAGTTGCTGACGGTGGTCGTTAAACCTCCAATCCAATCCAAAAGATAAATGCTTTGATTTTATGAGATTGAGCTGTTTTATTTCGTTATTCTTATAATAAGTGTGATTATCACGATCGTTTCGTATGCCGTAACCCTACGCCAAAAGACACTGGAAGCTGCCAGCCGCCCCGGTGGCGCAGTGGTCTAAGGCGCTGGCCTCTGATCATTCGTCCGTAAGGGGTCCAGGTTCGAATCCCGGTCAGGCATGGATGTTGTGTTTGTATTACGGTACTGGCTCTCTCCCTTCCCTGGAACCAGTGACCCTAAATTAGGGACGGGCGACTGCTTATAGCCCGTTGAGTTGCTCACGGTGGTCGTTAAACCTCCAATCAAAAAAAAAAAAAAAAAGCTGCCATGTTAGCACGCCGCCGACGACGTCATTTCAGCAGCCAATGAGAGGCTGACATTGTAACGGGCCCAACCTTATATCATGAGATATATCTAAAGACCTTACTACTAAGTATAAAAAGTTTGCCGCCCCGGTGGCGCAGTAGTCTAAACGTTGGCTTATGACCATTCGTCCGTGAGAGGGTTTGGGTTCGAATCCCGATGAGGCATGGATGCTGTGTTTGTCTTACGGCACTGGCTCTCTTCCTTCCCTGGAGCCAGTGGCCCTAAATTATCGTCCATTGAGTGGCTCATGGTGGTCGTTAAAACCTTCAATCAAAAAAATAAATAAATAAATAAAAAGTTTTAGGTATATCGATTAAGGTATTGTATATTACCATACATCACCATGGATTGGATGATAAATTGATAATATCATAAACTCATAACGTGCTTAATTCGGAGTGGGAAGGTGTGAAATGAAGTAAGCACGAAAAATTCATTGGGATATCGTCTGACTGAAGGTAAACAAATATCGCGTATGTTGATTCTCATTTTAAACTATTGTCAGGTATGGATTTTATTAACAAAAATGTGTGATGTATTCACTTTGTTCCATAAAAAAAAAGTGACCATGGGCGAATACGATTCATGAGAAGGCGGGGCGTGCCCCCGCGCCTAACTTAAAAATTGGAAAAAGCAAAAAAAAAAAAAAAAAACTGGTCGTTCGTGTTTTAAATGTTATAAAGTGTGACATACAGACAAGGGAACAACGCTAGGCAACAGCAAGCATAGTTATAACTGTTTTTCGGCAGTCATTCCATGCGCAGTAGCTTGCAGTCTCTATGGTTGTAATCATCAGATGACTGCATGAGGTGCTTTGAAAGGCATTTATCCACCACCCCCCCCCACCCCCTCATCTCCATTAGGGTGAATCAACACTAGCCACACTTCGCAGTTTTGGATGTATTACTATTAGGCATGTGAAAAACCTAAGTTATGGCAATTGAACACAGGCGCGGATTGGGCCGCCAGGATACCAGAAGAATTCTGGGTGGACCACTGTATTCTGGGCCAGTAGGCCCTACCCTAACTCAAGAAAACAAAAGTATATACAGTATGTACTTTAATATTCTTGCAGAGGAAAACCAAGTTATACTAAAACGGAAGAATTTGTTCTCTACTTTGATAGCATCAGGGAAAAGAAAAAAAAACCCTGCCTAACAAATGTTCTGTTGATTCAAACTCTGGTTTTGATACACCCCACTTCCATTTTCTCGCCTTTCAAATTTCAGCCCTGTCCCTTTGGTCTGATTGCCTGTACCTCAGCCAGCTTTTGCCAATTGCAGTTGAATAATCAATACAATCTAATCGAAGCCGCCCGTGTGGCGCAGTGGTCTAAGCGATGGCCTCTGATCATTCGTCCAGAAGGGGTCCGGGTTCAAATCCTGTGAGGCATGGATATTGTGTTTGTCTTACGGCACTGGCTCTCTCCCTTCCTTGGAACCAGTGACCTTAAATTAGGGACGGGCGACTGCTTATAGCTCATTGAGTTGCTCACGGTGGTCAAACCTCCAATCAAAAAAAAAAAAAGAAAATCTAATCAAATATGCTATCAATAATAGTAGGATAGAAACTTGAAATTCATTATGTACATCAATGCATTGAGGTTCACCTACGGTAAAATTTAAAATTTTTACTGCGTTTTGCATGTATGTATAGGCTTCTCTTTTATTTATTTATTTTTTGAACTAAAGTTGGCCGCCCCGGTGGCGCAGTGGTCTAAGGCGCTGGCCTCTGATCATTCGTCCGTGAGGGGTCCAGGTTCGAATCCCGGTCAGGCATGGATGTTGTGTTTGTCTTACGGCACTGGCTCTCTCCCTTCCCTGGAACCAGTGACCCTAAATTAAAGACGGGCGACTGCTTATAGCCCATTGAGTTGCTCACGGTGGTCGTTAAACCTCCAATAAAAAAAAACTAAAGTTGCATCTGATTTACTACCTTTTAGGCCTTACTGTTACACGATTTCTTGAACTGCAGTTTTAGAAAGTTCGTTCCAGCGACAGCAAAACTACTATTTCCATTTGAAAGTAATTAATACAAAATAATTTTCGCGTTCTTTAATTTCTCTCATTTTGTGCGCTGAAATTCTTTCAATTCTGGACATTTCCAGTTCTTTCAAGAAAATTTTTTCATTACTGCATTTTATTTTATTAATGATAGGCAAGTCTTGAAAAAGAGATTAATTTAATTTTTGGCACATGGATTTCTACTCTCACTAAAAGCGAAGAAACTTAAAATTTTGAATTCAGTTATCACAATGAAATTCATAAGAATGGAATAAGGTTTTTGTCTGTTTCTCTGAGAGAACATACCTTGTATGTTGCTTCTCAGCAATGGAAGTAATTTTTTCTCTTGCACTTAATTTTGCTTAGGTATCTGCGGTCCGGGAAAATGGATAAAATGTTATTATTGGCTCAGTACAAAATACTGCAGTGATTTGTAGACTTGTCTTGAATTTTTCCCAAAAGTGGGCCGCTCAAAATTGTCTTCCAGGGCCATTTATGGACTACAGGAAAGAACTATGATCATAGAGGTTGGAAGTGTGGCATAAACTGGCAGAAGCACTTGCATGTGTGCACCATGGGACCCCCCCCTTTTTTTTTTTAAATTCAAATTTTAAAACTTTGATTAGTTTTTAGGTAATTGCAGAAAAGTGAAACAAATTTACCAATAGGTTGCAGCACATTCATTTCCGGGAAGCGATCATAATTTGTAACCTGCCGCCCCAGTGGCGCAGTGGTCTAAGGCAAAGGCCTCTGATCATTTGTCCGAAAGGGGTCCGGGTTCGAATCCCGCTGAGGCATGGATGTTGTGTTTGTCTTACGGCACTGGCTCTCTCCCTTCCCTGGAACCAGTGACCCTAAATTAGGGATGGGCGACTGCTTATAGCCCATTGAGTTGCTCACGGTGGTCGTTAAAAAAAAAAAAAAAAAATTTGTAACCACATTTCTTGGTAATTTTAACATGATCACATGCACAGTTGCTGTGTGAAAATGCATGTTAATTTTGCTTATTTTAAGAAATACTTAAATCTGTCGGTTCATTTTAAAAATGTAATTACTCCATGTGGTGCGCCATATAGTGTGGACAATTTTTTATGTAATTTTTTCCCAGTGCAGCTAAAGTCAAGAAAGAGGCTGACACCAGCAGTTTAAAAGCAAAAGCAAAAAAAAAAAAAAAAAAAAAAAAAAATAATAGTAATAATAATGAGAATCTGCCCCTTCCCCATCCAACATTTTTTAAAAAGATGCAAAACAGCTATTTCTTTTTTGACAATGCTGTCCATAAACCTTTGGAACTCTAAAAAAAAAAAATGTTGCTTTCTCCTCCATTTCGATTGGCCTTTTGCGCACATGTCGCAAGAGCTCAAGGTCACTAGAATTTTTCATCCCAAGTTGTGACATAGATAACTCATTTTTTTCATGCATGCCTTGGGCCTTTGGGGGTCATGTTTTCCTGCAGCCAAGGATTGCGAAACCTGAGGAGACGCCGAGCTGGAGTGGAAAACGAGGAAAGAATTATGTTCTTGATATTGCAACAACTGTGTTGAACAGCTGAGGAAAAAATAATAGTAATGATACTTAAAAAAATCCCGGAGGTATCGGTTTTTAAGTCAGGATGGATAATTTTTGGAGCAGTAAAAAGATGTCCTGATTTTTCTTTAGGAAGTAATTTTCGTTTTTAATGTGTGAAATGCGCCTGCCCAGGCATTAATGTGATATCTATATGTACATTTCTAAGTATTGGTGGATGATATTAATTAAAATTAACACCAAAGCATTGGATATTGATGATGTAAGAAAGTGTTCATTGGAATCGCAAATAATGATATATACACTGGTGTGCAAAAATTAAGGATGAAGAGGAGAAATTAGCATAACAGTGAAATGAGCAGGCAGAAAGGACCGAAGACCACTCAGGAGATAGACTAGGGTCCTGTACGATAGGGCATGCGCATATATGCAGCATGACGTGGGGGGGGGATTGTCGGAAGGGTATAAAGCACACGGGCGGTGTACGCTCAGCAATTCGGTGAAAGCTATTGCACGGTGTGCTTCGGTTTGAATGACGTCGAGTTGCTGCCACCGTGTGATATGGCCAACAGGCAATCCAGTAGATGACATCTGGATGACTTTACCCGAGGTCGCGTCATTGGGAAGTTGGAAGAAGTTCAAAGTTTGACTAGTGTGGCCGAGGAGTTCGGGATTGCTTACAGCTTCGTTTCACGAGCTTGGAGAGCATTTCAAACGAGAGTTTGGAGAGCATTTCAAACGAGGTCATCCACGAGCAAACACGGCGGCGGACGACCGGTATATTGTCCTACAGGTGAGAAGAGATCGCGGGAGAAATCGCAACGCACAGACAACTGGACGTCTGTTATCGTGTTTTACCGTGGCCAGGAGGATGCACAAAGGTGGTCTATTTGCACGACGACTAGTACGGTGTGTGCCATTAACGCTTGCTCATCAGAGACTGCGGTTTATGTGGTACCAAGAACACAAGAACTGGACACATCAGCAATGGGGTCGAGTTCTCTTTACGGATGAGAGCCGATTTAGTCTGACGAGCGATTCTGGACGTATACACATCTGGAGAGAGCAGGGAACACGCAATCACACCTCCAACATAATCGAAAGGGACCGGTTTGGAGGTGGCGGAGTTCTCGTTTGGGGCGGTATCATGCTTGGTAGCCGTACTAACCTCCACATCTTCCAAGAAGGTTCAGTCACTGGTGTCCGCTATTGTACCGAGGTTCTCCTGCCTCACGTGCGTCTGTTTAGAGGTGCTGTGGGTCCTAAGTTCCTCTTCATGGACGACAACGCTACACCTCATCGTACAGTGGCTGTTGGAGAGTGAAGATATTCAACGCATGGTTTGACCCGCAAGGTCCCCGGACCTAAATCCAATCAAACACGTGTGGGACCTTCTCGGGAGACGCTTGGCAGCACGTCACCAGCCGCCAGCAACGAATCTGCAGCTGCGATTGGCGCTACAAGAGGAATGGGCCGCGATGCCTCAACAGCTCCTTAACAACCTCGTCCTCAGCATGGACAGACATTGTAAATCCTGCAACGCAGTCAGGGGGTATTATATCCCCTACTAAGACTGGATTTTTCTTGCAGCCGCCTGTCACATGGACGTTTCTGTCTTCTGTCCAGTTGTGCTCAAAGCTACCTTTTCAATAAAGTGCCTTTGGATTCCTTGTTTGGACGGGTTTGCTCACTTGTCCCATATTCTTACATCTTGAGGATCTTATGGTATGATTTGATCAGATTTGAGTCAATGTAGAGCACTTCTGCACGACGTTGCATTCGAAAACCGTCTCGTCCTTAGTTTTTGCACGCCAGTGTAGTATCAGTTGCCCACTTGGTCGGGTTGACCCAGGCACCTGGGCCCACCCATGAGGTATCACTTGGTCCTTCGTCGTTAGCTGCTTATTTTTAAATATATATTTTACAAATCATTGGAAACACACTTTAATAAAACTGAGGTATTTTTATCGCTTCCCAATATTTTGTGAGATGCCTTCTCTGGGGCATTTTTATTTGCATCTTCAATATTTTGGGCTACCCCTATAAAGAAATCCTAGATGCACCATTGCATAGTATATGATCTGGAATTAGTTTTCGTTGTATGATAAAAGCTATGAGCTGATGAAATGTGTGATGTATGAGAATCATAACCCAATCACCAGATTCAGAAGTTTTTCTTTCAACATGAATGTGCTCTCAAGAGTTCTTTTTGTATGCCATTAGTTAGATCCCATGCATGCGCAAGCTAGTAGCATAGAGACAATCAGATTACACAAGTTGATTTGCCGGTTCATACAGGCAGGGAATGTTTGCCCTCTTAGAATTATCATACTAGGGGCATAAATTCATGGTCTAGGGTAGATTAATTTATGCCCAAAGGAAAAAGGAAGTTGTACACTTCTGTATTTCATATTTTAAAGACTTAAGTTCACCACATATGGTATATCACACAGTTAACCAGAATACAGAGTAACCTACTCTGTGAGGTGTGGACCCCTTATATGTACAAAAGGAATTGTCTGAAACAGTGGAGAGAGGCATATGGAACAATATGAGGATATGCCTAACCTCCATGGCCTTTTCAAATATGCCTGAGGGATGAAAAGCTAATAAGTCATCAATGCTCTGTTGCAGAAAGCCCCTCTGAATATTTATATATAACCTTAAGCAGAATTTTTCTAAGCTCTAAACTGAAAGCTTCTTCCTACTGTTTTGTTCACTATGTGATTTTAATTCGTTCTGTGCTGGATCATCTTACATTTCTCTGGAGTGATGTGTTGTTGGCATTCACTTAAATTAACTATGTGATAATCCAAAAGAGTATTTTACTTCGTGCTAAAAGTATAGATAATTACAATAAGTACAGAACCTTCTTTGCACAATTAAACTTGAGATTAAAATACACCAAGACTAAAAATAAAAGATGTTAAACCGTCTTTTTGTACAGAACTATCTTTGTATGATTAAACTTGAGATTAAATACTAAATGACTAAAAATAAAAGATATTAAAAGTTTAAGACCTTTCTGGTCCACAGTGGACCCACCCTCAGAAACGGTGACTGTGAATAGACAATGGTATACTTACGTCTTCAAAGAAATGACATAACACCTCCTTAATGTGCATGCTCACCAACCCTGGTGTGGCCGACTGGTACGCCAGAGAATTGATAACAATTACCACTGGCTCCAAAACCCTGTCCTGGTAGATTTTGGCAGATGTTTTTATTCCTTTCTCACAGCAATGGAGCTCCGTGGTACCCCTCATAGGAGACTCCACACCAAACCATGACAAAAGCAGGATGATAGCCCCTCATGATTCTTATAGCTTTCTTGTGAGGTTGATGCATACACCCTGTCATTTTGGCAGTTGAAAGCCTCTTTAATAGCAACAATTTTTTCGTCAGAGAAAAGGATCTGTCTGTGGCGATTGCATAATGCTGCAGCAAATTTTTTGCTTTAGAACCCTCTGCTGCTTTAGTTGTGGGGTGAGGAAATGCCCTGTATGCCACCGGTAAGCTCCCATCCTTAGGTCACTCAGTAGCATGCATGACATCGATATTCTTGAAATGTTCGGCTCACAAACCATCACTGATTGTTTTCTGACAGGATTTCATCGAATATGGGCTACCACTGCTTTCACCAGACGAGCAGACTTCACGGTATGCGGCCGACCTTTTCTGGGCAGTCAGCGATGGTCCCACTTTCAAGGGACCTTTTTATGGTCCAGTAGACAAAAATTCGGCCGATTTTCAGCTTCTTCAGCATGTTGAAAATCTCAGAAGCTGATTTTCCAACTTTGTGCAGTGCTATTACAGCAACACGATTCTCTTAATTGCCCCACTCCAATGTAAGTACTGCACAAAACACGTTATTTCCTCTGTGACTGAACTCACAATGATTCACTAGCTACTTCCTGGCTGGTCCGTGATGTTGCACACCAGTTGCCTGCTATTTGTCAAACATTTGTGACAGTATGTATGCTAAGACTGGGTAGTAAAAGTATTTTTGGAGACGTAGAATTGCACAGTTGCAAATGTTAAAAGGTTATGATAGTTCATACGCAGAAGCACAAAACCATATTTTTTCTTTTCTTTTTTATGTTCTTTTTCATTTCTTCTACAAATATAAATAAAAGAATACCTGGTTATATTCTGCGAAAAAGATTTAATTATATTCTGAAAATTTTGTGGTTTAAGGAAAAAGAAAGTTCCCAAATCATATTTCTTCAGCATACACATGATATAATAATATAACTAATAAAAACACATTGTTACCTACTCTATTGGAACTCTCAATTTTTAGACTTGCATGAAAAAAGAAACTGGTTTCCAGGGGCGCGCCGAGGGCACCTGCCGCTTGGGTACCGGCCAAGATTTGCCGTCCCCCTAATGAGTGAAAAAATTTCAAATTTATCTTTTCATTTTCAAAAGTGTAATAAGTAAATACTTTCAACAACATCATTTCCTGTTACCCTTAAATTTACAGTTTCTGTAAAATACAAATGGCTGGTATTAATATCTAAAAAAAAAAAAAAAAAAAGACTCTTCGAAATCTGGTTTCATAAACGCGACCGTAAAATCTCCCATGCTGTAGATTTACAGATGCCCGCTTTTGGGTAAAAACTTCATCATGTCCCATGCAAGTGATATAATTTGTTTTTTAATATTTCATTTTCAATAAGAAATTTCAGCATTTCCATGATTTTCGGGCCAAAGACAAAGTGGGGAACTGGCCACAAAAATTTTAAGGTGTATAAAAATTGCGTTCTTGACTGCTCGTCCCCACGTCCGAGCGGTTGGCTATCTGACTCACATAAAGTTTCCGCAATTTTGTATTTTCTTAATTGTGATATTTAATGTAATTCTTTATTAAAATGTTTGTAATCTACAACTCAACAAAAGAATTTCAGGGTTTATAAACTATAGCTCAGCATATTCTCTGTGAACATCCACTGCCGTAAGAACTCTGTGCATGTAAGGGGCTTTAAAAATGCCAAAGATGTAAAGAATTTCTTGCCGAATGGGAAGCAGATTTTTAGTGTTCACAAACCACACCCCAAACCGCTACTCCATCAACTCTGTGTGTGTGTCGGGAGGAGGGAGGCTAGTACTGAAAATATAAAATATGAACAATTTCTGGTCCGATCGAGAGATTTTCAGCGTTTGCAAACTACCATAATTTTTGGGCTAAGAGCCGCAGCTCCTACATTACTAAAAGTGAAATTTTTCGGGTGTGCGGCCCTAATGCCGAATTTGTTTTCGATAAGACTGTTTCTTCCCTCCCTTTTTTTTTTTTTCATGCAGATGCTTAGTAAATTTTTTTCAAACAACATCTTTTTTTCACAAACTCTACTGTGATCGTTTCCCCCCCTTTCTGCTCATGCGTTAGACACGTCTATTTAAACAATAACTCTGCTGTACTGATGTTGGTTTAGGAGGGAAAGTGGGGGAGGACAGGAATGCCTGACTCAAATGCCCTTTGCATGGGGGAGTGGGGGATGGAATGGGGACATAAGCACACAGACCAGTAGCGTGATGTCCGAGGCTTCTGTGGAGAGCGCGCCCAGGGTATCTCTTTCATTGGCTGCAGCATACACCATGCAGGAAGGTGCGATGCAACCAAGGGAAGGAATGTTGATTTTCACTGGGGTGGGGAGACCGGTTTGATGGGCACTTCCCTACTTTCCTGAACAAAAGCTTAAGAACATGAACAATGCAAAAGCCTGCCCCAGGATGATTCCATTAGCAGTGACCTATTCCAAACAATACTGGTGGGACTTAAAGACAAATTATGTTCACTCTTCTTGGTTAATCTGGCATGCGATACAGGTGCTTCTTGGCTCTGTGCTCCTGAGTTTTGCTTCTATTTTCATTTTTTTTTTTTTTTAATTGACTGACGATAGTGGAAGTTGAAAGCTTCGGCTGGAAATGCTTTCTCACTAATAAGCGCTGTAGCATTATCATCTGATGTTAACAATGGGTAATTAATTTAATACTTGGCTGAAGATAAAATCTTCCCAAACGCAAAAGAAAAAAGAAGGGAGAGCTTTCCCATTCATATAAAATCGGAGCTCAACGCAAAGGCTGAGTGCGCAGTAAAGGAAAATAGGTCAAACCACTTGAAAAAAAAAGCGAGAAAGCGGAGACACCGCTGTTTCAAAGTGTTGGCGGGGAGATCTGCGAACACGTGCGAGGCAGCTGGTAAAAGGAAGCGTAAAGCAACTTCATTCTAACAAAAACATCTGTAGATGAGAAGAAAAATCATAACAAACATAGAAGGAACATATTATTAAAGAAAACATTAATTGAAAGCATTACAAGCGATAATTTATAAGTTAATTACTTCCAAGACGGATTCTATTGCAGTGAACAGAGAACCATCCTGTAGCAGACATCCACATTGAATGGAATTTAGACAATTGTGCGATTTTGTAGCCCGATCGAGTATCCCCGCCCCAAGAGATGTTTTCTGCATTAGCACATGCCCGTTTAGAATTTGTTGAATTGTAATTTTTAAATGCTGAAAATCTCCCAATCGGATTTAAAATTCTTTATATTTTATATTTTTTTGGTTTTAAGCCCCCCCCCCCAACATACACACACAGAGTTGAGTTGTTGTTTGTAAATGCTAAAAATCTGCTTCCCATTCAGCTAGAAATTCTTTATATTTTTGGTATTAAGCCCCTTACACGCACAGGGTTCCTGCGGCAGTGGATACTTACAGAGAATATGTTGAGCTGTAGTTCATAAACCCTGAAATTCCCTGCACGGGGATAACTGGTTTTCCAGTTATTTGGGGAGCGGCGCCCCACGGCCCGAGCTGACCTTGTGACTGGTCAACATCTGATGTCATGCCACCGCTTGTTTTTTATTTTGGTGCTGATGGTGTATGCAGGGACGGCTGTTCATCCAGCTGTTGGGGAGTCGCGGCCCCACGATCCCGAGCTGGTCTTGTGTCTCGCTTTTCGTTTTTATTTATTTTCTCCACTGGCTAAGTTGCCCGTGTTGTATACTTTACCTAATCGCTACCACGTTATGCACTAACACCCCGGTCTTGTGGTTTTGTTACCCTCCACCACTAACTGTATTATATTAACCGCTCAGTTCGTAGGTTGCTGAGATTCCGTTTAGGTTCCCTTCCAGGATTTGTCTTCTTTGGATTTCTTTTTTTCCTTTTAGCTGGTTTGGGTGCTAGACCTACCTGCATGTTTGCCGCGTGCGGAGACCCGTGAGGCGGAAATGGGATGTCTGGCGGCTGAGGTCGCAGGAGACCGGATAAGTGCCTCCTGTGTACCAACACTCCTCTTCGACCCCGGCTTCGCTGTAAACGGGAGGCTAGAGACTAACCCACCTCTAGTCAGAAGTCTTGTACCAAGTTGTGTACACGGCTTTAGCGGCTTTTTTGTCGTATAGCACGGCAGGGTGAGCCCGGGGCTGTGGGATCATGCCAAAGGCGTTGGCATGACGGTACCCGGAGGCCGAAGTGTCCGCCGAGTGCGTGTGATCACAGCCAACGGACTATATCTGCAACGTATAAGCTCCAGAACTGTGTCCAGCGTCATTTTCTTGGCTTGCAGACCTCCAGTTCTCCCTTGTAGGGCTCGGTGGTGGGTGGAGTAGTCTGCAGACGAATCTTCCTCCTTTTTTCCATGGGTAAAAAGAACAAAACTCCAAATTTAAGTCACCTGACAAAATGATAGTTGACAACGACTGTCCTTCGTCTTCTCAACCTACCAAGTCTCATACCCTTAAACGGTCTTTAGACCTTGACCTGGACCAAGAATGTGGAACCTCTTCTTCGGCAGCTGTACCAGTCGCTCCGAAGCGTCGTCTCCCCTCGATTGCTGTGACTACGCATGCTACTCACTTGCTTGTAGAATCCATCAATCCGCATGAGAGACTGTCCACCAGATCTCCCTTTTCATTTCTAAAGCTTTGGACGCTGCGGTTGGCCCCTTGAAGTCTGTGAGGAAGCTTCGCTCTGGGGACCTGCTTGTCCAAACTTGCAGTGTTTCTCAGAGTAACACTTTTCTGAACCTCACTAGTCTTCAAGGCATTCCTGTAAAAGTGACACCTCACCCGTTTCTTAACACCTCTCGGGGTGTTATTTCGGAGTTTGATCTCTTGCCATGCAGTGAAGACGAATTCGTGACTGAACTTGCTGATCAAGGTGTTATTGCTGCACGTCGTATGATGTTCCGGCGTGATGGTTCCATGATTAAGTCAAAAAATGTCATCTTGACTTTTAACTCCCCGAAAGTTCCGACCGAAATCAAGGCTGGCTACTTGGTCTGTGGAGTTCGCCCGTACATTCCCAGTCCTCTGCGCTGTTTCAGGTGCCAGAGGTACGGGCATTCACAACCTTTCTGTAAGAGTTCCGCTCGTTGCGCAAATTGTGGCTCCAGTGAACATGACGGGGAAGGCTGTGCACTTCTGCGGCCTGCTGTGTTAACTGCGGTGAGGCCCATGCAGCTTACTCCCGCAACTGTATGAAATGGAAGGACGAGATGGCGATCCAGCGCCTTAAGACCCTGGAAGGCCTCTCGTACCCTGCTGCCAAGGCCAAGTTGGGTATACCCACCACCCGACAGCGTACTTTTGCCGCAGTAGTTCAGTCTCTGCCACAACCCGTGCAGCCCTTTGTTCCGCGCCCTGTAGCTCTCGCCGCCCTTGCCAAGCGATCTACAGCTGACCAAGCGACACAGGTGTTTTTCCCCGAGCTCGAGATTTTTCGAATACCTGATTCTGGGCCTTCTCTTTGCTGCCGACCGTCTCTTCCAGTTTCCAGCCAAAAGCCTGCACGTGCGGAAGACCCGGCCCTCAATCCGCAAAGGTGTGCAGTGTCCATCCAACTGTCTCGGCCTCAGCGAGGTCCCCACCCTCAACCAACATTATAGAGGAACATAGGGGGGAGGAGAGTGACAGTTCTGTCCCCGCCCTCTGCCAGCATTGCAGAGGAGTGTGGGGGAGGAGAGTGACTCATCCTTTGTGTAGTTCTGTTTAAAAAAAAAAAAAAAAAAAAAATTATAATTATAATAGTCAATTAATAAATTTTTATATAAACCTAATTAACTACCTTGTCTTCACAGCTTTCATCATACTCTTTTTCAACTTTTACCAAGCCTGTCTGCTCTTAATCATTTTCCACGTTTTTTAAAAATCTGTGGCTGATAGTTCTTAGTCTGGCGCTCTTTGGCCAAACCTGGCCCTTGCGCCAATAAAATCCAACAACCAACCAACCAAACCCTGAAATTCTTTTATTGAGTTGTAGATTACAAACATTTTTATAAAGAATTACATTAAATATCGCAATTAAAAAAATACGAAATTACGGAAATTTTATATGAGTCCGATAGCCAACCGCTGGGGATATAACCACGGAGCAGTCAAGAGCGCAATTTTTATACAGCCTCTTAAAATTTTTGTACTTTATTATTAGGTCAGGGGAGCGCAGACTTACGTATCAGACTTGAGAGGAAGCTTAAGGAAGCTAACTGTTTATTCCATTGTTAGACGAGAAATAAACAAAAAATGTGAAAAAGGGAAGATACAAAATTTGACGCATGTTTTAAAACTTGAAAACGCAATTGCACTTGCTCATAATAAGCAAAGAAAAAAGAAAAAAAATGAATATTCTTT
The DNA here is from genome assembly GCA_039090855.1 of Macrothele yani. Classification (NCBI taxonomy): domain Eukaryota; kingdom Metazoa; phylum Arthropoda; class Arachnida; order Araneae; family Macrothelidae; genus Macrothele; species Macrothele yani. The sequence goes on along the minus strand of CM077017.1, from coordinate 75,100,997 downwards.
CTGATCATTAATATTAAATATATATACACCTTTTGGATTCATAAAATATCCAGAAAATTTTTATTTCCTAATGTTTGTATAATATGAAAAATTAGCACGTTTACTCAAAAAAAACAAAAAAAAACAATGAAAGTGTAGAAAACTTGGAAGAGGGAAATTCCGGTCTGCTTAAATTTGAGAGGTCGGTAGAAGAGTAACTATTAACAACTGAGAAAAAAAAACGCCCACCATAGTCTATATTAGGGATTTGTTTTCACAAATATTTTAATTCACACATTTCGAAAATGTCATACACACGTACAAGAAATTATTTAATTAAACAGGATGTAAAATATTGAATAGACGATACTGCTCACTTTTAAAATTACTAAATGGACAAGATTCACCCTCCTCCTGTTTTTTGGCGCCCCTGATGCTTATTAATCGTACTGATACGAAAGTCTTATTTTTGGTACACTGGTCCAATACTATTTTGTGAATTACCACTTTTACATGGTTCTACCGTATAACTTATGCATCACCTAACAATTGACTGGGATTTTTTTTTTTACACGCTTTGTTATAGTTTCGTATTACATTAAGACAGATTTTAATGTTTGTGGAAATACTACGGAAAATATAGAAAACTTTCTGACTGTACATAACATTATTGCTGGGCGATTTCAACTCGCAAAAATTGTGTTGAAAAACTGCATTTAAAAAAAATGCATCTCTAAAGAAACGGAGCGTCCACCGCGAGTTTTGCCTATACTAAAGAAAGAAAGAAATCTTGTACAAAGCTGAGGGTACAGATTCACACGCCTAAAAACATCAGAGCATGATCAGGTAGAGCAGGACCCCATACCGCCCTAACACTTGTACTTTGTAACACCCCGCCCCACATCCACCTCCACCTCCACTACACCACATCACGCGGTCACTAATACCTTCTCCAATCAGTAGATGTTAGAAAACACGAACTGTTTTTGTCACCGCCAAAAGTTCAACGGGATAGCCGAAGGGTTTAATAATGAGAAATTGGCTCACTGAGGGAAGGAGGGGATGGGTTGTCGGCGTGATTGCATTGAAGGTGATAACGATCCTTGCCAAGATGAAAGTGGGGGTTGAACCATGTCTGTTGCTCTCAAAGCCACGTTGAATGCCCTTGGGATCTCATCCTCAATTGTCACCCTCTAGACACAAAGCATCCCATCTTGAATAACGAACATTATTTGTGGGCCAAAATAATTTACTCATAGGGAAGACATTGGTGCTGTATCTTAGCTCGAACACCCACCACCCACCCATCCTAACTCTCTTCAAACATTTAGAGAAGTTGCCATTCAGATCATTTCCCTGTGACTTCTCAAGCTGAAAACAGGTGGTGTGAGGGTATTTCATTGTTTGGGATCGCTCCCTGATTCAGCATGATCCTAGAATAAGATAAACGTACGCAGATCACTTGGAAGTCTGCTGTATTTCATTCATATGTAAAAAAGGTGCTTCATGAAGTTTTTGGCGAGCAAAGTGCTGCCCTTCTGTTGCTATTGTCTCAAGAAGCTACTTCCTTTTCTTAATGGGAAATCAGCACTTGGAGCTAGGTTGTACTGGGTGGGGACGACGGGGTTTGATAAGAACCGTGGTTATTCAGAATGGCCACGGGCGACACGTCCCAGGGAGTGCATTTGTGTTGATCACAAATGGAGCAGTTTTGTAAAGCTTCCCGAATCTCCCAAGTGTTGGTTCACTCCCAGCATGGTGAAATGAAAGCATGATAACTGAATTACATATATAATGTTTTTTTAAATAAACGTGGCACAAATTTTTTAAACTTCTTCCGCATTTTTGATATTTGATATTAATGTACTTAACGACAAATTTGACTGAAACTTTCTGCCGCCCGGGTGCAGTGCATCCTTTAAACCCCTGCTTGGCACGTTCCTGCTGGTTTGACAAACTAAAATAATCATTTTAGCTTTGCAAGGGGAATCTTAAAAGTAAATTTAATGCGATAAGGATTCTAAATGAAAAATTCTGTATGTTGTTTATGAACAACAAAGTAGCACCACAATTCCTGACATAGTGTTTTCCTATTTCTGAAGAGTTAATCATGTGACATAATGCATCTCTGACTTCATGTCAGAATGGTTTGGATGAGATGACATCACACCAGCAGCTGTGGAAAATCAGTCTTTGTTGCTATGACAACAAAGCAAAGTGGTACACGCATGTGCTGGGACAAACATTCAGACAAAGGAAATCGTATTGTTTTATATACTTTTAAAAAAGGTAATAACTAATTGCTGGTTCAAGAAAAAAATAAATAATATCTTATTTAAGAATTGTATTCAACCCCATTTCCATTCCCCTCCCCCAAACGAAAAATGTGTTCGGAAAGACTAAACATAATAACTGCAATGCAACTTTCTCAAGTGATCTCCTGCCAATGACATTTGTTATCAGTGAGGTGGTGGTCTCTAAAAAATAAACATTTTCAAAATTATCCACTATTTTCCACAAAATAGTGTCTTAACTGTACTGATAATGAGATTGCAATTTCTTAGGTTACCTGGTGATACCCACCTTGCTCCATCAAGGTATGCACATTCCAGCAAACTCTGTAGTTCCCTACATTGAACAATCAAAGGGCCTTGTTGCTAAACCATTTTATATTTTGAATGAACATTTCATAGTGTTCTAAATTGCTTGAGGATATTTCAGATAAGTTGGTAGCAACAATGATTTTAGAGTCCTGTCTTGAAAATATACATACCAGACAAAAGCTTTTGAAAGATATAATGCAGGTGGCCTGGCAATTCTACATGTCACCCCGAAAGGTCACCAAGCAGGTCCCTTTCCAGTTTGATTACTAGTTGCCATTATTAGTGGTAGAATGGAGTTGATAGGTGGTAATGTTATGCAACACTTTAACATATTCACTACTAGTAAGCTTCCTTTACACCCATTAGGTTGGCTTGGATTCAAAAACATTTATTGTGAACTTTAAGTTTATTTTTGGTATATGAGGGTCATAACAAAAATTCTGCACATGTTAATCTAAAAGGGAAGCGGATAATGCAATCGGGAATATGATTGTGTCATGTCAAGGTCAGACTCTAAGCAATGCAGTGGTGTCAGAACGATGTGCTTTCATTTGCTGTGTGGACATGGGAGGGATTGGAAATGGAAGCGTGCAACTCCTCAGGTTGAGTTGCGGGGTTAGACCAGCACTTGTACGTGAAAATAGAAACTCTGTGGGGAAAAACTCCGAAACAGATCCACACTGCCTTGCAAGAAGTTTGTGAGGAAGGAACTCTTGATCGAAACAGAATTTCTCGTTGGGCATCGTGCTTTCGGAAGGGCCGAAGCAGCATTGAAGGTGATCACCACTCAGGCCGATCTCAAACGGCGATGGACAAAACATCTGTCACCATTGTTGCAACTCTTCTTAAAGATAATCACCGTTTGATAGTCAAGGAGATTGCTCATCAGGCAAATTTGTCCACCAGGTCTGTTTACCAGATTTTGACCGACTCACTGGGAAAAAGGTAAATCTCTGCACACGGGGTGTCCCATCAACTCACCCTGAGCAGAAGGCAGCCAGAGTGAGTATCGCACAGGATCACCTCCACAGGTTTGAAAGGGAGGGCGACACCTTCTTGAACAGAATTGCTGCAATTGATGAGACTTGGTCCCATGATTTTGAGCTGGAACTGAAGTCACGATAAGCGGAATGGAGGCATTCAAGTTAGTTCCCCATGCCCCTCAAAGTGTTGTTGGTAATAATCCAAAGTGAAGCAAATAATGATTTTTGTGTATGATGCCCAGGGTGTTGTGGTCTCTGATCGAGTTCCGGTAAGGCAAAATGCCAAAGCAAAATATTATCGTGACCTTTTGAGGACAAAGTTCAAACCGAAAATTCGTCAATATCGCCCTAGCTTGTTGTAAGTGGGAGTGATCTTGCTGCATGACAACGCATCGTGTCGTGGTGTAGCGTCGGTACCGGGACTTTTGTCGAAATATGGCTGGGAAACTTTATCTCATTTACCATACAGCCGTGATCTCAGTCCACCCAACTTTGATCTTTTCCCAAAGTTAAAAAATCAGCTCTGTGGCATCAGCTATGAATCGCTGGGTGAACTGTTGTTGGACGTGACCTGAGTAGTACAACAGCTGAACGAAGATGGCATACTAGGGAGGAAGGGCATCCAGGACCTACGTCACCACTGACAAGCTGTCATTAGCAACAGAGGGGAGTTTATTGAACAGCAATAAGGTAAGTTTTCTCCGTTACTTCACACTTTTCTCAAAAATGGACAGTGTGCAGAACTTTTGTTAGGACCCCCGTATTATGATATATTATAACATCAGAAGTGTATGTGTGTATATATATATTAATTTTTAATTTGGTTGATCACTTTCAGCAGTGATTCATCATGGAAAATGTATTGATTACAACATGTGACATGCATACAGCTGGTGAGCCTTTGCGTATAGTTGAATCTGGATATCCTGAGATACATGGAAGCACAGTACTAGAATGTTTGAAGTATGCAAAATCAAATCTAGATATATATAGACAATTTTTGATGAATGAACCTCGTGGTCATTGTGATATGTATGGAGCTATAATAGTCAAACCATATCCTAAGAAAGAAGCTGACTTTGGTGTACTCTTTATTCAGAATGAAGGATACAGCACAATGTGTGGCCATGCTGTTATTGCGTTGGGAAGATATGCAGTGGATAATGGCTTAGTTGAACCCAAAACACCTGAGACTCTAGTTCGTATTGATTGTCCTTGTGGTATAATAGAAACATATGTAGAATATGAAAATGAAAAAAGTGGACGTGTGAGATTTCACAGTGTGCCATCTTTCTTATATAAGCAGGGTGAGTATTGCAATCTTCAGTTTTTAGTGTGTGCTAGAAAGCAGTGACATATTCACATTTGCTTTTTAATTCTTCCGTGTTTTTTTAATGAATGTTTTTTACATTTCCTTGCCCCCATAGGAGAAAGTTCCTGGTCAGTCTGCGACAGATATCATTGTGCCACAAAATAATCTGTGGGTGGTCACTGTGCAAGATAACTACTAAATGTGAAAAACAATAAAAATTGTGCAGACATATTTTTCTACCTAAAAAAATGTCTAACCTAGGTACTACAGCAATTGAAATGTTAATTAAAATCACACTCTGGTCCTCTGTATCTGAAATTTTACCAATATTTTCAAGCTGAAACACAAAGATTTAGGGAATAAAATGATATTTTACAACAATAAAGCGCAGAGGCATCACTAGGAAAAAATTGTCATAATAGGAGAAGGAGAAATCTTTGCTCCGTTCTACTTCCGTTTTCAGAACATTTTTCTCCATTTTCCATCTCAAGTGCAAACATTTATGTAATTAAATGATGATTAAACAATGACACAGAAGCACATCGGGTGGAGGGTTATTAGAGAGAGAAATTTTTGCTCCGCACAACTTTGGTTATCAGAAAATTTTCCTCCATTTTCTATTATTAGAGGAAAAAATTTTTGCTCTGTACAACTTTGGTTTTCAGAAATTTTTTCTCCATTTTCAATCTTAAATACAAACATTTATCTAATAAAATGATATTTAATGACCATATAGGGCTGAGGGAATATTGCAAGAAAAATAATTCAAGGTTACTGGGTTCCGTCCAACTTTCGTTTTCGGAAATTGTTGACCTCCATTTTCAAACCAAACTACAAATATTTATGCAATTAAATTATATTTAACAACAATATCGGATAATTCCCTCTTCAAGCATCTAGGGAACGTTGTGAAAAAAAAAAATTACGATTACGAGAGAAATCCTCAGTCCGCCTAACTTCCGTTTTCAGAAATTTTAAAACGCGGAAAACTTGCATCTGTGATAGAGGTTTAATAAGGTTCTGGGGATATCGCTTCTGTCTGCACGACCAAAATAAATCTGCGATGTGCGTCGGCCGTCGCCGCGATTCTGCCATAAGGATGAGTAGAAAATGAATCTGCCACGAGGATGAGAAGAAAATGAATCTACGATGCACGTCGGCCGTCGCCGCGATTCTGCTACGAGAACGAGTACGAAATAAACCTGCAATGTACGTCGCCGCGATTCTTCTACAGGGACGAGTACAAAATAAATCTGCGATATCCGTCAGCCGTCGCCGCAATTCTTCTACGGGGACAAGCCCAAAATAAATCTGCGATGTACGTCGGCCGTCGTCGTGATTCTGCTACGGGGATGAGTACAAAATAAATCAGCGATGTACGTCGGCCGGTGCCGTGATTCTGCTATGGGGATGAGTACAAAATAAACCTGCGATGTACGTCGCCCGCCGCCGCGATTCTTTTACGGGGATGAGTACAAAATAAATCTACGATGTACGTCGGCCGTCGCTACGAGGATGAATACAAAATAATTCTGCAACCTACGTAGTCCTTCGCGAGAAAAAAAAATATGATTACGGGAGAAATCCTCACTACGCCCAACTTCCATTTCGAAAATTTTGGAAGGTGAAAAATTTGCATCTATGATAAGGAGTCTGCAAGATGGTTTTAATAGGGATCTGGGGATATCGTTTTTGTCTGCAGGACAAAAATAAATCTGCGACGTACGTCGCCCGTTGCCGTGATTCTGCTACCGGGTTCCATGCTACCTTCGTTGTCCTACTTTTTAAGGGTTAGCAAAACAAAAAGGTCCATACTGACTTACTAAATGTATAAATAAATAAATAAACCTTTTCAACAAATATGCTGCCTAAAAGGCAGCATTTGATACTGTTGAACACTAGATTCATAAAAATATTTTTAGCTCAAACAATATTTTCACAAAAATATTTTGATCTGTAACAGTATCCTTACAAAAATATTTTAAATGCTAAAGGTATCATTACAAAATACAGTATTTTCAGTAAAATTTCATTTTAACAAAAATATTTTAAGGTAAGAGGCATTCATGATATTATCATGTTTAACCCTTTAACCATCTAGAATGAATTAACTTGGTGCTAGCAAAATGGGCAGAAATCAGCTCAAATAAGCATATTCGTTGTCTAAGAAGTGGGCCGAATATGACTGGAACAAGTGAACCAGCAGAAAGTGTTGCCCCCCCTCCTCCTAGCTTTGTTATTCAAAGCTAAATAGGATTAAATAACCATTTAGGAGGTAATTGACACTAATACATTCTGACTGATTATCTGCTAAAAAAGGACTACAATAATGGTGACGAACTTCAGAAAAGAGAGGGAACGTATCTGAGTCACATGTTTCTAGCCAGTGGTGTGATGTCCATGTCAGGAGGCCAAGTGCTTCCTCATCATTCCTTGGGAGCAGAGAACAGTGACAGGTTTACAGTCAGTACTGCTCAGATGAGTGGGTGAAAGAAATTGTTTTACCGTAGCTTTCGTAAAACCTGGCTGCTGTGTGAACATGTCTGTTTGGGGAGCGCAGAAAATTTTGGGCAGCACTTGGTTTGAGTACATCAGCCGCTCAAAGGGTTAACTAATGTGATTTCTTTTCTTTGTTTTCCTTTGGAAAGGGGGGATATTCAGACTGTTTATTTTGCTGTAAAAGCACAGTTAGTGTGGAAAGTTTTTATTTTCTTTATTTTTTTTTACATTCCCAGCCAGGCAACTGAATTTTTTATTTGCATATCCAGACCAATCATTTTCATGACCCTTACATCTGAACAATTGCATTTTGCAAGGCCTGATCTGATAACAGTGATTCTGTTAATGAATCCACATCACTGTGAACCTTTGTGCACTTTTGAATTTTTCAATGTTTTTGGTAAAATTGTTGCAAACACTGAAAAAGGCAAATTTCACAAAAATTGAGTGCATTTCACAAAAATGGGTATCATTAAAAACCTAGATTGACCCCCTACATTTGTTTGTATGTCTTTTCAGAAAGTTGATGCCACTGAGTTAGACATACCATCAACAGAGATAATTATGCTCAGACACTAGTTTACATAATCAGGGCTTAAAAAATATCTGAGAAGTTGGGCATGTACAGAAATTATTTACCTACCCATGTAGTAAAAAGCAGGATGCTGGATGCCCAAGAAAACTTATCTTTTAAGTTAACAGATTAGTAGCCTCATTTATTTTAGTTTAAAAAAATATGATACACTTTTTATTCATCTTTTGCACTACCATTTTAAGGGTCTGTATTCCAAATGTTCATGCACAAAAGCATGCATCGTGCCTCACTCGCTCCAGAGACCCCTCCCTAGGGGTTGTGTGATATCCCGTTGCCATTTGCCCCCCCCCCATCCCATCTCTAACTGAATATTCGGAACAAAACTACATATGGCCCCAATTTCGGGACCTAGAGCATAATATAGAGTAATTAAAGAAACAATATTCTCCTGTCCTTGGCACCCCACTTCAATAATATAACTTCTGATAATTTGCAGTGAAATGAAAAATTATGTTCAACAACCGACTTTTTTCTATAGGAGGAAATTCTCCATTCCAAACGTTTTTTTGTTTTAAAATCTAGCAAATCTAGTTGCCCTATCAGGCAACTGGATTTGTTTTTCTACCTGCTCAAGCCAAAAATTTACATGTCCCGGACATCTCAGGCATGGTAATTTTCAAGCCCTGATAATGTATAGTGGCTTTTCTATTCTACCTGTGCTGAAGGCAAAGAAGTAGAATTTTTAGCCATATTTCATGATTTAATTCATTTGGCATTCTGAAGATTTCCTGACAGTTGATATTCTAACCCATAATTGCTATATTCTTGATTTTCTACCAAATAAAGCTCTGAACTATAAACTTTCTGTTGCTTGGCCTTTAGATTCATCTGATTATTCCCTTGTCATGGCTTGATCATCATACATGGTATCTCAATCTTGTTAAGTGGTATGATTGTAATACACTTTTAGGCAAGTTTTCCATGGTCTGATTTCTGCCTCCTCTCCCTGCTGATTCTTCTACTTGTACATAGATTTAAGGGTCTGTATTCCAAATGTTCATGCACTTATTCTTTTTAGATATTTCTCAGAAAATTGTATATCACTTATTATATCACTTATTCTTTTTTTATATTTCTCAGAAAATTGGAAACAAATTTGTGTTAAATATTGGGTTGTCGAAAAAGTCATGACGTATTTTAGCCATGTTTTGCAAAGGTCATTTATTGATAGAAAGAACAAAGATCAATCAATGATGTAATGCCCGTTTTGTTCGATAACCTTTTGCCATCTTTCAGTGAGCTGCAGAATGCCTCGTTCATAGGACCTGTCTTTTGTGGCGAAAAACTGTACAAGGTGCTGATTTACAGCCTCATCTGAATTGAACGTTATACCACACAAGGACTGTTGAAGAGAGCGAAACAAGTGGAAGTCTGATGGTGCAAGATCAGACGAGTATGCTAGGTGTGGCAACACATCCCACCCAAGCTCCAATAATTTTTGGCGGGTGATCAAACTTGTGTGTGGTCTCGTGTTGTCGTGATGGAACACAACTCCTTTACGATGAACGAGCTCTGGACGTTTCTGGATGATGGATTCGTTCAAACTGTCAAATTGCTGACAGTATGCATTCGAATTAAATGTTTAGTTTCGTGGTAGGAGTTCGAAAAACATGACACCTTTAAAATCCGACCACACTGAGACCAGAACCTTCCACTGATGAATGTCTGCTTTGGATGTCGTTTGAGGCGAAGCAGCACGTCAGGACCAAGACCGTTTGTGCAGCACATTGTTGTACACAATTCACTTTTCGTCACCAGTTATCAGTCGCTTCAAAAAAGGATCGTTTTCCTCACGTTTAATGAGCATATCACAGATGTTTATACGCGCCGTCAATTTAGCTTCTTTGAGTTCATGAGGAACCCACACATCGAGCTTGCTTACGTATCCCAGCTTCTTCAGGTGGTCATGAACGCTTGAATGATGGATGTGCAATGTGTCTGCAGTTTCTCAAAAATAATGTGTCTACAGTCTCTCAAGAAAACAGCAAAATATTGTGCTTCTAAATTAAAGGCGGCCATAAAAGTGTGCAAAGAAAAATTTGGCAAACCTGTTTTTGCTGTTGTAACTGAAAGCAAAAACAAAATGATAAAAATGTGGAAAATTTTAAATCAAAAATATCAAACTCTCGTAACATATGGATGCTCAGCACATTTGTTGAATTTGTTAGAAAAAGATGTTTCCCCAAAGACTGTTTTAAAGCAGATTGCGACGGTGCAAAAATATTTTCGTAATGTAGGCCTACATCAACCAGATGGATGGTTCAAAGAAAAGCCTGGCTTAATGCCACAACTACCTAACGAAACAAGGTGCAACTTTCATCCTGATTGTTTTAAAACATTTGTGGCCAATTATCACAAATACAGAGAAATATCTTAAAAGAATATTAAGGAATTTGAGCAATCTATTTAAAAAATCTTGGATAAAATGGGCATTTACCGTGAAGCTATGAATCTGGAAAAACAGTTATCCATTGCTGCTAGCACACTGAACACACTTCAGAGAGACACAACGTCTGTTTCAGTTGCTGTTGAAATATGGCTGGATTTACTACAAGAAGAAATCCTGCAGCCCTACCATCTAGATTTTAAAAAGGTTTGAACAAGCAATTCTTGCACCACATTTTCTAGCAAACCTCATGGATCCAAAATGCAGCTCTAGGTCAGAAACTTAACCAAGAACAGGAGAGTATTGCAGAAGAGTGGATATCCAAATTTCCCTTTGATTACACAGTCAAATAATATGACCACCCCCAGAATCACTGTGTACTCACCCAGAAGTGTCACAGAGTGCATGTGACAAGGTCAACCACATGGAGATATAAGTAGCTGACGAGGACAGATGAGCCGTAGTGTGTAACGTGAGCACAATAGGCAGATGTAATGATTTGATGGATGTTCAGAAAAGAATTATCATTGTTTATGGCACCAAGGGTGGAAGCATCTCAGAAACAGCAGATTTGGGGGGCTGTTCGCGAGGTGCTTTAGTAAGGGTGTACCAACAATGGACCGCCGGCACAACGAGTACCTCCTGACATCATAACTGTGGAGCCCCAAGGGCCATCAACCCCAGAAGAGAATGTCACCTCCGTCAACTTGTGAAGAGCAATCTGCTTGCAACAGCACAGCAATTAACCATGCAAATTGAATGCTGGGTACCCAGGTACATGTCCCGGATAACAGTAGAGCAAACCCTGTTACGCATGGGTCTTCGGAGTCAATTCTGCGTCAAGGCACCCATGTTAACCCAGGGCCATTGGCAACAATGTCTGCAGTTCGTATAGGACTACCGTCATTGGACAGTGGAAAAAGGTTGCCTTCACCGACAAATCGAGGTTTCTACTCCACAGAAGTGATGGGCGGTGGTGAACGCGGCGTCAGGCACATGAAAACCAACACCCAGACACGCTTGTAGGTCAAGTACTGGCCAGCTGTGGCAGTGTGCACGCCTAGGGGATGTTTACCTTGCATGCCCTGGGACCTCTGGTAGACCACCAGATGGGTCCCTGAACACCAATGGCGAACTGTCCGTTCTTGCACACTACATGCATCCCTTCACATTGGATGTTTACCCTGGCGGTGATGATATCTAAAGGACAATGCACCGTGTAACGTCGCTAAGGCGTTGCACGACTGGTTCTAGGAACACGACAGCGATGTCTCCATTTTCCCTTGGCCGGCAAAATCACCTGACCTCAATCCCATAGTGCACTTGTGGGGCTATTTGGATCGACAAGTTCAGCGTGCTGACCCACAACCACGTCATTTCTATGACCTCCGTGCTCTGCTGCAGTCCGAATGGGCACATGTGCCTCAGGCAACCTTCCAGGGCCTCATTGAGTCCATACCACGCCATTTCGCTGCTGTCATCCCATTATTAGGTAGGTGGTCATATTATTCTGATATGACCATGTATTTGCCTGGTGTAATGGCTTTCAAAATTAATGACACAGACTGTTGCCTAACATCAGTGATGAAAGAAAGTGTTATCAGCCAGTTTTCTTCCATAAAATGATGGCAAGTCATGGCAAAAAAGTCTGAAAAGGATTCAAATTCAAAATTGCCTGCAGGATTTTGTAACTTTACTGTATGCCTACATCCAGCACGAGCTTCATCTGCCTCCATTGAGAGTATTTTCTCTGTTTCAACTATTTGGAATAAGTTACAAAATAGGCTTGGGATAGAGAAAGCCACAAAACTTTTTCAGTTTATACCTGTTTGGATCAAAATTTCCTGTAGATTGGTAGTTTTGTTTCTGGCTAAAACCCCCGAGATTACATTAATTATTTAAATTTGGCTGTTTTGCAGAAAAACTCCGAGGTTTGAAAATATTTGAAAATTAGGTGGGTCACGAAACTATGATAATTTCAGACTGCTTTGAGGTTCTAGTAAAATACAAAGCAAAAATATTTGAAAATTGGGTGGGTCACGAAACTATGATAATTTCAGACTGCTTTGAGGTTCAAGTAAAACACAAAGCAAAAATACTTTGTTATGTACCATTGTTTAATTTTTAGGCGATCTTTGTAAATAGTCAAAAACCATACATAATATCTAAGGTATTTTACCTGATATTGTCAAAGTATTTTTCACGTTGTTTGCTCTGTGAGGCACGTGCTAGCCCCGAGAGGTCTCTTACATTATGGACCTTTGGTTAGTTACAAAAAAAACCAATTTTTTGGAGAAATAAAACAGTTGGGTTATATATTTTCAGTTCCACATTCATTCACTTGCACAATCAAACGTTTAAAATTTACTATTAATTAAAAGATTTTAGTAGAAAGAGTTATACTCATCGGGTCAGGAGATATCTCACACGGGGTTCGTTGTTACGGCGAGCGCTTTCTTCGGTACATTTACCGCCATCTTCGGGCCACTACTTCTACACGAGGGTTCTTCGCGCGTGTCTGTGGTTTTGGAGTTGCATGTCGAGAATCGATGGGAAGGTTTGCTGTCTGTATGTGTTAGGTGATTTGTTTCCAATGTGTCGTCATCTATTGGATGAGTTGGTAGGTATCAGTCGTAAGTATAATTATATTGTGTGTCTCTATGTGTTAGGTGATTTGTTTCTAATGTGTCACCATCTATTGGATGAGTTGGTAGGTATCAGTCGTAAGTATAATTCTTTTGTGTAAATATTTTTGGGCTATTATTATTTGTTCATAGAAACAGGTGTATCCCCCCCCCCTTTTGTTTATTGGTGTAGTTTTTTGTAATGTTCTTTTTTTTTTGCCTTTTTTTTTTTATGGATTTTTTTCTTTTTTTATAAGTGATTTCCACATTATTTTTGGACATTCAGTTCAGAATATTGGTGACTTAATTATAAAGAAAAAAAGTAACAATAATATACTACAATCAGCAGGCGTATATGAAATTCCTATTGTTTCGCAGAGTTCTGAAGACCACATATCATACACGCATATCATACATTGGCAGCGCCGCCCCGGTGGCGCAGTGGTCTAAGGCAATGGCCTCTGATCATTCATCCGAAAGGGGTCCGGGTTCGAATCTCGGTGAGGCATGGATGTTGTGTTTGTCTTACGGCACTGGCTCTCTCCCTTCCCTGGAACCAGTGACCCTAAATTAGGGACGGGCGACTGCTTATAGCCCATTGAGTTGCTCACGGTGGTTGTTAAACCTCCAATTAAAAAAAAAATACATTGGCAGCACAAAAAATAGATTAATAAAAAGATTACATCAACACATAAAAAACTGGAACAAAAAAGAAGAAAAAACTGCACTTATCCAACACTGTTAAACATAAACAATACCCTGATTTTGAAAATATTAAATTACTAACCACTCACACAAACGAAAAAGAATTAAGAATTTCCGAAAGCGTTATAATTGAACAAAAAAAAGATAAAATATGCAACTTTCAAGACGCCACCACACTAGACACAGCCTGGAAATCACTTATAAAAAAAGACAAAACCCATGAAAAAAAGGCAAAAAAAAAAAAAAAAAAGAACATTAAAAAAAAATTACACCAATAAACAAAGGGGAAAAATATATACCTGTTTCTATGAACAAATAATAATAGCCCAAAAATATTTACACAAAAGAATTGTACTTACGACTGATACCTACCAACTCATCCAATAGATGGCGACACATTAGAAACAAATCACCTAACACATACAGGCAGCAAACCTTCCCATCAATTCCTGACATGCAACTCCAAAACTACACACACACACACACACACACACACGCGCGCGAAGAACCCTCGTGTAGAAGTAGTGGCCCGAAGATGGCGGTAAATGTACCGCAGAAAGCGCTTGCCGTAACAACGAACCCCGTGTGAGACATCTCCTGACCCGATGAGTATAACTCTTTCTACTAAAATCTTTTAATTAATAGTAAATTTTAAACGTTTGATTGTGCAAGTGAATGAATGTGGAACTGAAAATATATAACCTAACTGTTTTATTTGTCCAAAAAATTGTTTTTTTTTTTTTAACTAACCAAAGGTCCGTAATGTAAGAGACCTCTCGGGGCCGGGAGCATGTGCCTCACAGAGCAAACAACATGAGAAATACTTTGCCAATATCAGATAAAATACCTTAGATATTATGTATATTTTAGTTTAATTAAAAGCGAGTTTATAACATAAGACAACCTATAAGGTTGTCTCATGAATTGCATTTTTCGTAAGTCAAAAACCATTGCAGTTTACATGCCGCACACAAATAATATCTCAGGAAAATTTTATTTAAAGATAATATTTTAGTTAGAAGCTAAGTATGTTATATTCTGTTTCCCTATTTTTTGTTTCTATAGTATGAATAGATAATGTTGGTCTATTCTATAGTTATTCTTTATAGGTGGAAAGCTATTTATATGCAACTATTTATTATTTTCAGGATTATTGTTTGATTTTCTTATTTCAGATCAGTTGCTTTGGTCAGCTGATCTGAAAGGTTCATTTTGTGTTCTAAATAATAAAATATGTCAACCATCACCTTTGAGAAGGCAAAAAAGAGAATCTGGTCATTATTCCTATTGTTATTAATTATAAATGAAAATATTTCATTGCGTGCTGATTAAATTTGGAATATTGTAGAAGAAAAAACAATTTAATTTTGAAAAAAACCCAGGTGAGTTTTTTGGTGGGTTTTTTCAACTGGGCCCACCCTGGCAAACCCTGCTTTGAACCCACCCTAAGCCCCCCCCCCCCCAAATGTTTAAGCTGTTAGAACACACAGCGAGTGGAACCACATAAGATTTTACGTTGTACTATTCTGTGAAATGGTGGAAGTCCTCTGAGTGAATATCTGGGGAGTAGTGGAAAGGTCTTATTTTCATAATTATAATTTAGAAAGTTGAGAGAGGAAGAGAAATATTCCTGAAGTAATCGAGATCTTCAACTTCTGGTACGTAAAAAAAGAAAAGAAAAATAACTTTCTTTAGTAGTCCAAGTATAACTTTAAATTCTGGGTGGTGATTTCATCCAGCAGACACACCAAATTGTAATGGCAGGTTTTACATCAAAGTCAACTGAGCTTTGGTGCTTGATTTTTATAGTGAGTATATCATTTCGAGTTGTCACCTTTAATTTGTTCCTAATGTCTGTTTTCACAAGGTTCATCACACTGAAACCATGTTTACAAACTGCTGTGCTTAGTGGTATGCATCGTAAAAACGTAAGTACTGCCAGTAAATTTTTTAACTGTCCTGAAGATCCATTGTACAGTCTGTTCCGTAAAACATCAGAGTTCTGGGCAGCTTTAGTTTTAGCCCACAGTTTCTAGTCCAGATATTCTTCTTTGACCTTCTGAGCACAGAGTTTTATACATGATGGTAAATTTGGCAAAATGCTATCTAGTTCTTTCAACTCATATGTAAATTATATTAATTCAACATTTGTCGAAAACATTACGTGGTTTCAGAAATTATTAACTATATGTCAACAAAATAGTTTCCATATCATCTACTGTTTCGCACGTTACTAGAAAGTTACTAGAAATTCGAGCACGGGAAAAACGTCCATATAATAAAAAATTTTATTTCAACTTGTCACTAATATTCCTTTTTTTTTTTTGATGTTCCTTATAATAGTTTAGAATTTTATTATGAAGATTACAAATTTATATGAAAAAATGTTTTTATAATAAAATTCTAAACTATTATAATAGTTTAGAATTTTAAACTTCATAATAAAATTCTAAACTATTATAAGGAACATCAAAAAGAAAAAAAGGAATATTAGTGACAAGTTGAAATAAAAAAATTTTATTATATGGACGTTTTTCCCGTGCTCGAATTTCTAGTAACGTGCGAAACAGTAGATGATATGGAAACTATTTTGTTGACATATAGTTAATAATCATATGTAAATAAAATGTCATTATTGTTATCTGGCAGATTAACTACATGAAATATGTGCACATTGCTTAAAATGGGGTTGGAAAAGATATCATTATACCTCTTCTTGGCGTACTCGCTAAGTTTTTCACAAACTGTCACTCTGTCATGAAACTGTGAGTGTGTCATATCATCGTTTATGAGTACACCACCTTTGAAATAACTAAGCATACATGAGATTCTTCCGCGAATTCGCGGAATTCCGCTTTTTTCGGCATCATTTTGGTCATCCTCTAGGCCATTGCAAAAATGAAGAGAAAATTTTCAGAATTTTTTAGGAGGGGGGGGGTCGTTCTATAGAAAAATCCTTGAAAAAGCGGAATTCCGCGATTCCGCTTTTTTGTGGTGTAAAAGAACTAAGCGCTTTCAGCTGAGAGCGTTGTTTTTGGAGCAGGCGCTGGATGGCAAGAAGAAATGTTGGAGGGTGGAGTCAGGAGCTCAATTCGTTTACTGCTGTCAACAATGGATGGGGTCAGTCACTTGAGCATCGCAGCGCGAAGGGTGGAAGCTCCGCCTACTTCGTGCTTTGTGGGAAACTGCCGCAGCCCACGAGCCATTCCGTGTCTTGCGGGAAATCGCCACTCTGCATTCTATCCGTGACGTCATCGCCAGGAACTCTCTCTCTTGTAATTTGCGATGTATCCGAATGCGTTCCCGCTTTTCTGAGATCGTTAGAGAATCGAAGTTCTCGTGAAACCTCTTTCTACAAAGGACGCACATAAATTATGGAATCTCCGTAATTATTACGGATTTCCCCCGGGATTACGGGTGACTAACAAAAAATTATGGATATTCAGATTTTCGCTGTTATTAAGAAAGTTTTAATGGTTTTGTAAATAATCGATGTAAAAGCCTCTGAACAAAGTTCGTAACACAGCCCTTTGTATCCTTTTTTTTTTTTTTTTTTTTTTGTTTGTTCTTCTGAGGTGGCGGAATTTGTTTTGCTTTTTCGAAAGTGTAAAAAAAAAAAAAAAAAGCACGGCACTAGGAATGCATAAACCCGGCCTGCTTCTTTCGGCATGGCCCGTTATTACGTGCTTCTTTCGCTGTGGCCCGAGATTACGTCGGCCTGAAGCATCTGAATAAAGTTCGTGACGCAGCTTTCTTTTCTTAAATTCTCCCCCCCATCCCGAAGAGAAGGAATTTATTTTGCTTGTTTGAAAGCCAAGTGGAAAGCGAAGCACGGCGCCGCGCCTGGATTACGTATAGGCATGGCGTGCTTCTTTTGCCGTGATCCGGAATTACGTTGGCTCGGACGTGCTTCTTTCGCTGTGGCCCGGACTTGCGTCAGCCCGCTGCCTCTGAAACAAGTTCGTGACGCACCTCTTTGTTTTCTTTTTTTTCTAATGAGGAGGAATGTGTTTTGCTTGCTTGAAAACTTAGTGGAAAGAAAGCACGGCGCCCGGCCAGTATTACGTCGTCCTGAAGCTTCTAAACAAAGTTCGTGACACAGCTTTCCGTGGTTGTTTTTTTCTTTCTGAGGAGGAGGAATTGTTTTGCTTGTTTGAAAGCTAAGTGGAAAGGAAGCATGACGCCACGCCGGAATTACGTAGGCCTGGCGTGCTTCTTTTGCCGTGATCCGGAATTACGTTGGCTCGGACGTGCTTCTTTCGCTGTGGCCCGGAATTGCGTCGGCCCGATGCCTCTGAACCAAGTTCGTGACGCACCTCTGTGTTTTTTCTTTTTTTCTGAGGAGGAGGAATGTGTTTTGCTTGTTTGAAAACTTAGTGAAAAGAAAGCACGGCGCCCGGCTAGGATAACGTCGGCCCGTAGCCTCTGAAAAAGTTCGTGACGCAACCCTGTTTCTCTCCTTTCTTTCGTTTTTTCCTAAGGAAAAATGTGTTTTGCATGTTTGAAAGCTAAGTGGGGAAAAAAGCACGGCTTCGGGCCAGTATTACGTCGGCCCGAACCCTCTAAACAAAGTTCGTGGCGCAGCTTTCGGTTTTTTTTTTTTCTTCTTTCTTTCTGAGGAGGAATTTGTTTTGCTTGTTTGAAAGCTAAATGGAAAGAATGTGTCATGAGTGTCCCAAAAACATGGTTAAAAACAAGAATTCGGCAGAGAAAATCTCCCCACTTGCTTGACATTGATGGAGATTCATGTCACCATATTCACAATGCAAGTAAAAATTTTTGCAAGCCATTTTAAGCTAACATTGAGAAATACTTTATTGACTTCTTCAATTACTTTAAATGGTCAGCAGATCAACATGAAGCCCTTGCTGAAATTTGTGAAATTATAGGGCTAAAATTCACTGAAATTAAGAACATGGTGCAATGCAGGTGGTTGTCATTCTATCATGTGGCATTAAACAGTTCACATATCCATGATGCCCTTTTGCTCCTGTATTATGGATTTGTGCAGCCTAATGAAAGACCAATATACATGGATGTGATAAATAAAATGTGTAAAGATTAGAAAGAAAAAGTTAAAATTCCAGGAGCTTTGGAAGAAATTACGGGGAAAAAAAATCTAACAGAAGATGGAAGAAAATGGAAATCTAGAATTGTTGCAAAATTATTTGAAAGCTCAAAAAAAAAACCTTGCTTATATTAAATTTTTATGTCGCAGCTCTACCTCTTTTGAAAAAATATGTATACTTATTTCAAACAAAGGAGCCATTAATTCATAAAGTTTTTGATGAGCAGAAGCAACTATTCTTGGATTTCTTAGCTTGTTTCTTAAAACAAGAGATACTGAAAGGCAAACCTATGAAATATTTGATAAGGCAAACCTGTGAAAGATTCTTGGATCAGGAACATTATTTTGAAAAGCAAATCAAATGACATTGTGGGGAATTTTTTTAAGCCAGGCTGCTGAAGCTTATATTCAGTATGCAAAATACATGCAAAAGACACTACCATTATGTAGTGATCTTTTAATGTACATATCAGCTATTGATCCTTCTACAAGGGGACATAATCTAACTTTAAAAAGACTGAAAAACTTCCACAGTTTCTTTGAAATATATTGAATTCAGAGGAAATGGAAAGCTATGCTCTAGAAATTCACCAGTATCAGTTTGAATCACGACTTCCATCTCCTGACTTTGTAAAAATTGATGCGTGGTGGGCAAAGGTGTTTGACCTCTACAAGTACAGTATGTTATCTAAAGTAGTAAAAGCCTTGATATCATGCTTTCATGGTCCACAGGTTGAAAGTTCTTTCAGCATGATGGCTGAAACCATAGATATAAAATCAGGAAGAATGAACATTGAAACCTATTCAGCTATACAAACTGTGTAGTATAAACTTAAAGCACAGGGTAAGTCTGCAGTTAATTTCTTCAGTAAAGAATTTTTTTCCAAGAAGCAGTTGATGCCAACCTCTGCCAAAATCTTAGGACATCAGAAACAAGTTATACCAAAGAAATGGAGAGGAAAAGAAAAGGAATTATCAGCAAAAGAAAAAGTTAGCAATGGATGCTGTTCAGCTGCAGTCAACGTAAAATAAATATGGCTGTGCAGCTTGCCGAGAAGAAAGCCAGGCTTGCTCAGAAGAGGAAATTCGAATTGTTGTGCAAGCAAGTACAACAAAAAAGGGGCAAAATATCTTTGAAGCAATCTGTTTAAAAACCATAACTTCTAGTCATGTTTTTTTTAATTTGTACATATTCAAATACATATTCCAATTATCATTTAGTAAGAATCTGTGAATTTAACTTATTTCCACACACATTTCATTTTTGAAAAATTTGGTACATTAGAGTGCTACTAAGCCAACAAGACTGACTTATCTCTTGTACTATGATGTTTGACCAAAACTAATCTGGATATGCTTCTAATTGTTTGACTAAATGCACAAACTTTCCTAGACAAATACTTTTCACCTCAGGATTTAGCTAGTAAAGATTTACATGTGTGTTTTAAATCTGATTTTTTAAAATATCTCATTTTATTTTGTTCTTGATTCCCTACTTTTTTATTGTGAATATAATAATGTGCTTCACTTTAATATTTACTTACATAATTTACAGAAAATAATTCCATATGGCTTGTGCAATCTTAAATATTGTATATGCTGTATTTGAATTTGCTCACACCGCGCGTTCGCGTGTCCCAATTTTCGACCCAGTTAAAAGTTCAGCTTTTTTGTCATCGGTCGGTCTCATGTATGTAACTACTATGCTCATCAAAATTTTGCTCAAAATGAGTAACTTCTTTTCCATTTTTTTTTATCATAAAATTTAACTTGGCCTGGGTAGCCTACAAAGTCAGTTTCACCCTGCCCATAGATACATCAATCAGCCTTTTGAAATGTTTTGGAAAGTCCGCTGAAGAGATGTGACATCTAGCAGAAAGTGCAGAAAGTGAACCATGCAGACAGACTAACTTTTCAGCAGGCCTTGCATTTTAGCCACCTTATTTTTATCATTTTCTCCAGTGGAGCTGAAATTTTCCATGTAACTAACAATTACTGGCAGGTTGTTGGTCATTGCTTTCAGTGCTTGGTTTCTTGAAGGAATCCACCAAATGGCTATTATATTGGTGTTCTTAAACAAAGCTTCTCCAAGCACCTGCCATTTAGCTTATTAAGAAGCTTGGGGCTCTTATATACTCTTTATTTTATATACCAATTTCAGTAGCTGTTCACAGTTTGTAGCAAATGGCACTAAAGTGTCTAAAATAACCAGCCGCAGCCTGTGGGCAGCACAGTGAACTGGAATGATTCCTAATGATAATTTTGTCCACAACCTCGTTGTATTGTCCAAATTGACATTTGCACCATCAAAACATACTGCGACAAGCTTATTTTTTCATCCCAGATAGCTTTCTGTCATTGCCTCATCAATAGCACAGGTAATGCTTTCAGCACTACCACTTTACAGCTTTGTTATTTTAATGAAATTGGTTTGAATTAAACCTTTTTCACTGACTGATGTGGCACAAATTATTGCAGATTCACATGTAGAGATGTCTGTGGATGAATCTGCTATTAGAGAAATGCAGGGTGTCCAAGAATTATTGGACACATTACAAAATTATGTAAAAAAAACTATGAGCATTGTCTGTTTTTCTATGTCACGTATTACTAACACGGTTTCTATAATTTTGTTTTACAGAATTGTTATTCCCAGAATCCGATAGATGGTGCGAGGTGTGGCCTGATAAGGAATGTATGAGACATGCGCAATCAGTAGTCATGTCATCCGTACAGCAGAAGGCGATGTGTGTGTTATGGCTTGCGGAATTAAAGTTAAAAGACGGTACTGTTTAGAGTATGGTTGTAATCCTCCGTCAACTAATTCAATCAAGCAGTGGATGAAACAGTTTAAAGAAACTGGCAATGTGGAACATCGTGGAGGAGCCGGTAGGCCTAGCTCAGCGGTGAGACGGTTGACCAAGTTAATGAAAGTTTCCGACGAAGCCCCAGGAAATCCATTCGTAAAGCAAGCAGAGAACTGTGCATTCCGAAATCTACAGTTCATGATATCTTGCACAAGAAATTAAAGTTTCATGCTTATAAAATTCAAATAGTGCAAAAGATGCATGTAAATGATCACACTCTGCGATACGATTTCGCTGTGGATATGCTGAATCGAGTGGAAAACGACGAAAACTTTCTCAGTACTGTAATTTTTAGTGATGAATCCACATTTCATGTATCAGGTATTGTGAATCATCACAACTGTAGTATATGGGACAGTGAACCGCCTCATGCTGCTATTGAACTGGAACGTGATTCTCCAAAAGTTATATGCTAAAAAAATTCCACCCATTCTGTGGCCTCCTCGCTCTCCAGATCTAACTCCATTGCATTATTTCATGTGGGGTTATGTGAAGGATCGTGTCTATCAGACGCCTTGTACTGATTTTCAGAAACTGAAGCAGCGTATCACAGCTGCTATTAATTCCATAACTCTTCAGATGCTTGCCAATACATGGCATGAAATCGAGTATCGCTTGGACATACTACGAGCAACTAAGGGATCTCACATCGAAATTTATTAACTTGTGTAGTTACATTGTAAGTTAGTACAGTCAGTTTCTTTCTATTTGTGTAATGTTTTGTTTTATATAATTTTGTAATGTGTCCAATAATTCTCGGATACCCTGTATATTTAGCATTTTTAAAGGTATTTGCATTTTCCAAAGGGGATTGCCTCAAGAATATAAATGGCCGCCCCGGTGGCACAGTGGTCTAAGGCGATGGCCTCTGATCATTCGTCAGAAAGGGGTCCGGGTTCGAATCCCGGTGAGGCATGGATGTTGTGTTTGTCTTACGGCACTGGCTCTCTCCCTTCCCTGGAAGCAGTGACCCTAAATTAGGGACGGGCAACTGCTTATAGCCCATTGAGTTGCTCACGGTGGTCGTTAAACCTCCAATAAAAAAAAAAAAAAAAAAAGAATATAAATGAAGCACAAGGTTTATGATTGACATAAGTATCACCAATGTTTCAGTTCATTTTTTTTTTCTGAAGCTGGCATAATCTTTCAAACTGATGGAACGGTAAGTTGCCATCAACTACAGAATAAGCTGTGTTAAAAAGGGCCTAACACTGGTTCATCAATAATGGAAACCCATTTCAGTTAAGTTGAAGTATCAGGATGTTCTTTTACTCTTCTCATTTGGCATGAATCTTTGTGATTCATGCCAAATGAAAGACAGAAAACGACCTCTTCCTACCCCCTACCCCCATTTATCTTCAGTTCTGCATCGATCTCGAGAATGACTGAAAACAGCGGGATTCCTGTGAAAAATCTCGTGTATGACAAAACAGCTGTGGAAATGCAACAGGGGACGTTAAAAATGCGCAGAAGTACGATTTTACTAAGAAAAATAGTTGTTGTTTTTTCTCTTGAATTTAACTAAGATGAAGTTATCTGGAAGGAGAAAAAAAAAAGAATTCAACCGTCAACTTCCGGAATGCCACGGAAACGAAGAACAAAATGTTGGAAACGCTAAAAAATATGGCTCTTGAAAAAAAAACATACATCTTTAATATAACTGAAACAAAGCTATCTGGAAGTTAAAAAAGGAAAATTTGCAACCATCAGTTTCTGGAATGCCGCAGCATATTTTGCCCATAAAAACGGAGTAGGGACGATAAAAAATGTGCAAAAGTGACTTTTGGAAAAAAAAGAAAGGAAAAAACTTCATAAATCTTACTGAGGTGAAGCCATCTAGAAGAGCAAAAAGAAAATAATTTGGATGTTAACTTCCGAAACTCCAACAGCCGCAAAAACGGAGGGAACGTTGAAAAGGCTTTAAAAAATGTCGCTCTGGTAAAATATTAAAAACAATTAATCACATATATTTAACTGACACCATGTTATGCGGACACTGAAAAAGAAAAATTGTGGCCACCAGTTTCCGGAATGCAGCGCAAGACGGAAGTGGTGGAAACGGAGACGCTGTTAAAAAGTGCGCAAAAGTATCGCTTCCTAGACCTTTTTTTTTTTTTTTTTTTGATTGGAGGTTTAACGACCACAGTGAGCAACTTAATGGGCTATAAAGCAGTCGCAGGTCCCTAATTTAGGGTTACTGGTTCCAGGGAAGGGAGAGAGCCAGTGCCGTAAGACAAACACAATATCCATGCCTCACCGGGATTCAAACCCGGACCCCTTTCGGACGAATGATCAGAGGCCATCGCTTAGACCACTACGCCACCGGGGCAGTGCGGCACTTCCTAGCTTTATTATTGAAAGAAAGCAATATTCTTGTTAAGTCAAAGTTACCTGTTTGTAAAACCAGGAAGAAGAAGAAAATTAAAATACAATGAAATACAACTGAACAAGTGTTACTTCAGCGTTCTACAAGTGTTACTTCATCGTTCTGGGTGGTGTAGTGGCAAGCATACTCAGGGGCTATCTGGGAGAGTGGGTTCGATTCCCGCTCCAGGACGACGAAATTTAAGTTTTCGCATGTTATCTGACTTACCATCCATGTCATATGTACACCAAAAAGCGGATTCACATCTTTAAAATTCAATTGTTACTGGATCTATCGACGCACGTCTGGAAGCGGGATCCAACGTTAAAATCGCGCAAAAATTTCCCTTCCTTTGCTTTAAAATTGTAAGGAATGCTAGAAACAATAAATGCTAAAGATAGTCAGGAAAAATAGTCTGCGCACCTTTCCAAAAAACTGTGACGGGCGTAGCCGTGTTGCGCTGTGTTTGTTCCTAGGGTTGAGTTGAGTAAATAGTTAATGAAATAAATAATATAAACTTTTGAAACTTTGTGAAAGCAATCTGCAAGGATTAAAGTAACCTGCGGCACCCACCGCAGTGCCATATTGATTGAAGGTTATAATTAGAATACTGAGTGATGGCTAACTTCGAGAGGTTTTTAGGATCGTACAAATTACCTGTAGGTGGGCTGGGAAGGGGAGCACGAAGGGCGGGAGCGCTTACGAGGGAATGCAGAGACAGGTGGGGGGGGGAGTAAAGGGAGCAAATACTGGTCACCTCTTTTGTCAGTAATTTGTACAAACTCGTTCCTCCCCCAGTAGTTCAGAGGGCAGGTCCTTTTGTCTTAAATCTCACGCTTCCTTCCTTCCCTGCCGGCATAGAGAAACAAACAATAAGTGATTGTATCTTATAGGTTCCCGTCTTCTAGGAATCCTAACCAACGGGCAGGCCTATAGAAGAGAAGGGCTGGTCCTTAGAGCCGGCTCCCCTGAAGACACGAGCTGGAGATGATGACGTAGTCATGCTGCAGCAGCGGGTTGGTAGTGGGGTTCTCAGAAGCCACTGCTCCACGGGAAATCGAAAATAATCAGTTTAAAAGTCAAGGAAAAGCTACATAACTGTAAAGCACTACAGTAAAGGGAATGAAAATGAACTAAACTATCATCACTGTAGTTAAAAAAAAAAACAAAAAAAAACGTTATTTAAACTTTAAACATGTGTTTTTAACATTACAGTATTGGGCATATAAACACATCATTGTGTATTATGCAAAAGGCTCAGCGACTAATTAACAGTTGATTATTTATAAAACACAGCATTGGAAAATTTTTCCGAACACTGTGTTTTGCCGTAACAAAAATCAAAATGCAGTTGTACAAATGATACTTGTTTTCCTCTTGTACCTTGTTTTCTGTGTGTCACCTATTAAATACATATATATCTAGGGAAATTTATGCCATTCTAAAGTGCTGATCATAGAATTTAAGTTTTATGTTTTCTACAATTCTGTAATCACATTGTAGAAGATATATCTTATTTCTCCAAAAACGTTTCTAATTGTATTCTCTAATATTTTTTTTCGTTCTAAGACCACAAATTTTGAATTAAGTAAGTTTATATTTTAGGAGTTTTGAACTAACAAAAATCAGCTTGCATTTCATTTCATTTCATTTATTTCGTTATGGGGTTACATTTGATAATGTTACATTTCAAAATTAATTTTGTAACATATAGTATTAAGAAAAACAACATATATAATGTGCATACTTATGTACAGGGTAACCACAGAACAGGAAATTGAGTAAAAGGCTATATACAGTATATATAGCCTGAGTGAATCACACTTCCCCTAAAGTACGTAGTCAAGTCAAACGTCCTGCACATATAAAATTTACTCATCTGGTCTGATTAATAAATTTTACCATAGAATGTTATACTTTAATTTGTTAGCAAATATTTGTTTAGTTGCTTTTGAAAATAATTAAAATTATTAATATGTGTTAATTGACAAGGTAGGTTATTCCATAACATCAATCCCTGGTAATCAATAAATCTTTTTTGGGTTAAAGTGTTAGGCATTGGTAACAAAGATGCATTTCTATCTCTTGTTTAATAGTCGTGACCTACAGTGTTCAGTTGAATTAAATGTTGATACCTATTCTGTTTTATTCTTTTATACATGAATCCTAATAATCTAAATTTCCATAATTTCTCAATATCTAAAAATCCATACGAATTTATCCGTAGCCACATATTCAAGTTACTTCCCCTAAAATTATTTGAAATTCTGACCATCCTATTTTGTAATGATTGTAATTTATATAAATTAGTCCTAGTAGTTTGCCCCCATACTAATAAAACAATAAGTCAAACAGGGATAAATCAGACTGTAGTACAACATTTTTAATGTTTTAATTGTTAAATTATTTGAAATTCTTGTAATTAAACCCAATACCCGCAGAAATTTTGTTTACAATATTTTGAACAGTAAGTAAAAATATCTGGTCGTTTGTATTTCTTTTTGGAGCTAACCTCTGAATCTCAGAGAACAGCTTATTGATATGTATGTGTGTATGAATATCTTTGTTTACGTGAGGGTTAATTATGCAGATCGGGACACATTGTGCCATTTTACAAATATCGTAAATATTTTACATGTAAATTCCTTCTGAACCAAAAGTGAAAAACTTTTAGTTATATTTACATTTGCAGCTTCATTTGGGAAGCATCCTTTGTTCGCTAAAAATCAGGTATAGGTTTTCTGCCCAGTATTTGAACGTATCCATTTTTGTGTTTTCTGCTGGACCTTTCTTTGTGATACTAGTACTGCATTTCTGTTTAAAGAGCGAATTCTGATAAACGTTCACAATCTACAAAATAAGCGAATTGCATCTTTGTTTACTTAAGGGTAATGGTTTTCCAGTTCGCGGATTACACCTTTTCCTTTTCGAAAAGTGATGCCGTGAAAGGAATAAAAATGTTTTTCAAATTTTTGTACCATATTCATCCATGAGCAGGGTGGTAGGGTAAGTCCACCTGAAGACAGTAATTTAATCCAATCGGATTGACTAGGTAAACTATTTATGTACACACCTACAACAGATACATACACTCTTAAACATTCACGCGATCTATTTGTATCTCTCTCTCTCTCTGTATTACAGTATATACACCAAAAAAATACTCGTATATTGCAAACGATAAGACAATCTAGTACGATGAAACATAACACGTTAGAAAACTGCTCGCGACGACAGCCCCGCAGCACGGGAGGGAGAGCTCCAAGCAGCACGGTGACGTCACAAATGGGCCCCCCAACCTCTTCCCCAAGGACCGTGTCGGCATTCGCTTTCTCAAAGCGATGAACCAGCCCTTCTCTCTTTTAAAGCCCTGACCAACGGTGGTCATTGCAACTTTCTAGACGTAGACGAGAGGTTAATATGGAGTGGGTGCGCTATTTTGGTTTCACAGCATTGTAGGATTGATTAGGGCAGGTCCCAGTGGCAGCGGAACCGCCGCCCGGGCCCGGTCAATAATTTCTGCCAAGATTTTTATTTTTATTATTTTTTTATTTGGCATATGTGCGATTGTTGTGATGTGCCTTAGAAAGTTCTTCTAGGTAACTGGTTGGGTGGTCCCAATTCCCAACAAAGCTCCTTAGGCATTGTTTTTCTTCTGTTTGTTCCGGGAAGCGGGAAGGTAGAGGGTGCACCACGATTTGAAATTTCGGGCCCGGTCAACAAACATCAATTTCCGCCGCCCCTGGCAGGTCCGCGCGTGCGTTTTGAAGTTTCGATTTTAGAGCGGTCAGGATGGGATTTTTAAATTTAAAGGGCAGTAGGGCGCATAATTTTAGCGTGAGGGTGGGCTGGGCGGAATTTTTCAAAGCTGAAGGCGGACAGGGCGTGCCGCCCCGCGAAAACGCCTTGAATGAACCACCTCGAACATATGAGTATGTTTCCGTTAATTTAATACCCAATGTATTGCAATTATTGATTGCCAATATATGTAAAACAAGTATGGAACTGGTGTTACTACACTATCTACCAACAAGTAATTGGACACCCCTGCAATCGACGATATCTGCGGTCCTAATACACATCACGGCCGCCGCCATTAAATATTGTGTGGGAAACAACAACGCAACCAGTCGCATGCAAGATGCCACGCAGTTCAGAGCTCTGATTTCGAGAAAGGTGTAATCGTTGGGTATCACAGAAATGGCAGATCCATATGTGACATATCCAGCGAGTTGAAGTACCCAAAATCGACAGTGGCCTACGTGATTAGCAAGTGGAAGATGAGAGGTGACTGTCGGAATGTGCCCCGACCCGGCCAACCCACAAAACTGGGAGTTAGAGGCCGATGGGTGCTGGCCAGAGAAATTCAGAAGAACCGCACCAAATCGATGGGCCACATTCGCGAGGAGTTTCAACAGGCATTCGGGAGTGTTCTTTCGATGAATAACATCCGTAAGGAAGCCGTCTGCTCGGTTATCATGGACGTGCTGCAGCCCACAAGCCTTTGATCACCAAGTCCAATAGCGCTGCTCGGCTAACGTGGTGCAAAGAACGTCGACAGTGGACCGTTGAACAGTGGAAACAGGTTCTCTGGAGCGACGAATCAAGGTTCATCCTCTACCGTTCAGATGGTAGGATCTGGGTTTGGCGTCTGCTTGGAGAACGCCTCCTGCCAGAATATATTGTGCCAACTGTGAAGTTCGGCGGCAGTGGAATTATGCTATGGGGGTGTTTCTCCTGGTATGGTACGGGACCCTTGGTCACAATTACTAGTAGACTCAACGCCGAGACTTACTGCACCATTTTGGATGACCAGGCGCTTCCTACGTTGTGGCAGTTTTACGGGGTGGACCCATGTTACTTTCAGGATGACAATGCCACCTGTCATGTTGCGAGGTCCACCATGGCTTGGTATGGTGACAATGGGGTTAATCGAATGGACTGGCCTGCGCAGAGGCTGGACCTTAACCCTATCGAGCACCTCTGGGACGAGTTGGAGCGTCGACTTAAGGGATGCCCCCACCGTCCGAAATCGGTGAAGTAACTGACCTGTCTTCTCCAAGCAGATTGGAAGAAAATACCGCTAGTCGTCGTACAACGCCTGGTTGAGAGTATGCCCCGGAGGGTCGCAGCTGTAATTGCAGCTCGTGGAGGCTCCACTAACTATTGAAGGTGAATAAACTTTGTTTTCCTTTGCTATCACATGTGTCCAATTACTTGTTGGTAGATAGTGTATTTAGGGATCATCGTAATTTGTCCGCTCTGTTTCATGTGCTTCTGTTTCTCCTTATCAGTATCAACACAGTTATTGTCCTCATATTAACAAGTTGCTTTAGCTGCTCTTGAATTAGAGTTCCTTTTTTTTAATGCTGTACGGCACAATCACAATGCACTAAGGGGCCGTCTATAAAGTATGTCCGTGATTTTTTACTATTTTTAAACTCCCCCCTCCCCCATGTCACATTTTGTCCGATTTTTGACACCTCCCCCTAAAAAGTATGTCCTAATTCCCGCAACCCCCCCCCCTTTTTTTTATGACTGCCTTTAGAAATCCGTTGAGAAACAGAAGGAAAACATGTAATTATTTAAAGGAATCTTCCATAAATCTTTTAATATTTTTCACTGTACACCATGTTCCTTTCATTCAGAAAACTTGAAAATTTTCATCGTCCTGGAGCGGGGATCGAACCCGCATCTTCCGATTTCCGGTCGAGCATGCTAGGACTATCCAGGACAAAGAAATTCCAAGCAACTGAACATAAATATCTGAGAATCTTCAAATTTGTGCTAGTCAAAGCTATTCTGCTCCATCGTAGCGCCTACATCGTACCGCCTTATGGAATTTCCTTGTTCTGGATAGTATAATGCCTAGCATGCTCCCCCAGAAATCGGGAGGTGCAGGTTCGATCCCCGCTCCAGGAGGATGAAAATTTTCAAGTTTTCTGAATGAAAGGAACATGGTGTACAATGAAAAATATTAAAATATTTATATCTCAACCATGTTATTTAAAATATTTCTTCAGGGAAATTCATTTCCCAATCCATCTAACAGAAGAAATATAGGATGAATCTTCTTCCATATATTTACACTTTTTCTTCAGAAAATATTTATTATTTAGGCATTCATTTATTCCCAAATCCTACCCGAACTTTATCATTCTGAAATAGAGATCTACAAATGAACGCATGCATTCAAGGTTGCAACACTCCTGATCATACCATCTACAAAACACGATAGATTTGGTAGTACAAATACAAGAACTTAATATTGTGATTTAGCTAAATATCATAAGAAATCTGAAATATTTCATACCTTTTTTAACTATCAAAAGAAGAAACAAAAAAGGTGACACCGAATTTCCGGGTGTAATGAGCATGTCTTTTGAATCCGTTCTGATGCGAATTTACCAAAGCTATTCAAAATCAATTGAACTAGTATGGAAAACAGTAGTATGTGACTGAAGATAGAAGTTTCACAGTCGGGTTTTTAATCCTGCAGGCAATGCTGTAAATGGAAACGTCAACTGACGCCTTCTGGTGGCAGACTTGTGCGTTAAGAAAAAATTGAAATTATGGGCGAAACATTTCACAGTGGAAACGCTCTCCAACAAAGAAAGAATTTTTCAAATCGGGCTCTTAGAAACAGAGATATTGTGTCTGCAGATGGATGGACAAACCGATAATGTAAGTACCAACTTTTTTTTGCAAAAGAAGTGCTAAAAAAGACAAAACAAAACGAAGAAATACCATCCACTATATTTTTGCCTGTGGATGTCTGAATTACTAAACCTGCCCCCTCCGCCCATGTCACATTTGGTCCGGTTGTCAGGAAACCCCCCCCCCCCTGTAATCTTGGACATACTTTATGGACAGCCCCTAAGACGCTGAAAAACAAGGCAGCAACTTGCAAATAGCAAGAGAATAAAAGAGATCTGAGAAAATACACCACAGAGCTTTTCCACTTGCGGTGAACTAAAGCATGCTAAAGCCGCTGTTTTCCAGAGGTCGTAAATTGGGATCTGAGGAGTCAGAGGTTCTTCTGTCTTTAAAAAAAAAAAAAAAAAAAAAAAAAAAATCACTGAAAGCAAGCGTGTCGGACATAGCACGGATAAAAAGAGTAAATCGCCTCTAAGAAAAATAAACAGTTCCACATCTGTGGCGAACAGAAAGCATTATACCAAACAGACGCAGGGCAGTGGCGACGCCAGCCGTTCAGAACTGGGTGGGCCATGGGGGGGGTAAACATGATGGGAGAGGAGGCACACATGTGCATTTTACTAGACACTGATAATGTTATCCCTAGTCAAAAAAAGTTTTCAAGTGAATACTGTACGTAGTATTTATTCAACGTATGTAGTATGGGAACCATGGATACAAATCTCTATGACAAGTTACTATTTCTTCGCAACTTTAGCTTACTTAGGTCTCTCTCTCCCTCTTTCATAAGGCTATTTATGAATTACAGTTTGTAACCTGACAAGGAATATCTCTTTCTCTGATCGTTTTAAACTATAATTACAAAAATGGCGTGTTTCTGCTGCTCTCTTAGAAATTTGTACAAAGCTACCCCCTCATTTCCCTCCCATAAGTACAAAAACTAACAGCCATGTGGAATGCCCTTTTTGGTTGTTGTTGTTGTTTGAGAGGCTACAATTCAGAAACTTCCAAAAACTGAAAGTTTAAAACTGATTGGTTTACATCGGTGACACAAACATTAGTATAGAAATTTTCTCGCAGGCCAAATTTAGTTTCCACGCTACAGAAAAAGTATATTACCTTCACAGAAAATAATTGGAGATTTTGCGTGCGCACGCTTATAAAATCCTCCTAACACTTTTTTCAACATCTTTTTTCATCCTGCGGCGAATGGCAAATTTATATCTTTTTTTTTTTTTTTTTTTTAGTTGGAGGTTTAACAACCACCGTGAGCAACTCAGTGGGCTATAAGCAGTCGCCCGTCCCTAATTTTTTTGGGCCACTGGTTCAAGGGAAGGAAGAGAGCCAGCGCCTAAGACAAACACAACATCCATGCCTCACCGGGATTCAAATCCGGACCCATCTTGGACGAATGTTCATAAGCCATCGCTTAGACCACTGCGCCACCGGGGCAGCAAGTTTATACTTAACAATATCTTTTTGAGGAGCAATAAATTTGCGGGATGTTGATTAGACAACAACATCCCACAAATTTATTGCTCGGAGCGTCAAGTCATTTGCAGTAACTTTCCACAAACAACATCCCGCAAATTTATTGTCTGGAGCATCAGGTCATTTGCAGTAACTTTCCACAAACATTTAAAAAGTAGAGAGGCTTTGTTTCATCGCCAGCACGACAAATCTGAAAACAAAGCATGATGGAACTTTTTATCCATTTATACATACATACATACATACTCGCCAGAATAAAAAAACAAACAAACAAGATCCCCATTTCTCCACGATCATAGAGCGTCGAAAGGGCAGGAGAAGGTCTTAAAATTGTTGGTCTCTCATCTAGAGCGAAAGCATTGCCAGTAATCACCCCCCCCCCTCCACCCCCAATAACTTTAGTTTTGCATTGATTTCAAGAAATGCTCCAGATGATGACACAAAACACGGGAAAATCTTGCAAACACCGTAAAACCTTTAGATGTTAAATTTTTATGATAATCGCCAAATTCGTTATCGGAAAAAAGAAAATGTGTTCAATGGAAGCTCAACTTCCTGTTGTCTGATTTGATCAAATATAATCAAAATCGGACATGGCAGTTGATCACAGCGTTTGTAGGACATCAAAATATAAACATTGTTCATGAACTAATCATGCTTTTTTAAAATAAAGAATTCCTTTCCTTTAAAACGTGAGTTCAACAATACATGTGTCTGCATGGTGGGATCCCTTCTTACGTGTGGGAGGAATGCCGTTCTTCTTCCAGTACTACGTCTCCGCACAGCCGTGGCCACGACACAGCGTGCATCGCCCATTGCGCTTTCACCGTGGCGATGCACCATGTTTAAAAATTATTTTCTCGGCGCTCAGGCTAAAGCCCAAGGGTGGTTTTTTTTTTGTTCATTTGATAGATTAAACCTTTCTTTGCAAAGAATAATAACTGCAGCTTTCTAAGTGCTGTACTACATTGCTTTTTTAAGCGTTGAAGAAAGGCTGTCTCATTGCTCATAACTCAAAAACTAAACCAGATAGAAACGTGCCCATTGCACCAATGGGTTCCTTGATAAAAATTATGAAAGAATGATGATTTATGTATTTCTTTTTATTCTAAATAACGGAAATATTTGCGTTTTTACGCAAAATATATCCGCAATGAACCAAAATTCAAAAAATTATATCTTCTAATCTATCGGAAATATAAAATTGAAATCTTCAGGGTTTTTATAGGCTGGGAGTAGCTACCCATTTAAAAAAATTGTAAGAATCGGAGATGTGTTGATGGAAAATTAATTCAAAATCTGACGATTTTGCGTAGAATGACCCTAAGGCAAAGCTTGGTAAAGCTCAAATTGCTGTGCTTGGTATTTCTGAAGCTATTGATGAAGAGTGACACACATGCACACGCAGATGGTCCTGATTAACTTTATTTTTCGTTGTAGCACGTGTGGTTGAGAATGCAAGGTAGCCTACTTGTGATACATTTTACCACAATTGCACAGCTTGGTTCTGTCACTTAACATGTTTCCTGTTATATATCAATGATATCTGATATCCTTTCATTTATTGCTAAACTGATTTAAAATTTTGCTGCTGAAACTTCTCTTTATGCACCTTATGCCCCAAATTATTCTTCAAGTGTTTCCTCTTCCTTGAGCAGTGATACTGAGGCCACCAGTGGCTGGCTGCTCATCTCTAGAAGTGCATGAGCATGTGCTCTACCTAGCATTTTTCTGGAAATTTTATTTGATTAAGGGAAAAATCTGTGATGGAAAAAAAAAGTTCTGTGAGTGTGAAGATTATATTGAAAACATATTAAATTTATTTGTTATGTGTTCTGAAAAGTGCCATTATGTTTACACTACCGAAAAGATCTTGCATTTCCTTGCAGTTAAACATTCAAGGTTTTCTGTTTACAACCCATGTACAACCTTTAATTCTTTTTCATGTGAGCACAATTTCCTAGGGCTCCAGATCAGGAGTATTTAAGCATAAAATAGATACTTCATGTATATCTTCCATATAAGGAAGTCACAAGTTATACGTGGTTAAAATACATAATATATTATTATGCATCAATTAATGTGACAATAGAAAAAGAACAGATAATACATTACCTTACTTAGATATTTTATTTCACAAAAACCAAAATAATAGTATTGACTTCCAAATATACCGTAAACCTAACTGTATTGCCAACGTTATTCCAGCTAATTCTCACCATCCTATATCATATAAGTACTCAGCCTTCAGGTCATACATCAGTAGAGCGATAACCCATACCTCCAATAACAGATTGCTAAATAAAGAATTAAATTGGATCAGAAATACTGCCTCTGCTTTTGGATATGACATCAGAATAATAAACAATCTTGTAAAGAGGATAACAGAGAAGACAAGAAATTATCATTTCAGAATACCAACTGATAAAAAAGAAATGAAATATTATGGATCAATATCTTACAACCATGAAATTAATAATATATTGAAAGAAGCATGCAAGAAATTTAACTTCAACTTTGGCATAAAAACCAAAAATATCAAGGACACATTAACTTCTGGTCACGGAAACACACCGATATTGCAGAAAGCGAGTGTTTACTCAATTTCAATAGGGGACAGCCAAAACAAAATTATCAGCCAATATATAGGAAGCACCAAAAGAAATATCAGGATAAGATTATCGGAACACATCAGCAATTGGTTCAGGAAAGAAAATAAAACTGCACTTATCGACTTCTTTATAAATAATCAGTGCACACCACTATGGGAGGAAATAAAATTGATAAATCAGCAAAAAAACTGGAGGACCATACAGATTGCTGAATCCATCTTAATAGAGAAGACCAAGTCATCAAACTGCAATAACAATTCACCATGTGATCTTTCATATGCCTGGAGGAATTTAGTGGATACCGAAAAAAGATTAAAAGAGGAGCATAAAAATAAAATTAAAAGACAATGACAAATACAGGAAAATCAAACTATGACACCAGATGGCACCACCATATAGGAGGAAAACTGACCCATGCACAATGTACATCATGATTTCTGGAGGTACGAAACATCACTTGCCAACAGATGTTTCATTTCCCGTTGAAAACGCCTAGGAAGAGGCTAGGGCAAAACACGTCCAGGGAGACTGGTGGACGTGAAGAGGTGGTGCACGCATTATGTAAATAGTTCATTCATCGTTTCTTGTGGCCATGCATATTTTATTTTGTTCTTTTAAATTCGTTCACTATCAGCCTTTTAGATTCGTTTACTATAGTTTCTTGGATTGTTCATTGTTAGCCTTTTAACCTGCCTGTGGCATAGGTCATTACAAGGTTTTTATTTTCAGTTGTATTATTCTTTTGAACTTACGATACAATATATAACAAGGTTCTTTGGGTCGACTACTACTTTGACATTGCTAAACACTATATTATAGTCACCATTGGACTTTTTGCAATGCATAGCCGCTGAACACCCGAGACCAAACAACTTGTGGAACTACAGTGGTATGCTAACGAAAACGACCTCTGGACGAATATGTGTGAGTAATTGCTCTTGCTTTCTTTTAGTCTTTATTTTTGAAAATAATAAACGTCATAATTAACCGCACCACCATAATCACATGTCCGTATTTTAACATGCGTAATAGCAATTCTAAAAGAGGTACTGAATCTCTATATACACTGGCGGAAAGTGAAAAAAGAACACCAAGAAGGAGACGTCTGATACCAACGAAATTTATACAGCATAATAACGGAATACAGAGGATAACGTGATGAAAACATTATGGCAAAATGCAGCTGTATTTGCTGGTAAACTGAAAAATAACATTTCCATGTAACATGGTTAGTACGAGGTTGAACCACCATGAACTGCATCACACTGTGCAATTCTGGCATGGAGTCTGTCGTACAGATGTTGGATGTAAGTTTGGGGTATTGAGTTCCAAGCATCCTCAACCTGGACGCGTAAATCAGGGATGGTCGTGGCTGGCAGTGGAGACCGGATAAGTCGTTGTCCCATAAAATCCCCCACGTGCTCAATGGGGGACAAATCCGGTGAACGTGCAGGCCATGGAAGTTGTCTCACACCCTGAAGTGCATGTTGTGTTGTACGTGCCGTGTGTGGGCATGCGTTATCTTGCTGGAAAACATCACGATGGACCGACCTTACAAATGGCACAACGGACTGAATGATGTTGATGTAGGAGGTGCTGTTTAACGTACCCGGTACAAACACTAGTTGTGTACAGGAGTGATAGTTGATCGCTCCCCACACCAGGAGACCAGGTGTAGGCCCTGTGTGTTGCTGGCGGATGCAAGAAGGGTCGAGACGCTCACCTGTGCATCTGCAAACACGCATACGGCCATCGGAGGCTCCCAAGCAGAATCTTCTTTTATCGCCGAAAACGACAGATTGCCATTGTGTTCTCCAGTGCAGACGTTGGCGACACCACTGCAGCCGTTCCTGACGGTGGGCTGGAATCAGAGGTACACGTGCACGTAGTCCTGCATCCAGTAGATGGTTGCGGATTGTTCGCACAGTCACCTCAGGTGCAACGGCAGCTCAGATTTGTGTCGCAGTGGATGTTCTGCTTGACAACGCCGCTCTTCTTATGTGTCGATCAGGCCGCTCATCAGTCCGTCTGTGACTCCCGGTTCCACGTCTTCTCGTGTGGGAATGTTCCTCGAACCATCTACGCCACCATCGTACCACCACCGATACTTCCCGTCCAATTTGCTCCGCAATGCGACGATACGACCACCCGGCCTCGCGGAATCCGACTAGATGACCTCGCTCAAAGTCCGATAATTGCTGAAATCGTACACGTCTTCCATGTCCAGGCATTGCAGCTTCTTCAGGGTCTTCGCATTTGTCCGTACGCCGACGACTGATTACATACACATCGCCGTACTCCTTAAATACCACCGACGATAATTTGCATATTATGCCGTGCTGTGGCATAAGCGCTCACCGGTTGGTCCCAAAATTAACATCACACCTACGTAAACTCGTCCCCATTAACATATGTAAATTTCATGATCGTCCGCCAATTCCTTCTTGGTGTTCATTTTTCACTTTCCGCCAGTGTATTATGTATTTAAGCATGCCTAGTTAACCACTCTTCTAGAAGCTAGCATGCTCTTCATAGATGAACATTGGAGAACATTTCCTCGTGGTCCATTCTCATTTTGTTACCAGGGGAAAACACAGTCAATTTGCTGCTATGTCTTGCATTAGTTACTCAATTGTTTTAGTGCCATTGTCCTGTTTCACCGATGGAACAGTGTCAAGTGATAGCTTAACATCCTTATATAAATAATGATGCATGAGAAGCTATATTTTGTGTTTTTAATCATGAATACTGTTCATCATTTGTTGAAACATCTGCTCCCCTCGCATTCATTAGAACAGGAATTGGAAATTAAAAGACTGGTTAGACCTACACCAGATCTTAATTACAGCAAAAATGTAAGTATAAAATTTTTGAACGTATCAGGAAGTTCAGTTCCAAAGCATACAATAAGAATAAATCAATATGCGGCAGTACACACACACACACACACAAACACACACACACACACACACACACACACACACACACACACACACATTAATTTTGTAAAATAAATAACAGAAAGTGAACGCAGATGTAAATTCCACTGTTTTCGAATAAATAAAATTTGCATCAAGAGTAGTATGCTTATAAAGAGTTGTATCTTGTTCCTTGAGGTATTTGTAATACTAATGTGAAAAATATAAAAGTATTAATAGAACAGTTCATATCATGTGCCCATGTGTGCTCTACCTGCTTGCTAAACCCTAAACCACCATTGGAGATCGCTTGTCAGAAAGATGAGGACAACTTTGTAGAGTTTATTTTTAGCAAACCCAGTTCTTTTTCATGTGTAATGGAAGTGTTCAGTTTTTTTCCTATTTCCATGTGAGGTAGTGTTATGCCAAAAGATACTTTTCTGTTTGTTCTGGGTCTGAATATTTTCTCCAACTTGTCTTAACATCAACACATTTCACCTATTTCTAAATCTTCTTAGAAAACAACAACAGCAAAAGAAATGCCTAGGATTTCTTTTTGAGCAACACCATAGTTTTTACTTAAACTACTTTTGTTCATCTGGTGATTGAGCAATCTAGGGGTTAGGCTTCTGACTTCTTGTACCACTAAGTATGGGTTTAAATGTGGTATTTATCTTTCCAGTCAGGATTCTTTTCCTTCCCTAGGAGCTGAGGCTCTTAATCAGGGATGAGCAATTCATTGTAGCTTTAGATACTCATAGGGTAGTAATTAAACCCTAAACCCAAAAAATGTCATGCATATAAATCTCAAGTTCTCCTAGCAGCAGAGTATTATTCTTACGTTTAAAGTAATACATCCAAATTAACCCCTAAACATCTTAATGCTATGCAGAGAAGAATGGATATACTTATTAGCAGTTGCTAGTACTACTCAATACATCTTCCAGTGGTGGGGAATGGAGTCTCTGCATCTCTTACAGGTTACTATCATGAGCACTGCTCTCATCAGCTGTTAGCTCTTTTCCCATTTTTTGCAGTTTTCTATTACATTGCAAGAACCATGGTCACTCAATACCTATCAAATTTACATCTGACTAAGTAGCATACCAACTGTTTTATTAGCTGATTCTTTTTTGATCCATCAATACTTTGGAACTCCTTCCCTGCCAACACTTTCCATGAACATTACAATTTTCAGCTCTTTGAATCAAGGGAAACTACTTTTGAGCAATTCTGCTTTTAAGAAATTGAAAATACAAAATCAACCATAGTGCTGTGTACTACCAGCATTGCCTTTCATAACTGATTCTCCATTTTAAGAAAAGGGGGTGGAGAGAGGTAAATCGGTAAATGTATTGTAGTGAAAACTAACCCTTCACAGTACTGTTGTGCAGGGGAGGAGCCACTTAGAAGGGACAAATCCACCTAACAAGCACCACATCGTGGATTCTAATCTACATGCAAAGCCATTTAAGATTGGTTGGAAACTAACCAGTGACCAGCAATGGTGATTACAGATCACAGACAGCTTAGTTAGAGTTATAAAGAAAAAGTCTGAGTGATTACATGAGTCACTCTGAGTTTTGATTTTATTTTGTAATGTTTTACCAAATGAACTTATGCACAATCCAGGAAGTAAAGTTGATTAAAATTGTGCCTTTAAAATCAGAGTATGTACATTCAATGTTTTAAGCATGGTGAAGTTATTTTAGTATAGATTATAATCTGATTAATGTAACTTCACACACACACACAAATCAGCAGATATCCCTCCTCAAAATAGTAATGACTAACTGATTATACTTTGAGTATATATATATGTGTTGATATTCCACAAGTGTAAGTGTAGTTATGATCATGTACAATTTTTACATGACTTAATATTACACATGTGTACAGTACTTAAAAAAGTATGAAAACCTTGAATAGTGCTTGAATTTTATTTGCTAAATTTTGCATGAAGCCTGGCCTATGTTCTCCTTTTAATTTTTGATCTAGTGTTACCGTAAATCTTTTAATTTTGCATACATGTGTTGATTTTAATGTGCATGTACTGATTTTAATTGAAAATTGCTACATAAACATCAATAATAAATCAGCATCAGCAGACTTCAGTCTGATCAACATGATTACTGCTTAGATATAAACATACAGGGCATAGCTAAAATGTTTATATGGGGGGGGGTACAGATGAAAATTACCGCATTCTTCCAATTAAATTAGATTAACTTAATTAGGCTACATGTGGGGCATGCCGTCAATTTTGAATTTTAGAATATTTGATTATCATAAATTCATTTTATTAACAATATTGACGCGTTTATCTTTTTGCGAATAATAGCAAAAATAAACTAGTGCAGCTTTGTGAGCTTTAGAAGAGAATTGCTGGGATAATTTTCCCAATTTATTTTTTCCGGCACTCTTCATTTTGTGCCATTGCCTTACACCCGTTTCGTTTCAAGTAGAATCTGATTTCTCCCTGCCTGGACTTTACGGGAAAAGAAAACAAACAAAGCAATAAGCAACATCTTTTAACAATGCTTTATTCTAAATGAGGATATTGTTTATACCATTAAAGAGAAAAACGGCTGTGTTTGGCAGCAGGAATAGAAGGGTTTGAAGGAAAAATAGCTAAGTTAGGTTGATGAAGTCCAATAAAAATTAAATATTTTTTCTCAGCATCTGTTTTAATTTGTTTTCTCATACCAAGATCATGTTTGACTGTGCTGTAGCTGTTTAAACTATCATCAAATGCTCCTGCCTTTTTTGATCGATTTGATAGTGCATCTTTACAAGAAGTTATTTATTTTGCCACAATTAAATCAGGGTTAATTATTTCCATCTTGACATTTTGCAATTTTATCCTTACAGTCATTGTAATAATTTAGATAAAATTTAAACTGACCTATACAGTTCGTCCAGTCTACAGTAGAGCTTGAAAATGGTGGCTCATTT
This sequence comes from Macrothele yani, assembly GCA_039090855.1. Classification (NCBI taxonomy): domain Eukaryota; kingdom Metazoa; phylum Arthropoda; class Arachnida; order Araneae; family Macrothelidae; genus Macrothele; species Macrothele yani. Next base: position 75,060,378 of record CM077017.1, on the reverse strand, counting down.
TCAAGTTCTTTACGGTTGATACCAGCACCTTCTGTTACATTCTCATTCATCACATTTGATTTTATGTCACAGTCGGAAACTTCCATGTTGGTTTGACAGAAAATTAGTCTCTCCTTTTTCCGACGGTATATGCATGGATAGTGTTGTTTTCAAAATGCTCTCCTCATGTTTTTTTTTTTTTTTTCTTTTGCTGCTGCTGCATCAAAAGGGTTTGCAGGAGATCCAACACATTTCACTTTCACTAGCTACTTATCATGGCAAAGTTCTCCATGCATTTTCCTGTAATCCATATCAAATTGTTTTGTACATTGCAGACATTCAACTTTGTACAGTCTGTTACGTCTTTTAATATCTTTTCTTTCCGTTTTATACCTTTTCTATGTAGTTAACCAACTATCAACGCATAAGTCAGAATCACTGTTATTCTATCTCATTTGTTTCCATTCATTGGTCCAATGAGGAGAGAAGAGGACAACATGAATCATTCTTCTTTGTTTGAACGCTATATACAGCTGGAGACAGTTTCTACTTAGGTTCAGCCAGAACGTCGCCACAGCAGAAAACTTATTCTGAAGTCCGAGGTCCAAGCATATGCCGCATGGCACAAACCGCACAATTACTGTTGACTGTCAGGCTAAGCAGTGATGTTGTTTATGACATGTCAACCAGAGCACAATACATCCGAGGGGTACCATTAGGGGGGTCACCAAGTCCGACTTATCTTTTTATGTAGAGGTTGACAGCCAGCAACTCCAGTAAACCATGTGTTTTTACTATGTCTCCATCCCTTTCTGAGACCCTGGCCATGCTGACATTAGTAACAAATTCTCGAAAGGAAAATGCGTGGAGTTGGTTTGGTCATAGAAACAACTTTCATCCTCCTCAGCTGTGTCTGTAGTTAAGCAGCAAAGAAATAATGGTTCATTTTTCTTTATGAACCAAAATTTAAAATGATATTTTGTGTAGATGTTAATAAAGGATTTTTTGTCTACAAAGTTTGGCAATTTTTGTCAGAGCTGATTTACCAAACAGAAATCAAAATACCGAATTTGGGGGGTGACCTCCCCCTATGGCTACGCCCCTGTAAACATGTATGAAAAACCTTTTATTAATGGAGAAAAAAAGGCCAAGAACTTTGTTAGTTTATTTAGACTGCAGGAAATTGATGTATTATGTCCCATGTCATTGTTTAGCATGTACAATGGCAGGCAGTTCTGTCTCAGCTCATAAATGAAGGATTCACTTACTGGAAAAGTATAAATTCATTTAAGCAGCATAACAATTCTTATAACTGCAAATCTTGTGTTTAGGCTTTGAAAGGAAGAGGAAATAAAGAAAAATGTTTTTTTTTTTTTTTTTTTTTTTAAGTTATTGCTACTGAAAAAGCCCCTACTTTTTGGAGGACTATTATTCAGAGGCAATAATGGGAAAATAAGCACGCTGAAGAATAGAAGCTCCTTAAGGGATGTAAAGTTACTTGCAGCATTGTTTGATTCATTTTCAGTTGATCATCTTACAAGGTATGGAAATATCAATTTAGGAAACATCTCATTTGTTGTTGACCATTTTTGAGGAATTCATCGCCATGATGGATATAGATAGACAAGAGAGCAAAAATATTACTGATCATGTAAAAAGGACAAAGCATTATTATGTTGTTGAATTCTACATATGAGATCTCTCACGTAGGTGAAGTAGCTGTTTGTTATATATCACTGATTTTTAAAGAAAATGGAACTTCTGAGCGAAACAAATTCTGCATTTTCTTCCTAATACTGGACACAAATCACAAAAATTGGACAAAGTAGTTCTGAAATTGCTAGACAGTTTTGAAACTGATATGGCAAACTTCAAGGTCAAATCCCGTGATAAAATGGCAAATGTATCTGACGTGTACTTAGATCTTCAAACATGCATTAAACAACTTAATCCTTTAGCTCGACGTGTGTTGTGCTTCCTTTGCTGTGAATCTTGTAGGAATGTAGGTAAACAGTGAAGAGTTGTGGTAATATAGATAAGCAGTGAAGAGTTGTGGGAATGCAGGTAAGCAGTAGAAGTTGTGAAGGTTTCGACCTTCTTCTGGAGTGGTCCCTCTTGAGTGGTCCATTGTTGGGAGATACAGTTTCATATGACATAACCAGCTGTTATGAAGAACTTACCAAACATAAAATGGACTGCTTAAAGTGATACATGGCACAACTGAATTACAGCCAGCCAGAAATTAATTGATACCTGTTGTTTTTTTGTTTTTTAGCACTTCTTTTTGTGAAAAAAGATGGTGCTTATGCTCTTGGTTTGTCCATCCACCTGTGGACACCATGTCTCTACAACTAATAGTCCGATTTAAAAAGTTATTTTTGCATTGGAGAGCCAGAAATGTGAGAATGATGAACCTTACCTTCATGGGGTTTTTTTTTCTGATACAAAAGTTTCGCTGCTAGAGGGCGTAAATGTAGATGATATCGCATTCAAAATGCATTTTATTGCATATATTTGCTTCTAAATATCCGATTAAAAAAATTATTCCTTCCATTTGATACCATTTATAACAAAGACTATTTTCTGCACAGTTCCTTTTTCAAGTAATGCATAGTTTTCCCACTAGAGGTGTAAAGGTAAATTGTGTTTTCTCAGTATCTTTGCTTTTAAATGTTCGATTTGAAAAATTCTTCCTGCATCAGATGCATCTCCTGATGGGAAATGTTTGTTTTACATATAATTTCTAATTTTTGGTGAGGAATGATTTGTCCATCAGGGGATGTAAGTGTTTGTTTCTGCTTCTGATGTATTTGCAGAAAAATCTAAGTTTCTGCAAACTTTATTGAAATTTTTTTTTGTAGATCGATGCAGCTCACCTTGAAAAACCTTTTTAAAATATCTCCTGCTTTAAATAGTGCACAGTTTTCCCACCAGGGAGCATAGATATATATCTTATTTTTGTCGATATCTCTGCTTCTAAGAGTCCTATTTAAAAAATTCTTTGTTAGAGAATATTTGGGGGCAAAATGTTTCTCATATAGTTTCAAAATTTTCAAATAATGCATAGATTTTCCACCAGAGAGTGTAAAGGTAAATTGCCTGATTTTCCCTGATATCTCTGCATCTAAAACTCTGATTTAAAAAATTCTTCCTGCATCAGATACAGCTCCTCGTGGGAAATGTTTTACATATAATTTCTAATTTTTGATGAAGAATGCTTTGGCCACCAAGGGTGTAAGTTTCTATTTCTGCTTCTGATGTATTTGCAGCGAAATCTAAGCTTCTGTAAACTCAACTAAAGAAATTTTTTCTTGGACAGATACTGCTCACCTGAGAAAATCTTTTCAGAACACTTTCTTCTCAACAATGCATAGTTTTTGCACAAGGGGGCGTACTGTGTATCTTATTTTTCTCGATATCTCTGCTTCTGTGAGTCTGATTTTAAAAATTATTTCATTGTTGTAGAGCGCTTCCTGTGTGAAATGTTTAATGTATAATTTCAAATTTTCCTGAATGCACAAGTGTGCTACTAGAGGGTGCAAGTTCACATTTGCGTTCTCCACAATATCTGTGGGACTAAAAACTCGATATAAAAATGTCTTTTTCAGTTAGATACTATTAGCTATGAACACTCTTTGTGTATAATTTCTCCAATGTTTAATTGTTTTTCTTAATATCTCTTCTTCTAAATGTGCGATTTAAAAATATTTCAACACCTGATGCCATTTACCTTGTGGAACACTTTATGACAGTATTTGCCGTAGTTCACAGTTCTGTCGCTAGGTGGTGTTTGTGTATTTCTGTTTGTAGCTGTATCTCTGCTTCTAAAAGCCCTATTGAGAAATTTATTTTTTACATATGCCAATTAAGAAGAAGGTAGTGTAGAACACGCTAAGTTACATATATAAAAAGTTCAATGCAAATATATTTCAGCCATTACTATGGCCTTCATCAGCGCGACTATGGTTGGTTTGCTTAGCCAGATTGGAAAGGTAAGTTTTGTAATGGTAACTCCGGGTGACGTAATGCAATGAGGAATTTCCAGATGTAAGGAACGAAAATGGGGAGCTCAGAGTTGCAATTTTTGGAAAATAAAATTTCCACACTTTCTCTAAACCTTAGAGCATATCGATTTTGGAAGGGAGCCAACTTTTTAGTATTGGACCAAAGTGGAATAGCCAAAGTGTCAGCCATGGTAAGAAGAGATAAGGCAAATGAAGGTTTTCCAAATTTCACATCAGATTTGTGTTCCTGAAGTCTTGAGAGAAGAGAGCTTCTACGTGTTAGAGAGGTCTGCATGGGGTATGAGGGGTCCTATTGCATGCCAACTCAAAACACCACACACCAACACAGAGCCTCCGCTGGCCTGCACTGTTCCTTGTAGGCATGCAGGAACCATTGCCTCGTGGGGTTGTCACCACACCCGCAGTCGCCCATCTGCCCAAAACAGTTGGTACCATGATTTGTCAGACCAGGCTGCACGTTTCCAGTCATCTTGTATCCAATAGTGGTGTTCCCGAGCCTTAGGTGAGGTGCACAGCCTTGTATCATCGGGTCAGCAATGGCACCTGGATGGGCTGTCGGCTCTGGAACCCTATAGAACACAGGGAATGTTAAAGTGTCTGAACGCTGATGCTACTACTTGCACCAGCATTGAATTGTGCTGTGATTTGCGGCAATGTTGCATGCCGGACGAATGTTATGATACATACCAGATGCCACTGTCCACAATCACCCAGGGCTTTTCTACAGCCACACCGGTTTTGCACTCTGGATATTTTACCTGAGTTTGTGTAGTCTAGGTATACCCTTGAAATTGTTGACCGTGTAAATCCAAATTACGTGGTAATTTCTGAGATGGAGTAACCCATCTCCTGGGTGCCAACTATCATACCACATTAGAAAGTGCTTAAATTCTAATAATCTGCCATCTAAATTGCAAATGCCTCTACTTGAGTTTTCAGAGATATCTGCCTCTGTATATATGTTGTTTGTGGACAATACCATTAACCGCATGGTAGCATGTAATGGAAATGGTAGTGATTTTCCCAATTTTTTGACACCTCAGTGTAAAGCAGCTATAAAAAATATTACCATCAAAACAGAACTGTGGATACATTCTCAGTAAGCATAAATATGTTATGAGTAACTTATTCAGTTTGTTGAATGGTTTAATATTTGACATTTTTGTTTCCTGTTTGGTATGTTTCCATTCTTCAGAAGTATTTTTTTAATCTTTTTACCAAATAACACAGATTGCTTTTTAATTTGCAGATGTTAATGTTGATGTCAAAGGTTTTGGAGTTATCAGTATAGATATTTCCTATGGAGGAGCATTCTATGCACTAGTTACTGACAAAGTACTGGGATTAGGACGTGAAATACAGCTCATTCTCAGAGCTTTTGCGTTCTGCTATAGCAGTTACAGGTACAGGAAGTTATTTTATTCAGTAATGTAGTGTAATGAACATGTATGGTGAAAGTTCATTGACCTTCACTTCTCAGAACGAAGCTTGATCTTTGCAATGTTTCTGAAAAAGAAATGTGGAAAAAGACAATTCCTGATTACTAAAGCGTTGTAGGAATCTTCTACTGTCAAATGAACATTAGTGCATCATAAAGAGTGAATATCCAATTCTACTAAGTGAGCACTTTTTTATTATTTTTAACCGAATTGTATGAGAAATACTTCAGTGCTCAGCAAGTGTTTAAAAGGAGCTTTAAAAGTTCTTGTAAAAGTAGTTAATGTACTACTTTTTCAAATTTAGATGCCTGAACATGTACTCGTAAGTTTTTTTTGTTTTTTTTTTACTTTCTTTTTTGAAGGGGGTGTTTTTTTTGTTTTTTTTTACTTTCTTTTTTGAAGGGGGTGGTTTTTTTTGTTTTTGTTTTTTGTGATTTGCAAGTACATGCCTGTCCACGCACACACAGGTATGTATGCATATATGCAGATAAGCCATTACATTATGACCATCCCCAGCCTAGAGAAATGAGTGTGCTTGGAGACTGAACAGTGGCACAGGTGATGTTCACAGAGCAGTATATATATAACCAGTGGACCAGCTTTCGGTTAGTAGAGTGTTCGGAGTCAGAATGGAAAAAGCTGCCGATTTATTGGAGTTTGATAAAGGAAAAATTGTGATGGCATGGCGCCTTGGAACAACGATCTTGGAAATGGCGCGGCTTGTGGGTTGTTCACATGCCGCTGTAGTGAGTACGTATCAAAAGTGGTGCACAGATTATCAAACAACAAACTGTCCGTAGCTCATTGATGCCAGAGGGGAGCGGAGACTGTTGCACATTGTTCACAGTGGCCGCAGCGTCACAGTATGACAAATCACCGGCAGCTACAACAGTGGTAATCAGGGCAATGTGTCATAGCACACAGTTCATCACAGCCCTCTGCACATGGGCCTGCATAGCCAAAGACCCAGCCAGGTCCCCATGCTCACTGCACGTCATCGCCAAAAATGTATGAAATGAGTTGTTGGCAATGACGTGCAGTGAGCATGGGGGACCAATGATCATAGAGAATTGGACCGTGAATGATTGAAAGAGAGTAGCCTGGTCTGACTAATCAAGATTCCTGGTGCATCACATAGACGTCCGAGCGCGGATACCCCGATTACCAACTGAGGCTATGGCACTTGGATGCACTGTTAGACGGAAACATGCAGGCGGTATTATGCTGTGGACGATGTTTTCTTGGGACACTTTAGGCCCTATTGTCCCAATAGCACAATCCCTGACAACTGTCAGGTATCTGAACATCGTTGGAGACCAAGTTCCCCCATCCATGGTAACTGTTCCCTGCTGGTGATGGCCATTACCAACAGGATGATGCGCCATGCCACCCTGCCAGAATCGTCAAGGGCCGCCCCGGTTGCTCAGTGGTCTAAGGCACTGGCCTCTGATCATTCGTCCGTAAGGGGTCCGGGTTCGAATCCCGGTCAAGCATGGATGTGTTTGTCTTACGGCACTGGCTCTCTCCCTTCCCTGGAACCAGTGACCCTAAATTAGGGACGGGCGACTGCTTATAGCCCATTGAGTTGCTCACGGTGGTCATTAAACCTCCAATCAAAAAAAAAAAAAAAAAAAGAATCGTCAAGGAGTGGTTTGAGAAACATGATGGGGATTTTCTGTTAATCTCCTGGCCTCCAAATTCACCTGACATGAACCCAATCGAACATTTGTGGTTCGACTTGAAAAAGCGGGTTCGCGCTAAATCACCTCCCCCCCCCCCAAAAATGTGTGGGAACTGGAGGACCTACTGTTGACATTATGGTACCAGATACCCCAGGGTTCCTATCACCAGAGTTGTATAAAACCAAAAACTTTCTGCGAACACAAATATTTGACCAAAAATGTTCTGCAAAAATGTGTTGAGTCATAGACAAACGAATTTCGGAAAAAAATATTTATTTTATTATAACCAGTAAAATTTTAAAAATAACTTGATTTTAAAATGGACTAAAAAGTTACTTCACTTGCCAAAAGAAAAGCTACAAATCCATGAAAGGAAGAGATTAATTCGTATCTATTAGTTTGTCAACTGATTTAGAAATAGCCCAATCCTTAAGATTCTGACCTCTTTGCACAAAATGCCAGTCACTCTGCTTACAAAAATATTGATTCATTGTCTGAGAAATAATAGAATCACATTTTGTGGGTAGAGGTCCATTCACTGATATCATCATCTCACGGTGGGCTGTTTCTTCACTAACAGGCTGTCTCTTAATTATGATATTCATAGATGGATGTTAAAGATTCGCACACAGATTCCACTGATGATATAATGGAAGCTACAGATATTGAGTGCATAATTAGTTTAATGCTTTTATACACTGGCGTGCAAAAATTAAGGACAAGACGGTTTTTCGAATGTAACGTCGTGCAGAAGTGCTCCACATCAACTCAAATCATACCGTAAGATCCCCAAGATGTAAGAATATGGGTCAAGTGAGCAAAACCGTCCAAACAAGGAATCCAAAGGATACAAAGGCACTTTATTGAAAAGGTAGCTTCAAGCACAACTGGACAAAAGACAGAAACGTCCATGTGACAGGCAGCTGCCAAGAAAAATCCAGTCTTTAGTAGGGGATATGATCACCCCTGACTTCGTTGCAGGATTTACAACATCTGTCCATGCTGAGGACGAGGTTGTCAAGGAGCTGTTTAGGCATCGCGGCCCATTCCTCTTGTAGCGCCAATCGCAGCTGCGGAATCTTTGCTGGCGACTGGTGACGTGCTGCCAAGCATCTCCCGAGAAGGTACCACAAGTGTTCGATTGGATTTAGGTCTGGTGACCTTGCGGGCCAATCCATGCGTTGAATATCTTCACTCTCCAGCAGCTCTGCAACAGCCACTGTACAATGAGGTGTAGCGTTGGCGTCCATGAAGAGGAACTCAGAACTCATAGCACCTCTAAACAGACACACGTGAGGCAGGAGAACCTCGGTACAATAGCGGACACCAGTGACTGAACCTCCTTGGAAGATGTGGAGGTCAGTACGGTACCAAGCATGATACCGCCCCAAACTAGAACTCCGCCACCTCCAAACCGGTCTCTTTCAATGATGTTGGAGGTGCATAGATGCCAACTAGTACGTATTTTCCGTAATTTTACGGATTTTTAGTTGCTGTTACGGAAGTATGGAAACACTGCTGAAATTACGGAAAATTGCCATTTGATTCAATTTTCTGAGATAGAAAGCAAATTTTCATCGACTTAAAAATTTTTGTTGGTTCTTCAAGTTTTTCTGGGGAAAAAAATTAAATGCTATATTCTGTGTATTGTAGATTTCTGCATCTTAATTGGCAATCCATCTACCGTAGACTGAGCAGCAACCACACTATGCTGGCTCAGCGGTTCATTCCATGACACCGCTCCCATTGGTTCTCTCCGTGCCGGACGCAACTACGCAGTTTAGCTGTGTGTGGACGCTGCTTAGGCATTCCGATTCGTTCCGAACTCCCATGATGCACTTCGTGTCTCCTGCGTGCAACCAGGGCAGTTGCTTTCGTTCCCCGTAGGCCGTAGCGCTTCTGCTTTATTGTCCTTGATGCTTTTTGGTTCTCTCTGCTACACGTGCTACCTTACTGTTACATCACGGAAGGGGGAGGCGATTGTGAAGGGTTTTTTTGCTGTTTTCTTTCATTTATTTAAAATGAAGCGTTCTTTAGACAAACCTTCGTCGTCGAAGAAGAAAGGGTGTTTTCTAGAAACCTACAATAGAGATTGGCCCTGTTTTGAGAAATCAAAAGTTTCTGTGAACCACATGTTTTGCAGAATTTGTAGATGCAATTTTAGTATCGCGCATGGTGGGCGGGATGATTGCCGAAGACACGCAGAATCGAAAAAGCATAAATCTTTCGGTGAGTTGAAAGTTCAGTTAGTGAGCAATAAACATTGTTTGCATCAAATGAGAACAGCGTAATAAATACAGAACTTATGTTCATTTCATTTATTGTGAAACACAATTTACCCATAGCAGCTGCTGACCATGCTAAACCGTTATTTGAAGCCATGTTTCCCGATTCAGCAATCGCAAAAAAAATATTCGTGTGGAAGAACCAAGGCTACTGCACTAATTAAGCACATGGCCAGTGTTTCTACAAGTAACATTGTATCTGAAGTTAAAAAAAATCCTTTTTCTGTATCTACGGACGGAAGTAATTATGCTCAAGCAAATAAACTGTATCCCATTACAATAACATATTTTGACGAAAAAATAGGGGAAAATTCAACTGTTTTGTTATTATTGGTTGAATCAAGTAATAATACAGGTGAAGGAATATTCAACGTTTTGAACAATGAGTTTGTTAAAAAAAATATCTCATGGAGCAACTGTGTGTCATTTTCCTGTGACAATGCTAACACTATGAAAGGTCAAGTAAAAGGTGTTGTTTCTCACATAAAGAAGGTTCAGCCTGCAATCATAGTGCAGCGATGTTCATGCCATTTAGTAAATTTAGCTGCACAGAAATCTGCTACTCAGCTGAAAGGATTTAATGTTGAGCAGTTTCTGATACAGTTATACTTTTTTTTTTTTGGAGAAAAGTTCAAAGAGGAAACACAATCTAAAACTGAGTCAAGCTGTTTGTGGTACTAAACCACACAAAATTCTAAAGCATGTCAATACTCGCTGGTTATCACTTTTGAAATCCATTGACAAAATTTTAGAACAGTGTGAGGCTCTAGATCATTATTTCAGTGACAATGAAGAAGCTAATTCACAGTATAAGAACCTTGCAAGTATGATTGAAAATCCTTCATCTAAACTTCTTTTTTTATCTGCTACTCTTCCTTTGTTTACATCTGTTAACATGTTCTTGCAGCAGGAAGCTCCGCTTGTGCATGTATTAAAAAGAAAACTTCATAGTCTGTTATCTGAATTGCTTGTACGATTTATCAAGCCATCAACATTTGATGTGACAGCAACATCTCTTGCAGATGGAAATTTTGAAAGAAGGAAAAATCAAAAAGAAAACTGTGATCTCGTAATTGGGTCAAAAGCGAGATCTTATATAGGCACAACTGCAGATCTGGGTGAAGAAACAGTGGCTACTTTTTATTCTGAGGTAAGGGAACTTTACAAGGCAGGCTGCAATTACATTTTAAGAAAATTTCCACTTAATGATGAATTTCTGAGTCATGCTGAAATTGCAGATGTAGCATTAAGGCAAAGTGTTTCTTTTGCATCAGTCCAATATATGGGTTCCCTGTTTCCAGTTTTGAAACCAGAAGAATCTGACAAGGGGGAATCTGAATTTTCTCACTACCAGTTTGAAAATTTTAACTGTGCTGTTACTTCTGGGAGAATGGATGAAGTGTGGCACAGAATTTCTTTAATGAAAAATGAAAGTGGCCAGTTGAAGTATGAATCATTAAGCAAAATTATAAAAATGATTTTAATAGTCCCTCATAGCAATGCAAGTACAGAAAGAATTTTCAGTATTATGAAAAAAAACATGAATGAATTCAGACCTAATTTAAGTACTCATGTGCTGTCTTCTTTATTAGTAGAAAAAATAAACAGCATTGCACACAGTGAACTATGCTATCAGAAGAAGTTTTCACAAATTGAACTATGGAAGGCCAAAATGGCAACTACAGCCAGTTTATCATAATAATTTGGCCAATATTCCAAGGAATAATTTTTCTTCATGTCTGGAGGTAATTTATTATATTTTTCTGGTAGACAGTATTTTAAATTTTCCCACTAGCAAATTATTTTTTATTGTATTATTATTATTATTTTGTTAATAGTTCTGACAGATTAAAATTTGTTGCAGTGTTAAATACCCACATTTGCCGCTGTAGACTGGATTACTGAAAATTACTGAAAAAAAAATCTGTTACTGAAAATTACTGAAAAATGAACATGTTGGTTACTGAAAACTACTTTTAGAGGTTGGCATCTACGGAGGTGGGATTGCATGTTCCCTGCTCTCTACAGATGTGTATACGTCCAGAATCGCTCGTCAGACTAAATTGGCTCTCATCCGTAAAGAGAACTCGACCCCATTGCTGATGTGTCCAGTTCTTGTGTTCCTGGCACCACAGAAACTGCCGTCTCCGATGTGCAGGCATTAATGGCACACAACGTACTGGTCGTCGTGCAAATAGACCGCCTTTGTGCAGCCTCTTGACCACAGTAAAACGCGATAACGGACGTCCAGTTGTCTGTTGCACTTGCTTTGGAATTTCTCCCGCTGTCTGCCGTCTGTCTCTTCTTGCCTGTAGGACAATATACCAGTCGTCTGCCGCCGTGGTTGCTCGTCGACGACCACTGCTAAACTCTTGGACAGCTGTTCCTGTCGTTTGAAATGCTCTCCAAGCTCGTGAAACAATACTGTGAGCGATCCCGAACTCCTTGGCCACACTAGTCACACTTCGACCTTCTTCCAACTTCCCAATGACGCGACCTCAGGTAAAGTCATCCAGATGTCATCTACTGGATTGCCTGTTGGCCATATTACACGGTGGCAGCAACTCGACGTCATTCAAACCGATGTACACCGTGCAATAGCTTTCACCGCCTGTGTGCTTTATACCCTTTCGACACTCCCCCCTCCCCCTACGCCATGCTGCATATATGTGCATGCTCTACCGTACCGGACCCTAGTCTATCTCCTGAGTAGTCTTTTGGTCCGTTCTGCCTGCTCGTTCCACTGTTATGCTAATTTCTCCTCTTCGTCCTTAATTTTTGCACGCCAGTGTATAAAGCTGTCTTGCTGGAGAGAAATTTTTTTATCAGATCCATGCTGGTCAACTCTTTAAATTCTTTTGCAGGCATGTGTTTTACAATATCTTCAATTTTAACTAAAAACCTCCTATACTGAAGTTGCAACTCAGATGGGGATACATCTTTTAAGTCATAAACCAGTTTTTGTGCTGAAATCAAAAACTTCTCCATTTGAGATGCAGCTGTTAAAGGAACTCTTTTCAGTTTTATTTTTGTAGCTAAGAGTTTTAAGTCTGTCAGAACTTTTATATGTTCAAATATCATTACATCATCTTTGGTAAACACATTTGCTAACAGTTCTTGTGCTGTGTGCAAAGAAAGATAACACAATTCACTGTCAACTACCAATTTACTGGCACTAGAATCGGTTTTTGCTTTTTTGCTTTACTGCGGGTATTATTTAAGTCCTCAGGCTCTGTAAAAAAAGAGGAACATCTTGATATGCTCCAACAGGGTCTAAAGATGCAGAGTCTGCGAGTCTGCATGGTAAGTGGGCCAAAAACAAACCACTTGATCAAATTCATCTTCAAATTTTTCCAAAGTCTTACTGTTACTGCAAGGACATTTCTCTAAATCAATAGCAGAGGACATTGCTTTTAAATAATTAACTTTACGAATAAAGCTGTAATATCGGTCATGAGGGAAAATATCTACTTTCTGCAAAATGCATATAATTTTGCTGAACTGGTCAGATAAGTCACATAACCCAGAGAGTCGAAGGCAGAATTTAAAATTTTATTCGTTTGTGAATTTGCATTTGTTGCCTGCCCTCTCTCTTTGAATAGAATTTCCATCAATAGATTCCACTTGTCGTTCTTCTAGGATGGTTATAATAGCTTTAAAGTCCTCTCTAAAGTTATTATAAATCTTTTTGCAGTGATTTGCAAACCTTGTTTCACTAAAGAAACAGGGATTTTTAAATTTGTCATGTCCTCCATTAGGAACTTGTACATTTACAGTAGTGGCCAAAATTGTGGAAGCCTTTTGGAAAAAGTGTATTTTTGAGGTTTGATGGCTCATAACACCACTTTTGTTTGGAGTAATACCATAAAATTATATATCAATGGAAGGATAATTTCATCAAGAATGTAATGCAATAAAGTTTGTTCAGTTATCTGTATTCTATGAAACGTTATAGCCAAATAACCAGAAAAAGGAAGCTTAATTTGCTTAGGTTGATGTGAAGTAGCTTTCATTCATTTGAATGTAGCCAATGAGCATGAGTGTTTAGAGAGCCAATCAGGTGTCATCTTGTTTTGGCAATGAGCCAATCAGGTCACAGTAGGATTCCACTATTGATGTCATGTATTGGAGCTGAGAGGAGGACATTTGTCCGTGTGTTATGTGATTGCTATCAAGTTGGCTGTTTTTTTTTTTTTTTGTTTTTTTTGTTCTTTCATTTAGTGATCTTGTAAAACGTAATAAAATTAAAGAAATGGTGCAAAGAGTTGACTGGTCACCCGGAAAGCGATGTAAAATAGTACTATTAAGTGAACAAGGCTTCAGTTATGAAGAAATTACAAGAAAAATTGGTGGAAACTTAACCAAAGGTGGCATTTCTAAATGTTTGAAGAGGTATAAGGAGACTCAGTCACTACAAAACCAGACTGGTAAATGTAGGAAAAGGTGCACAATAGCAAGTGATGATAGAAAAATTAAGAGACTGTGCCTAGGTGACAGAAGAAAATCATCTGGGTGTATACAAGATGAAATGGCGCAATGCAATGTGAAGTTGAGTGCAAGGACTGTTCGCCGCAGACTGCAGGAATTTGGTCTAAAAGCTAGAATTCCACGAAAAAAGCCATTTATATCTCTCAAACAAAGGCTGAAAAGATTAAACTGGGCTAAAACCCATGTTAACTGGACAGCGGAACAATGGGACAGTGTTATTTGGAGTGATGAGACCAAAATCTCCCTGTTTGGTAGTGATGGCATAAAATACGTAAGGAGAAGAATCGGAGAAGATTTGCATCCTGATTGTGTTACATGTACCGTGAAACACCCAGTTAGTGTTATGATCTGGGGTTGTATAACATCAAAAGCTGTGGGCAGAATTTTCGTGATTAATGGAAATACCAATGGCCAGAGATACATTAAATAAATACTTGAGCCCAAACTGAAGCCTTCCGCACGTGATCTTTTCCAAGATAATGAAGCATTTATATTTCATTAGGATTCAGCTCCATGTCATGTTGCTGCTGTGTGCAAAAAGTAGTTTCAAGATAATCATATTCCACTGCTGTAATGGCCTGGGAATAGCCCAGACCTTTAACCCCATCGAAAATCTATGGAGCCGACTAAAAACTTGTTAGTCAGAAGTAACCCAGCAATAAAACCCAATTAGTAGAAGCAACAATTCAATCTTGGTTTCACATTATAACAGCTGCAGAACTAAACCACTTAGTTTACTCCATGGGAAGGCGTTGTAAGGCCATAATTAACGCTAAAGGTTACCCAACTAAGTATTAACTGATATGGTGAGAATTTTTGTATATCTTAATTTTTTCTGTGTGTTTCACTTTTCTTCTTTGTAACTGCTGTTCTAATACAAAATCCTTCATAAAAGTTATTGCATTACCTTTTTGATGAAATTATCTTTCCATTGATATACAATTTTATGGTATTACTCCAAAAAAATAGGTGTTATGAGCCATTAAACCTCAAAAATACACTGTTTCCACAATTTTGGCCACTACTGTAATTGGGAACTGACATCTTTTAAATTCTCATATTCTTTCCCAAAATTGAATTCATTAAAAATTGAAGTTATTGTTTGAGATATCATCTCACAACCCATGAAAATTTAGATTTTTTTTCATATGGTCATTGACTAGACCTGCTTTTTGCATGGGGTCCCAATCATAATAAAATGTTTTATTATTTTCTTTTGTAGTTGCAAAATGTTGATTTAAATAATTAGGCACACCCAAATTAAAATACTGGCAAATAGAAAAATACCCCAAATAGATGGCATGAATAAGTTGATTAGACTCTGGAACAACAGTCACAGCCATAATAAAGTGTTGAGTATGGTGTTTCCAAATCGCTTTGTCTGCTATTATTTTTAAGGGTGGCTGAAATCCAGTTTGAATTTGCCATTCATTCATAAACTTTCTCAGATGGCACACAATAGAATCAGAAACATATGTTAAAAAGTTTTTGGCAAATACTATTGAATTATTAATGTGCCCCATATCACAGCCATTTTGTACATTAACAGCAATTTCATCTTCAAAGTCACTATATGGACGACCTTTATAATATAGTCTATAAGCGATACGACCAATACGCATGCCCAGGGCTGGAAAAATAAGCTGCAGATCTAGGAGCCAGCTCCAAAATTTAGGAGCCAGGTGAAACGAAAGCAAATTTCAAACTCAAAGTATCATGCACAAACGTAATGGTAATGCATGATGATGATGTCGAAACAAAGACCAATAATATAAGTGTATTGAGCACTGCCTATTACCCAAACTACTTATTGCTAAATGAAATTCGAATTTGGTCTATAAATCTCAAGGTTATATAGTTTTTATAAAAATCTAAACATAAACCAGTGGTCCACTGAAGCTGATATATCAAATTTATCCAATGCTGGTCCATTCATGCTGATCATCATTAGGTTATGCAAACTGTCAATTTCCATATTTGATCTGAATTTGTTTTTTTTATTAAATTCGTCGAACTGAACCCTCGTCCGTAGCACACTGTTGAAACTGGCAGCACAGCGACTATGCCCATCAACTTTGCAAAATACCAGAAATGTGTCAAAGATCTTTGTACACCTGTGAATGCTTCCAGACAGTCCTAGGAACCAAATTCCAGAAGCTTCTCCTTTTCCATTTGAAATGAAGAATTGGCATTATTGTCAAACCCATGCAGCTGCACTTCTTGATGTTTTCCTGTAAGAGTTGCATTATTAACAAAATTATCTTCATGATGGCCAGGTACATCCTTCATTATCTGAGGTGTTGAAATGGCATTTTTAACATGAAGTTCCACTGCACTAATGATAAGTTCTTCCTTTTGAAATATGAGGGACAAATTCTTAAATACAGACAGGAAATCTAAATGAAAGTGCAGCATGATTACAAAACTGAAATTTGTTAACTTTTTCAGAAGGCCCTTTGCAACTGCTGAAGCTGAACTGTTCTCTTTTTCATTTGTAATATTTACATGATGTGTAATTACACACTTCCAGTCTTTCACAAGTGCAGCAAGAGCACCAACTTTACTTACAACCATCTTACATTATGAAGGTATTGAAATTTTAGAGGTTGACTCTAAAGAATATGTGATATCTTCTTTAATTGACACAATTTGGGGAATGCTCATAGAATTTGTAGAGTTTTCAAAGTACTGAATCAACCTAATCAATGAATTTTACATTCTTTATTACCCCTAACACACTTAAATTTAATTTGTGAGCAATGCAGTGAATGCCTATTAAATGCTTTAGTTTCTGATACAGTTTTTGTACCAGTCCATTTTCTGCACCAATCATACTTGCAGCTCCATCTGTTCCAATTCCAACTAGATGGTCAGAAGACAACCAATGTGGAAGTCCTAGTTTTTCTAGTTCACCTTCTATGGATTTCAAATATCCATCTGCAGTGACATCTTCAAGAGGAAGAATAGATAAAAATCTCTTTTACCTTTTTTTCTTTAATATACCTAGCATACACAAGTTCGATTCTTCCACACCTCCTTGATCAGCCAAGCCATCTTGCAACAAGCTCACACAGTTCTGGCCTTGAAGTTCACATACCAGTTCTTTTTATATCACAGCTGCAATATGTGAATTAAACTCTTTGCAAGTCTTGTGATTACTATATTCGTTTCTAATTTCAACTCCTAATTTATCAGCCAGTATTAAAAGTTATTTCATGTCACTGAAAGGTTTGTTGTTTTTAGCAATGTAATATGCTACATTAAAACAATTCTTCAGAAGTTTAAACAGTTTTTCATAATTTTTTTTTTTTTTTTTTCACATACAGCAAGTAGTGTTGCTTTTGGGCACATTTGCGCATTGTATACTGCCATGCATTTTTCATGTTGAAATGATTTACCAGGTTTCTTGAAGGTTTCTAGTTTGAATGGACAAGTAAAGCCTGTCACTACTTTAGAATTTTTGCCCGATATTCCTGGAAACATGGCACAAACATCACATTTTCCTATGCCAGTTGTATTATCATAGTGCAGCCACCTCAGTTCAGTCAGCCAAGCTTCTTGAAACTTCCTCGCCTTTACATTGCTTACCTTACTGCTCAATAAGCATGGTGAACTTGAGTTTTCTGTTTGGAGCACTTCTTTCTCTGTTACTGCAGAGGACGCAGGGATAATGAAATAAGTGGTCAGCCTTGCTTGTTTTGCGTTTTCCTTTTCTTACTAGTAACAGCAGCATGGTTCATTATTCTGTATAAGTTTACTACACAAAAAATTTAAAAGTTTGCAAACAGCCCAGAATTATTCCTGACTCAAACCCTGAAACAACAGTGATGATGGCAGAGAAACTGATACAACTGCATACTTTTTTCGAGAACAAGTCACATTTTCCCACCAATCCCAAACCCTACAGGCTGTTAAGAACACAACAAAATCTGCTAAGAAAAGTTGATAATCTCAAAACAATATTTTTTACTGCTTAACTCCAAATCAAATCTCCCGAATTTAGTGACTTTTCTCCCAAATTGGCAACACTGTCAGAAAGAACAAGAACAGAGTATACCAGATTGTCAGGCTAAAATTTTGTTTCTTAGAAGCCCCAAGAGCAAAATCTTTTTAAGAAGTCTGCAATGCAGGAAGGAAAACCTAAAAACTGTCTGCAAGGTAAAGGGTGTCTAAATGTTAATTTTGCCATAAAATTTATTGTTCTGCACTGCACCAAAGCGATGTTTTAAAATATGAGTCAATTTGAGGTTTGATAACAGTACAATTAGTACTTAGTAACAATAGTCGAACTACCTTTTCTCTAACAAGGAATGCAAAAGAAACTTGAATTATTTAACTTCATTCAGAACTGAAACATCATTCTTTGATTTAAATGCTTTTGGATTTTTAAAAACAACAGAAAGTATAAGGAATAATTTGAAATCCATCCTTTTTTCATTTTGCATTTAGTTAATGGATTAAACTTTAATTCCCTCCTTTGAAGGATGTTTTGCCTGATAGACATTATGCTCTGCCCTTACTATTTTCTGCAGCGATTACTATGCTGTACTAGGGGCCTCACCAAGTGATTATTTAGGTGATCAAGTTGGGGGGTCATGTCAACTTTGGAAACAACACTAATTTTGCCTCATTTAGCTTGATTTGTAAAACAGGAATCCATATGTCAGATTTTTGTTTGAACCCCAATTTGTGAATTGACCACAATTTAAAGAAAGATTTTGTGAATTTATGAAAATGTGATTGGAGCATTTTCATTGATATAATTCAACCCCATAAAATTAAAGTAAGAAAAACGGCAAGGGTTCTTGTAAAGCAAAGAAAAAAAATTTTCACCTCATCAATCTGAGATTAAACCTTTTGGAAGAAAATAATGCCTAAAAAAAAAAACAAGTTAGTAAAATCATGCAATGCATTGATTCTGATACGCTTACCAACATACCAGAAGTTATTACTCGAGTTATGAGGATAATGGCTGTAAAATAAATCTCGCTCCTATGCCTTGATCTTTGACCCCATTTTGATGATATTCAACAGAACCAGTTAAGTATACCTCCAGAACAACATGATTAAAATTTTGTCTTAATCTAAGCATTTTTATGTAAGTTATGACGCATAACGACAGTGGAATGGATCCCGCTTTTATGTCCTGACCTTTTTTGACCCCATTACACCCATTTTCAATAGGGTTTCGTCCCCGAGTAGTCCCCTACCACATACTAAAATTTAATCGAAATCGAACCATTTCTACTCGAGTTATTGTGCGGATGGACAAAGCTGAATCATACGCTTCTTCAACCTATGGTTGGAAAGCTTAAAAAATTGCGACCGTCAGCTTCTGGAATACTGCGTAATACATGGCTTTGGAAACAAAGCAGGGGCGTTAAAAATATGGTTTTAGAAAAAAATCCCAGATAAAGCCATCTGGAAGTAAAAAAGATAAATAAAATTAAATGCAACCGTCAATTTCCGAAATGCCGCATGGCCACAGAAAAACGGAAGGAAATGTTGCAAACGCTTAACAAATATGGATTTTGAAAAAAAAAAAAGGCAATCATTCCGAAATGAAGCTATCTGGAAACCAAAAAAGGCAAAAATTGTGATTAACTTCCGGAATGCCTCAATGCGCCCGTGAAAAACGGAAGACAGACGATAAAAATATGTAAAAATATGGCTTTCGAAAAAAAAATAAGGAGGAAGAACAAAAAAAAAAAAAAAAAAACACTATCAATCTAACTGATTACTAAAGTTGAAGCTATCTGGAAGCAATTGAAAAAAAAAGTTGCGACGTCAACTTACGGAATGCCGACGGCCGCTGAAACAGAAAACGCTTTAAAACTATGGTATGGATCTTGTAATAAAAAAGAAATCGCCTTAGTTTAACTTTCAGTTAGATTAAAATTTAAGGCTCCATGCCAAAAAAAAAAAAAAAAAAAGGAAAGGTTGTGACTATTAGCATCCGAATGTTTT
The DNA here is from genome assembly GCA_039090855.1 of Macrothele yani. Taxonomy (NCBI): domain Eukaryota; kingdom Metazoa; phylum Arthropoda; class Arachnida; order Araneae; family Macrothelidae; genus Macrothele; species Macrothele yani. The sequence goes on along the minus strand of CM077017.1, from coordinate 75,040,513 downwards.
TATGCACTTTTAACCACCACGCACATCAAGCGTGCGTAGTGCGTTAAAAGTGCATTACGTAAAAATACCGCTTCCAAGATTCAAAGCTCAAGAAAAGTAATTATATCTCATCAAGTTGAAGTTATCTGTTTGAAAAATATGGAAGAATAAAAGCTAAAATAAAATGGGTGAGGGATCTATTGATTACAGCTTTATATCTTAAACGGGAGTCAACGTTAAAAATGCGTGAAAATTTTCCTTCCTTTGTTTTAAACTTTGAAGAAATCTTAAAAACAATTAATGTTAAGAAAATAGAAAAACAGTCTGCACGCCTCTCCGAGAATCTGCGATGCTGTCGCTGCGTCGCGCTGTTTCTGCACCCGGGTGATGGCTCCGTCCTGGGCCTGCAGCTAAACCGAAGCACACGATCTGACAGGTTAGTCACGTGACTCGGAGGGTTTTATTGCGTTTCTCTGCTTGAAACACACGGATCACGATAAAAACTGACAGAATTTCTAAATGCAATCAAAGCAGAAAATTTCAGAGTTTGATTTCATTAAATTACAATTTGTTGAAGTGACATTTTGCATCTACAAACTCAAAGTAATGACTGCAAATTATGGAATTTGAAGTAAAAAAAGTTGGGCACCAGGACCAAATTTCTAGGCGACATGGCGCCCGGTAATTTTCCAGCCCTGCGCATGCCAACCTCCTTTTCTCTTCTTCGATAAGCTTCTACTTTTAGAGCTTTTCCTTTTAATTCTGTTGACTTCTGATGCATGTTACTTGACAAGTGGTCTTTTAAATGTCTCTTTAGACATCTAAATGTATTGGGCAAATTGCAACCTACAGGAAAATCTGTTCCATTTTCTGTATCATATACAAAGACTGCAGGATGACAATTGAAGCCTTTTTTTTCAGGTAGGGGATTCCCATTCGGTACACATGTGCAGCATATAATGGTGAATGTTGAGTCATCAAATTCAAATTCATCAAAAAAAGAAGTTATGTCCAAGATGGACCGGCAGGATTGAAAAACATATGCAAGATTTGTGTTCTTATCTTGCTCTTCCTCTATCCTTTTGGTCATTCTTATAATTGCTGGAGGTACTTATTTCACTCCGCTTCATATTTACTATTTCCTTCTCCAGTTTCTTAATGTGCTGAAGAATAAGTTCAAATTTATCATTGACATTGCTGACAGGGGCTTCTTCTATCTCTGAAGAACATATTTCAGAATTTTCTGAGAGAACACCATTGATATGAGGATCATTATTCATAAGATGTTCTTCACTTGTGGAAACAGTTGTAGTAGGTGTAAACACATTTCCGCTATCAATACTTTCTCATGAAGAACTAATATTTCCATGTTTACTAGCTTGAGGTTTCACAAAGGTAGTGATCGATGTTTGTCAAAAGTAATGAGCGTGAAGCACAAAATGCATCACGCATTCGAAATTTTCTTTGTTTACATTAAACATTTCAGTCAGCGTGCGTTGCTTCATTAGCCTAGGCTTTTCATTCAGAAGTTCCTCTGATTCTATACACGCACATAATCTCTTGTTCTGTTATAAAACTTTGTTGCTCGAGTCCTTTAATGGCGCTGTCCAAAAGGTCTACCAGATTATCAATAGGAATTTTTTGTTCCTCAATTTCTTCACATTCCCGATCATTTTATGACTCGCTGTCATCCATGCCTTGTTTCAAAATCATATCGCGAATTTCGCCATCACTAAGTTAATTAACTACAGAATGATTTCATAAAAAAAAAAAAAATTCAAGTAACTGTTACTGTACGGGGAAAAAATTTAACTTACGGAACTCGCATGTTGTTGAAAAATGTACTCCAAACGTACGGAAATTGCACAAAATGGCACAAAATTTGAGTTGTATGGAAGTCGTCTTTCATCTTTTTCATTCTGCTTGAACATGATAAAAATGATACATTAAAACACTGCATTTAAACATGCAGAAGGAGAGGTTCTTGTGTTTTCTTCAGCTTGAACAGAAGAAAAGATAAAAAAGTTTATAAAAGAGGCGAGGGCGTCGGTTTTTGATCACAGAGAATGTCTTTATAGGTGACTGATAGGTCATTGTGGGGGAATGCGGTTCGCAAGGTAGTGGGGGTGGGGTGAAAGCTTCTTCTCTTTGGCCCTTTGGCAATGAATCACTACCATGTGAATAGCTCAACTGCCTGCATTGCGGAAGTTGTACTGGGAGAAATTTTTATGAAAAAGAAATTCTCCAATTTTTTAAATAACCGAATGCAAATTTTACAGTAACCAAGACACATCAAAATAAACTCCATAAGAAATTTCGTCAAAATCCGATGAAAACTTTAGAAGTTAGGCATTTTTTTTTAATTATTTTTAAGGAATGTTCGCTGAAAGCCTGCATAGTCCATATACTATCTCTCTGCTCTCCCGTGGGTGTTGCGTTTAAGGGCACCTGCGGGCTTTTGAGCATTGCAGAGCAGCCGGTTAAAAAGAAACAAAATTTATTTTACGAATTAATCCTGACCGAGTTTCTCATCTGCTTTCCGTGTTCATTTACCTATGAACAGAAGGGGGGGGGAGATAGAGATCACAGTCTAGTTTGTGAAAAAAAAAAAAAAAATCTTACCAGAAACAAATTTGGCATAACAGCCACTCCAGCATATAAGGGTCGCACACCCGAAGAATTTCACTTTTAGTAACGTAAGAGCCGTGGCTCTCAGCCCCAAAATTACGGCACTCAACAGCATATTTTTTTTGGTTGCCGTTCGTTGAGGTTTTACTGTATGTATAAATAGATATGTGAGCTTAAAGAAAACACCGACTGCCCGAATTTTCCAAGTGTCTTGTTTGTTTGTTTTTTGCCGATAGATGGTGGCAGCTTTGCTTTCAGCCACAAAAAAAATGTCCGGATTTTGGATCATTTTGGATGTCCGGATTTCAGACTTTGTACTGTATAGTGAATGTGATGTTTACTACCGTGAATATAAACGTTTTTATGAAGATAGTGACATCTGGTGACACTTTTTTTTTTTATATTTACTTTGTAACTTTTGTAACTGGTTCCTGCAGGGGGGAGATATTTTTTTTTTTTACTTGCAAAAAGTTTTCTGCAAATTCAAAAAACTTTCTGCGAACGGTGTTTGCACGTTCATCTATATTCTACAACTCCGCCTATCACCACCTCATCGGATCAATGCCTGCCGAGTGGCTGCTGTTTTGCGGGCTAAAGGGGGTCCTACAGCTTATTAGGTAGGTGGTCATAATGTAATGGGTCATTGGTGTATCCTTCTCTCTATTTCACTTCAAAAATTACAAAAAAAAAAAAAAAAAAAAAAAAATTCTGTATTGTACGTACTAGCACAAAGTTGTGCAAAATGGCTTTTCAACTCAAATCATGACCCTTTCTTCTGTTAGCATCCAGTCAGAGGGTGCTAAGATTTGTAGGAGGTATAGACTAACTTGCCACATGATGGTGAACATAGTAACCAAACATCCTTCTGATTTATCCAGTAGTTTCAAGTTAGAGTTAAAGAAAGTTACCCAACTCTATGACGATTCAGAAAACATATAACAACAGCACATGTACTGTACCCCAATTGTCCTTCAGGCGGTGTGGTTTTTACTATCTTGTAGTTTTTTAAACCATTTAAACTTTTAAGAACTGTACATATATTGCACAATTTAAAGATTAAGAATTATTTGTGTAAACGTTTAAATGCAGTTGTGACCATATGGTTTGGAACATTAAAACTTAAATTTTAGCTTAAAAGGTTTTTTTATTACCGATAAGTTCTATTTTTTTCAAATTTTCTTAAAAACTGTGAAGTTGTGCATTTCATGAAAAAAGGTGATACAGCATGGAGGACAGTTGAGGTAGAGTACCTGCACCATTATATGTTTGTTGAATCCTCATAGAGTTGTGTAAAACTTGAAACTATTGTATATGTTAGTGGCAGTGACACAACCTTGTTTCAAAATTTGGGGGGGGGGGGTTCCGATCACACACACATTATTATATGAATACATATATATACATACTATATAAGATAGAGTTTGGGACCCCCTCCCCTACACACACACAAGCAGGAGCAAAGCAGTTGCTGTGGCTTATGGCCATTGGGAGCTGAGTAAATAGCTGACAAAGTTTCTGGTGATGACATCACACTAGACAAGCCGTCAGTCAGACCACTTCTCGCACCACTGCATCTGTGTACTCGGTGCAGTAGGGATTGTGAGGGAAAGTACGAGGTAATTAATGTCAGGAATTTCTCTCCTTGTGTTGCACGTGTCCTGTTCGTTAGTCATCAAACTTTCTGCTGGAATTTATACAACTGGAATGAATTTTAAGCAGTTTATGGATTTTGCTGAAACCCTTGGTTTACAATCACTCAGTAGCACTACTTTTTACAAAGTGGTGAAATTTTTACTACTTTTACAAAGTGATGATCTAAAAATTTCACAACTTTTACTTTTTACAAAGTGGTGAAATTTTTAGTTGGGCCAATAATCAAGTTTATGTGGCACAGTATGAAAAAACAAATTATTGATGATTTAAAATTATGCGATTCCGAAATTTGGGTGAGTGGAGATGGACAGTTTGATTCTCCAGGTTTTTGCACAAAATACTGTACATATTCCATTATGGATATTCGCAAGGGAAATATTGTTTGTATTGCCATCCAGAAAGGTGTTTTTGATGGGGACTTAGAAAAGAATGCGTGCGATTTATTACTCTCAGGCCTCTATGAAGAAATAAAGATATCATTTTTTTTTTATCAGATAGACATAGAAGCATTCATGCCCTCATGAAGAAAAAATATCCCCAAATTGATCATCAGTTTGATGTGCGGCACATGGCCAAAAGTTTGACTAAAAATCTAAAAGCTGCTGAAAAGAAAGCTCCTTTACTAGAAGCATGATGGTCCAGTATAACCAAGCATTTATGGTGGTCAGCTCAAACGTGTAATGGAAATGCTGAACTTCTGGTAGAAATTTTTTTTTATCTTTGACTTACCTGCCATACAATAATAACAATAGAAATAACAGTTAGATAAACTGCCTTTTATCTAACTGTTATTTCTAGAGCTATATATATATATCATGTTCAACTATTGCAGTATTTTTATTTTCGGGGTGTGTGTGTGTGGGGGGGGGGGGGTCATTGATGACTTTGCACTTAGGCTACGAGAAATACTCATAAAGTTGTTTCTCCCATGACAATAGGAGAAACTAAAAAAAACAATAAAATTTGCACTTAGTTCAATGGAATATACCTTTATATACTCGTATACAGACAGCAGCTGACAAATCTTTAGTGACAGTTGAAGTTAATTGAAATTGCCTGGGTCATTTCCAGAGCAACAAACAAAACCCAAATACTGTTTATTAGATTCAGGAAAACATTTTCTAATTTTCTTCACAACACATGAAGGGATTACTTTTTTCGCCCTCCATTCACCCAATATACGAATTGTTTGTATGCAACGTGTCTCCATAGTTTGTTACATACAAGGTCATATTTTTTTACTCATTTTTTTTTCTGCCCGAAGAATCATTTGATAACGACTTGCCTGTAAGGTGTGGATGTTTAAAACAACACTATCGAATGATTCGTGGTTTATTATACATTGGGCACTACCTTTTATTTCTATCATCTGATCACACTCGTTGCAACACAAACACTCAGTGTCTGTTGACATTCTCTCGCAGTTATCACATTGGCACCAGTCAAGATTACTTTTTCTATCCTCGAATTTGTTTTTACATTCCTTGTTAAACATTCGTACTGTACCAGTAAAATATCGTGGTTCAAATGAATAAGGATTTACACTAGCCATTTTACAGATTGATGGGATTGACTGCGCTGCACAGAACGGTAAACAGCACCGACTGGAGCCCTCTGCACACTGAGCGTTCTTGTCTGGTGTGACATCACTGCTGGTTTTAAAAAATGCTCTAGCGGGAAAACTACTTACGATAAAGCATTTCTGATTGCTTCATTTTTCATGTCTCTTTCGACATTACATTTTCACATGAAAAAAAAAAAAAAAAAAAAATGCCCGAAATGAGTTTACTGTTCCTTTAACTAAAAATGACATACAATGGCTGTGGAGAACTCAAAGAAGCATAGAGAGATGCATTCTTGGTGTAACCAGAAAAGATAGGAAAGGAACTCATGGATCAGGAAAATGACAAGAATTGACATAATCAAAGTAAAGACCCTCAAGTGGAAATGGGCTGGCCATGCTGCTTGAAAATGTGGCCACTGTTGGACAACTGAAATACTATGCTGAATACCAAAAGAGGAAAAGATCCAGAAGAAGACTATGTGGGAGATAGGTAGATGAAATTTGCCCTTATGTTTCTGTGTATAATATATATAGGGCCTTCAATGTAGAACTGCTATTAAAAGCAGCGACAATACTGTTCGTCACGTATATTTTGTTTAAGTATGCAGGGTGGAGTAGTTAGGTCCATATAATGATATGAAAATACAAAACGAACATTAATGGTAAAACAATTTTACTTACTCATAATAATTTCGGCATTTTTAGTCACTGTGGCAAAGCTTCTGCTCAATAGAACGGATATTTGCTTATTTAGATGAGATCCAAGTTCTGCCTGAACAGAAGATTCACGGATTAAAAACACTATTTCGAGGTAAAATTCTATACCTTTGTATAGGTGTTTGCAAGGAATGATGATTAAAAACATGAAAGTTAAAAACCCAAATGAATAAAAAGGACACAAAGGAATAAAAGATGGACCCAAACTTAATTCATCACCGCAACTCACTTCCAAACATGTTTCGGCAAGAATTTTGCCTTCCTCAGTGAAAACATTAAGGTGTACGTGAGCACCAAGTCCTCGTCGACTATCCTCGAAAGACTGATGTAATGTCTTGTATCGCTCTACCTTCAACCTTTGTTGTCGCAGACCATGGACAACTGCGTATCACTGCGCAAGCTGTTAGTGACTGCATCTATGGCATTGTGTTCTTCTTGGTCTACTTTTGCCATTCCACACCTGTGATCTTTGAACCTGTGTTTATTAGCCTTTTGAAATCGATTGTTTTCCTGTTCGATCAGTTATCGCCAGGCATGAAGTACCGTATATACTCGCGTATAAGTCGACCCCCCCCCACTTTCAGAGGAAAAAATCGTAAGAAATCGGAAACTCGCGTATAAGTCGATCCCGGAATGAGAAAAAAAATTTAAATGAATTTATTCAAAAACATTTGAAAACGAAAAAAATTATATATATAATACTAAATTTAATTTGCGTACCCCAAAACTTCATCGGAACCCTTCAGAATCCGATTCCGAGTCAGACTCGCCAAACAGTTCAAAAAAGTCTTTTTTCGTCATCGGCGCGTCATCATAAACATCAGTATCCCCATCTATGCCTGTGTCATCAGAATCACTGTCATCATCACTCATAAAAATCTCATCATCCTCTGTGCCATCAAGTTTGTTACTAATGCAACATTTCTTGAATGATTTCACGACCATTTCCGCAGGTATCGCATCCCAAGCATCCTTGACCCATCGCGCAATCAAAACGATATCCGGCTTCTTTAGATTTCCGCCCTTGGTTTCAGTCGGCAAATCGGAACTTATCCAATCTGCCCAATACCTCCGCACATTGTCCTTGAAGGGCTTATTAAGGCAGACATCTAGTGGTTGAAGAACAGATGTCAACCCACCTGGGAGGACAGCAAGAGTTGTTTTTGAATTTTCTGCAGTTTTTTTCACTTCTGCACAACGGTGTGCAACAAACATATCCCACACCAAAAGAGAAGGTTTCCTCAAAAGTGCACCTGGCCTTTTGTTCCACACATTCTTTAACCAGTCAATTGTTCCGAATTCGTTCATCCATCCTTTTTCATGGGCACGAACGAGCACACCAGACGGAAAGACAACGCTTTTCGGCAGAGTTTTGCATTTGAAAATAATTACAGGAGGTAGCTTACTGCCGTCGGCCAAACAGGAAAGAACAACCGTGAAACTGGATTTTTCGTGGCCAGTCCTTTTGATCAAGATATTTTTTTCGCCCTTTTGGTTCACCATCTTATTTCCAGGAAGGTCGAAACACATGGCGGTTTCATCCATGTTCCCCATTTGGGAAAGTTCAAAAGCAGTCTCTTTTCTCCTTTGAATTACTTACTTTTGAAATTCCATTATCTTTGCTTCGAGGTCACGAGGTAACTTTTGTGCAATTTTGGTGCGCTGGCGTAGACATAACCCATAGCGGTTCATGAACCATGTGCACCAACCTGGTGAGGCACGAAAAGTGTTATTTGCAGCTGCAAACTTTTCATCTTTTGCGAGCTTCATTGCTCGCAAACGCATACCAGTTCGCGTTACAATGTAACCATTTTGTCTGCAGCCCACAATCCAATCATTCAAAACACTTTCCAGCCCTGGGAAAGATGTCGTTCCACGGCGCAGCGCCTTTTACGACTTTGTGATTTTCACCAAGTCTGTTTTGTTTTTTTTACGCCAATCTCAAATCATTTTTTGTTAATGCCAAATTGATGTGAAGCAGCACAGTTGTTAGTATTTTCCGCAAAAGAAACCACTTTCAACTTGAATCCTGCGTTATAGGACATCCGTTTCTTTACAGAATCCGTGTCACCCATAACAGGAGAAGCAAGACACGTGTGATTAAGAACAAGAAAAAGACATGCGATTAAGAACAAGCAACACCTAACACTGGCTGTCGCATGGCTCCGTTACCAAAGAAAAACGCTTCGCGTGAAATTCTTTGCCATTACGTCGAAGATCAGTGCAATCAACTGGTAGTCGGAAGGGCGGAGCTTTCTATGCGGGGCTGTGACTGCGCTGTGGATACGCAAAGCCAGGAGAGAGGAGACTTCTCAAAGCGCAGAGAAATTCTGAGGTTCGCAATTTCGTAATTCTACCACATCGACGTTTTTTCTTTCTTTCTTTCTTTTTTTTTCTTTTCGGAGGGTTGCGATTTCGTAATTAATACCGCATCGACATTTTTATTTCTTTTGTGATGGATTGCCTCATTTGAACTTACGATTTTTTAGACCCCGCGTATAAGTCGACCCCATTACTTTGAAGCTCTCATTTTGTCCCAAATTTCTCGACTTATACGTGAGTATATATGGTAATTCAATTGGTGAATTAGTGTTACAGCATTTATTTCCAAATTTCTTAATGACCACCGCTTCCGATGTTATGATCTGTCTACGAGTCTTGTGTGATGTCTAATATTCTCCCAGTAGGGCTTTGATTGATTTTCTATGCAGTGTTGTATCAGAGCCGTTCTTGGTCTTTTCTTTTGCCAATCTTGAACATGCTCTTTCAATCTCGTAATCATACATCTTTTTGCACTTCCGATATAAATGGAATCTTGTTGATTATTGTCTGTCTTGGTTGGAATGGCATATACTCCTGCTCGATCTAAAATGGATTTTTTGTTATTACCAGAAGTTAGTAATGAGCCATTATCAATAATGTTTTATGCAAGATTTATTTCATTCAAAACACATTCTTTCTTTAATATGTTACTTATTGGTGGTAAGTATGGAAAGGAGATGTAAGATTTATATATATTCTTTTGTTTCGTCTGGTTTTGATTATTCTTAAGATTGTTATATATTGAATTAATCAAACGTTTATTGTATCCAAAATGTTCAGCTATATTTTCAATCCATTGTATTTCTGTAAGTTCGAACTCTGCCGTAGAGGAATGCGTTATAGCTCTGTTAATGTAATATTGAAATGCAGCTGTCTTATATCTCCATGGGTGTGCAGAATCCGATGGTATTAATGCAGGCACGAAACATGGTTTTCGATAAACAGCGTAATCTATGGAATCATGCCTTCTGAATAAATTAAGGTTTAAATAATGAAAATTTTTGTTAACCTCTTCTTCAAGCGTTGTCTTTATGGTTGGGTAAGTATTATTGAAGGTTTGTATGAACATATCTAGTTTGTCCTTAGTATGTTGCCAAAAAATCAAGATATCGTCAACATAGTGTACATATAAAATTGGCAAATCAAGACCCGAGTTCTGGAATAATATTTGTTCAATATTCTGTATGACAACTTCTGCTAGAAGACAAGAGAGTGGTGATCCCATGGGTACACCAAATACTTGTTTGTATATAATACCATCATTTGAGAAATAATTGCTGTTGGTTATAAATCGTAATGCATGTATGTACTTGTTCGTTGTTTTTCATCAATGTTTTCATTTATAAGTTTTGTATTAATTAGTTCAATTGCTTCTGTAACAGGAGTGTTCGGACATAATGATATTATGTCTATACTACACATTGTGAAGTTATATTCCTGCAAAGATTGAATTTTACTGATTAGTTCTTTAGAATTTGAAATATTAAATTTATGGTTACTATAAAGCAGCTTTAGGTAGTTATATATTGCTTTCTCAAAATTGATCGTGGGAGCATTTCGTTTGTTCACAATAAGGTGTATCGGATGATTATCTTTATGCGTCTTTACTTTATCAAAAACAGCCGGTGTACGTGCTCCAATCGGTGGGTAAGCCTTTTGTTTTATTATCGGTGGGAGGTCACTATGATTCTTTAGAATTGCAACTTGCCGAATTATATTATCAATGAGATCCTTATTAATTTTCTCTACCTTCAATTCTGTAATGGCCTACAGAATTACAGAATTGAAGGTAGAGAAAATTAATAAGATAACAGTATAGTAAAGCGTAGTCGCTTTACTATACCGTTATTTCACTTGCATAACTGTACCTCTCTCCATTCACAAGTTATTTCAGGCTAAAGGGACTTTCCTATGCACCCTGTATATGGAGAGATACATGCTTGGTGTGACCAGGAAAGATTGGAAGAGAAATACGGGGATTAGGAAAATGACAAGACTTGATGACATCATGATTACAGTGCAGACCCCCAAGTGGCAATGGGCATACACCGAAGAGCCAAAATATTATGACCACCTACCTAAGATGATGTTGGTCCTCCATGTGCTGCCAAAACATCTCTCACCCAGCGAGGCATGGACACTACTAGAATTGCAAAGGTGTCTTGTGGTATTTGATACCAACACGTTACCAGCAGATCTTTTAACTCTTGTAAGTTACAAGGTTGAGTTGCCGCAGGTCGGATTTGCTGTTCCAACCCAAATCACAGTTGCTTGATTTGATTAATGTCTGAGGAATTTGAAGGCCATGGCAATACCTAGAAGTTTTCCTTATGTTCTGTGAACCATTCTCAAACAGTCCGGGCAGTGTGGTATGGTGCATTATTCTGATGAAAGAAGACACTACTAGAGGGAAATATGGTTGCCATGAAAGGATGTACCTGGTCTGCAATGATGTTTAGATAGGTGGTACAACACATAGTTTCCTCAGGGTGTCTACCAAGTCACGAAAGTCACCAAAAGGTCACGAAATGAGAAAACAGTCAAGGAAAGATCACGGACTTAAGGTCGTAGGACACGGTCAATTTTTTTTTCTTCCCCCTTTGGGTCTTACCTTGTAAAAATCTAATTTCAGCTTTGAGCCAAAAAGGAGAAGTTTTTGCCAATGATGATGACATCATTTCCTTCCTTCAGACAAGTTCTCAAGGGACACACCATTATACCGTTCTCCCTTTCAGCGTTCATTGACACCCCTTGGCACTTTGCCAACCACGGTTCTCTCAACTGCGGGCCGACAGTAAGGTCTTTTTGTCAAACGTAACCAATAACCTGCTTGTTTCCTTCGCAGAAAAATTCTTCGCGTGTCATTCAGGCTGGGCAATGTACCGGTATAGCGTGAAAAACCGGTTTAGGCTCCGATTTTTTTAGCTAACAGTACTACGATGTGTCGTCCTTCGCGATATCGAGATGTGATGTATTGTGAAGTACGATGTTGATGAAACCACGCGGTGCCGTCGTGGACATCGAACTTTGGAACTTCTTCACGAATGATGGGAATCCGTCACGAAGCAAACACAATATTTAAACCAGTTCTTATCGGGCCGCCGCATGTCGATGATGCCACAAATCGGTGAATTTGCATGTACTGCTATCTGCCAGTAGAAATGATGTTCAAACAGGTTTTGATCAGTACGATTCCAAAACGGTAAATCGTTCCAAGTCATAATAAACGCTGCTGCGTATTTGTATGGGGTGACTGCAATCTCTGGGATCTCGGGAATTTACTGCAGTCTAGGAAGTACCGTAGTTGGCGCGTAATTAGCACATCTTTTGTAAAAAAGATCGTGCATATGTTATCGGTTTGTCCGTCCGTCCGTCCGTCCGTTGACACCATATATGTGCAACTATTAGTCTGATTTTAAAAATTATTTTTGCATTGGGAATCTTAAAATGTGGGAATGCATATATTTGCTTCTAAATATCCGATTGAAAAAAATTCTTTCATCCTTTTGATGCCATTTATAACCAAGACTATTTTAGACACAGTTTCATTTTCAAGTAATGCATAGATTTTCCACTAGGGGGCATAAAGGTACCTTGCGTTTACCCCGATATCTCTGCTTCTAAAACTTTGATTTGAAAAATTCTTTCTGCATCGGATACTGCTCCTGGTGAGAAATGTTTGTCATGTAATTTCAAAATTTTGACAGGGTATGATTTGGCCACCAGGGGGCATAAGCGTTTATTTCTGCTTCTGGTGTATTTGCAGCAAAATCCGAGCTTCTGAAAAAGTAGACTGAAAAAAATTCTTTGTTAGATCACCAATACCGCTCACCTTGGAAAACATTTTGAGAACACCTCCTGCTTAAAATAGCGCATAGTTTTCCCGCCAGGGGCGTATCTGTATATGTTATTTTTATTGATATCTCAGCTTCCAAGAGTACGATTTAAAAAATTCTTTCTTTGTTAGAGAGCATTTCTAGTACAAAATGTTTCTCATATAGCTTCAAGTTTTTCAAGTGATGTATAGATTTTCCACTAGGGGGTGCAAAGGTAACTTGCGTTTCCCCGATATCTGTGCTTCTAAAACTCCAATTTGAAACATTCTTTCTGCATTGGATACTGCTCCTGATGAGAAATGTTTTGCATATAATTACTAAATTTTGATAAAGTATGGTTTGGCCACCAGGGGGGCATAAGCATTTATTTCTGCTTCTGATGTACTTCCAGCTAAATTTGAGCTTCTGAAAAAATTCTTTTGTAGACCGATACTGCTCACCTTGGAAAACGTTTTGAAAACACCTCCTGCTTAAAATAAGGCATAGTTTTCCTGCCAGGGGCGTATATCTTATTTTTGTCAATATCCCTGCTTCTAAGCGTCTGATTTGAAAAATTCTTTCTTTTTGGGCCAGTGTTTCTACTGCGAAATGTTTCTCATATAATTTAAAAAATTTTTTAATGCACAAGTCTGCCACTAGAGGGCTTAAGCTCACATTTCCATTTACAGCAATATCCATGGGACTAAAAACTCTATATAAAAGATTATTTTTCGGTCAGATACTACTAACTATGAAAACTCTGTGTGTATTTTCTTCCCAAAATAATGCCCAATTTCGCTGCTAGGGGGTGCCAGTGTTTAATCTGTTTTTCTTAATATCTTTGCTTCTAAATGTACGATTTAAGAAATTCTTTCACCACCAGATGCCATTTACCTTGTGGAACACTTTAGGTTAGTATTTGAGGAGTTTTATAGTTCACAGTTCTACCACTTGGTGATCATAATATTTGCCCTTTTTAGGTATCAATAACCAGCAAAGTGCGTATATTTACGTGCAATTCTTTAATGATATACTATAAAAACAACCATTCACTTACCCTAAAGATCTTGGTCATTTTTTATCTTGTAACACTTCAAGCACGTCAGTTATATTGTGGTTGGCTTTCTGAGGTTGAACTGACTCCTTGCCAATGACTTTCCTTCTTCCGGGGTTGAAGCATCGTACTAGCTTTTTTTTTTGTTTTTTAATTTACTGGACAACACACGTAGGTTTCCTTCTGCCATATGAAACGTAACTATAGCTCGTCATCACGATAAAAAACCTCACACACACACACCATACCACTTATTCATACATTCCGTTAAAACACTATGTACATATTTACACTATCTACATTCCCAGGCAGTTAAACCATTTGTCAACTGTGACTAAAAAAGTGCTCAATCTGTTTCAAACTCCGTGTTAACCCTATTGCATGTGCCAACCTCATTCAGCCCGTCATACACAACCCTCTAGCGCTTTCAACAGGCACTGTCATCATCAGGAGGCAGGTGTGTCTCACCCGCCTACCACAGCTCAAGTGAGCTGATTTATTGAGGCTTAGGTCTCAGTCGCAATCTCTGCATCACTGCGTCTCTGGCGCCATCTATTGTCACTGTTGCTCTTTTTTTTTTCCTTTTTCTCTCTCTTAGCTGTTATTCTATTTTTATTAAAGCCTTCCATTGTTCATTTAAGTTGCTATGCTCATTAATGTTGCATAATCTTGATCTGTTTTTTTCGATTAATATTGATTCTGCAATTCGCAACTGCCTTTCGTTTTTACAGCTCTTAATAATTTTAATATCTTCAAACCTTGGATAATGATGATTGGGTTAATGCGGTCTTAGCTTCTTTTTTATTCCAATTACTTATATGCTGGTTCAATCTGTATTTTAATTTGTTCTTGGTGCTGCTTATGTATGACACAGGTGGTTGTTGGTTTATAGGAATTTCATAAATTCCTGCTCTATCCAATTGGCTGATTTTTTCATTTTTTATTACTAAATTTTTTATAGTCTGTACCTGATTTCCTACTTGTATGTCATATCTTCCACATATTTTATTAATTTCAGCTGACACGCCTTCAACATATGGGATTGCATCAACATATTTTAATGGGGTTTTTTTCAGTCTTGCCTTTATTATTAGCCTGAGTTACTTCATAAATCCATTTCTTTAAAACTTGTTTAGGGTAACTAAAATCATGTGCAATTTTTTCAATATATTCAATTTCTTCTTTTTTATATTGTTCCATTGATGAGTGTGTTAAACTTCTTTTTATTAGTGTTTTAACACTATTTCTTTTATGTGTTAACGGGTGCGCTGACTGATATGGAATCAACATGGGAATATAGAACAACAGCTAAGAGAGAAAAAAAGGAAAAAAAAAAGAGCAACAATGACAATAGATGGCGCCAGAGGCGCAGTGACGCAGAGATTGCGACTGAGACCTAAGCCTCAATAAATCAGCTCACTTGAGCTGTGGTAGGCGGGTGAGACACACCTGCCTCCTGATGATGACAGTGCCTGTTGAAAGCGCTAGAGGGTTGTGTATGATGGGCTGAATGAGGTTGGCACATGCAATAGGGTTAACACGGAGTTTATAACAGATTGAGCACTTTTTTAGTCACAGTTGACAAATGGTTTAACTGCCTGGGAATGTAGATAGTGTAAATATGTACATAGTGTTTTAACGGAATGTATGAATGAGTGGTATGGTGTGTGTGTGTGTGTGTGTGTGTGTGTGTGTGTGAGAGTGAGGTTTTTTATCGTGATGATGAGCCATAGTTACGTTTCATATGGCAGAAGGAAACCTACGTGTGTTGTCCAGTAAATTAAAAACAAACAAACTAGTATGATGTTTCATCCCCGGAAGAAGGAAAGTCATTGGCAAGGAGTCAGTTCAACCTCAGAAAGCCAACAACAATATAACTGACGTGCTTGAAGTGTTACAAGATGAAAAATGACCAAGATCTTTAGGGTAAGTGAATGGTTGTTTTTATAGTATACCACTTGGTGATGTTTGTGTACTTCTGCTTGCAGCTGCATCTCTGCTTCTAAAAAATTTTATAGAGAAATTTATTATTTTTACTGTATGCCATTCTTCACAATAGAGATGTGGTGCATTATCCTCTTTAAACAATGCACAGAATTCCCGTTAGGGTGCATAAAGGTCAATACCTTTTTCTCACTTTCTCTTCTTCCAGGAGACATATTTGAAAAGTTCTTTTTGGTTAGCATAGTTTTTTCCAGGAATATTTTTTTATTTTCCCATTAGGCCAGTAGAGTTATATCAAATGTTTCTTTCTTTATTTCTCTCTTTTAACTGTTCGATTTGAAAATCTGTCTCTGATACCTTCCTTCTGCTGTGAGAAACTTTATGCACAGTTTGTTCATTTTCATTTACATACCTTTTAGCTGCTGATGGAAGTAAGTAGCTGTTTTCTATTTCTGGATGTTTTATCAATTGAAGAAATCTGGTTGATATTTTTCTTACCGGTTGCATTGGCTTTGAATAGCTTTGATACATTTAATTCGCATCAGAAAAGATTCAAGACATGCTCATTACAACCCAAAATTCGGTGTCATCTTTCTTGTTTTCTTTTTTTGTTCACATTTTAGCAAAACAGTGTAAAAAGATGTATGGGCATTTAAAATTACATCTGTATAATTTTCCAAATGTCAGTCAGTGCACTTCCCTCTTTCGGAGAATTATTTCATTTTTTTCAACATTTTCAAAATATTTTATCAGGCTTCAGCTAGGGAGAAAAAAAAAGTCTGACTGCAGATTTCGGTACTTCCTGATGGAATTGTGCCATAAAAATTGGTGTAAATGCACTGTACGTTGATTAGACAGACACAAAAATATTACACTTTCAAAATTTTTAGTCAGGCCTAGGCTGGGCACAAAAAAAGAAAAAAAAAGAAAGAAAAAAAAGGATAAATGAATAAAAATAAAGGCCTAACCATAGGTTTGGGTACTTCCTGGTGGAACTTCACCTGAAAAATCTGTACAAATGTACTAAGCGTCATCTATTGTCACTGTTGCTCTTTTTTTTTTTCCTTTTTCTCTCTCTTAGCTGTTATTCTATTTTTATTAAAGCCTTCCATTGTTCATTTAAGTTGCTATGCTCATTAATGTTGCATAATCTTGATCTGTTTTTTTCGATTAATATTGATTCTGCAATTCGCAACTGCCTTTCGTTTTTACAGCTCTTAATAATTTTAATATCTTCAAACCTTGGATAATGATGATTGGGTTAATGCGGTCTTAGCTTCTTTTTTATTCCAATTACTTATATGCTGGTTCAATCTGTATTTTAATTTGTTCTTGGTGCTGCTTATGTATGACACAGGTGGTTGTTGGTTTATAGGAATTTCATAAATTCCTGCTCTATCCAATTGGCTGATTTTTTCATTTTTTATTACTAAATTTTTTATAGTCTGTACCTGATTTCCTACTTGTATGTCATATCTTCCACATATTTTATTAATTTCAGCTGACACGCCTTCAACATATGGGATTGCATCAACATATTTTAATGGGGTTTTTTTCAGTCTTGCCTTTATTATTAGCCTGAGTTACTTCATAAATCCATTTCTTTAAAACTTGTTTAGGGTAACTAAAATCATGTGCAATTTTTTCAATATATTCAATTTCTTCTTTTTTATATTGTTCCATTGATGAGTGTGTTAAACTTCTTTTTATTAGTGTTTTAACACTATTTCTTTTATGTGTTAACGGGTGCGCTGACTGATATGGAATCAACATGGGAATATAGAACAACAGCTAAGAGAGAAAAAAAGGAAAAAAAAAGAGCAACAATGACAATAGATGGCGCCAGAGGCGCAGTGACGCAGAGATTGCGACTGAGACCTAAGCCTCAATAAATCAGCTCGCTTGAGCTGTGGTAGGCGGGTGAGACACACCTGCCTCCTGATGATGACAGTGCCTGTTGAAAGCGCTAGAGGGTTGTGTATGATGGGCTGAATGAGGTTGGCACATGCAATAGGGTTAACACGGAGTTTATAACAGATTGAGCACTTTTTTAGTCACAGTTGACAAATGGTTTAACTGCCTGGGAATGTAGATAGTGTAAATATGTACATAGTGTTTTAACGGAATGTATGAATGAGTGGTATGGTGTGTGTGTGTGTGTGTGTGTGTGTGTGTGTGTGTGTGTGTGAGTGAGGTTTTTTATCGTGATGATGAGCCATAGTTACGTTTCATATGGCAGAAGGAAACCTACGTGTGTTGTCCAGTAAATTAAAAACAAACAAACTAGTATGATGTTTCATCCCCGGAAGAAGGAAAGTCATTGGCAAGGAGTCAGTTCAACCTCAGAAAGCCAACAACAATATAACTGACGTGCTTGAAGTGTTACAAGATGAAAAATGACCAAGATCTTTAGGGTAAGTGAATGGTTGTTTTTATAGTATACCACTTGGTGATGTTTGTGTACTTCTGCTTGCAGCTGCATCTCTGCTTCTAAAAATTTTATAGAGAAATTTATTATTTTTACTGTATGCCATTCTTCACAATAGAGATGTGGTGCATTATCCTCTTTAAACAATGCACAGAATTCCCGTTAGGGTGCATAAAGGTCAATACCTTTTTCTCACTTTCTCTTCTTCCAGGAGACATATTTGAAAAGTTCTTTTTGGTTAGCATAGTTTTTTCCAGGAATATTTTTTTATTTTCCCATTAGGCCAGTAGAGTTATATCAAATGTTTCTTTCTTTATTTCTCTCTTTTAACTGTTCGATTTGAAAATCTGTCTCTGATACCTTCCTTCTGCTGTGAGAAACTTTATGCACAGTTTGTTCATTTTCATTTACATACCTTTTAGCTGCTGATGGAAGTAAGTAGCTGTTTTCTATTTCTGGATGTTTTATCAATTGAAGAAATCTGGTTGATATTTTTCTTACCGGTTGCATTGGCTTTGAATAGCTTTGATACATTTAATTCGCATCAGAAAAGATTCAAGACATGCTCATTACAACCCAAAATTCGGTGTCATCTTTCTTGTTTTCTTTTTTGTTCACATTTTAGCAAAACAGTATAAAAAGATGTATGGGCATTTAAAATTACATCTGTATAATTTTCCAAATGTCAGTCAGTGCACTTCCCTCTTTCGGAGAATTATTTCATTTTTTTCAACATTTTCAAAATATTTTATCAGGCTTCAGCTAGGGAGAAAAAAAAAGCCTGACTGCAGATTTCGGTACTTCCTGATGGAATTGTGCCATAAAAATTGGTGTAAATGCACTGTACGTTGATTAGACAGACACAAAAATATTACACTTTCAAAATTTTTAGTCAGGCCTAGGCTGGGCACAAAAAAAGAAAAAAAAAAGAAAGAAAAAAAAAAGGATAAATGAATAAAAATAAAGGCCTAACCATAGGTTTGGGTACTTCCTGGTGGAACTTCACCTGAAAAATCTGTACAAATGTACTAAGCGTAAAGTAGATGGACAGAATAACATTATATTAAAAAAATAATAATCAGGCCACATATTCAATGTATATTCAAAATAATAACACTAAATGCTGCATCAAATGTAAAGAAGCATTAAGAAAACAGAAAAGTCAGCAAGCAGAGAAAGAAAAGGAAATCAGATGTGCTGTGGGAAGAATTAAAAAACTGAAAGAAAGAAAAAGTTATTGGAACAGGCTGAAGAAGATAATGCAACAGAAATTAAAGCAGCATACACATACAAACAAACTGCAAGGTTAAACTATGTCATACATTGCATTTGGATTGTTAAAGCTCTTCATTAGTGCCCTGGAGGCTAAATGGTATCCAATGAGGAAGTGTTTGATTTAGATAACTTTTTTAGTTTTATGTATGCACACTAATACCAAGCCTTACATGTCTACTTAATACATGTTCATTATAACGTATGTACAACATTTTTACCCGTTCTCAACATAACTTATTAACATCATGCTGAAAATTTCTACTAATTGGAAGCTGCATACTTTGAAGTCTAGAAATCTTTGTGTACGATACACTTGTTTCTGGCTTCTCTGATCGGAGAAGGAGGAATTCTCATTGGTATTGTTTTTTTATTGATTTACTAACGACATTCTTGTAAAAATGTCTTCCAATAAAAGAAAAAGTGGTGTTGAAAGTGAAATATTTCTTAAAATGTAGCAGAAATCCATAAAATTTTAAGAAAAAGTGGACATAATAAATATAAGGCTGGTGAGTTAATAACTAAACTTTCAAACTCTATGAAATGGTCCTAGCCACCCCACATATTTAACAGACCATACTCTTATGTAATTTTTTTCTTTTGCTACGTAACAAACACTCCTTAAGTTCAACTTATGGAACTTTTTGCCACAGCTATTGCCACTTTTGAATCGTATTATTTATCGCATCATGATCTGAAGACAGCTTATTTAGTAACAGTTAGTAAGGACAAGGCAACTGTTAAACAGTTTAGTCGTGATTATAATACACCCACGGACAATAAAATTTGTGCACCAAGAAGGAAGCATTGGATTGAACTGGAATTTTATGGACGTAATGATACTGATGAATGATACACATGATGGCAAAAACAGAGCTGCAGGACAATTACAGAGGGATCTGTGGCATGCAGTTCAGTCAACTTCAATAGCGCATTGCACCGCCTCATGCGGCAATACATGCTGCTGTGTGGTCCGGCATGGAGGCGAAAAGACCTTGTTGTCCTGCGGCAGACTGGCCCACACGTGTTGGACGGTGTGCTCCAAATCCTGGATAGTGCTGCACGGCGGCAGTTGGCGTTTCAACTGGTCTCACACATGCACAATAGGGGACATGACATAAGCAGTCCTGGGCAACCCGAGCCGTGTGCTGGTGGGCATTATTCTGCTGTATAGCGCACCTGGAATCCAGGCCAGGAATGGGAGCACATGGGGTCGTAGGATCTGATCCACATACCACTACTAGAGCTGATCAGCTATCATAGGCAATGGCTCACCAGACCATAATGCCTGCAGTGGGGGAGGTGTGACGCTCGATAGCGAGGTTGGGATTGTGCTGTTGACGCTGTTTTCCACACCTGGACACGATGATCATCTGTCCCCAAAACGAAGCGGTACTCATCGCTAAACACCATACGTCGCCAGTCTCAGGCATTCTACGTCATTCTGGCCTGGCACCACACTTCACACGGAGCCGGCAATGTTCCAGTGTTAATAGCAGCACACGTAAGGGGCAATGGGATCACAGATTTGCTTCTGCGAGGCTTCAGGAAATGGTTCATGGGCACACAGGAGCCGCTACATCTGCCTTTATAGTAGACCAGGTCCCTGTGAGATCCGTTCGTGCCTGGTACACGATCCGTCGATTCTCTCTACCGGTGGTCCTCCTGGTCCGTCCGGAGCCGCTCCATGTGGTAGTGCCATCACGTGTCCACTGCTCCCGACACAGTCGAACAGTGTGGTCAGAACGGTCCATGTGGCGGGCTATACGGAGTGCTGACCACCCTACGGTTTTCAGCCCGATGATCAGGCCTCTCTCAAAGTCCGTAAGTTGCATAAATTGACGTCTCTAGCGTCTACCCGGCATTCTTGTCACTCTGTACTCTTGCTTGCATCGTCCAGTTCTTTTCGCTTTCACGAGGCATCAACTACACGCCGGTTTATAAGGCTGCTGGTTCCTGCTTGCAGCGCCACCACAGGGTGTGTGGTCATGTGCACTCGCACCAAACGTGGATCATTTGCATATCAGCACAGACTCTAGCTATTTGCAAAGTTTCGCGGTTGTAGCATGTTTTCTTCTAGGTGTGAAAATTTCATTGTCCGTGAGTGTGTTTTGTATGCAGTATCACAGGAACTTCGATAATGCATGGAAAATGACACAGTAATGCATGGTTGGACTTTGACATAAACTTTTTGTCCACATTTTGTGACTGATTTGGAAGGATTTGAACCAACTTTTAGATTAATAATATTGTTCAAAAAATTCTCCTGCTACCTGAAAAGCTTGATTATTTGGAAACCGATGATGTGAAAGAATTGTTAGCCTCACACAGTAAAAGACTTAGCACTGAGGGCTTGATTGAACTGGAAACATGGTCAGGGAAAGTGGCTTATAAGAAGACTCAGTTGAATAAATTACTAAAGAAAACCTACTCTAACAAAATTCTTGATAAAACTTTCAAAATCATAGAACAGCTTGTAAATAAAATTGATAAGTGTGGCCCTGATATTGAGTGCAGTTCTTCAGTTGTGTATATGTTCGGATACTTTGTGCAAGAGTGTGAAGCTTGTTTTGAATAGCATTTATTTGCTGAGTAAATAGTGTTATCAAAAACTTAAATAAATTGCTGTTAATTTTAAGTGTTGATAACAGTCTAAACCCTTATAACGTACTTCCTGTACTCGCTTAACATACTTTTGTGTAACGTGCAGGTTTCCTGGTTACAAGTATTTCATTATAGTGCAATATTTTGAGTTTTTCACTAAATGCAAGCTTATTGGTAAAAAAAATTGCTATTTAAACTTTTTAGAAATCATTTTATATACTCAATTTACCCTTTTAATTTCTTAATTGCATAATCAGATTTTATATTTAATTACATAAAATGGCCAAACTCCTGCACTATTGACAGAAAGAATAGTCGAGAAAACTTAGCTTTAGGGTCAAGAAATGTCCCGTAAAAGTCATGGAAAGATCAAGAAAAGGTCAAGAAATTGAGTTTTCTGAAAATGGTAGACACCCTGTTCCTAGACACTTCCCCAGGTTAACAATGCACACATACCCAACCATCCATGTGGTGCAACAGAAAACAATATTATTTTTGTGAATTAATGAAGACATGGCAAATCCTAGTGAAGAATTATTGTAGTTAATTGTGCATTACGGGGATTACTAGGATATAAGTTTTCACTTTGTCAAATTTTCGGGTTGTACCCCAACCTTTCTTCAGGACTGACTAAGATAGAAGGTGCTGCCACTCAAGTGGTAATGTCATACCGCTATGTTCGTTAATCGTGGAACCTCTTCTCTCAATGTGTAGACTTTCTTAAAGTTTCCGTTTTAGATAGTGTTGTTAGTATGCAATAATTTTTAAAGAATCCCAGTTCGTTGAATGTCCAGTACTTTGTACATGCTTTATCTAGGCCTGTTTTGCTAGTAATGTTCTTAATTGCGGCTTTGTGTTCAGCTACACGGGTGCAGAGTTGTCTTCCAGTTTCTCCTACATATATGTTACCACAATTGCAGTTTACACTGTAGATAACTCCTTCTTGTAGTAGCATGTTATTTTCTTTTTGTTTAAACAGATAAATTTTTTATTTTATTTTATTGTGTAAGTGAGGAGCAAGACGAATATGGAAGTTAAGGCTAATTCTCTGCAGCCTTTCAAACCCTTTATGGTAAGTTATTTTTCTAGTGAGTTTAATGTTTTTATCAGATTGTTCATAGCTTGACTTAGCTTTTTTGTCTTTAAAAAAATTTTCTATCCAATTTTCGGGGTAATTGTTATCTGTCAGCGTCTTCTTTAATTCTTTTTTATGGATTTCTTTGGAAGTTACTGCAGAATCTAAAGCTTCTATTTTTTCTAGGAACTGTGTGACTACATTATATTTAATGTAGGATGGATTATATGATTGGTAGTTTAGCATTTTTTGAGTATTAGTAGGTTTTTTATAGAGTGATGTTGAGATTTTTCCTTCTATGGCAGAGAGTGTCAGATCTAGGAAATTGAGGCTATTTTCTTGCTGTACTTCCAGGGGGAATTTAAGAGAGTCATCTAGGGCAGTGGTTCTCAAACGTTTTAGACTGTGGAACCCTTTTTCCTACAATGTCTAGCAACGGAACCCCTCTATAAAGACCATTTAAAAAATTAATATGACTGTTATTTATCACTGATTTGAAATAAAAATGAAACGAAAAAAATAAGCAATTAATCAATAAAAAGGTAATACTTACAAAAAGGTAATGTAGATCCAAGAAAATTTATTATGCCAATGATGCAAGTATTCATTAATGAAAAATATTAATGTGATGAATGGCGTTGCTTTTTACTGCCACAAAGTTCTTTAAAATTCGGTTCTATCGAAGAAAGTTGTAAACTTATATGAGGCTCTGCATTCAGCTTATTCTGGTGCTTAGTTTTTGTTGAGACATACACAGAAAAGCCAGTTTCACAAAGATAGGTTGTTCGAAATGGTAAGAGTACTGACACAGCATTTTGCGATAATAATGGATATTCTCCTTTTGAACTGCACCGAAATTCTGCCACTGGCACTGTTTTATAAAGAGATGTCACTGAAGAATCCGACGTCAGTTCAATACATTTTTCATATTCATCAGATGAAAAGCATGAAGGTTTTTCATTCATAACAAATGGATTTTTAATCCATAATTGACTTTTTTATTTTTTCGTGCTGCTCATCAGGAAAATAGTGCCTCATTGAATCATGGAGAGCTTTCAGATGCTAGGTGATTTCATCATATTGTTTGTTTTATATTTCTGAGTCCAACTCTGACAAAGTTTTTCACGGTTGGGAAGCAGTCAAGTTCGTGGCTGTGGACATAACTGGTCCAAAATTGTAGCTTTTTTTTAAATGCCACAATTGTGTCGTTGGTAATGAATACATCAATTTGCTTTCCTTGAAGTGCAAGATTGAGTTTATTTAGTTTTCAGAAAATATCTGAGAGCCACTCGAAATAACCACTCTCTATCATTTAATCGATCTTCCAAATAAAAGTGGTTATCTATGAAGAAAGCATGCACTTCAGCTCGAAGTTCAAAAAGCGTTCCAATATTTTACCTCAAGATAACCACCTAACTTCCGTATGTAGAAGCAATGACGTATGCACACTACCCATATCATAGCAAACGATTTTAAACAACCTATTATTCAGAGGACGAGCTTTTATGAAGTTTATTATTTTAACTACTTCATCCAGGGCGCTTTTCAGATGGAGAGGCAAATATTTCACTGCAAGAGCTTGCCCATGAAGCATATAGTGACCAGGGGCGGTTCGTCATTAGGGGCCAGAGGGGCCGGGCCCCACCTAAAAATTTCTATTTTTAGAATTTTTTTTCCCCTGATTCTTATTCTCTCTCTTAACTACATGGTGATAAACCTTTCCCTTCAAAAACCATTACCTAAGGGAAAAGTTTCCTTCAAAAACGAAAAACTATTCCCTGAGGAAAGAAATCACGTTCAGAGTGTGAGGTTATTGGGGCCAGCTCCAACAGGCCCCAGTAACATAACTACAAAAGCGAAGAGGAGACGATTTCCTCCCAGTCTCATTCAGTATGATGACCTACATACAACACTGCCTTAACGCGTGTGCAAAAAAAGATCTGGCCCCGCGCTAATTTGATTGGCCAGGAGAGTATCCATTTCCTTAACGCTGTGGGTTGACAGAGAAGCTTACCCCGACCAAGCTCAAAGTTCAGTTAGTTGTTTTTTCTGTGTGTGTCTCTCTCAGTGATGTGTTGTTCCTTTGTGTCGTGATTTTTTTGCTTGTCGATTACAATGAATGGAGTGGATATTTTGTTAAAATCTCCGTTCTTTGCTTTAAATCTGGAAGAAAAGCTTCACTTAAAAAAACTCAGTGCTTATCACCCCAAGAATTTTTGGTTTGAGCTTCACTTAAAAAAACACAGTGCTCATCAGCCCAAGAATTTGAGTCGAAAAGCTTCACTTAAAAACACTCGGTGCTTATCACCCAAGAATTTGAGTTTCCAAGAGTATGAAGTTTACAAAGCGCTTTGCAGTACTAATTTCAGTTTTAACTGAGAGGATTTTCTATGTTAAAAATAAATAAATAAATGAGAAAACCTGTAAGTATAATTTGCACATGAGTACATATATGTTTTTAGGTTTCACAAGTTCTTTAAAAAAAAAAAAAGGTTAAACCTTTCAAATAATGCAAATGGTAGTATTGTACTCATTCTATATGGGACGAAATTCATGAAACATTCCCTCCCTGCATATATTTGGAGTTATTATTTTTTCACTACATTTTTTTATCCTGTGAATCCTGCAATTATTCCTCAGTTGAGAAATCTGAAGAAACACAAAGCACAACTAACATAAATTAATGCTCATATGTTTTAAGGTAAAATTTTTATTTAAGGAGTTTTAACATTTTTCTGTTAATACACTGCCGGACAATTGCTAAGGACGGATGACAATAGCAACGATAGCAACCATAAAATGGAAGGCAGGAAAATGTGGAAATTAGCATAAGTGCGGGATACAGTAAGACGTGTTGTGCGTATGCAAATTTTGGATTGCCGAACTTGTTCGTGACGTCATAGCGCTGATAAGAGATATATAGGATTTGACGCGTATTGACCGTTGTTGTTCAAACGCAAAGTTGAAAGGGAAAGAATCAATTGACGAACTTGCAATTTTCAGTATGTCTTCCCGACATCACCTAGATGATTTTACACGTGGCCGTATTATTGGCAAGATTGAAGAAAGGTGAAAAATAACAGATGTTGCCAGGGAGTTCGACGTCAGCCACAGTGTTGTTTCAAGGCTTTGGAAATCATTTCAAACAAATGGAGAGTGTAGCAAACGTCACGGGGAGGTCGTGTTCGCAGTACGACACCTGCAGAAGATCGGTACATAGTGCTATCAACAAAAGACACCGGCGCAGCACAGTTAGTGAGGTAGCAAATCAGTTTATGGCTGCTACTGGAAAGCGGATCTCCCGAAAAACTGTCGCCAGACGTTTGCATGAAGGAGGACTATACGCCCGCCGTCCTGTTGTGTGCATCCCATTGTCCAGACGTCACCGTACCGCCCGTTTGCAATGGTGCCATCAACATCGCAATTGGACTGATAACGACTGGTCTGCTGTCCTCTTCTCAGATGAGAGTAGATACAGTCTATCGTCTGATTGTCGACGACAACTGATCTGGCGTGATTGTGGTACTGCATATTGTCCAGCAAACATACAGGAAAGGGACCGATATCCGACATGTAGTGTCATGGTATGGGCTGGCATCATGTTCAATGGCCGTACGTCCCTCTATGTGCTTCCAACTGGGACTATGACTGGCCAACGATACATTAATGATGTTCTGCTACCTCATGTTCGCATGTTCCGTGGTGCTGTCGGTGATAGATTCATTTTCATGGACGACAACGCAACATGTCATTGAACAGTCGCTGTCCAGGAGTGTCTTGAGAGCGAGGATATTCAACGCCTCGTACAGCCAGCACGTTCTCCAGATCTGAATCCCATTGAAAATGTGTGGGATGCTTTGGGGAGGAGTCTTGCTGGTCGCCAATGCCCTCCAATAAACAAGGACACCCTCATCCATGCAGTGACAGAGGGAATGGGATAAATTACCCCAACAGCTGCTTTGATAATGTTGTGCAAAGCATGACACGACGTGTGGAATCTTGCATAGCCCTCCATGGTGGCCATATCCCATATTGACATCTTACACCGGAGCGCCTGCAGACGGTAATTGCATTCTTTTCACGTTTACGTATTCAGCACAAAATGGCCTGTTTGTCCCTTGAACACGTTTTTTTTTTTTTTTTTTTTTTTTTGATTGAAGGTTTAACGACCACCGTGAGCAACTCAATGGGCTATAAGCAGTCGCCCGTCCCTAATTTAGGGTCACTGGTTCCAGGGAAGGGAGAGAGCCAGTGCCGTAAGACAAACACAACATCCATGCCTGACCGGGATTCGAACCCGGACCCCTTACGGACGAATGATCAGAGGCCAACGCCTTAGACCACTGCGCCACCAGGACGGCTCCTTGAACACGTTCCAAAGCCTTCTGGATTTCAGAGCACAATAAATTGTCTTTCTTGTAATGTCCTGGCATTCTGACATTATTTTATTTCACTTGGCATCCAACCACACTTACTTTTTTATGCGCTATATAGCCGTTTATGATCCGTCCTTAGCAATTGTCCAGCAGTGTAATTATGCATTCTATTCTGAGGAAATTTTTTTCCTGTGCAATATAATAGTTGACACATTCCTGCCTGATTTGGGCATTATTGTGAGTCAAGGGGGTAAACAGAGTCAGAGTAAAGGAATCTTGGGGGTAGGGTGGGGGTCTGAATAGTTGGCCTAATAATGACAGTTTTTTTATTTCATTGTTTGACTTCGGCTACTGGCCCCACCTGTTTCAGTTGCCACGAGCCGCCACTGATAGTGACTATTGCAGGGATCGCATTCGTCCTAAAATTCCTAATATTTTGTGACCCTCCTTAAATTCCTAAAATTAGACCTAAAATTTGCTATTCATCCTAAAATTTTCGTAAGCTTATTTTTATTAAAAACAACCGTTATTAACGCCAATAAATTTACCATTACGGTAAGGTAAAAAAGACCTGTTATTGTAGAAACACAGCCTATATGCTGTGCTGCTGAAGGGAGGGAAAATGACGCCATCGAGATGCACTTGCTTCGGGGCGGGCGTTCCATTTTTTGCCTTCGAACAGTTTTCGAGAGTAACAAGAGATCTAAGGGAAAAGGGGAGGGGTCATTTTCACCCCTGGTTTGCGCTTTGCAGACGAACTCCGTGGCACGCAGAAGATCGTACTTTATTTTTGTACATGCCTTGTGGAACCTCCTCTTTCTGCTGATGTTTTGTTATTGTAAACCGCAGGTGGGTGGAAGCAAAGAGGAAACATGTGGTCTTCTTCCGTAACCTCCGGTAATGACGATGGGATGGTAGCTGAGTTATCTTGGCAGGCAGTAGAGCACGTGATCATTGACCTTCGATCATGTGGCGTCGGCGACAGCTACCTTCGATGCGCAATATATCTCGGCTCCGACTCGCTTTGACTGAACTTGCGTGAGATGCGTATGATAGTTTCTGGTTTTACGTCTTTTATGGTGTTCTCTGTGCAGGTTCAGTTCTCTAGTGGTGACCTGCTTTTTTTTTATTTTTTTTTCATATCTTCTGACATCCTCGCAGCCAAATTTCGGGAAGTTGTCTGGTTTTGCAATATTGGAACGTGTTTTTGTACTTCCCTTTCATTTTCTGGTTAGTAATACAAGTGTTTAAGATGCCTAAATCCAAAACGAAATTTCAAGATGCGTGGCTCGCCAAAGAATTGGACGGAGTGAAGTTGAAAGAATGGTGTTCTGCAACTGAAACAATATTTTCTGCTAAGTGTATATTGTGTTCAGAAATTTTCAATATTTCTAATAGTGGCTTTTCACAAGTAAAAGCGCATCATAAAGAAAAAAAGTTCCCATAACAAGAAATTCCCATAACAATAAATTTGTTAAATAGTGTTCGTGATTCACATAAATTTTATAAAGAGTATGTTGATAAGCTGAAGGAAGAACAATCAAAAAAGGTAAAAAAGAAAGGAAGCAGAAAGAGAGGGAAAATAAGGAAAAGCAGCTAGAGAAAAAAGAAAAGCTGAGTTTGATGACAAAATAAAAGAAAATGATGCAGAAATAAATAGGCTTAAAAAAGATAAAGAAGCCTCCCTAGCAGTAATTCAAGAGGGAACAGAAAGAATGCGAAAAGCTGTAGAAAAACAAAATACTGTTGAAATAGCAGTTGCCTCTAACTTGATCATACAAGGTTCAGCTGAAATAAAGAAAACAAAGTAAATTAGTTGTGGTGGAAGCAGAAAAAGATAGGCGTATCAGGAAAAGGTTAAAACAATAATATGAAAAAAGTAATTCAGTGAACAATTGTACATAGTTCTTGGTTTTCAATTACCTTTTTAGGATATTATAATTTAATGTGAAACCTGAAAACTTTCTGTGAAAATCGTGAATTGCTTCTGGTTAAACAGCATATTAATGTTCAAAGTGAAACTTGAATGTGGTAAATATACTTGAATATGATAATAACACGTGAAAAGATAAGAACTGAACATTAGAAGTAAATAATACTTAAACTTTAGACATTAGACGTTATGCAAAAAATTTGGGTGTGAACTTCGACCATATATACTAATGGACTGCGCATTGGCAATAGCTGCATCAAAGCCGCCATGGCTCAAACATTGGGCACGTCATCATCAGACTCCCAAATTTCGTGTAAAAATGCTGTTATGATTACTAATTTACATTGCAGAACTTCAGTGTTTTCGGTGTATTATGTGAATGCGCCTCATATATAATGAAAACTCTTCAGGTAAGTTTACTTATGAGCTATATACATGCATGAACGGGTTGTTTACATTTTGCGATTTATAATGTGATGAACATTTGCGAAGAATTTGGAACCTGCATTCCATTTTTTTTTCTTAAGTTACTATATTTTTATATCAATAGCTGCAAGTTTCTGGTTAAGTAATTGAACTTTATTGACTTAGGTATTTAATTCGTTTCTTACCCATGAAAAATCATAGAACTTTCTTTACTATATCGCTCAGAGCAACCATAAGCACAGCAGGTGTAACCCATCTTTTTGACTGTCATGTGATTTTATGTTGGAGCCAGAAATTTTGATGTCATGCGCAGTCTATCAGTATATATGGTTGAAGGGTGTGAAGCAAACTCTTTACAATGTATACAAAGTTGTTTTACTAGATGTATACAAATATACATCTAGTTTTTATTGAAATACACTCCTAAAATTTTCCTAAAATTTTTCTAAAAATTCCTAAAATTCCTAAAATTCCAACCTAAAATTTTCCAGAAGTATGCTATGATCCCTGCTATTGGTAAAATTCTTTGCAGTCATCTTGATGCGTGCGACAACAATAGATGTTTTTCCCAGCATAGCTTTAGCACCATCTGTACAAGTATTAACGCAATTTTCCCCACGGAATTTAATTTTCTTCAAAGAAGGAATTTAAGATATTGAAGATCTCTGCTGCAGTTGCATGCGCTGTTAGCGGCTTGCATAAAAAGATCTTCTGCTATAGAGATGCTTCGTACAGATATTTTACAAAGACGAGCAATGTCGCGAGACCTGACACTCGTCCATTTGCAAAGCAAATTCGCAAAACTGAGTGCGAAAAATAAGTTCCTCTTGTACACTGCCTACTCGGCGAGACACTGTATTATTTCACAGTGGGATTTTTGATATTTCTTTAGCCGATTTTTCACCAAGTGTACACTTAACCATGTCAATAAGCACATGGCTTGATTAGATTCTCTGCTATTGTATGAGGTTCACCTGCTCGTGCTATTTGATAGCTTACTAAAAAGGAAGACTCTGTAGCTTTTTCATTCGCTGTATGTGCTGCACTAAAAATATTTTTTTTTAATTTTTAAAAGTTCAGCACGCTTGCGTACAAAAAAATCAACATTCTTATCTTTGAGCTCTCGATGTGTAGTCTCCAAATTGTGCAGCAGTTCAGCAGGTGCCATTGAACTATTATGATAAACTTTGCAGCATACGACACACTGCGGATTATCATCAGCATTCGTAAATCCGAAACCAATATAGCTTTCATCGTACTTTCTTCTTTTAACAAATTTGACAGTTTTATCTTGATCACACCTTCCAGAACATGTATCATCTTCTTAAACTGAAGCAAATTCTTTTCTTTCTTGGTCATTATCATTATCATCTATATGAGAAGTACCACGGACTTATGGAGAATTCGACTCAAAAATTTCGGAACTTGAACGTTTTAATTTACCCTGTTTAGGCCAACGATCCATTTCTAACGTTAAGCGGAGTAGAGAGCACAGTTCAACAAGCACACGCTGACTAACACCGACTGGCCGAAACTACGCAGCAAATTCTTGCTAAGTTTACCGGCACTCTACAGATGGCCAGACCTAGGCAATAATGAAGGCCATAAATCGCCCTACCAATGTTTCAGTCGCCAAACTGTTTGACTCTTCCCTCAATATTTTTGCATGCCTTCCTTGTGATGTTCTGTCCCATGTGGTTTTCATGGTTCTCTATCACATCTTTTTTCCTGTGTTTTATTGATTGCAAAGAATTAATTGGCTGATTAAGACTGTCATCAGGAAAAATCTGGAATTAACAGATTTTCTTGAAAATTTCGGAGATGTTTTACGAATTGCTTGCGAAACCCATGGAGGGCCGTCGCGGAACCCAGGGGTTCTGCAGAACACACTTTGAGAACCACTGATCTAGGGTGTTGAATAGGTTAAGTATGTCTATTGGCAGAGATTTTTCTTCTTGGTCTACTATTATCAGGATGTCATCCATATATCTAACGTAAAGACAAAACAATGATGGCTGTGGAAGTATTATTCTTTCTTCTAGCCGGAACAAATGAACTTTTCCGATAAACTCTGTATAGTAACTTATCTGTGGATTTGATAACATGTACATCCAAAAAGGCTATTGCATTATTTTTTTCCATTTCAACCGTGAGTTCTATAGTTGGATATAATGCGCTGTAACGTTTTGTTAATTTTTTTAATTCTTCTTCGTTCAGTTTTGATAGAATGAAAATGTCATCTACGTATCGACAGTACACTTCTGGTTTTTCTTCCATATGATGTAGGACATTTTCTTCAATTTCGTTCATCACAACCTCAGCATATAGAGTTGATAATGGTGAGCCCATTGGGCCTCCTGAATTTTGTTTGAATATTTTGTTCTTGTATGTAAAAATATTATTTTCATATAAATAAACTAAAACTTTTTGAATTCTTGAATTTGTGTGTTATTTAAAATTTTAAGATTTTGCAACTTCTTAATGATGATTTCAATAGCTTCTGGAACTGGAGTGCTTGGATATAATGCTTTAACATCCATGCTTGCCATGTTTAAGTCCATTAGGCCAGTTTTTACATTTTTAATTTTCTCTTCCGGTCCTAATCCCATACAATTCAGCACATCCATATCCTCAAAAATGCAATAGTATAAAAACCTTAATTAAAAGAGCATATACGCATTCTGAAAATAGTCAGTTCATCAATGAAGAAATCAAATTCATAAAAAAAAATTGCAAGCAGCTTTGGTTATCCTAACCATTTAATAAAAAAATGGGACACAGAAGTAATAAAGAAAATAAAAAAAAATAATGCTGTAGTAAATAAAAAAGAAATCAAATATTTAAATGGTTTTCCTTACATTAAAGGCACTACCAATGAAATTAATAATATTTGTAAAAAGCATAACATTCAAATTGGAGGAAAAGTAAATACCATCAAAAATATAGTAACAAAAAATAATGATAAAATAAGAATGTTAGAAAAAGCAGGTATTTATTCAATTCCTATTACTGAAAATCCTCCAATGGCTTATATAGGAAGTACCAAAAATAAGCTTAAACACAGATTAAAACAACACATAAAAAACTGGCAGAAAAAAGAAGAAAACAGCACTGATTCAATACTGTCTGGATAACCAAAAATATCCAAAATTCGAAAATATAAAAATCATTAAAAGCTGTAAATCCGAAAAACACCTCAGAATAGCAGAGTCGGTAATGATTGAAAAAAATAGGACAAATGTTTGCAACCACAATGACCCTAATAATTTGAGAAACAGCTGGAGAAATTTAATTAAAATTGAGCAAAAAAAAGAAAAAGTTCGAAAAAGGAGATCACTGACCAACAAGAGATGGCGCCACAACGCCCAAGAAGAAGCGATAGCAGATGACAGAAGCAGCCCGCGAGAACCACCGAAATGCCCAGCTGACACGGTCCGTGCTAGTTGGAGCAAAATGTCCCCTCGAAGACGGTATAGTAGTAGTACCGAAAGTACTGGTTAAGAATAAATATTGAAGTAAATGAGGATGCAGCAAAGGAAAAACTCATTTGGTGATGAGGCAAAATAATTCCAACGGAAAAAAAAAAAAAGAAGTGAACCGTGGCCAAATGGAAAAAAAAACAACAACCCCGTGCCGCATCCACATAACGAAAATATGAATTGAAAGCCAAGCCCCACGTGCGGTAAGTGTTCATCGAACTTTACCAACTAAAAGTGAAGTAAGTGTTCATCGAACTTTACCAACTAAAAGTGAAGTTCAAAAATGCAAATTTAGAAAAGGTTTTTTTATAGTGCCGTCTACTGGGTTAGCTTTTATTTCTTCATACACTGCTGGACAATTGCTAAGGACGGATCATAAACGTTTATATAGCGCATAAAAAAGTAAGTGTGGTTGGATGCCAAGTGAAATAAAATAATGTCAGAATGCCAGGACATTACAAGAAAGACAATTTATTGTGCTCTGAAATCCAGCGGCTTTGGAACGTGTTCAAGGGACAAACAGGCCATTTTGTGCAGAATACGTAAACATGAAAAAAATGCAATTACCGTCCGCAGGCGTTACGGTGTAAGATGTCAATACGAGATATGGCCACCATGGAAGGCGATGCAAGATTCCACATGTTGTGTCATGCTTTGCACAACATTATCAAGCAGCTGTTGGGGTAATTTATCCCATTCCTCTGTCAGTGCACGGATGAGGGTGTCCTTGTTTATTGGAGGACATTGGTGACCAGCAAGACTCCTCCCCCAAAGCATCCCACACATTTTCAATGGAATTCAGATCTGGACAACGTGCTGGCCATACGAGGCGTTGAATATCCTTGCTCTCAAGACACTCCTGGACAGCAACTGCTTGATGACATGTTGCGTTGTCGTCCATGAAAATGAATATATCACCGACAGCACCACGGAACATGCGAACATGAGGTAGCAGAACATCATTAATGTATTGTTGGCCAGTCATAGTCCCAGTTGGAAGCACATAGAGGGACGTACGGCCATTGAACATGATGCCAGCCCATACCATGACACTACATGTCGGATATCGGTCCCTTTCCTGTATGTTTGCTGGACAATATGCAGTACCACTATCACGCCAGATCAGTTGTCGTCGACAATCAGGCGACAGACTGTATCTACTCTCATCTGAGAAGACGACAGCAGACCAATCGTTATCAGTCCAATTGCGATGTTGATGGCACCATTGCAAACGGGCGGTGCGGTTACGTCTGGACAATGGGGTGCACACAACAGGACGGTGGGCGTATAGTCCTCCTTCATGCAAACGTATGGTGACAGTTTTTCAGGAGATCCGCTTTCCAGTAGCAGCCATAAACTGATTTGCTACCTCTCTAGCTGTGCTGCGCCGGTGTCTTTTTGTTGATAGCACTATGTACCGATCTTCTGCAGGTGTCGTACTGCGAACACAACCTCCCCCATGACGTTTGCTACACTCTCCATTTGTTTGAAATGATTTCCAAAGCCTTGAAACAGCACTGTGGCTGACGTCGAACTCCTTGGCAACATCTGTTATTTTTCGCCCTTCTTCAATCTTGCCAATAATATGGCCACGGGTAAAATCATCTAGGTGATGTCGGGAAGACATACTGAAAATTGCAAGTTCGTCAATTGATTCTTTCCCTTTCAACTTTGCGTTTGAACAACAACGGTCAATACGCGTCAAATCCTATATATCTCTTATCAGCGCTATGACGTCACGAACAAGTTCGGCAATCCAAAATTTGCATACGCACAACACGTCTTACTGTATCCCGCACTTATGCTAATTTCCACATTTTCCTGCCTTCCATTTTATGGTTGCTATCGTTGCTATTGTCATCCGTCCTTAGCAATTGTCCGGCAGTGTATAACGGTTTCTGCGATTTTTCAAGCATTTTTTCTAAGTAATTTTCTTTTTCTAGTAGCACTCTGCTCTTATCTGCCTTCAAGGCTAAAATTTCTTCATTATCTTTAAATTCTTTTAGTAATTTTAGTTCTCTACTTGAATATTTAGTAGTTCGCTTCTTAACTCCTCTTTAGAAAAAACTTGTAATACAGCTGGAGTATTCACTCTTCAGCTCACTTGCTGTTATAGGATTTTGACTTTCTATTGAATTACATACATTTTCTAATTCAATAATTAATTGCTGTTTATTCAGCTGGGTTGGCGATAGGTTGAAATTGCTACCTTTATTAAGAATGATTTTTAATTCTTCATTGACTCCTGCTTCCATAACATCTATTACATGTCTAATGGGGGAATCTCTTTTTCTAGCTAACTATTATTTGGGCAAGCTAGAAGAAAGAATAATACTTCCACAGCCATCATTGTTCTGCCTTTACGTTGATATGTGGATGACATCCTGATAATAGTAGACCAAGAAGAAAATTCTCTGCTAATAGACATACTTAACCTATTCAACACCCTAGATGACTCTCTTAAATTCACCCTGGAAGTACAGCAAGAAAATAGCCTCAAAATCCTAGATCTGACTCACTCTGCCATAGAAGGAAAAATCTCTACATCACTCTATAAAAAACCTACTAATACTCAAAAAATGCTAAACTACCAATCATACCATCCATCCTACATTAAATATAATGTAGCCACACAGTTCTTAGAAAAAGTAGAAACTTTAGATTCTGCAGTTACTTCCAAAGAAATCCATAAAAAAGAATTAAAGAAGACGCTGACAGATAACAATTACCCCGAAAATTGGATAGAAACAATTTTTAAAGAGAAAAAAGCTAAGTCAAGCCATAAACAATCTGATAAAAACATTAAACTCACTAGAAAAATAACTTACCATAAAAGGTTGTTTAAAAGGCTGCAGAGAATTAGCCTTAACTTCCATATTCGTCTTGCTCCTCACTTACACAATAAAATAAAATAAAAATGTTCCTGAGTTTAAACAAAAAGAAAATAACATGCTACTACAAGAAGGAGTTATCTGCAGTGTAAACTGCAATTGTGGTAACATATATGTAGGAAAAACTGGAAGACAACTCCGCACACGTGTAGCTGAACACAAAGCCACAATTAAGAACATTACTAGCAAAACAGGCTTAGTTAAGCATGTACAAAGTACTGGACATTCAATGAACTGGGATTCTTTAAAAATTCTGGCACACCAACACTATCTAAAATGGAAACTTGAAGAAAGTCTACACATTGAGAGAAAAAGAGGTTCCACGATTAACGAACATAGCGGTATGACATTACCACTTGAGTGGCAGCACCTTCTATCTTAGTCAGTCCTGAAGAAGGGTTGGGGTACAACCCGAAAATTTGACAAAGTGAAAACTTATATCCTAGTAATCCCCGTAATGGGATGTAAGGTCAGGTGATGCGTAACATCACAGCCTCTCCATGACAAATGTCAACCCCGCCTTCTTGTAGTGCATCCTGTTCCCACTAAAGGGGCTCTGACAACCGCCAATAGCGGTATAACTATACCATCGGGATCAGAGGAAATGCTATCCCACACTGGCCAACCCCCTTGGCCAGCGTGGTGAGTTATGGCCAAACACCTCCAAAATGACTCTACAACTTAAATCTTGGCCCTCAGTCTCCGGCAGCTGGAATGTACCTGGCCAAGGCAGCGGCCAGTGCGACATGAAGGCAGAGGGTGCTAAGAATCCCCGGAGGACCGGACTAGGCTGCCATCTGATGCTGACCTTGGCTACGTATAATGGATGCTCCCTATCTTCTGATTCAAGGCTTCTTGAATTGGAAGAGGAACTACAAAGGATCAAGTGGGACATCGTGGGGCTAAGTGAGGTAAGGAGAAAAGGAGAAGATCTCATTGAACTGAAAAGTGGACATCTCTTCTACTATCATGGGAAAGATACTGGCAGAACTTGTGGTGTTGGATTTATAATAAACAAGAAACTGAAGGATAAAGTGGTAGAAGTTGAAAGTTCCTCTGACAGAGCTGCACGACTTGTTATCCAACTCTCGAGAAGATACCAGGCTCAGATTATTCGAACTTATGCACCCACCACTAGTCATCCTGAAGAAGAAATTGAAGAATTTTATGAGGAAATTCGTCATCTAAATAATAAAGGTAAGCAGCACTTAAAGATAATTATGGGAGATTTCAATGCAAAAATAGGGCAACAGCAACAGAATGAAACTTCAGTAGGTAAATTCGGTCACGGCAACAGAAACCAGCGTGGAAATACTCTCATTGAGTTTGCAGAGGCAGAAGGATTTTTCATCTTGAACTCCTTTTTCAAGAAAAAGCCACACAGGAAATGGACATGGAGACATCCAATTGGGAAGACAAGTGAAATTGATTTTATTATGTGTAACAAAAAATTCGTCATCAAAGACTGCAGTGTGCTGAACAAGTTAAACACAGGTAGTGACCATAGATTGGTGAGATGTAAAATGCACCTCAACGCTAAACTTGAACGTGGCAAGCTCATAAGACAAACAAAATGTATTGACATAACCAACCTTAAAAAACACCATAATACTTTAAAGTTGGAACTGAAGAACAGATTCTCTGCTTTAGAAGGCCTAACATCGGAAGAAGTGGATATTTCTGAAGTTAACAGAAAAGTAACCAAAGCTCTTATGGAAACAGCAACAAAATTAGCTGGGTCTAAGAACAGGTTGCATGTGAACAAATTATCAGGAAAAACCAAAATGTTGATGCAAAAAAGAAGAGAGATGAGGACAACTAAAGAAGATGTGAGTTCTGAAGTGGAATATATAGAGCTCTGCAAGACAGTACGAAAAAGTATCACTGAAGATGTAAGGAAATTCAACTGTGAGTTAGTGAGGAAAGTAATTGAAAACAACCAAAGCCTAAAGATAGCAAAGGGACATCTCAGTAAGGGAAGAAAACAGATTATGGCACTGAGAAAAGAAGATGGTTCTGTAACAAGAAATAGAGGCGAAATTTTGACAAGAGTGAAAGATTTCTACTCCAAATTATATGAAAGGGATGATACATGTACTCCAGACATCATGAAAGGTACCAGAGTTCTTCCAGTCCTCCCAGCAGAAGTTGCACATGCAATCAAGAACATGAAGCGGGGGAAAGCTCCAGGAGAAGATGGAATTACTGTAAACATCATACAAGAAGCAAGTGGAGAAATCGAAACAGTACTCGCCCAAATTTTCACTCGATGCCTTAATGAAGGGAAGATTCCTGAGGATTGGAACAACGCTAGAATGATCCTGCTACATAAAAAAGGTGACATTGAGGATCTCGGGAACTACAGACCTATCAGCCTCCTCTCAGTGGTTTATAAAATCTTCACTAAAGTTCTTTCACACCGCTTGAAGGTAACACTGGACATGGCTCAACCGAGAGAACAAGCTGGATTCAGGAGTGGCTACAGCACAATAGATCATATCCACGTGCTGAGAGAAATAATTGAAAGAGCGAGGGAATGTGAACTTCCATTGTGCATGGCTTTTATCGATTATGAAAAAGCCTTTGATTCAGTGAAACCATCAGCAGTTACAATGGCTCTGAAATCCTGCGGTATTGAAGATGCATACGTTAATATTATTAATAACATCTATGAAAATGCAAGTGCAAAGATTCGGCTGTTTGAAAATACAACACACATAAAAATTGGAAAGGGAATGAGACAAGGAGACACCATATCTTCGAAGCTCTTTAATGCCACATTGGAAAATGTCTTTCAATCACTGAACTGGGAAAACAAAGGGATAAAGATTAATGGAGATTATCTAACCCACCTTCGTTTTGCTGCTGACGTAGTCATTTTTGCAACTACCCCACCAGAGCTGCAGATTATGATCCAGGAACTTGCTGACAAGAGTAAAGAAGTGGGATTAAAAATGAACTTTCAGAAGACAAAAGTGATGTTCAATGCTTTTACAAGAAATGAAGATTTATCGATTGATGGAGAAAAGCTGGAGATAACAGACACGTATGTTTATCTTGGACAGCAGATATCAAGTGAGGGTCACATTGATGAAGAAATTAATCGGCGTACAAAACTTGCATGGAGAGCTTTTGGAAGAAACAGCATAATTTTCAAGAGCAATATGCCATTATGTCTTAAAAGAAAAGTGTTTGATCAATGCATCCTTCCAGTGCTTACGTATGGTGCAGAGACGTGGACCTTAACTAAAAGAGACATACAAAGGCTGCAGACAACTCAAAGGGGCATGGAGAGGTGCATGCTTGGTATAACCAGGAGAGATAAGAAGAGGAACTCGTGGATCCGAATGTGTATTTTGTGCAACTTCAACCTGAACACATTCTGTGTATGTAGATCTTAAAAGATGTTAATAAATAATATATTTTGACTTTGCATTTTAAATTTATTATTGTCCAGTAACTGACTTAACTGTATTCCAACATTTTGTATAGATGCTGTGAAAGCACAGATTCCTGTTCATCATCCAGACAGTGAAGATTTGGCTTTCTTATATGGCACCATTATAACGGATGATAAAGGCCACATTTTAGAGAAACCAAGTGTTAACATCTGTGTCTTTGCTGATGCAGCGGTAATTTATTTATTGAATCATTTCAGTGTTGTGTAAGTGTTTTTAGTTATTGTATTCTAAAACTGTTAAAAAATTCATGATTAATCTGTGTTTATTTGTAGATGGCCAAGGACAGGCAACATTATATACTTTAGATGACTTACTGGTGTTGAAGGAGAAAAGGAATAGGCCTTCAGAGAAAGAGCTTTGAAAAATGAGCTGAAAGAAAAATATGGTTGTAATATAGTAATGCAAATATTAAACACAAAAAATCAGTAGTATGTTTCATTGGAAATCATCACAAAATTTTACATGAAACATTGTATTCACAGAGAGAAGATAATCAGTAGGCAGAACATTTGTGAACAGCCAAAGCAGCAGCTGCCACAGTGAAAAGAGACCAGAAATCCATGGCTGTTGAAAAAAACAGGTATCCTCCAAGAATTTGTTTTGTACTGTACCCCAGAGAACAAATCCTTGATAAAGTCTTTTTTTTTATGACATCATATTGTAGAATAAAACAGGACACCTAGCCAGATGCAAGACAAAATGTATCTATCATGCATGCAATAATAGCAGCAAAGTGGTCAAAGTTTTTCTATCGCCTGTTCATTCAAATTGTCATTGCTGTTTACTTAATAAGAAATTTGGTACAAAATTTGTTTTAGAAATGTTATCTGGCTTAGGTTTCAATGCTTCTTGTAATGAAACTGTTTCACTTGAGTCTTCGGCTTTGACTCATATGAGTAATATTGAAAACCATTTGAAAGTATTTTCCAATTTGTTTTTGATAATGTTGACTTTAATGTTCAAACAGCTGATGGTTACAATGTTTTCCACAGTATAGACAGCATAATGTTGGATTTGGAGAACATATGCAATAACTTTATACCTAGATTGAAAGGGACAGTGTTATGATTTAAGTGTTATGTATTTCCAGATAAGTGAATCCTCTAGGTTTTGCTCTAGTCCGCCAGAGGACGTAATGACTTACATTGTCATGAATTGTAAAAGGAAATCTGGCATTCTTCTTCAGAGTTGGGTTTTCATCATGGCTGGAGCGTGAGTAGTGATCCTACGTGTAACCAGTGTAAATAAACCTTTAGTACCTTCTTCTTCCTTTCCTTCCCGCGGTGTTTGTGATTACTTCGGAACAACTGTGTTTGTGATTACTTCGGAACAACTGTGTTTGTGATTACTTCGGTACAACTGTGTTTGTGATTACTTCAGAATGCTACTTTCAAACAACTGGCGACGAGTGATGGGATACGACATCGAGCGGCTGAGTCTCAGGATTATGGCAGTCGTGTGAAATCAAAAGTGCAATGGCGGGAGCCTTGCAAAAATTATAATCGTGCAGCGTCCTTCAAGAATTGAGGTGAGAATTTTTTCGTTTATCCCTTGCTATTTTCGTCAGCTGGGAAATGGCTGTAGTGGCAGTGGGCCAAATTTCAACGTTCGATATTACTAATCCTGCTTCATGGAGCTTGTATGTGGAGCATGAATTTTTATTTTGAGGCAAATGGTATTGTTGAAGCTCCCAGGAAGCGTGCTGTTTTGCTGTCGGCTTTTGGAACAGAGACACTGAGCATTGCTCATTCGTTAGTGTCACCACTAAAACTAACTGATAAATCGTATGATGAATTGTTAAAAAATCATTTTAATCCTAGTTCCTTGGAAATTTATTCCCGCTATCTGTTCCAGAAACGTATACAGCTTAAAGGTGAAAGTATTACTGACTATGTTACTGACCTCTGACATTTAGCGGAGCAGTGTAGTTTCAGAGATACACTGAATGAGCGTCTACGAGACCAGCTAGTATGTGGAATAATTGATGATGCGGTACAACTCAGGCTCTTAGCTGAAACGGAACTGACTCTTGATGGTGCATTCTCGAAAACGCTTGCTGCTGAAACAGCTACTAATGAGGCAAAGCGAATATTTTCTCAAACTTGCAATCGCTGGAATTTTTCAGAATCGATAAGTAATGTGGAACATACTAAAAGTAATTCTAAGAAACAAAATGTAAATGTTAATTCAAAGTATGCAATTCCTTTTAATGGAAGCGTATGCCATAGCTGTGGTGGAAACCATATGCGTTCTATGTGTAAATTCAGAAATACAGTGTGCAGATTTTGTAGGAATATGGGTCACTTTGAAGCTGTTTGCAAGAAAAAACAACAGCAAAGCATTAGTCCTAATTCTAACAGAGGAAAACCAAGAGTAAAATGCACAAATATGGAAATAAATTCTGAATATTGCGTAAATGTATTACGTAATCACACAGATTCTGTTAGAAAACAAACCGTTACATTAAGCATCGAAGGTAAGGACTGCAGCTTAGAGGTAGACTCTGGATCCTTTCACTCCATCATTTCACATGATACATACAAAAGGCTCTGGCGTGCAAATAAGCCAGAAATTCAGCCTTCATCAATATGTTTAACTGATTTTCAAGGGAATGCCATATCCCTTCGCAGAATGTGTGTTGTGAATGTACAACATAATCAGCATGGTGCTCAACTGCAGTTTCTGATCTCTCAGAGAAAGTGCACCAACGTGTTAGGTTATGCATGGTTCCATCCACTTGAAATTACAATAACAGGGGTAAATGCTATTCCAACAAACCCTGTTGATGATGTGGTGAAAGAATTTAATGATGTATTTGAGAAAAGACTTGGTTCATACAAGGGACCAGTAGTTTCGCTACCCCTAGATCCTCAAATTCCTCCCATGCGTTTTAAGGCAAGAACTGTTTCACTTGCTCTTCGTCCCAAGATTGATGCAGCACTTGATAAGCTTTTAGCTGAAGATGTAATTGAACCAATCTCAAATCCAAAATGGTCTACACCCGTGGTACCAGTGATTAAATCTTCCGGGGAGGTTAG
This sequence comes from Macrothele yani, assembly GCA_039090855.1. NCBI lineage: Eukaryota > Metazoa > Arthropoda > Arachnida > Araneae > Macrothelidae > Macrothele > Macrothele yani. The sequence goes on along the minus strand of CM077017.1, from coordinate 74,997,854 downwards.
ACTCTGTGGTGATTACAAAGTGACACTGAATACTGCTATGAAAGCACATCCATATCCTATTCCTGCAGTAAATCACTTATTGTCAACATTGAAAGGGGGTGGATTTTATGCAAAAATTGACCTCGCTCAAGCATACTTACAGCTGGTAGTTGATGATGAGTCTGCGGAAGCCCAGACTATCGTTACACATCGGGGAGCATTTAAAGTAAAATTATTGCAGTATAGAATAAATGTAGCCCCTGGAATATTCCAAAACATCATTGATGAACTGTTTACTGGATTAAAGGGAGTCGTACCCCATTTTGATGATGTGCTAGTTAGAGCAACATCTCTCAAAGAGCTAGCTTCTAGGCTTTGCAAAGTTCTCGCTCAGCTTAGAAAGGCTGGACTACATGCTAAAAAAGAAAAGTGTCTGTTTGGCATCACAGAAGTGGAGTTCCTGGGATATAGAATTGATGCTTGTGGAATACGTCCGTCAAAAACTAAAGTCGAGGCAATTCAGGCAACGCCGGTTCCTAAGAACAAGCAACAACTACAAGCATTCCTGGGACTCCTTAATTTTTACCACAGTTTCCTTAAGTCCAAAGCTACTGTTGCGGAACCATTGCATAAAATTCTCAAGAAAGATTATACATGGTCTTGGACTGAGATGCATGACAATGCCTTTAAGTCTGTAAAGGCGTTGTTATCTTCTGACGCCGTGTTAATTCTTTTTAATGAGAAGCTGCCAATAATTCTTACTTGTGATGCATCACCATATGGTGTAGGTTGTGTGTTAAGTCATAAGCTTTTAGATGGGAGAGACGCTCCCATTGCTTTCGCTTCAAGGACCTTAACTTCTACTGAGAGAAACTATGCTCAAATTGATAAAGAAGCACTGAGTATTATAGTGGGAGTTAAAAAATTTCATCATTTCTTGTATGGTCACCAATTTACTATTGTTACTGACCATCAACCACTTCTAGGATTATTCACCAGATCAAAAGTTACTCCAGAAATTATTACTCCTCGTATGCTGAGATGGTCTATAATGCTAAATGCTTACGACTTCACACTTGTAAATCGACCAGGCAAGAAAATTCAAAATGCTGATGCATTAAGTAGATTACCTCAAGAAATTCCAGATTGTGAAATTCCACCTCCACTTGAAGTGTTGTTTACAGGAGATTTAGACAATCCTCCATTACAAGCTAGTGAAATTGCTAAAATGACACTTCGAGGTCCAATTTCATCACGTGTTTTCAACTGGGTGTTGATGGGATGGCCTGAAGAAAAACCGTCTCCTGATTTCCGTATCTTCTTCTCCAAGAAAAATGAACTTTCTGTTCATAAAAATTGCTTGTTATGGGGAAATCGTGTAGTCATGCCTACATGGGGATACCAGCGCGTTCTGGAAGAATTGCATCTTGCTCATCCAGGTATTGAGCGAATGAAAGCTCTTGCACGTTCATATGTGAGGTGGCCGCACATGGAAGATCATATTGCATATCACGTGAAAGACTGTGTCCAGTGCCAAGAAACTAGACATTCTCCTCCTCGTGCTCCTGTTCATCCTTGGGAAGTTACGACTAAACCTTGGTCTCGTCTACACGTTGATTTTGCGGGACCATACCATGGACAAAATTTCTTAATCCTTGTGGATTCCTACTCAAAATGGTTGGAGGTAAGACTCATGCCATCTACTTCAACCAGTGCTACTATTGATGTCCTGCAAGAAATATTTAGTACTCATGGTATTCCTGTTGTAGTGGTTTCTGACAATAGTCCTCAGTTTACATCTTCTGCTTATGATGCCTTCCTATGTAATAATGCCATTCGACGAGTCTTGATCTCCACTTACCGTCCTGCAGCTAATGGTCAAGCAGAAAGAATGGTGCAGACTACTAAGGATTCTCTCAAAAGAATAACACACGGGTCTTGGAGGAAGCGCTTAGCTAATTTTCTGCTACGCCAACACATCACTCCTTCATCTTCTACGGTTTTTAGTCCAGCTGAACTGTTAATGTCTAGGCGACTAAAGACATACTTAGACTGCCTCCATCCAGACCTTACTACTGATCGTAAAGTCAAGCAAGAAGTTTATGCGAGGAAGCAGCTCGAACAACATAGTCTACGTAATTTTGAGCCAGATGATCCCGTGTACATCAAGAATCATCGAGATGAGCCAGTGTGGATTACTGCTGCTGTTTCTCAGCGTACCGGTTCTGTTTCCTAAAGGGCGATAACACCTACAGGCGACACTGTGAAGTGCCATGTGGATCAGATGCGACGACGACAAGTAGAAGCACCTGTAACCGTCCCTGAAGTTTCAGATTCCAGTGCTGTTTCTCCTCCTTTGGAAAATACTGTTAGTGAATTTCCTGCTGAACCAGTGTCTAAAGACTGATGCCAAATTGACTCCAAGAAGACCACGACGACAAACTGTGAGACCGAAACGTTTCGAGGACTTCATAACTTAGGGGGAGGGGTGTTATGTATTTCCAGGTAAGTGACTCCTCTAGGTTTTGCTCTAGTCCACCAAAGGATGCAATGACTTACATTGTCATGAATTGTAAAAGGAGATCTGGCATTCTTCTTCAGAGTTGGGTTTTGATCATGGCTGGAGCGTGAGTAGTGATCCTACGTGTAACCAGTGTAAATAAACCTTTAGTACCTTCTTCCTTTCTTTCCTGCAGTGTTTATGATTACTTCGGAACAAATGTGTTTGTGATTACTTCAGAATGCCACTTTCGAACAGATATCTCATGCTAAAACAATCTGAGACTTTCAGCAAAATTATGATTAAAAAGACTATGAAGAAACAAGAATAAGGGTTTAAAAAAGATAAAAGTTGAAGATGTAACTTAAAAAGATTTTGAAAGTGTTAATAAAACATGTATACTTTCAAATACTGATGATGTCTTATGGATATGTGGAAAACTGTGTTCTCACTTTCTCTCACTGCTGATTAGAGAGGCTTTATGAGATTAGAGTGGCTCCATGAACCTGGATTTTTAAAAAAATCAAACATTTTCTTACCATTTGTTAACCAACCTGCTTTAAATTTTGGCACAATCACTATAGTCCTAAATTATGCTGCTGAAGAAATTAGGAACATAGAACTCCATAGTTCCTTATAACAACCTGTACCTATTAAAAAAAAAAAAAGAAGAAAAGAAAAAAAGAAAGGCAACAGAAATTGCTATGAGTGCTGAAAAAGCTTCAGATATATCCAAAATCATGGTTAGAATTCTGGGCTTCTAACTGTTAATGTCATTTTTGGGTACTGTGAGGTTGGAGGAAGTGGCTTAAGAGCATGGTGGGCAACAGTATGCACACCACTATCAGTGGAGAAAATGATGTCAGGCCATGCCTCGTTGCATGATCTATCAGACCTAGTTTTATCATGCACATCTGAAATTCTTGTTTAAGATCTTGAAAAACTATTTTAATTTAAATATTTGAAAGGTCAGATTTGGATTTAGCAACCAGAAAGATGCATGAATACATATATTGGAAAAACATTAAAATATGTTCAAAATTTCCCATTTTTTTTCAAGGACATTTGAAATTTGAATGATGAATTTTGGAAAATTTTATATTTTTCACTCATAATCAGCAAGAAATATTCTATAAAAATGATGTATCACAAGTTACGTTCCACAAAAACAGAGGGGGGGGGGACTTAGCCAGACTGCCACGTGGTCTGAAGTGTGGGCTTCTGGCTAATCATCTGAGTTGGACCTGGATTCAAGTTCCATATGCAGTATGGGTGGTGTGTTTGTCTTACAACACAGAAGGTAAAGAGATTGTGTGTGAGAGGTCATTCCAAGTGAAATCAACATGCACAAATAGCATTTTCAACCTGACCATTTTTGAGTTTTATGAAACTTGGTATATTTTTACTATTCATCAATATAAACAATCGTAATTTTTTCAGAATTTTTAATGTGTGTTTTTTTTGAGTTATTGATTTTTAAAATTTCAAAAAATCTTGAAATTTCATCTGCCAAGCAAACTTTAACTGCCAATTTCTCTGGTTCTAGTTTAGCTAAGCTTTTGAATTATGGCTCATTTTAGAAATATTTAATTGAGCTTTCATTTGATATGTCACATGGCACTATTAAAAATTTTAGCATTTCAAGGTTATCCAAAGAAATGTTAAAAAACAATTTTTTTTTAAATCTGAAAAAAAAAATATGTTAAACATACATTTTTCTACGTATCTCAGACCTGCCAACTGTTACAATTTTATCGTATTTAGTATGATAAATCATGCTGCAGTACGCTAATACGATTTTGCAGCTAAAAATATATATATTTTTTAAATAGTCATGTTTTCCCCCATTTTTTCCCTTTTCAGACAGAAGCCTTGTAGCAGAATCGCGGCGACAGGCGCGTATGTCGCAGATTTATTTTGGTCCTGCAGACAAAAACAACATTCCCAGAACCCTATTAAACCATCTTGCAGACTCCCTATCATAAATGCAAGTTTTCTGCCTTTCAAAATTTATGAAAAGGGAAGTTAGGCGTAGTGCGGATTTCTTCCGTAATCGTAATTTTTTTCTCGAAGGACGATGTACGTCGCAGAATTATTTTGTACTCATCCTCGTAGCATAATTGTGTCGACATACATCGCAGGTTTATTTTGTACTCATCCCCGTAGAAAAATCGCGGCGACAGCCAACGTACATCAGAGATTTATTTTGTACTCATCCCCGTAGAAGAATCGCGGCAACAGCCGACGTACATCTGAGATTTATTTTGTACTCATCCCCGTAGCAGAATAGCGGCGATGGCCGATGTACATCGCATATTTATTTTGTACCCACCCCCGTAGAAGAATCACCGTGGCGACCGACGTACATTGCAGATTCATTTTCTACTAATCCTCGTAGCAGACTCGTGGCTACAGCTAGTGCACATCACAGATTTATTCTGGTCCTACAGACAAAAACAACACCCCCAGAACCTGATAAACCATCTTGCAGACTCCCTGAGATGCAAGTTTCCACCTCTCAAAATTTCCGAAAACGGAAGTTAAACGGAGTGAGGATTTCTCCCGTAATCATAATATTTTTTCTAATAACAACATAAAAGTGTTTGCTGATTAGATTTAATTAGTTTCTCAATAAAATTTTGATGTAGGGAAAAAATCCCCACATTCTCATCATCAAGAATTTATATAGCTGAAATAGGCTTCAAAAATTATCAACATGCGTCATGTTACAATTTTTCTATCTGAGTGTTAAGTTTTTTGGTTCTGAGAGGTTGGCAGGTCTGACATCTTGAAAGTTTCATAATGGGATCGCAATGGGATGACTATAAAATAATAAATAACATAAAATGATGCAACTGAAATGTACCAGATGTACTTACTGGTTCCACTCATTAATGGCAGGGTATTCTTTATTTGGTTTGTGTAAAATGTCATACATGTTCTTCCAAACATCGTGAATGTTAAAAAATGAAAATAAGCATCTAAGTAGTTTGAAACTATGTTCCAGTGTAATTCAATTCATAATTCCGTATATGGTTCTGTGTGCATAGTTACACTTACAAAATAATTTATCTTCTATATGTACCCTGCTTTTTTTATTTCTTTAAATTTTGTTGCACTTGTATGACAGTGCTTGATTTGCCTTCTTTGTCTCTGTCATTTTAAAATTATATACCCTTTCAGTAGCTGTCATAGCGTCAATTTTTAACAAAACATCAGATTTATAAAACAGTAGTATATCTGGTAATTGAGGATACTTGTGTGATGGAGATGGACCATGTGGCTCAAGGAAGCTCACTTTTACCTCTTCTGTGTCCTCATGCATATCATCCAACCACTAACGAACCACCATTGCTCTGAGTACATACTAATCACAAAGCCTACTATATTTTCCAAACTAATGTTCTCTTCTGCTTCATCTGTTGCACATATCTCTTCTTTAGAATCCTCAAAAAGTGAAGTTTTGACTTCTGATTTGTGTTTTTCTGCAGGAATGAAACAATGGAGTTTCTGAGTACTACTTAACCCCTTAAGGATCACATATTTTTGCTAAAAATGATGCAATATGCCCAGGATATACTCAGAAGTTCAGACTGAGGGGGCTTTGTGTTTTCTATAAATAATTACAGATGGCTACATACTCAAAATATAGACACATAAAATAATAAACAAAGATTATACCTTAAGTAATCACACTAATAAAGCTTGATTAGGAATTTATTGCCTTAAATATATACAAAAATGAACATAAAAAACAAAGATTATTAGACATTATTCTTTGTGTGATATACAGTAAGGCATGGTACTACACACAAGCCCACATTACACTCTGTATACTGGTACCTTGACTCTTTTCTCACTGGCTTACCTTTCTGGTCAGTTTTTCATGAACAAACAGCACACTTCCTTGCAGCATTTTGTTTCTTTCCTGAAGGTGGAACCAAGCCAGGAAAATGACGTGCTGTGAGACGTTATGCATGACTCATCCTGCGTGTGCTTTTCCGCATTTGGAGGTGCTGATGACTGAAACTTCTCCATGATTTTCTCTACTAGTTTCAAATGAAAGTCATAGTTCTGTATATTTACAGATGCTTTTTTTCTTTTCTGAAGCACAAATGCATTCCAACATGCCATATCCAAAAAATGTCTGAATAAAGTCTTGTAATACTTTTTCTGTCATTTTCTTGTTGTAGGGTAACAGCCAAGTGCTTTATCTTGCCTATCAACCTCTCCAATTTTGAAATTGTGATCTAGAACAACAGATGGCTTTATGGATGTTTTGTTTGCCTTTGTCAGTTCTTTTGTCTCTGCTCCATGAACTGATGTCATCAGAGAAACATACTTTTTGTCTTTCCACTTAAGTGCAGTCACCTTTCCATGCTGAAATGCAGCTATTTCTCATTTTCCTAATTTCACACTCTTGAATTAATCAGGCAAGTATTTCCTATTAAGGCGCACAGTTCCATATCTGTTTGCCTTTGTACTTAGAAATCTGCCAGTTCAGGAGACATGTAATAATATTGTCCACAACAACACACTATCCACTGTCTGAGAAGGGATCCACAAGTGACAGAACTGTCTTTGTTGCCAGCCCATATGTACTGTATTTCTGGTCAAACACAGTCCCTTTACCTGTGTACATAATTGAATTACATACATAACCAGACTCTGCCTCAGCTAGAATAAAAATTTCACTCCGAATGTAGTTCTTTTTAGAGATCCGGTATTTTATTTTATTTAGAGATCCGGTATTTTTTTTTATTCGTTGATCCGGTATTTTTTTCAAATACCGGATCAACGAAAACCTGCCCTTGAAATGTATTGAGCTTTCATCTTCACTCACAGCACGCTCTGAAGAGTAGACACTAGAAAAAGCTTCCATTAGGCTAGCAAACACAGGCCGTATTTCACACAATTTCGGTTGCAGATGTGTTGATTTGTCTGATTCTCATTGTTTGAAAAATGCAGATATTTCATTATCTGTTCAAAACAGTTCCTGGTGATAAATTCGCCAGAAACGGCATTTGGATCATCCTATTTGTTGACCAGCATTGCCATTGCTTTGGCTTGGTCCCAAGAAAATATACATTTCTTCGCAGCTAGTTGGGTTTCATCCTGCTCTGGAAGTGCTTGCAACAGTACCAGATGTGATAACTTGAGAAGCATATCGATTTGTTTCAATAACAATTTCTTCCAGCGGGCGGTCGTAGTGAGCGATGGGTTTGCCTCCTCGGGGCGCTCCGTGGTAACAATGGCACACACAACAGCAACTAGGGCCTCTATGAATCTTGGAGAGGTGCAAGCTAGTTCTGTGTGACATTGGTGAAAAGACCCCAACTCACTGGGTTTTGTTCCATAATCCTTAGGTTGAATGACCAACTGGAACCCTCAACTGTGGGCTAATCCCCCACACTGATGTACTTACCTGATTAAAAAGACAAAAAGAAATATTAGGAATGACTCAAGTGTGGGATATGGTGGACCTACCACACTTGAGAAGGACGGTCCACCACGGAATCAACCTGGACTTTCTAAACGGTGTATGGAATACTAGAGGTATAAATGGCAAGATGAGTGAGGTGATTGAGGAGATGAATAAGTATAGACTGTATGTGCTGTGTGTAAGTGAAACCAAAAAGAAGGAAATTGGGGTAGAAGAAGTGAATGGCACGGTGAGTGTGTGGTCTGGAGTATTGGATAATATGAGAGGACAGGCTGGTGTAGGTGTGATTTTAAGTGAAAAGATGAAGAACAACATGATTCACTATAGTTGCATAAGTGAGAGAATTCTTTGGATTCGTTTGAAAGTGAAACTTCAGAGAATTGTAATTGTTGTAGTGTATGCTCCTTGTGACTCGGAACCTTCTGATAAGAAAGAAGATTTCTGAAATGAGCTAAAAGCTGTTTTGAGCCAGTTTGGTGCTAAAGAAAAAGTTATAATAGCAGGGGATTTCAATGCTAGAGTAGGTGTGCAGAATGCAATTTCTGACAATGTTCTGGGTAAGTTTAATGATCCTTGTGTGAATGATAATGGTGAAAGATTAATTGAACTCTGCATTGAGAATGATTTGTGTGTATCTAATACGTTTTTCAACCACAAGTATATACACACATATACTTGGGAAAATCGTACTCTTGGTCAAAAGAGTGTGATAGATTTTTGTGTACGATCAGCGTTTGAAACACTTAGTTGTTGACACCCGCGTGATGAGAGGTGCGGATGTTGGTTCTGATCATTACTTGGTAGTGTCACGAGTGAAACTTAATGTTGGTTAAAGGAAAAGGAATAGGAAGAGACCCAGGATAGAAAGAATAAAGATTGATAGGCTCCTTGAAGATCATCAGCAGTATTCTGACTTACTCAGAGAATGACTGAAGGATCTGAAATCTTGTGAGAGGGATGAAGAAAAGAAGTGGGAATGTTTTAAGAACTGTTTTGTTACTGCTGCTAAAGAGGTCTGTGGCACCACAATAGTGGGCAACAATAGAGGTGATGCTTGGTGGAATAGTGAGATTGATGAAGCAGTAAAGAAATAGAAGGAAGCCTATTTGGGGATGTTGCAAGGTAGAGTCTCTGTGGATGAATATCGCTGTAAGAAGCGTGAAGCTGCTAAGCTGGTTTGCCACAGTAAGGCAAAAGATAGGAAAGAGAAAGTGGAAAGGCATGAACTGACTTTTTGGAAAGAGAGAAAGTCCTTCTGGAAGTACATGAGACTCAGGAAAAATAGGGGGAACAAAGTTGTAAGTTGTGTGAAGAATGAGATTGGGGAAATGATATGGGAGCCCAATGAGTTAAGTGACAGATGGGGCCAATACTTCTGTGAGTTATTAGATCAGGAGAGAGAAAATGATTCTGAGACAGATGCAGATGATGTCACAATGAGGGATGAAAGCACAGGAGGGATCTCAAGAGAAGAAGTGTGTAAAGCTCTAAAATCTCTTCAGAATGGTAAGGCTCCAGGAGTTGATGGCATAACTGCAGAGATGTTGAAGTATGGTGGTGACTCTATAATTGACTGGTTAACTGAAATTTGCCAGTTGTGCTGGGAGTTAGGAATGGTCCCTCGGAATTGGAAGGATGCTATCATTGTTCCCTTGTATAAGGGAAAAGGTGATCAGACTGAATGCAAGAACTATCGTGGTATTAGCCTACTGAGTGTGCCAGGGAAAGTGTTTGGTAAGGTTGTTATTGAAAAAGTACGGGGTCTTACATCAGAGAAAGTGTGGGATGTTCAGAGTGGTTTTTTATGCCTGGTAAAGGCTGCACTAACCAGATTTTTGCATTATGCATGATGATTGAAAAGCATCTGGCTGTTGGAAAGAAAGTTTTTACTGCCTTCATAGATTTAGAGAAAGCTTATGACCGAGTCAATAGAACACTTTTGTGGAAGGTATTGAATGAATATGGTGTTACTGGGAATCTACTTAATAGTGTAAAAGCCATGTATGCTGGTAGTAGAGCTTGTGTACGAGTGAATGGTGTTTTATCAAAATGGTTTTCCATTGGTGCAGGAGTTAGACAAGGTTGTGTAATGTCACCATGGCTGTTTAATATATTTATGGACGCATGCATGTGTGAGGCCAAAATAGATAATAGTGGTTTATATCTTGGTGATATCCGTGTGTGCAGATTGCTGTATGCTGATGACACTGTCCTGTTGGCAGAGAGCAAAAGTGAGTTGCAGAGTATGTTGACTTGGATGCACGAAGTTTGCATGAAATTCAAACTGAGTATAAATAAGGGAAACCCCAAAGTTATGGTGTTTGAGAGAGGAATGGGTAGCACTGAATGTAATGTAAGTATAAATGGCACTGTGATTGACCAGGTGAGTGAGTTTGTGTATTTAGGAAGCATGTTTGACAGAGAGAACAAGTTGGATGGTGAAATCAGTAGGCGAGTGAATTCTTCTTTGAAAGTCATAGCTGCTCTGGGAAGTTTTCACAGGAATGATGGGTTCTCTAGAGAGTCCCGCATGGCTGTGTATGAAACAGTAATTGTTCCTACTCTGATGCATGGCAGTGAAACCTGGGTACTGCAGAAGAAACATAGGAGTCGTTTGTGTGCTGGAGAAATGAGTTACTTACGGGGGGGGGGACACAGGTCTCATTGTATGAGGAATGAAGATGTGTTGCAGTTGTGTGATGTGAAGCAAAATGTTGTTAGCAAGGTGGAGACTAATAATATGCTTCAATGGTTTGGCCATGTTGAAAGAATGAGTGATGAAATGCTTACTAAGAAAATCTTTTCAGCCCAAGTGGCAGGAAGGAAAGGCAGAGGAAGGCCAAGGAAGACATGGGTGGATCAGATTCAGGAGTGTGTGCATGAGAAAAAGATTATGAGTATGAAGTATAAAAGATCTTGTGTACGGCGTGTAATGGATATCAGTTAAGCACGAGTTGTATGTCAAGTTCGCTGTAAATGGCGAAGTTTGATACGACAACAATGAGTAAAAATATCTGGAAGTTTGTATTTCTTTTTGGAGCTAACCTCTGAATCTCAGAGAACAGCTTAGTGATATGTATGTATATATGTACAATTTCTTCCATTACTTCCCTTTAAAAAAAAGTTGGGAAACTTCCAAAGGATCTGATATATCCTCTACATCAACTTTTATTCCAGGCTGACCATGAAATGGAAACCTTGGAGGTTTGGGTGGAAGACTGTCCTAGTTGAGTGTGGCCCACCTTCGACACTTCTGCAAATCTGTGTCATCCGATTCATCAGTACTTTCATAAGAGGCATCAGAATTGGGTACCTCGGGCCCTGACAATGAAAAGTACTCATAGTCACTGCCGTTGCTTTCTGAATCACTATCAGACATTTTTCACAAGCAAAAAAAAAACTGATATAAACGTAAAAAGAATCTCAACCTCAGCAAAGAGAAAACAATATCGTACTATGATACCAAACCCACCCTCATAACTCTTTGAACTGTCCTACGTTCACTTTTCTTGCAGCTCCAGCCTTGAACGAAAAGCACCAACTAGTTTTCTAAATGTAAATTTACAGATTTGGAACTCAGGAAACAGACGAAAAAAATGCGAACACATTTTTGCAGCTGTGGGGCTTAACGCAAGGCAATAAATAGCAAAACGTAAGTTTGTGTCACTAGGGCTTAAAGGGTTAATGGGTTAGAAGCTATTCTACTTTTAAGGATAATTTCCTCCTCTTTGTAATTGTCTGTTATTGTAAACTGAAAGTGAATGGATCCAATATTACCACTGGCCCATTCAAAGAATTGGCGTGGGGTCATGATTTAATCGTTATGATAAACACTTCATGCTGCTCCCCATCCCATCATGTGCATTTTTACCATGTGCTGTTGCAAAAAAAAAAAATTCCATTCTGCTTTTATATTAAGGTCAGTCTCATGGTAGCACAGGTTGAGGAAGGTTGACTTGTTTTTATATTGTGAAGCTGCTTCATCAGAAAAGTATCTTTTTAGGTTTTTTAGAAAAATGTGACTGCATGAAATCAATTAGGTAACGCTGAAGCAGATGGATAACTATACTGTTATGAATTAGGCAATCAGTTATAATAACAAAACTTACATGTCCTAGTTCTGAGTTTTCTCATCTTGGTAGTATATAACTATGGGATGCTGGGTTGCATGGGCATTGTTCCAGTGAAAACCCTCAGCTATGTCTTGCAATACAAAAGAATAATTTTAGCAAAATCACAAATTACTATGTATTGATGTTCTATTATTGTATCTTTAAGATGTCTTTTAAAAGTAACATGACTGTTGAGTTGCTATTAAAGAACAATGAAGCAGTGCTGGAAGTTTTTCAAACAACAGGTCCAAAAACTCCTGTGTGGATTTTGATTATGCTTTACTAACTGTTCTCTTCTGTAACTGCATCCATTGCTTGAATGCCACATTTTCTATACTATTTAGATCAAAACATTCTTCAAATTGTTGTTTGAGATCTTCTAATCCTGGACAATTGTTGCACTGGCTGAAGTAACATGCAGGTGTAGGGTTTCCCCAAATTATGTTTGCAAGGACATCTGTATAGGAGTGTATTGGCTGAGCAGTGTCTCCTGTTAATTCAGGTAACTTGCATTGTACCACTAGTTTCTGCAAGAATGTAGTGCTTTGGTCAAAGTTCACAGAAATAGAAGAACCCCATCTTTTACTCTGGAAATCTCTCTTTAAAAACAGTAAACACTTACAAATTGCTCAGAATCAACATGTTTTGTACAATGTTCATTCTTATTATCTTTTTTTAATGGAAACAAGGTCTTTTTTTTTTTTCGTTCATTTGGCAGCTCAGATCATCACTATCATAAGATTCTTCTATTAAATTTGCTGTGTCTTTGTCTAAAGTCTTTCCTAGCTTTGGAACAGAAGACATACCTTTTTCTTTTACTAACTTTTTAGGCTTTCTGGCCATGAAATTTGAAACTCCCAAATCCTTTTCCCCAACTTTTAGGTAGTGTAGTCAATATTTGCATTCTTATGCTTTTATTTTCTGTGGAATGAAACCTTTCTTTCAACTGGCTTACATAATTTCTTGTTCAGGAGATGAAATATTTTTTGGTTCTGACTCAGGACCAGTACTTTTGTTTGAAATGCTTCTTGGGCTTTATTTTTCTGTTCATGGTATTTTTTTTTTTTTTTCTTGCAGGCATTTTTTCCTTATTGGTGTTTGATCCAGTCATTGTAAACTTCTGTCAAATGCTTCCAAAGCCTGCTGTTTTTCAGGAGTTGATTTTCAATGTTTTCAGATGAAAAAGCTTGGGCGTGGGCTTCTTGCTCCTTTGAACTGTCAGAAGGTGAAGAGGAATGTTCAGGACCTTCAGAGTGAAATTTCTGGATTGCTTTAGGGCAACTGTCACAGATCTTGTCTCCAGTTTTGAGCAGCTTGTTCTGTACCAATAGATTTTTTGAAACTGTTGGTGTCAGGTTTTTTTTTTTTTTTGTAATATTTATGGTTTGGCTTCCCAAGAGGGTTGCAGCAGTAAACCACACTAAAAACTTTCAATGTGGCTGGTCTGCTGGCATCCATCTTTTAATTTGCTTCTTCTTTAAAACCTGAAACAAATACAATTTGTTACCTTATGGATATATACACTATCTACCAACACGTAATTGGACACCCCTGCAATCGACGATATCTGCGTTATGCTATGGGGGTGTTTCTCCTGGTATGGCACGGGACCCTTGGTCGCGATTCCTGGTAGACTCAACGCCGAGACCTACTGCACCATTTTGGATGACCATGGGCTTCCTACATTATGGCAGTTTTACGGGGTGGACCCATGTTACTTTCAGGATGACAATGCCACCTGTCATGTTGCGAGGTCCACCATGGCTTGGTATGGTGACAATGGGGTTAATCGAATGGACTGGCCTGCCGCAGAGCCCGGACCTTAACCCTATCGAGCACCTCTGGGACGAGTTGGAGCGTCGACTTAAGGGGTGCCCCCACCGTCCGAAATCGGTGAAGGAACTGACATGTCTTCTCCAAGCCGAGTGGAAGAAAATACCACTAGCCGTCGTACAATGCCTGGTTGAGAGTATGCCCCGGAGGGTCGCAGCTGTAATCGCCGCTCGTTGGAGGCTCCACCAACTATTGAAGGTGAATAAACTTTGTTTTCCTTTGCTATCACAGGTGTCCATTTACTTGTTGGTAGATAGTGTATATATATATATATATATATATATATATATATTTAACTAATTATATTGTAATTCATTAGCATTCACAGTGTTTGAAAGATCAGGGGTAACATTTTATACAAACCAAATAAACAATTTCTCAGTTATTGGTGGTGCATTTTAGTGACTTCATTCTACACTGCTGGCCACCCAAAATGCAACACCAAGAAGGACACGAGAGAGCAAAGCCAGATTTACGGGACACATAACAACATATACAAAGATGAAACGATTGAGCTTACAGGCCCGTGCGACTTGCGGAACACGCAGACATCAATAGTTCGTGTGGCCCCCCATGGCTGGAAATAACGGCCACTACACGGTGCCACAGTTCGTCAGGCATAGCCGCGGGTGGTGCTTAGCGGCCCACTCAGTTGCCGATGGGCGACATATCAATGATAATAGGAGATTCGTCTTCGTTCGATTTTGATCCGAGTATTTTCCGAATCAGACGGCAGATATCAGTGTCGATGATCATATCATTTATCAATCATATCGTTTTGAAATGGAATCTCCATGAATCATATTGTGAAACAGTGATATTATCGAAAGAATCGTAATATGGCGTAAGAGTCGTATGGTGAAATAGTTTGCGCTTGCTATCGAGCTTCCCACGCGTTTTTTGTTTTTGTTTTTTTTTATTGAAGGTTTAACGACCACCGTGAGCGACTTAATGGGCTATAAGCAGTCGCCCGTCCCTAATTTAGGGTCACTGGCTCCAGGGAAGGGAGAGAGCCAGTGCCCTAAGACAAACACAACATCCATGCCTCACCGGGATTCGAACCCGGACCCCTTTCGGACGAATGATCAGAGGCCGTCGCTTAGACCACTGCGCCACCGGGGCGGCGCGCTTTTTCTGTGTGACGGGAGAAAGGCTACTTTAGCCAAAACCGAAACGTTTCCTACTTTAGTTGAGGCAACGCTGTTCACTTGGCCTTGTTGGTGAATTACGTATAAAACGTCGTACTATCAGAAATCACTTTTTTTTCTTTTTTTTTTTTGCGGACTTTCGCCGCGCCGGGGAACGAAAGGCTGTGTTTTATTACTAGAAGCTCGTCACATTATTCATTTCTTTTTTCCCAAACAAACAGACACAATCGCAAAACTCCGTGAAGCAGACATGCAGCTCAGGGCTGCCAGACCTGCGCCAATTGCGCCAGCCCGCGCCAAGACATTGTTCTTGCACCATTTCGCTAAAAAATTCCGATTTTAACAAATCTGCGCTAATTTTGTGCCAAAAGTTAAAATTTACCGGTTATCGATATTTTAGCATAATCTTACGCCATTCGAAATCGATTCAGCGGTTAATTCGTACGTGAGATTCTTCCGTGGATTCGTGGAGTCCCCACCTTTTTTTTTTTTTTTTTTTTTTTTGGCATTTTCGAGATCGATGCAAAAATGAAGAAATTTTCGGGGTATTCGGGCGGGGTTTCGTATTCCGTCTGGGGACGTTGTTTTGTCTTTTTAAACGTTCGGAAACAGAAGCTAAACGGAGTGCAGATTTTCCCCGTAATCGTATATTTTTTCTCTCGCGATGTTGCTTCTGTTCAGTATTATTAAATATAATTTCATTGCATAATTTCAGCTTGAAATTGTAGGCAACGATTTCCGAAAACGAAATTAGGCCGCCCAAAAATTTCCCCATAATCTTCGGCCACGAGATTCTTACGCAGATTCGAGGAATTCCGTCTTTTTCGTTATCATTTGGACCAAATCACAAGATCGAGGCACAACTGAACTGAAATTTTGGGAGGACTGGTGGTGGGGGGGGTCGTTTTCTCCGTCGGAGAACGGAATTTCATCCTTCGAAAACAGAAAGTAGACGGAGGTAAGAATTTTTCTCGTAATCATAATTTTTTTCTCACGATTTTTCCTCTACCCAGTGTTATTAGATATCATTTTATTCCTATTGCATATTTTTACTTGTTTTTTACTAATTTCATCCTTGGAATTATCGTTTCTGAAACAAATAAATATGCAAAGAGGTTTCTCCAGGGAAATCCAAATCTCTAGCTAGGAAATGGAAAAATGTTACAAATGCTGAAATAAAGGTTTTCTTGCGTGCCTACTAATATAGGAGTAATCAGTAGCCCACGTAGGACAAGATGACTGCCAAAGGCATATCCAGTCAAAAAAACACGAGGATTATGTAAAATGAAAGATTTGGATAATATTTTTGCAAAAAAGAATGAAATAGCGTGATAAATGCTGAATTGCTGTTTACTACATTCGTTGTGGAGCATAACCTACCTATGTCAAACTGTGATCATGCTGGTCCCTTGTTTCATGCTATGTTCCCAGACTGATATTGATGAAGCTGGATATCCTAGAGCATATGTGGCATGGAATGAAATATCAAAGATGAAGGATTCATCTGGCCTACCCAAGTATTCTGCACTGCCTAAACTAATGTTGGCAATATTGACTATCCCTCACAGCAATTCCTCTACAGAGAGAATATTTAGTATAGTAAGGAAAAACCTCACATACTTATGCCCAACAATGAGCACCAAAACATTAAATGCCCTTCTTGTTAGTGTACAGAAAAGTAAAGCATTTTCCTCAGGTGAGCCGTGTTATAAAAAGAAGTTTTCTGAAAAAGAATATACCACTGCAAAACAAGCAACAAGGGAGTCTTTATGTCAGCAATGACATGAGGTAAGTACAATATTGGTAATTTAATTTCATAAGTTTTTATCAGGATAGTGTAAACATATAAGGTTATTACACATTTCACACATTAATTTCTCATGAAATACCCTTTCCGCACGTTAACGATGAGGCTTCGTATGGTGATTACTGATAGGCTCCTTGGAAGGTCTTCACCTCATACAAGTATTACAGGTTACACAGTAATACTATAATATTGTCCTTAACTTTGAAAAAAAAGTGGCGTGTTACATTACTGAAAATATTACTGAAAGTTTGTGTTCCATTACTGAAACATTACTGAAAAATCCCCTATTGATTACTGATACAATCTGCTAGAAGTTGGCACCTCTGTTGTCCTGTTGAAACGTGGCCACTGGCAGGTCCTGCAGGTAAGGGAGGACTACAGGCTCCAAAACATTGAAGATGTAGCGGTGGCTGTTGAGTGTACCGGCGATGCGTACCAGAGGGGTGCGGGTGTCATATCCAATTGCGCCCCAAACCATAACGGCAGGCAACAGACCGGTATGGCGATGCATAATGCAGGCGTTGTACAGCCTCTCGCTGCGGTGCCGTCACATGCGGATCCGACCATCGTGCTGTTGCAGGCAGAAGCGGGATTCGTCGGAGAAGACAATGTCGTGCCATTCCGTAGTCCAGGTGTGGCGTTCAACAGCCCACTGCCGCCGCACTCGCCGGTGGTGTAACTTCAATGATAATCGGAGCAATGGGCACCGTGCGACAAGTCCCCGCTGCTGCAGACGACGTCGAACCGTACGTGCTGACACAGGGTGTTGCGCAACACACCCTAATTCCTGCACTAACGTTCATGATGTGGCGGTGCGAGCCGTTAATGCCCGCCGCACAACATGCCGGTCCTCTCTTTTGGTGGTGTGCCGCGGCTGCAGCAATCGCTCACGTCGGTCCATCCGTCCCTCCTACACCCACCGAATCCATACTTGCCTCACTGTGGCTGGATGTTGTCCCACATGGGTGCTGATGTCTCGGTACGATAAACCGCTGTCGCGATAAGCCACTATTCGTCCTCTGTCGAACTCCGAAACGTGCTGGAATGACTGCCGCATTCTGCGACGAGGCATCAGGAAGCTTCCCACGCACAGGTCCTGCAGCACAACACACTTCCACTACTTACAACCCCGCCTTCTGTGCACCCTTCTTATAGTGCTTCTTGGTGCCATGCCGGGCGCACATGATTTGTATGCCCTGCAATGCTAATCGTTTGCATGTCCTGTCACGGGCGACGCATGCTGCGAATTTCTGGCCAATTGGATGCTTCCTTCTTGGTGTTGCATTTTGGGTGGCCAGCAGTGTATGTTATTTATTGTTTTGTAGTGATCCCATTGAGATCCCACTATGAAACTTTCAGGATATGTAGAAAAATAATGTATGTTTAACATATATATGTTTTTTTAGGTTTAAAAAAATACTTGTTTTTTAATATTTAAATTTTAAAATTTATTTGGATGACCTTGAAATTAAAAAAAAATTAATAGTGTCATGTGGCATATCGGAGGCAAAGCCCAATCAAAGACTTTTAAAATGAGCCATAATTCATGAGCCTAGCTCAACAAGAACCAGAGTAATTGGCAGTTAAATTTTGCTTGGCAGATGAAATTTCAATTTATTTTTTAAATTTCAAAAATCAGTAACTCAAAAATGGAAGCATTAAAAATTCTGAAAAAAAAATCATGTTTGTTTATATTAATGAAAAGTACAAATATACCAAGTTTCATAAAAATAAAAAATGGTTGAGAGAGAGAACCTGGTTGCCAGTTGGCCAAAGCCATGGGCTTCTGACTAATTGTCTGAGTTGGGCCTGGGTTTTGGTTTAATTCCCAGATTAGGCATGAGTGCTGTGTTTGTCCTACAGGCACTGGGTCACTCTCTTCCCTGGAACCACTGGCCCTAAATTAGGGGTAGGCAACTGCTCATGAAGGTCATTAACCCTTGAAACAAACAAAAAGAGAAAAATTATTTAAAAGAAATTGTAACCTAACCTCCCTTCTTTCTATGCCCTGCATGAGTTTTCCTTTGGTTGGATCCTTGGGAACTTTTAGTATATTCTTAAAAGGACTCGCTCGCAATGAACATTTTTCAGCAAAAAAAAAAAACTTTGTTTTAGTTCACTTTTGAATGCTGTATTGACTGGCCTATATATAGTAGCAATGACACATTTCTCCTTCAGTGGGGATCAGAGTCAGATATCAACATTCCTCTCAGATATGGACATCTTATAAATTAACAAATAAATTTGTTTCAAGACATGATTGTCACATTAACTCATGAATACCTACATTGGTAAACTCCTAGTATTTCTTGGACCTGCAGAACTAAAAGTTATCTATCTTACAGTAAGGAACTGGGTTTTGCAGGAGTTAAACTGCATGTTTGTACTCACCTCATAAAAAAATGGTCTCACTACCACAGTTCAAAGAGTAAGCAAACTTTATCATAGTCACTACTGTTCATGGGTATAATATGAATGATCTGGGGCATAAAGTGTATGGACATGAGTGTCATCAGGAAACCTGTAAGCTGGATTAGCTGTGGTGGATGGATAGTAGGATGTATGCAAGTGGGATAAGTTTACTATAATGTATTGTAGGGGAAAGACTAAGACAGTGTAGAATCTGTGCTTTGTGAGATCTAAATGTGCACTTTCAGTACTAGATGTTAGCCAACATATCTCCACCCCTTCCAACTTAATAAGTAATGTTTAATTTTAAAGTTTCTGTATAACTTCCTTGAAAAAGCCATCTGATTGATGTGCGAAAGCTTGGAAACGCTTATGTATATATTCCTACACCAATAAATCGGATCACTTGTATAGTTACTATTTTCACTTTCTTCCTCTTGAATATGATATTGTCAAACAGTCTGCATGCTTGATGTCAAGAGATGAGATGCAGTTGTTTTATCAGTTTTGAACTAGTGACTGAAAGCCTTGGTAAAAAAAAAATCATTTAACTGGAAAAGTATTTAATGTTATGAAGTGAATGTGAGGCACTAGAGAAGCTACAATGATAAATTAAGATTTGCAGGCCCAGTAAGAAAAGAAGTTAAGACGTCACCCTACACATAAGAGCAATATGAAGTTAAAAATGAAGTCAAATTTGTATAGGTCAAACATAATGAAGGTATGCCTGTGACAAGAGAAATTATTGGAATGAAAGCATTAGAAGTAATTGCATGATCAATATTCCAAGACAAATTTTCATAGCAAGCAACCAGAACAATGCAATGCAATGGATAGACAAGTATTAAGAAGAATGACAACAGAGGATAAACAATCATCCAAAACTTAAGTAAAATTAAAAAGTTATGAGTGTTATATCATCAGTTTACAAAAAGAAATAAAAAATATCTGTTTTAAAGTCTGATTACTGCCAATGAAACCTGAGTATTGTTCCAGCCATAGTGATGTACAAATGAAGTTGACTGACAAATGAGAAGTTGCTATTCTTGCAGAAAATAGTAAAACTGTACTGACAGTTTCTGTCTAACTTCCCTGAAAAAGCATCTGGTTGATGTGTGAAAGCTTGGAAACACATATTCCTACACCAATAAATCGAATTACTAGTATAGTTTTACTATTTTCTACATAATTGGTGCACAGTTTCTCATTATTAATTTGCTATTCTTGTATTAGTTAATATTGTAAAATTAATTTTGTATGTTAGCTAAAGGAAATATTGTCAAAGGTAACTTTTTTTCTGGTACCAGGTGAGTTACTGGACGATAAATGAATTACATAATGACTGTCTAAAATCTGTATGAATTTGTATGTGTTATTTGAGGAGGAAATTCATGTTGGTATTGAATGCATGAAAAAACAGACACATGACTAGCAAGGTGCATAATGAAGTAAATTTAATCATCACAAGTAGGTATGACGTCGGAGCTTCAGGTCTCATATGTTATTATACATCAGCCTTTCAAAGATCACCTAAGAAAAAAATATGAAGACTTTTGTTTTTGAAAAATCATCCTCTTAGTTCAACAGAGGGAGCAAGAAACTTGTACGTTTTGTCTACTGAATAAAATTTCCATGGGAAACCATTTCTCAATATGGTATTATCAAAGGATTCAAGAAATGCTATAGCATCAAAGAGGCTGTGCACTGTTAATGTGAAACAAATGGGGGGGGGCAGCATACAGATAATAATGGAGACAGTGAGGTAATGAGCAAAAATATAGTGTGTAAGAATGAAGTGGGTAAGTAGTGTTTCATATTTAATGGACATTTTGTTTGAAAAATGTTCTTTATGTGCTTTATCTTAACACGGTGGGGTACCATACAATTCCAGTCATTTTATATTCAGAGGAATACAGTATAAGTTTATCATGCAACCACCACACAGAGAAAAACAATAAAACTAAAAATGATTGTCAAGTAATGGTGATTTACATAATAATTCCTAACAGAAAATTTATGGTGATGGGTCTTTCACATGAATAATTGATTATGTACTGTAGAATTGTAATAATTTATTTTCAGTAGAATCTTTTGTCTGCACATTGGCCTTGGTCATAGTGATAGCAAGATTACATGTGGTGGATTTTATTTACAAGTCTGTTGTCAGTAGAGATTTCCAATTAATTGGAATGTTGAACAGTGCATCCAAATTGTGAGACTGTATTTAGTAAAATTTCAAAGCTTCCTCTATGTGCAAGGTAATTTTGTTGGTGAATGGAGCAATCCTTTGGGTGTTATTCCAGTTTGGTGTGACAGAAAAAGAGCTGTAGACAAGAGGCCTTTCTTGACATCTCCTTTATGTTCAATAATACTCCAGTGAATTGACCTAAACGTGCTGCCAATGTAACATTTCTCTCAGAAGATGAGGAAACTGGGATATAGTACACACCAGGACAGTCTAAGGGATCCAGTAAATCTTTGTCTTTAGTTATTGATTGGACACTAGTTGGAGGAGGGGTTATTTTTTTATTTTTTATTTATTATTATTATTTTTTTTTTTTTTTTTTTTTTTTTTTTTTTTTTGGATTGGGGGTTTAACGACCACCATGAGCAACTCGATGGGCTATAAGTAGTCGCCCATCCCTAATTTAGGGTCACTGGTTCCAGGGAAGGGAGAGAGCCAGTGCAGTAAGACAAACACAACATCCCTGCCTCACCAGGACTCGAACCTGGACCCTTCACGAACGACTAGTTATAAGCCAGCGCTTAGACCACTGTGCCACCTGGGCAGCTTGGAGGAGGTTAAAGGCTTATTTGTACTTATAATATATTGGAAGATTTTGACAAATTTGTTGGTAAATGAGGAATGGTAAGGAATGGAACCAGTGAATTTTCTTTAAAGATGGCACAGCTGGTAGAATAAGATAACTGGTACTTTCTTTAGCTACAGATTTTTTGATCTTGGTGACTATTCGGGGGCGGGCAACAATTCCGTGTATTTTGATATGTTCTTTTTGTAAGTAAGGAGAGATCATTGCAAATTACAGTGGTGTGAGTGATAAATGATTTAAAGCTACTACAGTATAACCTGTATAAGTTGGACGCCCTCGGTTCCCTGTAAATGTGTCCAACTTAGGGAGGTGTCCAACATATACAGAGTAATATGATTTTTTTTTTTTTTTTTTTGCCACTAAAACATATCAAAAGACTGTCTTTATAACATGTGGAAAACAGGTGGTTTGAATTAAAAACTGTAATTACCATTGCAAAATCACTGAGCAATGTAGCATAAAGAAGCACTGTGCATACAATGTAATTTCTGTATGTATGCAGTATGATTCCATAAAATTTATATACTTACATACTTAAAGCAGAACTCAAGAAAACCGAAAACCACTTACGTACACTTACTTCCACAACAGTGACTATGCATATTTTAGGATGAATTGATACAGTCAAGTTGATGCAGTAATCATTTCTACTGTTTGGAAAAGTACTCTGGCAGAAGAGTTTGCTCAACAGTCAGGAATGAATGTGGGGAAAGCGGACAGGTTCCTGAGAGTGTCCTCTCCACAGCTGGGGGCAGAATAAGAGGTTCCTGGAAGTGACAACAACTAAGGATTTATCCCTGGGGATAGATAATGAAGGTCAAAAGGGGTAGGACCAATGGTGTAGTTGTAAAATAAATAGTACCAGGGGGCTTTACAAATTTTACAAACTGCATCATAATTATATAAAATACGTTAGTAAATATGTTAAGCTACAGAATATGGTGTCATAGTTGTTAACATGATGTTTACTATTATTATTATTATCATCATCATCATCATATATAACTAATTGCTCACAGTTAATGTATTAGGTGTACAAATAAGTTTTAAAGTGTTTTTGTGTGATGTATACTGCTAATTTATATATCCGACATTCCCCCGCATTGTCATGTGACCATAACTGGTCCAGAGTATAAAATGTGACACAGAAGTTTGCCCAACAGTCAAACGCACTTGCACGTCGGTAGGTGAAAGATGGCAAGCGATACTGCATTTATTCAACACTACATTCATTACGAATTTCGTCAAGGAAAAAGTGCTGCAAAAGCATGTGCATTGATCTGTTCTGTTCTGGGGGAGAATATTGTATTGAAAAGCACGTGTGAGTTTTGGTTTAGACAGTGGCGGCCCTAGCGCTTGCGGGGCACCAGGCGATGGCTCTTAACAGGAACCATCACAATAACCCCTTTTTTATACATAAAAATTACATGTTGCTTACTCTGACCGTAAACCAGTCGCTCGCTTTTTGTTTCTTACACAAACCCTCACTTGAGGCGAATGTGATCCCAAAGCAATTTTTTTTAACAGGAGTTGTATTGATTTATATGAGATAAACACGATGTAATACAATACATTGTTTATTAATATAATTAGGAATCCAAAATATTACCTGTTCCAAAATAGCCTGTTACTAAATAAACAAGGCTAGCTGTATAATTATAAAATAAGCCTATTATTTAAAGAAGAATTCTGCAACTTTTCTTGTGGCTTAAGTCTTCAATCAAATCACTATAGTCCAGAGTAAATACCACGTCGTTTTCTATGGACAGAAGAGCGAGAGCTGACAGCCGGTCTTGGGTCATGGGGTTCCTTATAGGTAGAGGTCTTAATGAGCTTCAGCTTAGAAAAGCTCCTCTTGGCAGACAAAATATTAAAATTGGTCATTTATTTGTATATGATCGTGAACTATAATATTTTAGGTAACGCCAGGCAAAAACTACTAATTAATTGGCGGCGGTGCGGGGCCCTGGGCGAATGCCCGGTATGCCCGTACCTGGGGCCGCCATTGCGTTTAGACGGTTTAAAGCAGGTGACTTTGAAGTTAGCGATCAAGAACGTAGTGGCGCCTTGCAGAAGGTTGCACGTGAGGAACTGCAAGCATTGCTGGATAAAAATTCGTCTCAAACGTAAAAAGAACTAGCTGAACAACTGGGGGTAACTCAACAAACTGTTTCCAATTATTTATGTGCAGTGGTAAAGATTCAGAAGGAAGGAAAATGGATGCCACATAGCCTGAGCCAAAGGAACAAGGATAAGCATGTCATGAAGTGTTTGAATCTGTTGAATAAACAACACAGAATCTTTCCTGTGGAAAATCGTTATGGCTGATGAAAAGTGGATATGATACAACAATGCCAAATGCAAAAAACACTGGGTAGACCCCGTTGGAGCAATGACTTGGACACGGAAATGAAATAATCACTCTGAGAAAGTTCTGGTGGGATATGAAGGGTGTGCTCTATTATGAAGTTTCTGTGGATGAATGTTGCTATAAGAAACATGAAGCTGCTAAGCTGGTTTGCCAGAGTACGGCAAAAGATAGGAAGGAGAATGTGGAAAGGCATGAACTGTCATTTTGGAAAGATAGGAAGTCTTTCTGGAAGTACATGAGACTCAGGAAAAATGGGGGAAACAAAGTTGTAAGTTGTGTGAAGAATAAGATCGGGGAAATGATATGGGAGCCCAATGAGTTAAGTAAAAGATGGGGTGAGTACTTCTGTGAGTTATTAGATGAGGAAAGCAAAGATGATTCTGAGACAGATGCAGATGATGTCACAGTGAGGGATGGAAGCACAGGAGGGATCTCAAGAGAAGAAGTGGGTAAATCTCTAAAATCTCTTCAGAATGGTAAGGCTCTGGGAGTTGATGGCATAACTGCCAAGATGTTGAAATATGTTGGTGACTGTAATTGACTGGTTAACTGAAAATTTCCAGTTGTGCTGGGAGTTAGGAATGGTCCCTCAGGATTGGAAGGATGCTATTATTGTTCCCTTGTATAAGGGAAAAGGTGATCAGACTGAATGCAACAACTATAGCGTTATTATCCTACTAAGTGTGCCAGGGAAAGTGTTTCGTAAGATTGTTATTGAAAAAGTACGGGGTCTTACATCAGAGAAAGTGTGGGATGTTCAGGGTGGTTTTATGCCTGGTAAAGGCTGCACTAACCAAATTTTTGCATTACGCATGATGATTGAAAAGTATCTGACTGTTGGTAAGAAAGTTTTTGCTGCCTTCATAGATTTAGAGAAAGCTTACAACCGAGTAAATAGGATACTTTTGTGGAAGGTATTGAACGAATATGGTGTTACTGGGAATCTACTTAATAGTGTAAAAGACATGTATGCTGGTAGTAGAGCTTGTGTATGAGTGAATGGTGTTTTATCAAAATGGTTTTCTATTGGTGCAGGCGTCAGACAAGGTTGTGTAATATCACCATGGCTGTTTAATATATTTATGGATGCGTGATGCCAAAATAGATAATAGTGGTTTATGTCTTGGTGATATCCATGTGTGCAGATTGCTGTATGCTGATGACACTGTCCTGTTGGCAGAAAGCAAAAGTGATTTGCAGAGTATGTTGTCCCGGATGTACGAAATTTGCATGAAATTCAAACTGAGTATAAATAAGGGAAAAACTAAAGTTATGATCTTTGAGAGAGGAACTGGTAGCACTGAATGTAATGTAAGTATAAATGGCACTCTGATTGACCAGGTGAGTGAGTTTGTGTATTTAGGAAGCATGTTTGACAGAGAGAACAAATTGGATGGTGAAATTAGTAGGCAAGTGAATTCTTCATTGAAAGTCATAGCTGCTCTGGGAGGTTTTCACAGAAATGATGGGTTCTCTAGAGAGTCCCGCATGGCTGTGTATGAAAGTGTAATTGTTCCTACTCTGATGTATGGTAGTGAAACCTGGGTACTACAGAAGAAACATAGAAGTCGTTTGTGTGCTGGAGAAATGAGTTACTTACGGAGGGGGGAGACACGGGTCTCATTGTATGAGGAATGAAGATGTGTTGCAGTTGTGTGATGTGAAGCAAAATGTTGTTAGCAAGGTGGAGACTAATAATATGCTTCAATGGTTTGGCCATGTTGAAAGAATGAGTGATGAGATGCTTACTAAGAAAATCTTTTTAGCCCAAGTGGCAGGAAGGAAAGGCAGGGGGAGGCCAAGGAAGACATGGGTGGATCAGATTCAGGAGTGTCTGCATGAGAAAAAGATTATGAGTATGAGTATAAAAGATCTTGTGTATGGCGTATAATGGGTATCAGTGAAGCCCAAGTTGTATGTCAAGATAGCTGTAAATGGAGAAGTTTGATATGACAACAGTAAGTAAAAATATCTGGTAGTTTGTATTTCTTTTTGGAGCTTATCTCTAAATCTCAAGAACAGCTTAGTGATATGTGTGTATGTATGGAACAGGGTCAAACTGTTAACTGCTGATTGCTACAAGCAACGATTGCTACGATTGAACTAGGAAATCTGTCGGAAACGTCCATTCACAGGCAAAGGATTGCGTCTCATGATATTACTGCATGACAATGCTAGGCTGCATAGCGCGATATCTGTCAAGGAAACGTTATTGATGCTTGGCTGGGAAGTTTTGGAGCAGCCAGCGTATAGTCCCGACATAGCCCCTTAAGACAATAATTTATTCCGATAGATGCAACATGGTTCGTCTGCTGTACGGTTCCGGACATGTGACGAAGTGCAAAAATGGGTTGACGACTTCATCGCGTCACGCGACAAAGTATTCTTCATGGCTGGAATCCATCAGCTGCTCAACCGATGGCGGAATGTGATAAATAATGACGGCGCATATTTTTATTCGTAAAGGTATTGTTGTTTTCTCTCAAATTACATGATGCGTTGTCTTAAAATGCTTTAAAACTTATTTGTACACCTAATATAACAATGACTAAATAGATACCTCAGCAGTTTATAAATCTCCAGGAAGATGAAATTTAAGAAAAAAATATTGAATCACTCATACAAAAAAAAAAACCACTCACCTTGTCAGAAGAGCTTCCAAACTTCTCTCTCCTCCTCCTCCTCTTGCTCGAATAATGTTCATAGCACTATATCGTCATTCACACTCAGCTGTGCTGCAGGGTATTGACCTTATTGCTTCTGATATAAGATGCTAGGAATTTTTTTACCTCCGTCAAAATATTCTTGGAACCCGTTCAATACTGTCCTAACGTTATCAAGGCGAAACATAGAACGCATGTTGATAATACTCTCTTCTTCATACCTCAGATCATTTTCACTGTCTTCAGTCCACATGTCAGGATTCAAAATTTCAAAGTCTGCCAGCAATTTTTTATAAATTTCTCTATCAGTTCCACCTGTCTTATCTTGATATGATGAAACGGTTGTAAAGCAATGAGCATTTAAGTTTGCAACAACGCTACTAATGAATTGCAATCTGTTTATGCTCACAATTCTCTTATTGTTTGTTAAAGCAATCCCTATGTATGCCATGCTCTCTGAAGCTTTGTTTGTTTCTCACTATTTTACTCCAGGTTTTTCTTGGAATGTTTCAATAATGTTAAGGGTTCTCCTAATTAATTTGGCCACGCGGGTAATTGTGACATTTCTCTCCTGAAGTTGTAAAGACAAACTTGCCAACTCTTCCAACACATCATACATCAATGCCAGATCCTTCAAAAATTCAATTGATTCCATACACAGATACAGTCCAGTGTATTTCTGTATTTCATTAGTGGATCTTTCCAAATCATTGGAAGTTTCTTTGACATATGTAACTAATGGTAAATGTGCATCCCACACTGCAGAAACAGATCTGAAGCTACTTGCAACCCATCACAATCTAAAACTCTACCGATTTTGTTCAACTGCACACACACAGGGAAGCAGCAGGTCTTTTCAACTTGTACATATTTTTTGGTGACTGATTGAATAAGTTGTACAGAGTATCCGTGAAGCTTTTGAAATGATTAATGGCATTACATCAGCAATAGAATCTGGAACTGCCAGTTCCAATCGATGCTTAAAACACTGCCATATAATAATATTCAGTTGATGTAACTTATCTTTAATAAGTTTCCCAACACCAGAGGCTTTACCTATCATGACACTAGCACCATCACATGCTAAGGAAATCAGATTTTTCTGAACAAAGACATCTGTCAAACTGTAGGAGTAAAGACAGTTTAAAAGTTCAGATGCAATTGTTTCAGCTTTCTGATTACTGAGAGCAATTAAATCAAGAAATATTATTTCTTCTTTGCAGTTGATGAAAGTCTTAATATAAACTATTAAAACAGTTTCTTTACCTAGAGTTGTAAATTCATCAAATAGGACAGAAAGTTTTGGGTTTTCAGCGATGAGTTTCGATATCAACTTCTTTCTAAATTCTGATGAAATGGGATTAGTTATTTCTGTAGCACTGTAGCATGAATGGAGAATCATTCCCACATCGAGATCATTCTTCTTTTCTTAAACTAATTAAATCTTCATGATCAGTGAATAGCCTATCCTTTTTAACCAAATGATAGACAGTGTTGAAAATCCTAAATCCTTTTGGTGCTCTTAATGAGATGTGCCTCTTGTTGTAAAGTCAAATTTTCTAATTTCGATTTTTTAAATTCAGCAAAATTTTTTATGGCCATATTATGTGCTGAAGAAGCTTGATGGGCTGAAATTTTGGTTCGTAAAGACTTTAGTTGCTGCATTTTATCTGTACCATTAAATGAAACTTGACAGTTTACCCATTTGTTACTCATCGATAATCTCTGATGTTTTTGGGGTCCTAAATAGCCCATAGAGTAACAATCGTTGTACTCTAAGCGACCATTATTTGCTATTAACCATTTATGTTTAGTTTTATGATCTAACCACTGTTCCTCAGTCCATACAAACGGATAGTCTTTATTTGTACAATTGACATTACCTGCTTGGTTTTCATTTTCTGCAGCAGATGACGGTCCAGTGATGCTTCTTTTTGAATCATTCTGTACAGTTTAGGAGAATGAAGAAATATCCAAGGGAATACCAGAGTCACAATCACTTTCTAGTTTTCCGACTGGCGTACTTTCATTTTCTTTCGGGCTGGAATCCGAATTTCGTGTTTTCTGAATTTTACTGAAATAGTTAGTGAGCTTATTTTAATTTTGTCTTTTCATTTTCAAGTGCAACCGATAACCATCACTTGCAAAAATACTATAGATCACACAACAACACACAACACGTTTACATGACAGCTGCAAGTAACAAACTGAATCTTTCAGACATACTGTTACTGCCGAGCTCCTTTTGGCCGCAATCACTAAAAATGAAAGCTTTAATAGTGTTGCATTCCTCAACTGCATTGTCACCATGGTGAGTAAAACGTAAGATTTCAACATGATGGGTGACAGGCGGCGAACTTTGAGTCTAGTGCAAGCAAGACCATAAAAAGATGAACGTGGCAGACGAGGAGCCAATCACATAGTGTAGACTTCACTATGTGTTTGGCGCCTACACTGTGTCATACCATTTGTGTTATTTTTTCTTTATTATTTTGTGCTCTGTGTTGACAACCCAAAGGCAGTGCTAGGTAGCATAGTTTCGTCTCAAGTGTCTCCCAATAAAATAATTATTATTTTGTTGTTATACAACAAAGGAGTCATTGTGCTATGTTAGGTTTTGTTTAGATAGACACATAACAATGTTACATAAAGCAAATTTAAAAACTAAATATTTACTGTCATTTTGTGAGGCAAGGCGTGCCCTGGTTACATAAAAAAGTACCGGGTTGGCACCCTGTCATTACTACACCACTGGATAGGACGTAAACTAATGGCCTTCCAATTGCCTCTGTTATACACTTAACTGCCTGTGCACATAATAACTGAGCAGGTGACTTCTTTCATGCTTAATACACAAAAACCTATTTCAAGAAACTTGTCCAACTTAGCATGTAAACAGCATCCAACTTCCAAATTAGAGCAGTGTCCAAGTTAGAGAGATACATGTTAAAACATAGGAGTTTTTCGGTTCCACCAAACTGTGTGCAACTTAAGGAGGTGTCCAACTTGACAGGTTTTGCTGTAATTTGTGGGAATGGGCTGTATTAGAGTAAAATGGGATGATGTTTGATGCAGCACTGTGTTTCCTATAAACTAACCTATGAAGTTTGTTGTTTCTTCTAGTAATCTGTACATCTAGAAAATTTATACAGCAATTGGTTTTTTGATTGTGGCCAAATTATGTAGGTATCACCATATCAAATTCATAGTTTGGGTTAAAAAAGGAAAGTTTTAACAATTATATTTTCAATGTTTTACCTGTGTACCTCTGCCAAGACTAGGGGAATGAGGTGACATCATAGACACAACTTTTATTTGGTGGAAAAACTGCTTATTATTAGTGAAACAATTATTTTCTTATAAACAATGAAGGCAATCATAGAGGTCTCTGATTAGTTCTCCAAGTTAAGTCTCTGTTTTCCAGTAAGTAATTTATAAGAAACCTGAATGCCTCAAAGAAAGGAACTGAGGAGAATAAAGATTTAGTATCTAAGGTGAGTAATGAATCTTGGTTTTCAATGGAGGAAGGAAATCTTTGAATTAATTTTTTGGTGGAATTTATAGAGAACACATGAGACTTTCAATAAGAAAATTGCATTTCTGTACTGTTTTCTTTTTAAGGTTGATGGCAAGGGAGTGGGTGTGCTCAAAAGAGAGTGAATGGGGAAATATTTTATATGTAATTTAATTTACAAGAAGATGAGAGGTGTGCAATAGAATGGTGGAGAAGGTATATCTCTAAGGAAAGCTTTAAGGGTTTCCTTTCTGTAAAGTTTGTTGACAGATTGATCACACAGTTTAGTCATATTCTTAGGAAGAAATTGTCAGTGGGAGTCTGGTGTAAAGTTCAAAACTTTTCTATCAAGAGCTGGCTGTTTTATCCAGGAATACAGTACAACCTTTTTTCATCAACTTTTCATATTTTAATGTCATGGTTTCCAGTCAGTGATAAATGGCTTTTAGTTGAGTAGAAGATTATTTGTAACAGCTTTTTTTTTTTATATAACAAAATTGGTGATTATTTTAAATAACATTAACAGCTGTTGTTCTTAATGTTATTTAAAATAATCACCAATTTTGTTATAATGAGAGCTTAGTGCTCAAGGGAAGAATGAGATATAATGAATTCAAGGGAGAAAAATTTAAATGGTAACTACATGGGGGTTCAAGAGAATTTGGAGCCTTGACAAATATATACATTGATTCTCCACCTAATAGAAAAAATTAAGCTCTGGAAAACAGAAAATATAAAAGAAAATCTTAGACTTATGGCAGTCTAAGATTATGCTAGTCTAAGATTTTCTTTCATATTTTCTGTAATTCAAAAAAGTGTTCTCAAATTCGTCTGCTAAAAAGGCATTTAGTTAATAACTAATACTGTACAAATATACACTCAAGCCACCCAGTGGGAAAAGTTGTATGCACAGAAATGCTTGGAAATCTTTGATTTTCTGTATTAAAGTATTGCACATCAAGTGGGGTCCCCCTTAGAGACTTCCCATTACTGTCCATGTACTTTTTGGATTTAGGGTAAGGTTATTTCCAAAATCATGCTGTGTAATTTTTTTTAATATTCTGGTCTGAGGAATATTGCCCTAAATTTACTATACTCAGTGTAGATATACCCTCTGTGCTCATTAAGTACAATCATCTTTGAAGTGCTGTTCTGAATAAATATGCATACACTTTTTTCACAGAGTAATCAAAAGACAAAATTTTTCAGGTGGACCGAAGCCCAACAGGTTCTGGAGTAACTGCTCGAATTGCACAATTGGTCACTAAAGGACTGATAGCAATGAATCAGGTGAAGGAATTTGAAAGTATCATTGGAACAACATTTACTGGGAAGGCTGTGCAAAAGACAACATGTGGCCCTTTTGATGCAATAGTTGTTGAGGTTTCTGGAATGGCATATTATACTGGCAAGCATACCTTCAGTGTAGAGGAAAATGATCCCCTTCCTATGGGTTTCAAGTGTCAGAGAGTTTAAAGTAATTCATTTCTGTCACCATAAATTAATTTTTCTTTTATAGGTTTACCAGTGAGCATGTTAAATTCTTTTCTTCTGGAGGGGAAAAGTGTAAGTAATGTCATAATTTAAGAAACACAATTAATATTGTTTAATTTAATTTTCTGTTGCCTAACTGATCGGGGCTGGAAGTTATGCTTTTTGAACCTTAACATCACAGAAATAATTCCAGAACTTAAAGTATAATTTACGCGGTAATAAAATTTTGCATTTAAAAAAATCTATTGTTAAGAGTAATGTCAGTGCAGTTAGCAATAAAAAAGACAAACAGGTAATGTCACTTTTAAAGTGGCAAGGTATAACATTCTGAAACAGATCATTTAGAGTAAAATGCCATTTTATAATGCTATAAGTGTGTTTTAGAATTTGTAAGGAATTCATGCTGTGCTCAAAAGTGCTGGATTAGGTAGTGAATTCTTGTATTAATCAGTGGCCGCACATTTTGTTCTTTTCAAGAGAACTTTGTTGTAAGCTTTTAACAGAGACAACTCTTCTGTGCAATCTAATCTGATCAGTAATTTAGTCCTCTGAATTAATTTAACTCTAATTTATACCATAATTTAATGTAATTTATCCACTGATAAACTATAATCTGAATTTTCTTTAAATATATATATTTTTTTGGCTGCAGAAGTGATGATTTGTAGGTATAAAACGTGTCAAGGATAATATGATATGTATGGTTCCAATAATAATAATAACTAATTGTTATTATTATTATTATTATTAAAGATAAAAGCAATTTCGTACAATATGTCACATCACATAAATAACAACACCGCTATGTACGATATTTAATGTTAAAAGATGAAAAATATTTACAATTAAAAACCCCACTAGTACTTTCGCGAGGGGGGGACATTCACCCGTCATCAGGTGGAAGAGAGGTTATGTGATACTCGCACAAATTTATAAGAGTACAGCAATGGAACACCGGTAAAGGTCGCAAGCGTTACAAGATTGTGATTGTTACCATCAAAACCGAGCAAACACACTCGTGTAATTTTCAACATCAAAACATTCACATAGTAATACAGAGATTTTGTTACATTAATAAAGGCTATTGTCAAATGCTTATGTTGTTTTTAATTGCTATAATTTAAAGTTCATATTAACTACATGATTTTTCCAAATTTTTGATATGTCCACAGGTGTATTGTCATTACAACATCTGTCCCCCAGGGCTTCAATGTACAGGCTTTCAACAAGGTGTAGTAAATGTACGTACACTGGAGTGTCCAACAGTCTGATATTCACCCAGTCTGGTGGTAATGTCAGGGGTCGGAGTTGTCCTGAAGTTCCTGATTTTTATTTGTTTGTCCTGAAATGTCCTTATTTTTGTTCTAAATCTTGAAAATTTGAGTGTAATCCTGAAATTTTAAAAATAAATGGTAAACTATGTATAGTGATTCATCATTCAGTGTTTACAAGTACCACATAAATTAAAAAAACTGGAACGAGAGTGCGTTGAGTTGCTCATGGTGGTAGTTAAACCTTAAATAAATAAATTAAAAAAAAAACGATAATGAGGGAGCTCTTGAGTGACGTCTTCTCCAAGAACTGTCAGCTGGGGCGCGCCATGTGAAAGCATTTCCGCTTTTGTGAGATTGCTCGAGGATCAAACGGAAGTCACATGATTCTTATCCCGGCATTGAAAAATTGCTTTGCTGTTGTCTTTGTGCCGTGATAGCTCGAGCATACGGCACCGCTTATCTGATGGCTTATTCCGCCACTCAGCAACCTCGCTTTGCTGTCTTTGCGTGACCCTTTGGAGGTCCTCTGCCTTTCCGATTTTTCGGAATAGTAACACCATTAGTAGAGATGCCAAGTACTATGTACTTTGAATCCTCCAATATATCTAATATATGTACTATGAAATATCTATGTACTATGGATTTCTACGGATATGATATCTTACGAAAAAGGTGTGAAAACCTACAGATTTTTCCAAAAATCTCTGATATTTCCGTAAAATTTAATTAAAAAAAAAAGTCGATGATAGTCAAATGTAGTGATTTTTGTGGTAACATCACAAAGCCGTCACACAGCAAGTATGTTTGCTCAACGTGAGTTGATGTTCTTCGCGCGCAGCTGTTTTTTGCCCATAGCCGAGGTACACTATCTACCAACAAGTAATTGGACACCTGTGATAGCAAAGGAAAACAAAGTTTATTCACCTTCAATAGTTGATGGAGCCTCCACTAGCGGCGATTACAGCTGTGACCCTCCGAGGCATACTCTCAACCAGGCGTTGTACGACGGCTAGCGGTATTTTGTTCCACTCGGCTTGAAGAAGACAGGTCAGTTCCTTCACCGATTTCGGACGGTGGAGGCACCCCTTAAGTCGACGCTCTAACTCGTTCCAGAGGTGCTCGATAGGGTTAAGGTCCGGGCTCTGCGCAGGCCAGTCCATTCGATTAACCCCATTGTCACCATACCAAGCCATGGTGGACCTCGCAACATGACAGGTGGCATTGTCATCCTGAAAGAAACATGGGTCCACCCCGTACAACTGCCACAACGTAGGAAGCGAATGTTCATCCAAAATGGTGCAGTGGGTCTCGGCGTTGAGTCTACCAGGAATTGCGACCAAGGGTCCCGTGCCATACCAGGAGACACACCCCCATAGCATAATTCCACCGCCGCCGAACTTCACAGTTGGCACAATACATTCCGGCAGGAAACGTTCTCCAGGCAGACGCCAAACCCAGACCCTGCCATCCGAACGGTAGAGGGTGAACCTTGATTCATCGCTCCAGAGAACCTGTTTCCACTGTTGACGTTCTTTGCACCACGTTAGCCGAGCAGCGCTATTGGACTTGGTGATCAAAGGCTTGTAGGTGTATTTAAAAATATTGGTGATCAAAGGCCGCCAGTGTATTTTAAAATATCCTGCCTATGCATTCTTAAAAGCTTCTCATTTGAACTAAGAATCATGCATTTCACCATTCTTTACCACCACGACCGAAGACTGATGGGGACCAACTACGTCACATGCCTCTACGAGGGGAGACCACCCGCTGTTTGTTTACAATCTTTGACTTACCTATCTCATTCTAACTACCTTGGCCCATAGCAAGAGAAAATCTCTCCTTCTGTCTTTCGCAAAAAGCCAAAGAAAATGTCTCACCACAACAGCAGCAGCTGCATGGCATTCCCTTCTTTATCCTTATCATATTCGTCTTCAAAATTAAATATTGTAATTAATTAATATTGATTCTTTCTAGATTATATTTATTTAACATTGTAAAGCGTTGTGTAATCCTTCAACTTTTATGTCATGAACCTTTAAAAAATGTGTTTTATGTTTACGCCTTAATCATGCAATTGTTCTAAACAGCCTTATCTTGCTTTCGATGTATGTATTTCTATTTGTCAAATGTTTTAACGTAATGTTTATTTCTGACGCTTCGAAGCGAAGCGATGTTCGTTGCGAAACACCTGCTTGTGTTTCCCTTTCTTCCTCCTGATGTTACTACTGCACGTGCATGCCAGATGTGACATACTTCTCACGCTCCTCCTTCGCTGTCAGCAGCGAGCTTCCGTTTCTCGAAAAAATGTTCTGCTAAACAGAGGGGTGTTTTATTTTATCTTGTCAGATTCACAAGAACTTTCTTCCTTAATAGCTTGTTTTAAAGATTGCTTTCCCCAGATCATTCTTTGTTGGGAATCTTTTAATTTCACATTTAATCCTTTTTGTTTTGTATTTGATGATTTTATTTCCATTACTCACTTGCGTATTAAGTTGTGACATTTTCCCCGCATCTTAGCAGAAAACTTCTGTTGTGTTAGTCAAACGTTGCATGGATTTTTATTGTAATTTATTCCATTTGCATTGCCTTTTTATTTTATCCTTTTTTTCAGAATTGATTTATTTATGCAATTTAAAATACCTATTTGAATAGTTTTTTCATATCATAAGCATTTAATGCTAATTTTCTATTTATCCGCATAATAAAGCTATGAAACCTATCATTAGTTTGTTCTGTGCGTCGTTGGTCTTTGCTCCTATCGTGTTTGTCGTGTGCGAATTTACTTGCGATAGCGTCGAGTAAATGGCCACTTACCTCTACTTATATTCTCGGATCTAAAAAGCAAAAAAGTTGTCAAAAATTCAAGGAGAGTTATTCGCAAGAATTTCTGTGTCTAAAATCGTCTCAGGTATCTGAAAACCATGGGTTTTGTTCCCTGTGTGCATTTGATTTTTCAATCGCACACGGACGAAAAGACGATTGTAGTCGGCATTTTCTCTCTAAAAAACGGGAGGAATAACCATAAGTGTGCGGCATCACGCACTTATGGCATAACATATTAAAACGCAGAGTTGAAATGGTATGTATTTTTTGTGTATTTACTAAGTGTTTTTCCATTTTAACGGTACTTAGGTATGTTGCAAAATTTATCCAAGGATTTTTCTCCATCCAGATTAAAATGTAGCAGTGCACTCTGGGAAATACGCATGCTACCCTGCAAATTTTAATGTGGAAACTTGACTTGACTTCGGAAAAATGGACTACTGATAACTTCCTTCAGATGTTGGCATCTCTGCACTAGCAAAATTCGATTGTTCTCGGCATTTTGCCGTAAAAAAATCCGTAATTTTGCTTGGATTTTCGCCCTAATTTGTTGCGCCGAGACACTTGTTGACCAGCGCCCTCCAAAGGAAGAGGCGGGGTTTAAAGTGCTGATCACTTTGATTTATGTGAAGCTGTGACTTTTGTTTGTTCCTGTGCCCTGAAACCAAAATATAACTGAAATGACAGAGTTCTAAACAGAGGACGTGCCACACCACAAGGATGTTTTTCTTGGTTGATGTATGCGAGTGTCGTCTTTTTTATACCAAATTTTTTTCTGCTGTTTTTGCGGTACAGGTCAAATTTGATAACAAACAGCATATTCCATTATCCATCTTGTTTAAGTTCTTATTGAAATGCCGTGGAAAACATATTTTTCATCTTGGTTTGAAAATAACAAGAAAAACCGAAATGGGGACTTAGTGAAAAATTGGTGCCGTGCTAATGACGATATATTTTCGGCCACGTGCGTTCTCTGCAAGGACTTTAGCATTGCCAATATGGGATTTTTGCAAGTGCTTTCACATGCTGATGGGAAGAAACATAAAGCAGCTGCCAGAAGTATGTCTAGACAGCTCGTTTTCGAAACATCAAATAATGTTTCGTAGTTAACCTGTAAGTGTCCAATCATCAAATAATGTTTTACAGGTAATCAGTAAAAGTGTCCAACACTGGCAACCAACTGCAATAAGTGATAAAATTTTGAAAGCAGAAGCTCTACTAAAACTGCTAGCTGTTAAGAGCAATTATTCGTTTCAGTCGTTCGGTGACTTAGCGGAAATATATTCTTTTATTTTTGATGATTCCGCCATTGCAAAATGTCTGAAGTTGTCCGATAAAAAAATTCGTTATGTGGTAAACTTTGGCTTAACTCCATACTTCAAAGCCAATCTTTTTTGTGATGTTGGGACTTCCTTTTATACCATTTATTTTGATGAAACAACTACAGTACAGGTAAAGAAGCAATTTGACATTCATATATCATATTGGTCAGAAAGTCGTACAAAAATTGTAACTTCATACCGTGACTCTAAATTCTTGGGACATGCAGAAGCAAATAAAATTGTAAAATTAATTCTAGATTCCATATCTTCACATGGGCTAAGTTTAGAAAAGATGTTGCAATGCTCTATGGATGGTCCGAATGTAAACCTGTCTGTTCTCAAGAAATTGAATGCTGAATTGAACTTGCAGTCAGTTCCTGACTTGGTTGATTTTGGGACCTGCTGTTTGCATGTGATGCATGGTGCTCTGAAGAAAGGACTAGATAAAATTCACATTGATATTGCTACTCTTGCTACTGATATTTATCAGTGGTTCAAAATGTCTGCTTGTCGAAGGGAAGATTATCACAATATACAATTGGAAAACTTAATGGGTTGTGCAGCTAAAAATGTTTTCCTTCGTTATGTTGAGAGCAGGTGGTTAACCCTAGGTCCTGTTTGAGAGAGAATTATTGAACAGTATTCTGCATTAATTGAGTATTTTTGTACATACCTTCCAAAGCAGAAAAATGTGAAACTTGGTTCTAGGTACGATCAGATACTTTCCCAATTGAAACATCCCCATACTATTATTTACTTGCATTTTGTGCGTTTTTTTACAGAAATATTCATGCCATACCTCAACGTTTTACAGAACGAAGAACCCATGATTCACGTGTTATACAGCAAACTAAATGAACTGGTGTGCAGTATAATGTTAATTTTTTTTAAAGCGGATGCAGTTCGCACGAAAGAAGCATACATGAGATTCTTCCGCGAATTCGCGGAATTCCGCTTTTTTCGGCATCATTTTGGTCATCCTCGAGGTCATTGCAAAAATGAAGAGAAAATTTTCAGAATTTTTTTAGGGGGGGGGTCGTTCTATAGAAAAATCCTTCTTGAAAAAGCGGAATTCCGCGATTCCGCTTTTTTTGTGGTGTAAAAGAACTAAGCGCTTTCTAGCTGAGAGCGTTGTTTTTGGAGCAGGCGCTGGGGGGCAAGAAGAAATGTTGGAGGGTGGAGTCAGGAGCTCAATTCGTTTACTGCTGTCAACAATGGATGGGGTCAGTCACTTGAGCATCGCAGCGCGAAGGGTGGAAGCTCCGCCTACTTCGTGCTTTAGGGAAACTGCCGCAGCCCACGAGCCATTCCGCGTCTTGCGGGAAATCGCCACTCTGCATTCTATCCGTGACATCATCGCCAGGAACTCTCTCTCTTGTAATTTGCGATGTATCCGAATGCGTTCCCACTTTTCTGAGATCGTTAGAGAATCGAAGTTCTCGTGAAATCTCTTTCTACAAAGGACGCACATAAATTACGGAATCTCCGTAATTGCCAAAAATTATGGAATCTCCGTAATTATTACGGATTTCCCCCGGGATTACGGGTGACTAACAAAAAATTATGGATATTCAGATTTTCGCTGTTATTAAGAAAGTTTTAATGGTTTTGTAAATAATCGATGAAAAGCCTCTGAATAACGTTCGTAACACAGCCCTTTGTATCCCTTTTTTTTTTTTTTTTCCTTCTGAGGTGGCGGAATTTGTTTTGCTTGTTCGAAAGTGTAAAAAAAAAAAAAAAAAAGCACGGCACTAGGATTGCATAAATCCGGCGTGCTTCTTTCGGCATGGCCCGCTATTACGTGCTTCTTTCGCTGTGGCCCGAGATTACGTCGGCCTGAAGCATCTGAATAAAGTTCGTGACGCAGCTTTCTGTTCTTAAATTCTCTCCCCCCCCCCATCCCGAAGAGAAGGAATTTATTTTGCTTGTTTGAAAGCCAAGTGGAAAGGAAGCACGGCGCCGCGCCGGGATTACGTATAGGCATGGCGTGCTTCTTTTGCCGTGATCCGGAATTACGTTGGCTCGGACGTGCTTCTTTCGCTGTGGCCCGGACTTGCGTCAGCCCGATGCCTCTGAAACAAGTTCGTGACGCACCTCTTTGTTTTCTTTTTTCTAATGAGGAGAATGTGTTTTGCTTGCTTGAAAACTTAGTGGAAGAAAGCACGGCGCCCGGCCAGTATTACGTCGGCCTGAAGCTTCTAAACAAAGTTCGTGACACAGCTTTCCGTTGTTGTTTTTTCTTTCTGAGGAGGAGAAATTGTTTTGCTTGTTTGAAAGCTAAGTGGAAAGGAAGCATGGCGCCACGCCGGAATTACGTAGGCCTGGCGTGTTTCTTTTGCCGTGATCCGGAATTACGTTGGCTCGGACGTGCTTCTTTCGCTGTGGCCCGGAATTGCGCCGGCCCGATGCCTCTGAACCAAGTTCGTGACGCACCTCTGTGTTTTTTTTTTTTTCTGAGGAGGAGGAATGTGTTTTGCTTGTTTGAAAACTTGGTGAAAAGAAAGCACGGCGCCCGGCTAGGATAACGTCGGCCCGTAGCCTCTGAACAAAGTTCGTGACGCAACCCTGTTTCTCTCCTTTCTTTCGTTTTTTCCTAAGGAAAAATGTGTTTTGCATGTATGAAAAGCTAAGTGGGAAAAAAAGCACGGCTTCGGGCCAGTATTACGTCGGCCCAACCCTCTAAACAAAGTTCGTGGCGCAGCTTTCCGTTTTTTTTTTTTTCTTTCTTTCTGAGGAGGAATTTGTTTTGCTTGTTTGAAAGCTAAATGGAAAGAATGTGTCATGAGTGGCCCAAAAACATGGTTAAAAACAAGAATTCGGCAGAGAAAATCTCCCCACTTGCTTGACATTGATGGAGATTCATGTCACCATATTCACAATGCAAGTAAAAAATGTTGCAAGCCATTTTAAGCTTACATTGAGAAATACTTTATTGACTTCTTCAATTACTTTAAATGGTCGGCAGATCAACATGAAGCCCTTGCTGAAATTTGTGAAATTATAGGGCTAAAATTCACTGAAATTAAGAACATGGTGCAATGCAGGTGGTTGTCATTCTATCATGTGGCATTAAACAGTTTACATATCCATGATGCCCTTTTGCTGCTGTATTATGGATTTGTGCAGCCTAATGAAAGACCAATATACATGGATGTGATAAATAAAATATGTAAAGATTAGAAAGAAAAAGTTAAAATTCCAGGAGCTTTGGAAGAAATTACGGGAAAAAAAATCTAATAGAAGATGGAAGAAAATGGAAATCTAGAATTGTTGCAAAATTATTTGAAAGCTCAAAAAAAAAAAAAAAAAAAACCTTGCTTATATTAAATTTTTATGTTGCAGCTCTACCTCTTTTGAAAAAATATGTATGCTTATTTCAAACAAAGGAGCCATTAATTCATAAAGTTTGTCTTAGCTTGTTTCTTAAAACAAGAGATACTGAAAGGCAAACCTATGAAATATTTGATAAGGCAAACCTGTGAAAGATTCTTGGATCAGGAACATTATTTTGAAAAGCGAATCAAATGACATTGTGGGGAATTTTTTTAAGCCAGGCTGCTGAAGCTTATATTCAGCATGCAAAATACATGCAAAAGACACTACCATTATGTAGTGACCTTTTAATGAACATATCATTGATCCTTCTACAAGGGGACATAATCTAACTTTAAAAAGACTGAAAAACTTCCACAGTTTCTTTGAAATATATTGAATTCAGAGGAAATGGAAAGCTATGCTCTAGAAATTCACCAGTATCAGTTTGAATCACGACTTCCATCTCCTGACTTTGTAAAAATTGATGCGTGGTGGGCAAAGGTGTTTGACCTCTACAAGTACACTATGTTATCTAAAGTAGTAAAAGCCTTTATATCATGCTTCCATGGTCCACAGGTTGAAAGTTCTTTCAGCATGATGGCTGAAACCATAGATATAAAATCAGGAAGAATGAACATTGAAACCTATTCAGCTATACAAACTGTGTAGTATAAACTTAAAGCACAGGGTAAGTCTGCAGTTAATTTCTTCAGTAAAGAAATTTTTTTCCAAGAAGCAGTTGATGCCAACCTCTGCCAAAATCTTAGGACATCAGAAACAAGTTATACCAAAGAAATAGAGAGGAAAAGAAAAGGAATTATCAGCAAAAAGAAAAAGTTAGCAATGGATGCTGTTCAGCTGCAGTCAACGTAAAATAAATATGGCCATGCAGTTTGCTGAGAAGAAAGCCAGGCTTGCTCAGAAGAGAAATTCGAATTGTTGTGCAAGCAAGTACAACAAAAAAGGGGCAAAATATCTTTGAAGCAATCTGTTTAAAAACCATAACTTCTAGTCATGTTTTTTTTAATTTGTACATATTCAAATACATATTCCAATTATCATTTAGTAAGAATCTGTGAATTTAACTTATTTCCACACACATTTCATTTTTTGAAAAATTTGGTACATTAGAGTGCTACTAAGCCAACAAGACTGACTTATCTCTTGTACTCTGATGTTTGACCAAAACTAATCTGTGGATATGCTTCTAATTGCTTGACTAAATGCACAAACTTTCCTAGACAAATACTTTTCACCTCAGGATTTAGCTAGTAAAGATTTACATGTATGTTTTAAATCTGATTTTTAAAAATATCTCATTTTATTTTGTTCTTGATTCCCTACTTTTCTATTGTGAATATAATAATGTGCTTCACTTTAATATTTACTTACATAATTTACAAGAAAATAATTCCATATGGCTTGTGCAATCTTAAATATTGTATATGCTGTATTTGAATTTGCTCACACCGCGCGTTCGCGTGTCCCAATTTTCCACCCAGTTAAAAGTTCAGCTTTTTTTGTCATCGGCCGGTCTCATGTATGAAGAAGGATCTAAACTTTTAAAAGTTAACTTTCAGAAAAGTGACTATTGGTTGCCTTTGGATAAAATTGATGTTGGTTGTAGTGCCAGCCATATTCTAGCACAGAACTAAAACATAAATCAGAAGAAAGTGTTACTAGGGATAAGAAGCTGTTTCATTGCTGTAGCAGAATATTTGTTAAAAAAAACTACCACTGAATAACTTTCTTCTACGAGACATCCAATCTATTCATCCTTTGGCCGCCCCGGTGGCGCAGTGGTCTAAGCGATGGCCTCTGATCATTCGTCCGAAAGGGGTCCGGGTTCGAATCCCAGTGAGGCATGGATGTTGTGTTTGTCTTACGGCACTGGCTCTCTCTCTTCCCTGGAACCAGTGACCCTAAATTAGGGACGGGCGACTGCTTATAGCCCACTGAGTTGCTCACGGTGGTCGTTAAACCTCCAATCAAAAAAAAATATTCATCCTTTGTTTCAGAAGAAGGAAAGCGCAAAAGATGCTGTGAAACGCCTGAGTCATATGTTTAAAGTCACCAAACTGACAGTGTGTGTGATAAGATAATACAGAGTGGTTACTGTACATGTATGAAGACATGGCAGCTAATCGTAAAAGTTACGAGGAAGATAATGATATTTGTAAGTATTGGGCAGCAGTGGCTAGCATTAAAGATTCTGCACGTTTACTAAAATACAGTTCATTATCGGCCCTGGTGAAGACATGTTTGGCATTGTCACATGGAAATGCACCTCCTGAAAGGGGCTTTTCCCAGAACAACAACATGGTCACAAAAGAGTGTCACTTTCAGAGTTATCTATAAGATCCTTACGTATCTGCAAAGAAGCGATTCGATTGCACAATAAGTCCATACTTTCGGCGATACCCATAACTAAAGGCCTCGTAAATAGTGTAAAGCAGGGTTACGCACAATATGCCTCCTACTTGAAACAGCAGAAAGAAGAGGAAAGGATGCAAAGAAATGGTAAAAGATTGGCTGAAGAACAAATTATGCAGACTTTGGAAGCAAAATAAGCGTGTGAGGCTTGATGAGCTGTCCAAACTTAAGACAAAAAAATTCCTTAATGAACGACCAGAAAACTGCTCATAAGCTCTTGGCTAAAGCTTAAAAAAATTGGATAGTGCAAGAAAAGAAAACAGCATGAGCAGCATAAAAGTTGCCCAAATGATGTTATCAACAGGAAATATAGAACTAGAAAAAACAACCAACAAATTAAAGAAATACATAAATCAATAATAGAACTTGAAGGCAAAATTTTCAAATGTTAAAGTTTTCTAAGTTGTAAGTATCAAAAATTTTTATTTTAGTGAAGCACTCATACTATGATTTTATAGAAATAAGGCTGATTGTTAGGACGAAGTTTCAATGAGAGCGGGAGCCGTTTCCCATGCTGAAAAAGAGAAAGCTGTCGTGAAAACAATTTCCTGCTAACAATCCGGCCATAATTTAGGTAGTTTTTTTGGTGAAAGAAGAACAATTTCTACATTATTACCAATATTTTATTTAATTTACCTCCCAGCTCCGATAAAATATGTCCTGAAATATTTTTTTCGCTCCTACCCCTGTAATGTTCCATTTACAACATCTTAGATAATGCTGTAAGTGCCGCCCCGGTGGCGCAGTGGTCTAAGGCGCTGGCCTCTGATCATTCGTCCGTAAGGGGTCCGGGTTCGAATCCCGGTGAGGCATGGATGTTGTGTTTGTCTTACGGCACTGGCTCTCTCCCTTCCCTGGAACCAGTGACCCTAAATTAGGGACGGGCGACTGCTTATAGCCCATTGAGTTGCTCACGGTGGTCGTTAAACCTCAAAAAAAAAAAAAAAAATGCTGTAAGTAGTACAGGACAGCGGTATGGCATAGTGCTGGGTAACTGTGAGGTGTCAAGTCACGTGTTTGGGGAAGGCAGCTGTCTAGTGACGTCATAGGTTGGGAATAGATGAACGTATTCTTTAGTAGTTGGGGAAGGCAGCTAGTCTAGTGACGTCATAGGGTGATTTT
The DNA here is from genome assembly GCA_039090855.1 of Macrothele yani. Lineage (NCBI taxonomy): Eukaryota > Metazoa > Arthropoda > Arachnida > Araneae > Macrothelidae > Macrothele > Macrothele yani. Next base: position 74,953,461 of record CM077017.1, on the reverse strand, counting down.
TTATAATTATTGGAGGTTTAACGACCACAGTGAGCAACTTAATAGGCTATAAGCAGTCGCCCGTCCCTAATTTAGGGTCACTGGTTCCAGGGAAGGGAGAGAGCCAGTGCCGTAAGACAAACACAACATCCATGCCTCACTGGGGGGCCGCCCCGGTGGCGCAGTGGTCTAAGGCAATGGCCTCTGATCATTCGTCCGAAAGGGGTCCGGGTTCGAATCCCAGTGAGGCATGGATGTTGTGTTTGTCTTACGGCACTGACTCTCTCCCTTTCCTGGAACCAGTGACCCTAAATTAGGGACGGGCGACTGCTTATAGCCCATTGAGTTGCTCACGGTGGTCGTTAAACCTCCAATCAAAAAAAAAAGGCGTCTAGTGACGTCATAGGTTGGGGAAGGCAGCAAGCCTGTGTGGCGTCATACAAATCACGTGTAGGGGAAGGCAACAAGTCTGAGTGACGTCATAGGTTAGTCTCAGATGATCTTACTTGCAGGGGAAGGCAGCGAGTCTGATGCAGTAAGAATGGTCACGTGATTTGTGACGTCACGAAGATACCCCACAAGTTTCGGAGCGAGGTTATCCTCGTGACGTCACAGCTAGGAAACCGGAAGGTCGTATATCCTTGGGTTCGAGATTAATCCAGTGACGTCATATGACGAGGATCTCAGAACCGTTCCTCAGTAAGTAGCAGCACGTGTTCAGAGGAATATTCCGGGAAAGAAACATTTCCTCTGGTGGCAACAGGGGATATCAAGTGTTACCAATATAGGTGTCCCGGGATCTTTTTTTTTTTTTTTTTTTTTTTGATTGGAGGTTTAACGACCACCGTGAGCAACTCAAATGGGCTATAAGCAGTCGCCCGTCCCTAATTTAGGGTCACTGGCTCCAGGGAAGGGAGAGAGCCAGTGCCGTAAGACAAACACAACATCCATGCCTCACCGGGATTCGAACCCGAACCCCTTCGGACGAATGATCAGAGGCCAACGCCTTAGACCACTGCGCTACCGGGGCGGCGTCCCGGGATTACGGCTCGTGGTAGCATACGTGTCAGGCGCAGCAGTGTGCGTGTTTGCTCGTAAGTGTGGACCTGGTTTTTCATATATGTTTTTGCTTTTCCAAGTGACGCAGTGGTCTAAGCGATGGCCTCTGATCATTCGTCCGAAAGGGGTCCGGGTTCGAATCCCGGTGAGGAATGGATGTTGTGTTTGACTTACGGCACTGGCTCTCTCCCTTCCCTAGAACCAGTGACCCTAAATTAGGGACGGGCGACTGCTTATAGCCCATTGAGTTGCTCACGGTGGTCGTTAAACCTCCAATCAAAAAAAAAACCCTTAATGATGAAACGCAAAAGTGAAGGAAGTCTACAGAACTGTAATAAAAAGGTAAATTCTTCAGAAGTGGCGTCATCAGAAGAAATTGATGTGGTGTGCTTAAATGCTCACAATGAATGGGAACAATCTATGTCTGAAATTTTAAACAGTGATGAATCATCCTCAACTTCCTCTACGGAGATCGATGTTATTTGCTCAAAAGCTGCCGATGTTTTGGAAGAACAGGAGGTAGGCATTTTATGTTTATGTTATTCATTTGTGCATGTAGAATTTGTATAAAATTTTAAGTGATCTGTTGAAGACCTTCTCTTGAAGCATTTTTTGTTACACGCCACGTGGCGTTTTAGGGTAGATAATTTCTTTGTTGTCCGTAGATGTCGTTTCTTCTAACATGAAAGATTCAATGTACGATATCTTTGGAATATTTCTAAACGAAATCTTAACATGCAGTTCGGTTCAGAATGTGTATCTGATGTTATGAAAAAATTTACATTGCATGCCCCGAGGTATTTTAGGGTAGAAAATTTCTTTGTTGTCCGTAGATGTCGCTTCTTTTAACATGAAAGATTCAATGTACGATATCTTTGGAATATTTCTGTACGAAATCTTAACATGCAGTTCGGTTTAGAATGTGTATCTGATGTTATGAGAAGTTTTACATTGCATGCCCCGAGGTATTTTAAGGTAGAAATTTTATGTTGCAGGCCACGTGGCATTTTAGGGTAGATAATTTCTTTGTTGTCCGTAGATGTCGTTTTTTCTGCCGGGGTATTTTGCTCACGATGTTTGAATGATTTTACATATTTGGAGTATGCGAAGGGTTTTGAAATCCCATAAGACTTGAAATAATATTTCTGATTTATTCTATTTTTTTGTGATGAATTTGAAACTTATAGTTTGTCATTCTGAAATTATGCGGTAGCGTGTGTCGATATATTTGTGTGTCTGAACAGCTTTAAATCGAGGGGAAACTACAAAGTAATATTTTAAACGCTTCCATCCGGGTATCTGTATAATAGAGTGAATTTTATCCAACCAGCGCTCACATTAAATCCTTCGAAACAATTACTTTTCATCTAAAACGGGGTGGGTTTGAGGAATATTTGTTCTTCAGAATGGCTAGAATCTATTAAAGTATGTCCAAATACGCTACCGGATATTTGATTTTTACTAGATAGCATTGTAGCACTTCGTTCTTTTTTTTTAGGAAGATGTTGACGAAGACTATATCTCCAGGTTTGAGGAAGACGACAAATCCGAGTGGTCCAAACATCGTCTTACTCAACATATTACAGACTTCAATTACGAATATAAATCTATGTGTGGAGGAGCTAAGCTTCCCCAGGAGGTCACAACTCGAAATCTACCAAGTTCAAATATGGCTGGATCTTCTTGGGGGTGGGGGGCAGTCTCAGTAGACCCTGTTCACAGCCTCGACAGGTCTAGGGAAGGTCAACCCCGGGTTGATGTAGATGTTCCGAACGTGGAGAGAAGAAATTCTTTAGGTTACCGAGTTGTGAGTCACTCGTCCAGGTTTAGTCGAAAGTACTCTAGCACTTTCCAGACGTACAAAATCAGGTTAGACATTGGGACGATCTAAGAACTCGAAGATTTCATCCCATTTGTTCGTGAAGCGCTTGCAAATGCCTTTTTCGATTTTACTAGGGAGTCTTACTTCTCTCACGTGAGAATGGTGATGCGCTCACGGATCTGAACAACCCAATCAATTTACCCCTCATTGCAATTGATGATTTGTCAATTGAGCGCTTTTTGGAAGCGTTAAAAAAGGTTGTACAGTCAAATACGGAGATTTTGGCTGATACAGAACTCGAGTTTGATCTAGTATTTGTTAGCATTGACAGACGAGGGGGCTGGACCGCGAACTCCGGGTCCCCAGAGGAGGCAGATTGCTGACCTTTCTCTTTTTAACAAAAAGAAGAAGTCCCTCATTTCCATCCCAAACAATGATAATCTGTGCTTAGCTAGAGCACTCGTGGTAGCCATAGGACAGGTGCAAAAAAAGAACGGGGAAATTTCGAATGAGAAATTCAAAGTAATTCAGGATTCACGCTCTAATCGCCAACGTGAATTGGCACTGTCTGTTCACGAATCTTGTGGTGTTCCTTCAGGAGTGTGTGGCCTTAACGAATTAGAGAAGTTTCAGCAAGGTTTTCAGCATCAAATTGTGGTGTATTCTGTTGGTGACGACTTCTCTATCATCTACAGAGTTCACCATAAATCCTCTAAAGTTTTCTTATTGTATGAGAAAGGTCACTTTAATGTCATCACAAACCCTGTGGGGTACTTCAAGGCAAATTCACAATGCGGGGATTGTTTGAAACTTATATACAATAGTAGGGGTCATGCATGCCCCAACATGTGTCGGTGTTGCCACACAAAAAGTTGTCCGCAGACCGGATCGTACGTGATTTGCCAAGTTCGTGCCCGATACTTTAAAGGACAGGATTGTTTCTATGCACACAAAGTAAACAATAAATGTGAAACAAACCATCGCTGCATGAAATGTTTGATGTATTTTAACCCTCTCAAGGGGGCCCATATCTGCCGTATACCCACAGAACTGTTTGTAGAACCACTGAAAAAACAGCAATCGGACTCTCAGTCCTACATATACTTTGATATTGAGACAATCCAGACTGATAATGGACTTTTGATTCCTGTTTTAGTCGTCGCTACATTCAAAATGTCTACCGACTGGAAAGCTGTTCAATTTCGTACCGTTGAAGGTTTCATAGATTGGTTGTTAGCAGATGAAACTTCCTCAAGAGGGCCGAGGTGGCAGCATAAGATTTTCAAGCCATCTTCGAAATGTGACTGTCTTAGCTCATAACTTAAAAGGTTTCGATGGTTTATCTATACTAACCACCCTATACCAAAAAAATCTCAAACCGGAGATTGTGTTTCAGGGAGCTAAGGTCATGGGTATCTTTCTGACAACACTGAAAATAAGATTTATTGACACTCTCTCGTTTATCCCATCCCCTCTTCGACACTTTCCCTACACATTTAACATAACGGATGTTAAAAAGGGATTTTCCCTCTACAGTTTTTGTAGCCTTGAGAACCTAAACTATAAAGGTAGCATCGCCGAGAGGAAATATTTTCCCATTGAGTCATTCTCAAACAAAGAACTACTAGAATTTGAGAAATGGTACAGTGAAAAAAGAGTATCGCCTCTGGGAAGAGATGGTTTAATATTTTAAAGATGATGTGCGCGTTCTGCGTATCGGTGCAGAATCTTTTCGTTGCGAATTCAAGGTGCTTACAGGGATAGATCCATTTGAAGATGATCTGACTATTGCTGGGGCATGCCTAAGGGTTTTCCGAACAAATTTCCTTCAGGAGAAGAAAATAGGGATTATCCCGGCTATCGGCTATTCATCAAGAGACATCGGTAGTCGTAAATGTGCTGCATGGCTAAAGTATGTGGAAGTAACTTCGGGGCAGATTATCCAAAGCGCGTGTTCTCCAAATGGTGAGTTTAAAATCGGTCGCTACAAGGTGGATGGAACTTGTCATGCTACCCGTGTGATATATGAATTTCACGGATGTTTTTTTCATGGTTGTAGTGTTTGCTACCCTGACGGTGATACTGGTCAGCCATTTTATCAGCTCCCCATGAGGAAGGTAAGAATGAAAAATATAGGTAAAGAGAATTTTGTGGTATCCACCATGCCCGATTACAGGCTTCGTGTCATGTGGGAACATGAATTTGAACAACTTTTAAAATCAGATCCACGGATCTCAAACATCCTTGACAACCTACCTGAAAGAATTGCTATAGAGATGAGGGAGTTCTTGTATGGTGGTTGAACCGAAGCTATTACGCTGTATTCTAACACGGAGGAAGAAAAGACAATACGGTATCTCGACTTCTGTAGTCTTTATCTGTATGTGTGCAAATACGGTCGCTTTCCTGTAGGCCATCCACAACGAATCACCGAAAATTTCTGTCATGAAATAAATGCATATTTGGCATCATAAAAGCAACAGCATTACCTCCCAAAAATGTTTTTGCCCGTGTTACCATTAAAATGTAATGCTAAATTGCTTTTCCCCTATGTTTCACATGTGTAAAAACTCAGAATCAGGAGGGATGTCATCACAACGATTCAGCCAGATGCTTCACTGCAGCATGGACATCTGATGAATTTTACAAAGCCCTTTCACTTGGCTACAAAATTGTGTATGTACATGATATTTGGCAGTATGACGCCTTCTCGCAATACACAAAAGACTCTGGAGAAAAGGGCACCTTCTCGGAATACATAGATACATTTATAGGTGTAAAACAAAAGTATTAAGGGTTCACAAAGGATATAGTTTCTGTAGAAGAGAAAGTGAAGTACTGTGAAGACTTCTTCAACGCCGAAGGTGTCCGTATCGACTCTGGGGAAGTCACGCCCAACTCGGTTTGCCGACTCACGGCAAAATTAGCTCTAAACTCATTATAGGGGAAACTAGCTCAGAATCCAGACAAAATACAAAACGTAATTATGAACAATCTTGTCCAATATTTGGAAATCCTAAACGACAAAACGAAAATAATCAACCATATCTTCGAAGTGAATGACGAACACCTGATGGTTACCTTCAAGAACGTGAAAAAATTCGTCCCTACGAATACCAAGGGAAACATTGTCATTGCTTCGTTTGTAATATCCACCGCTCGTTTGAAGTTGTACTCAATTTTGGAGCAATTACAAACAAGGGTGTTATACATGGACACAGGCTCTGTGGCATATAGTTCGACTCCTCAAGAAACCACGCATCCTGTCTGCGGTAATTCTCTCTGAGAACTAGTTGATGAGATTGCTAGTAAATACCCTGAGGGAGTTGCAATCGAAGAATTTGCATCAACAGGATCGAAAGTGTATAATATGAGACTCTCAAATGGTGAAATAATTCATCGCTGTAAAGGCATAACCTTAAATAACAACACCAAGAAAAGATTTACTGTAGGACTTCTAAAAAGTACGGTGATGAACGAAGATCGCACTCCCATAAAATTCCTACAACCTTTTCATGTGGTGCGAAACAAACATTTAGGCACCCTAAAAAACTTGCCATCAGAAAAGACTTTTAAAATGGTGTTCGGAAAGCGAGTGCTGAACGGTGAATCATTTACATCATACCCTTACGGGTTTTAAAAACAAACTCTAGCAACAGGTGCCTTAGTAAATAGAAGTCGTTACTACATTTATTTTTCTTCTCTGTGTTCAGAAGATGAATGATTTCGAGATACATTTGTATATTGTATTACTAGGTAACTCATTGTAACTTGAATAAAATACGAATTCCATGAATTTCGTTTTCTTTCTTACCTTAATGTATATCCAGAGAAACACGTTATTTAGAACATAAAACTATTTACGAAAGATTTTCAGGTGTATCTGTATATTGTATGCATATATGCATTTCTAGAGAAAAACGATGTTTAAAATTTAAAACCGATTTATGATAGAGATTTTTTTGGACTGAAAGCTGCTGGTACCTGGGTGGCGGTATTTTCACTGGCATTAAAATAGTTAATGCCCAGGTCAAAGTTAATATATATCGTCGATTTACGATTGTCGATGATAATTGGTATCTCTCAGATGGGGAAGTTTCTTTGACACAAGATGAGTGGATTTCCATCTATGGAGCATTTGATTCAATAGATGAATATCTGGAAGGTGATGATTCAAGCATTCGGAAGATGTGTTTTGGAAGAGAGATGGGTCTCACTGTAACACCTTGGATCCGTACTGTACAGTTGGACAAAGGAATAGCGGCAGAAAGTGAAGGATGTAGCAGTACACATATTAGACTTGCCTATGGACAGTGGGAAAAACTGCAAGATATCAAAGATGAAATTACAAAAGAAGTCATCTTTCACTATTTTAAGTCATTATCGCTCAGGCATATGTACTGTGAAATAAGTGGTGAGGTAATCAACAAAGACTGTATTAGCACAACTGACCATGTAGTTTTGACTCGACTGATTTACGATATTCTAAAAACAAGAATGTTAAAATATTTATTAGAGCAGTCGAAAGTGTTTGGGGAGGATATAGTTTATAACAACTACCATACGAATTCTGCAGTATTAGGTATTGAAATCTATGAAGTGATGAGAGAGTTTTGTGACAATTCCCGCAAAGCTGTATGTGCTACTTTCATAGACTCTACTGACCTAAATTCTGTTATTTCTACGATAATTCGCGAACTCCGTGAAATAGATAATTTCGAATAAATATTTTTTCAAAAAAAAAAAATGTTTGTGTTTTCTTGGAAGGAAGATTGAGACAAAAACATACTTTTTAAAATCACTGCATATTTAATATGAAATCCAACGCGTACATTTTTTTGGTTTTGACAGAGATTGACCAACTTGTAATTTTTCATTTTTTACAAAAAAAATGTTTATTTTTTACATATTTCGGCGGCAAATTGACTTCTTTAATTGCATGACTAAATTCAAGAGAAGCTGGAATGGGTCTTTGTAATTTTTTATTTCTCAATAAATTGTCCACGAGATCAACGATGTTGGAGTCAACGAGGACTTTATCTTTGTATACGAATTCTCCCTTGGAGTCCATGAAATAATGTTTGAATTATTTTTAAAAATGTCTAAACAGTATGTGCATATCTTCTTAAATTTTTTGGAACAGTTTGTATCACGAGACCTTCAATATCCCCATCTGTTGCTGGTAAATCGGCAGCTTCAACCTTTTCGTGAAGTTTCCTTACATCAGCTGGCATATTCCAGAATTCTCCAGATGAATTATCCTTCGTTGAAGAGTTTGCCGTGGGAGGATTTAAGAGTGGTACTTGAATTCTTTTATTAAGCACTTGATTATATAATTTAATTTTCACATCGACAGGTTCTTTACTCATCAAAATTTTCTTCATTTCTTTATCGAGGTCAGATAAAACTTCATCGGTAGGCACATGTCTCGAAACTCTCTCCTCTGGAACAAGCACCATTTTTCTTGCGTATTCCATATTATTACCTTAACAGAGTTGTCAAAACGCTCAGAGCTGCAGATATCAACACACCTGACAATCCCCCTTTCTGAACCAAAACTCTTCTTTTCTTGAACAAAGGAATTCTTTTATCAGCTAATTTCCTTAGTGTGTGTTTATGACCTCGCAATTTTCCCTTCTGATGAGGGGAAAGGGGGACATTGCCTTTTAAAGTGTTCAAAGCACATTCACAAATGGCTTTGATTCCACTATTTGATAGCTTTCTCAAAAAATTTTTCAAGTGTTTTTTAGAGCAAATTTTATATTTCTCAACAAACCGCAGTTGCTCCGATAATGCCATGTTGTAGAATAACAAACGTTTTAACACCCTTAAGCTTTAAACCACTCCGAATACGTGACTGCTTTATGGAGAGCACAATGTTTTCTATCAGTTCGCTGATGAACTTGACAAAGAACATTGGCAACGGGGAGGTATATGACATAAGGACAACACAGATCATCTAAGTCGAAAAAGGTGATATTAGTTAACTTTCCCAAGTACTTGCATTTACTTAGACGTTTGACGAAGAAAATGCTATCGGTTTTATAACAGAAGGAGCAAAAGAAGCTTAAAAAAACATCGTACCCTATATCGCCATTAATCCAAGGAATGTGATGTATATTTTTAGTAGTCTAAAGACAGTGCGTCTTGTCCCTTGGATGCATCCGGTAGAAAGGAAAAGTCGGTAAAGGATAAACATGAGATACTTCGCCCGTCTGTAAACAACGCGTAACTAGTTCTTTTACTACAAATTCTCCGTTCTGAAGGAGAAATCCTTCTACATCGACGATGACAGTCTTCATAACGAATGAGTTGCTAACGTCGTGGTTGGTAAATATATGGAGTTTCTTCCGGTAGTATGTTGGTGCGCAAGCGCATTTCTTCGGGTGTGATCGCATTGAGATCTATCATTAAGTAGCTAACGGAAATTTCGTAGCACCCAGGTGAACTTCTTGAAAAAATTTAAGTTTGTTCGGGTATATCTGCCTTCCTAAGTGAGTAATTTGATTCACATCTCTTCGGGACTTAAACAGAAACAAATAATCAGCATTCAGGGAAATTTCACGCATTTCTTTACCTTTATGAAAAATATTTTGAGTAATGAATATCACGGACACATTGAAATGATGACTTCCTCTAGTGAACAGGTGAGTTAATTTTTTATCGCTTCCGCATTCAGTCATGAGATCGTCAATAACAAACAGCGTTCTTCCTTTCACATAGTCGCGGAAATTAGGTGGGATGCCTTCCACAAATGTCACGTTTTCTATTTCGTCGTACAATGTTTGGGGAACCACATAGAACCACACCACAAGTTCGGGAGGGGAGAGAGATGACTACCTCTTTATGCTCAAGTAAGCGTTTTACAAACTGGGTCTTTCCACATCCCGTAGGACCCGCTATCAGAGCTGTGAAAGGATGTTGTAGTCCGGGCACTTCCATGTCAACTGAAGAGGAGTCATCGCAATTTAAATACGCATCACCGGAAATAGAGTTCAATCAAAGTTTTATTATTCACATTCTAAATTTTGTTACAATTCCAAATTTCTTTCGAGCAAAATCATAAACACGAACATCGTTTGTTTCGCTTTTATAATTAAAATTTTTTACAATATAATACAAGCTTTTTCCATGACATCTGGAATATAAGTAAACAATACAAAACTGGCCACATACGGCCGTAAATGAACTTTGGAGAGACATGTCATTAAAATTCACAGTTTCAAACTTGAAAACGAATCGTGTGATAGGTCCTTCAAAATGTTCTGTGGGGTGTCCGTAGGAATCAAAAAATTCCACCGTTGTTGGGTTTGGTATATACATGGCCAACCAGTGTTTCCCTGTATTTCCATACGGATCCGTATTCACAACAAGGTATGCTGGGAACTTAACAATTCTCTTGGGAAGTCGGTCACAAGCAAACACTCCGAGGAAGGAACGACGGGTCACGTGGTCTTGCTTAAGGGACTTGGTTATTTGCACACTGTTCATTTCTTCAGTTGGAGAAATCACAAAGAATACTTGTGGACTTGGAAATTTTGATAACGTTCTGGAACTCGCCGTAGATCAGCACCGAAATGGTTTTTGTCAAAGCTTTTCCAAATTTGATTTCGCCCCGGTGGCGCAGTGGTCTAAGCGATGGCCTCTGTTCATTCGTTCGAACGGGGTTCGGGTTCAAATCCCGTAAGGCATGGATGTTGTGTTTATCTTACGGCACTGGTTCTCTCCCTTCCTTGGAACCAGTGACCCTAAATTAGGGACGGGCGACTGCTTATAGCCCATTGAGTTGCTCACGGTGGTCGTTAACCCTCCAATCAAAAAAATTTGATTTCCACTCTTAAATTTCCTTGCTGGATCAGATTCATATGCCCTCCATCACACAGATCGGGACTGAGATCGAACGCATAAAGAGTGTATCCCTTGGAAAATTCTTCTCGGTTGATGAAAATTCCTCTATCTTGACCCAGTTTCTCGGTTCCTTGAAATAAACTGTGGTAGGAACGAATCGTGTTTCCCTTTTCAAAATTAGGTTCTAGAGGTTTATGAGGAACTGGCTGTCCGTCGACGTACACGGCGATAAAGTTGACATCGTAATGTTTGAATTCAAAGGGGTTTGATCTATATGTACCATTAAAAGCGTCGTTATCTGCACATCACATAACCAATCTTTTGGGCATTTGGCCGAGGAATACGTTGTCTTGCACGAAGGACATACTTCCTTGAGAAATAGAATACACTTTGCATAAAACACGATTAATGGGATATTTGGCAGGGAATTTTTCTAAAGCTTTTGCATGACCAATGGCAACTCCAGGGTTGACTTTGACTTTTCTCACAAAAATTGATGCATGCTCGATGAGAACTCTGTAATTGGGTGTTCCGAAGGAGGAAAAGAGGCAGAAATCAGGCTTGCTTCGAATCAGTTTGACTTTTACATCCACTAAATTCAGTAACAGTCTATTTTGAAAAAATAAATCACAATGAAATGTTCCAATCATGTCCATCGTCTCGCTGTCCTTTACGAGTTCGTAGCGTTGGTGCAATCCCTTGTTCGTTGTAGCATTCGTGGGGTTAATTTCATGCAGATGTTCGGCTGTGTCCTTGTAGATACCTTCACATGCTAAATAGATTTTCTTTGCTTCTTCTCCATAATTCAGTAGAGCTTCAATATAAGCTTTGTAGGGATATGTGTTGCTTGATGACGAAATAACCCTTTCGTTTAAACTGATGTCGACTTGTGAAAACAGAGAATGAAGAAAACAGTTAATGGGCCCCACGGGCTTTTTGTCGGGCAGGGTTGAGTTGTCAGATTTTACAATTTTGACTTTCACGTATAGCTGAGTCGAAGATAAGTCCATGTATTCTTCTCCACCCCCCCCGAAATATTAAATTCCAGAGGTCCGCCATCTCGAATGTTGGCTAAGAGGTGGTATTCATTCCATTGTACTTTTTCTATGCTTGTCTGTGTGGGAGGTAAAGCAAATAAATCCAGTCCCGACTTGAGACAAACGGGGGAATGAGTATGAATCAGAGACATGGTTTTACGGATCAAAAATATCGTGTGCTGTCCTGTTCGATTTCCTTGAACGAATGATGCCTGTCTTCGTTTTTCTCTTCCTTTTAACGCTACCTCCGAACATCTTCTTCACTTTGTTGGCTGCTTTGTCGGTGAGTATTTGTCCTGTTTCTTTAGCTCGTTCTTTGGCCGCCATTTTCAGATCTTTTCCTTGAATAACATCCGTGGCGAGATCCATACCCGTTCGTAAAACTTGTTTTCCGAGCGTTTTAGCACCTTGTTTGAATAACGGTACTGCTGCTCTAAATAACGAAAGAAAGAGTCCCCCGAGTCCATAACCTTTTTGCAGTGGCACTCCTTGATAGTAACCTAATCCTTTTCCAGTTTGATTGACGCAATAATCCTCGAAGGATTTCGTACAGCATCGGTATGGTTCGTACATGGTTAGAGATGTTTGAGACGAAAATGAAGTTTCACGATTGCTGTCCCCCGTTCAAGTGGCACTAATTGGCCTATGTGATTCCTTATAACAATTTCGATGGTTTGAAAAATTTTTCTTGCAAGAGGTAAATAATGAGGTCGATCGAACAAGGCGCTCACCAACTCTCCATCCTCACCACTCACTTTAACGATGCGAAGTACAGGAGCAACTATGTCTCTCACCGGTTGCGGTTCCACAATATCATTGTACACATACAACAGAGAAAACCGACCGTTTAGATCTGCAATAAATTCGCCATTTACAGAGAGAGCTCCACTCACAGCCGAAAGTTGCATGGGTTGGTATCCTAAGATTTCTGCAGTCCCTGGGGGCAAAACCAAGCGAGTACCTTTAAGAAGAGTTGTCTTGACCTTTTGAGTCGCTTTATTATAATTCAAAAAGATTTTATTGGCAAAGTGATTGCTCATGGATTTAACAATGCCCGCTATAGACTCGTAATGGCCTGGGGAGATTCTTCCCGTCTTAAACTGACCCGTTCCTAAATCGTATTCGAAATGATTGGATTTCTTCGTGATATTATACCACGAATGGGGGTAGATGAGTTCAACGAGTCCCACTTCCCAGTCTCCTTTCAGTTCGATTGGGGTAGGAAGACGCGTTATGAAATGAGATATTTTATTGTCCAAAATGTACCCGAGAGAGCTGCCGCTCGATAACGTCAGATAGAAACTCATCCTACGTACTGCACGTTTGAGATAAGTCTCGAACTTTTATATGCTCACTAAATCGTTCGATGATATCCAAGAATTAAACTTATCGGGGTAGCTTTTAAAATTAATAAAGTATTCCATTTTTCCTCTTCTTTTGCGTTTCTTTAGAACACGTTCCACAGGAAAGGTCTCAGAGAGTGTTACTTTTTGTAGTTACTCAGTTTAGAAGGTGCCTTCAACTTCTTCACATAGTAAATCTTTAACTTTGTAGACTGGTGGCGATCTGGGAATGCATCTCGAAACTACAAAAATTTCCTCTGACCAGTTAGTTTCATAACCTTTTTCGAAATACAGTTTGCTTTTTGATAGCCGAACGTTTTCCCCTATTCCGAATTTATAGACGGCGAGAGTTTGAATCACATCATCGTATAGATTTTTCCACACTTCCGTTTCGTTGCTTAGATTGACATTAGCGGGCTCTGTCTTAATACTCCTGTGATATGATGAATTGTAACTTCGCACCAGCTTTTGCAATATATTGATGTATTTGTAGGTGTTTCGACTCGTACAATATTTCCACATTTTGGTTTTCAAACTGCGGTTAAATCTTTCTACAATGCTTGCTTTTGTTTCATTTTTGGTTGTAAAGAAATGAACACCTTGTAGTTTCAAAAACCTCTGAAATTCCCGATTTTTAAATTCCGATCCTTGATCCGTTTGTAAGTTTAAGAGTTTGCGTTCTTTGAATATTTTCTTAAACACTTTAACCATGACTGACCCCGTCTTTTGGTTTATAGGCTGAACCCAAGTATACTTTGAAAATATATCGATACATGTTAATAAATATCTGTAACCGAGATTATATTCTCTTAAATTCGACAAATCCACTATCGGCCTGCCATTGTTCGTCAATCCCCCGCACAATGACTCGATTTCTTGGAAAATGACGTTTCGCTGGTTTATGCAGAGTGTATGCGTTTTCCCCCATCAGCCAATGTTCGATGTCTTTTTTCTTTATTTTCCCGTTTACAGCACGGAATAAAGCATTTACACCACCGAAACTTTCAGGATGTTCGGGATCCAGATACGCTTGATTCAGGAGATGATTCACCATTGCAGCAATTAATTTGGATAGTTTCTACGGAAACACCAACATTCATGTTATACGTAAGACAGAAATAACATACAAGAAGTACTTACATGAGTAGTATATAGGGGGTACTATGGCACACCCCCAAATCACATAAAAACTTCAAAATCAGGCATTTTTTGATTTTTCAGACCTCAATAATCACGAACATTTTAAGGCTTTTTATGATCAAAAACACCATATTTTCATTAAAAATCATTGATTTTTGAGTATAAAACAGTTAAAAACATCAAATTTTTAAAAAACGAAATTTCATCCCTGTTTTTCATAAAAACAGAGCATCATAAAAACACACATTTTAAGTCATTTTTTATTATATTTGACGGCTTTTTTGAACAATTGCAATCATTTTGAACTTTGAATAGCTTTGATTTTAAAAGAGCTAAAATGAAAGTTTTAATATTGAAAATCAATAGAAAAGTTGTAAAACAAACTACTTTGAATTGGTACTTTGCAAAGTCCTTTTTAAAAATGCATTAAAAAAGGGGTACCCAAAATGGATACCCCTTATAGAAAGATTAAAAATTGTTGAAGATTAAAAATATAGGAAGATTAAAAATATTACAAAGATTTAAACGAATTCAATAATATAAGGTTTTGTTATGTAACACTTCATTTCTATGTTTCTCTTTAAAGATATGTCCTATTTTATTTTCTGTTTCAGTAATTCTTCTTTTGAACCTCTCTTGATCAACTGCATATGTTTCCCATATACCTTTTCGATTTTCATTTCCTACATATATGACAACAGCATTAGGATCGAAGTGAACTTTCATTTTAATAGAATTCGTTTTTTTAAGCTTTTACTAATTCATAATCATAATATAGATCATCAATTTTACCTCTGAATCTGAATATATAATTACCTTTATTAATTTTTTTAATTGCACTGTCAGATAGTTTTCCGTAACATTTTCTAAGATAATATTCTTTTTCTTCATCATTGACTTCTATTTTTGCAATAGTTGTATCTCCGAATTTCGTTTGGATTTTTTTCAGTGACATCAATTTATAATCTCCAGGATTCAAATCTTTTAATTTCTGTGTTTCTGTAAATAATCTGATGCTATTGAAGTCATCCATTTATAAGATTTTATTTTTTAAAGGCTTTTGAATACATGTGATGAGAACTGTAAATTACAATTACTTACAAACTCATTTAAAATTTCTAATCCTTTGTTTTTAATTTCCTCGTTTCTTTTCTTTTTTATCAATTATTCTTTTTATCTTTTTAAAATATTTATAAACTATAGTTAGAATATCTGAAAACTTGTAATTATCTCTATACATATGAATCAAGTCATCACAAAAATAAGCGATTTGAGATATTTCGTTACTCTATTTTTTATCTGAAGAACAGTATAGAGCTCTAAGGTCACCCATTAAATCCATTTATAAGTTTTCATTTTTTGAAATATAATTCTTATAATGCATACATCTATACATAGAGCATCCGGGACCTAAAACTCTTGGACATTTAGGTATATCTAAATCAACAGATGGAATATCTTCAAGCATCTCTTTTTCCATTACTCCTCCTTTATATGCAAATGTACCACCATAAATATGGTACAGGTTTTTAATATAGTTCTTTACCTCACAATTATTAATCCATAGTTCTTTGCTATTTGGATATCTTTTAAATCTCAGTCCATGCTCATCTAAAACACACTTACGTACGATATTCAATTCTTGTTCATCTAATTTGCAGTCAGGTGTGAACACTGATATTGTTTCACCAATATTCAGTTTTGGGTGTACCCAACTTATCTCTCTTGCTATCTTACGATTTGGGAGGACAAATCCTTGAATATTTATAATCACAATTATATCATTCATTGTTTATATTTAATCACTTTTTTAAAATACACATCCAAAAGGTACAGTATTCAAATCATCTAGAATTCTTCTTTTATCAAATCCAAACATGTATTTCTTGTTCAGTGTATCTACAGCTATATTTCTATCTTTTTGTATCTTAAACTGATTATTTGATATTTCTAAGTAATCTGTTTCACCTGTTATTACTTTCATTCTATCACTGAAATTCAAAGTATTTTCATTCTCATAGCTCATTTTAAATCCTTTAACTTTACCTTTTACAGTTCCATCATTTAGTATGTATCCATAGTCTTTTGGGGCACCAGCTATCCAGGATTTCATATATTTATCCTCTCCCAATTCATCTGTCCATTCTCCTAACATGCATCCTATTTTGATTTTATTAGTTCCATCATCTATATACACAACACTATCTGTGTCTTTATAAATCACTTTTTCACGTAATTTATCAAGCATTTTATATAATCTAATTCTAGCAGAACTAGTGGTGAAAGCTGCTATATAAACGTTAGTATTAAAGTTATTTTTAACATATTCATCTTTCATTTTATAAGTCATTTCTACACAGTCATCATTCATAAATATCATATTTAATTCTTTGAGATTATCATCTAATATAATTTTCATCTAAATCCATTACGTATTTAGTCTGTTTCATATTTTTTCTCTGTCCAAACTTACCCCATAATGAGTTCAAACATATCTTACTTATAAATCTCATTCCTGGGTTTTTTTCCATTTTTCTAATTTTATATCTAATTTCTTGTAAACTGTCTTCTTATATTCTTTTTCACTTTTAAAGTTTTCAGACCATTTATCATCTGTTTCTAATTTGATTTTCAAAAACATTTTAACGTAATCTCTAAATAGTTCATCAGTTTTATTTTCAAAATTCCAAACCTCATATATTCGTAAAATTTTATATCTTTTTTTAATTGCTAAATTCATTTCATCAGTAGTCCATGTACTAGTGAAACATCTTTCATCTATTTTATGATTACACTCTTTATTTCTAATTTCAAAGCATTCTTTACATTTCTTTTTATCTACGACAGTTTTAAAGTGATTACATTTGATAGTTTTAGAACATGATTTACAAAGAGCAAACATCAATTTTTCATCTTTAATTGGCATCGCTGGATGATATAAATTTCTAGGTGGTAAGACCTTACATTTGATGAAACCATACCATTCTTTATCAAATTTTTTTAGGATTAAATATCTTAACAGGATGACCAATTGGATAATTATCAAAGTAATTTACAGTTGGATATAGTGAACATACATCAATATATCTACCTTTTTCATTATTTTTAAATTCATATTTCAATTTAGTAGGCTCACACCTACCCCCATAAAATGCATCTCTAGGATTTAAAGGTTCCACTAAATCTCTATTCCATTCATTTTTTATATATTTTTTAATTTCTTTATTATTATTAAAATCACATTCCCATATAACAATTAATTCATATCCAGCTTTTAAAATCTTCTTTTGAATCCTCTTAGTTCTTTTATATAAGTCTTTCATACATATCTGATTCTGTTCATTTATAGTTGATTCTCTATAACACCTATTACATCCATGCCAGTGACATCCATGAAATTGAAACACTGTGTTTTTGTTATCACTGCTTCCGTTTTTAATGTCCCGTATTGCAAACATTTAAATCTGGAAAACCTAGTTTTAAAATTTGTGCTTTCTCTTTATTTATTTATTTATTTGATAGAGGTCTGCAGTTGCGGCTGGCAACTACGTGCTAATGCTGTTGAACGCTAAAAAAAAAAAAAAAAAAAATTAGTAGCGATTGGTATTAAAACAATAAGAATGGCAATTCAAATTGTTTTTGGCGGAAAGTGCATCAATGATTTGCTGTCAACACAAAGTCTTATTTTTAACCGGGCAAAGAAAGTTCTTGTTCGCCGATCGGTCTTAAAAACATTGTATTAAGAACTGAAGTCGCGGCGCCCGGCCTTTCGTGCTAATTGTTGGTAAGCACGCCTATACAGTGTAGTTGCTGCTTACGTCACCCCCCTTCCCCCCACCTGTCCTTGGGTGTTCTCAAGTAGTCCATAAAGGCTTGCAGCGTACTGAACTTCTCTGAGCACGCTCCAATCTCTTTCTCCTTAATTAATACAGACATTTGACGTGGCCCAGGAACATCAAACAAAGGTATTCGTTCTTTCCAATTTTATAAGTCAGTCACGGAAAAATTCTCATTGGCCGCGAAAAGTTCGCAAAAGGTGTAGTGGAAGCATATCCGGCGCGTAACTGGAAGACCTGGGTTCGTTTCCGGTGGCGGCCAATTGATAATTTTTCCGTGACCCACTTATAAGCGTGGAAAGATCGAATACCTTTGTTTGATGCTCCTTCTGCTATTGGAACTGGGGACAGGGCAAAGTTTCACCCACAATTTTACAGGATGCGGTAGTTGACCAAAACAGAATAAAAGCTTGTCTTTTTGTTACCGTGCTGTCAAGAAATTTGCGCGATCAATCAGTTAAATTATTTTCGTGCACTTAAATGTTTTGCTCTTTCTAGAGTAAAATTTTCGTAATATTTTAATTTCCTGAATGCGTATTTTTGAAGAGGGCGTAAAAATGAAGCTTGATCCACGTGCAATTATTTATACTTTTTTGAGTTTCATAAACTATTTATGGTGTGATTTCGTACAGTAATTTAGTTAATTCATGTATAATTAATTCATATTTAATTTCTTAGGAAGTGCACTGAAATCACAAATAATTAATAGGATTACAAGGTTGATTGTACATTGAACAAAGACACTGCAAAAATATTTGCCATTAAAAATACGGAAATGAATAAAAACATATTTTCAATAAACTTGAGTAAATAAATAATTTTGTTTTAGGTGATACACAGCTGAATATGTTTTCTCGGCAACTGAAGTCGTCGCAGATCAATACAGTAAAACTATATATTCTGCAAAATATTAGGCTTAATATTTTATTTGATATATGGTTATGAATTTAACCACTAACATTAAAAAACCGTTAATGTAATTACTGATGCTAAAAAGATGAAGGAAATTACAAACAATTCATATAAATTTGTACATAATTACGGAAAACATCTGGAGTTGCTTTTTTTTTTCTACGGCGGATGATGAGACTAAGCCCGTTGAATATCAATTCCAAAGTCTTTGCTGGAAGAGGAGGGGGGGGAGGTAAGTCGTAGCACGCACATTGTCAGCGGCACGAGTCGCCATCGGAGGTCTGCTTATGAAAGGCACAAAGCCAGTGATGCGTGTATAGCACCGTGTAGTAAACGGTGCAGAGGCGAAACTACGGCGAGGCTGCATGCAGTCTGATTAAAATTGAAACTAATTTTTACACAACTTTTTGGTACACTTAAAATTAGAATTTCTTCCTTAAAATGTTCAGAGGATTCTAGCGGTTCACATTCAGGAATGAAGGAGTGGTTATATGGTCCGTCGAACTAAAAGAGAACTACGGCCGTCAGCGACATGTGACTTACTGCGGAGGTAAAGCACACGTCAAGACAAATCTGCAGCGATACATTCCGTCGGTGTAGTTTAGTTGGTTCGAACGGCACACTCCGGAGACCACCGGCAGATGTGTGAATTTCACTTTGGCACTCGAACGTAAAAATGGATCTACTGGCCGCTGGGCTCTTCGAAAAGTGTGTGATGTTCTTTACACACATCGTCAGGAATTAATGAAAAATTCTTCGCTTCAAAAAATTTAGAGGGAGATGATGTGACCCATTCCGGAGTGAGGAGACGCAATTTTCATCTGGTAACCATCAAATTTGTGAATTTCACAAACAATGGAGCCTCTGTTTTTTTTTAGTCGGATGGACTATACATACGAGGCAAAAAAAGAATGTTGTTCACATTGTTGAAGATTCTCTGAGGGTTATTTGATCATTTCTGTGGCTGTGAGCCACTACTACGAACTGAATTCGGTCCATTTGATGTGGTATAGTAGGTCCAAACTCCCAAGCAATTGCGAAAAACTACACAAACAGTCACAGTTAAATTGTATCTACCGCATAGAGATAACTTTGGGGTATGACGTTAATTTTGTTTTGTCGAGAAGAGTATTATACTGCCCGACATTATTACTAATGTACATGCTTAGTAATTTCATAGTTATATATATATATATATATATATATATATATATATATATCACCAACCCGCTTGGCCAGCGTGGTGAGTTATGGCCAAACCCCTCCAAAATGATTCCACAACTTAAATCTTGGCCCTCAGTCTCCGGCAGCTGGAATGTACCTGGCCAAGGCAGCAGCCAGTGCGACATGAAGGCAGAGGGTGCTAAGAATCCCCGGAGGACCGGACTAGGCTGCCATCTGATGCTGACCTTGGCAACGTACAATGGACGCTCCCTATCTTCTGATTCAAGGCTTCTTGAATTGGAAGAGGAACTACAAAGGATCAAGTGGGACATCGTGGGGCTAAGTGAGGTAAGGAGAAAAGGAGAAGATCTCATCGAACTGAAAAGTGGACATCTCTTCTACTATCGTGGGACAGATACTGGCAGAACTAGTGGTGTTGGATTTATAATAAACAAGAAACTGAAGGATAAAGTTGTAGAAGTTGAAAGTTCCTCTGACAGAGCTGCACGACTTGTTATCCAACTCTCGAAAAGATACCAGGCTCAGATTATTCAAACTTATGCACCCACCACAAGTCATCCTGAAGAAGAAATTGAAGAATTTTATGAGGAAATTCGTGATCTAAATAATAAAGGTAAGCAGCACTTGAAGATAATTATGGGAGATTTCAATGCAAAAATAGGGCAACGGCAACAGAATGAAACTTCAGTAGGTAAATTCGGTCACGGCAACAGAAACCAGCGTGGAAATACTCTCGTTGAGTTTGCAGAGGCAGAAGGGTTTTTCATCTTGAACTCCTTCTTCAAGAAAAAGCCACACAGGAAATGGACTTGGAGACATCCAAATGGGACGACAAGTGAAATTGATTTTATTATGTGTAACAAAAAATTCGTCATAGAAGACTGCAGTGTGCTAAACAAGTTCAACACAGGTAGTGACCATAGATTGGTGAGATGTAAGATGCACCTCAACACTAAACTTGAACGTGGCAAGCTCATAAGACAAACAAAATGTATCGACATAACCAACCTTAAAAAACACCATAATACCTTCAAGTTGGAACTGAAGAACAGGTTCTCTGCTTTAGAAGGCCTAACATCAGAAGAAGTGGACATCTCTGAAGTTAACAGAAAAGTAACCAAAGCTCTTATGGAAACAGCAACAAAATTAGCTGGGTCTAAGAACAAGTTGCATGTAAACAAATTATCAGGAAAAACGAAAATGTTGATGCAAAAAAGAAGAGAGATGAGGACAACTAAAGAAGATGTGACTTCCAAAGTGGAATATATAGAGCTATGCAAGACAGTAAGAAAAAGTATCACTGAAGACGTAAGAAAATTCAACTGTGAACTAGTGAGGAAAGCAATTGAAAACAACCAAAGCCTAAAGATAGCAAAGGGACATCTCAGTAAGGGAAGAAAACAGATTATGGCACTGAGAAAAGAAGATGGTTCTGTAACAAGAAATAGAGGCGAAATTTTGACAAGAGTGAAAGATTTCTACTCCAAATTATATGAAAGGGATGATACATGCACTCCAGACATCATGAAAGATACCAGTACTCAGAGTTCCTCCAGTCCTTCCAGCAGAAGTTGCACATGCAATCAAGAACATGAAGCGGGGAAAAGCTCCAGGAGAAGATGGAATTACTGTAGACATCATACAAGAAGCAAGTGGAGAAATCGAAACAGTACTCGCCCAAATTTTCACTCGATGCCTTAATGAAGGAAAGATTCCTGAGGATTGGAACACCGCTACAATGATCCTGCTACATAAGAAAGGTGACATTGAGGATCTAGGAAACTACAGACCTATCAGCCTCCTATCAGTAGTTTATAAAATCTTCACTAAAGTTCTTTCACACCGTTTGAAGGTAACACTGGACATGGCTCAACCGAGAGAACAAGCTGGATTCAGGAGTGGCTACAGCACAATAGATCATATCCACGTGCTGAGAGAACTAATTGAAAGAGCGAGGGAATATGAACTTCCATTGTGCATGGCTTTTATCGATTATGAAAAAGCCTTTGATTCGGTGAAACCATCAGCAGTTACAATGGCTCTGAAAACCTGCGGTATTGAAGATGCATACATTAATATTATTAATAACATCTATGAAAATGCAAGTGCAAAGATTAGGCTGTTTGAAAATACAACACACGTAAAAATTGGAAAGGGAGTGAGACAAGGTGACACCATATCTCCGAAGCTCTTTAATGCCACATTGGAGGGTGTTTTTCAGTCGCTGAGCTGGGAAAACAAGGGGATAAAGATTAATGGAGATTATCTAACCCACCTTCGTTTTGCTGATGATGTAGTCATTTTTGCAACTACCCCATCAGAGCTGCAGAGTATGATCCAGGAACTTGCTGACAAGAGTAAAGAAGTGGGATTAAAAATGAACTTTCAGAAGACAAAAGTGATGTTCAATGCTTTTACAAGAAATGAAGATTTATCGATTGATGGAGAAAAGCTGGAGATAACAGACACGTACGTTTATCTTGGACAGCAGATATCAAGTGAGGGTCACATTGATGAAGAAATTAATCGGCGTACAAAACTTGCCTGGAGAGCTTTTGGAAGAAACAGCATAATTTTCAAGAGCAATATGCCATTATGTCTTAAAAGAAAAGTGTTTGATCAATGCATCCTTCCAGTGCTTACGTATGGTGCAGAGACGTGGACCTTAACTAAAAGAGACATACAAAGGCTGCAGACAACTCAAAGAAGCATGGAGAGGTGCATACTTGGTGTAACCAGGAGAGATAAGAAGAGGAACTCGTGGATCCGAAAAATGACAAGAGTGGAAGACATCATGATCAGAGTTAAATCCCTGAAATGGCAATGGGCTGGACATACTGCCAGAAGGACAGATCATCGATGGACAGCCGAAATTTTAGATTGGATTCCAAGGGACAGGAAAAGACCCAGAAGAAGACCACATGGGAGATGGGTGGATGAAATTCGAAAGTATGCAGGGGTGACATGGAGGAGACTGGCACAAGACAGACCGTTGTGGAGGAAACTTGGGGAGACCTTCGTCCAGCAGTGGATTGATAATGGTTGACAATGATGATGATGATGATGATATATATATATATATGTACACAGGGATGTAAGGTCAGGTGATGCGTGACATCACAGCCTCTCCTTGACAAATGTCAACCCCGCCTTCTCGTGGTGCATCCTGTTCCCACTAAAGGGGCTCTGACGACCGCCAATAGCGGTATAACTATACCATCGGGATTAGAGGAAATTCTATCCCACACTCACCAACCCGCTTGGCCAGCGTGGTGAGTTATGGCCAAACCCCTCCAAAATGATTCCACAACTTAAATCTTGGCCCTCAGTCTCCTGCAGCTGGAATGTACCTGGCCAAGGCAGCGGCCAGTGCGACATGAAGGCAGAGGGTGCTAAGAATCCCCGGAGGACCGGACTAGGCTGCCATCTGATGCTGACCTTGGCTACGTACAATGGACGCTCCCTATCTTCTGATTCAAGGCTTCTTGAATTGGAAGAGGAACTACAAAGGATCAAGTGGGACATCGTGGGGCTAAGTGAGGTAAGGAGAAAAGGAGAAGATCTCATCGAACTGAAAAGTGGACATCTCTTCTACTATCGTGGGACAGATACTGGCAGAACTAGTGGTGTTGGATTTATAATAAACAAGAAACTGAAGGATAAAGTTGTAGAAGTTGAAAGTTCCTCTGACAGAGCTGCACGACTTGTTATCCAACTCTCGAAAAGATACCAGGCTCAGATTATTCAAACTTATGCACCCACCACAAGTCATCCTGAAGAAGAAATTGAAGAATTTTATGAGGAAATTTGTCATCTAAATAATAAAGGTAAGCAGCACTTGAAAATATTTATGGGAGATTTCAATGCAAAAATAGGGCAACGGCAACAGATGAAACTTCAGTAGTTAAATTCGGTCACGGCAACAGAAACCAGCGTGGAAATACTCTCGTTGAGTTTGCAGAGGCAGAAGGGTTTTTCATCTTGAACTCCTTCTTCAAGAAAAAGCCACACAGGAAATGGACATGGAGACATCCAAATTGGACGACAAGTGAAATTGATTTTATTATGTGTAACAAAAAATTCGTCATAGAAGACTGCAGTGTGCTAAACAAGTTCAACACAGGTAGTGACCATAGACTGGTGAGATGTGAGATGCACTTCAACACTAAACTTGAACGTGGCAAGCTCATAAGACAAACAAAATCTATTGACATAACCAACCTTAAAAAACACCATAATACCTTCAAGTTGGAACTGAAGAACAGGTTCTCTGCTTTAGAAGGCCTAACATCAGAAGAAGTGGACATCTCTGAAGTTAACAGAAAAGTAACCAAAGCTCTTATGGAAACAGCAACAAAATTAGCTGGGACTAAGAACAAGTTGCATGTAAATAAATTATCAGGAAAAACGAAAATGTTGATGCAAAAAAGAAGAGAGATGAGGACAACTAAAGAAGATGTGACTTCCAAAGTGGAATATATAGAGCTATGCAAGACAGTAAGAAAAAGTATCACCGAAGACATAAGGAAATTCAACTGTGAACTAGTGAGGAAAGCAATTGAAAACAACCAAAGCCTAAAGATAGCAAAGGGACATCTCAGTAAGGGAAGAAAACATATTATGGCACTGAGAAAAGAAGATGGTTCTGTAACAAGAAATAGAGGCGAAATTTTGACAAGAGTGAAAGATTTCTACTCCAAATTATATGAAAGGGATGATACATGCACTCCAGACATCATGAAAGATACCAGTACCAGAGTTCCTCCAGTCCTTCCAGCAGAAGTTGCACATGCAATCAAGAACATGAAGCGGGGAAAAGCTCCAGGAGAAGATGGAATTACTGTAGACATCATACAAGAAGCAAGTGGAGAAATCGAAACAGTACTCGCCCAAATTTTCACTCGATGCCTTAATGAAGGAAAGATTCCTGAGGATTGGAACACCGCTACAATGATCCTGCTACATAAGAAAGGTGACATTGAGGATCTCGGAAACCACAGACCTATCAGCCTCTTATCAGTAGTTTATAAAATCTTGACTAAAGTTCTTTCACACCGCTTGAAGGTAACACTCGACATGGCTCAACAGAGAGAACAAGCTGGATTCAGGAGTGGCTACAGCACAATAGATCATATCCACGTACTGAGAGAACTAATTGAAAGAGCGAGGGAATATGAACTTCCATTGTGCATGGCTTTTATCGATTATGAAAAAGCCTTTGATTCGGTGAAACCATCAGCAGTTACAATGGCTCTGAAAACCTGCGGTGTTGAAGATGCATACATTAATATTATTAATAACATCTATGAAAATGCAAGTGCAAAGATTAGGCTGTTTGAAAATACAACACACGTAAAAATTGGAAAGGGAGTGAGACAAGGTGACACCATATCTCCGAAGCTCTTTAATGCCACATTGGAGGGTGTTTTTCAGTCGCTGAGCTGGGAAAACAAGGGGATAAAGATTAATGGAGATTATCTAACCCACCTTCGCTTTGCTGATGACGTAGTCATTTTTGCAACTACCCCATCAGAGCTGCAGAGTATGATCCAGGAACTTGCTGACAAGAGTAAAGAAGTGGGATTAAAAATGAACTTTCAGAAGACAAAAGTGATGTTCAATGCTTTTACAAGAAATGAAGATTTATCGATTGATGGAGAAAAGCTGGAGATAACAGACACGTACGTTTATCTTGGACAGCAGATATCAAGTGAGGGTCACATTGATGAAGAAATTAATCGGCGTACAAAACTTGCCTGGAGAACTTTTGGAAGAAACAGCATAATTTTCAAGAGCAATATGCCATTATGTCTTAAAAGAAAAGTGTTTGATCAATGCATCCTTCCAGTGCTTACGTATGGTGCAGAGACGTGGACCTTAACTAAAAGAGACATACAAAGGCTGCAGACAACTCAAAAAGCATGGAGAGGTGCATACTTGGTGTAACCAGGAGAGATAAGAAGAGGAACTCGTGGATCCGAAAAATGACAAGAGTGGAAGACTTCATGATCAGAGTTAAATCCCTGAAATGGCAATGGGCTGGACATACTGCCAGAAGGACAGATCATCGATGGACAGCCGAAATTTTAGATTGGATTCCAAGGGACAGGAAAAGACCCAGAAGAAGACCACATGGGAGATGGGTGGATGAAATTCGAAAGTATGCAGGGGTGACATGGAGGAGACTGGCACAAGATAGACCGTTGTGGAGGAAACTTGGGGAGACCTTCGTCCAGCAGTGGATTGATAATGGTTGACAATGATGATGATGATGATGATGATGATATGTACACAACTATTAAATTTGTAATGCCTTGAAAGTCAGATGGGGGGCGCAGTATTTTGCGGTTTCCCCGGGCGCAGAAATACCTAGTTACGTCTCTAACACGGTGCGTGTACAATTTCTGAAATTGAAGTATGGCTCAAAATGAATTTGTTTGTTCTTGAATTAGAGATTTGATTATTGTAATGTTCACGAATTGTTTGTGTTTATAAAGTTCTTAAACACAACACAAATCTTAATGTTCGAACCAGACACGATAGAAGGAAATGGCTTTGTTTATGGGACACAACTCATGAGCCATACAATTAAGTAAAAGAAAAATAATTAAGTAAATTAATCATGAATTAATTAAGTAAAAGAAAAATATTACAAATTTAATATGTTATGTAAATATTTAGTGACTAAGTAAAAGTGCAGCGTTACTAAGAAGTCCCACCTTGTCGCCCTTTTCTGAACACAGAAAAGGACGATAAAGTGGGATTTCTTAAACTACAGTGTTTCGTCGAACACTGTAGTTTAAAGAAATGTACTAAGTCACGGCAATTTATTTCTTCAAATTAAAATTAAAATAGAGTTCTCGCTTGGCTTACATAGAACATTTTCTCGAAATCTGTTTGGAGTTCCCAATTCAGTTCTCAATATAGGCCAAAAAACGACGATCTTCACACCCCTCCCCCTGAACTGTTGTGGCCAGTTGCCCTAAACTCTTATGTACTGGCATGAAAATTCAGACAAACAAAAGAGCTCCTTTCCGTGGTTAGTCACCTTGGAAAACTGTCACACATATTTCGGAAACTTGGGAAACTGCCACACATTCAAAGTGTTCCTCGAAAGAACAGCAGTTTGTGCCCGGCTCCTTAATGAAAAACATGTGATAGTTTCCCTGTATGGCGGTTTACCGGCAAACGACGCCAAAACTCTGGCTAAAACCAGACTACAAACCAATAACCAAAGCCGATGTCATTCGCCGCAGGCATTTGAAGTCTAGTAGATGTTCGACCTCTCCAAGACTAAGATATGTTGTCAGCAAAGCGCCTTCAAACAAACATAAAAAAATTTAAATCTTCGCGCAAACATAGTGTCTCTCAGAAGCCAGCCGCAGTTGAGTGGCAGAAACGTTGCAGCCCAAAGGGTATTGAATCCCTTTGTGTTACTTGAAGGTTAACAGCTGCTTTCCACAGTGCAACATAAAAAAAGCCGTAATTGCTTCTCCATCCACCGTTAATCCCCTGCTGAATTCAGAAGGTGTAAAACAGCTTCTTGTTAAACGAGCGGTTTGGTGTGTGCATTTGAATGCGCGTTTCCGATGTCTTGCTGTTCAACAAGACATCGCAAATGCACATTCCAAAAGCTACTGCACAAGTGCGAACTGGGCCGCCAAGATACCGAAAGAATTCCCAGTGGGCCACCATGTTCTGACTTCTGAGTTTTGTTATATACAAATATTTGAACGTTATGATCATATGTTGTAAACAAATATTTACTGGTACCAACGTTACATTCTAATACGAAACACGTGTTAAAGTTATGAACAATGGAACACGTGTTGATGCTATTCACTGGAACACGTGTTACTGTCATCAATGTTAAATACAAGGTGTTAATTTTATTGTTATATTTATTATTACGAACACATTGTAAGTGCATCAATTACAGATTATTTACCGATTAAATTTACTTTATCGCCAATGTCACAACTATGGGAATTTTGTTCTACAGTGATCGTATATGGACAAAAACGTGCCCCTTATATGTACTGGCATATAATAAAGCACGGCGTTGTGATTCACCTTCATCCCGTCACTGGAATGGTGGGGGAATAAAGGTGCTGCTCGTGAAAGAAATTAGAAACATAAACACATATCTTAGTTTACATATATCTTACCTTATGTCTTGTGTGGTTATAAGGAAAACAAACAGGTATCTAATGTGGAAGTAATCAAAATGGTTTAATACGTGAGAATTAGGAACATTCAGTTACCACGTGAGGGTGCAGCCGTTAACAATACCTTACACATAACATTTATTATTATTACGATTTTGCTCTATAACGTCTTCGATCATTTCTGCATACATACATATATATATATCAAACTTAACTCTTCGAGCTACATTCCTGTAATTACTACATGTTCTTGTGATGAACATAAAGAAACAGTTCACTATGATAAGAATTACAACCATATTATCACCGGAAACTTGAGTTTTGTTGAAAATGAAAAGCTTAGGAATTTATTAGAGTATGGCTCTAAATTCAGACCTTCCTTCACAATTTCCAAAGAAAGGATTCTTGAGAGCTTCACTCAAGATGTTAATAGGTACGTCGTAAAAACCAGTTTAACGTACAATCAGCCTATTGAGGCCTTCGCAGAATGGAAATATAATATAATCAATAGCTTCACCGGTGAGTTGGCAGGTTTGGACTTTTGTTTCGACAGAAATCTCTTTTCTCTGGAGAAGCTAAAAGGTCACTCTCCAAACTACAAGACCAATTTATTTTTACCACTACGGATAAAGCTAGCAATAATTTTGCAATTATCTGTAAGAAGTTCTATTTTGAATTGTTAACTATGGAACTCAATAATAGAGTAACATACGAGCCCGTAAGTTATTCTACCAAGCAGTTAGAAAATCGGTTTAAGGCATTCTTCAAGAAACTTAAAATTCCACAAACTAGAAGATATGAGCCTGAATTTCCATTTCTTTTTGCAACGGTTAAGTTTCATAAGGATCCTGTGAAGTTCAGGTTCATAGCTAGTGGAGTAAGGAGTCATAAAAGAAAATAGATCTTGCTTTTGAAGATGTCTTAAAGAAGGTTTTGAAACACATTAGAAACTGTTCTAACTTGATGTACAGAGATTTTTTGGATTATTAATAATAATGCAGAAGTAATTTCTACTATACTCAAAGTTTGTCCCCTAGATATTAATAGTTATGATTTTGAAAACCTATATACTAATCTGCCTCTATCAGATATAATCACTACCTTTAAAGAGCTGTATGCAGAATTTAAACTTAACCAATTTGTTGATGTAGGAACTTGGAACTCTTATCTCAATTGCTGCATAAAAGATAACCATATATTATATAATAATACTCTCTATAAGCAAGTGAACGGTATTCCCATGGGAACATCAACGTCCACGAATATCGCTAATCTATTCCTGTTCTTTAAGGAATATAAATTCATTAAAAATCACCCCACCTGCTCAGATAACTACCTTTACACTTTTAGATATATTGATGATCTGCTGTGTATCAATAATTCAGAAGTTATAGAGAGTGATTTTGATAATATCTATCCTAGCTCTCTTAATTTATGTAAAACCAACCACAGTAATCAGGAACTTGAGTTCCTAGACTTAAGCATTAAGCTCAACAGAGGTTACCCATCTATTAGCCTCTTTGATAAAAGAGTTAATTTTCCTTTCAAAGTAATTAAATATCTACACTGGAATAATAACATTTCAACCAAAGTAATTGAGAATGTACTAATTTCTCAGGTCCTAAGAATTTCAAGAATTTGCAGCAACAATTTGGACTTCAATTACCACATTAATATACTATTAGAAAGTTTTCTAGAGAACGAAATTCCTTCTTCTTTCATCAAAAGAACTTTAAGAAAAATTATTCTGAATAATAGAGTAAGGTTGGCAGATCTGCTTTAATTTTCTACACAGTTAATAATATGATTCTGACCAATCAAAGCCGTAAGGAAGTTGGCTAGAGGATGCCTATTAACTACCTAAAGGAACCTTAGTGCTATGGATATGACGGTCCTATTAAAACAAAAAATTAAATAATATAAACAAAATCACAAAAAAAGCTTAAAAATCTGTTTATAAAAGAAAATAAAAACTAATAAAAAGAAAACTAGTTATTCATCACTAGGATAGCTATACTAAAAATAGTAAAACCAACTTTAAAATTAATAAGATTCTGATTAATCTATAGAAGCTCACTAAGGTGATTTAATACATGCAAAGATTATTAAATACACTGCTCGTGTATTTTATAATATTTCTCATGTATTCTGGAGAGTTAATTCTGCTCTTTCTGATCATACAGATCCACAGTCTTAAGTTTATATATTTTTTTCTCTGGTTAAAATCTCCGCGCGTTGGTTTCTTGCTGCATGAGGAGGCCATCAGCCCCACCCTCACTGCCCCCAGCGTCTAGGGAGTGGCGGAAGAGGTCAGCCATGTTCTTCTCTTGTGAGGAGAAATGTTTTTGTCACACAAGAGGTAAGCTCTCTTCCCTGTTTTTGGGTTCTAGGTTTTATAAGTTCAATGTTTGTACTTCATGTACTTTTTCTCTGTCGTTTTTTAGCTTTTCAGCTTTTAGGCATTGGTTTGTCTGTTAACATTTTTGCGGGTTTAACTCTTTCTTTTCTCTGTAACTTTGAGCGTCTTTTGGGGTACCTAGGAACAGAAGATGGCTAAGCTTGTTCCTTTTCTATGCGCTGTCTATGCGCTGTTTTTTCAAAGTAGTTAAGTTCTTAATAACTAATTAATTATGCACTTAAAGCACTGCTGAAATACTTTGTACATATTGCACCACTAACTGTTTAAGGTATATAACTTTCACATAGTTTTCTTTAGTTAATTATTATCTTTAACTTATTCTCGTTTTCGTGCTGTCATAAGTTGTAGAGTAGGGGTTTTTAGACTCAAGTTTTCTTTCAAAAATCTGTTCGTTAAAAATTAATATTTCCTTTTTTAATTGCAATTTAAAAATTTGGATTTCTTTTGCATCGATTTTCAGGTTTAAATTCTCTCTCAAACGAACTTGGAATTTCGTTATGGCTGAAAATCATTTCTAATTATTATGTCACTCTCACAGCTTGAGTTCTCTTTAATCTTCTTCTCTCTGTTTAATAGTAACAGATGAAGAGCATGGGTCGGGCCAGGAAGGTTAATGGATGCAAGCGAAATTGTTAACTAGTGCCAGGTCATGCAACTCTACGGAGGACATGACATATATATATTTGTTAAACTATTTTAGGTGGGAATGTTACTTGCATCTATGGCCTTGCAGAAACCCATTTCCAACTAGGTCTTTGTGGAAGTGAGAAAATGCAGAGTTTTTGCCGGTCCTTGATAAAGCCAAGGCTCAGTATTCTCGACACCTTCTACATTCAGTTGTTTTATTTTATTTTTTATCTTTTCTCCTTTTACTCACACAGGTAGATACATAACCTTTTCTATGTTGTACTAGGTGTGAGTCAAAATTATATATGTATGTTTTTGCTTAGGTATCTTCTTTTTAGAATGTGAATTCTGAATTTTCAAAACTGCTGCGTTGCGCGTTTTGATTTTCAGGTTATTTTGCAACCTTCGTTTTAAATTCTAAAGTTTTTCCTTAGTCTTCAGTTTTGCTCTTAAGTATATATATATATATATATATAAGTGCAATACTGAGTGATTTATTTTACTTTTAGTTCATTTTCTCCTATGCTTTACTTAAAGGTTTTAACTAGCTAACTGGGTTTTCATTGTTTGATCATGACCATCACACACGCCACGTGCTCTAAATAGGGTTATGAATAAATTTAAGCAAGTACATGCAATAACAGGGAAAAGAAAAATAGCTTATCTGGTATCTCCATATGTCTCTCAGGTTTCCAATCCTAATCGTTATCCAATTGTCAGCGCTGGCAGTACTTCATCTATCTCTCGTCACATCGCTCTGCGATCCTCTATCCACGTCTGTCCCTTGCTGCTACTCGAACTCAACTCACTCACACCTTGCCCGCTGATTCCAAGGTCACTTGACCTTCTGAAGGGTGCATCTAATCCCCACGGTGAATGTCACGTCGCTCCCTTTTTGGGAACTGACCGCATCGACCCTTGCTATCCCCCGATATCCCCTGGGGCCTAAGTATCGTCACAAGGCTTGGGATTGCCTCCCGCTATCCCCTGGGGCCATCTATGCACGTGCATGTCGGACTAAATTTATTTTAAATAATTTTATTTCCAACATTCCTCCCTTACCAGATGTAATCTTTATGGGGGGCCAAAAGGAATGCTGGTGGGAAAGACTACACGCACGGATTGACTACTCCATCCTTACCTAGTAATCCTTTTCCTCATGTGCACTTATATATACATATACCAATATCACTGGCATACATATAGCAATGAAATTATATAATATATTCATAATCACACATATACACAATACACTTTTCAAACACAAAAATTAACTAACTGTTACGGTCCTGCACCCACAATACATATCTAAAAAATATCAATTCAGTGATACTGCTGGCATCTAAAGCTTACATGCACGTCGTTTAGTACACTTTGAGCTGTTGCTGACCAAGTATCAGTAACACATTTAACTGCCAAACGCTTTTCCGTTTGTTTGTTTTTATATTCAATTTTTTTTATTGTTATTGTCCACGTCCACCGATTCTTGAGTTTTATTGTTTGACTTAATTTTTTTCTTTGGTGAAAAGTAAGACAAGGTGAAATTGTTCGATTTACGTTCAGTTCTGCGATTCACACACAAAAAGTTATCAGACATCAAACCAATATCACTGGCAGTTCGCAATATTTGGAGAACATTGTCACCTGATTTGTACTTTTTATATGCTGGTAATAAAATTAGCTGTAGAACACTTAGCTCTGTACGTATATGTTTATCTAGGTTTTATTCGTCCACAGTTACCTATAACATGGGTTATTCACCGAGGTCTCTTTGACCCTGGAACACAGTAACAGCAAAATCATTTCACCTGTGTTTTATTCATCTCGGCATGCGCCCTCATGGACACTGTCCTTTGTGCTTTTAAACACCACACCGCTCCTCGGCCATACCGTTTTCACCACACCGTTCATCGGCCATACCGTTTTCACCACACCGTTCATCGGCCATACCGTTTTCACTACCTGTTGACCACACAGCACAACAAAGTCTTCGCTGTAGCACTTTATTTAGTCTGTAGGTCATCCACATGAAAAAATGCGTTGCATTCACAGTAATTACGACCGTCTTTGGATACCCCAGCACGCTTACATTACGCATGCCACGTGCGATCCGTTCATTATTTTTAAAAGCTTGCATCATTACTTGAATATCCTCCTGTTGTTTGAGTTTGGGAAAAGAAAACGGTGTTTTAATCACTGCTGCACTCTAGTTCCCGTAGGAAGCATAGTTCTTTTGTTCACCAACGCATGGTTCTTTTCGTTCACCAACACGTGGTTCTCTTTGTTCACCAACACGTGACTCTATTTGTTCACCAAGACGTGATTCTTTTTGTTCACCAAGACGTGATTCTTTTTGTTCACCACCACATGGTTCTTTTTGTTCACCAACATATGGTTCTCTTTGTTTTACGACACATGGTTCGTTTTGTTCGCCGACACATGGTTCTTTTTGTTCACCACCACATGGAACACACTGACTTTACTCACACTTTGATTTATTTTTTTCTTCTATAACCTTCTCTCTTCCCCTGATTACGCACTGTACCGCTCTGTCATTACCCAGACTAGACGCGGCAGTGTGATCCGTCAATCCAAACAAAGTCAACTACCCAGTGGTTTAATTTTCATTTACCCTTATCTACATTCATTATCATTATTAATTTTTTTTTTCAGAATAGTTGTATATCTAATATCTTAGATTTACACTATTCTTTCCTTCCCAAGCAAAGATAGATCCGCTCAACCCAATTAATCATTACCTTCACGCTGCACCTAAACATTATTAACATTAATATTTAAAATTACACTTGCCAATATCACTATTAAATTTTTATTTGACGAATTTTTCGTGCATACACCTCCACAAGAGATAACCATGTGTTCCTGGGGGAATATTCAGATATAACATAACGTTAGTTAACCAGTTAAGAAATTTTTTTTTTACACACCTTTCTATGCACTAACCACACACAGACTTGAAACATACTTGAAATACGGAATGGAAAATAATAATACCCGAACTCGAGAAAATTTTATACATATATATTACACAAAATACTAGTGAATTTTCCACCTTTTGCTTTAATATTAAGAGATATATGCTAATCCTATAATAAAACATTCTGACTTACTCACTTCCGTTTAAAATGCCTTCTAACTACAATAATGAATTACTAAATCTATCAAATAAATTTAATAAAGATCCGAATTAGATTTGCTACTGGAATTGGGGCTGGGGGAGGGGTGTAAATGAAATAAACTGCAGCTCTTCTATTACTTTGCACCTTTCTGTCTCGAACAAGATTTGCTTGGCTGCTTTAACTTAAAAGGATCTTTATCGTCCTGTACTCCTAATAACTGTGAAAGATCAAATGGCGATTCTGCAGTTTGTTCTTCACATTTTTCGTTAAGTGGATTATGAGGATTTGCGAACGACTGTCAGGAAGAACGAACTGGATTCGTTACTGACTTCTTCTCTTTACTGTTCTTCACAATCTGGGGAGATTCTAAGTTGTCTTTTTCATTTTTACGTTGCTTATGTACAATTTCTGTAGTGGATTCAGCTGTTGAGATTTTATCTACGCTTGCTTTGCTCTTACTTCGGGAATCAACTATTGTCAAAACCTGGACCTTCTCTTGAGCCTCTTCATTTTGAGTAACACGTGGCTTTGGGGAACTTTGAGCACGCTGGTGTCTATTATACTTATTGTAAAAATGCCTACCCTGACTAGGTCTTGAGGGAAATGGATTTCTGTAATTATTTTTCCCTCCGCAAAACCTCACTTTGTGGCCTATAGCTCCACATCCAAAACAACGGAGGTTGTCATAAGCCTGACGTTGTTTCTGATGTGTTACGTAATGTGGTCTAGCATTCCTATTTGTTTCATCAAAATGCTTATTCTGCTCTAACGGAAAACTTCTATGTCTCTGGATGTGGAACGTATTGACAACTGCAGTGTTTACATTTCCCTGGTTGTTATTCCTGTTTTGTCTCTGGTACAAATTTCCACGAGGATTAAAATGACCCGCGCCATTTGTATCCCTCGCTCCGTAACCTGAAGATTGGGGGACACGAAACGGGGCTCTATCTCCCTGTCTTTGGTTTCCAAGATTATTTGATTGCTGATTGCATCTGCTAACTGGGTGTCCTAATGCACCACATCCGAAACATCTAACATTAACAAAATTTCGCCTAGCCTTATAGCTGGAATTCTCATAATTTTGACTTTCATTAATTTTTGATAGCAATTTCGATAGCTCATTCTCGGCTTTCATTAATCTTTCACTCATTTGTTGTGATTCTTCTCGTAAGGTACTGATAAGTGCATTTTGCTGCACGATGTATTGCTGAAACATGGGACAAAGTTCTGAAATACCATTAGCATCGCCTGGGGCGCTTTCTCGAGGGATTTGATCCGCATCATCGGCAGAATTGACACTCTTTGTGATGATATGTCGATTTGCCTGAGCAAGCAGTGCATCTTGTACTGCTTGATCGAAATTTTCAGGCCCTTTCGAAAGTACCTCTGT
Source organism: Macrothele yani (assembly GCA_039090855.1). NCBI lineage: Eukaryota > Metazoa > Arthropoda > Arachnida > Araneae > Macrothelidae > Macrothele > Macrothele yani. The sequence continues at coordinate 74,917,556 of CM077017.1, read as the reverse complement.
TTGAATACTTCTTTCCACACCTGCTAAAAATTGTGATAACATAATTGAATCAACCAGTGCCGTAACCTGCTCACCCCCTGAGACCGGTGCGTCTAGATAAGAATGCGCTGATCCTCTTAGACGTGATTCATACTCGGCGACCGACTCTTCTGGTCTTTGATTGCAAGAATTAAAATTTTGTATTGCCACTACTAGAGGTTGGTTATTGGCAAACCTTTTTATCGCTGCTGATTTAAACATCTTGTAATCATTAAGCTGTCTAACATGGGGAGATTCACTCAAAAATCCTAAAGCTGCTTGCGTCATGCGAGCTTTTGCTACAAAAATTTTTACTTTTTCTGACCAATTAGTGACTGATTCTAATCCATCTATTGCTTCGAACAAGTAATTAGCTGAAATAAGCTTATCGTTTCCAGAGAATTTGGGAATCAGAGGAAGTACTGATGCAATAAATTGCAACTCCTGCATGAAATCTTGAACGGAGGAGCCTGACATTTTTAATAGAAGTTTAATACCTAAGTTATACACTAATACCAATTAAAATAATACCTTTATCCTTACAACATGCAATTGCGCCTTTACCTAACTCTTAATAATGAAGCTGTCAAAATAACACCTTAAGAAAACTATTGCATGATGCTTACAACAAAAGAAAATAATAAACTTCTACACATGAAGAAAAGAAAACCCATTCAATCCGTACTGCGACGGGAAAAATACGTGACAGCACGAATGGCTCAAAAGTCACGGCACCAATGTTATATGCAAATATTTGAAAGTTATAATCATATGCTATAAACAAATATTTACTGGTACCAACGTTACATTCTAATACGAAACACGTGTTAAAGTTATGAACAATGGAACACGTGTTGATGCTATTCACTGGAACACGTGTTACTGTCATCAATGTTAAATACAAGGTGTTAATTTTATTGTTATATTTATTATTACGAACAAATTGTAAGTGCATCAATTACAGATTATTTACCGATTAAATTTACTTTATCGCCAATGCCACAACTATGGGAATTTTGTTCTACAGTGATCGTATATGGACAAAAACGTGCCCCTTATATGTACTGGCATATAATAAAGCACGGCGTTGTGATTCACCTTCATCCCGTCACTGGAATGGTGGGGGAATAAAGGTGCCACTCGTGAAAGAAATTAGAAACATAAACACATATCTTAGTTTACATATATCTTACCTTATGTCTTGTGTGGTTATAAGGAAAACAAACAGGAATCTTATGTGGAAGTAATCAAAATGGTTTAATACGTGAGAATTAGGAACATTCAGTTACCACGTGAGGGTGCAGCCGTTAACAATACCTTACACATAACAGTTATTATTATTACGATTTTGCTCTATAACGTCTTCGATCATTTCTGCATACATATACACTGCTGGACAATTGCTAAGGACGGATCATAAACGGCTATATAGCGCATAAAAAAGTAAGTGTGGTTGGATGCCAAGTGAAATAAAATAATGTCAGAATGCCAGGACATTACAAGAAAGACAATTTATTGTACTCTGAAATCCAGAAGGCTTTGGAACGTGTTCAAGGGACAAACAGGCCATTTTGTGCAGAATACGTAAACGTGAAAAAAATGCAATTACCGTCCGCAGGTGTTCCGGCGTAAGATGTCAATACGGGATATGGACACCATGGAGGGCGATGCAAGATTCCACACGTCGTGTCATGCTTTGCACAACATTATCAAGCAGCTGTTGGGGTAATTTATCCCATTCCTCTGTCAGTGCACGGATGAGGGTGTCCTTGTTTATTGGAGGGCATTGGCGACCAGCAAGACTCCTCCCCAAAGCATCCCACACATTTTCAATGGGATTCAGATCTGGAAAACGTGCTGGCCATACGAGGCGTTGAATATCCTCGCTCTCAAGACACTCCTGGACAGCGACTGTTCGATGACATGTTGCGTTGTCGTCCATGAAAATGAATCTATCACCGACAGCACCACGGAGCATGCGAACATGAGGTAGTAGAATATCATTAATGTATCGTTGGCCAGTCATAGTCCCAGTTGGAAGCACATAGAGGGACGTACGGCCATTGATCATGATGCCAGCCCATACCATGAGACTACATGTCGGATATCGGTCCCTTTCCTGTATGTTCGCTGGACAATATGCAGTACCACTATCACGCCAGATCAGTTGTCGCCGACAATCAGACGATAGACTGTATCTACTCTCATCTAAGAAGACGACAGCAGACCAGTCGTTATCAGTCCAATTGCGATGTTGATGGCACCATTGCAAACGGGCGGTACGGTGACGTCTGGACAATGGGATGCACACAACAGGACGGCGGGCGTATAGTCCTCCTTCATGCAAACGTCTGGCGACAGTTTTTCGGGAGATCCGCTTGCCAGTAGCAGCCATAAACTGATTTGCTACCTCACTAGCTGTGCTGCGCCGGTGTCTTTTTGTTGATAGCACTATGTATCAACAAAAAGACACGGGAGATCCGCTTGCCAGTAGCAGCCATAACTGCAGGCGTCGTACTGCGAACACGACCTCCCCCGTGACGTTTGCTACACTCTCCATCTGTTTGAAATGATTTCCAAAGCCTCGAAACAACACTGTGGCTTACGTCGAACTCCCTGGCAACATCTGTTATTTTTCGCCCTTCTTCAATCTTGCCAATAATACGGCCACCCGTAAAATCATCTAAGTGATGTCGCGAAGACATACTGAAAATTGCAAGTTCGTCAATTGATTCTTTCCCTTTCAACTTTGCGTTTGAACAACAACGGTCAATACGCGTCAAATCCTTTATATCTCTTATCAGCGCTATGACGTCACGAACAAGTTCGGCAATCCAAAATTTGCATACGCACAACACGTCTTACGGTATCCCGCACTTATGCTAATTTCCACATTTTCCTCCCTTCCATTTTATGGTTGCTATCGTTGCTATTGTCATCCGTCCTTAGCAATTGTCCGGCAGTGTATATATATATATATATAAGTGCAATACTGAGTGATTTATTTTACTTTTAGTTCATTTTCTCCTATGCTTTACTTAAAGGTTTTAACTAGCTAACTGGGTTTTCATTGTTTGATCATGACCATCACACACGTCACGTGCTCTAAATAGGGTTATGAATAAATTTAAGCAAGTACATGCAATAACAGGGAAAAGAAAAATAGCTTATCTGGTATCTCCATATGTCTCTCAGGTTTCCAATCCTAATCGTTATCCAATTGTCAGCGCTGGCAGTGCTTCATCTATCTCTCGTCACATCGCTCTACGATCCTCTATCCACGCCTGTCCCTTGCTGCTACTCGAACTCAACTCACTCACACCTTGCCCGCTGATTCCAAGGTCACTTGACCTTCTGAAGGGTGCATCTAATCCCCACGGTGAATGTCACGTCGCTCCCTTCTTGGGAACTGACCGCATCGACCCTTGCTATCCCCCGATATCCCCTGGGGCCTAAGTATCGTCACAAGGCTTGGGATTGCCTCCCGCTATCCCCTGGGGCCATCTATGCACGTGCATGTACTAAATTTATTTTAAATAATTTTATTTCCAACCGCTTGTACGCCTTATGCTAACTCAAGAAAAAAAAAGTATTTACATACTTGTACCTCAGTATTCTTGTAGAAGAAAACCAAGTTATGCTAAAGCGACAAAAAATTTTTACCACTTTGACGGCATCAGGGGAAAAAAATACGTAGCAAATGTTCTGTTGAGCCAAACACTGTTTTTGATACATCTCTTTGAATTTAAGACAGAGCTGAAATTTAAAATACATTGATTACACATGTTAAATTTGAGCTCCGACCCTTTCGGTTGTTAATCTCTACATCCATTCGCTTTTGCCGGTTGCCGGTAAACTGCCACGTGTTTGACATTAAGGGGTCGGGCACAAATTGCCTTTCCTCCGAGGAATACTTTGAATGTGTGGCAGTTTTCCAGTGGGGTAGTTTTTCAAGTCTCCGAAATATGTGTGGCTGGTTTCCAAGGTGCCTAACGCCGAGTTCTTTTGTTTATCGGAATTTTCAGGCCCGGTTAGCTTAGGGCAACTGGCCAGAAATCGAAACGGCAAGTTTAAGGAGGCGGGGAGGGGTGATGATTGCCGTATCTTGGCCTATATTAAGAATTGAATTGGGAACTCCAAACAAATTTCGAGAAAAAGTTATATGTAAGCCAAGCGAGAATTGTACTTTACTTTGAAGAAATAAATTGCCGTGATTTAGTAAATTTTTAAAACCACAGTGTTCGATGAAACAACGGATTATAGCATGACTCATGCTGTGTTCAGAAAAAGATAATAAGGTGGGATTTTTTAATAACGCTGCGCTTTTACTTACTTAAGCACTAAATATTTACATAACATGTCAAGTTATTAATAAATATTTCTCTTTCACTTGATTCATAGGCCCTAGACCTAGTTCAGTTCTACTTTAATATCCCTCCCCTTCAGGGTTTAGCTTGTTGAAATTATATCGAAGTGGTAGCGGACAAAATAATATGATCCAAACATCATGATTCAAACGAATTCTTAATTTATGAAAATTTCTCCGAATTACAGATGTGTACAAAAAAACATCTGAAATGCTTTCGAAAGATTTGAGGATGGACTGGGGGTGACTATACCTTTTGCGGACTCCTCCTGAAAAAGGGGAAAGAAATAAAAAAATCACAAGGTAGTTTATTATTGTTTTCGCTGCGCTATCTGAATTTTTTTTTTGTAGAATATCAATTCTTCAAGCATCCTGCATAATTCTGGGCCCCTTCAGAATGCGAGGACGGGGGCTTCAGCCCCCATAGCCCCCTTCGTAAATGGGCTCTTCTAATGTACACCGATGAGCCATTATATTATGACCACCTACCTAATAAGCTGTAGGACTTCCTTTAGGCAGCAAAACAGCGGCCACTCGGCGAGGCATCGATTCAATGAGGTGGCAACAGGCATCCATGTTCGATTAGGTTCATGTCAGGAGAATTTGGAGGCCAGGGTATTAACAGAAAGCCACCACAGCATGTCCCCCCCCTTGACGATTCTGACAGTTGCTATGAATAGATGAACTTGGGCCGCACCGATGTTCAGATAACTGACAGCTGTCAGGGATTGTGCTATTGGGATAATGGGGCCTAAAGTGTGCCAAGAAAACACCGCCCCCGACGGCCTGTTTCCTCACAACAGTGCTGCAGGTGCCATAGCCTCCGTTGGCAATCGGCGTATCCGCTCTCGGCCGTCTACGTGATGCACCAGGAATCTTGATTCGTCAGATCAGGCCGCTTTCTTTCAATCATCCACGATCCAATCTCGATTATCTTTGGCCCATTTCATGCGTTGTTGGCAATGACGTGCAGTGAGCATGGGGACCCGTCTGGGTTTTCGGCTACGCAGGCTCATGAGCAGAAGGCTGCGATGAACTGTATATTGTGACACATTGCCCTGATCACCACTGTTGTAGCTGCGGGGGATTTGTCGCACTGTGGACTCGCGGTCTCTTTGAACAAAAAAAAAGGGCCGAGCAAAATGTTGCCTAAAAGATTTATCTCTTTTGTACTGAATATCTCCCCCTGACAAACAAGGTGTTGTTTGTCTTGTTTTTTCTCTCCCCTGACAAGCAAGGTGTTGTTTGTCTTGTCTTTTATATTATTTTTTTTCTTACGCCTTAGTTCTGACTAAAAAATAAATAAATAATTAAATAAAAACAGGACTTAATTTCTTCCGCTGTAGCAGACAAGTAGCGAAGAAAAAAACTGATTGGCCCTTATACTACCGGCTCCTTAATTAAGAAATGAAAAAAATAAATTATAATAACCCTGATTGTGGCCGTTTTTATACTTTTGTTTTTCTGTTGTTTACTTAAAATGAGTAACTTAAACCTCGATCGGTGTAATCTTGTGATCACACCATCTCAGCTATGGTTACTCTGACATATCAGGCAAGAATCAGCAAAAGTAAACCTGAGAAAAAAAATTTTACCAATGGGGAAAAATCTTTTCTCTCATTGGCTGACGAGTAACGAAGCAATTGCGGACCCGTGAGGAACACTGAGCAAATGGCCAGTTTTGTTTTATCCGGTGTTGAACGTCGATTTTCCTCTGGGAAACTTATTCTGTGTGTGACGTTTTTTTTTCAGGTTCCCCCTTTCCCGTGTCCTTCCCTTCCTTTCCCCCTGTGCTCATCTGTGGCAGCGGTGTACCGGGCATTTTTCTGCAGAGAGAAATGTCGCTCAGAACGGCTTGCTGTTGCAGGTAAGTATGTAGGGCAGCTTACAACTTCACTACTTAACGGGAAACCGTTTACTCCTTGTGCTCTAATATTTCCATACTTTTCTTTCGTGCTATTTTATCAAGGCAATCTGCTCCTAACTCTCTTAGATTCTCTTTCACCAGCCAAAAGGCGCAAAGCGCTGTGGATTCGGGTCTCTCAACCTAGATTAGGAACTCCTTGTTGCTAGAGAGGCTTTTCGCGTTTCACCAGCGTGCGTCGGATGGGGACCGTGAGCCCCCCCGGTAACATATAAGGACGTCTTTCTCCCCCTTTATACCTCGCTTCCGTGTCGCTTTCCTATCGGGCACTCTAGCCCAAATCTCCTAGCTTCCTGGACCTGGGGTCAGATACTTCCTGCCTAAAATCCTCTACATATGATCTATTACGCGTTTCACCTTCCACGGAGTTGGACGTCGTGTTTTGCGCAGAGAGTGTCGGTTAGACCTCTCGGGGTTTTTTGTTTTCACTGACGGAGGGGTCAGGGTTTTTCGTTTTCACTGACGGAGGGGGTCAGGGTTTTTCGGCGATAAGAGATCGGCCGGGGTTTTAGACGGAACGACTCAAGTCCACGTGGCGGAGTGTTTTCCGGGATATCGGTGAGATAGTGAAGTGTTCTCTAGCTGGAAACCTGTTGGCACGCGGAGATAGCCAATCGAACGGAACTCATTCTTTCATCTATTAAATTTTGTCTCGTCTAACCAAGGACTTGTTATTGGAGTGCCTCATTATCGTAGATCTTAAGAATTGCTGACTACACGTTCCAGTATTTCAGCTGTCGAGTTCAACTCATCGACACTCAAAAGAACCTACGTCAGGCCCGTTTGAGAGATTCGGATTCCGTAAGGCCTAGTGGCAGATCGAACTCAGCGGGACCTGTCACAAACATTCAAGTTTATTTGTTCCAGAAAGATCTGGTACGCTCTTTAAACAAAAAATAATTATATAGTAGCAAATTAATGTAAATATAGTACTTAAAAATTATATACAGCATATGCACAATCGTATCAGAATAATATGACCACTTACCTAATAACGGGAATAACCACCCTCGGTCATGCCGAGGGTGGAATAACCACCCTCGGCATGGGCGCAATGTGGTCCTGGAAGGTTTCCCGAGGCACACGTACCCATTCGGACTGCAGCAGAGCACGAAGGTCCCGGAGATGACATGGTTGTGGGTCGGCACGTCGAACCTGTCGATCCACAAGTGCTCTATGGGATTGAGGTCGGGCGACTCGCCGTCCAAGGGAGAACGGAGACATCGCTGTCGTGTTCCTGGAACCAGTCACGCAGCTCCTTAGCTACGCGGCACGGTGCATTGTCTTGTTAGTAGACACCATCACCGCCAGGGTAAACGACCAACATCAAGGGATGCATGTGGGCAGCGAGGATGGACAGATAGCCATTGGCGTTCAGGGACCCATCAAGTGGTATCAGCGGTTCCAGATCATACCAGGAAAATGTCCCCCAGACATGCATACTGCCGACGCCGGCCTGAACTTGACCGACAAACGTGTCCGGATGTTGGTTCTCGTGTGTCTGACGCCGTATCCGCCACCGCCCGTCACATCTGTGGAGTAGAAGCCTCGATTCGTCGAAGAAGGCAACTTTTCCCACTCTTCCACTGTCCAATGACGGTAGTCCCATGCGAACTGCATGTGTCATTGCCGATGGACCTGAGTTAACATGGGCGCCTTGATGCAGCGTCGACTCCGGAGACCATGCGTAACATGGTTCGCTCTACTATTATCGGGGATCCGTACCTGTGTGCCCTAGCATTCATTTGCGTGGTCAATTTGTGATGTATACAGAGGTTAAAGCACATGTGAAGACGACAAATCTGCAGCGATTCATTCCGTCCGTATAGCTTAGTTGGGAGAGCAACTTACTCAGGAACGAGGGGGCGCGGTTATGATCCTGTCACGGACAAACTTGTGTTTTCACATTGGCGTACGAACGTAAAAATAATTATACTGGCAGTTGGGTTCTTCGAAAAATGTGTGATGTTTGTTCTACACATCGGCTAGAATTAATAAAAATTCGTTCTTCGCTTAAAAAAAAAAAAGATTAAGAAAGAGATGATGTGACGTACTACAGAGGTTAAAGCATGTGCCAAGACGACAAATCTGCAGCGATACATTGCGTCCGTGTCGCTTAGTTGAAAGAGCAACGTACTCCGGAGTGAGGGGGCGCGTTTTCGATCTCCGTCAAGGACAAATTTGTGTTTTCACAAATTGCTGCACTATTGCTCGTCGATTGCCCTTTACCAGTCGACAGAGGCGACGTTCTCCTTTGGGGCTTCACAGTTATGACGTCAGAAGGTACTCGGTGTGCCAGCGGTTCATTCTTAGTACAGCACCTCGTGAACAGCACACGAAGTCTGCTGTTTCTGAGATGCTTCCACCATTGGCGGGGTAGCCGATGATCATTCCTTTTTGAACGTCCATCAAATCACTACCTCTGCCCATTGTGCTCACGTAACGCACTGCGGCTCATCTGTCCTGGCTGGCCGCTTCAATCTCCGTGTGGCCGACCTTGTCACGTGCACTCTGAGACGCGCCTGGGCGGGTACACTGTGATTCCAGGAATGGTCATGTTATTTTGACACGACCGTGTATATGGCAAAGGGAAAACTTGCTCCATCTAAGGTTCCATCACCCCCACCCCGGTCAAAAGTTCTGAAAGAAACACCGGGCCTTGCGCGCGGGAGGCAAATGCCCTTTTAGCACCCTTGCATTGAAGTATCACGAAACATTATTTTCCGACTGTGAACACAATTCCAAAATACGGGAAGTGTTCGAAGAAACCAAGGTCAAGGCCGTCCACGTGAAACTACAAGCAGGAACGACCGTTATCTTTTGTCAATAGTCCGTCAAAACAGACGGCAAAATGCTACTCAGCACCAGCGAGAGCTTCTTGTGTCAACAGGGTACAGGTTGTCAACAGACCGTCGAAACAGACGGGAAAATGATACTCAACTCCAGCGAAAGCTCTTCGTGTCAACAGGACACAGGTTGTCAACTCAAACTATTAACAATCACCTTCACCAAGGTGTCCTTTATGCACGTAGGCTAATGGTGTGAGTTCTTTTAACCGGACGATGCCATACGGTTCGTAGAAACTAAGCTGCGGAACTTCGTGGTTGGAGTCACGACGAGTGGAGTCAAGTCCCGTTTTCTGAAGAGTCGAGATTCAGTCTGGAGTCCGACAATCGACGAGTTATTATCTGAAGAGAAACTTGCACGCGAAATAATCTAGCTTCTATGCAAAACACATCACATTGCGGCAGACATGGATTGATTGTCTGGGAAAGCCTAAGTATTGGTGGACGTACGGACCTGTATGTCACCCGAAACGGTAGTCTGGTGGCTCAGCGATAGAGAGACGAGATTTTCAGACCTGATGTCATTCCGTATGCTGCAGCCGTCGATGATTCGTTCCTTTTCATGGACGATAACGCTCGACCTCATACAGCTCGGCTAGTGAACAGCATACTTAAAGAGGAGGGAATCCAGCGTATGGGGTTGCCAGTATGCTCAACTGACAAATCCAATTGAACATGCCTAGGACGCACTTGGAAGACGTATTGCAGCTCTGCCGGCGGTACTTCCGTTGACTCTTTGTAGATTGGAGGCTGCCCTGGTTAAGGTTTGGCGATGATACCCCCAAAATCTCATCAGGTCCATGCCCCACAGGTGTGCAGTGGTCTTAGCCGTTCGAGTGGAACACACACCCTGCAATAGGACAGTTACCACCTTCAACAAGTCCTTTTTCTTGTTGTGCAGATGTGCGTATTGTTCTATACGTATGACATATCGCATGATGTGCATTAAATGATAATATTACATAAAAATTCGCAAATGCGCTTTTTCTTGCCTATATCATTGAATATTCTACTGTATCTTACATAAAAATAATATTTTACGTTCAACAACGTGAGTCGCGCACATGACTTTCCTTACAATATCTCTTGGTTCCCTAATTCTTTTGAGTAGGGTATTTATTTTTTTAGTTTATTCTTTTGGTCCTTTCTTTGGATCATCGTAACAGCATCGGAGTTACTGATGTCGTATTTTGAATCTTTCAACTCCCTTTCTTCGGTTCTAATTTTTCTCCACTTTTTCCACGCGTTCTCCTTCACTGGTGCTCTGAGATATCCTCTTCTTACGGAGGTAAACAGCCAAACCTCCTCCCTTAACCACTCAGAAACCAAGAGCCCTCAGATTCACGCCATCAAACCATTTTTCTCCCTCACACGCATCGTAAAACCCTCCTACTGACCGCAAAACAATAAATACGAAGAAGTTGGAAGATCTCCCTTTCTTACATAAAGATTTCCTTTATCACTATTTTCTAACCCCTAGAGAAATGTATACGCAGGTAAATCAAAAAGTAACTGAAATTTGGAAGTTACATGTATCCGCAACGGATAGAAGCTGACGGAATACAACATGTTCACAATGGCTTATGGGTAGTTCAAACACACACAGCGCAGTGCTCTGCCGTTAGTCCAGTTGAGACCAAGGTGAAATAAATATGGATGCTCTGCTGCGGGATTGCACCAGTGTTGAACAAAGCGCCGTAGTGAGATTTTTTTCGGGCAGAGGGAGTGAAACCTGCTGAAATTCACCTAAGTATATTAGCTCAGTACGAAAGTGAAAACACCATGACTTAATGAACAGATTTTGAATGGGTACAAAGGTTTAAAGCGGGAAGTACAAGTTCAACCGATGAAGCTCGATTTTGTTGGCCGTCAACATCGTGCACACCAGCCCGAATCGACAGGGTGAATGTCTTAATCAAAAATGACCGACAGATTACGTTGCCCGTTGTTGCTGCACATTTCGATATCAGCTATGGATCCGCACACGCCATAGTACATGATGATTTGAGGTACCGTAAAGTTTGCGCAAGTTGAGCACTCGAATAGCTTACTGATTTGCACAAAAAGCAGCACGTGGAGGTTGCGACCCAATTCATGAAACGTTATTAAAAAGATTCGAGCGTTTCGAAGAGGATTGTCACCGGCGACAAGACATGGGATCATCACTGTGAACCTGAAAGCCAGAGAGAAAGCATGCAGTGAGAACACCCGTCTTCTCCATAAAGAACAAATTCAAACGACAGCCCTCCGGCAAGAAAATCATGCCGACCTTCTTCTGGGACATGAAGTGTCTTATCCTGACGCATTTTCAGGAACATGGACAAACAGTGACCAGTGCAACGTACTGTGCTGTGCTTAGAGAGAAACGGAAACCTCCAATTCGCAGAAAAATAAGAGGAATGCTGTCAAAATCAGCATTGCTGCACCATAACAATGCACGTGCCCATTTAGTGGCCGCAACAGCGGAGGCAATGCAACAACTGCGATTTGAACGTCTTCCACATCTCATTTACAGTCCTGATCTGGAACCATGCGATCATCACGCTTTCAATCCACTTAAAGAGGCCCTACGCTGTCGCAGATTCACCTATGATTATGAGGTTAAGGAAGCGGTGCAGACCTGGATTTGGCAGCAGCCGAAACGTTTCTTCTTCCAAGGAATGAAGAATCTAGTCGGACGTTCAAAGAAGTGCATCGATCTGCAGGGGGACTATGTGGAAAAGTGAGATAACCGTTAAGTTCATTTGGTCCCAGTTATCGCTATTAAAGTGTATGTGGTCTTAACTTTCTGATTATCCCTCATATTCAGCTCTTCCCTCAACATTACTTGCAGGCAATTAACTACATAGAAGTTTCATGGCGGCAGCTTTGCATCTCATAGTCACTTGAGTTATATCCTTTTGTGCAACTACGTATCCATCTTCTATCTCCGCCTCTGATCACCCCCCCCCCTCCTGTCTATCTTTTTTCTCGGGGGTTGGGTGGGTGGAATGATCACGTTCTTCGATATTTTACGTTTCTTCGAAAAAGAAAGGGGCATTACTCTCTCTTATTACCTTTAACACCGACAAGTCATGTGCCTCAGTATCATTGGCGCAACTCTTCCTACAGATTCAGCCCGAAAAGCTTTTTTTCAGTCATTCATCGTTCGTAATGCCGTACTGTATCACTTCGATTTTGCTTTTACAAAAATGTTCAATACACGAATAAATAAGGTATGTATGCTTGTAATGGAACACAAGAGTAATTTTTACAAACCACCAAAAATAAAAGTTCAGAGAATTTACAACAACGTCCATCTTCCATGAGTTCTTGCTTGCCTTTCAGGGGGATGAGCCCCCACCTGCCCCCTGCTAGCTACGGCCGTATCATCTCTTTTTTTTCTCTCTTTCTCTCTCTGATTCTTACTTGTGTACTTACAGGAAAGAATCCAAGGGATCAGTGGCGAACCCACGGAGGGGGCTTAAGCCTCCTCCAAGGAGATTAAGAATGACGTACGTCACAAATTAAGCATTCAAAAACAGTGGCGTAGCCAGAAATTTTTTAATGGGGAGGGGACCCGAGGATCACCGCCTTAGCTACGCCTATGTTCAAAAATATTATTTTACACGTTCAAAAAATTACATGGTGTCTGACAGAGTGTCTTCTATTACATGGTGTCTTCTTCCCAAAGAGATTAAGAGCGACGTATGTCACAAATTAAACATTCAAAAATATTATTTTACATGTTCAAAACATTACATAGTGTCTTTCTCCCAAAGCCCCAAAGAGATTAAGAGCGACGTACGTCACAAATTAAACATTCAAAAATATCGTTTCACATGTTCAAAAAATTACATAGTGTCTTCTGTTACATGGTGTCTTCTTCCCAAAGACCCAAAGAAATTAAGAGCGACGTAGGTCACAACCGTACATAAATTATAGGCATATATATATATATATATACAAAATTTAAACTAACTTTGCAAAAAAACCACCTGAAGATCATGACGCGCAACGCAGCAGTTATGAATATTCAGAACTCACACACTACCAAGTATAGACTGTTAAAAAATAAAAAAATATTTAACAAGAACAAAAAAAGTAAAGAAAAACTTCAAAACCCAACAGGCATGAGTAAACAATAAATTAAAGAAATAGCAAAACTGAATGTAGAAAGTGTCGAGAATGCCAATTGCCAAGCCTTGACTTTATCAAGGACCAGCAAAAACTCTGCATTTTCTCACTTCCACAAAGACCTAGTTGGAAATGAGTTTCTGCAAAGCCAAAGATGCAAGAATTAAGCCCACCAATTTTTTTTAATTTTGCAAAATCTCTTCAGAGTAGCAGGTAAATTATTTTATTCAAAAATTTTGCATGCATCTATAACTTTCCTGGCCCAACCCACACTCGGTAAAATCTTTAATCTGTTGTTTCTTTTTTTATGGCATTTTAGGTAAAAGTTTTGTTCACCACAAAGAATAAGACTTAGAAGTGCATTTAGAACTGTTCTTAAAGTTTAAATTCTATCTCAGATTACTTTGTTGCTCAGCAACGTGTTATAACTGAATAATTCTGATGATTTGCTCAGACCCTCTCACAACTTGTGATTTTGTAATCGTTATTCTGTTTTTTGTGGCGGATGACGAGTGTGGGTTGGGCCAGGAAAGCTATAGATGCATGCAAAAACTTTGACTAAAATATTCTACCTGCAACTCTGAAGAGGTTTTGCAAAATTTAAAAATTTTCGATGGGCTTAATTCTTGCATCTATGGCTTTGCAGAAACCCATTTCCAACTAGGTCTTTGTGGAAGTGAGAAAATGCAGAGTTTTTGCTGGTCCTTGATAAAGCCAAGGCTTGGCATTCTCGACACTTTCTACATTCAGTTTTGCTATTTCTTTAATTTATTGTTTACTCATGCCTGTTGGGTCTTGAAGTTTTTCTTTACTTTTTTTGTTCTTGTTAAATATTTTTTTATTTTTTAACAGTCTATACTTGGTAGTGTATATATATATATACCCAAGAGCAGAGTCAAAGACTAAATTTTACACCAAAGAATTTAAAACTAAATTTGCTTAAAAAACAACCTGAAGATCATGACGCGCAACGCAGCAGTTATGAATATTCAGAACTCACACACTACTAAGTAGAGACATTAAAAAAAATTATTTAACAAGAACTAAAACAATATAGAAAACTTCAAAGCCCAACAGGCATGAGTAAACAATAAAATAAAGTAATAGCAAACCTGAATGTAGAAAGTGTCGAGGATGCCGAGCCTTGGCTTTACCAAGGAAAAGCAAAACTCAGCATTTTCTCACCTCCACAAAGACCTAGTTGGAAATGGGAGTATGATCCAGGAACTTGCTGACAAGAGTAAAAATGTGGGATTAAAAATGAACTTTCAGAAGACAAAAGTGATGTACAATGCTTTTACAAGAAATGAAGATTTATCGATTGATGGAGAAAAGCTGGATATAACAGACACGTACGTTTATCTTGGACAGCAGATATCAAGTGAGGGTCACATTGGAGAAGAAATTAATCGGCGTACAAAACTTGCCTGGAGAGCTTTTGGAAGAAACAGCATAATTTTCAAGAGCAATATGCCATTTTGTCTTAAAAGAAAAGTGTTTGATGAATGCATCCTTCCAGTGCTTACGTATGGTGCAGAGACGTGGACCTTAACTAAAAGGGACATGCAAAGGCTGCAGACAACTCAAAGCAGCATGGAGAGGTGCATGCTTGGTGTAACCAGGAGAGATAAGAAAAGGAACTCGTGGATCCGAAAAATGACAAGAGTTGAAGACATCATGATCAGAGTTAAATCCCTGAAATGGCAATGGGTTGGACATACTGCCAGAAGGACAGACCATCGATGGACAGCCGAAATTTTAGATTGGATTCCAAGAGACAGGAAAAGACCAAGAAGAAGACCACATGGGAGATGGATGGATGAAATTCGAAAGTATGCGGGAGTGACATGGAGGAGACTGGCACAAGACAGACCGTTGTGGGGAGACCTTCGTCCAGCAGTGGATTCATAATGGTTGACAATGTGGATATATATATAAAGATGGCTGTATATATATATATACAGCCACATCCAACAAAAATTCTTGTTATATAAACTGTATATAAAGCCCCCAATAACAAAAATTCCTGGGTGCGCCACTGCAAGGGACTGTTATTCATTACGGGAATACTATAAAAAGTTCTCATTTTCTTAGTCTTCGGATGTGAAATGTTTTATTTTTTGTTAAATTGCTTTGGCACTTCATGTTTGGAAATTTCAATAGCCATTGACTGTATAATTTGTTGAAGTAAGTTCCTAAGCTATCATTTTTGTGGAAAGGATATGCTCTGAAATTATTAAAACTTTAGTGTACTTTTAGTTTCTTTTCTAGGAGGAAAGCAAAGAGCTTTTTTTTTTTCTTTTTTTTTCGCAGTAGGTGTTTCGAATAGCCTTTTAATATCATGACTAAACTTAACAAATTGATACGGATGTATACGCATTTTTTAATGGCCGGAGGTAATTCCTTGAATTTTAAAATGAGATCTTAATGTACTCGAGATCACACACAATTATTGGGTTCGTCAATGTGTAAACTTATTTATTGTTTATTTTTAAAGCTTATTAAATAAAAGACTTTAATGTTTCTTATCGATATTCCTGCTCATTATGAATTAACAAAAATGTGAATATTTCGTCAGGAGATATTTGTCAAAGAAGCTAAATGCTTCAAATCCAAATTTTTCTGCATCAGATTTTTTTTTGCATCAGGTAAGCTCTGATAATGGAAGGAACTGTTATGCTCAGAAACATTATGCAAAGCAAAATATTACGAAAACATTGGATAGAAAAATTGAAGAGTTTTACAAAATCTGTGGAAAGCAATTAAATTTATTGTCATTTTTAAACAAATTACGTGAATATGCAAACTAGTGATGAATAGCGTACTATCGTATCACCAGTTTGTCATTGTCGCCTAATAAAAACAGAACCGACTTTTGTCATTGTCGCCTAATAAAAAAAAAACCGACCGCCGATCGTATTATGTATATGTTTAATTCAAATGGTCTTCCTCATTCAATTTTTTTCATTCCAGTTTTTTCGTAGAACTGTTGCTTCAAAAATTTACCTTCAGATTCACCTTCTCAATTTTATACACAACAATATTCAGTTCAAATTAATTAACAAATAACGTCGCTCGCGAAAGTATAAGCAAGTCTGTAAGTGAACTACGACAGTTTGCTTTCGGACTAGAAACAGGCTCAATGCGCCATCTAACGACGTGAATTTAAAAAAAAATTTGGAAATGTCAGAATTCAAGCGGGACCGGTATTGGTTAATGCGCCAAAGCAGGAACCGCCCAGACCACGCCTGCGAGATCACAGTGACCAATCACAGAAGGAGCGTGAACCTAGTCTGTGGGCTAAATTCAAGCATAGCGTGAATTTAGCCTCAGCCCCAAAAGACGCGTACGGCGTATGGCGAAATTACATCCTGTCTCCTATTCTAATTTAAAAATTCTTCATTGGCACCTACTCAAACATACTTACCGCTTCGCCTGTGTAAACATTTATCACAATTCACAACAGAGCAAATCTCATAAAAACAACCTACAGAACAGAACACGACGCCATCTAATGACAATAATTCAAAGTGCAACAGAATATTCCGTGCAGCTGAACAGTAAGACATCAATCATCAAATCCGTACCCAAAAAAGACCACTCCCTTACAATCGTTCGGACCAATCACAGAAGGAGCGTGAACCTAGTCTGTGGGCTATATTCACGCTATGCGTTAATATAGCTTCATCCTCTCCTTTCCAGTGGGCTATGTGAGTGGGACTTACCTTCATGTGTCCCGTGGGATTACTTCTGAGATACGATCTAAGCGGCTTTGGTTTATGTGATTTCATGTCATTTTCACGTTCGCTACCTCTCGGATTAAAAAAGAAATAAAATTACATACATAAACATAATAAAGACATACACAAACAAATAAATAATTATATAAATACAAAAATATAAAGATAAGTGGAAAGGTAAGTTTGTTTTTAAATATGTAACGGTTATTTCATATCTTAGGTAATGATGTGAAATGTAGAATGGGTAAATATGTAGATTAGAGTCCTAAATTATTTCGTCGGAAAAATATTAGTACCTGGGAAAAGTGCGACGTACAGATTTTGGAGTATGAAAATTAATGGCAAATGGTGCAGAAATTTGTCTTTTAAAGATTTTTATCGTAATATTTACCTGTAAGTGCGATGCTGTGAAAAGACGCTGCGGTAGGCCAAACGCATCGCTACCGCGACAATGTCCAGCTTTGCTCCGTTGAAAGAAAGATTCGCTGTGGCGTGTAATTCACACGCGGACGACTACAAATACAGCCGCGTACGTTCTTGGCCAGAGGAGCGAGGCATCATGTACTCATACGCTACAGAATATAGTATTTAAAGCAGTCATTGTTTTTAAAGCAGATGTTGAGAAGTGTTTCGTTCTTTTACACATGATTCCCATATTCCAAATAGAAAATACGACTATGGCTTTCTATGTTGTACAGGAAACTGGAGAAGTATAACTTTCGGTTCTGCTTGGAACGACTTCCATTCGTATCTGATTTGCTATGTCACTGCAGTTTTTCTTCTGTTAATACTTTGTTTGCAGGTTAGTTTCTATCTCACTGATACGTACAGTTTGCAAATTAAAGATGTTTTTTCCGGGTTTTCCTGCCAACAACGTACAGGATGCAACAAAATAAAGGGTGGATACATTTATCGCTCTCCTCACAACAAAGTAACCGCTTTGTCTTGTACTCTTCCGCCCGTCATTTCGGTACAGCAACGAACCATCCTTTTAATAGAGCAAAACTTGACATCGTCGCGGTGGCGATACGGTAGGCCTACCGCAGCGTCTCTTAACAGCATCGCACTTACAAGTAAATTTCACGATAAAAATATTTAAAATACATTTAAAATATGAAATTTCTGCAGCATTTGCCACTGATTTCCATACTCTAAAATATGTACGTCGCACTTTTCCCAGGTACTAATATTTTTCGGACGAAATAATTCAGGACTCTAATCTACACATTTGCCCATTCTACATTTCACATCGTTACCTAAGATATGAAATAACCGTTACAGAATTAAAAAACAACAACTTACCTTTCCACTTATTTTTATATTTTGTATTTATATATTTATTTATTTATTTGTGTATGTCTTTATTATGTGTATGTATGTAATTTTCTTTTATTTTTTAATCCGAAAGGCAGCGAACGTGAAAATGACATTAAATCACATAAACCGAAGTCGCTTAGACCGTATCTCAGAAGTAATCCCACGGGACACATGAAGACAAGCCCCACCTATATGTGTCGTCACTGAAGCTGAATACCGCCCTCTGATTGGCAGAGATTTCCCAGTCCCGCATCAATGTAAGGTTTGCTTCCGGTGGCGTATTTCACAAGTGAATGTACGGAATCGCGATTAAGGCCATTTCCGCCACGCGATTGGTTCAGAGCCACTTTGGAGATTGCGAGTAGGCGGGGCCTACGAGGAGAGTCATGTGAGTGAGACATGTAAGCTTTGCGCACACGCCATATGCCATTTTAGTGCCGCGGGTGGCCTAGTGGGCAACGTTCGTGACTACCACGGAAATGACCTCAGGTTCGATCCACTAAATATCCGCCGTGCGTCGGATGGGCACGTTAAGCCGTCGGACCCCGGGTACTGGCCCCCGGTAATATATAAGGGCGTCTTCCTCCCCCTTTCTACTTCGCTTCCGTGTCACTTTCCTATCGTTCACTTTAGCCCAAATCTCCTAGCTTCCTATTTCTAAGGGTTGTTTAAGATCTGGGGTCAGATACTCCCTTCCTAAAATCCTCTACACATGATCACATATGCCATTTTAATGTTCGGGTGTTTTCATTGCGACAATGGTTAACCCCAGTTGTTTTACCCGTACAGTCGGAATGTGACAGGAGGTAAATAGTGAGTGTACTTTATTGGTAAGGGAACTTTTGAGTTTTTATATCAACATGACTTCATGGACTTGTGACTTATCATTGATTAATCGCAGAAAGCCATGCTTCAATCTATATAGTTCTCACAGAGCCGATAGATGTCAGCACGTCAGCGCGCACTGCTGTACAACAGGATTAGTACTAATGTGTTTTGTATGGAGAACCATGAGCTTACTATTTTATTAGACACAATATACGGCAAACAACATTCTGGAGTATTTATTCCAACTGAAATATCTTATTTCAACAGAACACTGTCTTGAGGTCGTACTCAGCGTTGCATTCAGAGTATTTTTCCGGGGGTCAATCGCAATTTTTGAGGGAGCTCAAACTTGTTATTATTTGTTATTTATTCATGTATTAATACATATTATATGGATGCATGATAGAAGCAAGTGGAGAAATCGAAACAGTACTCGCCCAAATTTTCACTCGATGCCTTAATGAAGGAAAGATTCCTGAGGATTGGAACACCGCTACAATGATCCTGCTACATAAGAAAGGTGACATTGAGGATCTCGGAAACTACAGACCTATCAGCCTCCTATCAGTAGTTTATAAAATCTTCACTAAAGTTCTTTCACACCGCTTGAAGGTAGCACTGGACATGGCTCAACCGAGAGAACAAGCTGGATTCAGGAGTGGCTACAGCACAATAGATCATATCCACGTGCTGAGAGAACTAATTGAAAGAGCGAGGGAATATGAACTTCCATTGTGCATGGCTTTTATCGATTATGAAAAAGCCTTTGATTCGGTGAAACCATCAGCAGTTACAATGGCTCTGAAAACCTGCGGTATTGAAGATGCATACATTAATATTATTAATAACATCTATGAAAATGCAAGTGCAAAGATTAGGCTGTTTGAAAATACAACACACGTAAAAATTGGAAAGGGAGTGAGACAAGGTGACACCATATCTCCGAAGCTCTTTAATGCCACATTGGAGGGTGTTTTTCAGTCGCTGAGCTGGGAAAACAAGGGGATAAAGATTAATGGAGATTATCTAACCCACCTTCGTTTTGCTGATGACGTAGTCATTTTTGCAACTACCTCATCAGAGCTGCAGAGTATGATCCAGGAACTTGCTGACAAGAGTAAAGAAGTGGGATTAAAAATGAACTTTCAGAAGACAAAAGTGATGTTCAATGCTTTTACAAGAAATGAAGATTTATCGATTGATGGAGAAAAGCTGGAGATAACAGACACGTACGTTTATCTTGGACAGCAGATATCAAGTGAGGGTCACATTGATGAAGAAATTAATCGGCGTACAAAACTTGCCTGGAGAGCTTTTGGAAGAAACAGCATAATTTTCAAGAGCAATATGCCATTATGTCTTAAAAGAAAAGTGTTTGATCAATGCATCCTTCCAGTGCTTACGTATGGTGCAGAGACGTGGACCTTAACTAAAAGAGACATACAAAGGCTGCAGACAACTCAAAAAAGCATGGAGAGGTGCATGCTTGGTGTAACCAGGAGAGATAAGAAGAGGAACTCGTGGATCCGAAAAATGACAAGAGTGGAAGACATCATGATCAAAGTTAAATCCCTGAAATGGCAATGGGCTGGACATACTGCCAGAAGGACAGATCATCGATGGACAGCCGAAATTTTAGATTGGATTCCAAGGGACAGGAAAAGACCCAGAAGAAGACCACATAGGAGATGGGTGGATGAAATTCGAAAGTATGCAGGGGTGACATGGAGGAGACTGGCACAAGACAGACCGTTGTGGAGGAAACTTGGGGAGACCTTCGTCCAGCAGTGGATTGATAATGGTTGACAATGATGATGATGACATATTATATTATTTATATATAACAAATTTTCTAAAATCTACACATGCAAGTGATTAAAAATGTAAAAAAAGTTATACCTTTATTTTAATTCAATAATGCACCTCGGATTTCACCATGCTGCGGTGGTGTAAAATATTAAGGATGCTGTGCTGGAGAAAATTCTTCCCCCTCCCCCGTAAACATTAGGAGTGGCAAAAATATTTTAGTCTTACAACAAGCATTTTTCTGATTATTAAGGACCACTTGGTTTCAGCCCCTTTAGATTATTTAGGTTAGCACATAGTAGTAAAAAACAACAACTAATTAATCGTTTGAAATTCCTGGATTTTCTTTTTGTCACAGAGCGTAAACCACATACCGCCAGGAAAAAAAAAAAAAAAATATGGGAATCGTTTTTAATTTGCTATCCTTAAAAATTAGGTAGCGCAAATATTTTGTTGTATTGGAAGTCCTAACGTCACGTTAGCTACATTGAGGCTTACTTAACCATATACATGGGAAGTCGGCATCCAGAAAACTGAAATAAAGCTGAATGCCAGCTTCCAAAATATGATGATGTATTGCAGTGCAAGCAGCATGCCGTTGGTGATTACAAATACACAGTAAATTTAACTATAAAATACAAAGGCTCTAAAAAATTTACCGAATTGTGAAACAATGCTTGGTTTTCTTGTTTGCCCCTTTTGTTCATTCAAAGTGTTCAAGATGAACTGGTCTTCTTCTACCCTTCTGATTTTTAGCCGGAGAAAGTATTGAGTAATTTTGGTAGGACTTCATTATAGATTTTTTACATGGACAATTGTTCCATTTATAAACAAATTTACAAAAGCATTTTAATCTAGAGCAACAAATTTTTCTATAGAGTATATATATTTTCATAACTACTTTGATTTCAGAGCTACATTAAAAAAAGTTATTTAAAGTGTTACCACTTTGTGTGAAGTCTATTATGGCTCTAATTAACAACGGAAATTCCGTTTTTTTTTCTCGAGGCATTGTATACATTATTGGCTGCATTGACTCGTCGGATTTAGAAAACGTTAATATACAGGCCGATGGCAATTTTAGTTTTAGTGTATAAAACAAAGCACTTAATTTAATACTTAAAATAATCTTAATGCTACTGAGATATGAAGTCCATGTGAATGAGTTTTTTTATTATAATATTTTCCCCCGTTTTCTTAAATTTTTAAAATTAATTTCTCCAAATTGTCATCTATGAACAAAAAATTAGACTAAATATAAAGGGTGATCACTCAAAAACCTACGGGGGGGGGCTAAGACCCCCGAAAAGATGCCTGAATACATCACTGGTCGTACTTCGTGCCATTAGGTAGTTCTTTGCTAATACAAAATTACTCTATTTGATTTGATTTTCTAGCTAGACCTCCTTACATTCATGAGGAAAAAAACTTGGTCGTCAGAATATTTCGTTGTGGAGACATGCTTTTCACTGTTAAAGCCCCCCCCCCCTCGGTGGCGCAGTGGTCTAAGCGATGGCCTCTGATCATTCGTCCGAAAGGGGTCCGGGTTCGAATCAATGTCAGGCATGGATGTTGTGTTTGTCTTACGGCACTGGCTCTCTCCCTTCCCTGGAACCAGTGACCCTAAATTAGGGACGGGCGACTGCTTATAGCCCATTGAGTTGCTCACGGTGGTCGTTCGACATTGAATAAAAAAAAAATTGTTAAAGGTCCTTTTAACGTGCTGCCATCTATTGTCCGATACGGAGTATGGTTTGTAACTATTCGTTATTAAAGTCGTCCTCAAATTTAATATTAAGATAGATTTCGACTTGTATTCATCCGACAAACTGCAGATATTCCTTATGATATCGTGCACAAAATTACTTTACCGTATTATTCAATATGATCATTTGTCACATTTGTTAAGTAACCTCACTGAATTTCTTAGGAAGCAGAACTTCCCACGATAAAACTTTTCACGATATAGTTCAATATGATCATTTCTCACATATGTTAAGTAACCTCACAGTGAACTTCTTAGGAAGCAGAACTTCCCACGATATAATTCAGTATGAATTATTTGTCACATATGTTAAGTAGTAACCTCACAATGGCCGCCTCGGTGGCGCGTCAGGCTTTTAACCTGAATGTCCAGGGTTCGTGAGTTCTTCGCCTTTTCTTCGGATTTTCACCTCATCTCCAATGGATACTCACCTGAGACGTGTATAAAGGTCAGTTTGTTCTGTTTATAAAGTACCAGCACCGGTGAAGCACAATCTCCCGATTTATTGTGATTTTTGTGCCTCCCCATTACAGCCTGACGGGGGTGACCCCATTCGCGGAACAGCCGCACGTGGTTGCTGACAATTCGTCAGTAATCGGAACTCTGCCGGCTCACCGAGAGCAATCTACTGTTCTCTTCTTTTGTACGCACATTTACCAATGCTGAGGCATCCTTCCTGCCATTTTAACATCTTTTAATGTCAGAAGATTCCTCAATGGAAGTCTCGGTTGAGTCCGAGCAAGCTAACCCCACTTGGGGAGTAGCGATGGCAGATCCACCAGCCTCATCGGCAGCCCAACCTGCCACGCAACTTCCCGCTGCAGAGGAAGCTCACGCCTCAGGCGCTGAGCGCTCATTGGCTGCCGCTCCGCAGTCGACCTCCGACAGCAAAGCAAAACAGTTACCAGCTCCTCGCTCCCAAGCTACGCGCATCGAAGGGACGGCAACTGCCAAAGTAAACAAACCGAGCGCCGCGGAGGCAAATAGCGAGCAGCCCCCTGCTCAGCACAAGACGTTTGCTGCAGCGGTGACCGGCGACGCCCACCGATCAAGTGCTCCTGAAACCCACCTGGAAACCACAGTAACCAGGAATAAAAACACTTTGACTGTCACAATCCCAGAACAGTCCACAGCAGGTCAAAAATTCCTAGCAAAGCTACGCCTTGGAGTAGTATTTGACTCCCTAAGGGATACACCCTTAAAACACTACTCCACGGCCCTGAAAAAATCACTTCCCGCCTCTGCCATAACCCACATGGCACGCAGGAAAGGAACCATTGTCGCCTACCTCTCTACCCAAGCCCACGTTGAGAAAGTGCTACAACACGGGATAAACATCGGACCACACCACCTAGAAGTGGACTCCATCGCGGATCGCCCTATACAGGTATACCTCTACCCTGTTCCACCAGAGGTCTCAGACTCCGCTCTTATGATGGCACTGGCACAGTGCGGCCGAGTCATAGGCGGAATCTCAACCCTCTCCGCGGCACCAAGAGACAACGAAGACAAGCACATCAAAGGACTGAGGCGGCAAGCCAAACTCATTTTCCCCACTGACGAAGCCATCGAATCGTGCCCCGACACGATCGTCATAGCTGTTGGGACACGCACCCACACAATTGATCTGGTCACCGCCCTTCACTGGTACTCCTGCAAGGCGTTCGTGCACCAAAAGACAAAATGCCCCCACCTGACTAACACCCCCTCTCAGCAGACAAATGGCCCCAAGAAGCCCAAGGAACATAGCACCACCCAGATGGAACACTCAGGGACTGAAGAGGATGCAACCGCCGAACCTGACATCCTTTCACCACCACCCGAGGCTCCAAAACCAGCTCCTAAGCACAAGACCACCACTGCCCTCCTCCCGGCGCCCAAGGATAGCGAAGTGGCGCAGCAAGACGCTGGCAGGGAATTAGGCGCCTCACCGAGGACCAACACGGCTCCTCAACCGACCAACGCTCCCACCCCTGGAAGCGACTCAACTGTAGTGCCAGCATCCAGCTCCACTACAATAAACCCCCGAGACGAGTTCCCCCACTTGACAGGGGACCCTCAACTTCGAGCGAAGCCAAACAAACAGGAAGAGTCCCCTCCACAAAAAGGACAGCCCCAGAAAATGAGCACAGCCACGCCTCCTCCCAAGGTGAGCAGCCCCGCTCCCACAGGCAGAGGTCAACCTCCAGGAAGAGGTCGCCCTCCAGGCAGAGACCTGCTTCTAACCCCGCCTACAGGGAAAGGTCCCCCACTGGAGACGAAGACTTCGCCTACACCTTCCACAACCTTCCTACCTCGAGCAACGAGTGGTTCAGGATCTCTTCTGAAACCTCACCAGGAAGATCTCAGGCCACCAAGAGGAAACTCCCAGGAGATTTCCCCCTCACTCCCTCCGACCTGATGAAGAGAGTAGATGCGGCCCAAAACATCGACGGGCCCATTCCGCGCTCTGAACTCGCCCGCCTCCTCACTATACCCATGCCCAAGCAGATGGATCATCTTTTCATCCTTCAAACACAACACTCCTCCCTAACCCTTGCTGTGCCCCAGCTCCATCTCTTCTCCACCTGGGCTCAAAAAGAGTTCTCTCAACGCACTCAAATGCAACCCTGGCTCCGCTCCCTCAAATCACGAATCAACTACCTCAAAAGCCTAAGCTCCAAAGAAGACATACATCCAGTCCATGACACACACACTTAAAATTGCCAGCCTCAACTGCAGGGGCATGGCCAACCCGCTGGCCAATGCCCTCGCCTTTGAAGACCTACAATCACTCAATGCTGACGTCCTCCTACTACAAGAAACCAACTGCACACCCAACACCAACTACACCAGATGGCGCCCCTGGCCATACACCTTTCACCACTCACACAGTCTCACCCAGCACGGTGGCATTGCCATCGCTATACACCAACAACTACTACCCACTCTCAACGCCGTTTCCGTCACGCCACTTTACCGCGACCTACTGCAGCACCTTGTTCTCACTATCCAACAGAAGACCTACCACATCTTCAATATCTACGTCCCCCACCACACCCACCTAGTCACACCTCTTTTCCAACATCTTCGCACTGCTTTCATCTCCTTGCCGCCCAACTAAACCATCATCTTCGGAGGAGACTTCAACTGCGTGCTTAACGCCACCATCGACCGATCCTCCGCAACCGACCGCAACGCCTCCACGGCGGGACTGCTCGCTAACTTAGTCAATGAAACCACCCTCCATGACGCATACCGTGAGCTTTTCCCCTCACATCGGTCCTTCACTTGGAGATCTCCGTCAGCGGCATCCTCCGCCGCAGCCCGAATAGACAGATTCTACGTCACCGGAAATCTCCTCCCCACCCTTGCTGCAGTAGACCACACCCCCACTGCCTCCTCGGACCACTGCTCCATCCTCCTCACCATCCGCCTCTCACCCACCCACACTCGCAGCATTCGCCACTGGACCTACGACCCAGAACTACTCAAAGACACCACATACTGCACAGCCATCACCAACATCCTCCAGGACGCCATCTCCTCCCTCCCCACCACAAACTGCCCCATCCAACACTGGCTCACCACCAAAGCTAAGATCCGCCTCCTGTCCAAGAAAACCTCCTTCACCAACAGGACCCTACTACACATGCACACCGACAATCTCCGAGCTCTCCTCAACCTCACTGACATCACCTCTCCCTCCTTTCTCATTCACCAAGCTGAACTCCAGAGAGCGTTGGAACCACTTGCCCAGCAAGCAATCCTGCGGATGAAGCTACTCCATCTCAGCACCGTCGACCACCCGCAGGACCACTTCCTCGACCTAGAGAGGAAGCACAAACACTCCACCTCTCTTCAGTCCCTCTCCCTCCCCAACGGTACCACCACCGACGATCCCCACGATTTATGCACCCATGTGCATAAATATTTCACTACTCTGTATACCCCCTACGCTGCTCCCCCCTGCACCCCTGATAACCTCCTCCACTCCCTACCTCAAGTCCCCCACCACCTCCACACTTCGCTTTCCTCCCCTTTCACTCACCAGGAGATTCTATCTTCCCTTCTCAAACTTAACCAGTCTGGCTCCCCGGGGCCAGACGGTCTAACTGCTGTCTTCTACAGGAAATTTTCCTCTCTCATCCTGCCTCTCCTCCTGGCGTGCTTTCTTGCTATCTCAACCTCTAACACCGTCCCAGCGGAATTCACGACCGCCCACATCATTCTCCTCCCCAAGAAAGGCTCACTTCTTGACCTGAACAACTGGCGCCCCATCAGTCTCATGAACCTGGACTACAAAATCCTTGCTAAAACTCTCTCCACGAGACTCAACCTCGTACTCCCCTCCCTGATTCACCCTGACCAATCCTACACCATCCCGTCCAGGTCCATTCACGAGAACATCCACGTTCTCCGTGACATCACTCACCTTGCCCACACCCTCAAGGAACCCCTTGCCCTTCTTAACTTAGACCAGAGGAAAGCTTTCGACAATGTGTCGCACCGCTACCTCTCCGAAGTCCTCCGGGGCTTCGGCTTCCCAACCCCTTTCTCCACCATCCTCCTCACCCTTTACAGCAGCGCAGTTGTTCACGTCAGAACGCGGACCTTTCTCACCGCGCCTATCCCTTTCCGGAAAGGCATCCGCCAATGGTGCTCCCTCTCTGGACAACTCTTTGCTCTCTGCTTCGAGCCCTTCCTCCGCTTCGTCTGCACTGCCTTCGCCTACTCCCACCCCATCGAGCTCGCCAGCCATCGGCACCATGCCATCCGTGTCGCTGCTTACGCCGATGATGCAACCTTCATCATACGGCGAAACAACCAGTTCCCCCTCCTCCTCTCCTTGTATGACGAGTAGGCCAGTCTCTCCGGTGCCTCCCTCAACCTTAGTAAAAGCACTGGACTGTGGTGCGGATCCTGGGCCTCAAGAGTTGACGCCCCCTGCGCTGCCCAGTGGTCCTCCGACAGTCAACACCTCCTCGGTGTTCACATCGGAAAGCGACTCGTCCCCGACGCAGCCACTTGGCCCCCTCTCATTCGGAAACTCAAGCAGACGGCAGGCTGGTGGGCACAAGCCAAATTCTGCACCTCCTTCCACAGTCGTGCCATCATTGCAAATAACCTCTTCATGTCACAAGTCCAGTTCTCCTGGACTAACACGCCTGTCCCCTCCCACGCCCTCCTCGACATCACCAGAGTCCTCACCAACTTTATCTGGTCCAAGCACCACTGGACCACTGCCGAAACACTTACCAGACCCATCTCCCACGGAGGACTCGCACTTTTCGACGTCCGCCTCAGGTACAAGGCAGTCAGACTTATCTCCTTTTTCTCTGCCCTAACCTCCACCAACCCTGCTGTTTCGACTCTCCTCGATGTTTTCTCCTCCCCACGGAACCCCTCCCTCACCCTCTCCACCTTCCTTCTTATGGACCACTATCCCTATGTTCCTACTAGGCTCTCCCCCACCTACCACGAAGCCATCACCCTCTTCCGCTCTCTTCCTATCATCAGGGTCCCTCCCACCTCCACCCTCGAACTACTCTCTGAACCACTTTTCTTCTCCTCTCTCCTCCACCCCCACACCTTCCTTTCTTCCATTTCCCCACTTGGCTCAGGGCAGGGATAGTCACTGTCCGCCAACTTGTGAACACTAACCTATCCTGGAAACATGTCTCTGAGCTCGCCCCCACCCTGCCCGGCTCCAACTCCAACAACTATAAGTTCAAAACCCTCAAAGACGCTCTCCGTCTTCTCTTCCCTTTCCTCGTCTCTCCCAATGGCATTCGCACTATTCAGTCTGCGCCTATCTCCCTCCCATTCACACTTGACACCCCACAGGCGCCCTCCTGGTACATTCTCTCAGTGTCAAGCAACTGTACCACTTCCTCCACAACGGCACCCACAACCCCTGCCCTGCTCTCTCCCTCACGCCCTCTCACCCCCCCCCCTGTTTGGTCCACGCTCACAACGCTCATAAACCACCCACACGAAACCAACATTCAGTGGCAATTCCTCCACTCCCGCCTACCCGTCCCAGGCACGCTTCACCAGATGAACATACTCAACACCCCCTCTGCCCTTTCTGCGCAGAGCTGGGCTCACTTCACCACACATGCATTCACTTCCCCGTCCTTCTCCCGCTGTTCCACCTGATGTTCACCATGGCCTCCAAGGTCTGCCCCATCACCCACAAGATAGAACACTATCAATACCTCAACGCTGCACCCACCGCACCTTACGCCTCCACAACTTGCACCTACTTCTTCGTCCTCGCCAAATACATCATCTACCAACTTTACCTCCAACACACTAACAACACCCCACTCACCGAACCCCCAGCAAGCACCCGACTGGTCCATCACTTCAAGAACAGAGTCACCGCCCGACTGCAAGCAGACTACACAGAAGCTCACAGGACGGCGACCCTCAGCGAGTTCTGGAAGCGATGGAACCCCCACAGAAGCTGGTTTACTGTCACCAGCAACAACAAGATCTACCTCGACTGACGCGCCCTTACCACTGGAAAGAACCACCAACAGCCACTCTTGCTCACACCCACCTGGTGCCACCGCAGCAAAGAACACAGGTGAAAACTTTTCCATACTGCTGCCCCCTCCCCCCTACAACCTACAACCTCAAGTGCTCAAATGAACTGTACTACAACTAAAACGGCTTGGAACGAGAGAAAGTAAAACTTCTGAACTCTTTACTCTCACGCAAAAGACTCTAGCAGCTCGAAAGAGCAAAACTTTTGTACATATGCATCACCATTTCATCTGTTATAAAAAAAAAAAAGAAAAAAAAACCTCCTGAACTCTCTACGCTCACGCAAAAGACTCCAGCAGCTCGAAAGAGCAAAACTTTTTGTACACATGCATCACCATTTCATGTTATAAAGAAAGTTCTCCTGAACTCCCTACTCTCACGCAAAAGACTCGAGCAGCTCGAAAGAGCAAAACTTTTGTACATATGCATCACCATTTGTAAATACTCACCTACTCATCTTTTGTCACATCTACTCTGACGAGCCATGCGCCGTCGCCCTGTAAAACTTCACTGTATCATATCTCTGTAAATAAAGTCTATTTTGAAAAGGAAAGGGATCCGGGTTCGAATCCCGGTGAGGCATGGATGCTGCGTTTGTCTTACGGCACTGGCTCTCTCCCTTCCCTGGAACCAGTGACCCTAAATTAGGGACGGGCGACTGCTTATAGCCCATTGAGTTGCTCACGGTGGTCGTTCAACATTCAATTAAAAAAAAAATTGTTAAAGGTCCTTTTAACGTGCTGCCATCTATTGTCCGATACGGAGTATGGTTTTTACCTATTAGTTATTAAAGTCGTCCTCAAATTTAATATTAAGATTGATTTCGACTTGTATTCATCCGACAAACTGCAGATATTCCTTATGATATCGTGCACAAAATTACTTTACCGTAATATTCAATATGATCATTTGTCACATTTGTTTGTTTGTTTGATTGGAGGTTTAACGACCACCGTGAGCAACTCAATGGGCTATAAGCAGTCGCCCGTCCCTAATTTAGGGTCACTGGTTCCAGGGAAGGGAGAGAGCCAGTGCCGTAAGACAAACACAACATCCATGCCTGACCGGGATTCGAACCCGGACCCCTTACGGACGAATGATCAGAGGCCAGCGCCTTAGACCACTGCGCCACCGGGGCGGCCTTGTAGACAATTGAATCCAGGTATTGGCCGTCGTGTAACGGGTCTAGCGACATGAGCCCTGTACGTTTTCTGATTCTTGATTCATTTTCACGTTTTCTGATTCTTGAGATTGAACGTCTCTGAATTCCTGTTGTAAGAATTGCAACATAGCTGCATTGGGCCGTTTTAAATCATTTTGGAACCATATGCGCTCACAAACTCCACAAACAAAACCCTACTTGTTGCCATAGAACGACTTTCAAAGTGCTTCGGCCGCCCCGGTGGCGCAGTGGTCTAAGCGATGGCCTCTGATCATTCGTCCGAACGGGGTCCGGGTTCGAATCCCGGTGAGGCATGGATGTTGTACTTCTCTTACGGCACTGGTTCTCTCCCTTCCCTGGAACCAGTGACCCAAAATTAGGGACGGGCGGTTTACGACCACCGTGAGCAACTCAATGATAGCCCATTGAGTTGCTCACGGTGGTCGTAAACCTCCAATAAAAAATAAAAGTGCTTCGTTGCCAGACGCCAATGGGTTATAAACGCTAAATCTCTATTCTCAGACGTCTCACTGCTTGTATTTCGTAGCATTGCGTCGGTTGTATCTCTCTGTCGACATTCATTGCCTGTGAACTGGCGTCAGGTGTCTGCGCGACTGGTACTCATTTCATTAATTAAAATTTTTATTTTATAAAAAGTTAGAAGCTCAAACTTCATGTTTACGCATAATACATTGTCTTTGCATATCAAAGTACCAAGGAGAATAAGAGACAAAATAACAACTAAATGCAAAATAATTAGTTCAAATAGAACAAATGCAGAATCGTTCTGATCTGACAGTCCTTTCAAGGAATAAATCGCCTCTCAGTCCCCCCCCCCCCAAAGCGAAGACTCGACCGTGGGAATTTAGGACTTTACTATCTTTTCAGAGTACTCGGAAAATATTGGTTACCATTTATATGGAAGTTGTCGGCTGATGTCTTCGGCTTTTGTGAGTTTTCCAAAACTATGTAGTCTGTCTCAAAATCGATATGTTGTCCACTTGCAAGACAGTATTATTCTCATCAGCATATCCAGATGGCTGACTTCCAGTCTGCTACGGGATTTAGTTTTGATGCTGTTTATTAGGCTAAATCCTCTCTCAGCATCGGCACTGGAAGCTTGAAAAATGCCACATATGTCTACCAACTTTGATAAGTTTGAAACCTTTTCTTCTGAGAATACAAAGCCTACCAAATCTTTTGCTGTGATTGGCTGGCGCCGATGTGGTGTTTTGAGAAAAGACTCAATATCTGCCTCTTTCTCGGCATGGGAAAATTACTGATCCTCATTCTCGCGTTCACTCTCTGCTCGCACCAGGCTACTTTGCAAGAAGCCTTTGAGAATGAAAAGCAACTTAGAAGGAGGCGAACGGCATTTTAAAAAAGTGTTGTTTTTAACTTTTGAGAACCCGAATTTTACTTATTTATTGTTATTTTTGCAGGTAATTGATTTTCGATTTATCAAAATTAATTAGGGATTTGGGAATTTTAATCTAAAATGTTTACTGCGCGGAGGAAGTTAAGTCGTTGCGCGGCTTACAGAGAACATTGGGCACTGCCCCCAGTAAAATCATTGGAGGGACTAGATTCACCTTGCCCCCCTAGTCGGCGCCTATGCTTTCAATTGCCCTTCCTTT
Source organism: Macrothele yani (assembly GCA_039090855.1). Lineage (NCBI taxonomy): Eukaryota > Metazoa > Arthropoda > Arachnida > Araneae > Macrothelidae > Macrothele > Macrothele yani. The sequence goes on along the minus strand of CM077017.1, from coordinate 74,885,497 downwards.
CCCGTTTCGGAAAGTTGTAACACTGATTTGCATAAAAACGAGTGGGAAGCGAAACCCCAGAATTAATTCTTCACAATTCTATGATCTGAAAGCATTGCAGGTCATATGAGATATGCTAACCTTTGTCCATATGCGGATGAGAAATGGTCGTTAACGCTATACGATAAAGTGGGGATTGCTTCGATTAGCGCACATTCGGAAAGCTGCTTGGATTCCTAAACTAAATCTGCTTAGCTTCAGTTGCTTGGAACTTCGTTGTCTTAGGTGGTGTAACGGTACAATATTCGAGCGTAAATCGGGTTCAACTCCCGTTCCGAGGCCCTACAAATTTCAGACCCGAGACCGACAAAAGAAAAAACTTTTTAACCAGGTGAAAAATCGAAATGCGCGGCGAGAAAGTCTGAATATAATGCAACATGAACAAGATTGTTCAATGTAATTTATTTAGGTAAATACTAAACTGGAGCACATCACTGTATTCACAATATAAAATTACAATTCAAAACAAAATAAAATGATTTTAAAAACATTGCTTCATAGTTTTCTTGTTATACTTGATTGATTGATCGATTTTTATGGCGCAAGAGTCATGTTTGGCCAAAGAGTGCCATACACAAGACAAAGAAAGACATTTAAAAACGTGGTATAAGAGTTAAAAGCCGGCTGATGTAAAAATGAAAATGACGAAAACTTTAAAAGCTATTATACACTGCTGGCCACCCAAAATGCAACACCAAGAAGGAAGCATCCGATTGGCCTGAAATTCGCAGCATGCGTTGCCCGTGAGAGGACTTGCAAACGATTAGCATTGCAGGTCATATGCAAATCATGTGCGCCCGGCACGCCATTGAGAAACACTATAAGAAGGGTGCACAGAAGGCGGAGTTTAACTAGTGGAAGTGTGTTGTGCTGCTGGACCTGTGCGTGCGAAGCTTCCTGATGCCTCGTCGCAGAATACGGCAGTCATTCCAGCACGTTTCGGAGTTCGACAGAGGACGAATAGTGGCTTATCGCGACAGCGGTTTATCGTACCGAGACATCGGCACCAGTGTGAGACGACATCCAGCCACAGTGGAGCGAGTATGGATTCGGTGGGTGCAGGAGGGACGGACGGACCGACGCGAGTGATTGTCGCAGCTGCGGCACACCACTGAACGAGAGGACCGGCATGTTGTGCGGCGGGCACTGACGGCTCGCACCGCCACATCACGAACGTTAGCGCAGGAATTAAGATGTATTGCGCAACAACCTGTGTGAGCACGTAGCGTTCGATGTCGTCTGCACGAGCGGGGGCTTGTCGCACGGCGCCCATCGCTCCGATTACCATTGGCGAGTGCGGCGGCAGTGGGCTGTTGAACGCCGCACCTGGACTACGGAATGGCACGACATTGTCTTCTTCGACGAATCCCGCTTCTGCCTGCAACACCATGATGGTCGGATCCGCGTGTGGCGGCACAGCGGCGAGAGACTGTATGACGCCTGCATTATGCATCGCCATACCGGTCCGTCACCTGCCGTTATGGTTTGGGGCGCAATTGGATATGTTACCTGCACCCCTCTGGTACGCATCGCCGGTACACTCAACAGCCACCGCTACATCTCCGACGTTTTGGAGCCTGTAGTCCTCCCTTACCTGCGGGACATGCCAGCGGCCACGTTTCAACAGACAATGCGCCCCCGCACGTGGCACGCAATGTGCAATAATTCTTCACGGCCCACCAGGTGTCACTGCTGCAGTGACCCGCTTGTTCTCTCGATATGCCGCCCATCGAACACGTCTGGTCCCTGATCGGCAACCGAGTGGCCCGGCAAGCACCACCCGCGGCTACGCCTGATGAACTGTGGCAACGTGTGGTAGCAGCCTGGACCGACATACCCCAAGCTCACTTCCAAAGCCTCTTTCGTACGATGCCGTGGCGCGTAGCGGCCGTTATTGCCAGCCATGGAAGCCACGTGAACTATTTATGTCTGCGTGTTCCGCAAGTCGCACGGGCCTGTAAGCTCAATCGTTTCATCTTTGTATATGTTGTTATGTGTCCAGTAAATCTGGCTTTGCTATCTCGTGTCCTACTTGGTGCTTCATTTTGGGTGGCCAGCAGTGTAGATACGTTTAAAAAAGTCGGCGTGTTTTAAAAACGAAAAGACAGGATGGATGTATCACAGTGGTCACCCAAGAACCTCTGCGGTGTATCTGCGCAGTCGTCTAACAAATGGGAACCGAAATGATGAAAGCAATGAGCACGGAAACGAACAGAGAACATGAGCGACAGTGAGAAGGCAGTCGCACGTCTCACACATCGGGGCAGTGTCGCCACACAGCAAGAAGCGTTGGGTGAAACGACAATGCCCAGTGCGGAGATGCACAATGACAACTTTCGTACGACGGTTTGTTCGCAAACTAGATGGCTATGGTCCGATCTGTGGTTTGATGAGGTTTGTTCCTGCCCTATTGAGACCAGAGGCACTGCCACTCAGTCATAACGAAGTGGCGAATACCAGAACGAAAATCTATAAAAAATAGTGGCAGTCGAGTGATCGGCAGGAAGGAGACTGATCTGGCAGAGGCACCCGTCAGCTCGTCACTCCGAATCCCAACATGGCCAGGAACCCAATATAATCGAACCAGGAATCCAGCACCAGTCAAAGTCCACAGAAGGCGACGAACATCTCTGGAGATAGGAAAATCATTGTCCTCAGGAGAAGATAAAACTTGGATGACGTACTTGGAGTCAATGCAAAGCATGGCGTGACGATGGGGTCCAGACTGGATGTGACGCAAGGCGAGGAGAACCGCATACTTCTCTCTGCCGAGAAGACTATCGCTGCCGGAGGAAGCCTCTCGGCACAGGTAGTATCACCACACACAAATACAGAGCCTAAAACATCACAGGATTTCGAGCCATCGGTGAAGACAGGCACGAAATCGGGATGGAGTGAAAGGTGCTTTGCAAAAAGCTGCTGGTACACTTACGCAGGCGGGGAAGACTTAGGCCCCACAGAAAGAGAAACATCAGCAATTGCCATCACTAGCTGCCAATGTAGATCAATAAAAGCCTTGGTCACACCAATCAACGACAAGTGAAAGCCAGCATCGCACGCTACGTTCGACAGACGAATTCCGAAAGTGAGAAGACAAGAAAGGCGGTTGGAAAACTGTTGAACACATTGTGATTGGAAGAGGGAAGCATGCAGTGGATGATCAGGAAGAAATTTGAGCTTGGTGAAGAACTGGAGAGACAGTTGCTAACGGAGAAGGCATAACGGCTGCTCATTAGACTTGGCGTAAAGACTATCCACGGGAGACGTACGGAAAGCTCCAATGAAAAGACGGAGAGCCTGGTGATGAACGGAATCGAGAAGCTTTTAGACGGAAGGCCGGGCTGATCCGTACGTCAGACAGCCATAGTCCAACCTTGACCGAACAAGGAAGTGATAAATGCGAAGCACTGAGCACCTATCAGCCCCCCCCCCACGACGTACCGGAGAGGATCTTCAGGATACTCAATGATCACATGCACTTCACGTTTAAGGATAGAACGTGAGGTCGGAAGGTGAGTGCTCGGTTGAAGGTTAGTCCCAGAAACTTAACCTCTGTAACTACTAGAATTGTAGTGCTCCCCAGACAAGTCAGGATCCAGGTGACCCGTTTGCGGCAAAAATACACATACAGTTTTCTGGGACGAGAAGCTGAAACCATTGCGTGAGCCCAGGAAGAGATCTTATAAATGGCAGACTGCCATTGTCTCTCAATTGTGCGCTTGTTGACGGAGGCACAGGAAATCTAAAAATCATCCACATACATTGTTCCACGAACCATCGGAGGTAGTAGGGTGAAAATATAATTGACGCGAAGGATGAAAAGAGTGACTGATAAAATGGGGCCCTGAGCGACACTGCTCTTGAGAGTACATCGCAGAGACGGTCGAACCGATGCGCACACGGAACATCCGATTCTGGAGAAAACTAGCAATAAAAGTTGGTAAATTACCCCGCAATCCGTAGTAGTGCAGATCAAAGAACACGCAGACCATGTGCTGACGTCGTACAAACGCTTCCCTGATAGATAGATGTCTCAAGGCGAAGGTGATGATCGGAGGTAGAGCGAAGACGACGGTATCCGCTCTGGTGAGGTGTCAAAAGGTGATGGAATTCAAGAAAAAAGATGAGACGAAAATTGATACGTTCGAGAACCTTGCAGAAACAGCTCGTCATAGCAATCGGTCGATAGTTGAACGGGTTCGACGGATCTTTACCAGGTAGCCGTACGCCAAAAACGTGCTCCTGCCAAATCCTATTAAACAGGATTAGCAGAAAGTCAAGAGAGGACGGAGAAAGGTGCTTCAGTGTTCATAATGGATGTTATCTGGTCCAACTGATGTTCGTCCAAGCCGATTGAAAGTGACTTTCACAGTTCCACAGCTGTCAACGGGCTGTTATAATACTCTGACGAAAACGGGCGGAAGGATATGTGTTTCCTCTCAAGCTGCGTCTGAAGCTCTTGGAAAGAAGGAGGAAAATTGCTGCTGCTGGACACAGAAGCAAACGCTGCGCCAAGACAGTCAGCAATGCCCTGAGCGTTGGCAACCGTTCCTCTACCACTCTCGACTATGGAGATCTCTCCAGATGGGTACCTACCCTGAATCTTGCGTAGCCGATCCCAAACGATTTTGGAGCTGGTAGATGAGTTGATCCCCGATACATACTGGATCCAAGATTACCGTTTTTTAAGACGACGAACCAATCGTGCATAGGCCTTTTTTGCCTTCTTAAAAGCAAGTGAGTTGGCATCTGTGGAGTATCGACGAAACCTACCCCAAGCCTTATGCTGAGCTTGACGAGCAGCTTTGCACTCGGAATGCCACCAAGCCTTTGGACAACCTGGAAGGGGTTTTTTTATTGGAGGTTTAACGACCACCGTGAGCAACTCAATGGGCTATAAGTAGTCGCCTGTCCCTAATTTAGGGTCACTGGTTCCAGAGAAGGGAGAGAGCCAGTGGCGTAAGACAAACACAACATTCATGCGTCACCGGGATTCGAACCCGGACCCCTTTCGGACGAATGATCAGAGGCCATCGCTTAGCCCGTTGCGCCACCGGGGCGGCCCTGGATGTTGACGTCTTGGGAATGGAAAGTTCTGCCGCATGCATAATACACTGCTGGACAATTGCTAACGACGGATCATAAACGGCTATATAGCGCATAAAAAAGTAAGTGTGGTTGGATGCCAAGTGAAATAAAATAATGTCAGAAAGCCAGGACATTACAAGAAAGACAATTTATTGTGCTCTGAAATCCAGAAGGCTTTGAAACGTGTTCAAGGGACAAACAGGCCATTTTGTGCAGAATACGTAAACGTGAAAAAATGCAATTACCGTCCGCAGGCGTTCCGGCGTAAGATGTCAATACGGGATATGGCCACCATGGAGGGCGATGCAAGATTCCACACGTCGTATCATGTTTTGCACAACATTATCAAGCAGCTGTTGGGGTAATTTATCCCATTCCTCTGTCAGTGCACGGATGATGGTGTCCTTGTTTATTGGAGGGCATTGGCGACCAGCAAGACTCCTCCCCAAAGCATCCCACACATTTTCAATGGGATTCAGATCTGGAGAACGTGCTGGCCATACGAGGCGTTGAATATCCTCGCTCTCAAGACACTCCTGGACAGCGACTGTTCGATGACATGTTGCGTTGTCGTCCATGAAAATGAATCTATCACCGACAGCACCACGGAACATGCGAACATGAGGTAGGAGAAGATCATTAATGTATCGTTGGCCAGTCATAGTCCCAGTTGGAAGCACATAGAGGGACGTACGGCCATTGATCATGATGCCAGCCCATACCCTGACACTACATGTCGGATATCGGTCCCTTTCCTGCATGATTGCTGGACAATATGCAGTACCACTATCACGCCAGATCAGTTGTCGTCGACAATCAGACGATAGACTGTATCTACTCTCATCTGAGAAGAGGACAGCAGATCAGTCGTTATCAGTCCAATTGCGATGTTGATGGCAACATTGCAAACGGGCGGTACGGTGACGTCTGGACAATGGGATGCACACAACAGGACGGCGGGCGTATAGTCCTCCTTCATGCAAACGTCTGGCGACAGTTTTTCGGGAGATCCGCTTGCCAGTAGCAGCCATAAACTGATTTGCTACCTCACTAGCTGTGCTGCGCCGGTGTCTTTTTGTTGATAGCACTATGTACCGATCTTCTGCAGGTGTCGTACTGCGAACACGACCTCCCCGTGACGTTTGCTACACTCTCCATTTGTTTGAAATGATTTCCAAAGCCTTGAAACAACACTGTGGCTGACGTCGAACTCCCTGGCAACATCTGTTATTTTTCGCCCTTCTTCAATCTTGCCAATAATACGGCCACGCGTAAAATCATCTAGGTGATGTCGGGAAGACATGCTGAAAATTGCAAGTTCGTCAATTGATTCTTTCCCTTTCAACTTTGCGTTTGAACAACAACGTTCAATACGCGTCAAATCCTTTATATCTCTTATCAGCGCTATGACGTCACGAACAAGTTCGGCAATCCAAAATTTGCATACGCACAACACGTCTTACTGTATCCCGCACTTATGCTAATTTCCACATTTTCCTGCCTTCCATTTTATGGTTGCTATCGTTGCTATTGTCATCCGTCCTTAGCAATTGTCCGGCAGTGTACAATCCGTAACCGCCGCAACAGTATCATTGACTGTACCTGTAGACACCATATCCAGAGTGATAGGCGGCCCCGGTGGCGTAGTGGTCTAAGCGATGGCTTCTGATCATTCGTCCGAAAGCCGCCCCGGTGGCGCAGTGGTCTAAGGCGCTGGCCTCTGATCATTCGTCCGTAAGGGGTCCGGGTTCGAATCCCGGTGAGGCATGGATGTTGTGTTTGTCTTACGGCACTGGCTCTCTCCCTTCCCTGGAACCAGTGACCCTAAATTAGGGACGGGTGACTGCTTATAGCCCATTGAGTTGCTCACGGTGGTCGTTAAACCTCCAATAAAAAAAATTCGTCCGAAAGGGGTCTGTGTTCGAATCCCGGTGAGGTATGGATGTTGTGTTCGTCTTACGGCACTGGCTCTCTCCCTTCCCTGGAAGCAGTGGCCCTAAATTAGGGACGGGAGACTGCTTACAGCACATTGAGTTGCTCACGGTGGTCATTAAACCTTCAATAAAAAAAAGAGTGAGAGTCGCTGAAGCAGTGAAGGCGTCCCACTTGGCCCGATCAATGTTCCATCTAGCGGGAGTGCAGTATCCGTCACCTGCGAGACGAACAGAGTGGAAAATGATCACTGCTAAGGACATCCCCAGACACGCTCCAGGAGCAGTCAGGAAATATGGATGGGAATACAACGACAGATCAATGGCTGAGAACGAGCGGGTGGGTTCATGAAAGCAGGTGGGTGTCCCTCTGTTATGGAGACAGAGTGACGTGCTGGACAGGAGGGACTCGACAACGCGGCCCCTAGGGTCCTGACTGTTGTCTCTCCACAGCGGATGGTATGCATTAAAATCACCAAAAAGGAAAAAAAGGAGACGGCAGTTGGTCAACCAAATCTTCCAAGTCAGAAAGGCTTACTGCTTCAGGTAAGTACATGGAGCAGAAGGTGCACAGAAAGTCTCACTGCCACAGCTTGCAGATTCGTACGCAGAGCGACGGCAGTAACAGGAACACCATGAGGCACAAGAATGGCCACCCCTCCACATGGGATAGCACCGTGCTCATGATCTTTACCGAAAACTCTGTGCCTGCGCGCCAAAAGAGCCGCAGGACGGAGTTTCGTCTCCTGGAGACACATGCACCCTGGTGTAAGTGAAGAAAGTAAGCCCTTCAAATCGTCTATTCATGGGCGGAGGCCTCGGCAATTCCACTGGATGATACAAACAATGATTAAAAAAAAAAGATGATGAACACAGGGAAAAAATTGGACGCCTAAAAGGTCTCGGAGTCCATCAGTTCTTCAGGATGTTCTACAAGGTCCCTCGGCGGCGTGCTATCGTGGGAAAGGACTGGTGAATGTTTCCAAGGTGAGGACTTGGGTTGAGTCGTTCCGGCTTGTATTTGTGGATGAGACTGTGTGCCCGATGCTTTCTTGTGCTTTCCTTTTTGTTTACCAGGAGGAGAAGCAGACGTCGTATCACCTGAAACTGGGTCTCGAGCCACGCGACGGGGTGAGGCAGCAGGAGATCCCCGAGCAGTGGATTTTTTTATTGAAGGTTTAACGACCACCGTGAGCAACTCAGTGTACTGTAAGCAGTCGCCCGTCCCTAATTTAGGATCACTAGTTCCAGGGAAGGGAGAGAACCAGTACCATAAGACAAGCACAGCATCCATGCCTCACGGGATTCGAACCCGGACCTCTTTCGGACGAATGATCAGATAAGAAGCCATCGCTCAGACCACTGTGCTACCGGGACGGCCCCGAGCAGTGGTTTGTGGTGGTGTAGACAAAGGATCTGTGGAAGAAACTCCAAGGGCCTTCAGCCCAGCAGCATAAATATCCCGAAAAGAGAAAGGACAGTCCTTTGGAACAGTGATGTCCGTCTGAGTAGCAAAAGATGTTTTAGAAGCCAAGACGGAAACGTAAGTGCGTCCACCTAAGGCAGCGGGAACGATCTTCCGTGGAGCCTCAGGGTTAGGCAAATGTTCGAGGGCTTTTACCTCTTGAATTTTGTGCTCCTCAATCCACCTCGGGCAGTCCCTCGCATTGGCCGCGAGGTCGCCTTTGCAGTTCACACAATGGGGAGCTGTAGCAGAGCAATCAGAGTGAAGATGATCGCGCGAACCACAACGACTACAAACAGCACCACGGCGGACTGCTGGGAGTGCCCGTATACTTGGCATCTGAAGCAACGAAGGGGGTTGGGAATGAAAGGACGCACAGCGCAATTCAAATAGCCCGCATGGATGGAGGATGGTAGAGTCGGGCGATCAAAGATCAGAATGACTGTCCTCGAGTTCACTAGGTCCCCATTCCGACGGAACTTGATACGACGCACTGCTGTTATACCTTGGCTAGCAAGCTCCTCAAAAAGTTTATCTTCTGAAACATTCACGAGGTCCCGCTCGGAGATGACACCGGGATGAATTCAGGGACTGGTGAGGATTGATATCCACAATGACACCACCCAAGTTGGAAACATTTAAGAGCAATTCACCATGGCGTGGAGTTAACATTTTCACCAAGAGATCCTCCGGTTGTAACTTCTTCACACTTGTGGTGACCCAACGGCTTCCTGCAGGGCCTTCTGAATCCAGAAAGGAGATTTTAAGCTACGTTTGTGAGATTCTTCCCGTACATGAATGATAAAAAAGCGGGCATGCAGTGTGAGTCGGCAAAGTAAGCATTTTATTATTTGTGGAGCTAGGCTCCTTATAAAAGAAGACTTCTGTTTCACAGAAGTGGAAGAGTGAAAAGAATCCATAAATAATGGAAGAGAATTCGCCCCTGACCTCCCCACCCACCACGGAGCCCAACTGGGGAAAGTCGGAGGTCCGCAAGCCCCAAAGGACGCAGGACACGGCTCTGATGATAGGCAGCAGATATAGTCAGTTGATAGTGCAGGCAAGTGCTTGGCGTGTACTTTGACGATCCCGTGTCGCTGTAACACCCCTTTCACATGACCACACTATCCCCAGGCTCACCCTGTCGTACTCAACAACAAGCCGTTAGAATACAGGACTTCACTCGGCCACTGACTTCATTGACTAGGAGTGGGTTAGTTCCCAGCTGCCCGTTTAAGATGAAGCAGGGGAAAAAAGGAGTGTCGGCAGCTGGCGACAACCACACCAGCCTCCAGAAACTTCAGCCTCCAGCATCCCCTTTTTCACCTTAGGCGTCATCGCACAAGACAAACGTACAGGTAGGTCTAGCTAACCAGCCTGGAAAAACAAAGAGGGACATAAAATGGGGAATAAAGGAAAGAGAAACTAAACTCTGGCGCTGGCGCATACTCACAAAATCATCAACCTACAACTGAGGCGGGTGCGTATCAAGATAACAACTGAGGCGGGTGCGTATCAAGATAACAACTAAAGGCCAAAATGGGAAAACACCATACACTATGTGTCGTCTCGGGCCATAGGGTCGCCACTCCCCATCAGCTGGATGAACAGCTAGCTGTCCCTGCAGTGATTGCATCGTGCGAAGACGAAAGGCCAAATGTTCAGTTCCAAGGCCGTGGGGGCGCTTACTCCCCAAATAACGGGAAAACCAGTCATCTCCGTGCGGGGGTTTTATACTTGCAAGAATATCAGCTCAAATTTTCTCTAAAGCAAGCCTTGCAAGTTTCATAGCCATATCTGTCTTACATTGACTCTGCAGCTGCACAGCACCCATTGCTGAAATTTTCTTTCTGCCGATATCTTTCTCTTCCCATTTTACGCTTTTTTATTGCCTCAGATGACAATAATTTTATCCATCATGCTAAAAGAACTTTCAGCCTGAATACAATGATTGCTAATATCAAAGCTTTCACTGTGTTAGATACACTGGCGTGCAAAAATTAAGGACGAGACGGTTTTTCGAATGTAACGTCGTGCAGAAGTGCTCCACATCGACTCAAATCATACCATAAGATCCCCAAGATGTAAGAATATGGGACAAGTGAGCAAAACCGTCCAAACAAGGAATCCAAAGGATACAAAGGCACTTTATTGAAAAGGTAGCTTCGAGCACAACTCGACAGAAGGCAGAAACGTCCATGTGACAGGCGGCTGCCAAGAAAAATCTAGTCTTTAGTAGGGGATATGATCACCCCTGACTGCGTTGCAGGATTTACAAAGTCTGTCCATGCTGAGGACGAGGCTGTTAAGGAGCTGTTGAGGCATCGCGGCCCATTCCTCTTGTAGCGCCAATCGCAGCTGCGGAATCGTTGCTGGCGGCTGGTGACGTGCTGCCAAGCGTCTCCCGAGAAGGTCCCACACGTGTTTGATTGGATTTAGGTCCGGGGACCTTGCGGGTCAAACCATGCGTTGAATATTTTCACTCTCCAACAGCTCTGCGACAGCCACTGTACGATAAGGTGTAGCGTTGTCGTCCATGAAGAGGAACTCAGGACCCACAGCACCTCTAAACAGACGCACGTGAGGCAGGAGAACCTCTTTACAATAGCGGACACCATTGACTGAACCTCCTTGGAAGATGTCGAGGTCAGTACGGCTACCAAGCATGATACCGCCCCAAACGAGAACTCCGCCACCTCCAAGCCGGTCCCTTTTCGATGATGTTGGAGGTGTAATTGCGTGTTCTCTGCTCTCTCCAGATGTGTATACGTCCAGAATCGCTCGTCAGACTAAATCGGCTCTCATCCGTAAAGAGAACTCGACCCCATTGCTGATGTGTCCAGTTCTTGTGTTCCTGGCACCACAGAAACCGCCGTCTCCGATGAGCAGGCGTTAATGACACACACCGTACTGGTCGTCGTGCAAATAGACCACCTTTGTGCAGCCTCCTGGCTACAGTAAAACGCGATAACGGACGTCCAGTTGTCTATTGCATGTGCCTTGCGATTTCTCCCGCTGTCTGCCGTCTGTCTCTTCTCGCCTGTAGGACAATATACCGGTCGTCCGATGTCGTGGTTGCTCGTGGACGACCACTGCTAAACTCTCGTTTGAAATGCTCTCCAAGCTCGTGAAACGATGCTGTGAGCGATCCCGAGCTCCTCGGCCACACTAGTCACACTTTGAACTTCTTCCAACTTCCCAATGACGCGACCTCGGGTAAAGTCATCCAGATGTCGTCTACTGGATTGCCTGTTGGTCATATCACACGGTGGCAGCAACTCGACGTCGTTCAAACCGATGTACACCGTGCAATAGCTTTCACCGAATTGCTGAGCGTACACGGCCATCACCCCCTGATCGCTTAGCAGGCCCGCGCACCAAACGCCGGGAGCTGCGTGACGTAGGGGAGAGTAGGCTGATGTCCGTGGTGGGTGGACGAGCTTGCTCACTCTGTGTAAGCGTGACTACGGATGTGCGTGGTTGTTGCCAAATTGTCAACTAAATTTATTTTCATAGAGGTGTATTAAAAGCATTCAAATTCCCTACTAATGGGGAGGTTCTCAGAAAATGGATTATAGCAATAAAGCGTGAAAATTTTCAACTCTAAGGTACGTGGAAATCTTTTGTTAACCTTATTTTAAACTACTCGTAAAATAAAAATTTTTAACTAGAAAATTTAAATTTGGCTAATTTTATAATCTAATGCATCTCACAGCGGGAAGTCAATGCACTGAAAAGATTTTTGAAAAATGAAATTTATGTTTGTAATGGAAAGAATAGATTACTTGTGTTGTTATAGTAACCCATAACATGTTTTTGCCAATGTATCAAATAAGTACAAAGTAAAATATGTATATTTAGGAAGAGATTTTAAACTTTATTATGGACACAGAATAATAAGGGTTGCATGTTTTTGATCCCAAGAGTAATATGTTGATACATTCGTATTTAGTTATTTAAGTGTTTTAGACAGCGCCAGATTAACTTTTTTGGGGTCCCTATTTCTGGGCACAAGTGCTTGTAAAATACTTATATTCTATACGAAATATATGTATGTCATGTACACATCTAACATGCCTATGTCCTTTATATAAATGCTAAGGCCTTGTTGCCATGTGAAATACATCTTTTGTGTTTGCAGACATAGAGAATTGCATTGAATTATCATTTTTAATATTTATTACTAAAGAAACACAAACACTGAATCAAGCATAGACAGCAAAATTAGATATGAGTGCACAAAAACAGAAGTTCACACATAGTTCAGGAGTAAGTTTGCCTTTAAAATGTCCGTTTAAAGATTTTGAAGCATTTTTCTACAAACCAACACATTGAAGAACTCTCGTGTGAGCAGTGTGTATGCTCTATCTGTGGTAGGATGGGAATTTATCAGAACCATTCAATTTCTTAAAAATTAGGTGAAATATATCAGTACTACCTGGGCAAGAAATTATTTACTTGCCCAGGTAGTAAAAGCTGGATGCGCAGGAAAATGTATCTTTTAAGATAACAAACCAGAACCCTATTTTTTTTTAAGTTAAAAATATGAACTGTTTTAACATGTTTGCACTTCCATTTTAAGGGTCTGTATTACAAATGTTCAATGCACAAACGTGTGTATATCAATTTTTAAGATGCTGATGCTAAAATTGGTATGAAATGGTACGATGATGAAACTGGTGTTTCGGAAATTCAGTGATTATGCCATGTTCCTTTTGTTAAAGTTTTCTCCCTTTGTCACTAAACATGAGAGGCCAGTTACATCAGAGGCATGCATACTGTTGTTGATTATAAACAAAATTCGGAGCAAAACTAGGTTTCCGATTTCTGGGCGTAGAGCATAACATAATTAAAGATGTGATATTACTCTTTCCTTGGTACTTCGTAACAATAATACAACTTCCATTAATTAACAATGACATGAAACACGACATGTGATGACTGTCTTTTTTTCTTGTGTAGTAGGAAATTTTATTACAAACTTTTTTATTTTAAAATTTAGTTACCATGCACAGGCAATTAGATGTTTTATTCACCTGCCCAGATGAATGATTTACATGCTCTGGGCATCTCGGGCATGGTATTTTTAAGCCTTGGATATTGTTATTTTTAAGAGAAAAAAAGTACGTGGATCGACATGAATCCACATATTGTGGAAACTATGTTCTAAACAAACAAGATTTTTAAAATACAAGTAGAAATATATACTCCCTTCTTTTTTTTTTTTTTTTTTTTTGAAAACATTTGCTTAAAATGAGAGATCAACTTTTTATTCATTTATCTAGACTTATCTGTTTCCAGACTTCCTGCACTGTGTCTTCACAAGTGGAACTAATATATCTCATATTATCCGATAACTACTGGAAAGTGTGCTTCTAAACGTGAGGGTGGGTGTCAATTTTTGTATGGTGAAAAACTTCTTCAATCCTTCATAGAATTTATTTTGAAACCAAAATCATAAAAAAAGGAAAAAAAATCTTTTTCAATAGCTTTAGCAATGACACAACATTTGTGCAAAATTTTATACCATTGCTTTTTATAGTTTCTGAGAAAATGGTACATCAAGTTAGTCAATTTATAATGAAACTTGTACATCTTTTAAAATACATCCTATAGTACCAAAACAATCGCTTAGATTTATTCAGTACAATAACTGCATGTGCATTTGTCAGGTTCTCAAAAAATATAATAATTATCTGAAAAAATACTTTAAGAAATTATTGGAACAAATTTCAGATTTTCTTAGAAACGTGTCTTTGAAATTCTTCAAGGAACAGCTAACGGACACATAATCAAATTGTGCTTGTGATACACAAAGAACTACACAACCATAATTATATGTACATTGGCAGTTATCCTGAATACTTCTTGAAAATCAAATTTCAGGAAATTTCTGCCAATAAGTTACTTGTATTTTTCCAGATAAAAAGAAATGCTTATATTGTGGATCCCCAAATAGTTTTGCTTAATGCTACTAATATACTTAATACAGATGTGTTGAACTTTGACAAGGTAACTTTTTTGAAATAGTGCTCTGGAAGACAAAAATTATAAACTTTATATTTGCTTATCAAAATGAAGTTGTCCAAACACGTAACTAGATGGTACTAAAATTAGGAAAACTTGTTATGTCATTATTGTACGTTTAATAATGTTGCAATTGCATAATTTTCTTGAAATCTTAATTTATTTGATGCAATCAGTGGATCAAGCAGCAATTCACTGTATGTATGTTAAAACGTGTTTTTATTGAGCCTTTGGTAATAATTAAAAAACACAGAAAAAAATTCAGTTTTTCTTGACCTTTTTTTATATATTAGTGATCACGGATTGCATATAAAATACATTTTCACTAAAGGAATTATTTCATTACTAAAATTTTCATAGTCATAAGTTTGCAATGAATGAAAAATGTGATTCCTTAAATATGTCTATCGACATCTTTTGAAACGACGGCGATACTTCGTAATGGACCCTCAAACTAATCTTTCAAGTACAAGAACGATATGTTCACAAGTACAGGAATCGTTCGGCTAACTATAAAGACACTATAACTTCAAGTGAAACTACGACAACAGTTTATAGTTTCGATTATAGGAATGGTTTATCACTTCCAGTGAAATGACAGGGATGCTTTCATTAAGTTGACGAATCTGTGTTGCTTACCCTTTCAAGTCGAAATTATTGCTACGCTAAATTTTACGCTGTAATTTCTTTTTCTTCTGTATTTTAAAAGATTATTAAACAAACTTGTTAACTCTGCAGTTATTTGAAAACTAACACACAAGTTCTTATTTAAATGCAGTGAAACTCTAAAAGAACGCACTACCTGGTTAGTTGGTGTACGTGAAGACGCGTTCGTTCGCACATCGCCGTAATGCTCCTCTCCGCGACTACGGACTACTCTAGTGACGTCACAAATCGGTGCGCGGGCCTGTTAAGCTATTAGGGGGTGATGACACGGCCCGTGTGCTTTATACATTTCCGACAACCCCCCCCCTACGTCATGCTGCATATATGCGCATGCCCTATCGTACGGACCCTAGTCTATCTCCTGAGTGGTCTTTCGGTCCGTTCTGCCTGCTCGTTCCGCTGTTATGCTAATTTCTCCTCTTCGTCCTTAATTTTTGCACACCAGTGTACATGATGTAACTTTGAGAATATGAATCCTTTTGAACACTATGCATTCTATTCTTACAAATTAGCCAACTTCGTCACTTCCGTTTTCGGAAATTTCCCCCTCCCATATCAAGCTTAAACCCACGCATTTATGAGGGGGAGGGATAACATTTAACAACACAGATGAGTTGGAACATAGCTGGAAAAAAAATTACAATTACGGGAGAAATCTTCGCTCCGCCCGATTCCGTTTTTGGAAAAATTTCCGACGTTTCCAAGCTGAAATACAAATATTTCTGGAATAAAATATCTAACAACAGTACCAGGCAGAAGAAACGTCGCGAGAAGGAAAAAATATGAGTACAGAATAAATTTCTACTCCGCCTGCCTGCTGTTTTCGAAAATTTCGAAGGACGAAATTTCGTCCTTCGACGTAAAGTGACTCCTTCTCACGCATACAGCCACCAATCTCCCCAAAATTTCCGTTCAGTTGTGCATCGATCTCGTATATGACCCAAATGATAACAGAAAAGGCAAAATCCTTGAATCCGCTAATGAATCTTATGCCTGAAGATCACAGGAAATCTTTCGCGCCGTCTAACTTCCGTTGTCAGAAATTGTTGATTGCAGATTCAAGCTGAAATGTACAAATATTTACGCATTAAAATGATATTTAACAATAATACTGGCCAAAGGCAACATTGCGAGAAAAACATTACAATTGCGGGGGAAATCTTCGCTCCGCTTACGAAAGTTTTGAAAGACGAAATACCTTCTCCAGACGAAAAACGACCCTACCCCCCAAAAAAAAATTCTCTTCAGTATTGCATAGATTTCAAAAAAAAAAAAAAAACGGAATTCTGCGAAAGAATTTCGTGTATGAATTTTCAAGTTTTCTGAAGGATGCCTACGTAGGAAACAGTGAAATGTACGAAATCCACATGCTGACAGCACTGCTTTTGCTTGATGGAATGAATCACCCATGAGATACGACACAGAATTACGTTCCATCCGTCCAGAAGAATAAAAAAAATATCTCCGCCGTTAAACAACCGATTTGCACCCAAATTATTTCTTTCGACTCAGGGACGCCTCACACCTATCAGATACAATACAAAATTACGTTCCATCAGTCCCAAGTCTGTCTTTCCGTCTGTCCGTCCGTCCGTCCGTCCGAAAGCGTAAAAACACATAACTCGACCGAGAAACAACAGATTTGCACGCAAATGATCTCTTTCTACTCAGGAACGAATCACCGATGAGATGCGATACATATTTACGTCCCATCCATCCGCCGTCTGTCCGTCCGTCCAGAAAAATAAAAAAATTATATCTCCGCCGATAAACAACCGATTTGCACGGAAATTATTTCTTTCGACTCAGGGACGCCTCACACCTATCAGATACAATACAAAATTACGTTCTATCCGTCCAAAGTCTGTCTTTCCGTCCGTCCGTAAGCATAAAAACACGTAACTCGATCGAGAAACAACCGATTTGCACGCAAATGGCTCTTTCTACTGAGGAACGAATCACCCATGAAATACGATACATAATTACGTTCCATCCGTACGCCGTATGTCCGTCCGTCCTGTAGAAAAAAATATCTCCGCCGATAAACAACCGATTTGCACGGAAATTATTTCTTTCGACTCAGGGACGCCTCACACCTATCAGATACAATACAAAATGACGTTCCATCCGTCCGTCCGGAATAATAAAAACACATAACTCGACCGAGAAACAACCGATTTGCACGCAAATGGTCTCTTTCTATTCAGGAACGAATCACCCATGAGGTACGATACAGAATTACGTTCCATCAGTCCGTCCAGAAGAATAAAAAAGATATCTCCGCCGATGAACAACCGATTTGCACGGAAATTATTTCTTTCGATTCAGAGAAGCCTCATACCTATCAGATACTATACAAAGTTACGCTCCATCCGTCCGCCATCGGTGTGTCCATTCGTCCCGAAGAATAAAAGCGCATAACCTCACCAAGAAACAACCGATTTCCACGGAAATGATTTCTTTCTACTGTGGGACGCATCACACCTGTTGGGTGCGATACAAAATTACGTTCCGTCCGTCGGCCGTCTGTCTGTCCGTCCCAAAGAATAATGGCTCCAACCCGAACGAGAAAAAACTGATTTGCACGGAAATTATTTTTTCTACTCAGGAACGCCTTACACCTGTCAGATACGATAGAAAATTACGTTCCATCCGTCCGAAGTCGGTCCGTCCCGAACAATAAAAGCCCGGAACCCCACCGAGAAACAACTGAGTTGCACGGAAATGATTTCTTTCTACTCAGGGACGCCTCACACCTAACAGATACGGTAGAAAAATACGTTCCATTCGTCCGAAGTCTGTTTGTCCGTCCGTACGGAACCATAAAATCACGTAACCCCGCCGAAATACAACCAATTTGCACGTAAATGATTTCTTTCTAATAGGGTACGCCTCACACTTATCAGTTGTGATAGAAAATTACGTTCCATCCGTCCGCTGTCTGTCTGTCCGTCCGTCCGGAAGAATAAAAACTCATACCCGATCGAGAAACAACCGTTTTGCACGGAAATGATTTCTTTCTTCTCGGGGACGTCTCACACCTATCAGGTACGATAAAAAATTACGTTCCATCCGTCCGTTGTCTGTCTGTCCGTCCATCCGTCCGGAAGAATAAAAATGTAACCGACAGAGACAACCGATTTGCATGGAATTGATTTCTTTCTACTCGGGGTCGCCTCACACCTATCCTGTACGCTAAAAAATTACATTCCATTCTTCCGATGACTGTCCGTCCGTCCGTACGGAAGTATAAAATCACTTAACCCTGCCGAAATACAACTGATTCGCACGGAAATTATTTCTTTCAACTAGGATACGCCTCACACTTATCAGGTGTGATAGAAAATTACGTTCCATCCGTCCGCTGTCTGTCTGTCCGTCCGTCCCAAAGAATAAAAGCCCCAACCTCAACGAGAAACAACATATTTGAACGTAAAGGATTTTCTTTTACTCAGGGAAGCCTCACACCTGACAGATACGATAGAAAATTACGTTCCATCCGTCGGCCATATGTCTGTCCGTCTGTCCGTCCGTCCCGAAGAATAAAAGTCCGTAACCTCACCAAGAAAAAACCGATTTGTACAGAAATTATTTCTTTCTACTAGGGGACGCCTCACATCTATCAGGTACGATACAAAATTACGTTCCGTCCGTCCGTTCCGAAGAATAAAAGCCCGCAACCCCACCGAGAAACAACCAATTTGCACGGAAATGATTTCTTTCTACTCAGGGACGCCTCACACTTATCAGATGTGATAGAAAATTACGTTCCATTCGTTAGCCGTCTGTCTGTCCGTCCGTCCGGAAGTATAAAAGCACGCAACCCCAACGAGAAACAACCGATTTGCACGAAAATGATTTCTTTCTTCTCAGGGACCCCTCTCACTTGCCAGATGTGATAGAAAATTACGTTCCATCCGTCCACCGTCTGCCTGTCCGTCTGTCCCAAGGAATAAAAGCCCCCAACCCCAACGAGAAACAACCGATTTGCACGGAAATTAATTCGTTCTAGTAAGGGAGGCCTCACACCTATCAGATATGATAGAAAATTACGTTACATCCGCCCGCCGTCTTTCCGTCCGTTCCAAAGCTGAAAACCACATCTTTCATCCTCAATTTTTTTATGTAATTCAAGATCTATGACACATATTCACAATACATTAAATAGTTTGGGCTTTTTGAAGAGGAAAGAGACTGATTACATTTCCACAGAAAGTGCAGAACCGTAATAGGACGCTCTTCTTAGAATTTTTATTGATTAATTTGTTCTTTCCTTTTTTTCTGTGCAGTGGTACAATCATATTACGTACAATGACTTGATTTTTTTTTTTTTTTTTTTTTGATTGGAGGTTTAACGACCACCGTGAGCAACTCAATGGGCTATAAGCAGTCGCCCGTCCCTAATTTAGGGCCACTGGTTCCAGGGAAGGAGAGAGCCAGTGCCGTAAGACAAACACAACATCCATGCCTCACCGGGATTCGAACCCGGACCCCTTCGGACGAATGATCAGAGGCCAACGCCTTAGACCACTGCGCCACCGGGGCGGCTACAATGACTTGAAACAACACCATAACAGGGAAACTGTTAAAACTGAAACTTATAGCATAAAATGCAATTCCTGTTACTAGAATTCGTAATAGGTTTTTAGCTGTTTACGCGTGAGGAAGTCTCCCGATAGCCGAGTCGCCCGAAGCGCAGTCTGGCTACTCATTCGAGCTGCGTTTGGCTCCTAGTACCAGTTGAGACATGGGTGGTGCAATTGCCCTACGGCACTGGCTCTTAGACTTCCCTGGAGCCAGTGGCCGAAACTTTGAGACGGGCGACTGCTTGTAGTCCCAAGAGCAGTGCAATATGAAGAGGATGACCCAGTAGTGGCAACAAAAGATTTTTGACTTTCTGCTATATAAGGAATTGAGAGTAAATTAATGCATGCAGCATATTTATTACGTTAATCGGTAAAGTCCCCCACATTTTCAGTCAAGGAGCGTGCATAACTTGCATTTTATGCAAAATATCGAATGTAAGGGAGATTCCCGTGGTCACCATTTTCATGCTGTTTAAAACAAGATGCAGCCGTACAATGAGCACAAATATGTAGGGAAAATTTCCTGGGAGGGCATTTCCTTTTTTTTAATGCAACCTACAGATGTTTTAAACTTTTACCGTCGTTTATATACGGTCGAGTCACATTTTTGTGACCACCAACTAATATCAAAAGTAACCGTCGTGTGCAGGGCGGACAGTAGCTAGACGGGCTGGGAGTGACTCCATGAGGTACTGGAAGATGTTCACAGGTGTGTGGAGCCAAGATGACTGCAGTGCATCTGACAGCTTCTGGAGGGTACGTGGTGGAGGATCCGTAGAGCGAACAACACGATCGTGGTGTTCCCACAAATGCTCAATTGGGTTTTAGTCTGGGGATTTAGGCGGCCAGGGAAGTACTTTGAAGTCTTCGTCGTGCTCTTCCAACCACTCTCGGAAATTTCTAGCTGTGTGACACGTCGCATTGTCGTACTGGAAGATCCCATCCGCCCCAGGGAAGACAATCAGCATGTATGTGTGTACGTGGTCTTCAAGGATGGATTCATAATGAATTCTGTCCATAGTACCTTCCACAGGTATGAGTGGACAGAGAGAATGCCACGAAAACATTCCCCAGACCATAACGCTGCACATACCATCTTATGTTCTTCCAGCAATGGTTGAAGAGTGTTTGTTCTCAACCATTGCTGGAAGAACATAAGCAATGAACATAAGCAGAACATAAGCAATATTTTTTCGCCTTATACGCTAACGTCCATCCGTCCGATGAAGCACAAAACATGACTCATCGGAGAAGGCAATCCTTTGCGACTCAGTGGAGGCCCAATTCCGATACTGCCATGCAAATGTAAGCGCGTTCTGCCGATGGACCTTCGTTCTGCATCAGAGCCCCATATGTAGCAGGGTTCGTTGAACTGTCGTTTTAGACACGTTCCGGTAGCCCCTTGGTTCATTCGGCCAGTGAGTTGCTCCACTGTAGCGTGTCGATCGGCCCTCACGCCCCTTCAAAGCCGACGTTCACCTCTCACATCAATGCCACGTGGTGCTCCGCAGTTTCCACATCGCTTATTCGCAATGGTGCCATTTCTCCAATCACGATACCCTTTAACCACAGCAGCACACGAACAGTTCACAAACTGCGCTATTTCAGAAATACTGCCACCCTTGGCCCGAAAGCCGGTAATCACCCCCTTTTTGCAAATCTGATAAATTGCTCCTTTTATCCATGACAGCAACGAGTGAGATGTTTTCAGAATGCCTGAAGTATACCTTATGATAACAATGTCGAGTTGTGCTGTGGCTACTTGTAAGAACCATTACAAAAAACAAAAAACAAAAACAAAGGTCAGTGTCTTGTGTACCATGCATTTCCTTTGAAAAATCCAGATTTGGTGAAAGAATGGCTGAACAAGTGCTATAGGTCAGACTCTGGATGTTGCGAATGCTAGAGTTTGCAGCGAACATTTTCATTCTTCTGCGATTACGAAAATGATTTAAAAAATCGCCTACTTGGACTCCCGGAGAAAAAATACTGAAACAAAACGCGGTGCCTGTCCTGAATCTGCCGAACTGTCCGCAAAACGGACACTGTGTCACTCCACGAAATAACAGAAAGCACAAACGAGATATCTTAAAAAGTGCTTTCGATCGAATGGATATTTTAAGTCTGAAAAAGGTTTGTGTGCAAGAAACGCAGAATGTCTGTTTTGAAGTTGATGAAACATCAAGGAATATCAGTTATTCTTCCTGTATCAAAATAACGGAGGAAAATAGATTGCTACTTGAAAATGTTGCATCCCTAAAAAAGAAATTGAAATTTTAAAATTGAAGGGAACCAAGGAGTTTAAAATGCAAGCTAACGGAAGACGGCAGAAAAAATTACGAATGCAACGACTATTGTGGGAAAACAGAGTTCTGAAAACAAAGCTGAAAATGATAGATTTAAAGAATAAAAAACTGTTAAAAATGGAGGCGCGTATTAAAAGTGTACTAACCATTTAATAGCATCATCATTGTCAACCATTATCAATCCACTGCTGGACGAAGGTCTCTCCAAACCTCTTCCACAACGGTCTGTCTTGTGCCAGTCTCCTCCATGTTACTCCCGCATACTTTCGAATTTCATCTACCCATCTTCCATGTGGTCTTCTTCTGGGTCTTTTCCTGTCCCTTGGAATCCAATCTAAAATTTTGGCTGTCCATTGATGGTCTATCCTTCTGGCAGTATGTCCAGCCCATTGCCATTTCAGGGATTTAACTTTGATCATGATGTCTTTCACTCTTGTCATTTTTCGGATCCACGAGTTCCTCTTCTTATCTCTCCGGGTTACACCAAGCATGCACCTCTCCATGCCCCTTTGAGTTGTCTGCAGACTTTGTATGTCTCTTTTAGTTAAGGTCCACGTCTCTGCACCATACGTAAGCACTGGAAGGATGCATTGATCAAACACTTTTCTTTTAAGACATAATGGCATATTGCTCTTGAAAATTATGCTGTTTCTTCCAAAAGCTCTCCATGCAAGTTTTGTACGCCGATTAATTTCTTCATCAATGTGACCCTCACTTGATATCTGCTGTCCAAGATAAACATACGTGTCTGTTATCTCCAGCTTTTCTCCATCAATCGATAAATCTTCGTTTCTTGTAAAAGCATTGAACAACACTTTTGCCTTCTGAAAGTTCATTTTTAATCCCACTTCTTTACCCTTGTCAGCAAGTTCCTGGATCATACTCTGCAGCTCTGATGCGGTAGTTGCAAAAACGACTACGCCATCAGCAAAACGAAGGTGGGTTAGATAATTTCCATTAATCTTTATCCCTTTGTTTTCCCAGTTCAGTGATTGAAAGACATTTTCCAAAGTGGCATTAAAGAGCTTCGGAGATATGGTGTCACCTTGTCTCACTCCCTTTCCAATTTTTATGTGTGTTGTATTTTCAACCAGCCGAATCTTTGCACTTGCATTTTCATAAATGTTATTAATAATATTAATGTATGCATCTTCAATATCGCAGGATTTCAGAGCCATTGTAACTGCTGATGGTTTCACCGAATCAAAGGCTTTTTCATAATCGATAAAAGCCATGCACAGTGGAAGTTCATATTCCCTCGCTCTTTCAATTAGTTCTCTCAGTACGTGGATATGATCTATTGTGCTGTAGGTACTCCTGAATCCAGCTTGTTTTCTCGGTTGAGCCATGTCCAGTGTTACCTTCAAGCGGTGTGAAAGAACTTTAGTGAAGATTTTATAAATCACTGATAGGAGGCTGATAGGTCTGTAGTTCCTGAGATCCTTAATGTCTCCTTTTTTATGTAGCGGGATCATTGTAGCGTTGTTCCAATCCTCAGGAATCTTCCCTTCATTAAGGCATCGAGTGAAAATTTGGGCGAGTACTGTTTCGATTTCTTCACTTGCTTCTTGTATGATGTCTACAATAATTCCATCTTCTCCTGGAGCTTTTCCTCGCTTCATGTTCTTGATTGCATGTGCAACTTCTGCTGGGAGGACTGGAAGAACTCTGGCACTGGTACATTTCATGATGTCTGGAGTACATGTATCATCCCTTATAACGAAGTAAATTTCTCCGTCATTTTTGGTCTACGCCGGGATTCGAACCCGAGGCCGCTTCTTCCGGAACAAGTCGCTCTACCAACTGAGCTACGCAGACGCTTATTCTGATTCCTATCTGCCTTTATGTCGTGTGCGTCCTGCTGGCAGGTACGTCACACCCTTTTATATAATTTGGAGTAGAAATCTTTCACTCTTGTCAAAATTTCGCCTCTATTTCTTGTTACAGAACCATTTTTTTTCTCAGTGCCATAATCTGTTTTCTTCCCTTACTGAGATGTCTCTTTGATATTTTTAGGCTTTGGTTGTTTTCAATTGCTTTCCTCACTAGTTCACAGTTGAATTTCCTTTCGTCTTCGGTGATACTTTTTCGTACTGTCTTGCATAGCTCTATATATTCCACTTTGGAAATCACATCTTCTTTAGTTGTCCTCATCTCTCTTCTTTTTTGCATCAACGTTTTGGTTTTTCCTGATAATTTGTTCACATGCAACTTGTTCTTAGATCCAGCTAATTTTGTTGCTGTTTCCATAAGAGCTTTGGTTACTTTTCTGTTAACTTCAGAAATATCCATTTTTTCCGATGTTAGGCCTTCTAAAGCAGAAAATCTGTTCTTCAGTTCCAACATGAAGGTATTATGGTGTTTTTTAAGGTTGGTTATGTCAATACATTTTGTTTGTCTTATGAGCTTGCCACGTTCGAGTTTTGTGTTGAGGTGCATTTTACATCTCACCAATCTATGGTCACTACCTGTGTTGAACTTGTTTAGCACACTGCAGTCTTCTATGACGAATTTTTTGTTACACATAATAAAATCAATTTCACTTGTCGTCAGATGCCTTTACATTCTGAATTACTGCTACATATGCACTTATATATTAAATGGGACCATTTAATATATAACTGCATATACAGCAGTAATTCAGAATGCAAAGGCATCTGATGTTCAACCAAAGTGGGGGCCACTATACAAAAATATGGTGGTATGTAAATTGCGAACTAGAATGTGTAAATTGCGAACTAAAATCAGACCACCATTAAAACTCTATATGTAAATTGCAAACCAAGGCCCATGACCGCTGTATGTAAATTCCGAACCGACTTCTCTGAACATCTGCTGGAATTACTTAAGCTAGCTCGTCTGTTTTGATTGCTTTGCTTTAGATATATCTTTTGCTGTTCGACAAGTTTTACGATGGAAGTAACGCTCTCGATCTCTGTAAAAAGGAAAAGATTTGTTAATCGTAGACGCCTAAACTTACTGCAAAATAAAGATATTTTCGTGAATACAATGAATTAAGTACAAATGTACATATACTAAATATGGAACACCACAAAAAAAAAATAACATGGCCCGTGCGCAAGGATGACAAACTAGTTTTGTTGTTTTCATGAATGCAATGAATTAAGTACAAATGTACATATACTAAATATGGAACATCACAGAGAAAATTAACATGGACCCTGCGCAAGGATGACAAACTAGTTTTGTTGTTTTCGTAAGCACATTGCTTTAAATTGTTTTACATTGTTTTAATCATTATTTTTTCATACTGGTTTATTTTATGATATTGCCAGAATGGGCGCAGAAAAAGTTGGTTCGCAATTTACACATCGGGTCTAGAAAAGTTGGTTCGCAATTTACACATAGGGGTCTTGGCTCTTAGTTCGCAATTTACATATCGGGGTTGAGAGCTGTCCGATTTTAGTTCGCAATTTACACACTCCGCAAAAATATATATTCATTAATTCATAGATTATTAACAATGGTATACAAATGAATAAGGGCATTGTGTTACATTTCTGGTTCTTTTAAAATTTCGCGCATTAAAAGTTCGTAATTTAAAAGTAGTACATTACTGCTTTAAGTGAAAACCACACACACACAAAAAAATACTTGTTTAGAAAGCCGTCGAACACTCACTACAAAAACACCGCAATTAAAGTTTAAGGAAAAAGGAAGAGAGAAGCATTCGAAAAAAATTTGCAATTTTATTATTGCTGTTCGAAATTTAAGAAATAAAACACAGAAGGAAACCTGAAAAAAAAAATACTTTTCACTTCAGGTGACTATTTGCGTAATTTCGCAAATCAAATATATTGATACGAAAATTTAGGTCTAAATTAATAAATTACAAAAGGGGGACGGGCTCGATAGGCGTGGCTAAATTATGTTAGTGTTTTAATTAAATATCTGTCCTATTACAAAATTAATTGGAGAAATTAGCACGCTTTAATTGGGAAAGTCTGATAATTCGCTTTAGCTGGGTGGTAATAACAAAAGAATCGTAAGGTCGCCTTTGAATGCCCACCCAGATACACTAGGACCACTCAGTTCGGCAATGCAATGGCATCGAGGCCCTAATAAATATGCCTACTTTTAGGCAATTTAAGTCAAAAAGCTTTTAGCCGACGTTCAAATTACGGTTATGGGGGGTCGAAGGTCGGTAATGACTCCAGTCTCACAAAGGCGATGAGCGCTCTGTACGAAAGGGGAGAGGGCAATGCTAAGATGACAGAGAACGAACAAGGCGAAGCCACTTGACAACGAAAAGAAGCAATTTCAGTCTGCTTCTGTGAAGGAACAGAGGAAAAATAAGTTCAGTTGGTTTTAGCAGTCCGCAGTGGTAAACTGCCGCGAGAGACAGTACATAGAAAGAATATAGGCGATGGTACCCGCCTCGCAGAGGCAAGACGTAGCGGGTAAGCCTAGCAATAACTAGGTGACTGTGTAAGACCACCGAAATGTCAAATTGAGGGTGCCAGCGAAATCAAGAGGAAGCTGTCAGAAAGATTGGTTCGTCGGATGTGCTTCTCTTGCTGGATATAAAACTCCAGCTAACCTCCCAGCCGTGAAGCGCATACAAAGCGAGATGTCAGCATGAAGTTAGGAATGGGAGTCAGTGTTCCAGGTAAAGATCCTCAGCTTCCAGTCCAGAAGCACCACAACGAAATTCTGAAAGGACGGACGGAAAGACGGAAAATGAATGGAATGTATATCTGTATGATGTCTCAGAGTTGAAGTATCGTGGATTGGAGAGATACCGTTACTTTACAAATCGAGTATTTCTGGAATGAGATAATGTTTTTATGTGCTTAGCGACAGATAGACGATCTGACGTATGAATAATAATCCTCTGTCGTGTGTAATGCATGATGCATACCGGAGTGAAAAAAGATCATTCATGTGGACATCCGTTGCTTGTGGTGGAGATAGTTGCTTCTGAGATATGTTGGACAGACGGACGACGTATAAAACGTTCTGTTTGGCAGGTCGGAGCTCAGGTATCATAGAGACGAAAGGTACCATTCTCGTGCAAATCGGTTGTTTCTCAGAGGCGACCGATGTTTTTATTCTTTAGGGCCAATTTCCTTGAAAATACATCTTTTTATGCTAAAGAGCCAATTTTCGTGCAAATCGGTTGTTTCTCGGGTAAGATACATGTTTCTATGCTTCGGGACGGACAGACAGCTTCTGGGTGGAACGTAATTTTCTGTCGTATCTGATAGGTGTGGTTGGTCCCTGAGTAAAAAGAAATGATTTCCGTGCAAATCGGTTGTTTCTTGGTGAGGTTGCGTGATTTTATACTTCCGGACGAACGGACAGACGGACTTCGCAAGGATGGAACATAATTTTGTATCGTACTTGATAGGTGTGAGGCGACCCCGAGTAGAAAGAAATAATTTCCGTGCAAATCGGTTGTTTCCCGATGAGGTTACGGGCTTTTATTCTTCCGGACAGACAGACAGACATACTGCTGCCGACCGATAGAACGTAATTTTCTATCGTCTCTGATAGGCGCGAGGTGTCCCTGAGTAGAAAAAAAAAATCATTTCCGTGCAAATTGGTTGTTTCTCGGTCGGTTACGAGTTTTTATTCTTCCGGACGGACGGTCAGACAGACAGCGGACGGATGGAACGTAATTTTCTATTACATCTGATAAGTGTGAGGCGTACTTTAGTAGAAAGAAATCATTTCCGTGCAAATCGATTGCTTTTCGGTGGGGTAGGAGGATTTTATACTTCCGTACGGACGGACAGACAGACAGACTTCGGACGAATGGAACGTAATTTTCTATCGTATCTGATAGGTGTGAGGCGTCCCCGAGTAGAAAGAAATCCTTTCCGTGCAAATCGGTTGTTTCTCGGTCGGGCTACGTGTTTTTATTCTTCCGGACGGACAGACAGCTGACAGATGGAACGTATTTTTTTATGAAATCTGAGAAGTGTGAGGCGTCCCTGAGTAGAAAGAAATAATTTCCGTGCAACTCGGTTACTTCTCGGTGGGGTTGCGGGATTTTATTGTTCGGGACGGACAGACTTCGGACGGATGGAACATAATTTTCTATCGTATCTGACAGGTGTGAGGCGTTCCTGAGTAGAAAAAATAATTTCTGTGCAAATCAGTTTTTTCTCGTTCGGGTTGGAGCCATTATTCTTTGGGACGGACAGACAGACGGCCGACGGACGGAACGTAATTTTGTATCGCACCTAACAGGTGTGATGCGTCCTCCAGTTGAAAGAAATCATTTCCATGCAAATCGGTTGCTTCTCGGTCGAGTTATGTGTTTTATGCTTTCAGACGGATGGAACGTAATTTTGTATTGTATCTGATAGGTGTGAGGCGTCCCTGAGTCGAAAGAAATAATTTCCGTGCAAATCGGTTGTTTATCGGCGGAAATATTTTTTTTATTCTTCTGGACGGATGGACAGACGGCGGACGGATGAAACGTAATTCTGTATCGTATCTCATGGGTGATTTGTTCTTGAGTAGAAAGAGACCATTTGCGTGCAAATCGGTTGTTTCTCGGTCGAGTTATGTGTTTTTACGCTTCCGGACAGACGGACAGACGGAAATACAGGCTTGGGACGGACGAAGCGTAATTTTGTATTGTATCTAATAGGTGTGAGGCGTCCCTGAGTCGAAGGAAATAATTTTCGTGCAAATCGGTTGTTTATCAGCGGAGATTTTTTTATTCTTCTGGACGGACGGACAGACGACGGACGGATGGAACGTAATTCTGTATCGTATCTCATGGATGATTTGTTCCTGAGTAGAAAGATACCATTTGCGTGCAAATCGGTTACTTGCTTGTTAAGATACATGGTTTTTCGTGTGGCCGTAATAAGTGACATTTCAATTTGTTGATGGTCCTTAACCCGTCTTCGTTTCCTAGGTGATTTTTACATTTACAATTTGTTTACGGTCCCCTTAATGCTACGAGAGTCGACGGTCGTTCCTTGCATGAGACGCCGTCCTCCCCAACACTTCTGGCCGCGAAGCTCAGCTCGATCTGCCGGTGGATTTCAAAGGTGCCTGTATTAGGACATTACCAAAAACTCAAGAGATTTGTTTAGGCACTGGGCTTGATGTGAATTTCAGAGCGCCCGAGTAAGAACTGGCTCATGTCATTTCAACAACAGACTTATCGGTTTAACCACAGAGATAGGTAATTGCAATACTAAATGGCTGTTGTCATGCCAGGTATAATTAGGCGTTCATATGCAGGGTGTCTCACTCGTTACCGAACCCGGCATTTCTTTAATAATATTAACACCAATTAAGACATTGCAACGAAATTTGAAGTGAACTTACCTCATTTCGTGCGAAATGTGATGACATCATAACATGTGCTGAAAGTGGCCACCATTTGCGTTCAGACAGCATTGAACCCGGCGCACCATATTGTGGAAAGTAATTGCCAGTACGTCCGCCGTCACTGCCTGAATTTCTTCGGTGATGTTACCTTTCAAGGCATCTATAAGTCGCGGTTTCTTTTGGTAAACTCTCCCTTTTAGGTATCCCCATAAAAAGTAATCAGGAGGCGTCAGATCGGCCGAGCGCGGTGGCCATATGCCCTTCGAAATGACGCGGTCGACGAAAAAGGACTGAATTTCGGCCATACTGGTGTGTGATGTGTGTGATGTCGCTCCATCATGCTGGTAATATCCAATGGAGAGTTCTTCACCGTCCAATTGATTTACAAAGTGTTGAAGATTTCCAGTTGCTGTTGTGTGTGCCATTGTTACCACGGAGCGCCCCAAGGAGGCAAACCCATCGCTCAATACGACCGCCCGCTGCAGGTTGTTGTATGCTGATAACACAGTTTGTTGTGGCAAAGCAAAAGTAAGTTGCAGAGTATGTTGTCTTGTAAGTATGAAACTCAAACTGAGTACAAATAAAAACCAAAGCTATGGTTTTTGAGTGAGAAGCTGTTAGGACTGAATGCATGAACTCTAAATAATACAAAGTTAGACCAGGTGAATCAGTTTGTGTATACAGAAAGCATGTTTGACAAAGAAAACAGATAAGACGGTGAGCTTAGTTGGCAAATGAATTCAGCTTTGAAAGTCATAATGGAGGATTTCACAGTACTGATGGGCTCTCTAAAAGGTCCAGAATTGCTGTGCATGAAAGTGTAATTGTTCAATATATTTGAATGAGACAGTTCAAAATTTCTCATTCAACAGTTTTGAAAGAGAAAAAATATTTGGATCTAGTTAAGTGTGCTGTGTCAATGCAATTAATAGTAGTGAGAAAAACAGAAGGCCAGCTGATTCCTGAAGTTGAAAAAATTTCAACTGCATAGATTAAACACCAGGCAAAATCTACTCATACATGTCAGAGCCAAAACCGTTTTGGCTAAGGATCTTTCTCACTTTGAAGAAATTAAGAACCAGAATGGCAAGACAGCAAAGGACAGTTTGATAGCTTCAGGAAGAGAGTTGGCTTACATAACATAAGTTCAAGGTGAAACAAAAAGCTCCAGCACAAAAGCTGCAAAACATTATCTGGAAAAATTAATTATCTGAAGGAAGTCATTGCAAAAGATTATCTTTGAAAAATTAATTCTGAAGGAAGTCATTGCAGCGAGCACCAGCACTAAAGCTGCAAAAGATTATCTGGAAAAATTAATTATCCGAAGTCATTGCAAAAGATTATCTTTCAAAAATTAATTATCTGAAGGAAGTCATTGCAGCGTGTGTTCAACATGAGTAAAACAGGGCTCTTTTTGGAAGTGAATACATTCATGGAGCTACGTTAAGAAATTTCAACTATAGCTTCAAAGTTGCAAAAGATTGACTGGCTTTATTTTTGGTGCAAAATACAGGAGGTGATAGCAGTTTGAAAGGCCTGCTAATTTTGCATGCCAAGATCCAAAAGCACCATAAGGTTTAGCCAAGACAAGTCTTCCAGCAGTTTGGAAATACAGTTTCAGAGCTTGGATGATTGCAACAGTATTTGAAGACTGGCTGTGCATCACTTTGTTCCAGAGGTCAAGAAATAGTGAGCGGACAATTGCTATCCTGTTTCAGCAAAGTCATTTTTGATAAATGCACCATGTCATTATGCAGTTCTTCAACACCACGATCGTCCCTCTCGCTCTAACATCAAGATCACTTTTTTCTTCCCAAATAAGATTCCACTTCTTCAACAATGAAAGAAGACTCAAAAGAAATATATTGGATCCAAGTGGGTAACATGGTGAGACTACAATACTTAAGAAGGTTGATCCAATACAGAATCGACCTGGAACTAATAAACAGCACATGAAAAAGAGATCTTGGTAGAGTGAGTATATGATTGGTGTACATAATACTACAGGAATAAATGGGAAGACGAATGAGGTGATTGAAGAATAAGTATAGGCAGGGCCCGATTTACTACATGCGAGGCCCAGGGCACAAAACATTTCCGGGGCCCCCTCCTTATTCTCTATCGACCAAATAATAGTCACTGTGTGCAGAGTAGCAGAATGTAGACGCACGTGCGTACGCTGATAGTTTCCAAATCATTAGCAGGTTTGCAGATAGTTTTTGCAAGTAGATTAAAAAAATAAAAATGTTAGGCCTATATACAGCAATTAAAACACTTACTCAACGCTTTACTCAGATTAATATACTTAATTCTATTTTAACTGAAGAACTTAATTATTTTTCACATCTTCTGAGTTCTTTTGTTTTTACAGACATTTCTAGCCTCTAGATTTTATCAAGGCCTGTTCTCAATGTATACTAACTGTATTAAAAGTTTTGTTTACACAGAATTTAAATTTTATTGCCAGGTTCCTCTTTCAGTTGCCAATTAAATAAAAATATTTCCTTATGCATTTTGTAAGTCCAATATTTTTGAATTAACTTGTTGAAAATCATATTTATAATTTTTGAAGGTTCATTGATAGAACTGTTTTTCAGGATATAAAAACTTTCTTTAATTAATCTCTTGTTTTTATGAGGTTCGTAGTCCAATATTTTAATATTTTGCCATAAAAGTCCATTTTACACACATTGCTGCACATTCAATTAGAATGTACTATTTTGTCCTCATTGGAATCTGTAATGTTCTAATAATTATTTGTTTTATTAATTTTCCTTAAATTATCTTATTCCATTGTTATCATGGTTTGCGGGTTGGCAGCAAGTTTTCTGTTTCAATAGCTGTGTACGCAGATACATTTTATTTTTATACAACTCTGGCTGTGCGGGGACAACTGTTGATCAGTAGTTTGTGGTGTTAATGACCCCCCATAGACTCTAACTATAACAATATATCTATGACAAAATGGATGGACATCTTAATTTTAGTGAATATTGTGGTCTTGCAATGTACTGATTCTTGCGTCTAGAACATGAGAACAATGCATCCAACAAAAAATGTGAACTAAAACAAGAAAAAAAAAATCTATGGTGACCTCCACTGGACTTCCTCATAAATAGAGATGTGAAGCTGCATAAAAAATTGAAAAAGTGCTATGGGAACTCCTTCTTCCAGCTTCCCGGTTTCCCATACAAAAAAAAACAAAAAAAAACCATAATAATAATAATAATCTGAAAAGCTGAGGGGAACACCTAGTCCGGTTCAATTTTTTGGTAAATGTGTTGTAATACGACGTCCTAAATTATTTGGTCAGAAAAGTTGTAAAATTAAAAAAAGAAAAAAAAAGCATATTAAAGATGTTTACCGAAAAACTTACCTCCAAGTAGGATGAGTAAGCACACGCTGCGGCGACGACTTGAAGCTTTGCTCCGTTGAAAGGAAGGTTTGCTGCGGCTGGAAATTCATGGGCAGAGGAAAACAACAGGAATCAGGTACGCTCTTGTCAGGAAAGAGTAACTGAGTATACTGCTACTCTAAAGAATGTAGTATGTAATTTCTGTCTTACTTTTTAAAGAAACATGCAGAGACTGTCTTCGTTCTTTGGCATGTAATTCCGTGATACGAAATAGTAAGTATGCACATGCCTTTCTTGTTTCTAGAAAAGCGTTAGAGTAGGTGTCGCATTCTCTCTAACGGAAGTTAGATAGCAAGTCTCAAAGTGAAAGTTTGATTACTAAATAAAAAAAAAGCTTCCACGGAGAAATGAGTTCATACATTCAGCATCAAAGAATCCCATGTGAAAAAAACAAGAAACTGTCCGATTGCGATGTCAAGAACTGACACCGAAATTAACTATTTTCTGTAGCGTAGCACTACACTCTTTCCTGACAACAGCGTACCCGGTTCCTGTTGTACTATTCCGCCCGCGAATGTCCTGGCTGCAACGATCTTCCTTTCAATGGAACACAGCTTCATGTCAACGCCTCAGCGTTGTTTAAGGCCTCCCGCAGCGTCTGCTGACTCGTCATACTAGGAGTTCAAGTTTTTCGGTAAACATCTTTAATATTCATTCTGACGATGAAATTTGTTCACCATTTCCCCTTAAATTGCATATTTTAGAATCTGTACGTCACCCTTTTTAGAAATTTTACAACTTTTCCGACCAAATAATTTACCACGCTCAACTACACATTTACCCAATTTTTACCAAAATCTAATGAGCACATTATGACATGAATGTATAAACTGTCCAATGTCAAACAAAACTGACAATACGATGACAAAGTTCTGTGTTTGGGCACCAGATCTTTTTATTTGTAATAACTTGGTTACTATTCTTTATTTTTAGGAATGAATAAAAACAATTGAAAATTTACCTCCTATATCAGGACGAAACAGTTGGGTTGAAGGAATGAATAAAAACAATTGAAAATTTACCTCCTATATCAGGACGAAACAGTTGGGTTGAATATTTTTCTTCTACATTTCGTAGATGCAAAGTCTTGTATCAGAGAATCATAATTTAAAGACTGTGTCACATCACTCTCCAAAGACAGCAGAGCTAATGATGCCGGTTTCGTTTGTCGCATGGTTGATCGTAAGAGATTTTTAAGTCTTTTCAGCAAAGAAAATGATCTCTCACTTGTACAATTTGAAATCGGTAATGTCATGAACATTCTAAGTGCAGTCTCAGTGTTCGGAAATGTGGCTTCTAAATTGTTTACCTTCAAAGTTTGCAGCATCTGGGGAATGGTTGCAAGCTCCCCCATCATTGAGGAGAATTGCAAAACTCATCGGCAAACTGGTCGTCAAGGTCATTGTTATAGTATTCCTGCAATGCTTTTGCCCCTTCAAAAATTTCAGATCTTGACTTTTTTTTGTAAAAAATTCAAATTTTCTCATTATATTTTCATAAGCACTTTTTCTGCTTGAAAGCTAAGTGACTAAAGCATCACAAAGCACATAATAAACTTGAGTTCTAAATATATCCCTTGCACTGAGTTCTATATGTTCACTGTTACATTTATCTAGGTGTTTATTCTGGGGCACTTTCTTTCTTCGGGAATCATGACCATGGTATTGCACATTTTCAGACACTAATGTTTTAGCTTCATCTTCATAGACTTCAAAATTTTCCCTCACGAACTGAATGAATTCAATTAACGACTGGAAAATTTTAGGTACTTCAGAAATATTTCCTTTTGGATTCTGGCAAGTTTGATTTGCACAGTTTAATCTCTGAAGTATTGTGTCCCAAACTACTGTGCTGATCGATATTTCCATTGTTCGCATTTTCTTCAGCAGTGATTTTGCTTCATCTCTTGTCTGTGGAGAATCATCTACATTTTCTGACAGAAATACTAAAAGTTTCTCTATTTCACGGTAATTTTCCCTCAGTGATTGTATAGCTGCAGCATCTGCACACCATCTGGTAACTGACCGACTCTTCAGTATGAGAGATGAATTTCCATGTACTTCCTGGACTTTCTCCTGAAGCATCTTCCAACGGTGAGTTGATGCAGAAAAAGTATAGAGTTTTTGCAAAAATGTGAAAAAAGAAAGAACTTTACCACAACTATCTATGCTATTCACACCAACTAAATTTAAAGTGTGAGCAGAACATGGCACATATTCCGCTAGTGGATTGATTTCCTAATGCGTGTTTGAACACCAGAATACTTCCCAGACATGTTGCTGGCATTGTCATAGCTTTGGCCTCTGACATTCATAATATCCAGGCCAGCCTCCTGTAGAAAAGATATCATGGTATTTGTAATGTTTTTTGCAGTATGTCCATGGAATGGAATAAATGTCAAAAACCGTTCTTTTGCTTCACAATCTTTGTTGACATACCTTATGATAAAAGCCAGCTGATCTACAAGTGTAATGTCTGGAGTAGAGTCAACTATGACAGAAAAAAATATTTTGACATTTTTATTTCATCAGTGATGGCATTAAAAACACGTACAGCCATTAATTCAACAAATTCATCCACACATGTTGAAGATAAGTAACTGGTGTTACCACTTCTTGGATTCCCACGTTTTTCCAAGTGTTGAGCTAAGAATGGATCAAATTCTGCAATTAATTCTAAGCAGCCCAGGAAATTTCCATTCTGAACTGATCCAATTGTTTCATCATCACCATACATTGGCAACCCACGAACTGAGAGATACTTAACTGTTGCAACAACTCTATGCAAAACATCTTGCCAGTACTTGGATTCATTCCGATACTGCATAACTATCTAACAGTCAATGCGTGCAGAAGCATTAATGCATGATGAATAGTCACATACCGCTTGCCTGTGTATGTGTGGATTTTCATGTTCTGTAAGACGTTCACTTGCATGCTTCCAGTCAGAAAAACCTGCGGATCCTAATGTTGTAGTGCTCCTAGCATAAAATTTGCATATCCAGCAGAATAGTAAACAAGTTGATGGGGATAAAAGAAGCCAGTCGCGTTTTACCATCTCATTATTTTTTTATTCTGAAAAAATTACCTTCTGTTAGAAAACGTTTTTTACCACATATATCCTTCCCTGTGAATACCAGCAACTTCAAATCTTGGACTGGTGGATTGCTCAAAAAGCATTCATGCATTTCTTCTGTAATTTCTCCCCATAAGGCAGGATCCACTGCATTCATTGTGGAACTTGTGCTCTCTTCATTAGGTGAATTCAAAATATTTCCCAAATTAGGAGCATCTGTGATGTTAGATGATTCTGAAGTCAGATTACTGGCTTCCAAAGACAAATTACACTCAAGAGACTCACCAGTAGAAAAAAATTAGATGAATTTGTAGAACTTTTGGGACCAAGTGAAATATCCAATTTTTTAATGGCAAAACGTTCAATGCTACCATGCTGCAGGTCATCATTCTTCAGTTTCAATTGTTTGGCTTTCCGTTTAGCACTGCCTGATAAATATGTATGTTTTGACATAATTTAACTGTTAAATAATTCAACTTAAATATATTGTTACAACTAACTAAATTTGATTATATATAAAATTAACAAATATTCAACGTTCCATCAGACTACAAGAAACGCAACGCAAAATACAACCAAGCCTTCGTGGTTACAGTTACGACAACGACAAGCCATGTGCAGGAAGTTGAAGGATCAGTTGAGTTTAGGTGCATTCGGAAAAGCAAGAAAAGGCACGTGAATCAATGGAAGCGATCCTCCTTCTCAATGGCCACCTGAAGGTTATTAAACCACTGAAACTCATTAATGGCCACGTGTTTACATGAAATTCGAAACTCAAACTCACTGCGTGTAAGTACCACATCTATAAACACATGACTCATGAGCATGCAAAAGTAAAAATAATAAATTTTGAATATACACACACAAAATTCCCATTAACTAAGTGCACATTTAATTCAAATTTAGGGGCCCCCCAAAATCGGGGGCCCTGGGCACGTGCCCCGTGTGCCCTCCCGTAAATCAGGGCCTGAGTATAGGTTGTATGTGCTATGTGTA
Source organism: Macrothele yani (assembly GCA_039090855.1). Lineage (NCBI taxonomy): Eukaryota > Metazoa > Arthropoda > Arachnida > Araneae > Macrothelidae > Macrothele > Macrothele yani. Next base: position 74,848,586 of record CM077017.1, on the reverse strand, counting down.
AGTGAAACTAAAAAGAAATCAGTTGGCATAAGAGGAGCGAATGGAATGGTGAATGTGTGGTCAGGAGAGTTAAATAATGTAAGAGAACAAGCTGGTGTAGGTGCGATTTTGAGTGAAAACAAAGAACAACTTAATTGACTACATTTGCATAACTGAGAGAATTCTGTGTGTGCATTTGATAGTGAAACTTTAGAGAATAGCAATTGTTCCAGTGTATTATTCTTGTAATTGAATCTTTGGATGTGAAGCATGATTTCTGGTACAAGCTGACAGCTGTTTTTAAGCCACTTTGGTGCTAAAAAGTTATTTTAGAAGGAGATTTCAATGCTAGAGTAGGTGTTCAGAATGAGATTTCTGACAGTGTTTGGGGCAAGTTTAATTATCCTAGTGTGAATGATAATGGCAGGACACTATTTGAACTCTTATGCATTGAGAATGGGTTGGGTGTATCTACTACGTTTTCCAATCACACGTATATCCACACATATACACGGGAGGATCATACTCTGGGTTAGAAAAGTGTAATAGATTTTGTTATTTATGATCTGCATCTGAAGCACTTAGTTGTTGACACTTGTGTGCTGAGAATACTGATGTTGGCTCAGATCATATTACCTGTTGGTTTCACAAATGAAGCTGAATGTTGTTTGGAGAAAGGCAGTGGCGGACTTACAGATTTGGCGCCCATAGGCAGACATTTTCCAAGCGCCCCCTGCGGAGGAGCTCATCACCCGTACACCCGTTCTCGTTCTGATATCGGGACCGACGGAGTCGTACTCATGGGGGTCCAGCTCCAGGTGGTCTAGAACCCTTCCTAAATGTTTGACTTCATGGTGAAACATATATATTCATATATTGGCTGAGCATACACGATTTTGTGCTTACCCCCTTGGAGCTTGGACCCTCCTCGAAATTAAGTTCTGCGTATGTGCCTGGGGCCCGGTTCTTAGCAGGATGTGGCTGCTCTGCGTCCCTCCACCCCCGCCACTTTCTAGGCAAAATTTTCATAGTTTCGTGCTCCCAACAGGTCCCTATTCCTAAAAAGCACCTTTTTTCCAGCTTGGTTCATAAAAGTCCATACTTTTAAAAATGCCCCTTCTTTTCCATGGAATGAACGTCCTCAACATTTTTATCAGAATGATCAAATTTTAAATTTTTACATAAAAAAGTTCAGTTATGTTTCAATATCTCAGTCAACAACCAACAGAAATTTCTACATGCATGTAGCTATAATATTGTACTATTAGAAATTGGGGATTTGTAAGGAAACACCGCAAGCAAATATATTTTTTATTAAGAAAAGGAATAAAAATATCCGTTTATTGACGTAAAACTATGATTATTAAAGCGTAAGCTTTCAACACCAACGGGTGCATTCTTCAAACTTATGCGTGGATAGGCAAGACAAGAGAACTAAACAACAGAAAAATTTAAAACACCAAACATGAACAGAATATGAGAACATGGTATGTTGCGTCGCGTGCGTGCGACAACGAGAGATGTCTACAGAAACGTACTAAGCGCGAAGAAATGTGCGCCATATTTGGGGAAGCTCAAGTGAGACGTCATCATTGCAGACCACAGGGTTAGTCAATATCTTGATGATTTCCCTGAGGGCAGTGCCTCTGGCGGTAGCATAAGGAGCCACTCTCTTGATCTGATTCCACTTCGGGATGGCGGAATGGGTAACCACTCTCCGGGATAGTGCGGTTGTCAGTTTTCTGTGCGAGACGTCCTGCTTGTGTTCGACTAGCCGAAGAGCGAAAGAACGTTTTGTTATTCCGATGTAATGTTTGGTGGTACCATCCGGGTATTCCAATGGCATGGAATACACTCCCACATCAGTCAGTGAGGTATGGGTGTTCCTGGATGATAGCAGATGGCGTGATATCGATCTTGGTGACCGTATTCCAAAGCTAAGCCCGAGTTTCTTTAAGGTGTTCTTCAAGAAGTAGGCTTTTCAGCAGCTTAGTTTCCCTTCCTTTTTTGCAATCGCGATTTTTCGATTCTGAGCCCCACTGAGTTTTCCCGTTTTTGCACTCATCACTGACGGAGATTTCAGCACAGCACCACACACACACACACACGAAAACAAGCTTGTTCAAACTTCCTAGTAAAAATCTAAAAAAGTACAACTCACCGCAGAAACTGCCGCAAACGCTAGGTTAATTACAAGTGTGACACTTTGATACACTTATAGCTCTGAGCTCTGACCAATTCCAGTTTCCTGAGCTTGGTCTTTGTGCAGCCCATTTTCATCTGGTTGGGGGTTGGGGTTACACGTACACCGTACACGCACGCTCAGCAATTCAGATGAAAGCAATTTAAAAACGTTTGTCTTCGACCACATATGGTATGGTAAACGGGTCTCACACGGTCACGCCCATGCCTCCTCCCATGGGACTCCCTGGGAATGAAGTATGTCTTGTCTCTTTCCTTTGCTTTCTTTCTTTTTCTTTATTCGTTGTTTGTTGTGTTGTGGTCACCATCAGGGGATTGAGGGGACAGGACAGACGTAGCGTGCCCAGTGCCCCTCCCCTACCCCCGAATACGTTGCCTTTTTTTCTCCTCAACCTGTTCGTATTTCGGTCGGAATGATCAGGATCAATCATTTCCGGTCATGCCTCCTACGTTGGAGCAGTAGTTCCGTCCAAGAATGTGAGCTGGGACTCACTCAGACAAAGAAAACTCCTCCCTCTTTCCCAAACAGGAGGTTGTGGTGAGGTGGTGCCCCAAAGGCGCTGGTAGTGTTGTTATCTCTCTCCCACACACACACACACCCCAAAAATAAATTTTAGGGAACGCTGCTATGTCCGAACATGACTCTACTTAGTATTGTTCCCAGTCCCACCACAATTTTACACCCTCACTGAAATTTTTGCGCCCCTCATGGAGCTGCGCCCATAGGCACGAGCCTACCGTGCCTAATTGGAAATCCGCGACTGGAGAAAGAGGAACAGGAAGATACCTCAGATGAAAATTATTAAAGGTTGAAACGCTTCCTGAAGAACCTCAGCATTACTATAAAATACTGAGTGAATGAGTTGAAGGTATGTGGAAAAAAGGAAGGTAGTTGAGTAAGCACGCTAGTTACGTAAAGAAAAATTGAAAAACCACAGCAGACTTTCAATCCAGTTTGAGTCTTGATCACCTGTCTATTTTTTTTTACAACTACCCTCATCTATTTGTTATGTGTTAGTTGTATACTTCTAATCTCTATGTGGAAAAAAGTAGGTATATTTTAAGGACAGTTGCTGAAGAAGTTTGTGGTATTGCAACAGCAGAGATTCCAACTGTCATTGGAAATTTTCAGTAGAAAACACTATAAAATTCCGAAGTTTTTAGTGTTTTTCATTAGTAATGAATAAAATTGTATTACACACTCTGTAACAAGCAAATTGTTGGTGCAGCAAAATAACAGTGATAAATTCATAAAAAAGTGAAGTTTTGCTTAAATTGCCCATAAATTGAAGACTTCCTGTAGGAAACATTAAGTGTCACTAACACCCCCCCCCCAAAAAAAAAAAAAAAAATCAGTGTATATTCCAATGGGAATCCTGCAGTAAACATAAGTTTTAATATATATATATATATATATAGGGTGATTCCTAAAGTCCTAAGTCACCAAGATCCAAAAGCTGTTAAACTTCAAACAATTATGTGGCCAGCGGCTGAGGACCACTCGTCAGGGAAAGATATCCCCAACCACCGACCACACCTCAAACAATAAGACTCTACTTGGGAACAAAGACAGCTAGAGCTATGGTATAGTAAAACAACCATGCGCTATCGGATGCGAGTGACTGCAGTGCCCCTAGTGGCAAAATGTGGAAGTTAGCACTCCTATCTCGGAAACTATGAGATATACGGGAAAGAGGTCAATTGCAAACTTGTAGAGCATCAACGAATTAGTAGAAAACGACATATGGTAGAAACGGCTGGGGTAAGTAGAAGGCTAGAAACGCGAACTTGTGCGAAGCTGGTTCGTGTCGTCTGTCGCGGTAACAGTCTAGCAGAGAGAAATGTATGCCGTACGCGACAGCACGCCTGTGAGTGTCGTATGCTAATTCATCGACCGCACGCCTGTGAGTGGCGGCGCATCAACCAACAGCGGTACAGCACTTCCTGTCTGACACTTTCGGGCAACAGATCATCGGTTATGGTGGTCCCGTAGCGTGGCCTCCACGATCCCCGGATCTAACTCCCATGTATTTATTCCTCTGGTGTTACCTAAAGGATCACGTGTACAGGGTGGAACTGACGAGTATCCACGATCTCCGACTGCTTATCGTCACTGTGTGTGAAAGCGTGACACCTGTTATGCTGGCGAACGCACAACGGGAAGTTCTGTCTCGCATTCAAATGTGTATTGTGGCAGATGGTGGCCATATTGAACACTATTTACGTTAAACGCAACGTTTTGTAAGTACCGCTGTTGCATTAAATAAGACCAATGTACTCCATTTGTATTCATGCCTGAGTATAATAAACCTTGTGTTTCTTTTTTTTTTTTTTTGATTGAAGGTTTAACGACCACCGTGAGCAACTCAATGGGCTATAAGCAGTCGCCCGTCCCTAATTTAGGGTCACTGGTTCCAGAGAAGGGAGAGAGCCAGTGCCGTAAGACAAACACAACATCCATGCCTCACCGGGATTCGAACCCAGACGAATGATCAGAGGCCATCGCGTAGACCACTGTGCCATCGGGGCGGCACCTTGTGTTTCCCTCACGTTTTCAGCCTTCTACTTAATCCCAGCCGTTTCTACCATATGTCATTTTCTACTAATTCTTTGATGCTCTACACGCTTCTAATTGATTTCTTTCCCGTATCTCTCATGGTTTCCGAGATAGGAGTGCCAACTTCCACATTTTACCACTAGGGGCGCTTCAGTTACTCTCATCCGATAGCGCATGGTTGTTTTATTATATCATACCTCACTTCAATAGGTCTAGCTGTCTTTGTTCCCAAGTTATTGAGGTGATTTAGGACTTTTGGAATCACCCTGTGTATATATATATATATATATATATACACTGCCGGACAATTGCTAAGGACGGATGACAATAGCAACGATAGCAACCATAAAATGGAAGGCAGGAAAATGTGGAAATTAGCATAAGTGCGGGATACAGTAAGACGTGTTGCGCGTATGCAAATTTTGGATTGCCGAACTTGGTCGGGACGTCATAGCGCTGATAAGATATATAAAGGATTTGACGCGTATTGACCGTTGTTGTTCAAACGCAAAGTTGAAAGGGAAAGAATCAATTGACGAACTTGCAATTTTCAGTATGTCTTCCCGACATCACCTAGATGATTTTACGCGTGGCCGTATTATTGGAAAGATTGAAGAAAGGCGAAAAATAACAGATGTTGCCAGGGAGTTCGACGTCAGCCACAGTGTTGTTTCAAGGCTTTGGAAATCATTTCAAACAAATGGAGAGTGTAGCAAACGTCACGATGGAGGTCGTGTTCGCAGTACGACACCTGCAGAAGATCGGTACATAATGCTATCAACAAAAAGACATCGGCGCAGCACAGCTAGTGAGGTAGCAAATCAGTTTATGGCTGCTACTGGCAAGCGGATCTCCCGAAAAACTGTCGCCAGACGTTTGCATGAAGGAGGACTATACGCCCGCCGTCATGTTGTGTGCATCCCATTGTCCAGACGTCACCGTACCGCCCGTTTGCAATGGTGCCATCAACTTCGCAATTGGACTGATAACGACTGGTCTGCTGTCCTCTTCTCAGATGAGAGTAGATACAGTCTATCGTCTGATTGTCGACGACAACTGATCTGGCGTGATAGTGGTACCGCATATTGTCCAGAAAACATACATGAAAGGGACCGATATCCGACATGTAGTGTCATGGTATGGGCTCGCATCATGATCAATGGCCGTACGTCCCTCTATGTGCTTCCAACTGGGACTCTGACTGGCCAACGATACATTAATGATGTTCTGCTACCTCATGTTCGCATGTTCCGTGGTGCTGTCGGTGATAGATTCATTTTCATGGACGACAACGCAACATGTCATCGAACAGTCGCTGTCCAGGAGTGTCTTGAGAGCGAGGATATTCAACGCCTCGTATGGCCTGCACGTTCTCCAGATCTGAATCCCATTGAAAATGTGTGGGATGCTTTGGGAGAGGAGTCTTGCTGGTCGCCAATGCCCTCCAATAAACAAGGACAACCTCATCCGTGCACTGACAGAGGAATGGGATAAATTACCGCAACAGCTGCTTGATAATGTTGTGCAAAGCATGACACGACGTGTGGAATCTTGCATCGCCCTCCATGGTGGCCATATATCGTATTGACATCTTACGCCGGAACGCCTGCGGACGGTAATTGCATTTTTTTCACGTTTACGTATTCTGCACAAAATGGCCTGTTTGTCCCTTGAACACGTTCCAAAGCCTTCTGGATTTCAGAGCACAATAAATTGCCTTTCTTGTAATGTCCTGGCATTCTGACATTATTTTATTTCACTTGGCATCCAACCAACCACACTTAATTTTTTATGCGCTATATAGCCGTTTATGATCCGCCCTTTGCAATTGTCCAGCAGTGTATATCACACTAAAGAAAAATATAAAAAAAAAATGTTGAATTTTTTATTAGTTATAATTTCATAATTCACTGAAGTCACATACTCAGTCACAGACATAACACAAATTCAAAAGAAAACTTCAAACAATTATGTGGCCAGCGGCTGAGGACCACTCGTCACTGAAAGATATCCCCAACCACACCTCAAACTTCAGGTTTCATATGGGTGTAAATTAACTGAAATTGGCCAAAATAAGACGTCTATTTAAAAAATTTTGAAAGTTCGGACAAAACATCCAGTCTTTCCTACCTGAAATGAGGAACATAACTTCTAAGAATTATAACTTACGACAAACCTGGAAATTAATAAGCCCAGAGCATATCACATCAGCCAAAAGTAAACATTGGGGCCCACAAGGAACGGTTAAAAGAACTTCCTACTCCACTGAAGCCGAAGGCATGCCCCGGTGGCGCAGTGGTCTAAGCGATGGCCTCTGATCACTCGTCCGAACGGGGTCCGGTTCGAATCCCGGTCAGGCATGGATGTTGTGTTTGTCTTACGGCACTGGCTCTCTCCCTTCCCTGGAACCAGTGACCCTAAATTAGGGACGGGCGACTGCTTATAGCCCATTGAGTTGCTCACGGTGGTCGTTAAACCTCCAATCAAAAAAAAAAAAAAAAAAAAATCCGCCACTGGGCATACCAGCAACCCCCAGGATTCGCAGGTGTGTTCAGAAGTATGAAAGACAGCTAGTGACGTAATTAGGAGTGGATGCCAGCAAGTGATGTTGCTAACTTTTCCGGGGCAATGCGGAAGAAATGAACGTTGTTTTTGAAGATCAAAGAAAAGGTTATTTCAAAGAGAAAGGTGCAGCAATATTGCATAATCTTATATTGCAGTTTTTTTCATACACTGGTGTGCAAAAATTAAGGACGAAGAGGAGAAATTAGCATAACAGCGGAACGAGCAGGCAGAACGGACCGAAAGACCACTCAGGAGATAGACTAGGGTCCGGTACGGTAGGGCATGCGCATATATGCAGCATGACGGGGGGATTTTTTTTTGATTGGAGGTTTAACGACCACCGTGAGCAACTTAATGGGCTATAAGCAGTCGCCCGTCCCTAATTTAGGGTCACTGGTTCCAGGGAAGGGAGAGAGCCAGTGCCGTAAGACAAACACAACATCCATGCCTCACCGGGATTCGAACCCGGACCCCGTTCGGACGAACGATCAGAGGCCAGCGCCTTAGACCACTGCGCCACCGGGGCGGCGGGATGTCGGAAGGGTATAAAGCACACGGGCGGTGTACGCTCAGCAATTCGGTGAAAGCTATTGCACGGTGTACATCAGTTTGAACGACGTCGAGTTGCTGCCACCGTGTGATATGGCCAACAGGCAATCCAGTAGACGACATCTGGATGACTTTACCCGAGGTCGCGTCATTGGGAAGTTGGAAAAAGGTCGAAGTGTGACTAGTGTGGCCGAGGAGTTCGGGATCGCTCGCAGCATCGTTTCATGAGCTTGGACAGCATTTCAAACGACAGGAACAGCTGTCCGAGAGTTTAGCAGTGGTCGTCCACGAGCAGCCACTGCGGCGGACGACCGGTATAATGTCCTACAGGCGAGAAGAGACAGACAGCGGGAGAAATCGCAAGGCACATGCAACAGACAACTGGACGTCCGTTATCGCGTTTTACCGTAGCCAGGAGGCTGCACAAAGGTGGTCTATTTGCACGATGACCAGTATGGTGTGCGTCATTAAGCCTGCTCATCTGAGACGGCGGTTTATGTGGTGCCAGGAACACAAGAACTGAACACATCTGCAATGGGGTCGAGTTCTCTTTACGGATGAGAGCCGATTTAGTCTGACGAGGGATTCTGGACGTATACACATCTGGAGAGAGCAGGGAACACGCAATCACACCTCCAACATCACCAAAAGGGACCGGTTTAGTGGTATCATGCTTGGTAGTCGTACTGACATCCACATCTTCCAAGGAGGTTCAGTCACTGGTGTCCGCTATTGTACCGAGGTTCTCCTGTCTCACGTGCGTCTGTTTAGAGGTGCTGTGGGACCTGAGTTCCTCTTCATGGACGGCAACGCTACACCTTATCGTACAGTGGCTGTCGCAGAGCTGTTGGAGAGTGAAGATATTTAACGCATGGATTGGCCCGCAATGTCTCCGGACCTAAATCTAATCGAACACGTGTGGGACCTTCTCGGGAGACACTTGGCAGCACGTCACCAGCCGCCAGCAACGATTCCGCAGCTGAGATTGGCGCTACAAGAGGAATGGGCCGCGATGCCTCAACAGTTCCTTGACAACTTCGTCCTCAGCATGGACAGACGTTGTAAATCCTGCAACGCAGTCAGGGGTGATCATATCCCCTACTAAAGACTGGATTTTCTTGGCAGCCGCCTGTCCCATGAACGTTTCTGTCCAGTTGTGCTCGAAGCTACCTTTTCAATAAAGTGCCTTTGTATCCTTTGGATTCCTTGTTTGGACGGTTTTGCTCACTTCTTTTTTTTTTATTGGCGGTTTAACGACCACCGTGAGCAACTCAATGGGCTATAAGCAGTCGCCCGCCCTAATTTAGGGTCACTGGTTCCAGGGAAGGGAGAGAGCCAGTGCCGTAAGACAAACACAACATCCATGCCTGACCGGGATTCGAACCCGGACCCCGTACGGACGAATGATCAGAGGCCAACGCCTTAGACCACTGCGCCACCGGGGCGGCATTTTGCTCACTTGTCCCATATTCTTACATCTTGGGGATCTTATGGTATGATTTAAGTAGATGTGGGCCGCCCTGGTGGCGCAGTGTTCTAAGCGATGGCCTCTGATCATTCGTCCGTAAGGGGTTCGGGTTCGAATCCCGGTGATGCATGGATGTTGTGTTTGTCTTACGGCACTGGCTCTCTCCCTTCCCTGGAACCAGTGACCCTAAATTAGGGACGGGCGACTGCTTATAGCCCATTGAGTTGCTCACGGTGGTCGTTAAACCACCAATCAAAAAAAAAGTCGATGTGGGGCACTTCTGCACGACGTTACATTCGAAAAACCGTCTCGGCCTTAATTTTTGCTCGCCAGTGTAATTCAGAGAGGCAAGTAAATTTTTTAAATGCAAAAGACAGTAACTATAGAGATAGTTATTATTAATACAGAGAGAAAATAACTTTTTTAGCTGTTTTGTTATGTTTACCTTGGTGTTGCTAATTTGTGTTATTCTTAAAAATTGAGATACAGGAATATTTCTATGAATATTTTTAGAAATATTTAGGCCTAAAATTAAATGCAATTCTTTTATCAAATACATCTATCACATCTCTTCTACTAAAGAGTATTTCCATATCCAAAAAACACAGACGATCTTCATTATTTCTTTGTAGCAGGACCAACTCCTTAGGATAAATATTCCTCAACTCACTGTTCTACCAGGCGACATTATCGGCAGCTTCGACGTGGTTTCCCTTTACCCTTCAGTCCCCGTTCCGGAAGCCATCAGAACATTAAAGGAGGCCATATCAAATTCAGCATTTTATACGCAGGAGTCATGCCTCAGCATCTTCAAATTAATAGACTTGGTCACTAATACTAGCTTCTACAGTTTCCAAGGACAAGTATATAAACATAATAATGGCGCTCCGATGGGATCCTCACTTTTACCTGTCCTTGCAGAAGCAATACTTCGCCCAATTGAATGAAATATATTCTCCAGCATTATCCCACGGCCTACTACTAGGCTGCGTCATGCAGACGACGTATTTTTTGTATGGCCTCACGGAAAAGAGACTCTTCCGATGTTCCTTGATAAAATCAAGGATATGCATCCTACGATCAATTTCACGATGAAGCTTGAATACAACAACGCTTTACCTTATCTGGATGTTCTAATTGAGAAAATCGCCTGACAACTGCCTCGGTACACATGTCTACTACAAACCCACGTCCGTCCCCAACCTGATGCTCCGCAGCTCTTTCTGTCCCACAGAATACAAAACAGCTATCTTTCGTTCTCGAATTCGAAGAGCCTTCGTCGTTTCCCCCGATACCCATTCTAGACAACACGAAATTGAAAGCGTCATCAAGTTAGCCACTGATGCAGGATATTCGTTGAAATCAGATACGTAACTTTATCCAAAAAGCCAGGGTCAAACATTCTAATCTTTTTTTTTTTTTTTTGGTTGGAGGTTTAACGACCACCGTGAGCAACTCAATGGGCTATAAGCAGTCGCCCGTCCCTAATTTAGGGTCACTGGTTCCAGGGAAGGGAGAGAGCCAGTGACGTAAGACAAACACAACATCCATGCCTGACGGGATTCGAACCCGGACCCCTTACGGACGAACGATCAGAGGCCAGCGCGCCACCGGGGCGGCCATTCTAATCTTCCTGTGCCGCAGATACGTTATTTAGGCTCAATTCCCTACATACCAAATGTGTCTTACAAACTCAGAAACGCCCTGAAGATGAACTACAGCGTCGGCATAAGGTCTCCTGCATCTTTATATACTATGCTAAAGGGAAGTAGTGAAAAACCACCTCTCTCCTGCGAAGGTGTTTAAGAGATCCCCCTGCAGTATTCGGACGGCTCTGAACGATACAACATTGGAATGACCAAGCGTTCGTTCGTTTGGAATCAGAGTCAACGAACATAAAAGAGACACAAAACACGGTAAAGTAGCCACGGCACTATCCAGAGAAGTGAAATTCAAGTCTGCTACTCCGATGTGGGATGATATAAAGAATTAGCTACCTACTCTACCCCTAAAGGTACAGCCATTCGGGAAACCTTGGAGATCATTACCAACAGCGATACTTGCAATGATTGTCTCACTCGAGTTGCAACGAATTTGGAACCAATTCTTCAAGTAAAGCCTTCTGCCTACCAGGATACCGCACGTGCAACCAACGCGAAGCGTCATATCTTTAAATGAATATAACGTCGTATCTATTGTTGTCAAGTTTTCGCGTTCAAATTGTTAATGCGTTCAATTTTTCAGTTGCAGTTTCTGTCCAACTTCCTTGAGAAAGCCATCTGGTTGATGTGTGAAAGCTTGGAAACACTAATGTGTCTACTTCCTATGCCAATAAATCGGATTACTAGTATAGTGTTACTATTTACTTCTTAATTGGTGTACTGTTCTGCGTTATCAACTTGTTTTCTTATTATAACATCCTATTTCACAAGTAATAAATCTGAAGCCAATAGGCTTCTTGTGGAATTTAGGGGTGGCAAACATGTAAGGAAAGTCCAAATGGTAATCCCTAATACACAACAGCTTGTTAAATGCTATAATTTTTTTCTTAACAACCTTTATGTCTGATAAAAACCTGGTCTTTTGTGTAGTCTCATTTGACATCTCCTGGAACATGACATTATGAATTTTAAATAGACATCTTATTTTGACCAATTTGAGTTCATTTGCACCCATATGAAACCTGAAGTTTGAGGTGTGGTCGGTGGTTGAGGATGTCTTTCCCTGACGAGTGGTCCTCGGCCACTGGCCACATAATTGTTTGAAGTTTTCTTTTGAAATTATGTTATGTGAGTGTGTGACTTAAGTGAATTATAATTTTATGTGTGTGTATATATATATATATATATATATACTATAAAGATACCTAAGCAAAAAAATACATATATAATTTTGACTCACACCTAGTACAACATAGAAAAGGTTATGTATCTACCTGCGTGAGTAAAAGGAGAAAAGAAAAAAAAAGGATATATATATATATATACAGTTTAAGTTTCCTAATGAAATGTATCAATGTACCTTCCTTAATTCCATAAATGAAATTCCTTACAGTACTTTCTTTGTATATCAACCAATGGAGCAAGCATTTTGGTTTTTTATTAGAGCAATATTCAAATTGAAAATCATTACTTACCTTGTCCTTGCTTAAAATATCACCATTTCCATGAGCTATACAGTTTTCACAAAGGACTGTAGAGCAGCATTCCCACTTTTTAAACTTTAATTTTGCTGAAAATGCATGGTTTACCACCTCTACTTATTATATCATGAAACAAAAAGCTCAAGCATTTTTCCTTTTGTTTAACCCTTTAATGACCATAATGGCCAAAATGCCTGTATGTACAAACAACCATATCCACCCAAAACGCCTGTCTAGAGCGAGTCCGATTTCCTACCCTTACCTGTTCTTTAAATTTGCACAATCTATGAGGGATCAGCAAGAGTCACCGTCAGTCACCATTGTTGTTACTAAACAAAGAAGCGAAACAGCAGACAGTTTTGAACATTATGGTATTTAGAGTGGTACCAGATTTTAGAATCATGGTCGTTAAAGGGTTAAAAATAAATTAAAGTTTAAAGTCAGAACATAAACTCCCCACCACCATCTTTCTTTCCCATATAGTAGTTTTCTCTGCACAGTGAGTAGTAGCGTATTTGAACTTTAATTTCGCTTTAAGTAAAAAGAAAATGCTTGCTCCATTTTTTGATGTAGCAAGAAGTGACTAAGAAATGAGAAAACACGTATTTTATGCAAAAGGAAATGTGAAAAATCGGTATTGTGTGGCTCACTTGTAAAACAGTCTTACTAGTCATAGAAATAGCAGAGATTCCACAACGGACAGATGGAGTGCCAGTTTTTAAATTTTAATTTTGCTTAAGAAAAAAGGAGATAGGGGCAAAAACGTTTGCTCTCTACTGATTGGTTTTGAAGAAGACACCATGAGAAACAGGGAAACATACATTGCGTTAGGAAAAACTCTTAAAAATAAAATCGGTCTTTTTCACTATTACTGAAGATATTAAAAACAAGGAATATGATCAAAAAAGTATTAAAGAATAAGGATATGATTCGGGAGGAACAACAACAACAACAACAACAAAAAAAAAAGCAGAACTTGGTCAGAAAAACTCAAAATGCAGATATGGAAAACAATGAAATATTCTCATTGCTGCTAGAGCAGTGATTTCCTGGTTTTTCCAATTGCTGGCTACCCCAGCCTAATTTTTCAACCTTCTACTAAACTTTGTCATTAGAGGAAAGAATTTCAGTATTACTCCAGGACTCTTTGAAAAAAAAAATATGAAAAATCAAGGAGACTTTCCGAGGTTTGGAAAAAAGGGAAATAAAATTTCAGGACTTTCCCAGGATTGTAGGGGCTGTGCTAACTCAGTCACATGACCAGATGCTAATGCCATCTGAAACATTATATATATATATATGCAGGGTGCCCACAGAATTATCAAACCTGATTTCCCTGACCAAATATATAAGAAATCCCTGACCTTACACAAATAGGTTTATTTGAGTTTTTCAATAAATGTGCCATGATAATAAATAAAATTGAATTGGATAATTGAGGAACTTATATTATTTAAAAGTGTTTCCGTTTGACATAAAAAAAGTTTCCCAAATAACTGATTCATTTACTTATTATTATTATTTTTTTATCGGCCTCCACTTTCCCCATAACCGTCTAACTCACACCTTTTTAATTTTAAGTTTACTCTTTTTTTCAGGGTTTTACATTTATTGAAGAAACATTCAAACACACCTATACACAATATTCAGAACAGTTACTATAAAAATATTACAGTAGGAACACAGTCACTGTTTTTATATTACACACCACTTTTCCCAATCTGAAATCTTCGCCTGCAATGCTGCTTCTTCCAACTCTAGTTCCTTCCGTACTTTTTGTCTTTTTTCCTTCAATTCCTTTATTTCATGATCAATTTTTCTTTTTTTCTTCAGTTTTCTTTCTTCTTCACTTTGAAGAACACTTTTTTTCTCAAGATAATCCTGATATCTTCGTCTGGAGGCTCTTACAGAAAGAAGAAGCCTTCTATTGATGGCAATGTGTTCTACTCCTCCCACATTTTTAATGGCATCAAAAACTGTTCTCTGACAAATCAGGGATTCTTACAGGAGATTTTCCACAAGAAAAGACTTATTGACAGAAAATCCACCTTCCACTGAAGCATTTCCACGAGACATAATGAGACAAATTTTTATTACATCTCAAAGTTCACCGAATTGTTTTTGGTTGTCAAGTAGAGAACTGTAAAATTTGTCTAATCCAATGGAATCATCATGGCTGTCTAAAAATTCATCAAACTGAGACTTTAAAGCAGATTGAGCTTCTACACACAATGAAGCATACTGTTTATTAGCTTTTTCAGCACAGTCATCTGAAATCCTGTTTGCACTAAATAAAACTTTGAGCACATTTTCCACTATCTTCTTGCCTAGACTCGGCTGCTGCACTATAATATTTGGGTCCAAACAAGTTACCCCACGGACAAACTTAAATTTCAGTGGGCTTTTCTCACGAAGTTTTTCAATCATACTGGTCACACGTTTCCTAAATTCAAGCTTAAACTCTAATTTCTCCCTTTCTGAGCACTTCACTTCTTTTAATAGCTTTTTAGCACTAAATCCAATATCAACTTTCTCAATTGAGAGAAGATTTTCACTTTTTGATACATCTAGAGTTAAGAGTTTTGAGACACTATCAGCTTCACTTTATTTTGTCAGGCTTCAAGCTTCGTGCCATCAAATCTTTCATCAGTTCCAGCAAATCAGTGTGTAAGAAATGAATTAAAGGCTTTGGGCTCTGGAACCTTCTCAAAAAAGATTTACACTCTGAAGCTATAGTCCTAAATGCAGCCAATTTGCATTTCAACAGTGGACTTTCCATGAATTCTGCAAGAAACATGTGCTGTTTGCTGGAAATCGATGATTCTTGAAAATATTTCTTGATATGATCATAGACAAGCAATGCCCTAGTCAAACAATTAACATTTTCGAACCACCTTACAGTGCAAAGTTTCAAAGAGAAATCTTTACATCCAGTAATCACAGTATAATTTGCAAGGGGAGCAGAACTAACTTTTAAAAGGTAGTACAAGTTATGCAGAAAGTGATGTATATCCCATTTCACTGCTTCAAGTCCAGTTTTCATAGCTCCATTGACCACGTGAAGACCACATACTCCAATGTCAACTAATAATTTACCATCTGGATTTTCAGTTCTAAGTTTATCTTTCAGCTTTCGAAGAAAGCTGAGATTAACATTAGGTCCATCCATTGACACTTGTAGCATGTTATCCAAGGAAAGAGGTGCACCTTTAATAAATTTCTATAAAAGGTCATTAGCTGTTGCCCGTCCTAAAAACACACTACTTAAGTATCTAGTGGAAACTTTTTGCAGATTGACGTCCTAATAACAAACAAACTGATCCATTTGCCCACGCTGAGAAATTTTGTTTAGTGATTCATCAAAACAAATTACAAAGTCAGTGCACTGCTTTAGATCGTCCATTAAACACTCTTTGAAATGTGGTACCAATCCATGGTTTATCACATAAGATGTTTTGCTTTTGCCTAAAGTAAATTTTGAAGCTATCGCACTATCACGAAACATTAACTGAAATGTTTTGTTAATCTGTGTACAAGAGTTCAGAGACATTCGCTTGGATAACACTTCCATGGCCCATATTATTTCCGACTTTGTTACATCAACTTTCACTACATAGGCATTAAGATCACTGGGCTTCATATCATCTTTCACAAAATAAGTATTTGAGTCATTAGACTTAATGTTTTCCAGAAGTACTGATTCCACATTTCCTGAGCTTGTTGATGGCAAGAGTTTGTTATTACAAAGAGAGTTCTTTTTCACAGAGGAAGTGAAAGAAGCAAGACTGGGCCGAGACATTTTAGCACGGATGTTTTTCAAATGATTAGGGTCATTTCCGTGGCTGGAGACTGCCCGGTGCCCCATGTTGCTAAGCTTGAAAGTTTTAGAGCACACTTTACAAAATGCTGATTCATTGTCGCCGTTCACAGCAGCTATCCAACCAGAAAACTAAGGATTTAATTGTTCGTCCAACCATTGTTCATTAAACACACAATGCTTTGACATTGCTGCGGTCTTAATTGCCTTTTAACAAGGTATAACTTATATCACAAATTTTCTTCTACTCCTTTGACCTAAAACAAAAAGAGAAATGTTAACAAGTAATGTAACACAACTTACAATAATAGGCAGGAAATACAAGGTTACATTAGTAGGAAGAGGAAGTTAGTGACCGTCTGCAACACCAAGTGCAAGTGTGTTGGGCAATAAGGGCATCGCTCCCCGACGCTGGATTAAAACTAGTTGTAGTGTAACTGTGCTTGAAATTTCCCTGACTTTTTTTTTAAATATCACTGATTTTCCCTGACTTTTACCAACATTTCAGGCATTTCCCTGACTTTCCCTGACCAATTTTCATTTCCCTGACTCCCTGATTTCCCCTGACTTTCCAGAATGTGGGCACCCTGTGTGCATATATATATATATATATAGAAGATAATTATGGGAGATTTCAATGCAAAAATAGGGCAACAGAATGAAACTTCAGTAGGGAAATTCAGTCATGGCAACAGAAACCAGTGTGGAAATACTCTCGTAGAGTTTGCAGAAGCAGAAGGGTTTTTCATCATGAACTCCTTTTTCAAGAAAAAGCCACACAGGAAATGGACATGGAGACATCCAAATGGAACGACAAGTGAAATTGCTTTTATTATGTGTAACAAAAAAGTCGTCATCGAATACTGCAGTGTGCTAAACAAGTTCAACACAGGTAGTGACCATAGATTAGTGAGATGTAAGATGCACTTCAACACTAAACTCGATCGTGGCAAGCTCATAAGACAAACAAAATGTATTGACATAACCAACCTTAAAAAAAACCATAATATCTTCAAGTTGGAACTGAAGAACAGATTCTCTGCTTTAGAAGGCCTAACATCAGAAGAAGTGGATATTTCTGAAGTTAACAGAAAAGTAACCAAAGTTCCTATGGAAACAGCAACGAAATTAGCTGGGTCTAAGAACAAGTTGCATGTGAACAAATCATCAGGAAAAACCAAAATGTTGATGCAAAAAAGAAGAGAGATGAGGACAACTAAAGAAGGTGTGACTTCCAAAGTGGAATATATAGAGCTATGCAAGATGGTACGAAAAAGTATCACTGAAAATGTAAGGAAATTCAACTGTGAACTAGTAAAGAAAGCAATTGAAAACAACCAAAGCCTAAAGATAGCAAAGGGACATCTCAGTAAGGGAAGAAAACATATTATGACACTGAGAAAAGAAGATGGTTCTGTAACAAGAAATAGAGGCAAAATTTTGACAAGAGTGAAAGATTTCTACTCCAAATTATATGAAAGGGATGATACATGTACTCCAGACATCATGAAAGGTGCCAGTACCAGAGTTCTTCCAGTCCTCCCAGCAGAAGTTGCACATGCAATCAAGAACATGAAGCAAGGAAAAGCTCCAGGAGAAGATGGAATTACTGTAGACATCATACAAGAAGCAAATGGAGAAACTGAAACAATACTCGCCCAAGTTTTCACTCGATGCCTTAATGAAAGGAAGATTCCTGAGGATTGGAACAACACTACAATGATCCTGCTACATAAAAAGGTGACATTGAGGATCTCAGGAACTATAGACCTATCAGCCTCCTATCAGTGGTTTATAAAATCTTCACTAAAGTTCTTTCACACTGCTTGAAGGTAACACTGGACATGGCTCAACCGGGAGAACAAGCTGGATTCAGGAGTGGCTACAGCACTATAGATCATATCCAGGTACTGAGAGAACTAATTGAAAGAGCAAGGGAATATGAACTTCCATTGTGCATGGCTTTTATCGATTATGAAAAGGCCTTTGATTCGGTGAAACCATCAGCAGTTACAATGTCTTTGGAATCCTGCGGTATTGGAGATGCATACATTAACATCTATGAAAATGCAAGTGCAAAGATTCGACTGTTTGAAAATACAACACACATAAAAATTGGAAAGGGAGTGAGACAAGGTGACACCATATCTCCGAAGCTCTTTAATGCCACTTTGGAAAATATCTTTCAATCACTGAACTGGGAAAACAAAGGGATAAAGATTAATGGAGATTATCTAACTCACCTTCATTTGTTGATGACATAGTCATTTTTGAAACTACCCCATCAGAGCTGCAGAGTATGATCCAGGAACTTGCTGACAAGAGTAAAGAAGTGGGACTAAAAATGAACTTTCAGAAGACAAAAGTGATGTATAATGCTTTTACAAGAAATGAAGATTTATCGATTGATGGGGAAAAGCTGGAGATAACAGACACGTACGTTTATCTTGGACAGCAGATATCAAGTGAGCGTCACATTGATGAAGAAATTAATTGGCGTACAAAACTTGCATGGAGAGCTTTTGGAAGAAACAGCATAGTTTTAAAGAGCAATATGCCATTATGTCTTAAAAGAAAAGTGTTTGATCAATGCATCCTTCCAGTGCTTACGTATGGTGCAGAGACGTGGACCTTAACTAAAAGAGACACACAAAGTCTGCAGACAACTCAAAGGGGCATGGAGAGGTGCATGCTTGGTGTAACCAGGAGAGATAAGAAGAGGAACTCGTGGATCCGAAAAATGACAAGAGTGAAAGACATCATGATCAAAGTTAAATCCCTGAAATGGCAATGGGCTGGACATACTGCCAGAAGGACAGACCATCAATGGACAGCTAAAATTTTAGATTGGATTCCAAGGAACAGGAAAAGACCCAGAAAAAGACCACATGGGAGATGGGTGGATGAAAGTCGAAAGTATGCGGGAGTAACATGGAGGAGACTGGCACAAGACAGACCGTTGTGGAAGAGGCTTGGAGAGACCTTCGTCCAGCAGTGGATTGATAATGGTTGATGATGATGATATATAATCAAAAATATTTTCTGAAATTTGCAGTGGACTGATGATTTCTGTAGTGATTATGAAAGATCTGTAATACCAGGAGTTTCTGCAACAGTGGATAGCATTAAATGTGATATTTGGTAGGAAAATAAGATTAAATTATTATTTGGTAGGAAAATAAGATTAAATAAGTAGTAAAGAAGAAGAAGAAAGCCTATTTGGGGAGCTTGCAAGGTACAGTTTATGAGGACGAATATTGCTGTTAAAAGCATGAAGTAGCAAAGCTGGTTCATCAGATCAAGGCAAAAGATACGAAGGATGAAGTGGAAAGGTACAACTCAGCATTTTGGAAAGGTAGAAAAACATTCTGGAAGTACACAAGACATAGGAAGAACAGAGGAAATAAAGTTTTTAGATGTGTGAAGAATAGGATCGAAGAAATGATATGGGAGCGTGATGAGTTAAGTGAAAGATAGGGTGAATACTTCTGAGTTATAAGACCAACAGAGCAAAGATGTTTTTGAAGCAGAAGCTGATGATGCCACAGAGTAAAGAAAGCATAGCAGGGAAGAGGTTCATAAAGCTATTAAATCTCTTCAAAATGGTAGGGTTCTGGAAGTACATGGCATAACTGCTGAGATATTTAGTCATTATACTTGTCACAAATTCTGAAATTGACCAAATTTAATATGGAACAATGAAATTCAGTATCATTATCTACTTATCGTGGACAACGTCATGCCTTAAATTGTATGGCGTTGTCATAGGAAGGGTTGTTTATCTTTTTTAATCATTAGTAAGTGAAGGAGACAAAATCTACAACAAAAAGACCTTTATTATATATAAAAAAACACAACATTTATGTCATAAATAAATGCTTCAATATTTATAGATTTCAATAGAATCCACAACAATTTTAAATAGTCATCATGCAGCAATATATATATAATTGTTACTATTTCCAACAAGCATCTTTGCTACTGTTGTTAAAGGCACTTTGCAAAGGAAGGAATAAAGTATTAAATGCTAAAAACCATTTATAAACAAATTTAGAGGGTTTAATTTTTCTGGTTTAATACATGATAGATTAGAATGTAACTTTTTGGTAAGTTAACTCTTTTTGGACATTGCCAAAAAGTAATGCATCCTAAGAAAAGATAGCAAGATGCCTTTAAAAAATCTCATTGCATGAAAATCCCAATTAATAGAAAAATAAAATCTAAATTTACATGATAATAATGAACAAAGTTTTGGGGTTTCCTGAAGGGCAAAACTTTCTGCCAATTTTTTTGCAGTGCTTTGATTGCATTATTATTCTCCCCAGAAAATGAGTATTGGATAAACAAAAAAATATAAAAATATTTTGGGGTAACCACAGACAACTCATTTAAAAATATCTTCATCCCCTCTCTGTAACAAAGAACAAAAAAAAAAAAAAAAAAAAAAAAGGCAGGGGCTGAGGAAGAAAGAAAATAAAAATGATCATTAGAACCATTTAGTTTCAATATTGACTATGAAAAATATCAACAGGATACAATTTTTAAAAATATAGATAAAATGTTATTAAAGCTGTATGGGCTGTGTCATAGATATACATGATAAAACAGCTTGGATTTACCAATGCTAGTGTTGATGCACTGATTCAATCCAGCAGCAAGTCTTTCTTTTTAAACTCATCCTCATTTTCTTGTAGGAGCCAGACTTCAGTATTGGCTGTAGTTAAAGCATAAACACAAATGACTTATTCAAGAGTGTGGATGGCTTCCCCCCCCTCCCCATCTTGTCTCTACTTGAACTGTTTAGTTCAGTTGGTTTTATGAATTTTATCACTTAAAGAGATGAATGGACTGAATGGAAGAACTTTGGTGATAATATAATACTGATTTTTTTTGTTTTCTTACAAGAGAAAGAATAAACACAGCACTGGCTACATTACAGTACCATGCACGTTCCCCCACATACTACACTGCATATGAATATTTCTATGAGGGTAATATAAATATAGATATAAGGCAGTAAGTATACACGTATCAGCAAATGGTAACTATACACACAGCAGGAGTAAAAATTAACATCTTGGAAGAGATAAAGAGACTTTCATTATTAGTGGAAGAAATAACAGATCAGTTATGCATCTTATCAATCAAGTTTCATTTTATAACAGTATTTCACTTAAATGCAGGGTTAGAAGTACTGATTCTTTCATTTAAATTCCATCAATAAAAACTTTTAAACTAGTCCTTTCAGCAATGAAGAATGGAAAACATGGAACATTAAAGAAAACAATCTCTGGTACTCTTGATCTCCTGCTTTCCCTGTTGAAGAAGCCAGCTAACTATACATTGTCTTCTCCACCCACTGCAACAAAAACAAAGTGAAAAAATATATGTAGCAGCAAAATATTTTATAATAGCATAAGTAAGCACAGTAGATGTAAATTAAGAAATGCAGATGAATGACATTACCTCATCCATTGTAAATGTGGCTTTGAGTGACTTCCGCGGATCCCTTTCTTGGAAAGTTTCTGTAAGTAAAAGAATACAAGAATTAGTTTTCAGCACCAAACCAAAGCACAGAGAACTACTTATAAATAAAGTCATATAAGTTTTCTATATTATTCTATCTGGTTACTTTTATGGTCCTGGAACTATTTGAGAAACTTTTCTCCAGGCTGGAAATTTTTAATAGCCACAGAGCCCAAAACTGTACTGCCCTAAACAATTTTTTTTTTGGACTTCTGTATTTCAGTGTAAATTAAATGCTTATCACTGCTCTAGCAGCACTAAGAATTTAATTTACACTGAAATACATCTGGTATACATACTGAGACGAAAACCCAAGAAGTTATTTCAAACTCTAGTACAAAGCAATTCAAGTTTTTATGTTTTTAAAAAATTACTAACCTGTAGAAAAGTTACTAGAAACAAGAATTATGTCACAAATAGCAGTTGAAGGATTTTTTTGGTGAGCAATAATTTAAACAAAAATTGGTTCCAAAATTATTTTCATCGAAATCACTTCAAATTTGGCATTTTTAAAAAAAATTGCAATACATGGGAAAATTTTCAAGTAACTTGAAAAGCTGAATTGTCACTATATATATATATATATCTTATATATACACTACTGTTTGTGAAGATTGCAACAGCAAGAATGAATCGCACTATTCAAATGAAATTCATTTCACAGATTCTCATGTTACAGGAGATAACTGATTACATTTGAATCACACTATTCAAATGAAATTTATTTCACAGATTCCTCATGTTACAGGAGATAACTGATTACATTTATAGAGCTATACAAAATTTTTTTGCTCCAAAACTCAGTATTGTGTGAAGTCACCATGAGCAACAATAACAGCTTCTACACAGTGTGGCATTGAATGGAAGAGATTTTTGACACTGTTCTGGGGAATAGCATGCCAGGCTGCTTCCATGCAAGACCAGATTTTATTTGTGGTGTCTGGCAGAGGTGCTTGATGGGCCAGTCACTTAGCTTCAATGTCCCAGACATGTTCAATCGGACATATATCTGCTGAACATGCAGGCCAGGGAAGAAGCGGTATCTTTCGTGCATGGAAGAGACCTTGGACATTTTGGACCACATGTGGCTGAGCATTGTCCTGCTGGAAAATAGCACCAGAACAACGCTGAAGGAAGGGTATCACCTTTGCCTCTAAAACATCCCTGATGTATCGCTGGCTGTTGAGGGTTTCCTCAATTCATATCAAGCGAGATCGTGAAAGTTAACCCAATGGAAACAATATATCAATAATAAGTATTGATTTTTCTGTTGGAGTATTCGGATACAGGGATTCCAAATACCCCAACAGAAAAATCAATACTTATTATTGAAAATAAACTGAAAGAATATGATGTTGCACAAAATGAGATTAACAGTATAATTGCAGCATTGGAGTTCATCAACAGCAATATTTTTTTTCAATACAATAAAAATATTTATAAGCAAATGACAGGTGCCCAGCAAATATCAGGTCTGATGGCAGAGGTAGTTCTACAAGATATAGAAACATAGATATTAATGCAAGATACATACATTAAAAAAACCCGAACTATACCCTATACCTGAGGCATGTCAAAGACATACTTATCTTCTGGCGACACTCTACAGAAGATCTACAATATTTCATAAGTAGATACACAGATTTATATCCAACTATTAAACTAACTGAAGAATATGAAAATAATAAACAACTCCCATTCTTAGACATTTTATTAAAAAATAATATGTCAACCATAGAACATGAAGTTCACAGAAAACTCTCCTTCATACCAGCTATCATTCCAAAAGAGTCACATCACCCTTGGAAGTACAAAATATCTGCATTGAAGTACTACATACAAAGAGCATTTACACATTTCTCGAGTCAATGTTCAGAAATGAAAGAACGAGATTGGATTAAAGGCATTGCTGTGGACTTTGGTTATGACGTTAAACTCATAAACAGGCTATACAATGAATGTAAACTACAGACAAGCAACAATAAAAAACAAAACAAAAATAAGAACGAAGAATTAAGATACTGTAGGAAACTACCAAACCACCCCAATATAACAGGAATCTTAAAAACGGAATGCTGACAAGCTAACCTTAGAATTTCTGACACAGTTAAAGATACTGCACAAATGGCAACCTAAAACAGAGATCCAATATCAATTCTAGACAGAGCTGGGGTTTACAAAATACGAGTTGCACCATCAAAAGAGGGTAATTATGACAATAAGTTACACATCGGAAGTACAAAAATAAATTTAAATGTCAGGTTGAAAGAACATCTGGACAATTTGAATAAAAAACAGGCAAAAACATCATTGATTCAATATTGTTTGGAAAATAATATGGATCCTGATTGGGTTAATATAAAACATCTCACATCTTGTAGCACCCACAAACAGATCCTCATTTGCGAGGGCATTATGATCTAAAAATTGAAAAAAAAATCCAATTGTGATAATAATAATCCATATGACCTATTAATATGCATGGAAATTTTTAATTGGTCAAGAAAAAAAAAAAACGAAAGAAAAAAGCAAAAAAAAAAAAAAATGATAGGGAAGATCAAATGGATTCATATGACAGAACACTAACAGATGTCGCGCATGATACCTACGATGTGGAAGCAGAACACGTCTTGGCAAGAAATTGACATGGCATAGATGACTAGGTAGTTGGGGCAAGAACATCGCGGACCACTGACGAAGACTGCAACTTCGGCAGTTGAAATGCACATGGAATGACTGGGAAGGTGTGTGTGTGAACAACATAAGTGTATCTGAAGTTTCGGAGGATTCGTCATTACCATTTTTTATTCATTTTTTATCGTAATCTTATTCAGATTTTATTCCGCTTGTGTTCGAATTTTATTTGAATTTTAAGGGTTTTTACTTCATCCTAGTTCTTACTAATTCATCGAATAAGGGATATTGGTTCATCTGACTTATGCCAATACCATCGAATAGGCAATATATATTGCAGGAACACCAAACAACTAGCACAAAGTCCACGAAGAATGAAGGTGAGTTAACATTTTCGCTTTATTGATATAAGTAATTTTATAAAAAAACTCCCTTACATAATTGTGCACACTGCCTTCCATAGTCAGAAATGAAGAATTTTAGTGAGTGAAAGAGAAAAGTTAAGAACAAAATATATTCTTCAAAACTGCTATTAGCATAAAGTTGAATCGTGACTAGCCAGAAAACATGACCTGTTGCCAATCAGTGTGCTAATGTCTGTGTTTGAGACCACATTGCAGCCTGAAGCATCCAGAAGTGGATCCAGGATTTTCATGAGGGAAGCGCGGACGTATTGCTGATGGTTAAAACTGAAAGGGAGGTGGAAGGGTTGCCTTTCTTAACATCAGTGATAGTTCCACCAGTTGCCGGTTGATGCTTCAGTAAGTACTACCAATATAGTGGGTAATGCCTGTGGAAGTGGTGACAGGGATAGAGTAGACTCCTTGTAACTCTATGCGTTTATTGGGATATCTATTTTTAAGGATAAGGTTAAGAAGATGTGGAGGTGGTTTAACAGCAATACTGTAGCCAAAAGACTTGAAAATGGAGC
The DNA here is from genome assembly GCA_039090855.1 of Macrothele yani. Classification (NCBI taxonomy): domain Eukaryota; kingdom Metazoa; phylum Arthropoda; class Arachnida; order Araneae; family Macrothelidae; genus Macrothele; species Macrothele yani. Next base: position 74,823,216 of record CM077017.1, on the reverse strand, counting down.
AAACTTTGTGAGTGAAGGCCAGGCTAAATGGCAAAGTGCCCACAAACTGATGAGTGATGGAAAGTTCAGGCAGTAAACTGGTAGATCTATTCTGTGATTCAAATACTCCTCTGCCTTTTCAAGGAAATTCAGAAATTTCCCCCACTGCAATAATCTTGCTGTTTGTAAAGCTGACAAGGCATGATGTCTTATTTTCATCTATAAGAATTCTTTGGACAACAAAGTAGCTGAGTTCCTGGAAAAAAAACAATTGCATAAGACTCAATGCAGACAACACTGAAAAACTTTGTAATAGACCACTGAGCAAAACTTGTAATAGACTATCGAGCAAATAGACCACCTTTGTGCCGCCTCCTGGCTACGGTAAAATGCGATAATGGACGTCCAGTTGTCTGTTGCATGTGCCTTGCGATTTCTCCTGCTGTCTGCCGTCTGTCTATTCTCGCCTGTAGGTCAATATACCGGTCGTCTGCTGCCATGGTTGCTCATGGACGACCACTGCTAAACTCTCGGACAGCAGTTTCTGTCATTTGAAGTGCTCTCCAAGCTCGCGAAACGATGCTGTGAGCGATCCCGAACTCCTCGGCCACACTAGTCACACTTCGACCTTCTTCCAACTTCCCAATGACGCGACCTCGGGTAAAGTCATCCAGATGCCGTCTACTGGATTGCCTGTTGGCCATATCACACGGTGGCAGCAACTCGACGTCATTCAAACCGATGCACACCGTGCAATAGCTTTCACCGAATTTCTGAGCGTACACCGCCCGTGTGCTTTAACCCTTCCGACACTCTCCCCCACGCCATGCTGCATATATGTGCATGCCCTACCGTACCGGACCCTTGTCTATCTCCTGAGTGGTCTTTTGGTCCGTTCTGCCTGCTCATTCCGCTGTTATGCTAATTTCTCCTCTTCATCCTTAATTTTTGCACACCAGTGTACATAGGCTAATTAAGAAATTTGAATCACAGAATAGATTTACCAGTTTACTGCTTGGACTTTCCACCACTCATTAGTTTGTGGGCACTTTGCCCTTTAGCCTGGCCTTCACTCACAAAGTTTGCTCCATTTTCAAGTCTTTTGGCTACAGGATTGCTGTTGAACCACCTCCACATCTTCTTAACCTTATCCTTAAAGACAGAGATCCCAATAAACCCATAGGGTTACAAGGGGTCTACTCTATCCCAGTCACCACTTCCACAGGCATTACCCACTATATTGGTAGTACTTACCAAAGCATCAACTGGCGATTGGTGGAACATATCGCTGATGTTAAGAAAGGCAACCCTTCCACCTCCCTTTCAATTTTAACCATCCGCGATACGTCAGTTTTTCCCGATTGGCAAAATGTTAAATGCATCACTTTGTTCAGCAATCGTAAAGCCCTCAGGTACTGTGAAAGCATTGAAATCTTCCTTACCCCTAACACCTGTAATACAGACGCACCTTTCAACATACCTATGATTTGGAAAGCTATTTTGGAATCTGGCAACAACTGATGCTAATACCACGTGTTTCATTCCATGGCTGATGAAGGTAAAAGTCTCTACAGAAACGTCCCACCACTTGTAATTTTTGCATAACTTAAGCGTGATATGTCAACATCAAGAATTATTCTAATGTTCTGTGCGTTACGTGTTTCACTGCCAATTATTTTCACTATGATTCTCAAAAAGAAAGTTAAGACGACGCACAGATTTCCACGTAGTTTTTAGGAATGAGATTCTTCTATGGATTTGAGGAATTCCGCCATTTCCATTAGCATTTGGGGTATTCTCGAGTTCAATGCATAACTAAACAGAAATTTTGAGAGGATTGGTGGTGGTGGGGATTCGTTTTCCGTTTGAGGACAGGATTCCGTTTTTGAAAACGGAAGTTAGGCAGAGTGAAGATTTCTCCCGTAATCGTTTTTTTTTTTCTTGCTATGTTGGCTCTGACCAGTATTGTTGTTAAATATCATTTTATTGCATAAATGTTTGTATTTCTGCATGAAACTGTAGGCAACGATTTTCGAAAACGGAAGTCCATCGAAGCAAAGATTTTTCCCGTAATCGTAATTTTATTCCCGCAATGTTATCACTATCTCATGTTGTTCTTAAAATGTTACTTTCCCCACAAATGTTTGTATTTAAGCTTGATAAGGGAGAGAAAGTTTTCTGAAAATGGAAGTTACGAAGTCGGGAAACTTCTAAGAATTGATGCATAGTGTTCAAAATATTAATATGCTTAAAGTTATCTAAAATAATGAAAGCTTTGATATCATGCATTCATTGTTCTCATGCTGAAAGTTCTTTCAGCTTAATGGATAAAATAATTGTCATCTGGGGGAGTAAAAAAGAAAGAAAGGAAAGTGATAATGAAGAAATGGGAAGGAAATGATATCAACAGAAAGAAAAATTCAGCAATGAATTCTGTGCAGCTGCAGAGTCAACAAAAGACAAATATGGCTGTTGAACTTGCTGAAAAGAAAGCAACACAAGAGAAAGGAAACTTGAGCTGATGTTCTAGCAAGTATAACCAGGGCCGGCTCCAGGCGAGGGCGACGTGGGCTTAAGCCCACGTCGGCGGTCATATGGAGGGCTACTGGCCGGTAGACTGCCCTTATTTTGCTTTAGCTCTTTCATATAAATATATATATTATGTTTATATGATAGTAATATGAAATATACTGTTTCATAAAATACACATTATTTGCCCTTTTTTCTTGGTGAATTAATCACGTTTGTTTCATGCGTATTATTACATAAAAGCGAATTCCTAATTGCAATATTTTATAACAGTTCTCATTCTCTGCCGTTCTTCTAAGCCAGTATATTTAGCTTTTCTATTTTTGAAGTCTCTACCTTTGTGTCTCTTCCTGGACCTGAGACATTACTCACCTTGAGGCTACAGTCATGAAACTGTCTCCAAAGTATATGCGATTGTAACTCGCTTCTTGACCAACCCCTTGCATAGCAAAGCAGGAGGGAAACAACCCTAGGCGCTCTCCCCGTTACCCTACCACTATAGCACGGTATCATTTTCAAAGTGACCGCATTCGCAATTTAAACTAATTACACCATAAAAGGGAGGACGATATGACCGCTCTGATGGGAATATTTGTTTTCAGAGTGAATATTTTTCTTCCTAGGACCGAGTAGGAAATTGACATGTTTGGTTGGTACATGTGATTTAGCAATTCTCATTTTACCCGTATGAGGTGAAGAGACTGGGGATTTCAGTGAGGAAGGAAATACGTCCCCCCATTTTTGAAGTATTTTGAATTATTTGTTTTAACTTAACTAGACGAAACTCGTCGGAATCGACAGTTAGTTTTTTTTTTTTTTTTTTTTTGAAAAGGATAAACTCATATGAAACAACAAATGTAAACCTTATTTGATTGACAAATTCATTCAACCACTTCAGTAAAGACAACAGTCAAGGTTCGTGATTTTTTTTTAGACTGAAGGTTTAACGACCACTGTGAGCAACTTAATGGGCTATAAGCAGTCGCCTGTCTCTAATTTAGGGTCACTGGTTCCAGGGAGGGGAGAGAACTAGTGCCATAAGACAACCACAACATCCAAGCCTCACCGGGATTCGAACCCGAACCCTTCACGAACGAATCATCATAAGCCAGCGCTTAGGTTCGTGATGAGCATCACGACTGCACCCTTTCTCAGTCGTAAAATGCGAGGTGGAATTCCACTCATCTCGATCGTGTGCGAAAATTCAACTGGATAGCGCGCTCTTTCACTCTCATCTTCAGTCACAACTGTGTTTGTAAATGTTGTTGGAATGAGATTCGTGTTGAGAATACTCTTCATTCTCTGTTGTCTGAGACATATAGTTGCAACCCATTGATTGCTCACTCCTTCCAGTAAGGCTCTTACGCTTTTTTTTTGTTTCTGCGGGAGAGACATTCTGTTAAGGGTAAGTATGCAATAAAGTATTTACTTACTTTAGGACTGATCATAGAACACCAAGTCTAACACCGAACTGAGCGCCTGATGTAGATACAGGCCGCACACTTCTCCCATAGACTTTACATGGGAACTTTGCAGCCCCGCCACACCCGAAGCGTTGCCCCAATCTCAGTTTTCTCTTCGACTGACACATCTACATGGTAAGACCTTTATTTTGATACCTGAACCATATCTTTATGTTTAGCCATTCTTCCAAAATAAGACTCACAGTAAAAACCTTATAGAATTAATATATAGATTGCTAATGAAATCCAGATTACTAATATAATAAAAAGAGAAACTAAATAAAAATGCATACACTACAAAATTCAGGTAACTCCTCAATCCCTGGTTTTCTTTAGATACCTTCATACATACAGTGCTATCTTAATGGGTTGGTCTCGAGCCTTGCATTAATCAAGGGACTCTAACTTAATGTTTTAATCGAAAGGAAAAAAAAATAATTCCTGAGAACTTTAGTGTAAAATCAGTATTTGGGAATTTTCCAAGTTAGTTTGACCCCCCGGCAGTATGAAGGATACATACCTCTTCGTCATTTCTGACATTCCACAGTCGGTTTTCAATATTTCATTTTTTTGTTGCCTGTTCTGAAAATTTCTGGAAGTATTCCCATAGGAAATATTTTTTTCCTGATGTGTATTCTTACAGGATTCTCCCTCGAAATACAAACTGGCAATTTGTGCAGATTTTCATTGAATTTTTGGAAGATATGTGGACTGCGTGCCTCAAGAAAAGTGCGTGCGTGCGTGTGCGCGGGGTGGGGGGTATGTGTGTAACAATTCATATATCTAAAGGCGGCCAAACCTTCACCTTGCCCACACATGAACAATATCACGGGCTGGCCCTGAGTACAACAATAAAACAAAATACTGTGTTTGATGCAATGCCTTTTAAAAGCACTTTATTTTGTTTTGAATTCAGTAATTTCATATTGCAAATACACTGAAGAGCAATTGAATTAAAGATACCCGCCTAGTAACGTGTAGAACCACCTATCGCCCTGATGACAGCGGTGATTCGTCTCGGCATGGACTCGACAAGACACCGGAAGCGTTGGGGAGCCATACGGATCCACGACCCTGAACAAGCTCCCACAGTTAACGAAGATTTGATGGACGGGGTTAGATTCTCGAACATCTCTCTCGATGGCATCCCAGATGTGGTCTATGGGATTGAGGTCAGATAACCTAGCTGGCCAAGGAAGAGAGGTCACGTCGGTGGAGTGTTCATCAAACCATTCGGATACAATTCGGGATCGATGGCACAGTGCATTGTCTTGTTGCAGGATGAGGTCCCCAGTGGGATGTTGAAGTCGCACAAACGGGAGCAAATGGTCGTCCAGGATATCCCGGTAACGTTGACTTGTGAGGGACGATTTCACATGTACCAGGGGTCCCATTTCAGTCCAGGTAAACAGTCCCCAGACGAGAATGGCACCCCCACCACCCCACCAGCTTGAAGAGTACCCTGCTGGAAAGAAGGATCCATCGTTTCATGTGGTCTGCGCCGTACTCGTATCCTGCCACCCGCATGTACCAACGTGAATCTCGACTCATCAGTCCAGGCAACATTTTCCCACATGTCTAGGGTCCAGTGACGATGTTCCCATGCCCATTCTAATCTTTGCACTCTGTGATGTGCGGTCAGCAGCGGTACCTTCGTGGGACGATGGCTTCTGTACCCCATAGCGAGGAGATGATTCTGGATGGTGTGGCTGCTTACACGTTTTTGTGCACCAGCGTTAAATTGCAGAGTGATTTTTGCACTGTGGCCCGTCTATCTGCTGCTACAATGCGAGCTAGCCGACAATGACCCCGCTCATCTACACGCTGTTGTCCACGGCAGTTGGCCCTTGCAGGGATGGCTTTACCAGATTCAATGTACTCACGGTGCACACGTGACACAGTGGCTCGTGAAAATCCCAGTGCCTGCAGGACTTCCGATATGGAGTGACCCATTCGTCGGACCCCGACAATTTTCCCATGATCAAATGCGCTTAGATCTTTCGTCTTACCCAAACTGCGTCCGACTCTTACTGATTCCCGTCGCATCACTCCTTATATTGTCGGATCGCTGCATACGTCATGTCGTTTCCGTTTACAGGGCCGCCCACAGCGCCACATTTGCATAACGCCAGCTGTCTCTAATTCAATTGCTCTACAGTGTATAGTGATATGCTTCAGTTTAATATTTACATAAATAAATTACGGTGAACAATTCCATCTTGCTCGTGCTGCATTATATTGACACTTTCACGTTACGCATTTTGATTTTTTAAGTGGTTAAAAAGTTCAGTTTTTTTAGTATCTTGGTTGGTCTCATGCATGTGGGTATCACTGTGCCATCAGTCACTGCAATGTGGTAGAAGTGTTTGTCTCGAGCAATTTTGCTGTCCATTTCTTGGTGTCTGAACCTCATCTGTCCACTGACACCATGTTCACATCATTGTACTGCCATTTTGTCCCATAAGAGTGGTAATTTCGCTGTAGAAAAATACAGCTTCTCGCATCCCAACAATCCTTTCTTGTTCAAAATTCATCAGGTGTTCATAATACAATTATCTTTGGTGACGGGGCATAGTGAGACACAAGAAACACCCTTGCAACTCAATATCGGCTCTTCACTGACTGCAACACCTCGTTTCAGCCAGCTCTTTATACCCAAAACCGGACAATTCAGAGGGTGCTGCTCTGAAACAGCATGCATGCACATTTTCACTGACATTTTAATCATTTGCATGTCCCAACCTGTTGTACATATCTTGCAAGTTTCAAGTTATTACCAGCAGTCCTTCATGGTGTTGAAAATTTCACAAACAGTAGCGTGTAGACACACACACACACACACACACACACACACACACACACACACACACACACACACACACACGTATATATATACAGTCAAACCCCTATTTAACGGACTGCTATTTAACGAATCCTGCGCCTTTACATACATATTTTTATGGTCCGGACGGAACCACATTGAAATTAATGCTTGGTGTTTCCCGATTTAATGAACACATTTCCTCAATTCAGCGAACATTTTTTTTAAACACCAAACTATGTTAACCAGCATTTTCATGTTAAAAGATAGCTAGAAACAGAGCCTCGCACAACAGGAACATTTCATGCATGCAGTAAACCAGCGTTTCAAAGAACACCATCTGCGACACAGCTTGATGCAATCATAAATCAGTCGCCTTTCCTCTGATTATCTAACGTAAGCTTCTTACAGGGGGAAGCAAATGACCAACAAGTTCCAAAGAAGCACAACGTTTTTCTGCATGGGTGGGAAGCAGGAAAAAGAAAGGTGGTGTGGGGGAGGAAATCTAGAGTACCCTGTGAATTCTTGTTTTCAGCTACAGACAGAACAATAGCATTCTGTGAAGTCAGGGGACACACATGGTACATACCCATTCCTGATCCTCTGGAATTCTTCACCAAATTGCGCTTCTTTTTCTTTTCTTCTCAGTGTTAAATCTACAGTTTATATTAAACAACACAGCTTGTTTACGGATAAAGTTTCGATGAACATAGATAGCACTAGAAAATTTGGAAGTGAAATTCACTGATCACTGCAATTTGTATAAGTGCATTTTGTGAGAGCATTTAAAAAAAAAACGAATGACTACAGCAAAAAAAAAAAAAAAAAAAGAAAAAAAAAGCGGAAAAGATTTCCAATCAATGAAAAAATGGACACTTTGTTGCAGCTTGATGCAAACCCAGGATCACAGGTATATAGTGTGGAAGAAATGAATCATAATATGTGGAAAATATGTCATGATAACACAGCAATCAGACATATCTGAATTGACTGTATTTTTACTGTTCTCACTTAATATCAATCGCTTAGAAAACTTGAAATATTCATCGCGCTGGAGCGGGAATTGAACCTGCATCTTCTGATTACCGTTTGAGCATGCTAACCATTACACCACCCAGGATGAAGAAGTCCCAAGTATTTGAGCATTAAGAGCATTGGAATATTCTCCAACCACATTCTTAATCGAAGCAAACTGTGCTGCCATCTAGCGTTGTTAAGCATATCACCAGTCGTTCAGGTATGTAGTGTGGAAGAAATATTCTTCTCATAACATGTGGAAAATACATCATGATAATTAACACAGCAACCAAACATATCTGAATTTTACTGTTCTCATGCGACGCATTTTCCACGAATTATGAGAATATTTCTTCCACACTATATACCTGAACGACTGGTGATATGTTTAACAACGTAGATGGCAGCACAGTTTGCTTCGATTAAGAATGCGGTCGGAGAATATTCTGATGCTCTTAATACTCAGATACTTGGGACTTCTTTGTTCTGGGTGGTGTAATGGTTAGCCTGCTCGAATGGTAATCGGGAGATGTGGGTTCGATTCCCACTATAGGGCGATGACATTTTCAAGTTTTCTGAGTGATTGATATTACGTGAGAACAGTAAAAATACAGTCAATTCAGAGATGTCTGATTGCTGTGTTAATTATCATGCCAGGATCACAGGCTGCTGTAGCTGAGAAACTCGGAATTTCCAAGTCAATGTTGTGTACCACAGCAAAAAATAGAAAAGAAATCGAAAGCTTTGCATCGAAGTGTAGGCAATTTTCGAGTAAGAGGAAATCTATGAAAGCATCACTCCTGAATGAATGGGAAAACACTCTTGTCACTTCGTTTCAACAAACACGGGCTAGTAATTAGCCTATTAGTGGATCACATCTGAAGGAAAAAGCAGTACATCTTGCCCAGCGACTTCAAATAAAGGAATTCACCACATCAAATGGATGGATTGATCATTTTAAGCAAAGACATAACATGGTGTATAGAGCTCTATCCAGTTAAAGCAGAAGTGTTGATCCCGTGACGGCACAAACATGGAAAAATGAACAGCTGCCAGAAATTATTGAAGGCTACATGCTGTGTGACATTTTTAATGCTGATGAAACTGGACTGTTTTATAACCAGAAGCCAGATAAAACACTGTTTTTGAATGACACGTGCCATGGAGGAAAGAAATCAAAAGACAGAATCCCTGTTCTTCTAGCTGCTAATGGAGATGGGTCAGAAAAATTGCAGCCATTAGTTATAAGCTAATCTGCTAAACCATGTTGCTTAAAAAATGTGAAATCTTTGCCCACCAAATATGAAGCAAATAAAAAGTCGTGGGTTACCACAGCTTTATTCAAAAATTATGTAGAAGCCTTGGATACTGAGATGCAGGCAAAAAAAGAGAAAAGTCCTCTCATTGATCAGAGTGCTGCACATCCTCAGGAAAAAATTCTGAAAAATGTTCAAGTAATTTTTCCCCAGCAAATTGTACTACTGAATTGCAACCGCTGGATCTGGGTGTCATTAGGTCTTTTAAAGCCTATTATCAAAAGCATCTAAAGTTAACATTCTCGACGCAATGCATTTCGTGCGACAGTCGTGGAATGCAGTTATGACAGATATACGACGTAATTAAAAACTGCTTTAACAAAGCAGGTTTCTCAGATTGTGAACAAGAAGAAAGTGGGGTCTAGTACCGAAAATCCTGCTGATAAAATACAGTCGTGGAATGCAGTTATGACAGATATACGACGTAATTAAAAACTGCTTTAACAAAGCAGGTTTCTCAGATTGTGAACAAGAAGAAAGTGGGTCCAATACCGAAAATCCTGCTAATTTTTCAGATGACGATCTTCCAGAATGGAATAAAATTGCCTCATCAAGTATTGTGTTTTCCTATTATGTTGATTGTGATGCAAATGTGCATACCTGCCAAATGCAATCCCTTGATGATGTTTTGAATGAACAAATTGGACTAAATGTATCAGATTCTGATGAAGATTAATCAGAACTGAAAGTTAGCTGCTTTAGTGATGCTGCTAATGGTACAGAATGTGCTAAAAACTACTTAATGCGCTTCAATATTAATGATGACGTTTTTCATGCACCTCACATACATCAGATTCTTCCGTGGATTCGTGGAATTCCATTTTCTTTTGTCATCATTTGGGTAATTCTTGAGATCAATGCAAAACTAAAGAGAAATGTTGAAGGACTTGCTGAGGGGGGGGGGGGGTATTTGGTTTTTCAAAACTTTCGAAAACAGAAGTTAGGAGTGAAAATTTCCTCCGTAATCGTGATTTCTTTTTCTTGCAATGTTTCTTCTGTGCAGTATTATTGTTAAATGTAATTTTATTCCATAAATATTTGCATTTCAGCTTGAAAATGTAAGAAAATTCTGAAAACGGAAGTTGGCGCGAAAATTTCCCAGTGATATTCAGGCACAAGATTCTTTATTGAATTCGAAGAATTCCGCTTTTTCCATCGTCATTTCGATGTTTCTCGAAATCGGTGCAGAACTGAACAGAAATTTGGGGGGGAGATGGGTGGTGGTAAAGATGGTGATGTGGCTGTTTCCTGATGGTGGGAGGAATTCCGACTCTCAAAACTTTCGGAAACGGAAGTCAGACGGAGTGAAGGTTTCTCTCGTAATCGTAATCCTTTTTTCATGCGATGTTGCTTCTACCCAGTAGTGTTGTTAAATATAATTTTATTTCATAAATACTTGTTTTGCAGCTTCAAAATGGAGGAAAACTTTTTTAAAACGGAAGTCAGAGTGTAGATTTCGCCGGTAGTCGCTTTTTTTTTCTCTGCGATGTTACATTTATCCTGTGTTGCTGTTAAATGTAAAACAAATATATATATATATTGAATACAGTGATGTGCTCCAGCTTAATATTTACATAATAAATTTCAGTGAACAGTTTTGTCTTGCTCACGGCGCATTATACTCACACTGTTGTGCAGCACATTCTTATTCTTCACCCGTGCGGTTAAAAAGTTCAGCTTTTTTTTTTTTTCCTTCGTCAGTCTCATGTATGACTTCATAAAATTAAAGCTGCAATTTATAAAGCTAAACATTTAGAAAAGAATAAGCAATCTTCTCTAAAGCATTTCTTTTCTACAGTGTAAAAGGTAACCAACAAATATTTTGTTTTTACAAGTTAATTAGTACTAACTGATGTTCTATTTCATGCAGTTTTCTATTTCATATCACTGAAATTGTTATTTAAGAAGCTTAATGCTCAGAAAAAAATCATCTACCGTATTTTTCTCACAATTTTAAAGTACGCTTGAAATGTGATGCTACATATTGAAGTCTAATATCTACGAATTATGTTTTTAATATGCAAAGTTAATTTGTATGTATTTATAGTCTTTTTGATAATAAATTTCATAATTAAAAGTATTAAAAGTACTACACATAATTTAAATTCCACTGAAAGAAAGAGAACTTAGCTGCTTACGTATTCTGTTATGAACACTAGCTTAATTTGAAAGTTTCATTCGAAAGGCTTCCACGATTTAGCGAATTTGGTGATTTTACGTACAAGACTGTTAGTCCCTTGAAGCTCGTTAAATTGAGGTTTGACTGTATACATATACGAGGTACAGGTATGGCTATGAAATAAAAAGACTGTGCTTGTGACAAATGAAACACACAGTGCAGGTCAAAAGTGAGTGGCAGCCCATTAACTTTAAAACAGTCCATAACCGGAAAAGAGCTGCCCCGGTGGTGCAGTGGTCTAAGTGATGGCTTACGACCATTCATCCAAGATGGGTCGGGGTTCGAATCCTGGTGTGGCATGGATGTTGTGTTTGTCTTACAGCACTGGCTCTCTCCCTTCCCTGGAACCAGTGACCCTAAATTAGGGACAGACACCTGCTTATAGCCCATTGAGTTGCTCATGGTGGTCGTTAAACCTTCAATAAAAAAACAAAAAAAACCAGAAAAGCAAAGTTCACCTCACTCTCTGTGCAGGGCTGTAGCTAGTGCTGAATTCTAGGGGAGGCTAGAAATATTTAAGTACTTTCATAAATTAATATTAACCTATATTATAGTTAAGATATTGTATTATATTATAGCAGCATTTATTGAAAAATTAATAAGCACAGCAATACTGTTTCTAGGATAGATATGTATATTCCAAGTATATTATAGCAGCATTTATTGAAAAATTAACAAGCACAGCAATATTGTTTCTAGGATAGATATGTATATTCTGAGTGTACCTCCTCTTTTGATGTCCTTATCATGGCACCAAAAGCAGAGACACATTCAGGGCATTTTTTTATTTCCTGTTTTTTTCTTAAAAAATGAAATGACTCAAAAACTGTTTAATGGATAAAGACGAAATTTGATATTTCCAAGCTTTGTTAAAAATATTCATAGTTGATTTAGTTGAAATTGGACAAAAGTATACCTTACATAATGTGAAACTGTTGTTTGTTTCATCTAGGCCAGGTGATTTAAAAAGAAAAAAAAAATCAGACGAAATGCTTCTAAGAATTCTGAAGAAAAATCATTCAGACGGCCGAAGATAACATATTGATAAATTTTTATATGATGAATAGTTAATTAACTACTCACTGAAAGCTGCATTAACCGGAACCTCTACAGAATTTAATTTATTCAACGGAGAAATGTGTTTCCGAACTGATACAGGGGTCTACAAATACCATACACACCTAATAATGGCATGTTTTGCATTACGTTCTGTTGTGTCTAAACTTCTGAGACATGTATATTCTCCTTTCATGCCATGACTATCTATAATTGTACCGATTGCATGTATTGGTTTCCTATTGTGTAGTGTGATGCAGTTGTTTGTCCCCCTTTGATTGATTTGTGTTTTAATGTTGATATTTATTTGCGCCTAAAGATTTCTAATGGATCTCACTGGATGCAAAGCGTTTCAAAAATGAGTAATCGTAATAAGTACAGGAAATGGACTGGCATATCATATACAATTGCAATGGTTTATAGAGACACAAATTGATCTGTGAATTGTATTGCTGTATCTTAAACAAGCTTCTGTATGGACATGTTATTGAATCAGCTGATTTACAGGCTTTTCTCTCAGTCAGATTGATGTATAGCACTATGCCACCCATCCCTCACATCCTTTTTTGTTTCTTGGTACTCAGTCTAGTAATTCAGTTGTCCAACTGTGGTCAGTTTTTAAGTGTGATACTGAAATCATTTTCCTTATTTTTTTTGCAAATATGGCACGTGCTAATTATTATTACATTTGAAAGGTCTTTCATAGGGGATGCTCAGCCTTCCCTGGTGGTCCCCAAGCTATGGTCCTGCCTATTCAATAGTTCAGTGGCACAAGTCAATTAAAGTAGATGTGTTGTTTGTCGTGCATTGGGAAAATGCTGAGTTCAAAAATTGAGCAATGGATAAATGTGAAATTTTTGGTAAAATTAAATAAATCACCTGCCAAATCTCTTTGTATATTAAGTGAGGCATACGGGGAAGAATGAAGGTCATGTGTGCATGCTTTTGAGTGGCATAAGAGAAGGACAGGAGGACACAGAATGTTTGGGATGCCCAAGCACTTTAAAAACAGAAGTCAACATGGGCAAAATCTATGTAATTGTGTGAAATGATTGATGACAGAAGAAATGGTAAACATTGATAAATAGCACCAAACAGAAGTCATTGCTCTTTCCACGTTAATAAGTGAGTCATGGAAAAATTATCATCGGTTGCCATCGAAAATCAAACCCAGGGTCTTCCAGTTACGTGCCGGACATGCTATCACTGCACCACAGCGGCCTCAAATTCTCCAGACTCACACGTGATTAACTGCCAAACCACATGGCAGGTTGCTTCATGAAACCCCGCACAATGCTGGGGATTCACCAAAGATGGAAAGCAGCAACTGAACAAACAATTCGGAGGCGAATAAGTAATTAATTCATACACTCGACGTGGATCAGGAACACCAAACAGAAGTCATCGCTCTTTCCACGTTAGTTAATAATGGTAGCATATCCGGTGCGTAACTGGAGGACTGTGGGTTCAATTCCAGGTGGCTGCCGATGAGAATTTTTCTGTGACTCACTTATTAACGTGGAAAGAGCAACGACTTCTGTTTGGTGTTCCTGATCCACGTTGAGTGTATGAATTAATTACTTATTTGCCTCCGAATTGTTTGTTCAGTTGCTGCTTTCCATCTTTGGTGAATCCCCAGCATTGTGCGGGGCTCCATGAAGCAACCTGCCATGTGGTTTAGCAGTTAATAACATGCGAGTCTGGGGAATTCGAGGCCGCTGTGGTGAAGTGGTAGCATGTCTGGCGCGTAACTGGAAGACCCTGGGTTCGATTCCTGGTGGCGGCTGATGAGAATTTTTCCGTGACTCACTTATTAATGTGGAAAGAGTGATGACTTCTGTTTGGTGTTCCTGATCTACGTCGAGTGTATGAATTAATTGATAAAGAGACTGTTAGGCAAATTTTACATGAAAAACTGAATGTGACAAAGGTTTGTGCCAAGATGGACAATCACAACATTTGTTTTTTTTCAGTGTAGTCTACATGAATAACATTAACTCCTGTAACCATGGTCTTATGCTATATGTAGTTGACTGCTACTTTACATTTGGGATGATTTTGATGTCTACTGTCATATCTGATACAGTTGTTGTATGACAAAATTTCTTCTTTATTTCCAGACATGTCCCCTATGAGGCAATGCTCAGGATTTATTGGATGTGACCAGGGGCTGTTTATTGGCAGGGTGTTTGGGGCACGTGCCCAGGGCCTCACCGATTTTTGGAGGTGGCTCCTAAAACAATTAAGGATGCTGTGTAATTTTGATACAGTATTGTTTATCGTAAAATAATGTGAAAGATTTTTGAATCTCAGAAAAAGAAGGATGACATAGTTTGTATGTCTGAACCACACCAATGAATGAATCAATTACTGTTAATTTTCTGTTACTTGACTGTTCATAGATGTGGCTTGCAAATTGAGTGTTTTAGCAGTTTTAGAATGCATAAAAGTTACACATGTAAGATGAAAAAAATAAAAAAAAGCAATGATAATTACTGGAACAATGTGAAAAAAACTTTTTATTTGCTGATTAGTGAGCTCTTTCATCACACCATCTTTAATCATACATGCATGTAATGTAAGATGTAGAAGGGCCCTCGAAAGCTTTTCTCCAGGGCCCCGAAGTTTAAAAGTTGGCCCCTGAATGTGACAGATACTAAAATTGCCTCTTTATGTTGGTCACTTAGAACAAGCTTACCACATCTACCTCTTGCTCAACAGAGAGCAATGGATTACAATCTAACACCAGCAAAATACACACATCAGAGTTATGACGATTATGGGCAAAACACGTAACAATATTAACAAATAAAGGTAACTTGATCACGCTAGTTACGTTAACTGAAACTTTTACAAAAAGTTCGTAAGTTGGAAGCTTTCGACCTTATCTTAGGTCTTCATCACGCCAATGGAGGACTAAGATTGTTGCCAGATTCTACATTTGAATTTTTCCTATTTTTGTTGCCAAAACTTAGAATTGATCTCCAGATCAACGGAATGTAGAGAGGAGATTCGGAGTTGCAAGTCATTGAGTTGAAAATAATTTCTATGCTTTCACGGTAACGGAGGGCAAAACGATTGTCAAAAGAAGCAATTCGTTTTGCTTCGTTCCAGTGGGGAACTGCAGATGTGTCTTCCATTGTCAAAATAGACAAGGCAGTATTGGGATTGGCTTTCGAAACATCTTTTCTATGTTCTAAAATTCTATGGCTAATGCTCCTGTATGTGCTTCCAATGTATAAGTTATCCCCAGTAGAAGAAGAGATAGGAATGCAGTAAACTCCTGGGAGGTTCAGGCTTTCAACTTTGTCCCTATCCCTTTGTAGAAGTTTCAAGATGTTTGGGGTAGATTTAATGGCAAGATGGTAACCAAAACTTCTAAAAAGAATCTGTAACTTATAAGCATAGGAAGGATGGAAAGGAACAGAACCACAGAATTTCAGGTCTTCTTTCTTGTGAGGAAGGAGGCATTCGATTTTCGAATGGTTTTCATATTTCTTTATGAGGGAGTTGACTGTAACAGCAGGGAAACCATGAGAGAGGGCTATTGTAGAAATTTTGGAGAGTTCTTCTTGAAGAGAGAGTTGGTTGTTGCAAATGATATGAGCCCTGTGGATGTAGGACTTCAATGCTGCAAGCTTGTAGAGATGCAGGGTGCAAGATTTGTAGGGAATGATGTTAGTGGCCGCAGAAGGTTTTCAATAGACGGAACGAGTAATGGAGAGATCAGCGTTTCTGCAGATAGATACATCCAGGAAATCAATTTTGTGATTTACTTCCTTAGATATAGTGAGCTTAATGGAAGGAAATTTTTCCGTAATGGAGTTGATCAGTATCTGTAGTTCAGACTCGGAGTGTGGCCAGCTAATGAAAATGTCGTCTACATATCTTAACCATAGGGAAGGTTGAAAAGGGTGTAGAGGAATGATAGAAACTTCAATATGTTGCATGTAGATTTCAGCAAGCAGAGGGGAAAGAGGTGAGCCCATGGGGAGACCAGATTGTTGCCTATACACAATTTTGTTGAAAACAAAACAACTGTGTTGATGAATAGTGTGGAAACAATCATAAAGATCTTTGATAAGAGGACCGGGGGGTTCAAAATGAAGAATCAATTTCTTCATGAGGAGCATGTAGGAATCAAAATATGGTACAGAGGGAAACAAAGATTCTACATCAAGAGTATACAGATTATCACAAGGAGAAAAGGAATTAGGAAGGTTGTGGATGAAGTTTGAAGTAGAGACAACTGTATGAGGATGGTTGGCTGCCAGGGATTTGCATTTGAGGACCAATCTGTTTTCAAGGTTTACTGCTGGAGAAAAAGAATATTCCACTAAAGGTCTGATGGGGTTACCAGCTTTATGCAGTTTCACTTGCAGGAAGAGCCTGGGAGTTCTAAAGTAAGGAGGGGGTGATATATCACCAAGGAAGGATTGAAGAGTTTCTTTCTTAGCTAATCTGTCAACTGAGTTTTTGAGTGAGTTGGTGGTGTCTGACTGTAAAGGGATGCAGTTAGCAGATGTAAGAAAAGAAAGGGATGCAGTTAGCAGATGTAAGAAAAGATGTTTTCTTACATCTGCTATGCAGTTAGCATAGCAGATGTAAGAAAAGAAAGGGATGCAGTTAGCAGATGTAAGAAAAGATGTAAGAAATCTTTTCTTACATCTGCTAACTGCATCCCTTTACAGTCAGACACCACCAACTCACTCAAAAACTCAGTTGACAGATTAGCTAAGAAAGAAACTCTTCAATCCTTCCTTGGTGATATATCACCCCCTCCTTACTTTAGAACTCCCAGGCTCTTCCTGCAAGTGAAACTGCATAAAGTTGGTAACCCCATCAGACCTTTAGTGGAATATTCTTTTTCTCCAGCAGTAAACCTTGAAAACAGATTGGTCCTCAAATGCAAATCCCTGGCAGCCAACCATCCTCATACAGTTGTCTCTACTTCAAACTTCATCCACAACCTTCCTAATTCCTTTTCTCCTTGTGATAATCTGTATACTCTTGATGTAGAATCTTTGTTTCCCTCTGTACCATATTTTGATTCCTACATGCTCCTCATGAAGAAATTGATTCTTCATTTTGAACACCCCGGTCCTCTTATCAAAGATCTTTATGATTGTTTCCACACTATTCATCAACACAGTTGTTTTGTTTTCAACAAAATTGTGTATAGGCAACAATCTGGTCTCCCCATAGGCTCACCTCTTTCCCCTCTGCTTGCTGAAATCTACATGCAACATATTGAAGTTTCCATCATTCCTCTACACCCTTTTCAACCTTCCCTATGGTTAAGATATGTAGACGACATTTTCATTAGCTGGCCACATTCCGAGTCTGAACTACAGATACTGATCAACTCCATTACGGAAAAATTTCCTTCCATTAAGCTCACTATATCTAAGGAAGTAAATCACAAAATTGATTTCCTGGATGTATATATCTGCAGAAACGCTGATCTCTCCATTACTCGTTCCGTCTATCGAAAACCTTCTGCGGCCACTAACATCATTCCCTACAAATCTTGCACCCTGCATCTCTACAAGCTTGCAGCATTGAAGTCCTACATCCACAGGGCTCATATCATTTGCAACAACCAACTCTCTCTTCAAGAAGAACTCTCCAAATTTTCTACAATAGCCCTCTCTCATGGTTTCCCTGCTGTTACAGTCAACTCCCTCATAAAGAAATATGAAAACCATTCGAAAATCGAATGCCTCCTTCCTCACAAGAAAGAAGACCTGAAATTCTGTGGTTCTGTTCCTTTCCATCCTTCCTATGCTTATAAGTTACAGATTCTTTTTAGAAGTTTTGGTTACCATCTTGCCATTAAATCTACCCCAAACATCTTGAAACTTCTACAAAATGATAGGGACAAAGTTGAAAGCCTGAACCTCCCAGGAGTTTACTGCATTCCTATCTCTTCTTCTACTGGGGATAACTTATACATTGGAAGCACATACAGGAGCATTAGCCATAGAATTTTAGAACATAGAAAAGATGTTTCGAAAGCCAATCCCAATACTGCCTTGTCTATTTTGACAATGGAAGACACATCTGCAGTTCCCCACTGGAACGAAGCAAAACGAATTGCTTCTTTTGACAATCGTTTTGCCCTCCGTTACCGTGAAAGCATAGAAATTATTTTCAACTCAATGACTTGCAACTCCGAATCTCCTCTCTACATTCCGTTGATCTGGAGATCAATTCTAAGTTTTGGCAACAAAAATAGGAAAAATTCAAATGTAGAATCTGGCAACAATCTTAGTCCTCCATTGGCGTGATGAAGACCTAAGATAAGGTCGAAAGCTTCCAACTTACGAACTTTTTGTAAAAGTTTCAGTTAACGTAACTAGCGTGATCAAGTTACCTTTATTTGACATCAGAGTTAGTTTTTACAACACAAAAAGGGAGATATTGCCTGTAATGTTGTATCCCAAGAACATCCCACTTTCCGCTATGTACAGTAAGCCTGTTTCAATCATTACCTGCATCCCACTTTCTGCTATGTACAGTAAGCCTGTTTCAATCATTACTGATAATGTGTTACTTAAAAAGTCTAAAGAAATCAATAAGCATATTCTAATATGATATGTAATATTTCAACCGACAGTCAAATGTTAGCTATAACTTGCTCAGGAGAGAAAAAAGCAACACAACACAAAACAAACAACAACAAAAGATATTATGTGGCATGGTGGTTTGTTGAGCCTGGAGTTGCATCATCTTTAATAGCTGCATCCACAGCATTTATTCAAAGATGTCTACCTGAATGCTTACATAACATCTTTACATATGGTGTGACTTTTTATGGATTTTGCTAGTCTGATAATCTCATTTGGAGCAACAATATTTTCTCTCACACTGCTTGGCTGGAGCAAGTGTACCAGGAACTACAAGGTATGGAATAGACAAAGTGATTAGCTAAGTTGTTAGGTTTCAACTTCATTTACAGATTTCCATGTTTGAAAATGAGGGTTTAGGTTGATTGATGTTACTGAATATATGACAGCAATTCAAAAAGCAAGGTTTCCAATTTTATTCCTGCCTAAAGATTCCTGCATTGAGTTGGCAAGAATTTGTTCAGTTTATACATATAATCACCTCCAGATATCAGCAGTAGCCCACACGTCAGATGACATGAATCGACTCAGCAGTAGTTTCAAGATAACAACCACACTGAAAAAGTGGACAGATAAGTTCATATGCAACTCATTTTTTTAATGGGAAAAATACGTTCTGCCTGTTGAAATCTATCATGAGCTGGTGACAATGTATGGTGCTGAGTTGACAGTACAACATGTGTGTAAATGCCGCAGAGAATTTGACAGTTGTCAAGTGAATGTGGTCAGCACCCGTATTCTGATGGCAGTCACTATCACTCCGACAAGCAGTCATCTTCCCCTAATTTAGAGTCGCTGGTTTCAGGGAAGGGGCACACCACTCATGCCTGATCTGGGACTTGAACCTAGGCCTATCTCAAACAAATGATCAGAAGCCAGTATTTCAAACCACTCGGCCACCTAGGAGGCCTGCCCCCCCCCTCTCTCTCTCTCTCTCTCTCTCTCTCTCTCTCTCTCTCTCTCTCTTTCTTTCTCTTTATTACTGATTAGGAAGTGATCACAGAAACCTTCACATTTAGCCATGACCTGTTCATGCAGCAGAAGTGACACTTTTCAGACCAAACAGAACTCAGGACTGTTACAAAAACTTACACACCACACCACACCACACCACAACACAACACACACAATGCAGGAACAGGGTTCCCACTCAAAAGTAGAAAAAAAATTCCCTGACTTTTCCAGGTTTTCCAGGTGGTTCTGAGAGTTTTTCCAGAGCAGCAAATCAAATAACATTGCGACAAATTGTTGCATTTCCTTACATTCTTGCGTTCCTTACGAAAGCATACATTTGTTAATTCTTTAAATAACTGTTCTTTATACAATTACCTGCTTTTTATGAATAAAAATTAAATGCATGAGGCATATTATTTTTGGTATTATAATTCCATGATCTTTTCTGAACCTAAGTGGTATACTGCCTATGTACAATTTGTTAATACATTCCCGTAGAAACAGTTCATTGTAAGAAAAATCTGTATGTTAAATAGTTTGTTTTCCTTTCTTCTATAGCACAGTGTAGATAAGCTTAATGACCGAATGGGCTCCTGCTCAGAGAAATGTTGAAAGAGAATCACCCAACAAAGGGCTTTGATCCATTGTTTAAGTGGTTCTCTTGTGATGTGTTTCTCCAAGCAAGAGTGTACCAGGCCACTGTGCCTAACTGTTCCATGTTACAAAATATGAAGCAAACTATCTGCAGAAATCGAATAAAACCGTAATGTCTACAGACAATTTTTTAAATTCAGTTTTGATAATTTTTAGAGAACTAAGGAATAATGTGTATTGAAAGCAAGATTTATCAAATTCTAGACAGGCTGTAATTGCAAATAATTGCTTACCTGAAATTAATACTGATAATGTTATGTTCATCTCACATATGAGGGAGAATTAAAAAGACACCACATAATGAATGTCCCGATTATACAGTCCATAAAGATAAACAGAAAATATGGAATATAAAGGATAAATAACTTTCATTTTCCCTAATTACTTTATAGTTACAAAAATTAGTGTATTTAGCATAAATTTTACATAATATTTAACAAAATCATGTCTTAGTTTTTTGTTTCAGGTTTAACGACCACCATAAGCAACTTGTTGGGCTATATCCGTCCATCCCTAATTTAGGACCATTGGCTTCACGAAGAAGGAGAGCCAGTGCCGTAAGATAAACACACCACCCATACCTCATCTGGGACTTGAATCCAGGCTCACTTGGACGAATAGTCAGAAGCCAGAGCTTAGACCACTGCACCACCGAGGTGGCAAACCATGTATTTACATGTTTTAAAGAATATTTGAACAAAGACTTAATTTAAATTCTACATATAATGAAATATTTCAATCGATTAGGTGAAATTATATAACTGGTTTATCTGTATTTTAAGTGCACACAAGTATATAAATAACATTTTAAACGACTCACAACATTTAGAATTCCAGTTAGGTTTAAAAATGCAAGCTGGGAGAATGTGACTGAAGAGAATAAATTGCCCTTAAATGATACAATGCTGAAGCTTTAAATCCTTTAAGTGCTTATTTTACATAAATATTAAAGAACACAGAAACTTTTGCTGAAATTGAAGTCTAATGGGAATGATAAAATGGAGAGTGTCTGACAGAGTCTCTTAACATTTTGTTAGAGCGGTTCTATCAAATCGATCTAACAATTTGTATTTTCTATTGGAATTCACTTAGAATCTTTAAAGACAAAGCAAACTAAAACAGCTATTAAAAAATAAAAAAAAGAAGAGAGAGAGAACGAAAATCATGACAGCATTTCTGCATCTGAGGAAAAACGTGTGCCAGTACCATCCCAACAATTCTAGCAATCAGGGAAAATACTGCTGACATTTAAAAATCAAAATTGTAATTATTTTAGCTAAAGTTAGTTCTTGCACTTGGCAATGAGAACATCGAATCTATGCTATTTCAGAGGTGCCAACCTCTAGCAGAACATATCAGTAATAAATAGGGGATTTTTCAGTAATGTTTCAATAATGTAACACAAACTTTCAGTAATGCAACACACCATTTTTTTATTAAAAAGTTAAGGACAATATTATAGTATTACTGTGTAACCTGTAATACTTGTATGAGGTGCCTATCGGTAATCACCATACGTCGTTAACGCGTGGAATGGGTATTTCATGAGAAATTAATGCATGAAATATGTAATAACTTTGCATGTTTACACTATCCTCACAAAAAAATATGAAATTAAATTATCAATATTGTACTTACCTCATGTCATTGCTGACATAAAAACTCCCTTGTTGCTTGTTTTGCAGTGGTATATTCTTTTTCAGAAAACTTTTTATAACATAGCTCACCTGAGGAAAATGCTTTACTTTTCTGTACAAGAAGGGCACTTTAATGTTTTGGTGCTCATTGTTGGGCAAAAGTACGCGAGGTATTTCCTTACTATACTAAATATTCTCTACGTAGAGGAATTGCTGTGAGGGATAGTCAATATTACCAACATTAGTTTAGGCAATGTGGAATACTTGGGAAGGCCAGATGAATCCTTTGTCTTAGATATTTCATTCCATGCCACATCTGCTCAAGGATATCCAGCTTCATCAATATCAGTCTGGGAACATGGCATGAAAGAAGCGACCAGCATGATCACAGCTTGCTATAGGTAGGTTATGCTCCACAACGATTGTAGTAAACAGCAATTCAGCGTTTATTACGCTATTTTCATTCTTTTTTGCAAAAAAATTATCCAAAGGCTTTGATCGAGTCTTTAATTTTACACAATCCTGGTGTTTGTTTTGACTGGATATGCCTTCCGCAATCATATCATCTCGTCCTACATGGGCTACTGATTACTCTCATATTAGAAGGCACGCAAGGAAACCTTTATTTCAGCATTTGTAACATTTTCCATTTCCTTGCTCAAGATTTGGATGTTCCTGGAGAAACCTCTTTGCATATTTATTTGTTTCAGAAACTATAATTCCAAGGATGAAATTGGTACAAAACAAGTAAAAAATATGCAATAGGTGCCACATCAGTTGCCGGAGCATGTTTGGGCCCCTGCATTTCATGTTAATAAAAAAAGATGCTGAGGTTGTTCATCACTTCTCTCTATTAACATCCTCCCATTCACTTTCAGAACTTTCATGATCTGAAGATTCACTATGAAGATCTTCACCCTCTGAAGAAGATATGGTGTGCGTGGCACGGTGGCTAGTTTTTTGGCTTGATGTTGCTAGGCCAATATCACTCTCAGATGATTCAAAATCATCACCATCACTTGGCAAACTTTCACTCTCACTACAAGCCACTTCAAATAACCTCACGCAGTGGGAAAAAGCACGTCTCCTAGTCTGAGGAACAAGCTGTCAATAAAATCATCCTCTGCTAACACGAGTTTGGAAAAAGATGGGGATTCGTAATTCACGGAGTTTTGCGATTGTGCCTGTTTGTTTGGGAAAAAGAAATGAATAATGTGAAGAGCTTCTAGTAATAAAACACCGCACTTCGTTCTCCCGCGCGGCGAAAGTCCGCAAGAAATATAAACATCCGTCATCACGGGACCACGGGTTGCGACGAGTTGATCGTTATTGCACTTCGAACGGGGCTCGAAAAAGTGATTTCCGACAGTACGACGTCTTATAATTCACCAACAATGCAAAGTGAACAGCACTGCCTCAACTGCAGCAGGAAAAGTTTTGGCTAAAGTAACCTTTCTCCCGTCACACGGAAAAGTGCGTGGGGAACCGATAGCAAGCGCAAACTCTTTTACGATGACACTTACGGCATATTTACCTGTAATTTTAGTCGTATTATCCGCAGACCACGAAATTCATATTAAAAAAAAAAAATCCTTCGTATAATCCGCAGACTGTGACATTCAGGAAATAAAAATCGCCGTATAATCCGCACATCATAGATGTTGAACCAGAAGTGGAATTTCCGACAGAAAAGTCGGTCACATAAATAAATAAATACATCGCTCTTTCCACGTTCCAGAAACACATAGCAACCGAAAAATTGTTTACAGCCGACGCCGGGGAATTAAACCACGGATCTCTCCATATATAGCCTAGCGCGTTAGCTTTACACCATGGTGGCCAACAATCCACGGTGCTATGTGTATTTTTAAATCAGCTTCTGACATCATAAATCCGTAAGATGGGCTCAGCTACTGAGACAGTTAAATCCAAAGAGCGAGATCCAAAGTGAAAATCCTCCAAATACGTGGCGTCAGAAAATAAATAAATACATCGCTCTTTCCACGTTCCAGAAACACATAATGAGTCCGAAGAAGTAAGAGAGAAAAAAAAAAAAACGATTTTATTAAATGAAGAAATTCATTTTTAAAGGTAACTGTTTTATATCTCCGGACAGATAAAGGGTGTGGCATCCATAGATCACGCCGATGCAGCTCCAGAGTATTGCATTACACCTTGCCAATGACGAAAGGCTGATACAGAACAAGTCGTAGAAATACCGTATGTACTCGCGTATAAGTCGAAAGTTTTTGGAGGAATTCCTGCTTTCAGAGTTGAGAGATCGTCTTATACGTGGGCCGATAAAAAATCCGTGAATTCTCCCGCGGAATAAACCGACGGATTTGTTTACGTTTTAGATCGCGACACAGAGGCTTTCTGTATGTGCTGCACGATTGTGTTCTGACCTCAAAACTATCGCGCAGTGACACGATCATATCCTCAATTCTGTCCACCACTTCAAGCTTAAATTCGGCAGTGTAACTGAAACGTTTCCTTTTCAGAGACATCATGATTAGCAATGAAGGAAAACAGCAGCAACGACGTTCGCCAAAACAACGAAAGCAAACTAGACACAAGGTCGCGCACATGAAATCCGAAAGGAGAAGCGCATAGGTTCGTGCAGCAAGTGCTGTGCGTACTTCTTTAGCTTTTTGCCCAAAACAGAGCCGGCACGACAGTCAGAGCTCTCCTCAACGATATCAAAATGACCCCTGTCAACCCTCCCCACAACTTTCCCGATCTTTCGTTACAACTTTCCCGATCTTTCGTTACGACATTCCTCCCCCTCCTCCCCGCTCCGTACAAACTCCTGAACTGAAGAAAATTCTTACGAGGGAGTTCCTTTTCCAATTATTACACCCTTCCCTGCACAATCACGCAGCAGATTTTTTTTAAATCGGAAGGTTGTAATTTTTTTTTTTTAAATCGGCGTACTAACCGCATCGGTGTATAATCCGCAAAACCTATAATTTTAACTTTTTAAACAGATAATCCGCGGATTATACGAAGAAAATTACGGTACCATTCTTCCGATAATATCGCTGTTTGACGATATGATTCATGGACATTCCATTTTTTTTTTTTTTTTGGAGGTTTAACGACCACCGTGAGCAACTCAATGGGCAACTCAGCAGTCGCCCGTCCCTAATTTAGGGTCACTGGCTCCTGGGAAGGGAGAGAGCCAGTGCCTTAAGACAAACACAACATCCATGCCTCAACGGGATTCGAACCCGGACCCCTTACAGACGAATGATCAGAGGCCATCGCTTAGACCACTGCGGGACATTCCATTTCAAAACGATATGATTGATAAATGATATGATCATTGAGACGCCGAAATCTGCAGTCTGATTCGGAAAATATGCGGATCAAAATCGAAGGCCGACAAATCGGCAGCGTCGCACTAAAAGGGTTTAACGAAAAAGGATACAAAATTGAGATTCTCCAAAACACACTGAAATCCGTAATTCTTCCAACCTGCCCCTAATTCCGTAATCTGACAGTCGAAACCGTAATAATTACGGGCAATTCGTAATAGTTGGCACCTCTGCTATTTGCTTCTAAATAACGCAGCATAGGATATTTAGACATTGTGCTGTTAAATTTCATAACCAATAAGCTAGCACACAGAGATCCTAATGCCATAACGGCAAAAAAAAAAAAAAAAATAATTAAACCCTGGATAAAGAAAAAATAATGGAAGCAACAAGTGGAGACAACTAACAGTTAATACGGAATACCATTTTGCCTGAGAGACTACAATTCATACAAGTACTTCCAAAATCCGGAAGTCTTAAAATTGATTGGCTACGTTTGTGACACAAACATTAGTACTGAACTTTTCTCGCAGGTCACAGTTCATTTCCACGCTACGTCAAATTACTTGTATACGGGAAACAATTAGAGGAAGTTTTGTGTGCTCATAAAATCCTCCTAACACTTTTTTTCAACATAATTTTTCATCCTGTGGCGAGTGGCATGTTTATACTTAACAATATCTTTACGAAGGGCAAAACATTTTTGTGCGATGTTGATCAGGCAAAGTGCGAGAAAGGTCTGGAGCCCACTCAGGTCACTTGCAGTAACTCCCCACAAATAACGTCATCCAAAACGGAGACAGAAGCTTTAGCGCCTGCACTGACAAACCTGAAACCAATAGAGCAAGCACGGCAAACATTTAAATCAGTAGTAACTAGGTAAATTTTTCATATTTTTTCGGCAATGTGAGGGTAAAGATGTGAAATGAATAATTTATGCAACTCTTGTGAGGTGCAGCAACGCAAGAAAAAGAATTTACGATTACAAGAAAATTTCTACCCCGTCTAACTTTTGCTCTCGCAAATTTTTTTTCCCTATGTATAAGCTGAAACCTTAGGAAAAATTACGAGAGAATGATGAATTTTATATTTCTTATTCTAAATAACGGAGATATTTGCGTTTTTACGGAAAACGGTTCCATTATGCAAAAAAATTCAAAAATATCTTCTAATCTATCAGAAACAAAAAAAGTTGAACTTTTAGGGGTTTTTTTTTATAATTTGGAAGCAGCTACCTGTAAGAATCAGAGATGTGTTGGTGGAAAATTATTTCAATATCTGACGATTTTGCGTGGAATGACCCAGATGTGAAAATCTATGGTTCCGGGCGTCGGACTACCCTATTTTTCGCAACCAGCCAGCTCTTGCAGTAATCGGAATATCGCCAAAATAGCTATAAATTATTTTCTTCATGCATTATGAAATAGAAATAAGACAGAATCAAGAAAAATCTCTTTCCGGCCGTAAAACAACGAATCTTATTAGGATAACCAACATCCGGCAAAATAAAATGTTTTTGTACGGTTTAATAAAACACAAGTGAAACATGCAAAAGGCAAGGAAAAAAAAAAGCGCAACTTCTAAAGTTTCCGATGAATTTCGGCGAAATTTAAAATGGAACGTTATTTTCATATATCTTGTCCACTGTAAAAATTTCAGTCGGTTATTTAAAAAATTGAGGAAATTAGCTTTTTCATAATTTTTCCCAGTCTACACAGAGAACCAGGACACCTACTTAGGAACAAGTGACTGCCTCTGCGCGAACGCAGCAGATAAGAGCCTGCGAAATGGGGGTGTGATTAATGGCTTTCTCTCACGCTTTGACGTGTCAGTTTTAGAGCATCTGGAGATGGGGGAAACCGCGAAGAGACGCGCTCCCCAGCACAGCTGCACTTTAATCGGTGGGTGGGTTGCCTCGAAGGATAAAACAACTCGGAATTATTTTAAAACTTAGCAATACAGAAATATATTCTACAGAAGTCTGAAAGAAAATATTTTTTTGGCAAAATAAAAATTCCCTGACTTTTCAGTTCCCTGATAAGAAATTCCCTGATTTTTACGGAAAAACACGATTTTCCCTGAGTTTTCCCTGATTTTTGGAACAATTTTCAAATTCCCTGAGAATTCCCGGTTTTCCAGGTTTTCCAGGTGGCGTGGGAACCCTGAGGAAATTCAAAACACTTTCCAGGTCTGGAATAAGGCAAATAAAATTCT
Source organism: Macrothele yani (assembly GCA_039090855.1). Lineage (NCBI taxonomy): Eukaryota > Metazoa > Arthropoda > Arachnida > Araneae > Macrothelidae > Macrothele > Macrothele yani. The sequence goes on along the minus strand of CM077017.1, from coordinate 74,795,451 downwards.
AGGACTTTTCTAGTATTGATGTATTGCTATTTTCCAGCTCCTGAAAAAGAGACTGGCCATCTTATTTTCAGAAAGGAAAATAGGCTCCCATCACGCATCTTGATTTTCTTCGGGACAAGATGAAGAAAAAAAGGAAAAGAATGATGCGCAGTTCTTTAGTTTTTTTTACCATCGACCCCCGAAAATTTTAGTAAGGAACTTGAGTCAATTTTCTATATCTTCTTAAGTTTTTAGTTTATTTTCCCTGGGAAGTCAAGAAAAAGTTATGAAATTCTTTAATTTCCATCCAATCTTCAAATTCTCTTTTTTCCTATCCTTTCCTCAATTCCTTTTTTGAGTGCTAGAATATTTTTGCCATGTGCGTGTATGTTAAGTGAAGTGTGGGAATGATATGTACGTGTATGTTCTTTGGTTTATTGTTCTGGGATCGAACGTTATTTTAGAATGTGCCGAGATTAAAGCTTTAGATGTGATTCCTTACATATTGCTTTAAATGTTGTCAATCCTAGTGGGGAGTAATGTTTGTTCATTTGTTTCATTCGGGGAAGAATTGCTCCGATAAAGTTTTCAGAGTTGCGGTTCTGATTGAGAAAAAAAAAAATCATTTTTGTCTTCGCATTTGTCATCAATCGTGTTCCGTGGTAGTATTTATATGCATATCTTTATATATTTTTCTCTTTCCTTTTTGTGCACCACGCAAAATGAGCTCAGCGTATGAGATAAGGATAAGCGATTTTCATTGTATATATGAGATCGTAAAATTAAAGCTAAAAGTGTGAATCGTGCAATAAACTTTTTCAGCAGTAAAGCAACTTCAAAATATATATATATATAAAAAAGCAAATGATTTTATAATACTTTTTTTGTCTCTGTTCTGATCCATTTTTACTTGAAATGCTGGTTTTGTAAGATGATATTTTCATCTATCTTCCTGTGTGTATATATATTCTAAAATCTGTAAAGTTTATAAGACAAGCCTAAGGAAAGGAAAAGTTCGTTGTTGAATAAAACACCATTTCTTTTTTTCCTTCCTTTCTCCTCTGGCTAAATAATTGTTTCCAGAGAGAAAAGCTTTGGTTCCAAGAGTTCTAATTTTAGAGCAACCTCGACCAGCGGAGGTTACTTTGAATGGAAAGGTCACACCAACGTATTTTGCTGACCTTGGTGGATTCCGAGAATTTTGGTGGACATGGGAGATCAAGCGCAAGTTGTGCAACCTTTCTATTGGTCTGCCGTGCTGTCTCTGGGAGCCCATCAGCCAATTAAAGCGTGGGTCACCAGTTGAGGGGGTCTCTCGTAAAGAAAGTTTCACTCAGACTTTCACTCTCGTTGACAACTGACTCTCTCGTCAAACATCTCACTTGTGAGACGTTTTTTTGCTGATACTCTGCTCTACATTTTGTACCGATAACTCAGCGTTCTTGCACGAAAGAGAGAGGCCGACCTCGTTGGCGAGGGGTGCCTAGGGTGTCCCCGTCAGTTTGGTTGGCCAGCCCCTTTGAAAAAATAGAAATGTAGCAAAGAAAAGAAAAATGGGCCTGCTGATCCCCTTTGTGAACCTACGGATATTTTGCGAGCTGACAAAGATGACCATTAAAAAAAATCTCTGTTGTCCGGAGACCGAGTGAACCGAATTAGTTCCACCATCCAATTCCCAATTCGCTGCATAGGAAGAAGATCGCCCTAATGCCTGAAACACAGCCATCAAAGGACGCCATTTCTGAAACTAGGGAAGTTCCCCACTTGGAGAATCATGGGTGCCACCGTCCAGCCAGGCAACAAGGAAAAAAGAATAAGATGAAGAAACTTCCTTTCCTAGCCGCCGAGATGACGTGTTCTACTTCAGGAGCCGAGAAATTTTGGAGCTCTCTAGGTGACCATTAGAGACATTGAGTGACTGCTAGAAACAGACTGCCATCCCTTCACCCCCAAAAAAATGAACTTAAATTTTTTTTGCACTTTATGATGAGTTGTTTCTTTTTTTTTTTTTTTTTTTGATTGGAGGTTTAACGACCACCGTGAGCAACTCAATGGGCTATAAGTAGTCACCCGTCCCTAATTTAGGGTCACTGGTTCCAGGGAAGGGAGAGAGCCAGTGCCGTAAGACAAACACAACATCCATGCCTCACCGGGATTCGAACCCGGACCCCTTACGGGCGAATGATCAGAGGCCATCGCTTAGACCACTGCGCCACCGGGGCGGCAATGATGAGTTGTTTCTTGCCGTGATGCAGAGGTAAGCCATCTTAATTTTTTGCCAAATGGGTCGTCTGCAAGCGAAAGAATTCTTGAACTTGAAAGTCTGCATTGGCTTTTTAGAAAATTTATAATGCACTTCAAAGATTAATCTGTTATCTGTGCAAACTGGTGGAAAAGAAACTAGTGATCTAAATTAGAGTTAAAAATTATTAATCTTCTTAAATACTTGATTTTGAATGAAAAAATGATTTCGTTTGGTAACCAAATTTCATGAGGGTTTTAAATGTTGATGAATGGAGTAACAGAAATGAATTAGTGATAAAGTGATTCTAATTGGGAGCTTATTGAGCTGAACACTCTTTCAAACTATGTTTTTTTCTTCCTCAAGTTCTGAATTAATTAGTAAATTAATACAGTGTTTTATTTTGTGTGGTTTTTTTTTTTTTGGTACTTTATGAGTGGCTAGTAACTAAATACTAATTGCATTACAATCTTTCTTTGAGGTAGTTTTCTTAGGCAAATATACATTATAAGTGTACTTCATAAGCTATGCAATAGTTTCTCTCAGTAGGATAAGTTCCAACGTCAATCATGCGGGAATGTTAATTAACTCAAAAATGATGGGCTAATGAGTAGGCCTGCATCAGACCAGAGAAATTTGATTGTTGACATAAATATTGTCCTGTATGTGTACTGAGTTATTATAAGTGAGTGGTATTTCTGGAAATAAGTGATTCTTCGTGTAGTGATATAATTTCTTCGAGTAATGGTTAAGTGAGTGGTATTTCTAGAAATAAGCGATTCTTCGTGTAGTGGTAGGATTTGTGGGAATAATGAGTTGGAAGTTGTGTACTTAGGTCATAAGCCTGATGTTGGAGGTACTAAAGGGATGTCAGGAGATAATTGGGGGATTATTCTCTTGATAGATAACTCGACTAGATGCGAAAATCCATTCGGAAGCGGAGCGACATGGTACCATTGATACTTCTTCGAGTGTACATGGCGATATGTCAAACAAGAAAACAAATACACCCAGTCATGCATAGGTTAGAAAAGCCTGCGATGGGTTTTATTTTCCTGATTCCTTTAGCCTTTCTCTTAGGAGCTGCTAGTGTTTTTGTAGTGAAATTGAATTCTTATGCGTCATGGTCTGATTATATGAGATAAGCCGTCTGAGTTATTCTGCATTGTAAAAGTACTTTAATGACGTTTGTACTTTGTCAGAGAAGTTCAAAAAGCCTAAGTGATTGAGTGATAATTATGGTAATTGCTAGTGGGAACTGATTTAGCCTCAAGTAATTGTTTAGGAGATGCTTTTGAATATTTTTATTTGGTAATGTCAGTATAAGGTTTCATGAAGTTTAATTTATTGCAAGTGTACTGGAGTAGTGTGAAATGAGTAAATATGGATAATTAATTACTTGAGTTGTTTAGCAAGTATTCTTAAGAAAAGTGCTGACAGTGTTTTTAATTGAAGTAATTTTAAGGTAACTAGTTATATTTGAAGTGAGTATTTTCTTCTTTGAGTCCTTAGCAGTTGTTATTTTAACTTAGTGGGTTCTAATGCATAATGCCTGAGTGATTTGCAGCGAGATTTGACAGTATAAAGTATGTTACAGTTTTGATATAAATTTTGGGTATTCGCAGTTGTCGCTAAAGTAACTTGTAATTTTTAAGGAGGAAAGACTGGTTTGAAAGAGGTGTTCCTGTTGTTACTATTTGCATTCTGTTTTTGTTTTGTTATTTTACCTAAATGGCCTAGAAAGATAAATCAATGCTTAGTTTGTGTCGATTTTTGCACATTCAGTCTGGTTAGTTCATAGTATACCTGTGAATAGTGTTGGTTCATGACATGTTGATATGGTGAATAGTTAAGTATTGAACCATGATGTATATATACAGTATATAAAAGAGAAATTGTGTACAAATTTAACCAAGAAGTAGGAAGTGATAGGATAGTACCAATATGTATTAATGAAACTTACTGTGTGCTTTGAATCCCAGTGCCTTTTGAAATGGTCAGTTAAGCCGAAGTGGTACCTAGAAATTTTTTTTACTGTCTTGGTCTTATATCCTAATTTTGCCAAAGATGTTGAAGTAGTGAAACAAGTGTTCTTGATATCCTGATTTTTAGTTTTTTTTGCTAGCGTAGAAAAATTTGTTCTACTAAATTATGATTTCAGTAGTGTCTAAGAAATTTTGTTGATATTATTTTGGCAGTTTGTGCATTTGTGTAATGTTTACATAACACCACTGATATTCATAGTGTTTTTGAGAAAAGCCAAAATATTAATGTTTGGAAAGAATTTTTGAGTATAATTTGTGCAAAAAGCTTTATTCAAGCTAGTCTGAAAATATTAAAAAAAAAAAAATACACCACCTTATGTGATTTACCAACAAAGGGCTGATATTTTCCATTAAAATTTGTTGGACTCTAACCTAAATTTCATATCAGCCACAAGAAAGTGTTACACCAAATTTGTAATTGAAATTCAATAATTTGTGAGCCTATCATTTCCTCTTGTAAATAAAGGTCAACCTAATGGGTTCTTTAAAAACCTAAAATCTGAGTGGCAGTAAATTTGTGGTGTAAAAGGGTTGTTTCTAAACAGTTTCTTTAGAACTTGTATCCATCTCAGCCTAGCCTGAGGGTGGAAACGAACCCGGTTCTTATTGTGGCATAATTGCCGTGTCCTGAGATCACTGCCAGAACGAGTACAAGGCCACTTTAATTATTTTGTGATACATATTTTTTACACATGTGACAATAACACCTTTTAACACTTTCAATTTGTCAATTCTACAATCACAAGCAACACAAACAATAAATAAGCATTGTTGAAGAAATTTCCTTTTTTGATGTCTATCCATATAACATTCTTATTGTGTTACCAATTTCATCTACTCATCTCCCAAATTTAAAAATAGTCAACAATTGATTACACCTGTTATTTTCACAGGTTATAGTGTAAGAAAAACACCTATAAATCATGTGGTGCCTCTGTGCCCAGGAAATTTATTAATATTGTTTTATAAGTCCTTGATTGACTGATGAAAAACCAATAAATCAGTATTACAGCCAGGATTTTGTATTAACCCTTCCCACTTGTTTATACTACATACAGCGGTAATCATGGCCAACTAGCATTGTTCCTTGGGCATAAACACACACATTTCACTTTAAACTAACAAATTATTAAAAACATCAAAAGAGTGAATAAATTAAAAAGGGGATATTAGAAGTTGAGCAATTAACCTGTGGCAAGTATGGCATATTATTAACTTGTAATGCAATGTTCAAAAGCCACCTGTTATGTAAAAAAATATAAAATTTAAAACACATATGATTTTGGCAGTAAGCTTGCCTATACAGTGTAACAAAAATAATTATTTCATTTATGATGCCAAAATTAAGATACCATTGCATTCAATTAATTACAGATATATAAACAGATTTACTAAAAAAGTGCAGAGTAACTGTGGGATTATTTTGCTCACCAATCATGGTTTTCAGTTTCACTGAACACATGATGAAGTCATCAAAAGTTATTTTTCCTTTCTTCCCATATCTCAAAACCAGAGCTCGCAAGACATGAAAGTTGAGGCGATAACCTGAGGGCATTAAATATAAAGTTTTAAAGTTAAAAACATTCAGTTTCAATCATTCTCAACAAATACATAGAAATAAATAAATATGAGTCAAATACCTTCTTAGACTCTTAACTCTATTTTCTGCTATATTCTTATATTTACTACAACCTTCTTTGAAATCAGGGATGCAATGCTTAGTAATGAAACTATTTTCTCTCTGATGGAAGGATTTATATACCTACAAGCTGTCTTTGGTTGTAATATACAACTGCCTTGTTCTCTTACACTTAATCAATAGTTGATACTGACCCCAAAAGTTTGTTAGGAATTTTAGCAATCTGCAATAAACAGAAGTCTGTGGTTCATACATAGTTGCACATTTATTACAGTATGACAATTTCTAATTTTTGAGTTGTTATTTTCATCATATGTACAGAAATGCATCATACATAATATATCAAACTATTAATTCAAAACAAGTTCTTATAAAATGAGAATATGCACTGCGGAAAACTTTCAGGAAATTTTCATTTTGAATGATTTTCGTTTATGTGACTTGGGTTTACGAAGTTTTAAATTGAGACATGTTCATGGTTTGCATAGACCAAAAATTCATATTAATGTGGTTTGAAATGAACCTTCAAAGTGCAATATGGGAAATCTATTTATGAAACTGTTAAAAATATGTCATTGAGTATTTAATATGTGAAACTTATACACTCACAGACAATGAAATTTGTGCACCTAGAAGAAAACATGCTACAACTGCGAAACTTTGCAAATAGCTAGAGTGTGTGCTGGTATGCAAATGATCCACGTTTGGTGTGAGTGCGCATGACTGCACACCCAGTGATGGTGCTGCAGGCACGAACTGGCAGCCTTATAAACCGGCATGTAGTCGATGCCCCATGAAAGCAAAAAGCACTGGCAGATGCAAGCAAGAGTACAGAGTGACAAGAATACTGGGTAGACGCTAGAAACGTCAATTTACGCAACTTATGGACTTTGAGAGAGGCCTGATCATTGGGCTGAAAACTGCAGGGCGGTCAGGGCACCATATAGCCCACCATGTGGATCGTTCTGACTATACCGTTCGACTGTGTTGGGAGCAGTGGACATGTGACAGCACTGCCATACGGCAGAGTGGCTCCGGACGAACCAGAAAGACCACCGGTAGAGAGGATAGACGGATCGTGCGCCAGGCACAAACCGATCCCACGGGGATCCAGTCCACTATGCAGGCAGATGCAGCGGCTCCTGTGTGCCCATGAACCATTTCCCGATGCCATGAACCATTTCCCGATGCACACGTAAGGGGCCATGGAATCTGAGATTCCAGGGCCCCTTACGTGTGCTGTTATTAACACTGGAACATTGCCGGCTCTGTGTGCAGTGGTGCCAGACCAGAGCGACGTGTGGTGTTTAGCGATGAGTGCACTTCGTTTTGGGGACAGATGATCATTGTGTCCGGGTGTGGAGGTCCCCGGGTCAACGGCACAATCCCAACCTCTCTATCGAGTGCCACACCTCCCCACTGCAGGCATCATGGTCTGGGGAGCCATTGCCTATGATTGTTGATCAGCTCTAGTAGTGGTATGTGGATCATTGACGGGCCAGCGGTATGTGAACGTGATCCTACAGCCCCATGTGCTCTCATTCCTGGCTGGGATTCCAGGTGCGCTATGCCAGCAGGATAATGCCCGCCCACACATGGCTTGGGTTGCCCAGGACTGCCTATGTCATGTCCAGACACTTCCATGGCCTCCCCGCTTCCCGGACATGTCCCCTATCAAGCATGTGTGGGATCAGTTGAAACGCCAGCTGCCGCCGCGCTGCACTATCCGGGATTTAGAGCACACTGTCCAACACGTGTGGGCCAGTCTGCTACAGGACAACATCAGGCGTCTGTTTGTCTCCATGCCAGACCGTAGTGTGGCATGTATTGCAGCACGAAGAAGCGAGACGCGCTATTGAAGATGACCGGACTGCGTGCCACAGATCCCTCTGTAATTGTCCTGCAGCTCTGTTTTTGCCATCATGCGTATCATTCATCTGTATCATTACGTCCATAAAATTTCAGTTCAATCCGATGCTTCCTTCTTGGTGCGCAAATTTTATTGTCTGCGAGTGTATATAATATCAGCTATTACATTTCGTGCAGTATTTACACCACAATTGATACATCTAGGGAAACATACTGACTTGCAAAACCGATTTTTTTCTATCAGCCACATACCTAAATCCATCTAGGGAACTCATCATACCACACTGAGCATGCCATCCATTCATTTACCAGTGGTGGTTTGGCCTTTGAACCCTTCCCTCTACTAGGTGTGAGAATGATGCAGTTAAACACAGATGCAAACTTCACCTTTTGGCTGATCTTGCTGGCATAATTCAAATAATAACATTCACCTTGTGCAGAAAGTAGAAAAGGCTCACAACTAATTGCCAGTAGTGTACAAGTATGAGCATCTTGTCTCACAAGTAACTTCCTACACAGATGGGCTTTAGTTGCCACATGATTTAGTAGCGAATAGACATTTGATTCTGTACCATACTAGTGTTGTGCTTTCTTGAAATGTTTGTTTTACCCTTCTTTTAAGTAAAAAAGTTTTTCTTCTTCATCTGCAAGTTACAAATATAGGAAATGTAAAAGTCTTTCTATCAAAGTAAAAATTGATGTGATAAAGAAGAAAGAACTGCTGATATCAGTTGTGCACTTGGACTGAAAGAATCTGCACTTTGCATCATTTATGAATCAGCTGCTAAAACAAAGGACATTCTGGAAAGTGTATTATCTATTGATTCTTACTCTATAACACCCCACGGAAGTACTATTATGAAACAGATGCTCAGTGCATGGACTAAGTATCATAAGCAGAAAAAAAGATACCCATCAGCTTGCTTAACATTTGTGATTCTTTGAAAGTGGCAGAAGGTGGGGAAGAATTTACAGGAAGTTCAGCATGATTCACAAACTTCAAGAAGCTCTCAAAAATGTTTAACAAGAATATTGAGGAAGGTGGTTATTTATTATGTCTGTAAGACAGGGCTGTTTTGGAAAAGAATACTCTGGTGAATTTATATTTCTCAAGAAGAAAAGTCAACTTCTCAGGACTTAAAACTGTCGAGGACCAACTCACTCTGATTTTAGGGGCCAATGCTGAAGGGCTATGTGAAACATCACTTTGCTGTTCATTTTTAAGCTAATCCAAACAGTTCAATAACTAGCAAGAGCTTCTACAATTATTTTGTGTTGAAGCTTAAGGGAAAACTGATGCAGAACTACCAGAAGAAAAACTTAAGTTTTAAGATTCTCAGTCTCATTAACAATGCCCCTAGTCAACTGCAAGAACTAGAGGATCTTAGCAGCAATATCAAAGTCTCATTTCTTGCTCCTAGCATGACATTGTTAATCCAGCCAATGCACCAGGGGTGGATGGGGAGGGGGGGGGGTATTGCAACATTCAAGGCTTACCTGGAGCCAATGGTTTAAAAAACATTCAGCTAGCTCATTAAGGAAATTGACAAGATCATGGTCAAGGACATCTGAAGAGCATTTACTAATAGGGATGCCATAATGGTAATTGCTGAGAGTGGATAAAAGTTAGCAATGAATGTATGAATGAAGGGTAGCATAAATATGCCCTTAATAAGTGCATAACTTCCATGGGTTCAACATTGATGAAAATGTGTCCCACACATGTTTGGACACTGCCAAGTTCATGCATAGTCATTTAGTTCAGAAGAGGCTGAGGAAAGTGATGTGTGTGAAAGAAATGCTTTAAATCCACAAAGAGGTCCTGCCAAATGAAGTTATTTTTGAGCTCAAAATGCAAGATGAGGAGGGAAGAAAATACAACAACTCAACATTGTACTTTCACTGAGTTTTTAGAGGCTGCATGAATTATTGTACTACACTGACCATGCTCTTGGCATAGCATATGAGGATGATCCAGATAACATTGCTCAAAGGTTCTTAAAATGCGTGAGCAACCATCACCTTTTACAGAGAAATATACTAGTGATTACATATTTATTTCTATCATATTTAAATTTATTTTTTATTTTAAAAAAATTCACACATATTTGTATTCTTACCATAATTTGAAATTTCAATGGTATTGAGTAGGCTAATACAGAAATGTATTCTTCCTAATCTGGACATTTCACTTCTTTCATATGAGAATATAGCTCTTGTTTTATGTCAGTTTGATTTATGTAGTATTATTTTAGTAACACATTAACCACACAAACTGAGAACTACCTATACTCACATTTCTGAGCTTGGTCTCTTGTTATTTACTGGCTTAAGTGCCTTATAAAGCTAGGTGATCAGTGTATGTTTTTTACCTACACTAATGCAATATTCACAGAAACTTCTGTGGTGAATGTCTTTGGCTGTATTAAACATACTTAGCAAAGCTGACCCAGCCCATGAAGAATGAAGATACACAGCTAAAAGGTTAAAGTCTCAAAATAGTGACTTTAAAACAATTAAAATAACTCCAATATGCAGTCTTTGACCATATTTAGCTATGCCAAGAGGTTACCTGGTGCCTTCCTTTGCCCAAAGGTCAGGGTGCAAACAGTTATTGTGATTGACCTTTTACTGAGGAGTCAAAAGATATATTTGCTGATAGATTGTGTCCTGATTTTTGGCCAAGTAGGTTGCACTTCCTTTACCAATAACACTGGTCAAAGATTAATTAGATATGCAACTGTTTATTTTTTTATTCCATTTCAGTAATCTTTTTTAAGTAATTTTAACCTATAAATCTAGTAGTGTTTCTATGGACCAGCTCAACTATGGTACATACAATTAGTACAATCAATGACCTTTATTAGTGGAACTGTTTTTGTCCAACCTACACCATGCTGGATTGAAAAAAGAATAGTAACAGTGGCACAATCAGGATTTCTTTATGGGGGTGGCCCAAAATAATGAAGACACAAGTAGAAATACAACAGAAAAAACATCTTCCAAAATATTGGGAAGCAATAAAAATATCTCAGCAATATTAAAGTGACTTTCCAATTGTTCATAAAATATATATTTAGAAACATACACAAATATATTGAAAAATAAGCAGCCAATAACAAAGAACGAAGGATCAAGTGATACCTCATGGGGAGGGCCCGGGCCACTGGACCAGCCCCACTGAGTGCACCACTGTATAGCAGCCATCTGTTTCGATACCTATATGTCATACTAATCAAAGTTGGTTGCCAGCAAGTACCAATAGAGACCAAGTCTTGAAATGTATTACAATATTTTGCACTTTTAATGCAAATTATAATTTAAAAAATTTAAACTACCATGCTATTTCTTACCTGCAGAAATTCCAAAAATAGAAAAAAGACAGACTAGATTAACCAGTCAGAAAGGAAAAGTCAATACTTTTGCTCACACTATGAGAATAATAAAAATAATATTTTTAAGCTTTTACCCATTTAAGTGGCCAATGTGAAAAAAAAAATGCGTAACCAAAGATAACATGATCACAGTTATGATAGTATGAATAACATAGAAGTTAGGATCAATTTTCAGAGGCAAATTGGTGAAGGTTATATTATAATCAAATCCTTACCCAGTGAAAACAGTGAGGTCGAGTGGCCAAGGACAAAAACTCGTTACTGAGGAAATAAATGACAGAATTCCTTTCCTCTTTTTTCAAGTTTTGCTTCTGTTGTCTTACAAACAGCAGAAGCAAAACTTGAAAAAATAATCACTAAAATGAATTGGTTTAATTTAAGGATCATCAACCTTTGATATCATCATCACTTTCCCCTATGCTGTTTATCAGTTTTTACAAAAAATCATGTAATAATATAAACAGATATTCATTAAGGATGTATAAAACATAAACATATTATTAAACCAAAATACAATGAAAGACAAAAGAAAAGAAAAACAAAAATGCAGTGTGATGGCTGGCATTGCTTCTTATTGGGCAGTTTCACTAGGTCAGGTGAGTTATCTGCAACAGGTGTCAATGAATTTTGTTTGGTATTTACTCTTTATTAAATTTGTCGTAAAACAACAATGTGCAAAAGTGCATAAATCCACATCATAATGATACTCTTAAAGTTTCATAAAACACAGTGGGAAGAATTATGTAGAAAGAAAGGAATGCAGAAGAAAGAATTGTATAGAAAGAAAGGAATGCAGAAGAAAGAATTGTATAGAAAGAAAGGAATGCAGCAGAAAGAACTATATAGGAAGGGTTCAGTCACATGGACATCAGTGAGGTCATATGTGAGCCCTGTGTCAAGCAGTCCTCTCATGGCATTTAACATCATTGCCTCAGGAATGATGCAGTCTAAAGGCCAGAGTGCCGCAACTTTCAGCTCCTGTGATATTTTTGGGGAAAATCGCTTATCACCATTGGTTTCATCATAGTAAATATGGAAATAAATAATGAAAATGCTTTCCAGAAAACAGAGAGCAGAATGGAAAGTCAATCCTTTGCAACTGATCACGATACGCTTCAGGATCGACAACTGCTCACACCTGGTTTATGGAATATTTTAATAAAACGGTGGGTATGAGATCTTTGAAAAAAAGTAAGACATCTCTCTGCATGTCTGGTATTTGGAAGCCTTCTATTCTTCATGATTTTTGATTCCCTTTTCATTGGCATGCTTGGAGGACTTTGCACATGCTGTTTCCAGTATTTATTTGTTCTTGGAAAAATGATGCATCTATTTTTTGCCCAACTGATCACTCTGTAACAGCTGCAAAGCATGATGTCCAGCTGGCCTTAAGTTCATTGTTTCTGTGTGGGGTTGAAAGTTTGTTACTTTGGCATTTGCTGTTGACCTGCAGAATATTTGAATAAAGGTAACACATGGGGTGGAGATAAGATTTAAAATGACTCAGTACAGTATGGCTAAAATCCATGGTAAAGAAAAAAATCCTTGATATAAATGGAGACAGTGGAAAATACAGCATTTATTTGCACCTTCCATGTAATTGAGAAAAATTATTTTCTTTGGGAAGATTTGTTTCCCATTGATTTCAGTTCCCTGATACATTTTGTCGTTCAACATATGACATCTTACAGTATACATGAACATACCTTGTTGTTGGAGACCCCTTTCAGCTCTTTGGATATTTTGGAGTTTGTTTGTTTGTGTGTACAATGCATTGTGCACACAGACCATCTCATCTTGCTGCAGTGGCACCATCTCTTGATGTTCAACCTTATGTTTACTCTTATTCATATCTCTTTTTCAGTTCACTAAATGCTTTCAGGGATATGGGAATTCAGAGCTGTTTTGTTTGTAAAAGTCTATCATTTATTTTATATAGGAGTACATCTGTTCAGGAAAAAAGAAATACTGATATGGAGAATTTAAGTTGCTGATCATAGGTCAATAACAGAGTTTATAAAAGGGATAATCTATAGGTAAACCTGTGTGTTTTGGGTAAAAAACAAAACAAAAAAACAATTGTAAATTTTGAGAATCACATGAAAAGGAAAAAAGTCCCAGAATAAAGTAAAAGTGTTTTTGAGTCTTGGTTAAATGCACAAGAAAAGATGGAAAGTCTGTAAGGCAGGGTTTGTTTAACAAAGATGGGTGGCTTCTGTTATCAGCAGAGGATATACTGAATAAGTAGAGAAAATATTTTAAAGCCTGTTGAATGAAAATCTAGGAACTAATTGATGTATAGCTAATGATGAAAAAGGATATTACTGATGATGACCATGAAAATTATCCATAATTCTGTTAATGTTTAGTATCAAATAGCTATACTTAGTTTGATGTGTGTGTAAATTATTTTTTATTTAGTTTCCAGCACTAATATTAGTGAAAGCAGTCAACCATTTATAATAATGGATTGAAAAATATAGGTGCCACAGGTAAAATTCCAGGAAACATGACAACCTGGTGCATGGGATTCTTAGTGTCCTGGTTTATAACATGGGCAAACAAGAGTTTGATGAATGGGTAGACTCAGACGATGATTTGCAAGTTAACACAGCCTTAAAATATGAAGAAATTACTCAGTTTATCCCTGACAGTCACCTCAATACAGAGATGAAAAATGATGACAAATCCAAAGAATTGCACTTACAATTGTTAGCCAAATACAAACTCCATGGCCCATGCTGATGTCATCCTTTTCATTTATATATGTCATGTGCTATGGTACTCTTTAGTCCTATGTGGCCCTTGCACCAGGAATTAAAAAAAAATGGAACAAATACAAACTCCTGCAACTGGGGTGCCACCCTGAAAAGAGCTGGGAAGGGAGTGGAACAGCTGATTGCAGATATAAACTGTTACACAGCACGGAAAACCATCTTCCTAAGATTTATAGTGATGATTCAAGGCAAACCTAAAATAAGTGTGGCAGTTTTAAAGTATAATCATTTCACAACTGTAATATTAACAAGTTCAGCTCTGTCAGCAACAAAATCCCTAATTTGCATGCAATAAAGGAAATATGCATATGTCTTTTACTGGGTGTTCTTTAAGGCATGTCTTGTTAACACCGCTTCCTTAACACTCAGCCTAAAATTTATGCTATGTGATTATGCATTTTTCTACTTTGCAGATTTTATAAAAATCTGTACCTGGATGAGAAAAAGGTGGATGCTCTGAGGAAACAATGGATTGCTTTGAATAGCAAAAATCTGAATGGTTATTCAGATTCCTGAGCTATAACTGCTCAGCTTCAGTTGCTTGGAACTTTATTGTCCTGGGTAGTGTAATGGTAGCATGCTCCAATGGAAATTGGGAGATGCAGGTTTGATTCCCACTCTAGGGCAATGCAATTTTTCAGTTTCTGAAGAGGTGGTTGCATGGCAAACAATGGAAAATACAGCACTTATGGGCTCATCATAACATTTGTAGATATTGACTTTTGCTTATCAAAATCATTGTTTAATAGAATCAAAATACAGTAATATCTCCTTACAAATACTTCCAAATAGCGGACCCTCTAAATAATGGAGGGTGATTTAGGTCATAAGACAGTTAAAAATGAGGCGAATTTTTGCTGCAAAGATTTTCTTCATTTTCTTTGAACGGAAGCAGGACAATTTTTTGTCCTCCACATTCCCATTACATATCTATTGGTCTGTGGGTTCAATACCGCTGGTCTTTTTTCAGAGGTAAACAAAACAGCTTTCCTTGATTCCCATGTTAACCAAAATGTTTCTGAAAGTGAAGAATTCACTATCTCATTTCACTGTCAGCTGCTACCATTCCCTCAGTTTCTTTGTGATTTTGTGCTTGCGTAGTTTGTAGTGAATGTACAAAATTTCTGTTTGGATATTTGTTAGTTTTGAAAATAGCAACATAAAGAAAACAATATGTTCAAAGAAAAAAATCTAAATTTTAAATTTGGCTAAATAAGAAAATTTGTGTGTGCAGATTGTTGCCAAAAACTGCAAAGTAGAGAAAACCCAAATAAGTGAACTTTTGAGAAGGAAGAAGGAAAAGAACAAACGGTGGATCACCAACACCAATAAAACCACACCGAGAATGTTAACGTTCACAAAACTGATTCTGGTGCAGCTGATTCTGTGGTTTCCAGTTGGTTAAATTCCATTGGTTAAAAGACATACTTCTTAGCAACCCTCTGATACCCAAGAGAAGGCATTAGAAGTTAATAAACAATAGTGAAGAAAACAATTTCATGCATGATTTATTATGTATTAAACATTAAGAACAGTAAGATCATTTGAAACACCAGCTTTGTTCATACTAGTAGCAAGCACTCATGTGGTTGACATTGTTTCTGTAGCTGTTGCCAGTAGAGATTTCCGAATAATCGGAATAAAAGAAGGGTGAGCCTGAATTACAAGAGTTTTTACTGAAGAGAATTTCAATGCTTTCCCTGTAGCGTAATGAAAATTTGTCTGAGAAAGGTGCAATCCTTTTGTTGCTGGTCCAGTTTGGAGAGGCATCTTCAATTGTCAGAAGAGAAAGCTCAGAAGTAAGAAGGCTTTTTTCTGACATCCCTTTATGTTCCCTAATTCTGCAGTCGATTGAACGAAAAGAGCTAACAATGTAACATTTTTAGCACTTTTCATTCAATTAACTGCAGAATTATGGAACATAAAGGGATGTCAGAAAAGCCTTCCTACTTCTGAGCTTTCTCTTCTCATAATTGAAGATACCTTTGCCTCTCCAAAGTGGACCATCACCAAAAGGATTGCACCTTTCTCAAACAAATTTTCATTATGCTACAGGGAAAGCATTAAAATTTTTTTCAGTAAAAACTCTTGTAATTCGGGTGCGCCCTTCATTATTCCGATTATTTGGAAATCGCTACTGGCAACAGCTACAGAAACGATGTCAACCACCTGAGTGCTTGCTGGTAGTGTGAACAAGGCTGATGTTTCAGCTGAAACATCTTACTATTCTTAATGTTTATTACATACTAAATCATGCATGAAAATTTCTTTTTTCACGATTGTTTTCATCATATTACGTGAAATGGCCTTTTTATGGAAGTTAGTAAAGAACTAGGAATGGAGAAATTTAAAACTTCAAACAGGTGGCATGAAAAATTTATATCACGTCACAATATTTCTTTTAAATTAATCTGCAGTGAAGCAAAACCAGTAGACTCTAAACAAGTGACTAATGTGAAAGGTTAAAAAAATATGTGAATTTTATAAAGACCAGAACATTTTCAGTTTGGACAAAATGGGACTATTCTTCAGATTTATGTCTAACAAAACAATATACCTGAAGGGAGATGAATGTAGCAGTGGTAAAATGTAAAAGAAACAACTTACACTGTTGTTAGGCTGCAATATGTTAGGAGAATGCAAGCAAATCTTCAAAACCTAGGTGCTGAAAAACCATTAGACCTAAAAACGTTGAGTGTTACTTGGTGAGTGAACAGAAAGGGGTGATGAGACTGTATTGATAATAGAATAAAAAATTTGATGCCAAGTTGAGAACAGAAATGAGAAGAGCACATTTTTTTTTTTTTTTTTTTTTTTTTTGATAATCTGACTTGTCATCCTGCAGATTTGAAGTTGAAAATGTAAATGTTGAGATTTTTCCTCCCAGTACAACTTCCATGAGTCAATCACTTGAGCAGAGTGTAATATGCAGCTTTAAAGCATAGTACAGGAAGCTTTTTCTATGCTATGTCATTTCAACATTGGATTTTGCAAATCAGTTGAAGAATTCCCAAAATCAATTAGTGTTCTTAACACCGTTACTCAGATATCAGCAGATATCAACAGCTGTGAAAAACATAAAATTGTAATGTATTGCTCAGTGTTTTAGAAAGGCAGGATTTTGCTTTTTCTTTTCAAAGAAAATACAGCATTCATTGCCAATCCAGAAGAAGAGGATTTAGATGCTATTTCCTAACTAATTACTTGTCAAAACTGTGAAGAAAATGCAAAAGATTTTATTATGGTGGATGACAATCTGTGCATCAAAGAGGCAACAAATGATGTGCGTAAGTTCATTGCTTTGCGAACACTGGAAGGAAAATGATGGATTGAGGAAGCAACTGGTGCGGTAGTAGAAGAGCTATGCAATTTTTTTTACAGATGCTGTAAAGTGTAATGAAGAGCCACGAAAGTTTTTTTTGTGAATAAAGGAGACACAAATGAATTAGCACTATTGAAGAATTTAAAAATACATGTTGAAAAACAGGCTGTGAATTGCAAAAGGCAAAAAAACGTTTTTCTTAGATTTTTTGCACCGCAAAAATTGCTGACTGATTTAATTTAATGAGTGGTAAGTACATTTGCTGACTGATTTAATTTAATGAGTGGTAAGTACATTTGCTGACTGATTTAATTTAATGAGTGGTAAGTACATGCATCCAAACATGTATTAGACATAGGGATGGGCAAAAAACCTCGATGTTTTTGAACATCGAAGTTTTGCCACCAATAATCGATGTTTTAACCTCGATGTTGCAGAAACCGATAAATAAAAAACCCATTGAGGGTTCATGACTGATGTTTGGAACTGGTTCTCCATGGATCTGGTAGAGAATATCTTCTGCGAAAAGCAAATGCATTTCTTTTTGTTACATTCTTATAAAGAGGAAAGAAATATTACCTTCCTATTGACTGTTTTAGTTGTTTCATTGGCAAAAACCAAGATATTTTCCTTGAAGGCATGTGGCTGATGCATCGAAAAAACATCGAGGTTTCCACCCATACATCGAAAAAACATCAAGCGTTTTAAGAAATATTATTAGTTACTTTGAGTTGAATTGCTGAGCAATCACCATTATATTGAACAAAGATTTTACCCACTGATATGCCCATTCGCTGCTGCAAATCAAAAAGTGTTAAATCTTCGGCTTGTTAGCAAGACATCGTGGTTCACACCGATACATCGAAGGAACATCGAGGTTTCCACCGATACATCGAAAAAACATTGAGGTTTCCACCGATATATCCGGCGTTTTAACAAATATTACATTACCAAATGTTGCATTGTTGAGTATCACTGTTACATTGAACATAGATTTTACAAATGAATTGCCCATTCATTGCTGCAGATGGAAAAGTGTGAATTCTTCAGTTTATTAGCAAAACATCAAGGTTCCCACCGATGCATCGAAGAAACATCAAGGTTTTCACGATGCATCGAGTGTTTTAAGAAATATTATGTTATTGGATACTGAACTGGTGAGTAGTATCACTGTTATATTAAAGAGAGATTTTACAAATCGTTTGCCCATTTACTGGTGCAGGTGGAAAAGTGCGAGTTCTTCAGTTTATTAGCAAAACATCGAGGTTTACACCGATGCATCGAACAAAAATAGAGGTTTCTACTAATACATCGAGCATTTTAATAAATATTATTAGTTACCCGATGTTACTGGTGAGTAATCGCTGTTATATTGAATAGAGATTTTGCACATCTACTGCATATTTACTGCTGCAGACTGAAAACAACGAATTTTTTTATTTTATTAGCAAAAACATGGAGGTTTTCACCGATACATCGAAAATTTCCACCGATACTATGGATGTTTTGGGAATGAGTAACCCCCGATGTGCCCATCCCTAATTAGGCGTGATCAAATGAAACCCATTCCAGTGGCTTTATTAAGATGAATGAAAAGGTACATCCACAGGTGTGGCAGAATTAAATGAAGCAATATACAGTATAAGGAAGCAAGAATGTACCAGTGTTTGTTAGAAGTCGCTGTAGGCATTCAGACACGCATCCCACTGTTTGGGGAGACAGCAGATACTGTTTGCAAAGAAGGATGTTGGTTGCTCCCTGAACCATTTGGTCACTGCGGCCATGACGTCTGTATTGGAGTGAAATTGTTGTCTCTCTAGAGTTTTTTCTAAGGGTCTGAATAAATGAAAGTCACATGGTGAGAGATCGGGGCTATAGGCTGGGTGATGCAGAACCTCCCGTTCTTTCCATATTAATGCATCCTGCACAATGTGTGCAACATATGGACAAGCATTGTCGTGCAACAAAATCACACCACGCGCAAGCATGCCAGGTCACTTATTTTTTATGGCTTTATGCAGCTTGTCCAGTGTGTCCTTGTAGTGGTTGGTATTGATGTTCACGTGAGGCTCTTTAAAGTCCACCAACAAAAACCCTTCAGGGTCAAAAAATGCAATCAGCATAACCTTACTGGCGGAAATAAGTGACTTGAATTTTTTGTATTTTGGTGATCTGAGATATGTTTCTATTGCATGCTCACTGGTTTGCTGGACAGCTCAAAGTTGTGGCACCACGTTTCGTCACCTACCACTATGCATGACAGAAATGTGTCACCCTCCACTTCATAATGCAGTAAGTGGTTCAAACTCCAACTCATGCATTCTTTCTTATGGTGGTCAGTCAGCATCCGTGGGATCCATTGTGAACACACCTTCCGATACTATGGTGTCTTCGTAACCACCGTTTTAACTAACCCAAATGAGATAGCAAATTCCTCCACTAGCGAATATAAGCTCTGACGATGGTCCACCCATATTGCTACATCAATCTTGGTGATGGCTTCGTCTGTCGCAATAACATGCACCTGGCCTGGTCATGGAAGATCTTTCATTTCCTCACATCCTTCCCGAAACATTCGTGCCCAGTCCATCACTGTTGTCTTTGACACACATTTGTCACCATACACAGCCTGCATTCTGTGATGAATGTCGACTGGTCAGTATCCTTCCACTGTTTGTTAGAAACTGAATCACCACTTGCTGATCTATCTTGAATGGATTTGGAATCACACCAGCCATGTTTGTTGTTAACGATCAGCAGCATAAACCAACCACACATGCGAGTAGAATGAACGCGTGTTCACTTGTTCATTGGTCTGCGCTTATCACGCAAGCTGCGACTTCATTAAGCTCCCCGTGTGCCGGTACACATGACGCGGCATGAACGGGTTTCATTTGATCATGCCTCAGACATTGTATGTACTGTATCTACCCACGAGTATTGAATTTTTTTCCACTGTAAATATAGCAAAAAAATAAAACATTTAACAAAAAAATCATCTTATTTATTGTATGTACTTATTTAGGATGAAGCTTTTTGTATTGTGAGCCAAGCTGGGCTTGAAAGTCAACCTCCATGGGTGTCCACTATTCTGAGGTTTTACTGTATGATCTTCCAATGTAATAACAACAGCTAGCATCTGCTAGAGTAAAAAACTTTTAATGTGATGGGTACAAATAATCTAATATAGACCCAGGTTTTATTCCTCATAACAACTAGAAGAAACTAGCTTTTATCTTGCACATAATGTTGCAGTAATGTGAGACTTGCCCTCATTCACTTTTTTTCATTTTCCTCTATTAATATACACACTGATAAAAATAATTAGGGGAACATGTGACTTTGGCAACATTATGCAAGCCAATTATGTGATATCTTACCAAAATGCGGAAAATGCAAATTGAGTGTGACATAGATGGCCGAATCATCAAAACCCTTATGCAAATCTGTGTCTGAGACATCAGAATGTATAAATTACAGATTGGGATAAAAACAAAGTTTTTCTAGGAGCTCCCTTATTCTCCCGCATTTATTGTGACATTTTGTTTCTTAAAGTCTTCAGTCTGAGCAATGTCTGAACAACACGATTAACTGGAATCAACTGCATGGAGTGCTAATGGTAGGCTGAAAGAAATTCAGGAACAGTGGGTGGTAGCAGAAGCCATTGGAGTATCATGAAGTGTCATTTCCCAACAGTGGACAAGATTTCAGGATACAGGAGGTGTTCGAAGAAAGCAAGGTCAAGGACGTCCATGAGCAACTACATCAAGGGACAACTTTTATCTATTGTTAACAGTCCATCGGAACAGGCAGCAAAATGCTACTCAGCTCCAGGGGCAGCTTCTTGTGTCAACTCAAACTCTCTGCAATTGCCTTCACCAAGGTGGTCTTTCATATACTAGTGGTGTGTGTGTCCCTTTAACCACATGACACCATATGGCCCATAGAAATTGAGCTGAGGAGCATCGTGGTTGGGGACATAGCGAGTGGAGTCAAGTTCTCTTCTCTGATGAGTTGAGATTCAGTCTGGAGTTTGACAATCAATGAGTTCTTATCTGGAGGAAACCAGGCACACAAAATAAACCGGCTTTTGTGCAGGAAACATCACATTACAGTGGACATGAATTGACGTACAGACCTGTATGTCATCCGAGACAGCTTTCTGACATCCCACAGATATAGAGACAAGAGTCGCAGACCTATTGTCATGCCATATGCTGCAGCCGTCTGTGATTCATTCCTTTTCATGGACAATAACGCTCGATCTCATAGAGCTTGGCTAGTGAACAATATGCTTCAAGAGTAGGGAATCGAGCATATGGAGTGGCCAGCATGCTCCCCTGACTTAAATCCAATTGAACATGACTGGGATGCACTCAGCAAATGCATTGCAGCTTGGACAGCACTTCCAGTGACTCTTTGTAAACTGGAGACTACCCTCATTGAGAAGTGGTGAAGATACTCCCAAAACCTTCTCGATAACTTCAAATCCATGCCACACAGGTGTGCTGCCATTCAAAGGGGACCACACACCCTACTAGAGGTCAGTTATACCCTCAAAAAGTCATTTTTTCTTATTGTACAGATAAGCATATTGTTGAATAGCATATTGCATCATATATATTAAATGATTATATTGCATAAAAATTAACTAGTATGCTTTTTCTTATCCGTATTACTGAATATTCTACTGTATTTTAGATCCAACATCATTAGTCGCACAGATTTTCCTTAAAATATATTTGCTCCCCTAATTCTTTTCAGCAGTGTATATATATATATACATACTGGCTCAAGACAGACCATTGTGGGAGAAACTTCGGGAGACCTTCATCCAGCAATGGATTGAATGGTTGATGATGGTGATATATGTAAGACTTCACATACAATACCAAAGGCCCTGATGTATGACATACCACAAAAATCACAGGCCTGTCATCCTCAATCATATCTTTGATCCATGCTGAATTGATTTCTGTTGAGGAGCTGCTTGGATTCCCACTGTGACTGTCATCACATACAGTCAGGACCGGTTCTGGGGTGTTAACCGCCTGCATGCCACAGATATTTGGCCACCCATGCCAATGCCGATCGAGTACAAGTAAATATGCTATTCTATTCCTAACCTAACCCACGGCATGGGTTGTTTTTTTCACTGTTCTATATACACTCACAGACAATGAAATTTTCGCACCAAGAAGGAAGCATCGGATTGAACAGTAATTTTATGGGTGCAATGATACAGATGAATGATACACATGATGGCAAAAACTGAGCTGCGGGACAATTACAAAGGGATCTGTGGCACGCAGTCCGGTCATCTTCACAATAGCGCATCGCACCGCCTCGTACAGCAATACATACTGCAATACGGTCCGGCCTGGAGGTGAACAGATGCCTGATGTTATCCTGTGGCAGACTGGCCCACACGTGTTGGATGGTGTGCTCCAAATCCCGGATAGTGCGGCACGTCAGCAGTCGTCGTTTCAACTGGTCCCACACATGCTCAATAAGGGACATGTCAGGGGAGCGGGCAGGCCACGGAAGTGTCTGGACATGATGTAGACAGTCCTGGGCAATTCGAGCCGTGTGCGGGCAGGCATTATCCTGCTGGTATAGCGCACCTGGAATCCTGGCCAGGAATCATTGACGCTGGCCCATCAATTATCCACGTACCACTACTAGAGCTGATCGGCTATCGTAGGCAATGGCTCCCCAGACCATAATGCCTGCAGTGGGGAAGGTGTGGCGCTCAATAGTGAGGTTGGGATTGTGCCGTTGACCCGGGGACCTCCACACCCTGACACGATGATCATTTGTCCCCAAAACGAAGCGGCACTCATCGCTAAACACCACACGTCGCTCTGGCCTGGCACCACTGCACATGGAGCCTGCGATGTTCCGGTGTTATTGCAGATTCGCTTCTGTGAGGCATCAGGAAATGGTTTGTGGGCCCACAGGGGCCAGTACATCTGTCTGTATAGTGGACCGAGTCCCCATGAAATTTGTTCGTGCCTGGCGCACGATCTGTTGATCCTCTCTACCGGTGGTCCTCTTGGTCCATCCGGAGCCGCTCTGCCATGTGGCAGTGCCATCACCTGTCCATTGCTCTCAACACAGTTGGAAGGTATGGCTAGAACGATCTACTTGGTGGGCTATACGGTGCGCCGACCACCCTACGGTTTTCAACCTGATGATCAGGCCTCTCTCAAAGTCCGCAAGTATCAACGTTAGATAAAATTGTATTCTGAACAATTGTTTTGGATTTGTGATAGATTCATCAGGGCTCATAATCAGAAAGGCGAACTTTAGTCCTACTCTTAACAACTGGAAATTCTGCCTCCACATTTACTTCTGCAGCTAAAGCTTCTGCATTCCTAATATATTTACTAAATGCCTCATCAGATCTGGCTGGACTTAGAAATTTAACAAGCTCACTCAAAACATTAAGAGAATCATTCATGTTCGATTGAGGACACTGAAACATTTACTTACAACATCAATTTTTGACAGAAAACCGCTCCATATAATGATTGAGGAGATGAACTTAAAAGACGCAATTCGATCTATCAAACATTGAGCTGTATGTTTTGTTTTCATGTCTCTAGAATTGTTGTCTATTAGATCATTAAAACTTTTCATGACTTCACACAACTGCAATCTCAGAGGTCGCAATCTCGGAGTTCTACTCTCCCACCTTGTATAACTTACAGATTTCAGTGTTAATCTACTAATATTATGCTTTAGTATATCCCACCTGTAAGGGGATGCAGAAAAAAATGTGTACAATTTTTCGATAATGTTAAAAAAATTAACTGTTTTAAATGTTACTGTACTTTGGCAGCATCATTTACAATTAAATTCAATGAATGGGATGTACAAGGTACAAAAAAGGCTCTATGATTTATACTCCTAATTTTCTTCCGCAAGCCATTATGCTTACCATGCATATTTGCCCTGTTATCATACCACTGTCCACTAGGGTGGCCCTTATTTTTCAACTTTCTAAAAGTTTCGCTCCCCCCCCCATCTCGTTCCGATCAACAAAAAACGTACTGTGCAAAATTTTAGCTCAATCGGGCAACTGCGAGAAGACCCTCATCGACCATTAAGTTCTGAAATTTTCGCCCGAAAAGTCATTTTTTGAGTTAAAATATTTTTTTAGTTATTTCATTTGTAAGCACTAGTAATGGAAATTAATGTGAGTTGTCATTAATTTAATTAGCATGCGATTTTGCTTTCCAATAGCATGCAATTTTTCATTAATATTATTAGATAAACTTATTTTATAACTTCTCCATTTTTATAATGTTATGCTCTTCGTTTACTTATTTTATATGATGATGTCTTTGATGAATGTTTTTTCAATTATTGTTTCAGAACTGTTTGTGCTGCTGGTGTAAAGTGACTATTGTGACATGTTCTTCCTAGACTTTAAAAATGGCATCAACTTCTTCAGGTAGTTCGTCACACAAGTTAAGAAAAGACTTTTATATCTCTCTTGTTGGCTACATTTCCAATCAAATCGTCGGAGCCGAACTACCTTCGAACCGGCAAGTTTTAAGCATTTTTTCCTACAATGTAAGAGTTGTAAATCTTACAACGAAGGAAAGTTTAGCATTGGTGATTCAAGAGGTTTCCATTTTTTGGCAAAAAGCACGGATTCCTACTTGAAGAACTGACCACTGCGTTGATAAGTTACTCAAACTGTACGATGAATGGAAAGGTTTACAGAAAAATTTTACTAGAACTGCAGGCAAGGAAAAAGAGATCTTTTTGTGGAAATTATAGACGATCTCTTTGACATAGCTCATTCAGATGCTTTGGGACAGACGAAACATGAAGAGGATAAGAAGTTCTTAATGCTTCAGCGCCAAAAAGGACGACCGGGTTCCATGGTCGGTGTAGATCAAAAACTAAAACACATGGAAGAAAGAGCACTGAAACACACTGCAATGGAAACTGCCAGGAAAAAAAGGACTTGTGAAGAAATGGGACAACATTTTGCTACTCATCAGCTTGTTACATCACAAACTGATTATTCAACATCAAGCAGCCGAAGCAGTGATGGTGGTGATGCCAGTGAAAATTCCTCTGTCATCGTTCAGCAAATATCAGCAACAACCACAGCAGCAGCTCCAGCAACTCGAGGTACATTGCATTTTTTTACTCCCCGTCTCTCTGAAGTTTTTGATAGGTGCAAAATCTCTGATAGAAATGGGGTTTACATATTAATGGCTGCTGCAGAAGCTTTCGGGCGTGATACTGAAAACCTGGTAATAAATCTCACTTCTTTTCAATGCCTTAGAAACACATTTAGAGAAGTGAGACACACAGAAATTCAGCAAAAATTTAACCTAAACGACTGCCAAGAATTAGTGTTGCACTAGGATGGAAAGTTGCTCCCAGCACTCACAGGTGTTAAAAAGGTTGATAGACTGGCAATAATAGTAACTTTTCAAGGCAAGGAGCAATTGTTGGGAGTCCCTGAAATCCCAACATCATCAGGAGAAGAGCAAGCCATGGCTGTTTACCAAGCAGTGGAGAAGTGGGGTATAACCGACAAAATTCAGGCAATTTGCTGTGATACGACAGCAAGCAACACAGGTTGAGTAAATGGTGCCTGTAAAAATCTAGAAAAATTATTCAATCGCGACCTGTTGTACCTCCCTTGCCGTCATCACATTTTTGAGTTAGTTTTGACTCATTGATGGGTGCAACTTCTGGTCCAGACATGGCGCTTTTCAAAAGATTTAGAGAAACCTGGACGAAACTCGACAAGAACGTTTACATAACTGGTAGCAATGAAGTGCCTGATGATGTCCGCTCTACCATTCTTGGATTTCTTGAACACCACCTTTCTACGCAGAAACAACAGCGAGATGATTACCGAGAACTGTTGGAGTTAATGATGATCTTTCTTGGCGGCATTCTGAAGAACGGGATATCGTTTTGTATACCAGGAGCTGTAAGTCATGCTAGGTGGATGACAAAGGCAATTTATGCATTCAAGATATACCTGTTTCAAGATCAATTTCAGTTATCTCATAGGGAGAAGAACTCTTTAAGAAAAATATGTATTTTTCTTGCTTGAGTGTACGTTCGAGCAGGGTTTCTGTCATCAGAAGCAATTAAAGTACCTTATCATGATTTCCTATTCATGCGTCAACTGATAAATTATCAGGATATTGATCCAGAAATCAGTAAGGCTGCTGCTGCAAAAAAATTTCCAACCATCTCTGGTACTTACTTAGTTCCTGAAATTGTGGCTCTATCCTTATTTGATGACAATGTTCCAACAGAGGTTAAGGCAAATATGGCTCAAGTTATGCTGGAAGCAGACAAAGGTGAAGAAGAGGAAGAAGAAAAAAATCAACTGAAGAGGTACATTCTGCACCAAAATGATCTTTCTTCACGAGATTTTCTATCAGCACCGATTTCCTTTACAAATATCCTTCAAAATGGACGGATGATCCTGGTTACAAAAGTGGAATTGAAAAACTTGCAAAGACAGTTGTTGTGAATGACGTTCAGAAAGAGGTATCAAACTCATTCAGGATTACAACATTCTCACAAAAGATGAAACTGAGAAACAATTTGTTTTACAGATCGTTGCCGGAGACCGTACAAAATACCCAACTGATACTAAATCCTCTCTTAGAAAAAAAAAAAATGTTCAATGTTCCTTTGTTCACATTATGATTTGATTCTATAGAAAGTATTGTTGTAAATAAAAATGCGTTTCTCTTATAGAAGTTGTGTGCATCATTAAAAAACCTAATATTTCTTAAATTTTTCATGTTATTTCAGGAAGTTTTCGAAATAACTTTTGGGAAGTATGATTCAGAATTTTTGAAACACTTGCTGGGGTTGCCTGGACATGTCCACTGTCCACATAAATTTCTCTAAGAAGAAAAAGAAAATGGTCGAGATAGGGAAGAGTATACCGAACGGAATTAATCGTTGCGTATACTATGTTCCAACTTCAA
This sequence comes from Macrothele yani, assembly GCA_039090855.1. NCBI lineage: Eukaryota > Metazoa > Arthropoda > Arachnida > Araneae > Macrothelidae > Macrothele > Macrothele yani. The sequence continues at coordinate 74,768,194 of CM077017.1, read as the reverse complement.
GGCATTTGAGGGTCGCCTAGAAGTTGTCCGATTGAGCTGAAGTTTTGCACAGCCCGTTTTTTAGTTGATTAGAATAGGGTTAGGGGGTGGGAGCAGCACAATTTTAACTTTCGGAAAAGTACCTACAGCTAAGGGCCACCCTACTACTGTCCACGCATATCTTGAATATCTAGTTCATACACTGCTAAGAGTTCACTTTGAAGATAATTACATATTCCTTCCCCCGCAGTGTCTGAAACTGGATAAAACCTAAGAAATATTTCTCTAACTACAACATCAGAATTGCCAATATTTACAATTCTAACTGCGAAAGTTATCTGTTCAATGTGACTGGCATGCAGTAGAGAATTACCAAAAAATATTTTGCTTTCTTCTGATTTTTGATTTTATGCCACTTGCTAAAACAGATATGATTTCATTTTGAAAAGCATGGCCTAAATAATGAGGCAAATGACTTTTAGCAGGTTGAAATTTTGTTTTGTTATTACATGCTGTGAGGTAACGGGGTTAAATTTTGCTTACATTTCTATAGCCTTTAAAAAGGTCCCAGTGTCTGCTTCATATAATTTATCATTTTCACTCCTGAAAGCTAAACACTGCCCTTCTAGAAACTGGACAATTGCAATGATTCTCAAAATAATGGCTCACCATCATCTTTTTCAGATTTAAAGTACCGTTGTTGTTCTTTATCAATTTTACAACTGTTGTCGAGGCATGTTTTTAATTCACACCACTTTTTGCAGTTTTGCACGTGTTCTACACAAGAAGTTTCCTTGGTTCTACACTTGCTTCATGCCGCGATAAATGCATAGCTAAATGTCGCCAATCTGAAAACCCCTGACAATCTGTTAGTTTGGTTTTGTTATAAAGCAAACAACTTGCAACGAAAGCAAAACACACTATTGGATTTTGTAGAATAGATTAACCAAGCTATTTGAACTTTTTCATCATTAGGTAAAAGAGTAAAAGTTCTGAAATCGGTGGTTCCGCAAATGTACCATCGAAAGAGACTGTTCCGGCTGCCCTTAGAATTTGGCTGCCTGCGTGCATGCATGCACTGCACACCTGCCAGAACCAGCCCTGCATACAGTAGTATTCCTACAGGTGGCAAACTTTGGATCCCATTCTGCAACATTACATGTTCCCCATACACTTCAACAAGCTGTTGATGGAAGTCAGTGGTGAAACTTTCTTTGCCCAAATGAATCAAACTACATTTTGGACTCCCTTGCAAGACAGCCTAATTACCATTTTGAACTGCCACCATACAGGACCTCCTTCAGGCTGTGTCTTCAGGCTGCACAGCATAGCCATTCAGGTATGTTATATCTACCCTCATGGCTGCTGTACTTCCTATGGATGTACGTGTGGAATGCGTGACCTTATTTGAATGCGTGACCTTATTTGAATGCGTGACCTTATTGGAATGCGTGACCTCGTGACCTTATTTTGCAATTAACCCTCATAGATAGGTACAATAACAAAAATTAGTACTAACATAAATGACATTCAACTTATCAGCATTATATATTATCTTTATATCATTAAAGTTCACTGTTTTCATGTATCAATGTACACTTAATGAAAATATTAGTACCCAAAGATCATAAGAATACTGTACCTGCTGAATGCAAAGCTGCTCTGAGTTCTATGGTGTTCAAAGATCCTGAACGATCAATATCAAATTTTTGGAAAACATTCTGAAAAAATGAAAGAGATTTTAGTCCATGATAATATTTTTTAATTAGTTAAAATATTTCACTGTATATTCATGCACTGTTTAGATCATTGGCTATTTGTGCACATTATAAAAAAAATGCAGTTTTTTCCTTTGAGAAGTACCAATAAAACTATTATATTGTAAAAGAGAAAATCTTAAAGACAGAAATAAAGAAAGAAATAAAGAAAGAGACAAAGAGAGACGGGGAGGGAAAACATAATTTGTAGATATATCATTATCATTTAACATTTAAATACTAACAACATGCTGAAGCATGTTTTGGTACAGATCGCCTAGGAAAAAGAAAAAAAAATATTTCAAAATTTTTTAAATGATGCTGGTTTGCTACAAATTTTTTCCATCTCTTTTGGACGACCACACGATTTTCTTCTTACAAAATGTTTCTTTGATCATACATGAAAAGTTTTAGAACTTCAGTCAACCTTCATTCTAAGTCTACTTCTCACTCCCAGTTGTCTGTGGTGATATATCATAGAATACACGACCAATCAAGGAAATCATCCATTTCCTATGAAATGCACATGACCAAACCTCTTAAATGTGCTCTCTTTAACTTTACCTTCTGCTAAACAATTATTCAGCTAAGTTTTAAGTTTGGAGCATTAATCCTGCTCTGCCACTGAATTTACCTATTTTTTCCCCTGAACTTCTTACCACTCTAATGTTCACAGTTTCTAACCTCCTAAAGAGCTCTTCACACCCCACCCAACACTAGGTTCTATAATAAAAGTCTAAATACTGCATTGTATGCAGACAGTTTTGTTTCTCATTCAGTCCCTGTTTTATAATAGGGCAAGCTGGGAGAATGCCCAGGGCATCAAATTTTAGGGGAGCAAGAGGAACATTTTTTTTTTTTGTAAAGTAGGGTTTTGGAATAATTGTTTAATAATATTTTTTCAATTTCAAGGATCCCTCGAGTGAGGAAATGGCTCTATATATGGGCAGTTATAAAACAAGAAAGAACATAATTATAAAATAAACAAGCTAGTCGCAAAAATAAATCCAAATATGGTATATATGAAGGAAGCAACAGAAAGAGTTGCTTGAAAAAGGAAACATACATTGACATATTTAAATGGAGCACACACACACACACCAATGCCACACCTTCCTCGCAGGGCGAGCAGTCAGCACATTCCACTCTTACAATTGTGTTTTTTTTTACAGTGCTCATTTTATATGAAATGCACAATGTGACAATGCTGCAGAGTTGATGAGGCAATCTCAACGATGTTTGCATCAGTTGTAGAGTGGGACTTGAGGAAATGGCATGTGGCCTCATTACACCCGCAATGCGTGGCATTGTGGATTGACAAGGGTTAGAAATGGCCCATGCTGGCGCCCCAGGTAATGTGATGCATGAAGATCAACAGTCGTACATCAATATTGAAACTTTACATGGCAAAAATCCAACAGACATTCACAGTGCTTTGCATGAGGTTTGTGGTGATGAAACAGTAGGCTAGAGTACAGTTTTCCACTGGACTACTCACTTTCATGAAGGGCGTTTAAGCATGAACAACGACCCAAAGTCAGGGAGGCTGAGAATGGCAACGGCTGAGTGAAGTGTGAAACTTGTCGCGGATTGTGTCGAACAAGACTGTTGAGCAACATGACAGGAAATTCAGCAACATCAGTATTCCGTATTTTGAAGAACGATTTGCAGAAAAGAAAAAAATTGGCCAGATGGGTACCTCATGAAATTGACTATCGTACAGAAATACACTTGCGTGGACAATGCAACATTTTCGGAAGCAAAGATTTGTCACTGAAAGCTCCGCCTCTCTGTTACGAATTGTTGCTATTCATGAAACGTGGGTCAGGGACTTCAAACCTGAATTGAAATCCCAGTCGAGTGAGTGGAGAAGTCCATGTTTCCCATGGCACAAAAAAATCCGATGGGCACAATCAAAGGTCAAACAAATGATGATCTTCGCATATGATCACCTTGGTGTCATCATGACAGATAAGATTACCATGTGGAACAAGTGTCACAGCAGCCTGTTACCATGACTTCCTGCAAAACTTGCGCAGAAAAATGCATAGCACTGGTCTCTCATTTTGCACGACAATGATAGACCACACATGGGAAAGGTGGTGACAGATTTGCTGGAGAAGTACAGATAGGAAGTGTTACCTCATGCACCCTATAGCCCAGGCATGAGTCCACCAGACTTTGACTTGTTCCTAAAGCTCAAACAAACCATGTGTGGACAGCAATGTTCCTCCGTGGAGGACCTTTTTGCAACAGTTATTCAGCACGCCCAACAGTTGGAAGGTCCACACTTCCAGTCTGAGAAACCTGCCTGGAAGTGTAGACCTTCCAAAATAATGGGACCCCGTCATTCAGAAGCTGGGATACTACGTAGGACTGCAGAGAGACATTGCCTAAGACACTTCTGGTATATACAAAAAAAAATTGTGTGTATTACATATGAAATGACCTACGTAGAATTTGGCGGTGTATTTAAAAAGACAATACCTCCACGCCGGGTACAGAGAAAGACTTTTATCTCCTCACCTGCATAGGCTTGCCGCCAACCGCGGTTGATGCCAAGCATACACATGTGCAGTTAACATATTCGACTCCTGGGTCGAGACGCTAGTCTCATCTGCCTAATATGATAAGGGTGAAACCAAATTCCATTTCAAAATGAGACCATGTAATTTCTTGCTTCAAAAAGAAGATCCCTCTCGTTACTTCCCCTGTGAGACTTTGAGTGACACACCACCTTTGGTACAAAACACAGTGAGTTAGTCAAACACCAGATAAATAACTTCATCATAAGTGAAGGGGTGCAACAATCAGCCATCTCTGGTGTTTTCACAGCAAGCGTGGGCATTTCTCCTTGAATCTGCCCACAATGTCATTTCAGAGGAGAAAAGTTACGATTTTTAAAAAGAAAAATGATATATAAGTAAATCCATGGATGGTACAGAAGTTGATTTGGTTTAAGATTTAGATGAAAACCAAAACAACCAAAATGACTCTGACGATGATGTTTATATTGATGACAACTTTTATGGAAATGGACTTACAGGAACCATTTGGGAACTACAAAACCTTTATGTACACTACATTAAGATTTTGAAACAAATTTGTTTCTACTTTGTCTGTGGCTTTAATTCAATTACTAAAGAAATTACAGAATAAAAAAATATAAAGCTCAAAAGCATATAATGTGCCATTACTCTTGAAGTGCTTTTATGAACCATAATCGATATACACAGCCGAGTCACATTATCGTGACCACCTTCTACTTTTGGCGTCAACAGCACATAGCCAATGAAAGAAGGCACGTTGCTTAGAGGGTATATAAGGTGTGCTGTAGGCATTCTGAAAACATATCACTCGTTGCTGTCATGGGTAAAAGGAGCGATTTATCAGATTTGCAAAAAGGGTTGATTATCGGCTTTTGGGCCAAGAGTGGCAGTATTTCTGAAACAGCACAGATTGTGAACTGTTCGTGTGCTGCTGTGGTTAAAGTGTATCGTGATTGGAGAAATGGCACCATTGCGAATAAGCGATGTGGAAACTGCAGAGCATCATGTGCCACTGATGTGAGAGGTGAACGTTGGCTGTGAAGGCTCGTGAGGGCCAATCAACATGCTACAGTGGAGCAACTCACTGGCCGAATGAGCCGAGGGGCTACTGGAAGTGTGTCTAAAATGACAGTTCAGCGAACCCTGGGATGGTCACTGCACCTATGCTAATGAAGGTGCATTGGTAGAAAAAAGGCTTACATTTGCACGACAGTATCGGAATTGGGCCTCTGCTGATTGGCAAAGGATTGCCTTCTCCGGTGAGTCACATTTTCTGCTTCATCGAACGGATGGACATTGGTGTATAAGGCAAGAAACATCGGAGAACAGACACTCTTCGCTGCCCCGGTGGCGCAGTGGTCTAAGCGATGGCCTCTGATCATTCGTCCGGACGGGGTCCAGGTTCGAATCCCGGTGAGGCATGGATGTTGTGTTTGTCTTACGGCACTGGCTCTCTCCCTTCCCTGGAACCAGTGACCCTAAATTAGGGACGGGCGACTGCTTATAGCCCATTGAGTTGCTCACGGTGGTCGTTAAACCTCAAAAAAAAAAAAAAACAACAAAAAAAAACACTCTTCAACCATTGCTGGAAGAACTCAAGCTGGTGGGGGCAGCGTTATAGTGGAATGTTTTTGTGTCATTCTCTGGGTCTATTCATACCTGTGGAAGGCACTATGAACCGAATTCATTATGAATACATCCTTGAATACCACGTACAACCATACAGGCTCATTGCCTTTCCTGGGGGAGGGGGGAGAGATGGGATCTTCCAGCATGACAACGTGATGTGTCACACAGCTAGAAATGTCCGAGAGTGGTTGAAAGAGCACGATGAAGACTTCAAAGTACTTCCCTGCCCCTTAATTCCCCAGACTTATATCCAACCGAGTATCTGTGGGACCCCCTTATTCATGTTGTTCACTCTATGGATCCTCCACCACGCACCCTCCAGCAGCTCGGTGCCCTACTTTGACAAGGTTCTAACTGATTGGAGCAGTATATTGAGAAAAAGGAGTTTAAAGTTTCATTGTGTTGTAAGTCTGTTTGTAATGGAGTTTTGGCAAAGTGAAATGCTGAACACTTATTGAAGCATGTTATAAATACTTTTAGCCAACTTTCCAGTGAAATATTGTGTTTATATATAGAAAACTGACATAGTCCGTTTTGCAGCTAGAACCTTGTCACTTTCATATTGTCAGTTCAGGCAAGTGACAAGGGTGTAAGTGAACATACAACTTTGTCAAACTAAGGTATTTAGTTAATTCCAGTACAATTTGTAACTTTATAACATCAGTACAAAATTTCTGTATTATGGATTGAAATGCTAAGTTTAACATACATACATATCACTAAGCTGTTCTCTGAGATTCAGAGGTTAGCTCCAAAATGAAATACAAACTACCAGATATTTTTACTTACTGTTGTCGTATCAAACTTCTCTATTTACAGCGATCTTGACATACAACTAGGGTTTCACTGATATCCATTTCACGCCGTACACAAGATCTTTTATACTTCATACTCATTATCTTTTTTTTATGCAGACACTCCTGAATCTGATCCACCTATGTCTCCCTTGGAATTCCTCTGCCTTTCCTTCCAGCCAGCCACTTGGACTAAAAGATTTTCTTAGTAAGCATCTGATCACTCATTCTTTCAACATGGCCAAACCACCGAAGCATCCTTCCTTGCTAACAACATTTTGCTTCACATCCCACAACTGCAACACATCTTCATTCCTCACACAATCAGACTGTGTCTTGCCACAAACTCCCCATAAGTAACGCATTTCTCCAGCACACAAACAACTCCTATGTTCCTTCTGAAGTACCCAGGTTTCACTGCCATACATCAGAGTAGGAACAATTACACTTTCATACACAGCCATGCGGGATTCTCTAGAGAACCCATCATTCCTGTGAAAACCTCCCAGAGCAGCTATGACTTTCAATGAAGAATTCACTCGCCAACTAATTCACCATCCAATTTATTTTCTCTGTCAAACATGCTTCCTAAATACACAAACTCACTCACTTGGTCAATCACAGTGCCATTTAGACTTACATTACATTCAGTGCTACCAGTTCCTCTCTCAAAAACCATAACTTTGGTTTTTCCCTTATTTATACTTAGTTTGAATTTCATGCAAACTTTGTACATCCGAGACAACATACTCTGCAAATCACTTTTGCTCTCAGCCAACAGGACAGTGTCATCAGCATACAACAATCTGCACACACGGATATCATCAAGACATAAACCACTATCATCTATATTGGCATCACGCATGCATGCGTCCATAAATATATTAAACAGCCATGGTGACATTACACAACCTTGTCTAACTCCTGCACCAATAGAAAACCATTTGGATAAAACACCATTCACTCGTACACAAGCTCTACTACCAGCATACATGGATTTCACACTATTAAGTAGATTCTCAGTAACACCATATTCATTCAATACCTTCCACAAAAGTGTCCTATTTACTTGGTTGTAAGCTTTCTTTAAATCTATGAAGGCAGCAAAAACATTCTGACCAACAGCCAGATACTTTTCAATCATTGTGTGTAATGCAAAAATCTGGTTAGTGCAGCCTTTACCAGGCATAAAAATACTCTGAATATCCCACACTTTCTCTGATGTAAGACCCCGTACTTTTTCAATAACAACCTTACCAAACACTTTCCCTGGCACACTTAGTTGGCTAATACCATGATAGTTCTTGCATTTAGTCTGATCACCTTTTCCCTTATACAAGGGGAAAATAATAGCATTCTTCCAATCCTGAGGGACCATTTCTAACTCCCAGCACAACTGGCAAATTTCTGTTAACCAGTCAATTACAGAGTCACCACCATATTTCTACATCTCGGCAGTTATGCCATCGACTCCCGGAGCCTTACCATTCTGAAGAGATTTTAGAGCTTTACACACTTCTTCTCTTGAGATCCCTCTTGTGCTTCCATCCCTCACTGTGACAGCATCTGCATCTGTCTCAGAATCACCTTTGCTTTCCTGATCTAATAACTCACAGAAGTATTCACCCCATCTGTCACTTAACTCATCGGGCTCCCATATCATATCACCGATCTCATTCTTCACACAACTTACAACTTTGTTTCCCCTATTTTTCCAGATTCCCATGTACTTCCAGAAAGACTTCCTATCTTTCCAAACAGCCAGTTCATGCCTTTCCACCTTCTCCTTTCTATCTTTTGCCTTACTCTGGCAAACCAGCTTAGCAGCTTCACGCTTCTTTGAGCGATATTCATCCACAGAGACTCTACCTTGCAACATCCCCAAATAGGCTTCCTTCTTTCTTTTTACTGCCTCTTCAATCTCACTATTCCACCAAGCATTACCTCCATTGTTACCCACTATTGTGGTGCCACAGACCTCTTTAGCAGCAGTGACAACACAGTTCTTAAAACATTCCCACTTCTTTTCTACATCCCTCTCACCAGACTTCAGCTCCTTCAGTCGTTCTCTGAGTAAGTCAGAATAACGCTGATGGTCTTCAAGGAGTCTATCAACCTTTATTCTTTCCATCCTGGACATCTTCATATTCCTTTTCTTCCAACCAACATTAAGTTTCACTTGTGACACTACCAAGTAATGATTAGAACCAACACCCTCACCTCTCATCACACGGGTGTCAACAACTAAGTGTTTCAAATGCTGATCGTAGACAACAAAATCTATCACACTCTTTTGACCAAGAGTACGATTTTCCCAACTATATGTGTGGATATACTTGTGGTTGAAAAACGTATTAGATACACACAAACCATTCTCAATGCAGAGTTCAATTAATCTTTCACCATTATCATTCACACAAGGATCATTAAACTTACCCAGAACATTGTCAGAAATTGCATTCTGCACACCTACTCTAGCATTGAAATCCCCTGCTATTATAACTTTTTCTTTAGCACCAAACTGGCTCAAAACAGCTTTTAGCTCATTCCAGAAATCTTCCTTCTTATCAGAAGGTTCAGAGTCACAAGGAGCATACACTACACAATTACAATTCTCTGAAGTTTCACTTTCAAACGAATCCAGAGAATTATCTCACTTACGCAACTATAGTGGTCAAGTTGTTCTTCATCTTTTCACTTAAAATCACACCTACACCAGCCTGTCCTCTGACATTATCCAATACTCCAGACCACACACTCACTGTGCCATTCACTTCTTCTACTCCAATTTCTTTTCTTTTTGGTTTCACTATATATACACAGCACATCCAGCTTATACTTATTCATCTCCTCAATCACCTCATTCATCTTGCCATTTATACCTCTAGTATTCCATACACCAATCTTACATTCACTCAGCCGAGATCTCTTTCTCATACGCCGTTTATAAAGTCCAGGTCTATTCCGTGGTGGACCGTCCTTCTCAAGTGTGGTAGGTCCACCATATCCCACACTTGAGTCATTCTTAATATTTCTTTTTGTCTTTTTAATCAGGTAAGTACATCAGTGTGGGGGATTAGCCCACAGCTGAGGGTTCCAGTTGGTCATTCAACCTAAGGATTCTGGAACAAAACCCAGTGAGTTGGGGTCTTTTCGCCAATGTCACACAGAACTAGCTTGCACCTCTCCAAGATTCACAGAGGCCCTAGTTGCTGTTGTGTGCGCCATTGTTACCACGGAGCGCCCCGAGGAGGCAAATCCATCGCTCACTACGACCGCCCGCTGCTAAGTTTAAAATATTAAAAAAGATGAAAAACAAATATAAATAGATTATTACATAAACAAAATAATGTATTTCAAACAAAAAAGAGAAATAACATATAACCAAGTCTACAATATTATTGCAAAGGAAGCTATTTTATATTTAGTGATGTACAATAATATTGCCTGTCTTGTAATGGCATGAAAGGGAAAGCAGCTTTATTGTTTTTTTCTCTTTAATTCAGGTATTTCATTTCTTGTTTTCTGCACTTTAAGTGTAACTTGGAAAGCTCCCAGAGACTAACTTGGATGAACAACTGATTTCCAGTTTGATGTTTGAAACTTCATATTAACAACTTGTTCATCAGTATCTGGTTTATGATTAACTTTGTAGCCTACTTCATGTAGCTTGTTTGTAAACTTCAAGCTTGCCATTAGAGTGTAAGAAATAGCCGTATAGCTCAAAAGCTTTGCAAGTGTAGCAAAATCTTTGAAATTATTGTGGTTTCATTTGTATAATTCTATACGAATTCCTTTGATTAACTTTTAGTAATGTTCCGACAAGTCCAATTGGAGAATACACGTCATTGTGCTTCAGTGTTCTTTCAATACAGCTGTGAACACTGTCTACATCTTGAACGCAAGAGTGGCCAGGAACAGAATACTTCATTGTTTCTGAAGTAACGCTTGGATTTTGTTTTATTAATAGTTGTACTGCATATGATATGATTAAATTCCTGTTTTGTGGTACACATGAATCAGACCATGTAATTAGTTCAGATAAGTCTTTTGTTCAATCAAAACATCAAGGATTTTTCTAAGTGCACTAGCAATGTGATTTCCAGCTCACCGTGCCAAAGTTTCAGGCCAGATAGTGCAATAAACTTTTTAGTCACTGAACAGTACACGGTTAAATTGTAAACATTTAATTTACAAAGATAAAAATAGCAACTTACTTCTGATTGTGGAAGAGCAAGAACATTTTCAAGGTCAAATAAAAGCACTGGTTTACTGCCTGTTTTGTCTTTATTATTTTCTTTTTCATTGCATTTTTAACAATTTCATGATGCTGATAACTATTTTTTAAGTCATCAGTAAGTGTTCCTGTTTTCTCAGCAGCTTTAAATTTCTTGCACAAGTCACAATGACCACTTTTTGGAACATGAAACCCTAAATTGAATTCCATCACAAAAATTTTGTAATGAGTAGATTCTTTAACACAATGAATGCTTTGCTTTGTACATTTCTCTTTATATAAAAGATACATTTTGGAAATGCATAGATTCAAATCAGGGTATTTTCTCGTTGTAGTAGCCCTATAATAGTGATTCAATTTGAGGATATGATTTAATATGTTGCCAAGCAAAATCAGCATTACCCTCTGACACTCTTTTACTGCCAACACTTTTGCATCTGTGATCAGGATTAGCGGTGTTGGTCTGAGTATTTGTAGTCATGTGTGCAGTACATACTGACGTCCGTGATATGGGTAAAGTTCACAAATAAAATTGTTTACATACTAGAATTTTCTCATCCTTGACATGAAAGAAGTACTTGAATGAGTAATTCCTTCTTGACTGCATTTGATTATTTTTTAATAACCCATCAACATTATCAGTGTCTTCATCGTCAGACACATTAGGATCATCAATTCTTTTTCTCTTTGTTCTAATCATGTGAGAATATTCTGTAGTGTTAATTATGAAATGTCTCTTTTCTGTTGCATTTGGCAAAGAATAGTATGTTTTGTGCAGATCTAAACATTCATCCTCAGATATCTTTTGACTACATTTGATTTTGCAATGAATTAGACAATTTTTTAATGTTTTCACTTCTTTTGCAGGGACAGTCTTTCCTTGCCGACTTACATATAACTTACCTGACTGACATGCGGACTGTCTTACATTGCTTTTCCATTTCCACGGTTTGGACGATTCATGTTTTCTATTTTACTTTCTCTGCCCATTGCAATTAATTACGTACGTAACAGCAGTAATACCTACTCAAATACGAATGTCAAACTAAACAACCTCTACCGTTGGCCACCAGGAATCACTGAGGTACAGGTGCTCCGTGACTCACTTATGGGCTTAAATGCAACTGGCCGTCAATGTTGTGGATATGCAAATACACTGTATTGACAAAAGTCACCGGACACCTAGAAGAGAAACACAACATAGCATTTATTGACATATATTAGTACGGTGTCGGTCCACCTTTGACCTTAATGCATGCACTGACCCTTCGAGACAAGCTTTCAACAAGGTTTTGGAATACAGCAATAGGTATGTGCTTCCATTTGGTACATAATGCTGCCACTGTTGCTTTGTATTAGGCCTTGGTTCCAAACTTCTTATGCAGCGCTCTAATTCATCCCATAGGTGCTCTGTTGGATTATCAGAGGTGCTGTCTTGGTCATCAGACTGATGGATCATGTATCTGGATTCATCAGTCCATAGGACCCGTTTCCATTGACCTACAGTCCATGATAAATGTTCTTTACACCATGCTAAACGATGAGTAGCATTCTGAGTGGAGGTGAAAAGCTTATGAGTAGCCGCACGACCGCAGTAACCCATGGAATGAAGTTCTCTGTGAATGGTACGTGTACATACCGAGGTTCCAGCATTTTTACTCACCTGAACACTGAGGTCTTGTGCAGTACTCCGTCGATTAGCTGTAATGACTCTCCTGAGGCTTCGATGTCCTCTATCACTGGTTTTCTTTGGTCTGCCGGTATGTTTTGCTGCTTCAGGCATGGCATGTGTCTTCCACTTATTCAGTACATCCAAAACAGTTGACTTGGGTATGTTTAAACGCCTCTCAGTTTCTCTTATGGACAACCCACTAATATAACACCCAACAATCTTTTCGTTCTCAAAGACAGTTCTCTCCCGCCGCGACATTTTCACTCAACCTCACAGTGCGATATGATCGTGGTCAGCTGCAGGCTTGTTTTTATACCATTTGCAGCTGTACTGAGCATTTTAACAACACAGCAGATACGTTCATTTGCTTTACAAGGGGTGTCCGGTGATTTTTGTCAATATAGTGTATATCACCCTGGCGGTATAAAATGGTCAGACTCAGCGTTTTACTGAAAAGCTAATACCGCCCAAACAAGTTCGTCAGTAGTTTGACAAAACATAATATGTTTTGTCAAACTACTGGCTTTGTTAAACTGCCATCTTATGGCTTTTTAACAGTTGCAACCTTGCCACTATGATTTTTTTTAGTAGCACTGCAGTTACAACTGTGTCTCTTTTTGCTTATTCCATAAAATGCTAACATAGACTGTTCAAAGTCAGTCCCTGGATATAGAATGACAAATAGCACATATTGAAGACATAGCCTCAAATAAAAAAATTCTGTCACTTAGAACCTTGTCCAAGTAGGGCAGCGAGCTGTCAGATGCACTGCAGTCAACACGGCTCCACATACCTGTGAACACCTTCCAGCACCTTACTGAATCACTCCCAGTCCGTCTAGCTGCTGTCCACACTGCACACGGCAGTTACTCTGGATATTAGCTGGTAGTCACAATAATGTGACTCGACCGTGTATAAACTAAATGATGTTTATATTTAAATATTTTGAAATAATTCTTACATTGGAAATTTAAGGTGAAGGAAATGTAAAATATGGAGTTAAGCATTTTTTTATTGAAGCAAAATTCAAACTGAAGATCTTTACTTATTTTGTCCTTGTTAAAAGTTGCACCATTTCTGTGGCCCATACAGTTGTTTTCATGGCAAAGCGAGGAGCAGCATTACTACTTTCTAAAGTTTAATTTCTCTAAAAATGAAGTTTTCAATTGCTTAGTAACTTCTTTCTATATCAACAGATAAAAAGAGCAAGCATTTTTTCTTTTGTTTACAAAATGTTGAAATTAAAAATCGGAATTTGAACTCTGTCGCCTTCTTTCATTTCTCATAAAGTTGTTTTCTCTGTGGAGTGAGCACAAAGTTGCATTTTTAAACATAATTTCTCTTTAAGCAAAAGGAAACATGCTTGCCCAAACGTTTTAAGTAAAATTAAATGTCAAGAATCAGTACTGCATAGTTCACTATGCAGTGAAAACAATTTTACAGGTAATGGAAACAGCTCAGATTTCACCATGGACAGATTAAGTAGTAATTTTGAAATTTAATTTTGCTTTAAAAATAGGAGGGAGGGGGTTTGCTTTACTGATTAGTTTTGAAGAGAGACTGTTAGAAATAGGTCAGAAAAATTAGAAATTCTGAAAATCACTGAACATTCTCATCTTTGCTATAACAATCATTTCTGGTGGTTCTGAAGCATTTTCAGTCAGCAAATGGCATAAAGACATCCAAAAAATATCGGAAGAACATTGAAGAAGTGTAACAATATTAAAAACAACCAATAAAAAATAATAAAATACACTGAAGTGCCAGAAAAACTGGTACAGACGAGCTTATGCAAAATACATAGCAACGTCACCTATGCGCATACTCGGTTGCGTCCGCCGGTGCGTATATAAAGGGATAGACATCCTTGCCAGCTGTCAAAGCTGTTTTCGGCATGAGAATGACAAGTAATAATGATTTAAGCGATTTTCAACGTGGTGTCATAGTTGGCACTTGTGAGATGGGCCATAGTATTTCGAAGGTAGAAACAAAGTTCGGATTTTTACGGATGACCATTGCAAGGGTGTACCGTGACTACAAGAATTCCGGAAAAACCTCCAACCTACGATACTAGTGTGGCCGTAAAAAGACATTGGGTGAACGTGACCATCGTTGGCTGTCAAGAAGCGTTTCACGCGATAGGTGTGCAACACTCTCTCAGGTATCATCGGAATTCAATGCTGGAGCCTCAACAAGCATCAGCGTCCGGACTGGGCAACGTACCCTGCACGATATGAGCTTTGGGAGCCGACGCCCAACTCGAGTCCCCTTGATGGGTGCACGACACAGAGCTATGCACCTCGCTTGGGCACGGCAACACCGCCACTAGACACTTGATGACTGGAAACAAGTATCCTGGTCTGACGAGTCGCGTTTCCAACTGTATCGGGCAGACGGAAGGATTCGTGTGTGGCGCAAACCCCATGAAGCCATGGATCCCGCCTGTCAACAGGGAACTGTACAGGCTGGTGGGGTGTCCGTAATGGTATGGGGTGTGTTTAGCTGGACTTTACAGGGACCCCTGGTACGTCTACAAACGTCTGTGACCAGCCAACGCTATGTGCGCATCTTTTCTGACGAGGTACTCCCGTTCATGTCCTGGATTCATGCTGATGGGTTGGGCCTGTTCCAACAGGACAATGCACCTCCACACAAGTGTCGGGATGCCACATTATGGTTAGAGCAGCATTTATCTGAGTTTGGGGTGTTGCCATTCCCACCCAAGTCCCCAGATCTGAATGTGATAGAACACATTTGGGATGCCATGCAACATGCTATCGAACACAGGAATCCGAGACCTTAGAATACACTCGAATTGTGGAACGCTCTGCAGGAAGTATGGTGTGCATTGCCTACAGCATATTTCCAGAAGCTAGTAGCTAGTGGAGTTCATGCCTCGTCGTATTTCTGCAGTCCTGCGCTCCCGTGTTGGACCTATCAAGTATTAGACTGGTGTACCAGTTTTTCTGGCACTTCAGTGTACATCAGAAGCTCGAAAACATGAGAAACTTTACACAGATGTTGAATAACATTCCTTCACTGAGATTATTGATTTCCACAGTATATACGATGTTTCCTGCACTACGTAGCAGATTAACAATACCCATAGCATACCTGCCAACCAAAATTTTCCTAAATCAAGATTGCTTGCAAAAATCAAAAGATTTACCATAAAATCAAGAACATTTTCCCATAAAATCAAGATTTACCTTAAAATCAAGAAGATTTGCAACAGTACCAGAATTTTTAATTCATGATTATCTATTATTAGGGGAGAGTGGTTTTGGTAATGTATGGGATGTGCTAGCAGTATGTTTGAAGATACTTGTTTTCAATTATTTTTCTGTATCAGTCACTCACAGATGGAGTTCAGAAATTGTGATGATTTTCAAGGTTTTGTATTTTTTAAAATTGAATGACGTAAGTTTAGAAATAACTTGATTTCATTTAAGCATTGACAAGACAGTGGCCCTTTTGGCTGTGTTTAAAAAACTCTTAGAAAATTCAGCCTCACAACACTTTTTGTTTGTTTTACACTTAATTAGAAGAAGGTGATCCAATGTATCATCACATATTGATGAGCAGAGCAGAGTTCTGTTCTTTTTACCAAAGAAAATACCCTCTCACATTCCATATTTCCGTGAGGGATGGACAAAATCACACGTGCAATTCTGTCAAACTTTAGGAAGCCATCAACACTTATCACACACTTTAAAGATGTCAGAGATGCTTATCAATTTCTTCACCAAGACATATTTCGGATATGTTCTCGATTTGAAGTGCCAAGAACTGTTTTTCCAATTTATCCATCACAGTCTATGCTCTCATTCTCTTTTGTAAGTAGCATGATGGGGAAACTTATTCACAAAAAATTGCACACCCTGGAATGTTTTCAAATCTATGTGTTCCAAGGAGTTTGCCACTTCTGCATGCTCCAACACCTCATTCTTCAGTGGAAACTTTTTTTTTATGCAATTGCATGCTGCCATGTAACATTTTTTAACAGAAGAGAATAATTCATTCTTATCTTAATCATTTAAAGTATCCACAATTGCACTAATGTGATGCCCAATACAAAGATCACTGTCTTCTCTTTGAATAAAACAATTCTCATATGCTATGACCAGTAATGATGATGCCTTTAGATACAATGGTTTCACAAAATGCATCAAGAGATTTTTTTAGCAAATCATGCAGTATTTGTCTAAGGAGATGTATCTTAGGTGATGCAGATTGCAAAACCACACTGGCTTTTTCAAAGTTTGAAATTCCGTATAACACAAAACTGCAGTATGCCTTATTTAAATTACAGGATAAAAAGTAAAACTGCTTTTGCTCCCTGCCAAGGACTTCTGTTTTACATTTAGCAAGTTTCCTTTCCTTTAGAACCAATTTGTCACTCTTTTTCTTTCTTATTGCCTTTGTACCATTACTAGGAGAAGCTTTCCTCTTCACATCCTTAACATTTGATGGTTTATTTTTCCTTTTGCCACAGACCCACATGGTTTTCCCCTGACGCCACTCACACTGGAAGAAGTAGGATTTCCATTTCCCATCAGAGTTGAGGCCTTCTGGTGAATTTGTAAAGTTGGTAAACTGAAATTTGCCAGTTGTGCTGGGATTTAAGAATGGTCTCTCGGGATTGGAGGTTTCAAAATCGCTTTATTCTAATTTATCATAAGAAAAACATAAGAGGGAGACGTACAGTATTGGGCATCTCACTGGGAAATAATACAAAACTGTTAAAAACATGATGGTATATACACTGCAATGACAATGGGGATGAATAACAAATGCTGCAAGCAAAGCTTATTGAATAAAAAATTGCAGAAGTGACAAAGAGAAACACATCGTGTCACATGACATTGGCTGGGCATGATTTACAGGATAACACAGGCGAAACAATAGTACACAATTAGAAAAAGAACAGCACAAACACCGCCGTGAAAGTAAAACATTACATACATGAGATAAAAACACAGCGTGCACAATTGTGCAAGTTATTTAACGAGGGCACCAAAGCAACATAATACAGGCGGGGTGAAAGTAAGTAATGTACACGAGTAAGCATGAAAAAACACTGAGATGGCATTAGCATTCACAATTCAACGGTAGTGTGGATTGCACGAGTCGTAGAGTGGAGGAGGGCCACCAGGGTGCCACGGAAACTCAGCAAAGGAGGTGTAGAATGTCCTAGGGTTCTGATTGGAGGGATGCTATCACTGCTCCCCTGTATAAGGGAAAAGGTGATCAGATTGAATGCAAGAACTATCATAGTATTAGCCTATTAAGCGTGCCAGGGAAAGTGTTTGGTAAGTAAGGTCGTTATTGAAAAAGTACAGGGTCTTACATCAGAGAAAGTATGGGATGTTCAGAGTGGTTTTATGCCTGGTAAAGGCTGCACTAACCAAATTTTGGCATTACGCATGATGATTGAAAAGTTTTTGCTGCCTTCATAGATTTACAGAAAGCACACGACTGAGTAAATAGGACACTTTTGTGGAAGGTATTGAATAAATATGGTGTTACTGGGAATTTACTTAATAGTGTAAAAACCGTGCATGCTGGCAGTAGAGCTTGTGTACAAGTGAATGGTGTTTTATCAAAATGGTTTTCTATTGGTGCAGGAATCGGGCAAGGTTGTGTAATGTCTCCACGGCTGTTTAATATATTTATGGATGTGTGCATGCATGATGCCAAAATAGATGATAGTGGTTTATGTCTTGGTGATATTCGTGTGTGCAGATTGCTGTATGCTGATGACACTGTCCTGTTGGCAGAGAGCAAAAGTGAGTTGCAGAGTATGTTGTCCCGGATGTACGAAGTTTGCAAGAAATTCAAACTGAGTATAAATAAGGGAAAAAACAAAGTTACGGTTTTTGAAAGAGGAACTGGCAGCACTGAATGCAATGTAAGTGTAAATGGCACAGTGATTGACCAGGTGAGTGAGTTTGTGTATTTAGGAAGCATGTTTGACAGATACAACAAATTGGATGGTGAAATTAGTAGGAGAGTGAATTCTTCATTGAAAGTCATGGCTGCTCTGGGAGGTTTTCACAGGAATGATGGGTTCTCAAGAGAGTCGCACATGGCTGTGTATGAGAGTATAATTGTTCCTACTCTGATATATGGCAGCGAAACCTGGGTACTGCAAAAGAAACATAGGAGTCGTTTGTGTGCTGGAGAAATGTGTTACTTACGGGGAGCTTGTGGCAAGACACGTTCTGATTGTGTGAGGAATGAAGATGTGTTGCAGTTGTGTGATGTGAAGCAAAATGTTGTTAGCAAGGTGGAGACCAATATGCTTCGGTGGTTTGGCCATGTGGAAAGAATGAGTGATCAAGAAAGAGATAGAAAATATTTTTAGCCCAAGGGGCATGAAGGAAAGGCAGAGGAAGGCCAAGGAAGTCATGGGAGGATCAGATTCAGGAGTGTCTGCATGAGAAACAAATTATGAGTATGAAGTATAAAAGATCTTGTGTATGGCGTTTAATGGATTTCAATGAAGCCCGAGTTGTATGTCAAGATTACTGTAAACGGAGAAGTTTGATACGGCAGCAGTAAGTAAAAACTATTTGGTAGTTTGTATTTCTTTTTGGAGCTAACCTCTGAATCTCAGAGAACAGCTTAGTGATATGTACTGTATGTATGTATGTATGTATGTATGTATGTATGTATGTATGTATGTATGTATGTATGTATGTATGTATGTATGTATGTAAAGAGAGACTCTTTTTTCACTTCACTGAGAAAAAACTCAGAAGAGAACTCCACTGCTCTCTCAGCCTTTTCAAGCTCCTTCGCAGTGACAACCATCTTATCTTGTACACACATGCTTGAGGATCTTCCTAGCTTCAATATCATGAAGTTCTTGCAAAACCTTGAGCTTTTCTTTCCAATTACTATTCATTTCCAAGTAGTCGAACACATCCACTAAGATTTTATCTATTTTTACCGGCAGAGTTGCTGTTGCCTTCTGAGCTGCAAAATTTATTAAATGGCATAGACAGCCGATCACAATCAACTCAGAAATGCATTCTTTGAGAAAGGCAGCAATACCATTCTTGGCACCTAGCATTATATTAGCATTATCTGCTCCAAATGCAATACAGTTATGAAATGGAATCTTCAACTGTTGTTCAAAAGTATTAATAATGGATTGGGCAATACTTTTACCTGTTGCTCCTCCTGTCACCACAGGAACTGAAAGCAAACAACTCTGAGCTGCATGTTCAGTTTTCTCAAAAGAGGTCACAGCAATTGGGTGAAGTTTTGGTTTTGAAGAGCTGTCATTGCTCCCATCGACCCCTATGGAAAAGGGGGAAATTTGGAGACTTATTACAATGTTCCAGAATGGGATTTTTGATAATGTTCTGGGAGAGTTTAATAATCCTGGTGTGAATGATAATGGGGAAAGGTTAGTTGAACTCTGCATTGAAAACGGATTGTGGGTATCCAATACATTTTTCAATAACAAGTATATATACACATGCACTTGGGAAAATCGTATTCTGGGACAAAAGAGTGTAATAGATTTTGTTGTCTATGATCAACATCTGAAACATTTATTTGTTGACACTCATGTGATGAGAGGTGCAGATGTGTTGCTCTGATCATTACTTGTTAGTGTCATGAGTGAAACTGAATGTTGGCTGGAGAAAGAGAATAGGAAGAGGCCTGTGATGAAAAGAATAAAAGTTGAAAGGCTCCACGAAGAACATCAGCGTTACTCTGAATTACTCAGAAAATGACTGAATGAGTTGAAGTCTTCTGAGAGGGGTGTAGAAAAGAAGTGGGCATATTTTAGGAACTGCATTGTCACTGCTGCTGAAGAGGTCTGTGGTACTGCAATGGTAGGTAACAGAGGTGATGCCTGGTGGAACAGGGAGATTAAAGAAACGGTTAAGGGAAAGAAGGAAGCACATTTGGGGATGTTGCAAGGTAGAGTTTTTGTGGATGAATATCACTGTAAGAAGTGTGGAGCAGCTAAGCTGATTCTCCAGAGTAAGGCAAAAGATAGCCAGGAGAAGGTGGAAAGGCATGAATTGGCTTTTGGAAAGACAGAAAATCTTTCTGGAAGTACGTAAGGCATGGGAAAAATAGGGGAAATAAAATTCTAAGCTGTGTGAAAAATAGGCTCGGAGAAATGATATGGGAGCCAAGTGAAAGATGGGGTGAATACTTCAGTGAGTTATTAGAGTATGAAAGCAAAGGCAGGGATCATAGCATACTTCTGGAAAATTTTAGGTAGGAATTTTAGGAATTTTTAGAAAAATTTTAGGAAAATTTTAGGAGTGTATTTCAATAAAAACTAGATGTATATTTGTATACATCTAGTAAAACAACTTTGTATACATTGTAAAGAGTTTGCTTCACACCCTTCAACCATATATACTGATAGACTGCGCATGACATCAAAATTTCTGGCTCCAACATAAAATCACATGACAACAGTCAAAAAGATGGGTTACACCTGCTGTGCTTATGGTTGCTCTGAGCGATATAGTAAAGAAAGTTCTATGATTTTTCATGGGTAAGAAACGAATTAAATACCTAAGTCAATAAAGTTCAATTACTTAACCAGAAACTTGCAGCTATTGATATAAAAATATAGTAACTTAAGAAAAAAAAATGGAATGCATGTTCCAAATTCTTCGCAAATGTTCATCACATTATAAATCACAAAATGTAAACAACCCGATCATGCATGTATATAGCTCATAAGTAAACTTACCTGAAGAGTTTTCATTATATATGAGGCGCATTCACATAATACACCGAAAACACTGAAGTTCTGCAGCGTAAATTAGTAATCATAACAGCATTTTTACACGAAATTTGGAGTCTGATGATGACGTGCCCAATGTTTGAGCCATGGCGGCTTTGATGCAGCTATTGCCAATGTGCAGTCCATTAGTATATATGGTCGAAGTTAACACCCAAATTTTTTGCATAACGTCTAATGTCTAAAGTTTAAGTATGATTTACTTCTAATGTTCAGTTCTTATCTTTTCACGTGTTATTATCATATTCAAGTATATTTACCACATTCAAGTTTCACTTTGAACATTAATATGCTGTTGAACCAGAAGCAATTGACGATTTTCACAGTAAAGTTTTCAGGTTTCACATTAAATTATAATATCCTAAAAAGGTAATTGAAAACCAAGAACTATGTACAATTGTTCACTGAATTACTTTTTTCATATTATTGTTTTAACCTTTTCCTGATTAGCCTATCTTTTTCTGCTTCTACCACAACTAATTTACTTTCAGTTTTCTTTATTTCAGCTGAACCTTGTATGATCAAGTTAGAGGCAACTGCTATTTCAACAGTATTTTGTTTTTCTACAGCTTTTCTCATTCTTTCTGTTCCCTCTTGAATTATTGCTAGGGAGGCTTCTTTATCGTTTTTAAGTCTATTTATTTCTGCATCATTTTCTTTTATTTTGTCATCAAACTCAGCTTTTCTTTTTTTCTCTAGCTGCTTTTCCTTATTTTCCCTCTCTTTCTGCTTCCTTTCTTTTACCTTTTTTGATTCTTCTTCCTTCAGCTTATCAACATACTCTTTATAAAATTTATGTGAATCACAAACACTATTTAACAAATTTCTTGTTATGGTAACTTTACTTACACATCCATAGTATTTAATGGCCCCTTTAACTATTCTTAATGATGTTATAGTTGAGTCTTTTAAGTTAGCCTTGTCCTTCCTTAACAAAGCAGTGTTAACCGAAAATCCCCTTTCTGCATCAGCATTACCATGAGGTAAAACTAAAATTGACTTTATGAGTTTAGCAAGATTTGAGTATTTTTCTTTTCCGCTAGAGTCTTTAATACTAAATATATTACGCCAGTAATGATCAATCCGCACTGGAATATGCCCTTCCTCTGAAAATTTCACTAGTTCATCTAGAGTTGGCTTATCGCAATTTAAAAGTTTCCACTCTTCTCTTACTCTATCAATTTGTTCCTCAGAAAGATGCAAAACACTTGAAATTCTGGTTATTTCCGAAAGTCCTTCAGTGACTGAAAGTTGAGTTGACTCTTTCTTTGGTTCTTTTACCTTTAAAACTTCTATGTCTCTTAGCTTTTGATTGCAGAATGGCAAATTTGACTTTAAATATTTTGTGGTTGCAATTAGTGATGATCTTACATCTAAGAGAAATAATTTCTGCCTGGTCTCCTGAACATTCCTGAGGAGATTTTTGTCCTCATACCAACTTCTAACTCCCCTAGTTTTTTCCATGAATTTTTGTTTTCAAAATCTACATTCTTTAGGTCTTCTCCAAATTTCCCTGCTATAACATCATCTTGGATAAACTGAGCCATAACATTCCTCATTAAAGTATTTAAATCAGAATATAACTAGTGTATTTTTGGTTCTTCACTCTGATAACATAATGAAAACTTTTCAAAATTTTGGTGTGAAAATGAAATTAATGCTAAATAGCAAGGAGTAAGCTCATTTTTCAGGAAACAGTGAATTCTTTTATACCTTGCCGAATTGCGCAGTTGTTTTTCAAATATTTTTTGAGATGGCAAGAAGTTTAAAAAATATTCTGTAATATTTAGCCATTGATCCAAGAGCCTCTGGGCTACAGAACCAACGGTTAACCATCTGTTGCTGACATGACGCAAAAGAAATTTGGCAGTGACCAATGTTATATCCTCGACAGATTTATAATCCTCTCGTCTTGCAGCACTACTCTTTAAAAAGTAATGCATATCAGTAGCAAATTCGTCAAAATCTATATTTAAGCTTGTCAAAAAATTTTTAAATGCATTACTAACAACATGCAGGTTGCAAAAACCTAGTTCCAAAGATTTCTGGCCTGTTTCTTGTTTTACAACTTCATTGAATTTGCGTAAAAAGCACTTATTTACATTTGGGCTGTCCATGGATACACAAATAATTCTGTTCAACGAAATATTGAAGGATGATAACACATCAAGAATTTCTTTTAGCAAAATATCTGCTGTTGCATGACCCAGAAAAACGCTTGTTAGGTATCGGCAAGAAACTGAATTTATTTCTGAAGACCAGTACCTGAGATACACATCCAACTGCCGTTTCACTTGTGTATTTGTAGTTTCATCAAATGCTATAGTAACCTTTCCTGGGCTACTAGATGCAATGTCTTTTTCAAATCCTCTTCAAAATATTTTGACAATCCATGTGATATCACATAAGCAACTTTTTTCTTTAAGTTGCATTTTGGCTGCAATAGCAGAATCAGGAAACATTTCTTTGAAAAGTTCAACTGTTTCAGTGCATGAAACAAAAGACATATTGTCCTTAGCAACTTTCATGGCCCATAATGCTTCGGCTTTAGCCAACTGTAAATCATGACTCAGTACTTCACTAATATTTGTTTTGGGCTGAAGATCCCGTCCTCCAAAGGCTTTCAGGATGGACTTATTTTGAAATTTACTTTGAAATTTCTGCAAATGTTTTTTTCCTTTATGATGCGCTTTTACTTGTGAAAAGCCACTATTAGAAATGTTGAAAATTTCTGAACACAATATACACTTAGCAGAAAATATTGTTTCAGTTGCAGAACACCATTCTTTCAACTTCACTCCGTCCAATTCTTTGGCAAGCCACGCATCTTGAAATTTCGTTTTGGATTTAGGCATCTTAAACACTTGTATTACTAACCAGAAAATGAAAGGGAAGTACAAAAACACGTTCCAATATTGCAAAACCAGACAACTTCCCGAAATTTGGCTGCGAGGATGTCAGAAGATATGAAAAAAAAAAAAAAAAAAAGCAGGTCACCACTAGAGAACTGAACCTGCACACAGCACAGAGAACACCATAAAAGACGTAAAACCAGAAACTATCATACGCATCTCACGCAAGTTCAGTCAAAGCGAGTCGGAGCCGAGATATATTGCGTATCGAAGGTCGCTGTCGCCGACGCACGATCGAAGGTTAATGATCACGTGCTCTACTGCCTGCCACGATAACACTCAGCTACCATCCCATCGTCATTACCGGAGGTTACGGAAGGAGACCACATGTTTCCTCTTTGCTTCCACCCACCTGCGGTTTACAATAACAAAACATCAGCAGAAAGAGGAGGTTCCACAAGGCATGTACAAAAATAAAGTACGATCTTCTGCGTGCCACGGAGTTCGTCTGCAAAGCGCAAACCAGGGGTGAAAATGACCCCTCCCCTTTTCCCTTAGATCTCTTGTTACTCTCGAAAACTGTTCGAAGGCAAAAAAGTGGAGCGCCCGCCCCGAAGCAAGTGCATCTCGATGGCGTCATTTTCCCCTCCCTTCAGCAGCACAGCATATAGGCTGTGTTTCTACAATAACAGGTCTTTTTACCTTACCGTAATGGTAAATTTATTGGCGTTAATAACGGTTGTGTTTTTAATAAAAAATAAGCTTACGAAAATTTTAGGATGAATAGCAAATTTTAGGTCTAATTTTAGGAATTTAAGGAGGGTCACAAAATATTAGGAATTTTAGGAGGAATGCGATCCCTGCAAAGGTGATTCTGAGGCAGAAGTAGATGATGTCACAGTGAGAGATGGAAGTACAGGAGGGATTTAAAGAGAAGAGGTGTGTAAACCTCTAAAATCTCTTCAGAATGGTAAGGCTCAGGGAGTGGATGGCATAACTGCTGAGATGCTGCAATATGGTGGTGACTCTGTAATTGACTGGTTAACTGACATTTTCCAGTTGTGCTGGGAGTTAGGAATAGTCCCTCAGGATTGGAGGGATGCTACTATTGTTCCTTTGTATAAGGGAAAGTGTGATCAGATTGAATGGTTGGTTGGTTGGTTCATTAATTTTAATGGCGCAAGGGCCATGGTTGGCCAAAGAGCGCCAAACAAAAGACATCAATATGAAACAAAATCAATAAAACACGTACACAAGGTTAAAAACAGAATGAAGCTGTAAAAATGAAAGATGGAAATGAATACGGTAAAAACTAGATGAGGTTAAAAAAGCCAGTTTCCTTAAAAAAGGAGAACACTGCCGTCAAGTCGCAGCCCTCACCAATGAGAATCTGCAACGTAGCTGCTCCTTTGTCCAACAAATGAGAATGAAAATAACGAAAACGATGATCACAAAAACGAACACAAGTACACAAAACATGAAGGACGGTGAGACGACAGTTGCACGCCTCACACATCGGGGCACTGTCGCCACACAGCAAAAAGCGGTGAGTAAAACGACAGTGCCCAATGCGGAGACGTGCAAGAACAACTTCCTCACGACGGTTCTTCCGCAAACTAGACTTCCATAGTCCGATCTGTGGTTTGATGGCATAAAGTTTATTGCTGCCCTGCTGAGACCACAGGGACTGCCACTCATCCAAAACAAATTTCCGGATCAAAGGGCGAAAATCCCGGAAAGACAGTGGCAGCCGAGCTGGCGACATGGAGGAAACAGACCTGGCAGAGAGATCTGCCAGCTCATTACCCCGGATCCCAACATGGCCAGGAACCCAACAGAATCGGACCAGGAAGCCATCACCCTCCAAAGTTCCAAGAAGACGACGGACATCACGGATGACAGGTGAGTCCGTGTCCTCTGGAGAAGATAAAACTTGGATGACGGACTGGGAATCAGAGCAAACCATAGCGCGAGGATGTGATCGAGACTGTATGTGGCACAAAGCGAGGTGTACGGCACGCATCTCTGCCGAAAAGATGGTGGATTCAGGCGGAAGCCTCTCAGCATGTGAGGCATCGCCACACACAAAATCGGATCCAACGACATCCCCGGATTTCGAGCCATCGGTGAACACAGGCACGAGATCCGGGTAGACAGACTGTATTTCAGCAAAGAGCTGCTGGTACACCAGAGCAGGAGTGGAAGACTTTGGCCACACACAAAGAGAAAGGTCAGCCGTTGCTAGAACGGGCTGCCAAGGAGGTTGGTTAAAAAGGTGGTCAAACCAATCCTGGACAAGTTGAGACCAGCATCGCGCACTATGGCAGACATCCGAATCCCGAACATCGGAACACAGGAGGGGCGGTTGGAAAATAAGCGGACATAGTCCGGTTGGAAGATGGAACCATGCAGCGGATGATCAGGAAGAGATTTCAGTTTTGTGTAAAACTGAAGAGACAGCTGCTTACGACGGATGCATAACGGCGGCTCATGAGCCTCCGCATACAGGCTATGCACGGGAGAGGTACGGAAAGCACCAGTACATAGCCGCAATGCCTGGTGATGGACGGGGTCCAAAGGCTTTAAAACCGATGGACGTGCTGAACCGTACGTAATGCATCCGAAGTCTAACTTTGACCGAATCAGAGAATGGTAAATGCGAAGCATTGAGCACCTGTCAGCCCCCCAAGATGTTCGAGAGAGGACTTTCAGGATACTCAATGACTTCGTGCACGTCACCTTCAAAGACTGGATGTGAGGGCGGAAGGTGAGTGCTCGGTCAAAAGTTAGCCCAAGGAACTTGACTTCTGACACCACAGGGATGGTAGAACACCCCAGACGGAGGTTGGGGTCTGGGTGAAGACCCCGTTTGCGGCAGAAATGCACGCAAACGGTCTTCTGCGTCGAGAAGCCAAATCCATTATGGGAAGCCCAGATAGAGATCTTAGTAATGGCCGACTGCAGCTGCCTCTCAATGGTGCGCATGTTGACAGATGCGCAAGAGATCTGCAGATCATCCACATACATGGAGCCACGAACCGTCGGAGAAAGTAGAGTGAAAATATGATTAACACGAAGGATGAACAATGTCACAGAAAGAATGGAGCCTTGAGGGACACCCTGCTCTTGTGGGTATAACGCAGAGAGGGTCGATCGGACGCGCACACGGAACATCCGGTTCTGGAGAAATCCGGCAATGAAGGCTGGCAAATTCCCCCGCAATCCGCAGTCACGCAGATCACGGAGAATGCCGTATCTCCAGGTTCGATCATAAGCTTTTTCCATGTCAAAGAGCACGGAGACCATGGGCTGACGCCGGACAAATGTCTCAAGGCAAAGATGATGATCGGAGGTGGAACGGAATTTCCGAAATCCACTCTGATGAGGTGAAAGAAGGTGACGTGATTCCAAATAAAAAAGAAACGAAAATTGATGATGCGCTCTAGTACTTTGCAAAGGCAGCTCGTCATAGCAATTGGTCGGTAGTTCAACGGGTTAGCGGGATCTTTACCAGGTTTGAGAACAGGAACGACAATGGCAGTGCGCCAAGATTCGGGAAAGTCACGCTAGTGCCAGATCCTGTTAAACAGGAACAGCAGACATTCAAGAGAGGACGGAGAAAGGTGCTTCAGCATTTCATAATGGATGTTATCCGGTCCGACAGATGTTCGGCCGGACTGATTCAGGGCAATTCTCAGTTCGACGGCAGTCAGCGGGCTGTTATAATCGGCAGCGGAAAACGGTCCAAAGGAAACATTGGACTGTTCAAGCCGCGGCTGTACATGCTGGAATGAAGCAGCGTAATTGCGGCTGCTGGACACCGAAGAAAATGCGGCGCCCAGACAGTCAGCAATACCCTGAGCGTCAGCAACCGTTCCTCCACCACTCTCAAGAATGGAGATTTCCCCAGAAGGGTACTTACCCCGAATCTTGCGAATCCTGTCCCAAACGGTCTTAGAGCTGGTAGTGGTGTTAATCCCGGATACGTAACGTATCCAAGATTCCCGTTGGCTACGACGGCGTACCAAACGCGCATAAGATTTGGCTCTCTTGAAA
Source organism: Macrothele yani (assembly GCA_039090855.1). Lineage (NCBI taxonomy): Eukaryota > Metazoa > Arthropoda > Arachnida > Araneae > Macrothelidae > Macrothele > Macrothele yani. Next base: position 74,739,884 of record CM077017.1, on the reverse strand, counting down.
GCAAGTAGGTTCGCGTCAGTGGGGTACCGACGAAACATACCCCAAGCCCGATGTTGGGCCTGACGAGCCGCCTTGCAAGTGGAATTCCACCAAGGTCGCGGGCAACGTGGAAGTTTAGTCGACGTCTTGGGGATGGTAGGTTCTGCCACGTGCACAATACAATCCGTAACCGCCGCAACAGCTTCATCGATCGTACCCGAGGTCACCATGTCTGGAGTAATGGTCGCTGAAGCCGTGAATGAGTCCCACTTGGCTCGATCGATAGCCCATCTAGCAGGGCGAGTAGGATGACGGTACCCGTCACCTGCTAGACGGAGAAAGATGGGAAAGTGATCATTGCCAAGGGGATCATCAGACACGCTCCAGGAACAGTCAGAATAGAAGGATTGCGAACTCAAGGACAGATCAATGGCTGAGTACGAGCGGGTGGGTTCATGAAAGTAAGTGACTGCCCCGGTGTTGTGGAGACAGAGGGACGTGTTGGAGAGAAGGGACTCAACAACACGGCCCCTGGAGTCACGAGTGGCAGAACCCCACAACGGACTGTGTGCATTGAAATCTCTTAAGATGAAGAAAGGAGGCGGCAGCTGGTCAACTAAATCTTCCAGATCCGAAAGGCTTACAGCTTCAGTTGGTGGTATGTAGATGGAACACACCGTGAGCAGAGTGTTCACAGATAGTCGCACTGCCACCGCCTGCAAAGTCGTTCGAAGGGCAACCGCAGTGACAGGGACACCATGAGGAACAACGACGGCCACTCCTCCGCAGGCAATTACGCCGTCCTGGTGATCTTTGCGGAAAAAGAATGTCTCCGCAGCGAAGGAGTGTCCGTCATGCGAAGCTTTGTCTCCTGGAGACACACGCACACAGGTGTGTGCGAAGACAGTAAGCCTTTTAAATCGTCAATGCGTGAACGCAGACCTCGGCAATTCCACTGAATGAGCGTGGCCAGAATGAAAAACGAAATGAAAGAAAGGAAAAGACAGACGACTAGAAGGTCTCAGTGTCGTCCATCACCTCCAATCCATCGGCAGTGTCTGGAGGTAACACAGGGCTGTGTTTACCCCGTGTTGAGAGGCTGTTTTTGCTTGCTCTGTTTCGGGGATGATGAGCCGGGTTTCACCTTTTCTGGCTTCTTCTTTGCAGTGCCCTGGGTCCCTGTGCTGGTAGAAGATGTTTTCGGCGTAGAAGGTTTAGGCGACGATGTAGATGTCGCCTTGGATGCAATGCGGCGAGACTTCAGTGCTTCCAGCCCAGCAGCGACGATGTCCTCAAAATCATAAGGACAACGCGCCGGGATGGTCACCTCCGTCTGGACCACAACAGTAGCCTTCTGTACCACAACCGAGGCATAGAAGCGCCGGCCGGATGGAAGAGGAGCTATCCGCCGCCTGGCCTCAGGGTATGACAGATGTTCTGTGGTCTTCAGGCGTTGGATAGCCTGCTCCTCGATCCACTTGGGACACTGCTTAGAAGACGCAGAGTGGGAACCCTCACAATTCACACAGCGATTCCGCCGCAGCAGAGCAGTCCGCCAAAGAGTGTTCAGTTGATCCACAGCGCCCACACTTTGCTACATTACGGCAAGACTGCTGGGAGTGGCCGTAATGCTGGCATTTGAAACATCTCAAGGGGTTTGGTATGTAAGGCCGAACATCTAGACGCAAATACCCCACCTTGATGGAAGTTGGCAGGGTAGGTGAGTCAAAGGTCAGGACGATGTTCCGGGAGGGAATAGACTTCCCATCCTGCCTGAAAAGAATACGACGAACCCCAGTGACTTGTTGGTCCCCAAGTTCTTCCAACAATTCCTCTTCACTGCACTCAAGCAGGTCGCGGGAGTTGATGACACCGCGAGAGGAATTGAGGTACCCATGGGGGGAGATCTGTACTGGAATGTCCAGCAGAACGGTTGTCTCCAGCAAGGTGGCACTGTGACGTGGATGAGATGTCTCCACAAGAAGATCCCCTGACGGGAGCTTCTTAACACTCTTTGGTGAGCCGGTAACGGACTGAAGAGCCTTATTAATCCAGAAAGGACTCTTCGAACTGAGAGACTGAGCAGGATCAACTGAATGAATGAGAAGAAACAGAGCATTGCAGTTTGAACTTAGAAGTTTCTTAGTGGAGGAGGGTGTCCCTTCCTCCACACGGCGCTTTAGATTAACAGCATGGGAAACACTTTGTGTTGCCATGAGAAGAAAATTAGATTCGTCCGCCAACCTCCCCACCCACTACCGAGCCCAACGAGGGAGAGCCGGAGGTCCGCAAGCCCAAGAGGACGCAGGACACGGCTCTAGGGATAGTCAGCGGATATAGCAAGTTGGTAGGACAGACACACGCTCGGCGTGCACCCAGACTTTCCCGTGCCCGGAGAACACCCCTTTGGCATGCCCACCCTACCCCCATACTCACCCAGCCGAACAGAACGACAAGCCGCTAGAAGTCTAGACACCACTCGGCCACAGACTTCCTGACTAGGAGTGGGGTAGCTCCCAGCCTCCCGTTTAGGGTGAAGCAGAGGGCAAAGAGGAGTATTGGCATCTGGAGACAACTACAACCCGGCCCCCAGATACCTCAGCCTCCAGCATCCCCTTTTTCACCTGTACGGGTCACCACACACGGCAAACATGCAGGTAGGTCTAAGCTAACCAGCTCCGGAAAAACAGAAAATGTAACATAAAAGAGAAAAGACAGGGAAAAGAACAAGGAACAAAACCCGGAGCTGGCGCCGCATCACAACCTCAGCAGCCTACAACTGAGGCGGGTACATGTCAATAAATAAACGAAAGACGAAAAAGCAAAATGATAAGAGAAAATCGGCTCGGGCCGTGGGAACGCCATCTCCCATCAGCTGGATGAACAGCTGTCCCTTCGGTTATATAATCGTCAAAGCCGCAGAGGCAATAGAAACCATCACAAGGTTAGCTCGGGCCGTGGGGGCGCCGCTCCCCAAATAACTGGAGAACCAGATATCCCCGTGCGGGGTCAGACTGAATGCAAGAACTTTCGTGGTATCAGTTTGCTGAGTGTGCCAGGGAAAGTATTTGGAAAGATTGTTATTGATAAGGTATGGGGTCTTACATCAGAGAAAGTGTGGGATGTCCAGAGTGGCTTTATGCCTGGTAAAGACTGCACTAACCAAATTTTTGCATTACATTTGATGATTGAAAAGTATCAGTCTGTTGGTAAGAAAGTTTTTGCTGCCTTCATAGATTTACAGAAAGCATACGACTGAGTAAATAGGACAATTTTGTGGAAGGTATTGCATAAATATGGTGCTACTGGGAATCTACTCAATAGTGTAAAAGCCATGTATGCTGGCAGTAGCGCTTGTGTACGAGTGAATGGTGTTTTATCAAAATGGTTTTTTATTGGTGCAGGAGTCAGACATGGTTGTGTAATGTCACCATGGCTGTTTAATATATTTATGAATGCATGCATGCATGATACCAAAGTGGACAATACTGGTTTATGTCTTGGTAATGTCCATGTGTGTAGATTGCTATATGCTGATGACATAGTCCAATTGGCAGAAAGTGAAAGCGAGTTGCAGAGTATGCTGGCCTGGATGTACGAAGTTTGTATGAATTTCAAGCTGAGTATAAATAAGGGAAAACCCAAAGTTATTGTTTTTGAGCGAGAAACTGTTAGTACTGAATGCAGGATAAGTCTAAATGGCACCGTTATTGATCAGGCAAATGAGTTTGTATATTTAGAAAGCATGTTTGACAGAGAGAACAAATTAGATGGTGAAATTATTAGGCAAGTGAACTCTTCATTAAAAGTCCTAGCTGCTTTAGGAGGATTTCACAGAAATGATGGGTTCTCAAGAAAGTCCCGAATGGCTGTATATGAAAGTGTAATTGTTCCTACTCTGATGTATGGCAGTGAAACCTGGGTACTGCAGAAGAAACATAGGAGTCACTTGTGTGCTGGGGAGATGCATTACTTACAGAGGGTTTGTGTTAAGACATGCTCTGATCATGTGAGGAATGAAGATGTTGCAGATATGTAATGTGATGCAAAATGTTGTAAGTAAGGTGGAGACTAATATTCTTAGGTGGTTTGGCCATGTTGAAAGAAAGAGTGATGAGATGCTTACTAAAAGAATTTATTCAGCCCAAGTGGCAGGAAAGAAAGATAGAGGAAGGCCAAGGGAATCATGGGAGGACCAGATTCAGGAATGTCTGCATAAGAAAAAGATAATGAGTATGAAGTACAAAAGGTCTTGTGTGGGATATGTGATGGATGCCAATTAAGCTTGAGCTGTGTGCCAAAATTACTGTAATTGGAGATGCCTGATAGAGCAACAGTGAGTTCTTTCTGTGAGGAGCTAACCTCTCAACATCAGAGAACAGCTTAGTGATATGTATGTATGTATGCAATGTTCTGTTTCCTTTCTCGGGGAATTTCCTTGATAATAGCAGTACACTTCGTTAGGGCACATCCAAACTTTTTAGCTGTTTCGCATCCTGGCAACACCTTTTACGCTTTCCAACCGTAGGTTGAAGAAGCGTATATGCTCCAGCTTTGTCCGTCCGCATGATAACTGGCGTAAAAATGGGTCGATTTCGATGAAATTTTAGTATGTGGTAGATGACCACCCGGGGACGAACCCTATTGAAAATGGGACAAATGGGGTCAAAGGTCAGAGCGGGATCATTCCATTACCCTTATGCGTCATAATTTGCGTAAATATGGTTTGATTTCAATGAAAGTTTACTATGTGGTAGGAGACCGCCTGGGGACGAACCCTATTCAAAATGGGTGAAGTGGGGTCAAAGGTCAGGACATAAGATCGGGATGCATTCCATTGCCCTTATGCGTCATAATGTGCGTAAAAATGGTTCGATTTCGATGAAATTTCAGTATGTAGTAGGAGACCACCTGGGGACGAACCCTATTGAAAATGGACGAAATGTGGTCAAAGGTAAGGACATAGGATTGCGATCCATTCCCTTTTCCTTATCCCATATTATTAAGGTGGACGTCAAGTAATTTTGCTTCCTATACTTCCAATGGAAAAACTTTTGTACACATTTCCTTCACAATTAATGTGTTCCCAAGGATGAAAATGTGAACATCGATTAAAATAACTTCATATCATAACTTGGAAAACTTAATATTTTCTAAAACATAACCATAATTATATTAAAAATCAATAACTTTTCCTTTGGTGGTGTTGAAACCAGAGAAAAGATGGCGTGACCTGTACTTTGATGACGTCAGTGGACAAAAAAATGTTGGATTGCATAATTACGGTTATGGTTTAGAAAATATTAAGTATTCCAAGTTATGAAATGAAGCTATTTTAATCGATGTTCAAATTTTCATCCTTGTGAATGCATTAATTGTCCAGAAAAAAGATGGCGCGACCTGTATTTTCATGACGTCAGTAGACAAACAAATGTTGAATTGCATATTTATGGTTATGTTTTAGAAAATATTAAGTATTGCAAGTTATAAATTGAAGGTATTTTAATCGATGTTCAAATTTTCATCCTTGGGAACGCATTAATTGTGAAGAAAATGTGTACAAAAGTTTTTCCATTGGAAGTATAGGAAGCAAAGTTACTTGACGTCCATCTTAAAGTAGCAATTCTTGTATGTATGTATGTACATTTTATTTTGAAAATGGCTCTAAGAATTTTGATGAAAGTCGTTAACCTACCGTTTTCTGGTACTAATAATCGATTTAGCTTGATCTCGACTTTAGAAGAATTCGTTTAGTGGGTTAAATAACCACCCCGAATTATAACGTTTTTAGTGATGGCATTGTTCCATTAATGTTACCAATGCTTAGAAGTCTTACGACGTCACAACTCGCGTTTGAGAATGTTGGTGCGCGGTCATGCCATCGGTTTCTTTACGTCACGCGTTTTGTGTGGATCCTATTAAAGATTTATGACGTCACATTCTTGCGGCGGGCAGATGGTCGCGATTCCCATCTGCCTCATTACGTCAGCACGATAACTCGCGTAATAACCGTTGGATTTCGATGAAATTTTAATATCTGGTAGGGGATCACCTGGGAAGGAACCCTATTTAAAGTGAACGAAATGGGGTCAAAGGACAGTACATAGGAGAGGGATCCATTCCACTGCTGTTATGCGCCATAACTAACGTAAAAAAGGTTCGATTTCGATGAAATTTTAGTATGTGGTAGGGGACCACCTGGCGACAAACCTTATTGAAAATGGGCGAAATGGGGTCAAAGGTTAGGACACAGGAGCGGGATCTATTCCATAGCCCTTGTGCATCATAACTTACGTAAAAATGCTTCGATTGCGACAAAACTTTATGATGTTATTTCGGAGGTATACCAAGCCGATTCTGTTGAATATCATCGAAATGGGATCAAAGGTCAGGGTACAGGATCGAGATTTATTCCACAGACATTATTCTCATAACTTGAGTAATGATTTCTGTAATGTTGGAAAGCGTATTATAATCAATGCATTGCATGATTTTACTAACTTGTTAAACAGTGGGCCTGCATGATACACTGCACTTACTAGCAGGTTGTGCTCAACAAGGAACATTGTAAAGAGGCATGCTGCATGGATCACATCCATGTCCGCAGAAGTGGTAGATGTGAAAAACAAATCAACTCTCACATTCTTCTTCGCCTACTCGACTTTATTTTAATGTTTCTGTGACTTCACATGGTTCTTAACATCAGTTTTCCCACCACGGGAAATGCTGAAATCGCAGTTGTCATATGCTGCACAATGCAAATTTCAATCCCAGCGAACTCCTCTTCACGAAAGGGAATTCACGAGAGTATGCTTCTCTGAATGACTGAGAATATTGCTTGGTTTTTGAGCTCATATTTATAGTTCATACAGCACATAAGTTAGAATTCAAGAGATTTTCTTATCGTTTCTTACAATTAATCTCCTTTACCACACATGAACAAAACAAAGACACTGGAAATGAACCATGTTTGCTACCACATAACAAGAAGCTATCACATGCCAGGAAGACGATGTCGAAAAATACAAGAAGATTTTTCATTAGTTCTGCCTTGGGTTACAGCTTGAAGCTGGTAAGGCGAAGCAGTCGAGTCAGCGCTATAAGCCAGCCTCATCATGTGGTTGAAAGCATACAGGGTGAAAACTGGTTCTCTGCACGACTGGAGTCACAAGGTTCACAAAGTGTTGAAAGAATGCCAAAGCAAGGTGAGACAAAGGCCAATCACAAAAGAGCAAGGTGAGGCTAGAGCAGTGGTGGAACAGCAGACTCAAAAACCCATATAAATAATTGATCTGAGCAATGGACGAGGTTGGTCCTGACAATTGCCATAGGACTTCCCGGCGACAGAAAAGAGAGCTAATTTCAGATGAAAAAATCATCCACAATGAAGCCTCCCCCAGTTATTTCATGTGATCAAAGCACAGATGAGTTGAAACTAGGAGCAGCACCTTGTGGCAGCATGCAGAGGGAGGGGAGAAGAGGCAGAAGAACCTATGAAAGACAGTGCCAATAGCCCTGGGCCATTACCCAGGGAGAGGGAATGCCAAAGCACCCTCCTCCCTAAGGAAAACCAAACAATTGCACATGATTAAGACGATCCCCTACCAGCTGAGAAAAGGGTGTGCGGGCAGAAAGGAGAAAGTTTGTGCCCTTCAGATGCAAGTGATCTTGCACCCAGTAATGCTGGGAGGCAAAAATGGTGCAAGTATGCTGCTATTTGCTAAATGGAGAGGAGGGGATCATAGCATTGTAGTCTAAATGGGTGAAGACTACAAGGAATGGGTTAGGATAGAAGTGGTCACTGCAACCATATATCTCGGCATTAGAGAGAAGCAGAAAAAAAGGCAAGCGGGGAAAAAATGCATAATCGGAAAAATAAATCAGCACAGCAACAGTAGAAAAGAGGAAATTGATCAGAAAATGCAAAACCGTGGAAGATTCTCATCCCTAATAAAAATGAAAAATGACTATATTTTGGTGCAATTCAATGAAAATTATGCTTTTTGGAGCAACACATTACAGAACTTAATCGGATTTCGGTGCAATTAGCGCAGCTACTCCAACACTGAGAGAGAGTGAGTTTGGAAGGATTGGGGGCAGGGGGGGTGTGCAATCTATAAATAAGTATCACTTACTGCTAGAAACATGAGATAACATAAGGTTCAATCGCTATGAGATCATAAGAAAACAAAAGGAGTTTACACTAAGCGATAATAATAACATCAATTTCCACCAATAAAAATAAATTCATGGGCCATTTTGGTGAAAATCCAGAAGAAACGATCTTCCGGCTGTAAAACTACCCCAAAATCCATAAAACTTCTGGGAAATCCAAAATAATTGGCAGGTATGCCATAGTGACTACAGAGAATCTGTAGCACTTGGAGTGTCTGTAATGGTAGTAAGCAGAAACATGTTACAACAAAAAATTACAAACTATTAAAGTTAAACAAAAAGGCGGATTCTCGAAAACTGGACATCATCCCATTAAATCAAGACACTTGGAAGCTATGCATAAATACAACACTAGAAAAATCCTGAACTACAAAACATTGTATAGGTACAAAAAACGGGAATGGATAACATCCAGGACAACTATGAGAAACATAAATCACAAGTTTTCTTGTCTTCCCTTGATACACAATAAGTGACTAAGTGTCATGCCTGTTTGTTCATGTTTTAGGATTTTGGTGGTGGGCAATTTATTTTGATCATTTTTTACAATTATGTATTGTTTGGCCTTGTTCAATGTTCCTACCAAGATTATATGTTTCTTTTGCAGTTCCTTTGCAAATTCAAGTGATCTAAACTGGTTTACAGTTACATTTCTTCCTACATTTACACAAAGGCTCCATTAGCCAAAGTACAACATATTTTGACAGTTGCTGGTTATGAGGCCATGCTTTGTTTTTGCCCAGATAAGGGAAAGCATTACACAAATATTTTGTTGTCACACCTACACAGCAAGCCAAAACTTTTTTCCATATTTACTAGGTTTAGGTGTAATGAACTTTGTAAAAGGGTAACATGTTTTGCTTGGGAATAGTTGTTCATCAACTGCAATATTTCCACCAGGCTTGAAACAACACATACAGTTGCCAATAAAGTAATTCCACACTTCAGAAACCATTGAGAATTCATCCGATTGTTGCTGAGCTGAGTACATTGATTTCAGATCAAACTTCAAAAATCTTAAAATTTCCAAAATCTGTTTCTACTGATGGTTTTGTTGCAGAAATTGATGCCCCAGGAAGTGAACCACAAGGAATGGTTTGATGCCTTGGGCTCCACTAACTCCATGGGCATACAATATTGCAAGAAATGGCCAAAGCTCTTCACTCAAAAGAAACCACTGATCATTTTTCAACACTCGACATGCCTCAGCTTCACTGCATTTTTTTACATGTTTTAATACATAGCAGCTTTTCCAACAAATAGAAGCCAAGTACTCATAATGCTGCCATCACTTAACATTTTGCTTCACATGATTTGTTGGCCTAGTGTCTTTGTGTAGTGCATTTTGGTACAGAAACAGCCGCAGGCTGTTTCTGAACCAAAATGCACTACACAAAAACGAAACAGCCACCACATTTCTTCCACTCGGCACTATCACAAGTGATAAGTATTTCATTGTTGTCAGGAATAGTGCAGATCTCAGTACTATCACATGCATCAAAATCTGTGGAATCAGTACTGGGACAGACAAAGTTTTCATCATTGGAATTTACATCGGTTCTAGACAATTTGCCACCATCTGATTCATTCTCAGAAAGTTCTAAAAGTGCTGCTATTTCCTCTGTATTGAGCCCTCCATGACATTATGGATGTACTTTTTCAACTGAAAGGGATTAAGTCAATATTGCACAGATGCAGCTGAAACAAAGACAGAGAAACAAATGACACAGAGATATGCTGGTCAAAAAACAAGCTGTAAAACAGGAGGGTACAGATGTTTAGAAGTGACTCATGCTGATTCTTTCATTGAGAGAGGGGAGAGAAGTTACAAGTCATAACAGTTTCCCCAAAACAGGCATTTGTGCATATTATCTCTGCAAATTAAATTTGATGCTCCTGTTTTTGTCCACGTTTTGCTATTGTAAATTTATCTCTAAAGTAACAAAAGGAAAAGGAAATCCACTGAAAGTTATAGAATCCATATGAGTTTTCGTAAGCTATGGTGCAGAAACAACACTGTTGGGCATTCTAGTGTTAAACTGCTCTCATCAAGAAAACAAAGAAAAGAAAGGCCTAATGTCATAGTTTCAGGAAGAGGTAAAATTACTGTGCCAACTGCTGCAAGTCATTGGAGCCATGAAAACAATTCACCAAATAAGATACATGAAAGGAACTTTGTTTGCAAAACAGTAAACTGGGTTAGATGAAATGGGAATTAATGCCAGCAATCATCAAATTTGTAGCTGTCCTGAGAATTTGTTGGAAGATTGAAACAATTATTTTTCTTTAAAAAGTGCATGGGAACAACGTTCTTGAGTCTACTAAGATATTAATAACAATTTAAATGTGCCACACACTGTGAAGTCAAAGAAAATATAGGCAACTATGCATCAAGATGAACCTCATGAAGCCCTCTGTTAATACATGGTGATGTGCTATGAAGTCTTAATGGTAGAGTAGGTAATAAATGCCTTGTGCTGAAGTCAACCATGGCTTTGCACAAAACAGAAAGGATGTTTTAACATATAATAAAGTATTTAAACTACCATTTAATTTTATGTACATGAGTTCATTCATTTAAAGTAATATCTACAATAAGAATATTGATTTATATGCTCATTGTAAATATACTATCGACAACAGTAGTACAACATTGCAGAATCAGCTTTTTTAACTGTTATCTTTTTCTCTGTCTTTTTTCAGCACCACAGCATTCTAACAAGTTTGAGGAAAAATACTATACTACTGTATGTGCCTTTGCAAAAATTTAACAACAGCATGGCTTCTATAATAGGACTAAATTTTACTGCACTGGTAATTTTGTTTAAGACACACTAACTTTTGTAGTTAAAAAGATATAGTCTCTTTAAAAAATATATACAGTCGAGTCACATTATTGTGACCACCTCCTGCTTTTGATTGCAACAGCACGTAGCCAATGAAAGAAGGCACGTGTTGTGAACTGGCTTGGAGGGTATATAAGGTGTGCTGTAGGCATTCTGCAAACCTATCACTCGTTGCTGTCATGGATAAAAGGAGCAATTTATCAGATTTGCAAAAAGGGTTGATTATCGGCTCTTGGGCTAAGGGTGGCAGTATTTATGAAACAGCACAGTTTGTGAACTGTTCGTGTGCTGCTGTGGTTAAAGTGTATTGTGATTGGAGAAATGACACCATTGAGAATAAGGGACGTCACATGCCATTGATGTGAGAGGTGAACGTTGGCTGCGAAGGTGTGCGAGGGCTGATCAACATGCTACAGTGGAGCAACTCACTGGCCGAATGATCCAGGGGGCTACAGGAAATGTGTCTAAAACGACAGTTCAGCAAAACCTGCTGAATATGGGGCTCCGATGCAGATGGATGGCCACTGCAACTATGCTAACAAAGGTGCATCGGCATAAAAGACTTACATTTGCATGGCAGTATTGGAATTGGACCTCCACTGATTGGCAAAGAATTTCCTTCTCTGATGAGTCACGTTTTCTGCTTCCTCGAATGGATGGACGTTGGTGTATAAGATGAGAAATATCGGAGAACAAACACTCTTCAACCATTGCTGGAAGAACTCAAGCTGGTGGGGGCAGCGTCATGGTCTGGGGAATGTTTTCGTGACATTCTCTGGGTCCACTCATACCTGTGGGAGGCACTATGGACTGAATTCATTATGAATCCATCCTTGCAGACCATGTACACCCATACATGCTGATTGTCTTCTCTGGGGCGGATGGGATCTTTCAGCATGATAATGCCACACATCACACAGCTAGAAATGTTGCAGAGTGGTTGGAAGAGCACAATGAAGACTTCAAAGTACTTCCCTGGCCCCCTAATTACCCCAGACTTAAACCCAATTGAGCATCTGTGGGACCACCTCAATCGTGTTGTTCGCTCCATGGATCCTCCACCACACACCCTCCAGCAGCTGTCAGATATGCACTGCAGTCAGTCTGGCTCCACATACCCATGAACACCTTCCAGTACCTTATTGAGTCACTCCCAGCCCGTCCAGCTACTGTCCGCGTTGCACACGGCGGTTACTCTGGATATCAGCTGGTGGTCACAACAATGTGACTCGACCATGTACTACATATCTTAACTAGATTTATACTGTGACCTTCATCTTTCATTGTTTCTTTCTCCTTAAACTGCAATACTGAGGCCATTTGTCAAAGTACTGAGAACTGCCTCATAGCCTACAAAATTTAGTCCCTTGTGATGAACAATTTTTTTGCTTTGATTCTCTTCTTCAGAGAAATGTGCAGGTGTGCTTATGTTTTTTCAAACTTTTCTTGGCACATAACACTTTTTCTACATTTAAATCTTCTTCAAAATAGTTAAGACTTCTTTTTTCACCTACATTGCTCATTTCTTCTAAATACTTCTGTCACATATCACAAGTTCAACCAACCCAAAACTACTTGTTCTCACTTTCTAGGCGATGAACCTAAATCAATTTGAAAACTTCCTAACACTGAGCAGAAAAGAGTACTTTAAAATCTTGATACTAATTTTCTTCAATTCCATTCCCACAAGTGGACAGTAGCAGCTCTGTGTATCATTAGGATGATTACCGTCTTCACACGATTTTAATGTTCTTAAAATATGAAATATATGTACAATTAAAATACTCTAAAACACACTAGCACTTTCAGAGCGACAGTTGCCCCATCATCAGGTGTGATCGGATCTCCCAAACCGTTCAGTATAAATATCTGAAGTGCGCCATAACTGCAATCGACGTAACAGAATTTTGCGACGTACGCGCCATCTGTCCCGGCGGTTAAACCACGATCAGAGCGACACCACATCACAAATCGTAAACATGATTATAACTGCAACATTAAGTATTAAAGTCTAAAAAAGGAAGAAAGTTCTGTGGATTGTCCAACACTTGTAGACAAAAGACGTCTCCAAATATCAGGTAGATCCCAAGGGCAATTATCATTACAGCAACTTCATTTGAATGCGGAAATGAACAAACTCTCAGTCACCAGTAGCATGTGTGTAGAGGCTGGGGTTATCAAAATTTTGGCATTGTCCCAATCAGGGATTAAATCTTCTGAATCAATGCACTTGGTAAGGGCTGTACAGATATGGCTTGCTTTTAAACTATATTTATGTTCCTACAGCCTGAGGCACAGTTTCTGACGAGTGGAGCCTATGTAATAGTTAATACTATCATGCGAGTCATTGTCCAATAGTGGGATGCAATAAACACCCCACCTCTGAGAATCATCAATTCCTTGGCGGTCTTTCCTCAAAACAGATGATAAAACAGATGATAGGTTCATATATTCATACAGCATTGCAAATGTCATTTAGCTGCTTAATTATTCACGTGCTATTTAGAAAATCTATATTTTGAGGTTACTCACCTTTAGTCCCTAAATCTTTTAGGAGGTTTTCGTCTCTACATATTTCCAACACATATTTTTCTTATTTACATCGTAGTTAGAGGCCGCAAAAAAAAAATAAATAAATAAATAAATAAATAAAAAATAAATAAATAAATAAAAAATAATTTTTAACTCACACAAACTTCACTCCCTTCCCTTCTTTTCCCTGTGACCAAATTCAGATTCAAAATAATCCACCACAAATATACACAATTGAACTCCCTAAAATACTTTAATCTAATTAAAACATCAATCAATAAAAACCTGTTTACATATTTCCTAAAACGTCAAAGTTAAAAGCTGTAAACCAAAATTATTTACAATTGCACATCAGTGCCCAATTAAAATAAACCCAAATACCTGACACAACCGCTATATTCAATACTCACGAACCTCTCTCCCCTCAGAAACAAGCATAACAACCAAGCACTTTCAGCCACTACCCCGGCCATTTTCAAGGAGCGGACGCAACAGATGTACCACCCACCACCATCCACGAAACGTAGCGAATGTTCCAGCGCACGCGCGGCATAGTCTCATTTTACGTTCTTCGTCGTTCAGGCGCAGTGGCGCCATCTATCAGATGACCCAATAGCCTTCTCTTTCTTTTGTACCTATAAATATCAGTTTGATTTATTTGATTCTTGAAACTAATCATCTTATATTCTAACACATTTTTTATTTATATTACATTATTTTTTTTTTTTTTCCTCTTGCCATATTGGAAGGATTTGATCAGGAAGAAAAACCACAGAGAAGAACAGAGGGGAAATCTGTTCTTCTCTGTGGTTCATGATCAATTTTCTCCTTAAACAAATAACACATTAGTCATTTACTAATCTAAAACAACTATTATGGGAATTTTACTAGGAATTTTTTTCATTTAAATTGCAAATTTTCGGAGAAAACTCTTCTCCTTCTTCAGGCTGTCTTGTTGTTGTCACTAATTTCTGTCACTATCGCCGTTATGGTTAACCTTGACGGTTTAGGTTATTTTTCAACAAATCCTGCCAGATGTTAGGCAGGGAAAATCCTTTGCAGTCATTGATGATGGAATTTTGATTTTTCTCAATCTCTATTCCTTCTTTCAGCTTTCTTTTTTGAAAATTGCTTTGGAAACTGATGACTTTAAGGGAATTCCAATCCATGCTGTGCCCAGTTTCTCTAACAAGCCTATGTAATCTAGTCTTGTTGGAGCAATTTTTTATAGCTGCTTTATGCTCTGCTATACGAGTTTCCAGTCTGCGACCTGTTTCACCTATGTAAGATAGTCCACAACTACATTTTACTTCATAGACTACTCCTTGCATTTTTAAAATATCTTCTTCTCTTTGAACTATTTTAGGGAAATTTTTTTTAACTTTGTTCTCTAAACTTGGAGCTAGCCTAATATTGTACTTCTTACTAATTCTCTTTAAAGACTCAAATAAACCTTTGTGATAAGAAATTTTTCTAGTGAATTTTACTTGTTGCTTTTGCGGGTTCTTCGTACCATTAAAATTCAGAAGCTTCTCAATTTCTTCTTTAGGATAGTTATTCTCTGCAAGTATGACTTTAAGTTCTTCTTTATGGGCTTCTTTTTATCTGCTGTAGAAACTATTTTATTATTTTTTTCTAAAAACTGACTTGCTACATTTTTCTTAATAGAAACTGGATGATAGGAATTGAAATCCAGTAGTCTATTAGAATTCATTGGTTTTTTATACCAACTAGTGAGGAATTTTTCATCTTCATAAAAGATAGTAATATCTAAGAAGTTAATTCTTCTTTCTTTTTGAAGTTCAATAGTGAACTTAAGGCTATATTAATGTGAGTATACATAGACACTATGTCTAAACTACTCATAATAGGAGAATCTAATTTAGGAAGATGTTCTAGTTTTTCTTTTAGCTGCATTGAGTTTTTAATCAAGTTAGGTGGCTCTTTTAAAAGATTCTGAAGGTGTGACTTTAAAAAGTAAATTAGATTTGAAAGAATAGAGTTTTTTGAGTCCATTATTGGTCTAATTGGTTGGTGTTCTTTATGCAGTTTGACTATTCCATATATTTGAGGTAATCTGAACTGTAATTTTGAGAATTGTTTATAGTTTTCTGGAAGCTGGTTTTTCTTTTTTTGAAGTGAAATAAGCTTAGAGACTTTTTAATCAAATCTGGTAGTGGGTTTTCTTTTACTTCTTCATACATAGGCTTTTTTAGTTCTTCTTCCATCTTTTCTAGATAATCTTTCTTATCCATAATAGTAATCAACTTACGTTTGTCTGTTTTCACAGCAACTACACTTTCATTTTTTCTGAAATCTTTAAGAGCTTTTAATTGACTATTATCAAATTTTTTTTGAGGTTTCCTTACTTGCTTCTGGAATTTTGTAAGGCTATTGTAGTAATCTTTTCTGAGGAGGTCTGCTTTAATTTGGTCCTCTTTTTCTAAAATGCTGCAGATGCTTTCCAATTCAATTACCAATTTTTCTGTATTTATTTTTTCTTTGGATAGATTGAAATTACTTCCTTTATTTATCACTTGTAATAATTCTTGACTAACTCCAGTAGCAGTGTTGTCATTTACATGACTAAGAACTGCAGTTTCTTTGTTTTTACTGGAATAGTTTTTCTTCAAAAATTTCTTTTCTTTAAGGTTCAGCTTTTTAACAAATTTCTTATTTTTGTTTCTTATTCCAATTTTTAGCCAGTCATCCAATTCTGCTTTTACTGTATCCCTTAAGATTCCAGAAAATTTCTTTTCATTTTCTACTTTTACTTTTTTATAATAAGCAACATTTTTATATTTTGCTTCAATACTTCTTTTTAACATTTTTTTCTCTATTGTTCTTATGAAGTTGGCTGAAAGTAAATCTTTAAATGGTTTTCTAAGTCTAAATGAATTTGGAATAAAGTTATTTACCTTGCAATTTTTCAGGAACTTGATTTGAGCTATGGATCTTTCCATCTTCAATGTAGCATGTTGAACTTTCTTGATTGCTTGCCAAGTATCTGACCCATACTCTGTTCTAATTCTTTGAATAAAGCTCACATTGAGCAATGACTTCCTAGTTTCTTAATTCAATTATTAATCTAAAACAACTATTTTGGGAATTTTACTAAGAAATTTTTTCATTTAAATTGCAAATTTTCGGAGAAAACTCTTCTCCTTCTTCAGACTGTCTTGTTGTTGTCACTAATTCCTGTCACTATCGCGGTTACGGTTAACCTTGACGGTTTAGACATAGTGTCTATGTATAATCACATTAATATAGATCAACTTATAGACTTTATAGCAGAAGACTTGGCAGACCTAATAGTTTTTCACAACAAAGAAAAAAACATATTAGTTGGAATTTTTTAAATGCTTACCTTCTCTTTACAGAACAACTACTTTCAATTTGGGAAAACATTTTTCATTCAAAAATCGGGGCTAGCTATGGGCTCCCCACTCTCCCCACTCTTAGTAAAGATACTACATGTAGTACAACCCACATACTTCTGCTTATATAGGAGATACATGGATGACATCTTATTTATAATAGATAGCTCAGAAATTGTTCCAGAAAGAATTCTAGACTCATTCAATGAATTAGATGATTGCCTTAAGTTCACTATTGAACTTCAAAAAGAAAGAAGAATTAACTTCTTAGATATTACTATCTATTATGAAGATGAAAAATTCCTCACTAGTTGGTATAAAAAACCAATGAATACTAATAGACTACTGGATTTCAATTCCTATCATCCAGTTTCTATTAAGAAAAATGTAGCAAGTCAGTTTTTAGAAAAAATTAATAAAATAGTTTCTACAGCAGATAAAAAAGAAGCCCATAAAGAAGAACTTAAAGTCATACTTGCAGAGAATAACTATCCTAAAGAAGAAATTGAGAAGCTTCTGAATTTTAATGGTACGAAGAACCCGCAAAAGCAACAAGTAAAATTCACTAGAAAAATTTCTTATCACAAAGGTTTATTTGAGTCTTTAAAGAGAATTAGTAAGAAGTACAATATTAGGCTAGCTCCAAGTTTAGAGAACAAAGTTAAAATTTTTTTCCCTAAAATAGTTCAAAGAGAAGAAGATATTTTAAAAATGCAAGGAGTAGTCTATGAAGTAAAATGTAGTTGTGGACTATCTTACATAGGTGAAACAGGTCGCAGACTGGAAACTCGTATAGCAGAGCATAAAGCAGCTATAAAAAATTGCTCCAACAAGACTGGATTAGATAGGCATGTTAGAGAAACTGGGCACAGCATGGATTGGAATTCCCTTAAAGTCATCAGTTTCCAAAGCAATTTTCAAAAAAGAAAGCTGAAAGAAGGACTAGAAATTGAGAAAAATCAAAATTCCATCATCAATGACTGCAAAGGATTTTCCCTGCCTAACATCTGGCAGGATTTGTTGAAAAATAACCTAAACCGTCAAGGTTAACCATAACCGCGATAGTGACAGGAATTAGTGACCACAACAAGACAGCCTGAAGAAGGAGAAGAGTTTTCTCCAAAAATTTGCAATTTAAATGGAAAAAAAATACCTAGTAAAATTCCCATAATAGTTGTTTTAGATTAGTAATTGAATTAAGAAACTAGAAAGCCATTGCTCAACATGAGCTTTATTCAAAACATTAGTCATATTTATGTCCAAATCCTTTTCTCTAACAATTTTAAATCACGGGCAGCTTATGTCACCATAACATTACCTCACTTTAACTTAAATTTTCCACTCTAAAAAAATCAGTCACACAACTGCATAGAGATTTCACTACACGTAACAGTGAGATACACATACATCACTGATTGATAAATTTCTTGAATTCCATGCTTTTTGCTCATGTCTCAAGTATGACATATCATGTCCATACTTTCTTTTTACTCATTTAACTAAAAATTATTAGAATTAGAAGTTTATTAATTTATATGAATATTTAGTGAACTAACTTATGATAAAACCTAGTTTAACTATGAGCAAGACTGTATACCATTGCCTAGTTTTCACCAATCATTATGGACAGTCGATAGAATAGCAGCTGGATGGATCATACCATCAAATGGACAGGAGTTGGATGAAACATACCATTTAAATGTATTGTACCATTAGAAAAGTATTTGGATCAAACATAATTGGACAAATGGATATTTTGCCAATCCTACCATTGCATAAGAATCAAGAATGGATCAAATTTTCCATTTGGACAAAGCAAATAATCATTGGATGAATCATCATTGATTGGCTTCAGACATTGCAAGGGAAATGACTGTTTTTACAGGTGTTATGTATGTTCTGTGGTATCAGGCTGCAAACCATGTGGTAATCCTAAAACAGGGTGGAATGAAGATGCCAGATTGGTCATTTGTGACTCAGGAAGTAACATGTTCTAAGCAAAACATCTAGCAACCGGAAAAGGTACAGAATGCTTGTTGAAATCAGAATTAACTGTTTCAAGTAAGCGGAGTGTGCCAAAATTGTGCCTGAACTCATTCATACTGGTAAACAGGTGTGAGATGATTACAGCAACATTTTATGCATGTATCACATATCATACATTCATACAAGTTATTATTTCTGTATAAAATTATTAGGTTGTTTTTTATACTTGTTACCGGTCTTCTTGAACTGATAGTAAATATATTTTAGGCATTTATTTAAGTGTAAAAATTTTGTGTAGTAGTCAGATTTTCTCCACTTTTGAATTTAATTTAATGTGTGAACAGCTAGTGCTAAGTTTATGAAGTAATTTGGATGTTTCCCAAACTGGGAATTAGTTGTTTCATACCAACATACACTTAGTCTGTGAGTTTCAATTTATCAAATGGAAAGTTTCTAAATGAACTGGGAAACTTGTGTATACAAAGGTTTTCAAGACTGCCAGATGAAAAAATAATCATATTTTGCAAAAACCTCGGCAAGCATTTGGTTTCATAGACATATGGAACCATTACAGTTAAAATTATTTCCTAGAAAGTGTAAGAAAAGTTTTCATTAGCACTTACCTTCCACATTCTGATATCACTCCAGAGATTTTTAAATTCTTGAAGCCCAGCTTGCCAGATCTGTCAACCTATTTATCTTGTTAAGGATCATTTTTCCATGAATTTACACAAAATATTTTATAACTCTATAAACATCAAAATATCTATGGAAGAAAATGCATGAATGCAAAAATTAATCTCACAAAAAATGGATCATGAGTTTGACAAAAATTTTGAACTTATTATTGTCAAAGTAAATGAGAGAGCATTTATATGGGCACAAGAAACATTTCCCCTTAAAAATACTGCTATGATACCAGATTGATATTGCTTTTTTTTTCTGGGGTCCCATTATCAGAATGGATAATGGAATTCCAAATGAGTATGTATTTACAGGGAATGGTAATAAAAATTTCTAGACACTAGAATAAACAAGGATTTCTTTTCTTTTTTTCTTCTTGTGTGTGTGTGTGCATTGAAAGTGGTGAAGCTAAGAGATAATGCAGACAATAAATCACAAACTTCATAAGGTTTATTATTTTATCAAAGTGTATCAAAGTTCTTGATGTTTAAAACACTTTAATTTTACTTTAAAGTAGTTAAGCAAAACTTCAAAAATTTGGAAGTCATAATATAGACTTTTAATTTCTAAGGATTTTTTTCTTATGTTTATCAACTCTGGTATTAGTTTCAGCTGGCTTTTTCAAGGACATTAAAAATATAAAAGTGCACTGTAGCAATTTCCAGTTAACTTGAAAATCTTAAAAATTAAGGCTTTAACAGAGTTTGTTAGTAAAACAAGGACCTTTTTCACCCACTTGTCAAATTTTCAGGTTCAATATCAATCAATTTCTGATACTCAGTCAAAGGAGTACACATTGCCAAAAAGATGACAAGACAATTCTTTCTGGTCATTTATTGTAACTTATCATGTTCTTTCAATTTTCAGTTACTCTTCTAGGGAAGAGCTGGAAATTGAAAGAACAAGAGAAGTTGATGACTTATGTTCTACCATATACACAAAAACAAGCAGCAGCAGAAAAATATCAAATAAGACCGGCATGTGCAAAATAAAAGACACTTAGCTAAGTAGGGTTTGCTAAGAATGGTAGTTCAGCAAACAGAGTTATATCAGTAAATTAAACGAAGGACTACAACTGAAAGAATAGGAGCCACAACAAATAACCAAAAAGGATGTTCATTTATCACCTGCCTGACAACATCTATTTACTCTCTTAACAGAGTCCCAAAGATGGATTGGCATATAGCCTGAAAATTTAAAAACAGATTAATAAATACAATCTATTCCTTTCCAGTAAATCCTGATAAGCTTTGATTTTTAAATTTAAAATACTAGTTACTTTAATTGCAATTTGATTTCAATGGAGTAATTAAAAAAATGATATTGGAAGGCCAGCATCAAAGGGAAATTTGAATATTTCCCTTCATTTAATACACAATTGGATGTCATATTCAAACATATTAATTGTTACAATTAAACTTAATTTTAAATACATGCTCTTTATTTATCCCTTTAAATTCATTATGCAGATTTTACAAATGATGAAAATATTAGCCTTATGAGTATCCATTGGCATTGTTTACACTGTGAGCATAAATCGAAAAGAAATTTATGCACTGGCATCACTTTTCATACTCATTGCCAAAAGAGGTTTTCAAATATTTAGAATACTGTGGGATGTATCCACATCGCAGGTGATGGACTTCAGAAAGATTTCAGGGTTTGCTTTTTTTATGTTATACAGGGTGATCATTTTATCATGCAACCCGGCATTCAGAATGTGTTCAATATGTAGAAAACCAGTGAAATACGGACATATCATGGGTTTTATACGAAAACGAGATACCGACAACAAATGACACCAAATGACATACATACTTGTTCACAGAAGGTGTTTGAAATGTCCACCCACAGCTACAAGGCAGGTGCGAGCCCTCTTAACCATGTTGGATGTCACCTTGTGTAGGAGTGTACAGTTGATAGACATAATCTCGCTGGTAATGCACTACTTCAGTTCGTCTACAGTACGTGGATTCTGTCGATATGCACAACCTTTGAAATACCCCCCAGAGGAAAAAATCCGGTGGAGATAAATCAGGTGATCTGGGGGGCCACAAACCTTTTGAAATCAGGCGGTCATCAAACATGTTGTCAAGATGTATGACACGTTGCCTCGTCCTGTTGCAGGTAACAATAACATTCGTCTGCTTCCAGAAGTGCAACAAATTGCATAATGATGTCCTGGCTTGTACGACTGACTGTTGAGGGTCATGTCCAAAAATATGGGCCCCACTATTCGTTGTAGTTAAATTGCACACCACACACCACCTTTCAATGCATGTAACGGCATTTCGTGCAACACATGTGGGCTTTCTGTCGACCAATATCTGGTGTTCTGACTGTTGCCATATCCACTAAGGTGAAAATACGCCTCATCACTGAAAAACACTTTATCCAACAGGCCTATTCCATGACATCTCACCAATGTCGTTAGCCATCTACAGTACACAATTTGTTGGTGCGTGTCCAGTTCTTTGAGTTCTTGTACACAGTGGACACGGTACGCAAAGAGACATAATTTCTTTGAGGCCTTGTGTGCACTCCCATATGACATCTGTTGTTATGCCACTAGTTTATGCAAACTCTTCGTTGGCGAATGTTGTAATGCTGCCCGTACCTCCTTAAGCTTAGCGTCCATTAATACATGGGACCACCTCGCCTTCTTTTTGTCACCAACACTCAGTCTCTCAAAAACAGCTGATGACTTGCATAATTGTTGATCACATGCACATGAGGGTACTTTCGATGAAATTGCTTCTGTACGTGTGCATATGATTGCTGTTGAAAATACACTTCCACAATAAATACCTGCTGTGCCGTTGAAAATAGCATCTTGTAATGTCAGTCAGCAACTTTCGCAAACACAGTGTTCTTCTTGCTGGTCTAGAACGCAACTAACCACACACCTTCACTTCCTGTCTTGGGAGCATTGTACAGCCATCTACTGGCATGTCACACACTTTCTCCCTTTACAACAACCAAATGCTCTGTTCTGTGCCACTGAATGCCAGGCTGCGTGATAAAATGATCACCCTGTATTACCACTTGTTTATAAAGGGAGTAATACACTTGACATTGTTCCTCTTTGGCAAGATCATCATAAGTTTCTTGTTGATCAGCCTATGTTGCCTTTTTCAAGGGTGATCAAGAAGTAACTCCAGATGAATTTCAGCGACTGATTAGGGATATTAGGGGGGGGGGGTCATATCCCTAATCAGTCGCCGAAATTCATCTGGAGTTACTTCTTGATCACCCTTGTTTTCATATTCATCTTACCATGCTAAACAACACCTATATAGTCTGGAGAACATAATGCCTTTGGGTGACACTGATTTACATATTCCTTAACTACCACCTAAGGTCATCGGAAGTTACTTATTTATAAGTCCCCATTATCTTTTTATTCAAACTCCTGTGGTAAACAACATCTTCTATTTAGGAGAGCATTGAAACATTGGAAGACACTGATTTACATATCCCTAATCTTCACAAAAAATAAAGGCAATGTGTTATGGGATGGAAATTTTACTAAAAGAGCTGACCACTGGTGGGCAACTGAAATATTAAACTGGATACCAAGAGACAGAAAAAGACTAAGAAGAAGAACATGTGGAAGATGGGTGGATAACATTTGAAAGCATGCCAAAGTGACAAGAAAGATAATTGTTCAAGACAGAATTGTGGAAGAAACTTGTGAAGGCCTTCATCCAAAAGTGGATTGAAAATGGTTGATGATGGTGATATATGCATATATATATACTGGTAGTGCAGCCCTTGCCTAGCACACTGCATGGCATTTAAAACACTTTATACATTAAAATAATCATACTAAATTACTGAATCTTAAATTTAATAAAGAAATCTCCAGCTTCAATAAACTCAAGCAATATGATTGACAATTCTTCTTTAAATTATTAATTTATTCTTGCATAACACATTGTTGCCATTTGTTTCAAAAAATGATTTCTATTTGTAATTACACCACTTCAAGACATTCCTGCACCACTCATTAACTTACTGGTGATTTTCTCTCAGATATTGATAGAAATGTTATAATTATGTTATTTCTGCTCAAACAAAATTTGAAAAATTCTGAAACAATCAAACTATTTTTATTGATGCTTTATAAATAGGTGCACCTAAGAGGTTATCCCACACAAAATTTTCATAATTTTGCATGTTCATGCTAATTCTACTAGAAAATAGAAAATTTACAAGCTAGAGAAGAAGAAACAGAATGCAGCATAAAGGAAAACACACACTTACAAACATATCACCAAGCTGTTCTCTCTAAGATTCAAAAGCTAACTCCTCAAAGTAAGATCAAGTTCACCTGCTAAATCCAAGTTATTGCCTTTTCTTACAGTTGATGTATTAAATGTCTCCATTTAGAGTGACCTTGGCACACAACTCAGACTTCACTGACATCCATCGCATGTTTCACAGAAGATCTTTGGTAATTCATTGTAATTATCTTTTCCCTGTTAAGGCATATCTGAATCTGGGGTCCTCTCATGATTTCCTTGGCCTTCCTCTATCTTTCTTTCCTGCCACTTGGGCAGAATAAATTTGATCTTCATTAGCACCTCACCACTCATTTGAACATGGGAAAACCGCTTCAAAATATTTGCATCAACACTGAAAACATTTTTCCATATTATATATTTGCAACAGATCTTCATTTTGCACAGATGATCAGAACAAATCTTGCTACAACCACCTATAAGTTAACATGACTATATGGCACACAAATTACTTGTGTCTCTTCTGCAGTATGAAGGTTTCATTACCATACATCCCAGTAGGAACAATGACACATACAGCTATTTGGAACTTTTTGACAATCTGTCAATTCTATGAAATCTCTCTAAACCAACTATAACTTCCACAGAGGAATTCACTCACCAAGTACATTCATCATCTAATCTATTTTCCTGTTAAAGATGCTTCATAAAATACACAACCTCATACACATGGTTGAACTCTGAACCATTTACATTAATCTCGCATTCAGTACTAACAACCTCTCTCTGAAAACATACACAAGAAAATTTATTGTGCCATGTAGTTCTCAATGTGATCATCGTAATCAGGGCTGATATTCAAACTATTTAACAATCACAGTACGATAATATATATATATTAATATACATGTATATATATACAAAATATACGTGGGAGTGTATATGTAAAGAATGTACCATATTTTCCTTTGCATAATCCACAGATTGGGAAATTCTGGAAAAACAAAAATTTCTGTTGCATGATCCCCAGACAGTGAAATTCATAAAAAAGTCACTGCACAATCCACACCTGTAATGTTGATCCCAAACCACGATTTCCTACACAAAAGT
Organism: Macrothele yani; assembly: GCA_039090855.1. Taxonomy (NCBI): domain Eukaryota; kingdom Metazoa; phylum Arthropoda; class Arachnida; order Araneae; family Macrothelidae; genus Macrothele; species Macrothele yani. The sequence continues at coordinate 74,714,951 of CM077017.1, read as the reverse complement.
CATGATTCACGGTATGAACTAGCAGTCCAAAGAAATGGAAAAAAATTATCTTATTAAAAACAACAACTCATTTTTAAGTGTTTTTGTGTTATTTTCAAGTTAATAAAGAGAAAACATAATGATTTTTTTCATCATTACTGCAGTTAGATTTGCAGCAACCACAAACATGTGTGGCGCTCTTCCCGCAGCATGTGGACATTTACGAGAGCAAATAATATTGCCTTCATTACATGGTATTTTCTGACAAAACCCTTATAAGTAAAAAAGAAAAACCTCTTTCTAACTGTTTGCATTTGCAGACCTCTGTCTTCATATTGTGTTATGTTTTTCTGTTGTTAATGCATTTTTACCACCAGCATGGCGTAGTTGGTTAAGTCGCTGTGCACTGTGTGAGAGATGGATATTTCTGACAGGTGTTCGAATAACGGTCCTGCTGGTCGTTTATTCTGCGGTTTTTCCAGGGTTTTCTGCAGAATCCCCGGGCTTGGGGACGCGGATGCATAGATGGTTCCCTCTGAAGTCTGCCCCGGATGTACTTTGTCCCTGGAACCAGCTTCCCCACGATGCCTGGGCTTACCAGATGAGTGTCAATGCACCGGTAGTAAAACACTATAAGACGAATGAAATCTGATGTCACATGGCATTAGGCACCTACGGGACTATTACTCGTGATTGATGATGAATGCACGTTTGGTAATTTTCCAAATACACCTGTCCTGTAAATTGCAATGCAGATTTTTTAAAAATCAAAGTGTCACAAAAAAGTATTTTTTTTTTTCAAAGCAGCATGTTATTTACACAGCCTAAATTTATAACTTTTTAAAATGATAATCCATGGATTATGCAGCTGAACTTTACGGTACATACAGATAATTTCTCTCCCTTTTATTCTCTATATAAACTAAATTATACATAGTATAAAACTGTTTACCAATTGATATAAGCTATAGTGTAAACCATCCATCAAATCATTCTAATTATTTCCAAATTACTGTTTGATTTTTAGAAATTGTTGGCGAGATCTTTTGTTTGATGCAGCTGTCACTAGCTAAATGATGCCCCTGTCTGAGCCATTTGACATAGGAAACCACATCAAACTCTTTCAATGATTTCCCCAATAAACTGGTGGTCATTAGCTAACTTGTAGTTTTAATAAGTAGAGAATTTCTCTTAACATCAACAATAGTGTGGATGGTGCTGAATCCTCTCTCATCTGCTGAAACAGCAATTATATTCAAAATTTCTATTATCGAATAAGTCACGAAAATCACTTATTGGAATGGCATGGCTCAATTTTCATTCACCTATTCACCTTTAATTCAAGCAAACATTACTAGTCCTTAGGATTCAATAAATTGAAAAAACTAAAAAGTTAATTATATTTTTCACTTTTGTCACCAAACATCAAACACATTTTCATATACTTTATTAGACAATCTGATAGCTTTTTTTGCATGTGGTTTGCGAGTCAAATATTCAATAAATGCTCTACATCAATACATGGCTAATTGCATGGTATTATGCACACTGGTATACAATGTTACTTATTACTGTTTCACACGTTGTATTGTTTCATTAACTAAACTAGTTTCAACTCTTCATTTTGCGAGTCATCCTCAGTAGCGTACGATGTTTGCGTTTCCAAAGAGGTCGTTCTATCACTGGGTCACTGATCGTTCTCATTATCTGCTGTGTCATTGTTGCGCATGTGTATTATGGTCGTGCACGACCGTATTAAAATATAAAGCACGACCATAATACGCATGCATATTATGGTCATGCTTTATATTTAATACGGTCGTGTCATTGTTGCACATGTGTATTATGGTCGTGCACGACCGTATTAAAATATAAAGCACGACCATAATACACATGCGCAACAATGACACGGCAGATAATGAGAACAATTAGTGACCCAGTGATACAACGACCTCTTTGGAAACGCAAACATCGTACGCTACTGAGGATGACTCGCAAAATGAAGAGTTGAAACTAGTTTAGTTAATGAAACAATACAACGTGTGAAACAGTAATAAGTAACATTGTATACCAATGTGCATAATACCAAGCTTTTTTTTCTTGGAACTGATATTTTGTTGTTTTGTTCCAAAAGGTACATAATCTTTATCTGTTTTTATGTCTTTCACTTCTCTTTCATAGTTTATTATGATTAGTTTTGTATGTTCATTCATTTTTATCATTTGTTGAGTTAATCTGTCAGCTTTAAAAACAAACATTTCTTTCTTGTAAAGCTGAAGAAAGTATTGCCATCTCTGTTAGAATGTCATTTAGTCATTTAGCAAAGCCAAAACTGTAAAAACAATATTTTTGAATGTTTATGTATGTGTGTATATATATATATATATACTATTCCTATTTCACAGTTCCCATTAAAGTGAATATACAGGGCTTGCCTGCAGCTCTAGCACGGGCAGCCCATCAAGGTCCAAATATCCTTCCATTATTTCAAATTCTAAATCTTCAGATGTATTATTTAATTCTCTCTGTTTATTTAATGCGTAAATGTGTGTATGGTAGGAAAAAATTATCAATAAAAGATTTAAAGTGATTTATTTGATTTGATTTATTGCACCATCTAGAGATACATAATTGAATATGGTGACTTAGACAGTGGCAAATTAAAATATCAGAAATTTTTCCAAAATTTTGTCTGAAACTCTAGACTTTCTCCCTACTATAACTATGGCACTGTCTATGACATATTGTACATAATTACTTCATTTATATCGTAATCGTATTATATGTCTTTAAGCTGTAATCGCGTAGTAAACACTGTGTGCTTGGAAGTCGATGAGTGACTAAGTAAAGTGTGTATGTTAGGATAAAACTCTAATAAAGTGTATATTAAAATACTAGTACTAGTGAGTAGCTAATAGCAGTACATATAATACATGGTGTCAGGATGGACAAATTTAACCCACCCGGATTTCTTAAATTAGAAGGAAATATAAGCGAAAATTGGCGCCGATGGAAGTCGCAATTCCAGTTCTATATGAGTGCTATAGAAGCAGAAACAAAACCGGAAAAGGTAAAAAGTTCAATATTTCTACATTGTATAGGGGAGAATGCCCAAGATGTTTATCATTCATTCAGTTTAACAGAAAAACAACAAAATAATTCACAAGTACTATTTGAAAAGTTTGAAAGTTATTGTAACCCAAAAAAGAATGTTACTTACGAACGTTATAAACTTAATTGTTGCAGTCAAAAACAAGGTGTTCCATTTAACGATTATCTAACAGAATTAAGAGTTATGGCACCATCTTGTGAATTTGGGCAACCAAAAGATTCTTTAATAAGAGATAGAATTGTATGTGGCATATATTCAAAAGAATTAAGAGAATGCTTGCTGAGAAAATCGGATTTAACTTTGGAAAAAGCAATTGATGTGTGTCAGGTTAGTGAAATAACAAAATACCAGGTAAAGCATGCATGACAACAGTGAAATTGTTAATGCCATTAAAAAGGACTTTCAAAAAAGTAACACAGTTAATTCCAAATATAAAGCGAAAGAAACTGAACAAAAAAGAACATATAGTAAATCTTGTAGCAAATGTGGAAAGCAGCACAACTTTCGAGATTGCCCTGTATATTTGGACAAAACTGTCATTTTTGTGCAAGAAAGAATCATATTGCAAAAATGTGCAGAAACAAGAAACTGCAAGAGATAGCTAGTTCTAGCAGTAATATACTGGAAAACGAATTTCTGTTAGATTCTGTTAGCAAAGGAGTTCATTCGAAAGAACGTAATGTTAATATGGAAATAAATAAATAAATTATTCCTTGCAAAATAGATACTGGAGCACAAGTCAACGTAATGCCATTATCATGTATAAAAAAATGGAATACAGAAGTAAATAAAATCAAGCCCACAAATGTTAAATTAACAGTATATGGAAGCAATAAAATAGAAACTTTGGGGAAAATTTCTTTTCAAACAAGACACAAAGGAATATGTAAAGACACAGATTTTTACATTACCAAAAGTCACAGTGACAAACCACTGATATGTTTGCCTACATGTGAAGACTTTGCAATCGTTAAACTAACTGCAGAAATAAAACAAGAACATACTTATAACATAGAAGGAACACACAAAGAAGTTTTTGAAGGTCTTGGCTGTATTCCTAAAGCTTATGAAAGTAAAATAGATCATACTGTACCTCCTAAAGTATTCCCAGCTAGAAACATACCACTTCATTTCAGAAACTATCTCAAAACGGAGTTAGGTAAAATGTGTAAACAAAAATCCTTGAAAAGGTAGGTAACGCATCCAACAGAATGGGTTGATCCTATCGTGTTAGTGGAGACGCCAGGTAAAAAGCTCAGAATATGTCTAGACCCACAAGAGTTAAACAAGGTATTTAAAAAGGAACATTACCAATTACCAACAATGAAAGAAATTGCCAGTAGATTATCAGGAGCCAAAGTATTTAGTTCACTAGATGCCAATTCTGGATTCTGGCAAATCCTTTAGCTAAGAAGAGCACAGAACTTACAACTTTCAATACACCATTTGGCAGATACAAATTTTTACGAATACCATTTGGAATTAGTTCAGCACTGGAAATATTTCACAGATGCTGTGAAGAAATATTTGAGGGACTGGAAGGAGTTCAGTTGTTCATAGATGATGTATTGGTATGGGGAAAGGATATGGAGGAACATAATAGAAGATTAGAAAATGTTTTACAAAGAGTGAAAGAAAACAGTTTCAAACTGAATAAGTCTAAGTGTTGTTTTGGTCTAACAGAATTAAGGTACTTGGGTCACCAGTTAACTGACCATGGCCTGAAACCTGATAAGACCAAAATAGAAGCTATACAACTAATGCCAACTCCTAAAAATAAAAAAAGGAATTAGAGAGATTTTTAGGTATGGTAACATACTTAGCTAATGATATACTATTAAAAATCACCAATCACTTACCCTAAAGATCATGGTAATTCCCATCCACAAACACTTCAAGCATGTCAATTATCGTAATGTTGTTGGCCTTCAAAGGTTTACACACAACTTGCTTACGATTCCTTTTTCCGGGGATGAAACATCGTATTAATTTTTTTTTTTTTAATTTGCTAGACAAACAACGCTGGTTGTTTTTAGCCATATGAGATGTAACCATAGCTCATCAATTCCATAAAAACCACACAAGCATACTACTCATTCATACATTCAATTAAAAAACTATGTACATTTTTTTTTAATTGAATGTATGAATGAGTAGTATGCTTGTGTGGTTTTTATGGAATTGACGAGCTATGGTTACATCTCATATGGCTAAAAAAAACCAGCGTTGTTTGTCTAGCAAATAAAAATAAATAAATAATAATACGATGTTTCATCCCCGGAAGATGGAATCGTAAGCAAGGTGTCTGTAAACCTTTGAAGGCCAACAACATTATGATAATTGACATGCTTGAAGTGTTTGTGGATGGAAATTACCATGATCTTTGGGGTAAGTGATTGGTGATTTTTAATAGTATATCATTAATGAATTGCACGTAAACTATGCGCACTTTGCAGGGGTTTAATACCTTAAAAGTGCAAATATAATAATACTTAGCTAAGTTCATCCCCAATTTATCAAAGGAAACTCACGACTTAAGAATGTTGATAAAGAAAGATGTTAAGTGGAATTGGGATAAAAAACTAAGTGCAGCATACGAGAAACTTAAAAATGTATTATCAGTAGACCCTGTGTTAAAATATTTTGATGTTGATAAGCCAACCACATTGCAAGTTGATGCTTTGTTGGAAGGCTTAGGAGCAGTTTTAATGCAAGACGGTCAGCCCACAGCCTATGCATCCAAAGCACTTACTGAAACTGAGAAAAAATATCCGCAAATAGAGAAAGAGCTTTTGACTGTAGTCTATGGGTGTGAAAGATTTCATCACTTTCTCTACGGAAAATAATTCTTGGTTGAGTCTGATCACAAACCAAACCAGTAGCAATTAAGAAAAAAATGTTAGCTCAAGCACCAGCAAGACTAAAAGGGTTATTATTAAGACTTCAAAAGTACCAGTTTGAGGTAACATACAAACCTGGCAAACACATGTTTATCTCTGATACACTTTCTAGAGCTTCCCATGGAAGACAATGTGAAAATAAACATTGGGATAAAGAAGAAATTCGAATACATGAAGCTATGAATTTGCTAGATGGAAGTAGAAAATCACCTCAACCTGCACGAGAACTTATTACCAATCGCAGATGAAAAACTTAAAGAGCTCAAAGAAGCAACAGAAAAAGATGCAGAATCCCAGCAACTTAAGAAATTCATAACAATAAGATGGCTGAGTAATAAAAAGAAGGTACCCACAGAACTAAGAAAATATTGGCCTTATAGATCAGAACTAAACGAGCTAAAGGACTATTATTCAAAGGAACAAAAATCCTAGTACCATTATATATGAGGAAGAATGTGATGAAGTTGCATCAAGGTCACTGGGGCATAGATAAGACAAAAAGACTGGCTAGAGATATTTTATATTAGCCTGGAATCAATCAAATGATAGAAGACTATGTAACAAAATGCCAAGTGTGCCAGCAAAAAAGAAGAAGAAACCTTGAGAACCTCTAATCAGTCATGAAATACCTACCCTACCTTGGGAAATAGTGGGAAGCGACTTGTTTTTCCTTGATGGTAAATGATATTTGATTATAGCAGATTATTACTCAAGATACTTTGAGATAAAACAGATAGAAAAGCAAACTTCTGAAGAATGCATTCACCATATGAAATCAATATTTGCATGCCATGGGATACCCGAAACAGTGAAAACAGACAACAGTCCTCAATACAGTAGCCAAGAATATTCTAAGTTTGCAAAAATGCGGAAATTCAAGCATGTGACAAGTAGTTATAACTATCTTCAGTCCAATGGTTTTATAGAAAGAATGGTAGGCATAGCAAAGTAAATGTTGATCAAGTTTAAAATGGATAAAGAGTGAAGTATACCTGAGTCTCTTGGACTAATGAAATACTCCTCTTAAGGATTCGCCGTCACCATCTCAACTTTTAATGAGTAGATGATTAAGATCAATGCTCCCAATAACGAAAGACCAATTGACTCCCGGAATTCAGGATATATAGAAATTCAGGAAGATTCGGAAAAAAGCAGCAGCTGGTCCAGAAACACTATTATGACAGAGGAACTAGATACCTACCAGAGTTTCATCCCAATGACTCTGTTAGAATTCAAGAAGGGAAGGATTGGAGAAAAGCAGTTGTAAAAGAAGTGGCAGAAACTCATAGATCATACATAGTACAAACAGAAGGAAAAACATACAGGAGAAACAGTAGACAAATGATCAAGGACCACACTTCAGAAATAGGTGAGTAACCAAGGACAATAACTGAAAACAACACAAGTGTCACCCTTACGGAGAAGGAACCCTTGACTTTACTTGACCCTGTTCCAGACACTTCAGGTAATTTATTAGAACAGTCAGAATCAACTAGAACAATTTTCAATAAAGAAAAATCTAGAAATGACAGATTGATATTTACCAAAAGTGGCAGAGTAGTGAAGAAGCCAGCCAGATATCTGGAGTAGCAATGATTTTACTTGTTCACATAAGACAGTAATATTTTGTAAACAAAGGAGATAAAACAATGATATAATTATGTACAATATGTCACATCGTTCATATCGCAATCATATTATATGTCTTTAAGCTGTAATCACGTAGTAAACACTGTGTGCTTGGAAGTCCACAAGTGACTAAGTAAAGTGTGTATGCTAGGATAAAACTCTAATAAAGTGTATATTAAAATACTAGTAATAGTGAGTACCTAATGGCAATGCATATAATAATACACTGTCTGTACAAGATCAAACAAGGTTTTCATGTAAATATTTCTCAATGAAAAATTTTACCTTGAGCACTAACGACAAAGTTTGATAAATTATTTCAGCTGTTGTTCCTTCCAGCTGCCCAAGATCAATAAAAATGATCAAACTCCTGAATTTCACATTTTAAGTAAATTATTAAAACTCTTACGTGAAAAAGCTAAAGCTTTGTTGATAATAATACTTGAAATATCACTTCCTTGTTTATAAGTTTTCCAAAAAGTTGTTTTCTCATTTCACTAGATATGCATTTTGCAACAAGCAAGACCATAAACTTAGCTTGCAATGATAACCCCATATCAACATTATTCTTTTCTGAAGTTCTATAAAAAATATTTCATATCTGAAAAAAATGGTTGATTATCTTTAATTAAACAACACATAGTGTTAAAAATTCTGATGGTATCTTCTGAATGTTTTTTATGAGTTTATTGACACTCACTGACCAAATATTTTTTGGAAGTTATTATTATTACAAATGCTTTATTATGTGAAACTGATTCATGATGTTCTTTCAATTTTTTCTTCATTGATGTTGACAAATTTTCCTTATTTGAACCATGAGTTTTAACAGAATAATGTTAGCATTCTGATTAAATATGTAAGTATTTAGCAGTTCCAATATGTAAAAATGCAACTTTGGAGCACCATTTGAACCCATTAAATATAATAAGCCACTCATATTTTTATTGAAATAATCAAGCTGTTTTTCCTTCCAGAAATATAAATTACACTACTGGCCATTAACGTTAAAAGTGCAACACCATGAAAGACAAGAGATATCAAAGCTAAATTTATTGTACAGAAAGCATATGATATAAGGGTGAATTGATTACAAATACAGCAAGGTGAGATGCGGAGAGCACATAACTATCAGTATTGGTGTAGCCACCATGGGCGGCAATTACAGCTGCCACACGGCCCGGCATCGAGAGAAAGAGATGTTGGATGTGTGTTTGGGGAATGCTCATCCACGCAGCTTTGATACGAGGCCACAGTTCCTCCGTTGCAGCCAGGGGTGGTCGCTGGCATGCCAGTCATCCGCCGATCATGGCTAATATGTTCAACAGGCAACATATCTGGAGACCGTGCGGGCCAAGAAAGACACGGCATGTGGTGGCAATCCAGGAAGTCTTGAACATTGCATACCACATGCGATCGTGCATTATCCTGTTGGTAAATGTTACCACACAGTTCATGAAGATAAGGAACAACAACTGGCTCCAACACTTCAGTGATGCAATGATGGCTGTTCAACATACCAGTAATGCGGACGAGGCATGTGCGGGAGTGGAATCCAATGGCACCCCATACCATAATGCTAGGTACCACGCCGGTATGGCACAACATAATGCAGGACTCACACAGCTAGTCACCACAGTACCGCTAGAAATGAATTCATCCACCATGGTGCTGCAAACTGAAGCAGGATTCATCGGAAAACATGCCTTACCATTTGCTGCTCTATGCGTGATGTTCTTGGTGCCATTGCAGTCACAGATGCTGGTGTTGTACAGTAAAAGGTAGCCGAAGCAATGGGTGCCATTAAAAATGCCCTGTTGCTACAGATGACCTTGAACTGTCGGTGCGGAGACTGTTGTGCCACACACACCAGATGTCGGCTCTCTTGTTCGGTGGTGTGATGGGGCTGCTGGGATCCCATCCCACATGTCGGCGTGTTTGTTCCTCCACTACTCAATGACGCCATATTCTCCTCACCGTGACCACATGCCGTCCCACACGAGCACCAATATCTCAGAGTGATAATCCACAATCCTGATATGCTACAATTCTACTGCAATCAAAGTTGGAAACCTGCTGGTAGGCAGCCATTGTCTTTGATGGGGCATGCTGCAGTTGTCTGTGGCCAGGAATGATGAGCAAACACATTTCAAGTGCTTAACACTAGCTCCCTGTTCACCCCTCTTATACGACTCCCAGGGGGCTATACTCTCCCACATGATTTTTATATGTGCTACCCGATTAATCATTTACATGCATGCCTGTGTTCTGCCCTTTTGCAAACTTTCAAGCACCTGGGATGCGATTTTCCTGGTGTTGCACTTTTAATGGCCAGCAATGTATTTTTTTTTCTGATTCTTGCACAGTATCAAAAATGTTCCAGGCTGTGGTACACATATTGTTTCTTCTTTGTTCTCCCATAGATTCAGAAGATTTGTGTTTATGATATTTAGAAAGAGCTTTAAAAATCTTTTCTAGACTTTGTTGTCTCTTCATTGCAGATGTTCTTTTTTAATATTTTATTATAAATTCTGGAATTTATAAATATCAAACTACTGTGCAAAAACTAACTTACACTAACCACACTTACTATTTATACAAGAATTGGAAATTCTTCTCTAGTGGTCTCATGACTTACAAGTCCCAATGTCTGTCGTCAGGGTGCAGAAGAAACCCCTCCTCTCATTTCGAGGTGCTTTCCTGAGAAGCTGAAGAAAAACAAGATAGTGACAGGTCTGTAGTGAAATGACTTCAAACAGTCATCTTAATGATTTTCAAAATCTCACTGAACATGCCCTTTGGAAGGCAACAATGATGGCAGAACAGGCATTCAATTATTTTGTTTTTGCACACTGCTTGATCAGAATCAATTTCTCAATGCTGCCAATTGGACTCAATAGTCTGGGTGTGGGCTTGGGTATCTGGATTAATGAAATTACAACTGAAAGAAGGCACCAAACAAATCCAGAAACTCCCTTTGTCACACAATGAAGCTCTCACAAAAGAGAAAAAGCACCCATCATTGCACAAACATTAAACTTCTTTCTGTAAATGATAGAATAACATGAAGAGAGGTTATGACAGATCAAAAGTGTTCCAGCATGAGAGCAAAATGACATGTTTGAAATGACTTGTTTAAAATCAGGAACACATGTTAGAAATGACTTGTTTAAAATCAGGAACACATGTTAGAAATGACTTGTTTAGATCCCGGAAATATTTCTGACGATATATTGTTGTTTTAATTTTGCCAATTTGCGAAGAACATATCTTTACGTGGCTAAGAAAATGTAAAATAATCGACATTAGATGCCATTCACTACTGTTTCACACGTTATATAGGTTCGGCAATCAAGAGACCATTAAATGATGTTAAATATATATAGACGATATATATATATATATATTTAACATATATATTTAACATATATATATAGACGATATATTGTAGTTTTAATTTCGCCAATTTGCGAAGAACATATCTTTACGTGGCTAAGAAAATGTAAAATAATCGACATTAGATGCCATTCACTACTGTTTCACACGTTATATAGGTTCGGCAATCAAGAGACCATTAAATGATGTTAAATATATATAGAGCACAATACTGTAATTAAAACCAGGACACAACTAACGTTATTTCTACTTACTATATCAGTAGTAGCTGCCGGGTCTTCACATGCTTGCATATAACAAATTCACTCGCAAGACATTACCGTAAGTGTCCCACTCATTCAGAGAGTGTGAGCTTTGTGAAGTTCGGAAATAAAATTCATGATACTGTAAAAACTGAACATGCTAAAAATGAAAGAGATGAATTTATACAATGAAGGACAATAAATTCACAATACAAATGGAACATTAAAAAGGAATAAAAATCTTGAAGAAGAATCATCCTGATTGCGAAGCACCAAACTAGTTTCTGCTAATATCTATAGCCATCCTCAGTGGTAGGTGCACGGTCGCTGTAGATACCGCACACATATGCTCAGGTATGCTGCTCCAACCGAATGCATGTCCAGCCCCGTTGTGTAGACACACATCCTGCATATCGTGGTTTAGGTTTTACTGCACACATATATGTTGTTGCCATCTGTAGTTCAACAAAGCCGTTAGATAATGTCTACAGAGTAAAAAATATATACATATGTATTTTAAGTATTATGTGATGTAATCTGTTTTATGTTGTTGTTTCTCTTCTTAAAACATTTTTGCTCCTGTTCGATAACATGTCTCCATGCAAACTGAAGTTCTACAGGGCTATTTAAAGTTGCAGTTGTATCTCTCGGATTTTTCAATTACCACAGCCTCAGAGGTCAAAATCTGGCTATGTGTACTATGCAATGTTATAATTTTTGCATTAATTCAATCTGGAGTTACACAGTTTCTGATGCAATGTTGTATTAATGACGTTTCTTCATCTCTTCTTATCCAGTTCGTAATGTGTTTATTTAATCTAGTCAAAAATCTTCTATGTGTACTTCCAATATATACTTTGTCTTTTTGATTACTACTGTTAACTGTTGGAATGGCATAAATGCCAAATTTATTTAGAATTGATCTATTATTATTATTATTATTATTTGTAAGTATAATTCTGTTATCAGTGACTGTTTCAGCTATGTTAATATTGTGGCTGTAACATTCCTTTTTAAAATAGTACTAACAGGAGGTAAGTACGGAAATGTTCCACAATAGTGCTTTTTATCTTTTTCAACAGCATTTTTCAAATGATTCATACTGGCTTTAATGTTGTTATACAAGGATTTTATCAGTTTTTTATTATACCCAAATTCTTTGGCAGTCTTTTGAATTCTTCTGAAGACTTTTTAACATCTGAGAAAAATGACACAGAAACAATTCCAACTGATTAACCAAACACCACAGCACTGATCAATCATCAGTATCAGTGGCTGTGCCTTCACATGACAGGATATGTGGGCATGACATGCATCTAGCAGGACCATTTTCGGAGAACAGCCCAAGAATAAAAGTGCACTAATAATGAAATCAAAGTAGAAACTAAATTATTTAGAAGCAGTAACAACTATGTAATTCAAGTTTAACGATAACCTGGTCATTCCACTAAAGAATGTACATCGCTACCATGCTTTCCAAATGCCAGTGCACAAATAGAGTGACACTGCAGCTTAGTTGCAAACTCAACAATATGAGTTTATATTACAATTTACATTATTAATTAATTTTAGCACTTATCACAGTTATTCCTATACTATTTAACAACCAGTTTGGAGGTATTTAAATATTTTAATAATTAGAATGACCATACTGGTGCATCCCAGCTGAATATTAGTCCTGATCTTAATCAATTAAAACTTCTGAAGTATAACCAATATGCTCTTTTTGTGCATTTTTCATGTTGAAATTAAGTACAATGGAGCAATTTTCTGTTGCTCAGATTGCAACATTCAGTGTTGAGAAACCTATGCATTGCTAAAAAAGGATCAGACCTAACAACTTGCAAGAACTAAAATCTATAAAAAATGTTCATCGACATGTTCGATTGACTGATGTATCGGGCATATTGATTAACAGCTGATTATTATGCAAATTTGTTGATTTTAATGAATTCTGTATGCTGCAATTAAGTTATTTGGCACTATTTCATGCTTACATCAATTAAAGTGCATTTGATACATAATTATCTTATTAGTACACTATCATTAGGCTACATGCACAGATAAAATTTTCATTTGCAACTACCAAATTATTGCAATATTACAGCAACTTTTTACTTCAACTTAACTGAGGTCTTTACCTTAAATTTTTGTGCCAACATGTTAGAATACCTTTAAAAAATGCAGTTCTAGTCTCATGTAAGGCTGGTATTTTACTTCTCTTTCTCTCTCTTACGAGTTATCGCCAATCCTAATCTTACAGCATATTTACAGAGTCTTTCCCGCAAGGCTGCAAACAGAGAGGGTTGGGGATGCAGAAGTACCTAGGTATAAATATGATCAGGCAAATCATAATATACAGGCACGATAGCCCTTGGGGACATTTACCCTCCCCTCAAAATTGCACTAACCTAGCGAAAGAAAACAAAATGAGAATCTGTAAAATATGTCGTTCATAAAGTAACCATAAAACAAGTAGTATTTCCATACATTTTATGAATTAACCATAAAACTTGTCAGGTATGAGAGATGTATTTTGAAGAAGGCACATATTATATTGATTTGCTTTTCTTTCCCTTTTGCAGTATCTATTTATATCAACAGAATATTTAATTTACAGCTTCATTGTGATATTCAGTTGTTAAATTTTTTTTTATGAAAAATCTGAAAACAATATAAATAAATAAAAAGTTAATTATTTGCAATTTTGGCTCCTTCAAGGGAGTAAAACAGCTCTAGGGAAACAATCATTCCAGGTGCTTCCTGCTGAATCAGTTGCTGCTGCTATAAGTGCCTTAATTTCCATTAAGATCCTTTCCATGAGATTTTTCATAAAAAAAAAAAAAGGATCGGATAATAATATAAATTTCTTGTATATTCAAACTCCCACACAAAACAATGAACACAAAGACATTTGCAGAAATCTGCCTATGAGCTTGCATCATTGAAATCCTTAATCTACCATACAAATCTTACTAGTATTGATCTTTTGTTCTTAAATAAAGGACATGAAATCCAAAATAAAATCTAAAAAAAGACTGCTAACTGTCTTTATGCCCCTGAAAAGTTGTCATATAGACATCACGGACATATAAAAAGCCATAGAAGCCCTGTCAATCCCTGGATTTTTAATTAGTGCACCCATTTTTTCTGTGCAACTACTGGGAAGACCTATATTTGCATAACATCTATGTTACTCTCTGCAGAATCATGACGCATAAAAGAGACATCAAAAACGAGATCCTATATACCTCTCCCTCCCTCTGTGCTTATTCTTGGTGATGCCTCAGCTTTAACAGATTAAGACAATAGTAAGCATATATATATATAAAATTCTGATGCAAAAAAGAAGAGAGCAGAGGACAACTAAGGGATGATACATGTACTCCAGACATTATGAAAGGTACTAGAGTTCTTCCAGTCCTCCCAGCAGAAATTGCATATGCAATCAAGAACATGAAATGAGGAAAAGCTCCAGGAGAAGATGGAATTACCGTAGACATCATACAAGAAGCAAGTGGAGAAATTGAAACAGTACTCGCCCAAGTTTTCACTCGGTGCCTTAATGAAGGGAAGATTCCTGAGGATTGGAACAATGCTACAATGATCTTGCTACATAAAAAAGGTGGCATTGGGGATATCAAGAACTACAGACCTATCAGCCTCCTATCAGTGGTTTATAAAATCTTCATTAAAGTTTTTTCACACCACTTGAAGGTGACAATGGACACGGCTCAACCAAGAGAACAAGCTGGATTCAGGAGTGGCTACAGCACTATAAATCATATCCACGTACTAAGAGAACTAATTGAAAGAGCGAGGGAATATGAACTTCCATTATGCATGGCTTTTATCGATTATGAAAAGGCCTTTGGTTCTGTGAAACCATCAGCAGTAACAATGGCTCTGAAATCCTGTGGTATTGAAGATGCATACATTAATATTATTAATAACATCTATGAAAACGCAAGTGCAAAAATTTGGCTATTTGAAAATACAACACACATAAAAATTGGAAAGGGAGTGAGACAAGGTGACACCATATCTCCCAAACTCTTTAATGCCACTTTGAAAAATGTCTTTCAATCACTGAACTGGGAAAACAAAGGGATAAAGATTAATGGAGATTATCTAACTCACCTTCGTTTTGCTGATGACGTAGTCATTTTTGCAACTATCCCATCAGAGCTGCAGAGTATGATCCAGGAACTTGCTGACAAGAATAAAGAAGTGGGATTAAAAATGAACTTTCAGAAGACAAAAGTGATGTACAATGCTTTTACAAGAAATGAAGAATTATCGATTGATGGGGAAAAGCTGGAGATAACCAATACCTACATTTATCTTGGACAGCAGATATCAAGTGAAGGTCACATTGATGAAGAAATAAATTGGCGTATAAAACTTGCCTGCAGAGCTTTTGGAAGAAACAGTATAATTTTCAAGATCAATATGCCATTATGTCTTAAAAGAAAAGTGTTTGATCAATGCCTCCTTCCAGTGCTTACGTATGGTGCAGAGACATGGACCTTAACTAAAAGAGACATACAAAGACTGCAGATAACCCAAAGAAGTATGGAGAGGTGCATGCTTGATGTAACCAGGAGAGATAAGAAGAGGAACTCGTGGATCAGAAAAATGACAAGAGTGGAAGACATCATGATCAGAGTAAAACCCCTGAAACGGCAATGGGCTGGACATATTGCCAGAAGGACAGACCATCGATGGACAACCGAAATTTTAGACTAGATTCCAAAGGACAGGAAAAGACCCAGAACCAAATGGGAGATGGGTGGATGAAATTCGAAAGTATGCGGGAGTAACATGGAGGAAACGGGCACAAGACAGACCGTTGTGGAATAAACTTGGGGAGACCTTCGTCCAGCAGTGGATTGATAATGGTTGGCAATGATGATGATGTATATATATATATATATATATATAAACTGGTGTCCAAAATTAATGTGACAAATAGAAATTTGAGAATATGTCCAAAACGAGAAAACGGATTGCAAAGATTTTTCAGTGACATATGCAAGGGGAAACACTAAGTCAATGTACCTAAGCAACATTGTGTTAGCTCCTATGGATATATGCAAATAATGACTTACGTCATCGAGCTGACAGGCACGCGACCTTGATAAATGAGACGACCGATTGCGAAGATTTTTCAGAGACATGTATGTGCAAGGGGAAACGCTAAGTCGACGTACCCAAGCAACATTGTGTTAGCTCCTATGGAAATATGCAAATGATGGCCTACGTCCTCGAGCTGGCATGTATGTGCAAGGGGAAACGCTAAGTCGACGAGCCCAAGCAACATTGTGTTAGCTTCTATGGAAATATGCAAATGATGATCGTATCTCACTGAGCTTGCAGGCACATGACCTTGATAGTGTTGTTGTGAGTAGGGTACACCAATTAAAACTTGAGCTGGACTGTTAGTGGAAGAATGGCTTGGCACCATTGCTCAGAAGACTCTTCATGGTGGAGAGAGATCAGTAGACTGAAAGCAGGGCAATCGCAAGTTGAGGTAGCAAGATGGCTGAATGTGTCGAGGCCAGTGGACTCCAATCTCTGGAAACAGTCCCAGGGAACCAGAGCAATAACCAGAAGGACAGGACAGGGATGGCCATGAGTCACAATAAGTGAGGAAGACCAGTATTTGTCTTTAACATCTCACCACCATAGGGAGCCGACAGCCAGGTAATTCTTGCAGTAGCTCTCCTCTGCTATGGAAACCGTGATATCAAGGCAAACAGTTTACAGAAGACTCCACAAGAGAAGTCTGAATGCAAGAAGGTCAATTGTCTATATCCTACTCACCGCATCACACCAAAGGGTTCATCTGAATTGGGCCCAAAAACATCACCCCTGGACCCCTGATCAATGGGCATGCATTTTCTTCAGTAACAAGTTATGGTACACCCTAAACATGGATTCTCGACATGTGTACATTTGGAGAGAGGTAGGAAGCCGAAATCTTCCCTCCAATATTAGGAAAATTTATCACTCTGGTGGTGGACGACTCCTGGTTTGGGCTGGCATAATGTTAGATAGGTGCATGCCACTGCAAGTGTTTTCAGGAGGCACTCTGACTGCTGCATGCTACAGGGATGACATCCTAGAACCCTATGTATGGCTTTTCAGAGAAACTGTTGGCCTTCAATTCCTTTTTCTTCATGAACAATAACACCCACCCCCATAGGGAATGGCATGGCTAGTCGACAAAAATCTGGAGAATGATGTTATTCAGAGTATGGAGTTGCCTGCGAGATCTCCAGACCCGAACCCGATACAGCATGTCTGGGATGCTCTGGGATTAAAAACTGTGAGCTGGCAGTCCCCTATCAGAACCATCCTGGGACACCTTGGCAGAGGAGTGGTCCCAAACTCTCATTTACAGCCTTGTAAGCAGCATGAGGGGTTACTGTGTGAGCTGTATCACTGTTCAGGGTAATCACACTTTGTGTAAGCCCTTTGAAATCCACACCATTTGCTGTATCACTTTTGGACTGCCATGCTGTTGTGCAAATACTTTCTCCTTGTGTGGTAATGGCATTCCTTTTCTGTTGTGTGTGGATTTCGCGTTCATGATTTTGTGTTTGTCATGTTAATTTTGGACACCAGTGTGTGTGTGCGTGCGTGCGAATTTGGGTTTTCAAGTCTCAAATTTATTAAATTGTTTTTGTTCGTTCATGATGTTTGTTTACACACACACACACACACACACACACACACACACACACACACACACACACACACACACAAACAAGTTATATATATATATATATATATACACACTGAGTGGACAGAAATCATGAGATACCTACCTAGTAATGGTTAGGCCCACCTTTCTGGATAGGTCGGCCAGGCATCGAGTCCACTAGGCCATGAAAGCATTCCACAGGTACAGGGGTTTATCAAAATAATAGAAACACTTTCTGTTTGTGGATAACTTTTTATTAATAAGCTGTAGATCCACCCTGGGTTTTCAGAACAGAAGAAATTTGACTTTGAATAGACTTATACAAGTCGTGCACATATGATAATGGAATTTGGAAAGCATAATCTGACCTTCTGCTCCAGATATTCCCACAAATCTTCAATAAGATTGAGGTGACCAGGGTAGTTGCTGTACCTCATTTTCATGCTCTGCAAAAAACAACTTCACACATTTCACACAATGCATGGGTGCATTATCTGCTTGAAACCAAGGATGGTCATTAGGAACAATGCCTGCAACATTGGGTGCAGGTGATCCCCAAGAATAGATTTATACATTGCAGATGTGACATGATCCTGCAGAATAACCAATGGCTCTAAGGATTGCCATGATACTGCACCTCACAGCACCATGGATCCATATTCATGATACACAGGTGGAACCAAACAGTTGGGGTAGTAAGCTTCTGCAGGTAGTTTTTGCAGGGTGCACACTCTGCTAGTGGTGGTAAACAATGTGAATCATGATTCATCAGACCACATGAGATGTTGCCAGTCTTTAGAATCCCAGTTTTTATGAGTTTTGCAGCACCTTACATGTTTTGTTGCATTGACGTTGGTAATCAGAGGTTTGTGGATTGTAGCACAGCAATAAATACTGGCATGATAGAGTTCCCGACGAACTGTTATGATGAAAATGAGCCCATTCTGACTGGTGTTTAACTCTGCTACTATTTGTGGTGCTGTGGTTTTGTGCATCCATTGTAAAATCCATGCCAATATTCATCTATCCCTATCTGACATCTTTGTATGGTGTCCACAATTTGCATGTTTGGAAGCAACTCCATGCCATTTTTTGATAAGTAGTCATAATCTTTGATACAGTTCCTCACATTACACTTACTATTTTCGCCTTTCTAGTTACCAAAGCTCTTGCAAGATGCTCACCAATGATCGTGGCTTTTCTGAAGTCACCGAGATCTGACATTGTCCACAATTACTACACAACAGCTGTTCACCTGCAACTGTAGCACTGCTACATGATAGCCAACACCATACTGCACTCCTTTATATACCTCACATTGCAGGCAATGTCCCTGTGATTTGAAAATTGCGTATAGTGTGTACTCCAGTAGCTGTCAGTGTTTCCATTATTTTGATAAACTCCTGTATCTCTATGCTTGCTGCACCCCTGTCCATTATTCCATCTAATTCCTGAGTGGGGGATCCAAACCTAGAACAGACCTTTCTACAGCATTTCAAATATTTTTCAAGGGTTCATGTCCAGTGAGTGGGGTGGCCACTCCAGGGTCGGGACATCTGCAGAATGCTCTTTTAACATTGTTTTAGTCACCATGGCCCTGTGAGAAGGTGTATTGTCCTGCTGGAAGAGCCAATTGCCCTGCAAGTGCATGATGACCATAAACTGGTGCAGACAGTTTGCAAGGATGGACAATAGTGTGGACTGTTCAGAGATGCATCTAGATGAACCAGATATCCCAACTTGTGACAGTTGAACACGTCTCACACCATAACTGAGCATCCACCAGCCTGAACAGTTCCTTGTTGACATGCTGGTTCCATCGCTTTGTTTGGTTTCTGCCAAATCCTTACTCTCATCTGCGTAAAATAACTGGAAGCGAGAGTTATTGGACTAGATCTGTCTCCAATCATCCAAGGTCCAGCTCTGATGATCTTTCACCCAACTGAGATGGTCTAGCTCTGATGATCTTTCACCACCAGTGATGTAATCATCCAAGGTCCAGCTCTGATGATCTTTCACCCACCAGTGATGTATCACCAGTAATGCAACTCTAGTGGATCAGCAGCTCTCATAACCTATTGTGGCTAATAGTCACTTGATGATCTTGGTGGAAACATTTCTGGCACCAACCCCCATTGAAGTTGGAGGTGATTTGTGTGACTCTTGCTCTCAAGTTGGTTGCAACTATGCGTGACAAACGAGGACTTCCATGTAAATCCACAACATTTCTCTGCCCACAGTGCTGTCCATGATGTGGTTTTCTCGGAAATGGTGTATTTTTGATACACTCTTGATACTGTTGAATGGGGATACTGCAATTCCTGTACCACCTCCACAACAGAGTGACCCATGCATTGAGCACCCACTATCATTACTCTTTCTGTTAACTCAAGATGTTTATCGATACTGACATTGAATTGCCATCTATGTGGATGCAGTGATGTCTTACCACCTACTGTATATACCTGCCTAGCGGTGGGTTCACCTACTAATGAGAGGTGACAGCATTGCTTTACCTAGGAATTCCATGATTTCTGTCCTGTGTGTGTGTACAGGTGTCATATATTTCAGCACATATAATTCACGTTCAGTCTGCAATATTTCAGTTACTTGAAAATTTCTTCTGAGAATGGGTACTGAAATCATACTGTTCATAAAAAGTACCCATCATCATTATACTACAGTTTTAATATCACACACCACAAAACTCCTTCTAAGAGGAACTGAAATTTCAAGCAATATGCAAGCTGAAAGAAAATACATACAAAATAATTTGTAAAATACAGAGACAGTGGATTTCTTTCTCTCTTTCTGTAGTTTTCTTTCTTTCTTTTTTTTTTTTTTTTTTTGATGGTGTGATATTAGGACACAACAGCAAATGTAAAATGAGCAAACATGAGATGAGCAGCATGAGGAAAAAAGGAGACACATGCATTAAAAAAGAAATAATCAAAAGAAATATATATACTAAAAGCAACTCTTAAAAATGCAACACAATATAGTGAGAA
The DNA here is from genome assembly GCA_039090855.1 of Macrothele yani. Classification (NCBI taxonomy): domain Eukaryota; kingdom Metazoa; phylum Arthropoda; class Arachnida; order Araneae; family Macrothelidae; genus Macrothele; species Macrothele yani. Next base: position 74,693,976 of record CM077017.1, on the reverse strand, counting down.
AGTGATTTCAATAAATCAAATATCACATATTGACACATTATATTGATAGCAGAGTTAAACACCAGTAAATATCACATATTGACACATTATATTGATAGCAGAGTTAAACACCAGTAAATATCACATATCGACACATTATATTGATTTATTTGCTTACTTAAAAAAAAAAATCATGTATTGTAGCAATCGGAATTTACCCATATGTGTTAAAATCAGTTTAATTCAGAAGTGAATTACTTTGAATTTTCATACTACGTAGCAAGGCTGCATTTTACCTTTAAACCACTCAATGATTTTTATAATTATTTTTTTTTTTTTTTTTTGATCAACCAGTGTTTGAGCATGTCACCTCACTTTAGCAACTGATGAATCACTTCAGAGCTATGCAGGGTTGCAGTGAACTGGACGTCTCCAGTGTTTTCAAAGAGCAACAGTGCATCTTTCCTTGTGACTTTGCCCTCATGGTCATTATTATATTCTATAACTGCTAGCTGCTTTGATTTAGCTTCACCATTTTGATACCCTAACACATTGCACGTTATCCTAAAATGAGCAACAAAAGTAAAAAAGGAATGGAATTGGCTTATGATTCAAGATTTAATTGGAAATTGTGAAGCATGTTGAAGAAAAAATAAAGTCATCAGTATCTTTTGTTCTTCTAAATAAAAGGACAAATTATAAAGTTAGAGAAAGAAGTGTCCTAATCAAAACAGGACATGGAAAAACATATTTTTCAGCAGCTTTGCTATGGTTGGGGATTACAACCCAGCTTCGTCCTGTTATTTAAAACATTTCAAAATGTAAGAAATTTCTAGATGGAGTCATTGTCAATGCTCGTGGAAAAGCATGGATGCATATAAAGGGTCAAATGAATGTCTAAGAAAAGTTTAGAATAAAATATGAAGAGATCGTACATTGAAAAACCAGCTACACTTATGTGAGATACCTTTCGACAAAATAAAACTGAAGTTGAAAAAATACAAAATAAATTAACAGTTTACAGGCCACTTGATGTTACTTTAAACACAACTTCACAGACAGACTATAAAATAAATGGATCAAATGGATTTAACTGTCGGATGTGAAAAAAACAAAGAACAATACCTTGGAAAAGGTCAACATTAGGCGTGTTTCTTCTTGGGTGCAAGAAGTGTCAATGCAGTTCAACCTGAAATGGTCATAAAATCTTTCAAAAATGTTGTGTGAGTACAATAGATGATTTTGCTTATGAATCAAGAGGAAAAGAAACAGCCAGAATAATTTTGTTAAGAATAATACTGCAATCCTCAAACAGCAAAGCAAATGGTTGTCAGTTATGCAATTCCTATTATTTGTTTTCATCGCTTTCATTGTAGAAAATAAAGATTCACACAAGTAGGTGGACCCAAAAAAAAAAAAAAAAAAAAAAAGCTGTCATATAAAACACCAGATTTCGAATGTTTGAATATATTTCATCATATAACAGCTATCAGAATTCTGTACCACCACTATCATTAGCTCTTCCTTTCAAGAATAGGTTGTAGTGCAGCTTCACTATTTCTTCTTCAATTTTAATTGGATCTATATGTACAAAATAAGCTGTCTATACATGCGATAAAAGCAAACCACGTCTTCAATAAGCAAATTAAAATCAATTTATTTACAAATTAAAGCAAATTAAAATCAATTTATTTACAAATTAATGCAAATTAAAATCAATTTATTTACAAATTAAATTTTTATCAATGAAGCACATCTAAGCTTCCTCACCAACTGTCGATCTTTAAAGGTAATACCTAAATTCCTCAGAATACACACTCATCTGGTTTCCCAACGAGATACACGAGTAATTGTCAACGCTGAACGAAGACGTTTGAGTGCAGAAATCAGAAGAAAACGAGCTTACAGTGATTTACTCAACCGCAAATCTTATGGTGCATACCTCCTTATGGCTGATCTTACACATCACATCATTCTGGGTAAGAATTTGATGATATTTTTTACTTCTTTGCAGAGTGAAATAAATGCCATTAATCAAAGACACATAAAAACTATGTGACTTGGTGCCAAGAAGATCTTCCTGGCTTCAACACTCTGTTTCATTTCCTGCCTCCAAGGTTAAACTTCCTACACCCAAGACTTATTTGAACTTCAGCTCAGTTCAACTGACAGAGAGTCAACATGCAGCCTTAAATATAGGTCTCAAGATCAGTTTCCCCATCTCGAAGTTTTCACCTATGCACTCTTTACCTCAGATTGAAAACATTATTAATGCCTTGCCAGAGGATGAACATGATTTTTCACGTCATAACCTGGTAAAATCTATTTCTAAAATAACCACTTCCCCTCAGAATTTAAGGTACGAAAGGTATCAGCTACTTCAGTTAGCTAAGAACCCAAACCTGTCTATTGTTGGCGCGGATAAGACCCAACAGATCATCATTATGGATAAGGCTGACTACTTTGATAAGATGTCACAGGCTATAGAGCTAATCCCCCACCGAGTGCTCAAATCAGATCCAACCTCTGCCACTATAGCTGAACTGAGTAAACTTCGAAACCAAGGTTTCTTTTTTTTTTTTTTTTTTTTTTTTTGATTGGAGGTTTAACGACCACCGTGAGCAACTCAATGGGCTATAAGCAGTCGCCCGTCCCTAATTTAGGGTCACTGGTTCCAGGGAAGGGAGAGAGCCAGTGCCGTAAGACAAACACAACATCCATGCCTCACCGGGATTCGAACCCGGACCCCTTTCGGACGAATGATCAGAGGCCATCGCTTAGACCACTGCGCCACCGGGGCGGCGAAACCAAGGTTTCCTTCCTGCCTCTGTGTCATCAAAAATGAAACCACCTGTGGGACCTAGAGTGCCAGAAGTATTTGGTAAACTGAAACTACACAAACCAAATCAACCCCTCAGATTATTAGTCTCAGGGTATGCTAGTCCAACGAGACCCCTTGAGACTATGCTAGCATCTTACTTGAAACACCTTACACTCCATTCCACGGTGTCAATTAAAAGCTCTACTCAGGCTCTTGAGCGAATCAAGGAATTTGACCGTCCACAAACTGGCTTTATTATGGCATCTCTAGACGTTGTTTCACTTTTCCCAAATGTACCACTTGATCTGGTGCATTCTATCATTGCTGAAAAATTACAAGCAGATAGTTCTATCTCTCCGCTGGAAACTGATGCCATTCTTTCAGCACTGAAATTAGTGGCCAGAAGATCGTATTTTAAATTTGATAATAGAATATACCAACAGAGAGAGGATGCGCCCATGGGCTCCCCACTCTCTCCTGTGCTGGTTGAGATTCTTTTACAATCCTTGAAGGACAGGGTTTTGCTGGACTCTCCACTTCAACCATTACTAATAATCAGGTATGTCGATGATATGCTACTTTTTTGGTCCTACTCACTTCCCCAACTAGATGTTTTCATTGACTGCTTATCTTCACATTTTCCCACAATAAAATTTACGAAAGAACTTGAGCAGGGGGGTAAGCTACCTTTTCTTGATTTTTTGTTATCAAGGGACCTCAACACTCACCAGATTAAATACTCCGTGTACCGAAAACCTACGTTCATACCATGTATCGTACCGTTTAACTCTTCTTACCCCCCTGAACAAAAAGCATCATCACTTCGATTTCTAATCAAACGCGCATTAACACACTCTTCTTCCAACAGAGCAAGATGGGACGAACTCTCTAAGGCCTCAACTTTGGCATGGATCTTCGGCTACCCAGAGCATTACTTTCCCGGTCTATTGAGAAGGTTCACCAGGTTGAGATTCACGACCTTGTCCACGGACAATAAAATCACTAGATACGTTGGAAAGGTGGATTATCTCCCTCCAATAGTTAACACCCTCAAGAAGATATGCCATAGGCATAATTTGACATTTGGAGTTTGCACTAAAAATGTATTTACTTTACTGAGAAATGACAGAGATAAAGTACCCAAACTCATGAAATATGGTGCATACTGCATTCTGCTCGCCCATGAGGATTCCGGTGTTATTGACAAATTTTATAAAGGTTCTACAATTAGGACTCTGAATACCCGGTTGGGTGAACACAAGTACACTCTCCAGACAGAAACTATTAATACTGCCTTTACTATGGCTGTTAAACAGGGTGGTTACAATCCTGTTTGGGAGAATGTTAAAATCTTGAACTCCAATGTCAACAAAAATACTGTTTTCTTTTCAGAAAGTTTATATATTATTGCATACGGAGACAATTGTTGTAATTTAGATCTCCCCACATTTGTACCAAGACCTTGGCGAAAAATGGTTGCTCCACAAAAGACTTTGACACATGAGGAATTTTAAAACATCGGAATAGTACATTTTTGTAAATATTTTGTATTCTTATATTTATGTTATATTGATTTGGAATTGGAATTTTATAATTTGTGCTTATACTGTGACATCATGGTCTGTTGGTGACATGGTGCATGATGGGTCGTGTTATCAAGAATATTAGTAATCTAAAGCAAATATTATGGGAATTTTACTAGGAAATTTTTTCATTAATAGCAAATTTTCGGAGAAAACTCTTTTCCTTCTTCAGGCTGTCTTGTTGTTGTCACTCTTTCCTGTCACTATCACGGCTACGGTTAACCTTGACGGTTTAGGTTATTTTTCAACAAATCCTGCCAGAGTTAGGCAGGGAAAATCCTTTGCTGTCATTGATGATGGAATTTTGATTTTTCTCAATCTCTATTCCTTCTTTCAGCTTTCTTTTTGAAAATTGCTTTGGAAACTGATGACTTTAAGGGAATTCCAATCCATGCTGTGCCCAGTTTCTCTAACATGCCTATCTAATCCAGTCTTGTTGGAGCAATTTTTTATAGCTGCTTTATGCTCAGCTATACGAGTTTCTAGTCTGCGACCTGTTTCACCTATGTAAGATAGTCCACAACTTCAATTTACTTCATAGACTACTCCTTGCATTTTAAAAATATCTTCTTCTCTTTGAACTATTTTAGGGAAATTTTTTTTAACTTTGTTCTCTAAACTTGGAGCTAGCCTAATATTGTACTTCTTACTAATTCTCTTTAAAGACTCAAATAAACCTTTGTGATAAGAAATTTTTCTAGTGAATTTTACTTGTTGCTTTTGTGGGTTCTTCGTACCATTAAAATTTAGAAGCTTCTCAATTTCTTCTTTAGGATAGTTATTCTCTGCAAGTATGACTTTAAGCTCTTCTTTATGGGCTTCTTTTTTATCTGCAGTAGAAACTATTTTATTATTTTTCTAAAAACTGACTTGCTATATTTTTCTTAATAGAAACTGGATGATAGGAATTGCAATCCAGTAGTCTTTTAGTATTCATTGATTTTTTATACCAACTAGTGAGGAATTTTTCATCTTCATAATAGATAGTAATATCTAAGAAGTTTATTCTTCTTTCTTTTTGAAGTTCAATAGTGAACTTAAGGGAATCATCTAATTCATTGAATGAGTCTAGAATTCTTTCTGGAACAATTTCTGAGCTATCTATTATAAATAAGATGTCATCCATGTATCTGCTATATAAGCAGAAGACTCATTCAATGAATTAGATGATTCCCTTAAGTTCACTATTGAACTTCAAAAAGAAAGAAGAATAAACTTCTTAGATATTACTATCTATTATGAAGATGAAAAATTCCTCACTAGTTGGTATAAAAAACCAGTGAATACTAAAAGACTAATGGATTTCAATTCCTACCATCCAGTTTCTATTAAGAAAAATGTAGCAAGTCAGTTTTTAGAAAAAATTAATAAAATAGTTTCTACTGCAGATAAAAAAGAAGCCCATAAAGAAGAGCTTAAAGTCATACTTGCAGAGAATAACTATCCTAAAGAAGAAATTGAGAAGCTTCTAAATTTTAATGGTACGAATAACCCACAAAAGCAACAAGAAAAATTCACTAGAAAACTTTCTTATCAAAAAAGGTTTATTTGAGTCTTTAAAGAGAATTAGTAAGAAGTACAATATTAGGCTAGCTCCAAGTTTAGAGAACAAAGTTAAAAAAATTTTCCCTAAAATAGTTCAAAGAGAAGAAGATATTTTAAAAATGCAAGGAGTAGTCTATGAAGTAAATTGAAGTTGTGGACTATCTTACATAGGTTCAACAGGTCGCAGACTAGAAACTCGTATAGCTGAGCATAAAGCAGCTATAAAAAATTGCTCCAACAAGACTGGATTAGATAGGCATGTTAGAGAAACTGGGCACAGCATGGATTGGAATTCCCTTAAAGTCATCAGTTTCCAAAGCAATTTTCAAAAAGAAAGCTGAAAGAAGGAATAGAGATTGAGAAAAATCAAAATTCCATCATCAATGACAGCAAAGGATTTTCCCTGCCTAACATCTGGCAGGATTTGTTGAAAAATAACCTAAACCGTCAAGGTTAACCGTAACCATCAAGGTAAACCGTAACCGTGATAGTGACGGGAAAGAGTGACAACAACAAGACAGCCTGAAGAAGAAGAGTTTTCTCCGAAAATTTGCTATTAATGAAAAAATTTCCTAGTAAAATTCCCATAATATTTGCTTTAGATTAGTAATTGAATTAAGAAACTAGGAAGCCATTTCTCAACATGAGCTTTATTCAAAGAATAAGAATATTAGGGTTGACTCTGTTGGATCCCGTGGCGCATTGACCAGTAGATGGGGACGGGAGACCCCCGAAAGTGCTAGTCTGCTTTTAACCCGCTTTTAATTTGTAAATAAATTGATTTTAATTTGCTTATTGAAGATGTGGTTTGCTTTTATCGCATGTATAGACAGCTTATTTTGTACATATACCATTCCATGCAAAAATATTTCCTATTTCATTTAATTGGATCTCCATCGACTAGCTCTTCTATCTTCGAAGTCAGCTCGGCCATATCATCCGTCTTGATTTCCTTGAATGGAAATGTCATAAATTTCCAGAAATGGATTTATGGAAACTATTTGGAAATTCTGATAGTAAACTCAACTTTGGAGGTTTTTAAAGTAAGTTAATTTTTTTCTTTTGGATTTGTACAATTTTATTTTAATACATGTTGTGTTTTCAAATTTCTGAAATTTCAGGGTCAGCTTAAGGCTTTTATGTGAGTCCTGAATTGTGTACTATTTGTAGCTGTTAAACTATGGCTTTGGGTTACATATGAGAATATAAAGCAGGGATGGCCAAACTTTTCGGGTCCTGGGGCTACTTTCGATTTTTTTTAGTACACATTGTTGGTCGACTAATAAATTAACTGATGAAATTCGTAGGGGGGGGGGAGACCTGGCAAGGATATCATAATATACACCACAAAATGAAATAATTACTTATATTTGAAGCATAGAAAATGCATTTAAAACAATACAAAAAAGAATAATTAAAAAAAAAAGAATAATGAAACCTCTTCGATTAACCTGCAAGAGGAAATGTATTCAAAATAAAAATGGCAAAATTGCGCCACCTGTAACGGAGTAAAAAAGTCGAAAACATTTTAGGTGTAAGTTCCCTTACATTACTATTTTCCAGGCATATCTCTTTAAAAAATGTAATACTTCGATAACACACAAGCTTTTTTTTTTTTTTTTTTTTTTGCATACCTGAGCGAGTGAGTGCGGTAATTCCAATGTCCGTGCACCTACCACTGATGATGGCTACGAGTGTTAGCAGAAACTAGTTTGGTGCTTCGCAGTCAGGAGATTTGTATTTTTTGGATTATTATCTTTTTCAAGACTATTAGTTTTTGAAATTTCAGCAAAATTATAATTCGTCTTCATATTTCGTTGTGTATCAAGGTGCTTCGCAGTCAAGATTATTTCCTCTTCGAGATTATAGTTCGTTTTTTAAAAAATTCAACAAGCTTTTAATTCAGTTTCTTATTTCGTCGATGTTAAAATTTTTTTTGCATTGTAAAAATTCATCTTGTTTAATTTTATCTGGTGCAGATTTTACAATATCATGAATTTTAATCTAAACTTCACAATTGAAAAAAATTCACATTCTTTGAAGACATACATATGAAGCCCCGACAGCTACTATGAATATTGTAAGTACAGATACTTATTATTATTATTCTTGATTTCAATTGCCAATACTATGTTAACGTCATTTAGCAATCTCCCGATTGCTGAACTTGCATAATGTGTGAAACAGTAATTACAGACATTTAATGTCAATCAAATTAAAATATCGTAGCCACGTAAAAAGTATGTTCATCGCAAATTGGCGAAAATTGAACAACGATATATTACACACAAGCTTCCTTTAATAAAATTTGAAACCAAACAAAGCAATTAAAATAATAACAAAATAATTGTTTTTAATTTTTTGAAACAACATTCAAAAAATATTAAATTTGTCCTGTGGAATTAACTTTTTTATGGGTCTTATAGAGGTTATTATTCAAAAAAGTTGGTGGTCAAATTTTCGAACAAAAGCCTAGTTCGTCATCAGGACCACACCACGTCACTGGAGTAGTTGCTGCCACTCAGTTGGAAGAGTCCAACCACAATTATCGTTAATTGTGGTACTTCTTCTTCTTGCTATTTTGATCCCTTCTTCTAGTTTCCTCTTTACTAAGTTTGACTGGTGGGCGATTATTCTTACCGAGTCCCAATTTATGGAGTGTCCACTTGCTTGTATATGTCTGTCTAGCCCTGTTTTGTTACTAATGTTCCTAATAGCTGCTTGGTGATCTTTCATTCGGATTTTATACTTCTCCCTGTTTCTCCTATATAGCTGAGTCTACAGTTACAGTCGATGCAATATATTACTCCTTCTTGCAATTGGATGTCCACTTCTTTCTGCTTTAAAGCTGGCAGGAATTTCTTTAATTTGTTACTTAGATCTGGAGCAAGCCTGATATTATATTTTGCTCCGATCCTCTTCAGTTTTTCGAAAAGTCCCTTGTGAATATAGAGAATATTCACTCAGCTTTTTAGAAAACCCACTAACACAGGGAAGATGTTAGACTTCTACTCATTCCACCCTGATTATATTAAATCGCATACGGTGAGACAATTTTTGGAAAAAAATTGAAGTCCTGGTCTCTTCAGCTGCTCAAAAAGATCGTCGCAGAGAAGAATAAAAAAAATGTTGGCAGAAAACAATTACCCCTCCCCTTATGTTGAGAAATTATTCAGACAAGTGCCAAAAAAGAAGCAGGAAATAAACAGCTTCAAATTTACCAGCAAAATTACGTACCACAAGGGACTTTTTTCAAAAAACTGAAGAGGATCAGAGCAAAATATAATATCAGACTTGTTCCAGATCTAAGTAACAAATTAAAGAAATTCCCGCCAGCTTTAAAGCAGAAAGAAGTGGACATTTAATTGCAAGAAGGAGTAATATATTGCATTGACTGTAACTGCAGACTCAGCTATATAGGAGAAACAGGGAGAAGTATTAAAGTCCGAATGAAAGATCAACAAGCAGCTATTAGGAACATTAGTAACAAAAACAGACATATACAAGCAAGTGGACACTCCATAAATTGGGACTCAGTAAGAATAATTGCCCACCCGTCAAATTTAGTAAAGAGGAAACTAGAAGAAGGGATCGAAATAGCAAGAAGAAGAAGTACCACAATTAACGATAATTGCGGTTGGACTCTTCCAACTGAGTGGCAGCAACTACTCCAGTGACGTGGTCCTGATGACGAACTAGGCTTTAGTTCGAAAATTTGACCACCAACTCTTTTGAATAATAACCTCTATAAGACCCGTAAAAAGTTAATTCCACAGTACAATATGAATAGAGGTGCCATAAATTCATTTACAACTAGGCTTAAATTTGTCTTTTTGTCTTTCAGATGTAGGTAAACTTACCTAATTTTTTTGCGGACACATGCCAGTGAAGTCCATCAAGAAGTTGATCATGTTGCAACTCATACGACGATGCTACTGCAATCCTCAAACAGCAAAGCAAATGGTCGTCAATTATGCGATTCCTATCTTTTGTTTTCATCGCTTTCATTGTAGAAAATAAAGATTCACACAAGTAGGTGGACGCAAAAAAAAAAAAAAGCTGTCATATAAAACACCAGATTTCGAATGTTTGAATATATTTCATCATATAACAGCTGTCAGAATTCTGTACCACCACTATCATTAGCTCTTACTTTCAAGAATAGGTCGTAGTGCAGCTTCACTATTTCTTCTTCAATTTTAATTGGATCTCCATCGACTAGCTCTGCTATCTTCGAAGTTAGCTCGGCCATATCATCCGTCTTGATTTCCTTGAACGGAAAAGTCATATGAATCACAAGGACAATGGTGTTGATGGTTGAACAGAGTGTGTTTTGGGTGGAACATGTCTTTCGCCATGATGACAAGTACACGGATGAAGTGCAAAAACAGTTTGCTAGGAAATTTTGTGATGCAAATGTCCCCCACCATAATGCGGTACGTCAGCTCATTGTTAAGTTTCAGGAAACTGTCAGTGTTCTGGATACCCTTCGCCCTGGTAGGTTATCCACGGCAGATGAGGCCATACAGGATACAGAGGAGTTCACAAAGTTCATGAGATGGCTGTCACAACAAGCTAATGTGCCTAAGAGTACAGCTCACAATATTCTGAAAAGGAAGTTGGGTTTCCACCTGTACAAAGAGTCTATCATGCATCAGCTAAAAGAAACAGACCACGAGGCCCATGTTTGGTAGTGCAGGTGGTTCCACAAGTTCCTGTCTGAAGAAAGTGAGGATATTCTGGACATGACTTTCTTTACAGATGAGGCATGGTTCCCCCTGTCCCGGTACATCAACAGTCAAAACTATCATTTGTGGGATACTGAAAATCCCCACGAATTTAAGGAAGTGCCTCTCCACAACCATAAGTTCGGTGTTTTGTGTGCCGCGACTCGTACGTGCATTATTTGGACCATTTTCTTCAGCGAAACCATTCACTCAGAATGGTACCATGCCTAGATTATCCAACCATTCATATCCGAACTCATGGAATGGGAAATCAATGAAGGATGGTTCCAACAAGACAGTGCAACTACTCACACCACTGGCATATCAATACAGCTTCTGGAGGAATTCTCCGGAAATCACTTCATCTCTCGGGGACTGTGGCCTTCCCAGTCACCAGATCTGACACCACACAACTTTTTTTCTGTGGAGAGCACTGAAGGGGAAGGAGCACGCAGGTAATCTGCATACACTTCAAGAGCTACAGGCTGCAATAACGACCCACATCCAACAAATCACACCACATACCCTAAGAAAGCTCTTCATCAACATGCATAAGTGTGTGCAGACATGTCTGGACGTCAGTGGGGCCCATTTCCAACACCTCTTGTAGGAAGCAGTTCGACATGGTGTTACTTTCAGTGCACAGTTATTTTTCGAACACCCTGTACATGGCAAGTTAAATTACGACACACTCAATTATTAAACACCACTAAATGGCAATGGAAAACTTTCGTAAGGATACATCCATCATTGCTACCATGCTTCGACAAACATCAAGCGAAAAGCCATCAAAAGTAACTTCTGAAAAGCAAGGGAAATTCTTTTAAAATACAAGGAAAAACATTAAAAAACATTACAGTCAATGCAGCACTGTGGAGATATTTGCATGTTTGTTCTGAATGTACACACTGATCCCCTAAAACAAGGGTATATTGTAACTTTTAATAATAACTTTTAAAAAATTATGTTAACATGGATTCATAATGAGTAATCTGGTACCATAAAAGTTTCATTTCATGCATGCTAATGGAATTAACGGAAATCACTCCAAGGCATATAGATAGGCCTGTGCATACACATATACATATCAGTTCACAAGTAAGGCAACTGAACGGAAAAAAACTTCAAATCATCCTTGAGCTAGAAAAAAAGAATGGAAGAAAAAAAAAAAAAACACCTACCAGGAACAAATAAGCAATTTACATTAATTCTGGGTCTGAATTGCTTAATTTTCTATATTTAGTTTGCATACTTGTATGTTTACTCTTGCACATCATATTTAAAACCATTTTTTATCCTGAGTATACAAGAAAAACATAACTAAATTCTATTACAAAGCCTCAGTGAACAAAATGCAAAAACATTCATTACTTCTGAAGACTAATTTAAAATTCAGATTGCTTTGCTAGATAACATTGATACAGTATCCATGTGAGACACAAATATTAATTTAACAAATAAACTTGTAAGAATATGAGCATAACTCACCTTCTTCTTGATCAATTAATTTTCCTACATTTATAGCATGTTACTAGGTAGTAACATGCTATAAATGTGGGAAAATGAATAAATCAAAAAGAAAAGGTGAATTATGCTCATATTCTTATGAGATTATTTGTTTAATTAGTTTTGATTTGAAATATTTTTACTTAAAAACCTATTAAGAATGTTTTTGACATCTTTATAGGTAATCGTGATGAATATGCTTCACCTAAAACTCTGGTTTTCTCACCTCTTTACAGCCAATCATATAAAAATAAAGATGAAGAAATTTTTCAACAAGTTTGATCATTGTGCAGGTGAGAAAATTATAAAATTTTTAGGCTAAAGTTCATGGATGTTATGGAAAATTCTAGAATTTCCTTCCCCACAGTCTCCTATTAAATTGTTAAGTTTCGTATATATTTTTTGCGTATTATCGCTTCTGCCGTCTAGGTTCTGTTCCTCATACCTAAAAAAGAATTTAAAAAAAGAAATTGTAAAATCAAAATGTTTACCCATTCTAATGTTTTTCATTGTCCATTGATTTTTTTTTTTTTTTTTTTCATTTTTGGTGATGGGCACAATGAAAAATGGCTGGTCAAGTAAAGTCACTTTACATCCATTAAAAAATGTCAAAGCCTGTTGAAATTATATCTCATTGTAACCAAGTTCTCAAAGGGAGAAGTTTTTGCATGAATACTGTACATTATGACCAATGGAAATCTTGACAATAATGAAGCATAAGAAAAAAACACAATGGAAGATAGTTGGTCAAGTAAAATTACAATATATTAGTTAAAAATGGCAAAGTCTGTTAAAAAAACGTATCTCATTGTAATAAAGTTCTCAAAATGGAAAGCTTTAGTAATGAATACTGTGCATCATGAACAATGGAAATCTCAACTATAATGAAGCCTAAAAAGTATGAATGTTAAAAAGAGTGGAAGTTACCACACTAATGAAATATAAAAACACATGTTAAAACAAATGAAATGGCCTACCAAAACGAATACAACACGATATTTTTTTACACCAAAAAAAAATAAATAAAAAAATATTCAGACAAGGACATAGAAGCAGCAGAAATTTCATGAAATTCGGTATATCGTCGAAAACCTCCTATGCATTTCGGTGAAATAATACGTTCACCATCTTCAGGGAGCACACAAAGTCGAGCCCACTGTCTTTCTTGTCATCTCTCACATCCTGCCACACCCATCTGGGCTGTTGCCACCGTGCATGTACGTACGTATCTTTGATGTCACTGTCTTTTGTGGTTGCCATCTTTGAACAGTTGTTTTGTTGTAAATGAGTATGTTGAGGTATTATTCAGGGTAATGATGTATTCTTGGCATGGTACTTCCCCGTTGGTCGTCTTCCTTAATCAAAATTTTCCACGGAATTGGAAGGTCAATACCACTGCTAATATTACAATTATTATTTTTTGTTTTTTCAATAACGATTGATTCAGCATATCTGATTGTTTTTTCAGTAGGTTGTTTAGTAATATTATTTTTTATCTTCAAAGAGGGGAAATGTTTTATTCTCAATACAAAACTGTATTAGTGCAGTTTTTTTCTTCTTTTTGTTCCAATTTGTAATATGCTGTTGTAACCTGTTCTTCAAGCGATTCTTCATACTTCCAACATATGTAGTTTTTTTTTAGATTTATCTCCAGGGTCATATACCAGTATACTGTACACTCCTGCGCTATCTAGTAACCTTGTTTTTTCTCGATCTTTAATGATTAGGCTCTTGTAATCCTTGATAGTAATACCTATATTTAGTTGTTGTTTGGGACATTCTTTTTTGATGACTTTTGTTACATCATTAACATAAGGAAATTTGCCACAAAATTTTCTTTTATTCTTGCCTTTCTGTGTGGCGTGTTTATATTCATACATTAATTTCTTTACAACAGAAAGGTTATATCCAAATGTTTGGGCTATTTCCTCAATCCATTTAAGTTCTTTTTCTTTATACCTGTTGTTACTGGTATGTGTAAATGCTTTGTAAACAAAAGATCTAAGCGCAGAAATTTTATATGCCCATGGATGATATGATTCTGTGTTCTTTCTCATACTAAATAAACACCTTAGCTTGAGCTTAGTTCTGTGCAGTGTGAGTTGTTTGGCCTATTTATATCCCAGACTAGTCAGCCAGCTGATTTGGTAGAACCTACACTCTCAGTCGCTTATTATTAGCGAGACATTTCATGCCTCTTGTTTATTCAGTCCCATCCTTAGTGCTTCACAAAACTAATATGAAAATGGAAAAAAAAAAATTCTTAGAACTGAAAATGGAGAGTTTTGCTCTCTGCTTTCACTCTGGGTTTGTAAAACCATGACATGAATACCATGAGAAATCATAAAATCTCGCTATTCTTCTGTTCTTCACCTTTTTTAACAAGAATATTGAAAATCATGATGTCCAGACCCCACAGCAATATAATTATTCATCAGGCATCAAACTGAGAGTAAGTACTACAAACAGTAAATTAAGAACCAAATATAAAGTAACCCTTGAAAGTGAAGAATAATTAGAAAGTTACCTTTCGTCAGTCAGTAGAAGTTCTTTATTTGCTAGTCCCATTTGGCGAAATTTCACTATTACCATTCACTTTCAACTGATGCACGTTCATCGAAAGTAACCTGAGTAATTATGAGAGTTCATGAACCTGAAGTATCTCATTTGGGCAGTATGTACCCAAAAAAGGGCGGGGGGGGGGGTTAGACACTTTGCTATGAATCACAACTGATGATGTTATTAAAATACTCATGATTACTAAAATTCGTAATAACTAAAAGCGAAAATCCCACCTTCCGACAGAGACATGAACAACCAATCCAAGAGAATAAAATAAAATCCATCTGTCCAATATCTTATCGTCAAAAGCTCGTAATGGTAGCTTGGTGACTAGTGTTAATTCAGGTCTTACCACAAGTTGTTGGCACATTCCAAACCAAGATTATATGTACATGATACCATCAGCTTACACAAGATGTTGTAAACAATTCAATAATAAAAAGGGTTTCTCCAACTTCAAAAAGAAAAAAACGAATACACTAAAGTCAAACACCCAACAGCACTGAGGAATCCAAACATCGAAGTTCCAACGCATTTCAGCAGACATTTATTCTTGGCCATTCTCAAGGGTATGTCATGTGTCACTGCTCCGTGCATACAAACTGTCCGCCAAGTCGATGCTGCTGCCATCTCTGTCATACTCACCATTGTCATGCCAATTATGTGAATCGTCGTTGGCGCCATCTAGTGTTGTCTTGTTTTTCAATCTTCTATTCTGATGTCTATTTGATCTTCTTGTTTGTAATATCCGTTGTTTTTCTTGTTTAATCATATTCAACCATGATGTTGATAGTTCGACTAATACATTCAAATTACAATTGTAAGTTTTGGTTTTCTCAATCATAACAGCCTCTGTTGTCAGGATCTTTTTATGTGTGGTATGAGAAGTAATCAAACCAATATTCTCCTATTCAGGTGTGGCATTGTTATTATGACAGTATTGTACTACTGATGTTCTAATCTTTTACAAATTTGGCTAAAGCTGTATTCATATTGTCTTTTTTGATATCATATTGGTGCTCCTTACGTCGTACTTCCAATGTTCTTGTAGTTGATCCAATATATACCCTGGGTTCTTGATCCGATGTACTTGGCAATAATGGTATCATGTATACACCATGTCTATTTATATATGAAAGGGGTCGCGGTCACATTTTATCATTTCAAAAATGTTTGTTGTTTTAACCCCAAAGGCCAACTTATGTTTTTTACATGTATTATGTAACCGCTGATTCACCACTGGTTGAAAATCCAAAGATCCTACATAAAGTGGCTTTGGTCAGCCCTATGCCGTGCCCTAATAAGGTTCCTTACTACATAATCGGGGTAATCATAGTAATGCGCAAGATCTTGAACGAAGTCCAGCTCTGCCTGTCGAAGTTTCTTAGAGGAGGTATGTGTGATTGCTCGATTCACATAAAATTGCAAACCTGCCAACTTATATCCAAGTGGGTGATATGATTTAAAAGGTACAAGTACGGGATTAGCAGTTGGTTTCTTATATACAGAATAAGTCAATGAATTACTTACAGGATCACGTGTACGCAAAATATCCAGAAATGGTAATGAATTGCAGCTTTCAAGTTAAATTGTATAATTAATAGTTGGATAGTAGTCAGACAGTTGTTCTGAAAAAACATTGTAATAGTTCAATGGGATGAGACCAAATAACTAGTACATCATCGACATAATGTATAAATAGGTCAGGACAAAATGTGCTATTAGAAATAAAGTTACATTCAATATCTTGTAATATTGCTTCAGCCAGTATAGCGGAAAGTGGCGATCCCATTGGTGTGCCTGCCAGTTGCTGATATGTTATATTATTGAAAGTAAAGTAAGATCGCCTTGTTACCAATTTTAAAGCTTGTAAGATGGCATCCATTTCAAGTTGGTGTAGAGTGGAGCATTTCGTCAGCACGCCTACTATGATATTATGGGCGTCCTTGATAGGCACGCTTGGGTACAATGAGTTCACATCCAGTTAAGCCAATATGTAAGGCCTTTCAACTTTAAAGTTCCTAATGATATCTAAAGCTTGCCTTGAACTATGTACCACATATGGTGATTCATTGAAATATGGTTTTAAAAAAGATGCCAATGCCGACTCAAGATTTCGCATAGGGTTGTGTTTTCCAGATACTAAGGGGCGAATTGGGTTGCCCTCTTTATGTGTTTTTAACTTTCCGAAGATTTGCGGGGTGTGTGATCCTAATGGAGGTCCAGCACATTTACCAAACGATTCAGGTAAGTATTCCAAATTCCTAATTTTACTCAAGCCCCTTAGTGTAGCCGAGGTTGGATTGTATTTGACTATTTTAGTAGAGGTTCTTTCTAGTGTTTCATTCATTTTTACTATATAGTCCTTTTTATCCATAATTACAATCTGATTAGATTTATCGGCAAAAAAAAAAAATCGTAAGGTGTGGGTCTTTTGATAGACGAATAAGTTCATCACGTTCATATCTCAATTTTTTAGAATCTGCAGTAACCATCTGGTGATTCCGTTTTAATGTATCAATCATTTTAAGCCTTGCTGTTTCCTGCTCCTTGCCAGCGAGCTGTCTAATAATACCCTCAATTTGAGGGATTAATTTAGTAAAAGTGAGCTGAGGTGAGGGGTACTTATACTTGTAACCACGATTGAGTGCCGTGTTCTGCGTTTGGTTAAGAGAGATTGAGCTCAGTGGGAGCTCGAAAGATCTTGCCTTTTTAAATTATCATCTTTTACACGTACTTTGTGACTTCACTGTAATAAACTTACTGCCAATGACTCAGTTGTATTTTTAAATGTATACTTCTTTTCGTGCTACCGATGCAATGTTTTATTATCCGGATCCTCATTTACATTAATAATTGGTATCCGATACACACTTGCTTTATGTAATATGGATCTTTGTTCATTACTAGATTGCAACAGTCTGCTGTTGTCGAACACAGTGTCTGCTAATAATAACTTTGCCTTGTGGCATTATTTTTTTTAAAGAAGCAGACATAGGTGGACAGTATGGTAGTTTTCCACAGAATCTGTATGTATCAGTCAGATTCTGTGTAGGTCTATCTCGATTATTCAGAATTTGTAAAGGTCATCAATCAATCTCTCCCTGTAGCCGAAATCTATAGCTAAACTTTTAATTCATTTTATCTCTTTTTGTTTTGCAGTATTATTAGACAAAAGTAATATTGATCTTTCTAAGTAATTGCTGAAAGCTGCAGTTTTAAATTTCCATGGGTGATTTGAGTTACTGGGTATTATATTTGGGATGAATGTTGCTTTCCTGTATACCTCATAATCAATTCTCAAGTTACTTTTGATAATATTGATATCCAGGTATGGCAATTGTTTATTAATTTCCCATTCGATTGTAAGTTTAATAGTAGTATATATCTTGCTGTATGTATTAACAAATCCAGATCTTCTTCAGTACGTTTCCAAAATATCAAGATGTCATCAATGTATCAAATAAATAGTTCGGGACTTTTGTTTGTGAACTTTTTGTCAGTAAGTATTTTTTTCTCGATGACCTGGAGTAAAACTCAGCTAATAGTCCTGACAGAGGTGATCCCATAAGTGCACCTGACAGCTGTTTATAAATCATATTGTTATATGTAAAGAAATTATTGTCATTTACTAGGTTTAGTGCAGACACAATCCTAGCTATTTAGGTGGTTGGTATTTTGTTTGCAATTAACTTTTCTTCTATTAAACCAGTAACTTGCTCAGTAGGAGTGCTTGGGTAGAGTGAAATGATGTCAAGACTCACCATTTTTATCTCCTTGGGTCCACAGTAAGCCTCTGTAGCTGTAATGACTTCAGTTGAATTTTTAACTGGGTATGCATGGTCTTCATAATATTTTTTAATAAAGTGAAATAATGCTTGTTCTAAGTTAATGGTTGGAGCAATTTTCTTTGAAACAATTGGTCTTATCAGATGTCCATCCTTGTGTACTTTTGTTTTTCAACAAAATCCTGGAATAGTGGCACCAACTGGTGGGTATGTTTTACTTTTTATCTCTTTTGGTAAGCTGCTATGGTTCTTTAATTTTGCAATTTTTCTAATAACATTTTCAGTGGGATCTTGTTGAATTATTATAGTATCAAGTTTTTGAATTGCTGTTACCAATTTTTCTTGTAGGCAATCTTGATTAACCAAAATTAGTTGTTTTGATTTATCTGCCATTATACATGCCACCTCAGAGTTGTTACACAGATCAATCAATGCCTGTCATTCGCATCTAATCCTTTTTTGGGTAGAATCCTTTTCTGTCTTTTTGATGTTATTAATAGCATTCACCATTTTATTCCTTGTAGGTTCTTGTCTCTCCCTTGGTAGTTGCCAGATTATATCCTCCAGTTGTGGTATCATAACTTCAGTAGATGGGATTTTATATTGGTATGCAAATGTTAATCCCCTTTCTAATGCTGTTCTTTGAAGCACATTTAATTCCATATCAGAATGGTTAATGTAGCTGGGATATTTGTTAATCCTCACATGGCAGTTGGTTCCTCAAGATCTTTGTTCATTGTCCTTTGGATTTTCTATTTTATTCTGATGTCTCTTCTGTTATTTAATTTGCTCTCTGTCTGCAATAGCATAAATTTTGGTAATTTCATCTCTTGTATTGTAATTTCATCTCACTACGGGAGGTCGTAGTGAGCGATGGGTTTGCCTCCTCGGGGCACTCTGTGGTAACAATGGCACACACAACAGCAACTAGGGCCTCTGTGAATTTTGGAGAGGTACAAGCTAGTTCTGTGTGACATTGGTGAAAAGACCCCAACTCACTGGGTTTTGTTCCAGAATCCTTAGGTTGAATGACCAACTGGAACCCTCAGCTGTGGGCTAATCCCCCACACTGATGTACTTACCTGATTAAAAAGACAAAAAGAAATATTAAGAATGACTCAAGTGTGGGATATGGTGGACCTACCACACTTGAGAAGGACGGTCCACCACGGAATTGACCTGGACTTTCTAAACGGCGTATGAGAAAAAGATCTCGGCTGAGTGAATGTAAGATTGGTGTATGGAATACTAGAGGTATAAATGGCAAGATGAGTGAGGTGATTGAGGAGATGAGTAAGTATAGACTGGATGTGCTGTGTGTAAGTGAAACCAAAAAGAAGGAAATTGGGGTAGAAGAAGTGAATGGCACAGTGAGTGTGTGGTCTAGAGTATTGGATAATATGAGAGGACAGGCTGGTGTAGGTGTAATTTTAAGTGAAAAGATGAAGAACAACTTCATTCACTATAGTTACGTAAGTGAGAGAATTCTCTGGATTCGTTTGAAAGTGAAACTTCAGAGAATTGTAATTGTTGTAGTGTATGCTCCTTGTGACTCGGAACCTTCTGATAAGAAGGAAGATTTCTGGAATGAGCTAAAAGCTGTTTTGAGCCAGTTTGGTGCTAAAGAAAAAGTTATAATAGCAGGGGATTTCAATGCTAGAGTAGGTGTGCAGAATGAAATTTCTGACAATGTTCTGGGTAAGTTTAATGATCCTTGTGTGAATGATAATGGTGAAAGATTAATTGAACTCTGCATTGAGAATAGTTTGTGTGTATCTAATACAATTTTCAACCACAAGTATTTCCACACATATACTTGGGAAAATCGTACTCTTGGTCAAAAGAGTGCGATAGATTTTGTTGTCTACGATCAGCGTTTGAAACACTTAGTTGTTAACACCCGTGTGATGAGAGGTGCGGATGTTGGTTCTGATCATTACTTGGTAGTGTCAGGAGTGAAACTTAATGTTGGTTGGAGGAAAAGGAATAGGAAGAGACCCAGGATAGAAAGAATAAAGGTTGATAGGCTTCTTGAAGATCATCAGCGGTATTCTGACTTACTCAGAAAACGACTGAAGGATCTGAAGTCTGGTGAGAGGGATGTAGAAAAGAAGTGGGAATGTTTTAAGAACTGTGTTGTCACTGCTGCTAAAGATGTCTGTGGCACCACAACAGTGGGTAACAATAGAGGTGATGCTTGGTGGAATAGTGAGATTGAAGAGGCAGTAAAGAAAAAGAAGGATGCCTATTTGGGGTTGTTGCAAGGTAGAGTCTCTGTGGATGAATATCGCTGTAAGAAGCGTGAAGCTGCTAAGCTGGTTCACCACAGTAAGGCAAAAGATAGGAAGGAGAAAATGGAAAGGCATGAACTGGCTTTTTGGAAAGATAGGAAGTCCTTCTGGAAGTACATGAGACTCAGGAAAAATAGGGGAAACAAAGTTGTAAGTTGTGTGAAGAATGAGATTGGGGAAATGATATGGGGGCCCAATGAGTTAAGTGACAGATGGGGTGAATACTTCTGTGAGTTATTAGAGCAGGAAAGCAAAGATTATTCTGAGACAGACGCAGATGATGTCACAATGAGGGATGAAAGCACAAGAGGGATCTCAAGAGAAGAAGTGTGTAAAGCTCTAAAATCTCTTCAAAATGGTAAGGCTCCGGGAGTTGATGGCATAACTGCAGAGATGTTGAAATATGGTGGTGACTCAATAATTGACTGGTTAACTGAAATTTGCCAGTTGTGCTGGGAGTTAGGAATGGTCCCTCGGGATTGGAAAGATGTTATCATTGTTTCCTTGTATAAAGGAAAAGGTGATCAGACTGAATGCAAGAACTATCGTGGTATTAGCCTACTGAGTGTGCCAGGGAAAGTGTTTGGTAAGGTTGTTATTGAAAAATTACGGGGTCTTACATCATTGAAAGTGTGGAATGTTCAGAGTGGTTTTATGCCTGGTAAAGGCTGCACTAACCAGATTTTTGCATTACGCACGATGATTGAAAAGTATCTGGCTGTTGGGAAGAAAGTTTTTGCTGCCTTCATAGATTTAGAGAAAGCTTACGACCGAGTGAATAGGACACTTTTGTGGAAGGTATTGAATGAATATAGTGTTACTGGGAATCTACTTAATAGTGTAAAAGCCATGTATGCTGGTAGTAGAGCTTGTGTACGAGTGAATGGTGTTTTATCAAAATGGTTTTCCATTGGTGCAGGAGTTAGACAAGGTTGTGTAATGTCACCATGGCTGTTTAATATATTTATGGATGCATGCATGCGTGATGCCAAAATATATAATAGTGGTTTATGTCTTGGTTATATTCGTGTGTGCAGATTGCTGTATGCTGATGACACTGTCCTGTTGGCAGAGAGCAAAAGTGAGTTGCAGAGTATGTTGACTCGGATGCACGAAGTTTGCATGAAATTCAAACTGAGTTTAAATAAGGGAAAAACCAGAGTTATGGTGTTTTAGAGAGGAACGGGTAGCACTGAATGTAATGTAAGCATAAATGGCACTGTGATTGACCAGGTGAGGGAGTTTGTGTATTTAGGAAGCATGTTTGACAGAGAGAACAAGTTGGATGGTGAAATCAGTAGGCGAGTGAATTCTTCTTTGAAAGCCATAGCTGCTCTGGGAGGTTTTCACAGGAATGATGGGTTATCTAGAGAGTCCCGCATGACTGTGTATGAAACTGTAATTGTTCCTACTCTGATGTATGGCAGTGAAACCTGGGTACTGCAGAAGAAACATAGGAGTTGTTTGTGTGCTGGAGAAATGCGTTACTTACGGGGAGTTTGTGGCAAGACACGGTCTGATTGTGTGAGGAATGAAGATGTGTTGCAGTTGTGGGATGTGAAGCAAAAGGTTGTTAGCAAGGTGGAGACCAATATGCTTCGGTGGTTTGGCCATGTTGAAAGAATGAGTGATGAAATGCTTACTAAGAAAATCTTTTCAGTCCAAGTCGCAGGAAGGAAAGGCAGAGGAAGGCCAAGGAAGACATGGGTGGATCAGATTCAGGAGTGTCTGCATGAGAAAAAGATTATGAGTATGAAGTATAAAAGATCTTGTGTATGGCGTGTAATGGATAATAGTGAAGCACGAGTTGTATGTCAAGATCGCTGTAAATGGAGAAGGGAGAAGTTTGATACGACAACAATAAGTAAAAATATCTGGAAGTTTGTATTTCTTTTTGGAGCTAACCTCTGACTGAATCTCAGAGAACAGCTTAGTGATATGTATGTATGTATGTATGTATTGTAATAATTTTCGAATTCAGCAACTTCATTTTATGCATGGTATGTATCTATACTGATTACATCAATCCATGATCTTTCTGACCGTATCTGGGGTCATAATCTTTTTATTTCAGCTGTGCATATGATTTCGTTGTTACTACGACAAATAGCCTGGTTATATATACGTAGATCCTTTGGAATGATATCATTATTTTTGCACGTCGTCAGAAAATTCAGATGTTCTACCTCATGTACTAGCTTTAGTCCTAATTTTTGAAATAACCCAGTATCTCACAAGTTCTACGTGAGAGCATTTTTGTATCAATGTCAGTTCAATTCGCAGAGATAATTCGTCGAATCAGGGCTCCAGTTCATTCGGCAGTTTTGATCTCCAGATTAAATAATACTAACATCGGTTCAAATTGTTAAGATCCAACAACTTGAACGTCATTACATGGCTTACATAATGAAATACAATGAGAAATCATAAAATCTTGCTGAGGTTATACTCCAAGACATCGAGAACAAAATACTTACTGACAAAAAATTCACAAACAAAAGTCCCGAACTATTTATTTGATACATTGATGACATCTTGATATTTTGGAAACATACTGAAGAAGATCTGGAAGAATTTTTTAATACATACAGCAAGATATATACTACTATTAAACTTACAATCGAATGGGAAATTAATAAACTAGTACCATACCTGGATATCAATATTATCAAAACTAACTTGAGAATTGATTATGAGGTATACAGGAAAGCAACATTCGTCCCAAATATAATACCCAGTAACTCAAATCACCCATGGAAATTTAAAACCGCAGCTTTTAGGTATTACTTAAAAAGAGCAATATTACTTTTGTCTAATAATACTGCAAAACAAAAAGAGTTAAAATGGATTAATACACTGCCGGACAATTGCTAAGGACGGATGACAATAGCAATGATAGCAACCATAAAATGGAAGGCAAGAAAATGTGGAAATTAGCACAAGTGTGGGATACAGTAAGACGTGTTGTGCGTATGCAAATTTTGGATTGCCGAACTTATTTGTGACGTCATAGCGCTGATAAGAGATATAAAGGATTTGACGCGTATTGACCGTTGTTGTTCAAACGCAAAGTTGAAAGGGAAAGAATCAATTGACGAACTTGCAATTTTCAGTATGTCTTCCCGACATCACCTAGAAGATTTTACGCGTGGCTGTATTATTGGCAAGATTGAAGAAGGGCGAAAAATAACAGATGTTGCCAGGGAGTTCGACGTCAGCCACAGTGTTGTTCCAAGGCTTTGGAAATCATTTCAAACAAATGGAGAGTGTAGCAAACATCAGAGGGGAGGTCGTGTTCGCAGTACCACACCTGCAGAAGATCAGTACATAGTGCTATCAACAAAAAGACACCGGCGCAGCACAGCTAGTGAGGTAGCAAATCAGTTTATGGCTGCTACTGGCAAGCGGATCTCCTGAAAAACTGTCGCCAGACGTTTGCATGAAGGAGGATTATAGGCCCGCCGTCCTGTTGTGTGCATCCCATTGTCCAGACGTCACCGTACCGCCCGTTTGCAATGGTGCCATCAACATCGCAATTGGACTGATAACGACTGGTCTGCTGTCCTCTTCTCAGATGAGAGTAGATACAGTCTATTGTCTGATTGTCGACGACAACTGATCTGGCGTGATAGTGGTACTGCATATTTTCCAGCAAACATACAGGAAAGGGACCGATATCCGACACGTAGTGTCATGGTATGGGCTGGCATCATGATCAATGGCCGTACGTCCCTCTATGTGCTTCCAAATGGGACTATGACTGGCCAACGATACATTAATGATGTTCTGCTACCTCATGTTCGCATGTTCCGTGGTGCTGTCGGTGATAGATTCATTTTCATGGACGACAAAGCAACATGTCATCGAACAGTCGCTGTCCAGGAGTGTCTTGAGAGCGAGGATATTCAACGCCTCGTATGGCCAGCACGTTCTCTAGATCTGAATCCCATTGAAAATGTGTGGGATGCTTTCGGGAGGAGTCTTGCTGGTCGCCAATGCCCTCCAATAAACAAGGACACCCTCATCCGTGCACTGACAGAGGAATGGGATAAATTACCCCAACAGCTGCTTGATAATGTTGTGCAAAGCATGACACGATGTGTGGAATCTTGCATCGCCCTCCATGGTGGCCATATCCCGTATTGACATCTTACGCTGGAACGCCTGCGGATGGTAATTGCATTTTTTTCACGTTTACGTATTCTGCACAAAATGGCCTGTCTGTCCCTTGAACACGTTCCAAAGCCTTCTGGATTTCAGAGCACAATAAATTGTCTTTCTTGTAATGTCCTGGCATTCTGACATTATTTTATTTCACTTGGCATCCAACCACACTTACTTTTTTATGCGCTATATGGCCGTTTATGATACGTCCTTAGCAATTGTCCAGCAGTGTAGTTTAGCTATAAATTTTGGCTACAGGGAGAGATTGATTGATGACCTTTAAAAACAGATTCTGAATAATCGAGATAGAACTAAACAGAATCTGACTGATACATACAGATTCTGTGGAAAACTACCATACTGTCCACCTATGTCTGCTTCTTTAAAAAAAATAATGCCACAAGGCAAAGTTATTATTAGCAGACACTGTGTTCGACAACAGCAGGCTGTTGCAATCTAGTAATGAACAAAGATCCATATTACGTAAAGCAGGTGTGTATCGGATACCAATTACTAAAGTAAATGAGGATCCAGATGATAAAACAGTTTACATCAGTAGCAAGAAAAGAAGTATTGATATCAGATTGCATGAGTATTTAAATAACTGGAATAAGGGAGAGATTAGAACATCAGTAGTACAATACTGTCACAATAACAACGCCACACCTGACTGGGAGAATATTGGTTTGATTATTTCTCATACCAAACATAAAAAGATCCTGACAGCAGAGGATGTTATGATTGAGAAAACCAAAGTGTACAATTGTAATTTGAATGTACTAGTCGAACTATCACCAGCATGGTTGAATATGATTAAACAAGAAAAACAACGGATATTACAAACAAGAAGATCAAATAGACATCAGAATAGAAGATTGAGAAACAGGATAACACGAGATGGCGCCAACGACGATTCACATAATTGGCATGACAATGGTGAGAACGACAGAGATGGTAGCAGCGTCGACTTGGCAGGCAGTTTGTAGGCACGGAGCCGCGACACATGACATACCCTTGAGAATGGCCAAGAATAAATGTCTGCTGAAATGCGCCGGAACTTCGATGTTTGGATTCCTCAGTGCTGTTGGGTGTTTGACTTTAGT
Source organism: Macrothele yani (assembly GCA_039090855.1). Taxonomy (NCBI): domain Eukaryota; kingdom Metazoa; phylum Arthropoda; class Arachnida; order Araneae; family Macrothelidae; genus Macrothele; species Macrothele yani. Next base: position 74,667,907 of record CM077017.1, on the reverse strand, counting down.
GTATTTGTCTTTTTCTTTTTGAAGTTGGAGAAACCCTTTTTACTATTGAATTGTTTACAATATCTTGTGTAAGCTGGGGGTATCATTTACATATAATCTTGGTTTGAAATGTGCCAACAGCTTGTGGTAAGACCTGGATTAATGCTAGTCACCAAGCTACCATTACGAGCTTTTGACGATACAATATTGGACAGACAGATTTTATTTTATTCTCTTGGACTGGTTGTCTACATCTCTATTGGAAGGTGGGATTTTCGCTTTTAGTTATTACGGATTTCAGCTATCATGAGTATTTTAATAACATCATCAGTTGTGATTCATGGCAAAGTGTCTACCCCCCCCTTTTTTTTTACATTCAGCCCGAATGAGAAACCTCAGGTTCATGAACTCTCATAATAATTACACAGGTTAATGAAATCTCAAAATAATTACTCAGGTTACTCCTGATATGAACGTGCATGCATCAGTTGAATGTGAATGGTAATAGTGAAATTTCGCCAAATGGGACTAGCCAATGAAGAACTTCTACTGATCGATGAAAAGGTACCTTGCTAATTATTCCTCACTTTCAAGGGTTACTTTATATTTGGTTCTTATTTTGTTTGTATTACTTACTCTGAGTTTGACGCCTGATGAATAATTATATTGCCGTGGGGGTCTGGACATCGTTATTTTCCATGTCGTTGTTAAAAAACGTGAAGAACAGAAGAATAGCGAGATTTTATGATTTCTCGTCGTATTTCATTATATAAGCCACGTAGTGACATTCAAGTTGTTGGATCTTAACAATTTGAACCGATGTTAGCACTGAAGACATGTTTGAAATGTCTATTGTAAAATAAAGCAACTCAGAGTGCAGAGACAACCTTTGTTTGTCTACTACTTCTATTTTCAGAACAAAAAATTTTGGAAAAATACACTTCACTTCTTTTTCATGTGATATGGTACTTATCTTTTCAAATTATTTCTACATTCAGGAACTGCTAATATCTGACTTGCTGCCTGTTATGGGAATGGATGGGTCTTTGTTACAAGGAGGTCAGCACCTTGAAAAGCACAATCTGAAAATTTGTTAAGATCCCTATAGAAATACCTTCAGGTGGAGCTACATTGTCTGCATGGTGTGAAAGTGTCATTTATAAAATTTAGAGATCTAGGTATGATTTCTGTTCTGGGAGGATGCAACTTTCAAGTTCCCTTAGTAGTCACTACATGGATGACAATTAGTCCTGGCATCTCTATGCCATAAAATATTGTGCTTTATGGCCTTTGAATTGAAGATTATTCAAGTGGTCTCTACATTTTTTTTTTTTTTTTTGCAAAAATTTTCATAGTAAGAATTTCTGGGAAAAAAAAAAATCGTGATTTTTAAAAGGAATTTTAGGACTCTTGGAAAAATCTGAAGTATATTTTAATTCTTATAAATGATAGAAACAACATTTACAAAACAGGTACCACAAATAGGTTGAGGAACCAATTAAAATATCACAAGCATGAATTATACAAAACGGAAGAAAAATACATAGCAGTACTGAATATTGTTCTACAACACACCAAAACAAGACACTACAAAATCCAAAGTTATTAACAAACAAATAAACAAACAAACAAACAAAATGCTGTATATAATTGTATTTAAGCCATCCACCCCAAACCTCAAGAGCTAAGAATTGGCAAAAAACCTTGACCACATATAAGCCAACCTTAAATTTCAAGATTTTGAAAAACATGTTTATTGAAATGAATTATGCAAATTTCTGAGATTATCTTCTTTCTGTCTTCTGTAAAAACCTTCAAAGTATGATTCACTATCAGTTTCCAAATAACTCCTGTAATATCTGTGACATTACTTATCCAGCATTTTTTGAAAGACTTTGTAACAATTTCTGGTGAAATTGCATCCCACAATTCTTTCATTCAAGAACTAACTAAGCTAGAGGTGGGGAACCTTTTGATGTTGGAAGGCCACATTAAGTTAGTTGTAATCTAACAAGGCCACATTCAAGAAACTTCAATTAGATATACTTTAAAATGTACATTATTTTGTTAAAATCTTACTAACTTCAAAAAATGAAAAAAAAAGTTAATTCTAAAGTTAACTAACCTTTTAATGATTTTGTTGTGACTGTTTTTTGTTGGAAAGTATTTGAATATTTAGTTGCAACATGGAGGACTGCATTTTTAGCTGACCCTGTAGATGGGTATTTTTTTAGCTGATCCTTCATTTGTGACCTTAAGACGTTTTGATTTGGGTTAGGTAGGAGAATGTAGATTCATAGCAATAAGTGATTGAAAAGCAAGAAAGCATTTTTCATGCATGTTGCCGAAGGCGTGGGTATTCTATTGCATTTTTCTATATTTCAATTAGATCTATCTTAGCGTTAAATAAGGACTTTAAAATATCATCTTCTGAGAGCTCAATCAATTTCATCTGTAGTGATTTAGGAGCAATAGAATAAAATCATGAGCGTAACAGGTGTAAAAACAGCCCTTATGGCTTACTAATGTTTTAATTGTGGCGGTCAGACAGGGAGCATTATTTCATTGAATCTTCTTTCACACTTTGGTATTTTAAATACGGTCATTTTAAGATTAAAATAAAAATAATAAAAGACAGAAACATATTAATAAAAATAAAAGGATTTGTTCTGCAAAATTTGGATTCAGTCCAAAGGTCGCACGTTCCCCCCACCTCTGAACTAGGCCATTGTTAGCCTTTTTCAAGTTACCACCTTTCGTCAAACACTTTGTCTGTGCTCTTACCATAGGACTGACACAATTGGTGGGAGAAAGGCTGGGAGACGTTCATGTTTGCTGTGAAAACTCAGGAGTGGAGAGATGCCTAATTGGTTGTGTCCCTCCCCAACAGCTAAGTGATTTATATGGTGTCTGACTCACTGTGTGATCAGTTCCATAGATGGGCTGCTTGGGCTGCTGTGGTCCCACAGGGGAAATAATGAGGGGATTCCTTTACGTTTGAAAGTAAGACATTCCACGATCTCACTTAAAACAGGATTAGGGTTTGTACTTGTATTAGTGGCACTTATTTCCGTAGGAATCCTACTCTGGATGAAATAAATATTTCACAATTTTGTTCTATTTTCGAAAGTGTTATGTGAATTCTCTCGCTAAAGTTGCCGGTTATTTGTTTATGTTTGAGATTGCTGCTCTTAATGCGCCACTATGTGTGATGTACATAGTGATACGTAAAATGAAATGCAAAAAAAGGCTGGATTTTTAAGAACAAGTACGTATATTTCAATGAACACAAGTACAGTACGTAGAATGATATGTGAAAAATCTCTGTAATCATAATTTTCTTCTTACTTCGGTGTGAAATCAGTGTCTCTTTCTGCGGTGTGTGGATGCCACTGGCTGATGGAATGAGTGCTGTTTCTCTACGGTCTTGAGAGCAGAATAATCATACCTGACAGCCATTATTTCATAGTTGTGCTCCCCACTTTGGGGGGAGGGGGGTACAGCTGAAGATATAACAGATAGAAGATCAGAAACCTAACACGTAGTGACACATGGACAGCAGCTGTCTAACACATATACAAACCTGCTGCCAGCAAATGCCATGGGAGAATTCACATAACACTTTGAAAGTCCAGAGCTATTTTCTGACCTGCATATAAACCGACCCCCCCACACACTTTGAAAGCAGGATGTCTTCCAAAAACTTTCAGCTTGCATGTGAGCACATATGGTAAATAAACTGACTGAAATGGCTGTGATAAACTTAAAACCAACACCTACGATGTTATCACCATGCAAAATGACCCATACTAGAGGAAATAATTTAGAAAGAAATCTCCTTAAATGAGATCTCTTAACAAATAACTTCACCAATAGATGGCAAAAATTTACAAATGGCATCAATAGAGATAGCAACAAATCTGACAACATAATCAGTATGTGATCTGATACTGACAACCTCTCTCCCATAAATTAACATTTTAATTGTGAATATGCACACCATAGCCATGAGTTCCCTTATGAGATAACTTTTTTTTCTTGGCAAAGGCAAAGCTGTTTAAAATACCTCAACCTTCCCTGAAGTGAATAGCACCAAATAAGGGATAAATAACTCAAATGCTTGTGGGGATAAGACCTTCCTCAAATACTGATTAGTTAAATATAATACAAACTGCCCTGAGTTTTGGCACATATGTTTTGGATGACAACAGAAAATTATTTTGTAGCAAAGAACTTTAAGGAGAGAATGATGAAACAGACTTATACTCACTGAAAACAAAGGCTGGAACTTGTAGCAATAAGAAGATACACAATAGTCTCTATTACTCCAGTTACCATAATTTTCAGACTAACAGAAGGAGATCATATGGTACAAAAAAGTTTGAATTTCCTACCTTTGTGTGTCTTAAGCTGTTTTTTTTTTCTCTGAACACTGCTTCTCTCTCTAGTGATGCAATTTATTTTCATTTCACTATCACATCTTTAAAGTTCCGCTTTTTTTCTGGGGAATACTTTGCAACAACTCTGTCAAAACAAAGATGTGGCTGCCAGAAGCTGAACCATGATTTATGGGGAGCAATGATCTAGTGCACAATGTGGGGAAACATCACTGAAACTCATGTAAGATTGAATGAGGATCAGTGTGGACCAGTGGTGCACACAGAAACCTCCTCAACGGTGGGGTTCAACAAGAAATCCACGGAACATACAAAATGTGTCATATTATACATGTACTGATATATATACTTTCTTTTGACTGCGGCTATCAACCCTGATGATTCGGTTGGAAGTTTAGCGACCACCGTGAGCAACTCAATGGGCTATAAGTAGTTGCCTGTCCCTAATTTAGGTTCACCAGTTCCAGGGAAGGGAGAGAGCCAGTGCCGTAAGACAAACACAACATCCATGCCTCACAAAGTTTCGAACCCAGACCCATCTTGGACAAATGATCAGAAACCAGTGCTTATATCACTGAACCACCAGGGTGGTGATGAGTAAGCAGATGAAAAAAGTTACTCTTTGGAATATAAGACAAAACTGATAATTTTTCCAAGACTGTAAGACGTGCAGAAAAATAATGATCATTACAAAAACTGAGACATACAGAAATAGGATGAATGTAGGGTAAGAGCATTTTCGAGGGGAAGGGGGTCCAGATGAATCCCACATAGCACTTGCAAGACAACTCAGAACACTATGATCTGTTTATAAGCATCAACATTAAATGCTGCAGTTTATGACATCGTGAAAATATGTTTGGATCACTATTACAACTTTACATTTTGTTATTTATCCATGTCTTTTAAGTAATTTTTGATAATGCATTAGCTAATGTAAAACATAACATCAGTGGCAATGATATATTATTAAAATAACCAATCACTTACCCGAAAGATCATGGTCACTTTTTTTCTGTAACACTTCAAAGCACGTCAATCCTCATCGTGCAATGTTGTTGGCTTTCAAAGGTTGAAAGACTCCTTGCCTATGAGATTCATTCTTCCGGGGATGAAACATCGTATTTTCCTTTTTTTTTTTTTTTTTTTTTTTTGTTATTTACTGGACAAAAAATGTAGGTTTTTCTCTGCCATATGAGACGTAACAACCATAGCTCGTCATCTCCATAAAAACCTCACAAAACATACATACCATACCACTCATTCATACATTCAGTTAAAAACACTATGTACATAATTACACTATATACATTCCCAGGCAGTTAAAACTTTGTCAACTTGTGATTAAAAAGGTGCTCTATCCGTTTCAAACTCCGTGCTAACCCTACTGCAAGTGCCCACCCCATTCAGCCCGTCATACACAATCCTCTAGCACTTTCAACAGGCTTCTGTCATCATCAGGAGGCAGATGTATCTCACCTGCCCACCACAGCTCAAGTGAGCAGAACTATTGAGGTTCGGGCTTCAGTCCCAATCTCTGCATCTTTGTGTCTCTGGTGTCATCTATTGTCATTGCTGCTTTCTTTTCTTTTTTTCCCTCTTAGCTGTTGTTCAATTTTTATTAAGGCCTTCCATTGTTCATTTAAGTTGCTAGGCTGATTAATGTTGCATAATCTTGATCTGTTTTTTTTTTTTTCAATTAATACTGATTCTGCAATTCTCAACTGCCTTTCGTTTTTACAGCTCTTAATAATTTTAATATCTTCAAACCTTGGACATTGGTGCTTTTCCAGACAGTATTGGGTTAATGCAGTCTTAGCTTCCGTTTTATTCCAATTACTTATATGCTGGTTCAATCTATACTTTAATTTGTTCTTGGTGTTGCCTATATATGACACAGGTGGTTGCTGGTTTATAGGAATTTCATATATTTCTGCTCTATCCAATTGGCTGATTTTTTCATTTTTTATTACTAAATTTTTTACAGTATGTACCTGATTTCCTACTTGTATGTCATATTTGCTATAAACTTTATTGATTTCAGCTGAAACTCTTTCAACATACGGGATTGCCCCTACATATTTTAATATTTTTTTTATCAATCTTGGCTTTATTATTTGCTTGAGTTACTTCATAAATCCATTTCTTTAATACTTGTTCAGGGTAACCAAAATCATGTGCTATTTTTTCAATATATTCAATTTCTTCTTTTTTATATTGTTCCATTGATGAGTGTGTTAAACTTCTTTTAATTAGTGTTTTAACACTATTTCTTTTATGTGTTAATGGGTGCGATGACTGAAAAGGTATTAATACTGGAATATATGATGATTTTCTATGCACTCTGTATTGCATATTATCATTTGTTTTGATTATCATAATATCCAAAAATGGAAATGTATTGTTATGTTCCTGTTCTACTGTCAATTCAATAGATGGATAAATATCATTATACTTTTTTGTCAAGTCTTCAAAGTTCATCATTTTTTAGCTTGGACAACAGAAAAATGTCATCAACATACCTGCAGTATATCAGTGGTGGATCTTCTAGTTTACTTATTATTTTTGCCTCTATGTCACTCATTATAATTTCAGCAAATAAAGTTGACAATGGTGACCCCATAGGTCCACCATAATTTTGTTTGTACACCTTGTTATTAAACATAAAAATGTTATTTTCATATATGTACAATAAAATTTCTCTTAATTCCTCAATTTGTATTGCATTCGTTGTCTGTAACACATATAATTTTTCAATAATTATGTCAATTGCCTGAGGTACTGGTGTGCTAGGAAACAGAGCACATGAAGACAGGGTTCACTGTGAGGAATACATATGAATTCATTGAGAAAATTAAATTAATTAAACAAGATTTAAGTGAATATCATATGGCTAGTATGGATGTCCGTGCTCTGTTTCCTAGCACACCAGTACCTCAAGCAATTGACATAATTATTGAAAAATTATACGTGTTACAGACAATGAATGCAATACAAATTGAGGAATTACCGTATATACTCGCATATAAGTCGAGAAATTTGGGACAAAATGAGAGCTTCAAAGTAATGGGGTAGACTTATACGCGGGGTCTAAAAAAATCGTAAGTCCAAAAGTTCTTCCTGTGAGGCAAAAGGCTATCCATCCCAAAAGAAATAAAAATGCCGATGCGGTATTAATTACGAAATCGCAACCCTCCAAAAGAAAAAAAGAAAGAAAGAAAGAAAAAACACAAATGTGGTAGAATTACGAAATCGTGACCCTCCGAATTTCTCCGCGCTTTGAAAAGTCTCCTCTCTCCTGGCTTTGCGTATCCACAGCGCAGTCACAACCGCGCCCTTCCGACTACCAGTTGATTGCGCTGACCTTCGACGTAACGGAGCCATGCGACAGCCAGTGTTAGGCGCTGCTTGTTCTTAATCTAGCAACTTAAACGAACAATGGAAGGCCTTAATAAAAATTTAATAACAACTAAGAGAGAAAAAAAGAAAAGAGAGCAGCAGTGACAATAGATGGCGCCAGAGATACAAAGATGCAGAGATTGCGACTGAAGCCCGAACCTCAATAGCTCTGCTCACTTGAGCTGTGGTGGGCAGGTGAGATACATCTGCCTCCTGATGATGACAGAAGCCTGTTGAAAGCGCTAGAGGATTGTGTATGACGGGCTGAATGGGGTTGGCACTTGCAGTAGGGTTAGCACGGAATTTGAAACGGATAGAGCACCTTTTTAATCACAGTTGACAAAGGTTTAACTGCCTGGGAATGTAAATAGTGTAATTATGTACATAGTGTTTTTAACTGAATGTATGAATGAGTGGTATGGTATGTATGTTTTGTGAGGTTTTTATGGAGATGACGAGCTATGGTTACATCTCATATGACAGAGAGAAACCTACGTTTTTTGTCCAGTAAAAAAAAAAAAAAAAAAAAAAAAAAAAAAGGAAAATACGATGTTTCATCCCCGGAAGAATGAATCTCATGGGTAAGGAGTCTTTCAACCTTTGAAGGCCATGATCTTTCGGGTAAGTGATTGGTTATTTTAATAATATATCATTAATGAATTGCACGTAAATATGCGCACTTTGCTGGTGTTGTAATACCTAAAGAGTGCAAGTATTATGATCAATAGCAATTTTCGAGAACCTGCAAAATTCAGATCAATCCCTTTTTACCAGAAGAGCAAAATAGTGTTTCAACGGCATACCCCCCCCCCCACGTCTTCCATTCATGAAATAAGGGCAGAAATCATAGGATTCATGAAATGAAGGGCAGAAATCATAGAATAATAAAAGAGTGGGAGGATGGCCATTGTACAACCGTTTCAACTAAATGGAACTTCATTTGACCTCCTACCACTGGCAGATCCAGGGAAGGGGGTGCAGAGCATGAACCCCATCATAAATTTTTTTTTATCTATTTTAAACACTTCAAAAATACATCTGAGTAGAAAATTGATAACATCTCAATTTAATGTGTCAATATTTCCTGTTCTTCATTAATCAGAAAAATATTAATTTATTAAAATGTAGAATGAAAGAAAGATTTTGTATATTAGCCAATCACCAGAAATATCTATAGGTTTATTTCTCTCCCCACCCCGCCCCAACCCTGACACAAATGCTGGATCTGCCAGTGCATGCTACAACGCACAACCTTCAGCAACTTCTCTACATAAATCTTATTCAGCAAATCAAAACACACAATTTTTTCTTTTGTCATTATTAAGATGATGATTTGTTAACTGAAAATTTAGCAAAAAATGAAATTTGCAAAGGGGGTGGGAAATCTAAATATTTTACACTATCAGCTTGAAAATGATGGTATATGGATAAGGATTATAGGGAATCTATTTACTTCATAAAATCTAGCTAATTATCACAATGAATTCTGAAGGAGTTTTTTAAAAACACTATATATATAGCTCGTCATCTCCATAAAAACCTCACAAAACATGGGATGTAAGGTTAGGTGATGCGTAACATCACAGCCTCTCCTTGACAAATGTCAACCCTGCCTTCTCGTGGTACATCCTGTTCCCACTAAAGGGGCTCTGACGACCGCCAATAGCGGTATAACTATACCATCGGGATTAGAGGAAATGCTATCCCACACTCACCAACCCGCTTGGCCAGCGTGGTGAGTTATGGCCAAACCCCTCCAAAATGACTCCACAACTTAAATCTTGGCCCTCAGTCTCCGGCAGCTGGAATGTACCTGGCCAAGGCAGCGGCCAGTGCGACATGAAGGCAGAGGGTGCTAAGAATCCCCGGAGGACCGGACTAGGCTGCCATCTGATGCTGACCTTGGCTATGTATAATGGACGCTCCCTATCTTCTGATTCAAGGCTTCTTGAATTGGAAAAGGAACTACAAAGGATCAAGTGGGACATCGTCGGGCTAAGTGAGGTAAGGAGAAAAGGAGATCTCATTGAACTGAAAAGTGGACATCTCTTCTACTATCGTGGGACTGATACTGGCAGAACTAGTGGTGTTGGATTTATAATAAACAAGAAACTGAAGGATAAAGTTGTAGAAGTTGAAAGTTCCTCTGACAGAGCTGCATGACTCGTTATCCAACTCTCGAGAAGATACCAGGCTCAGATTATTCAAACTTATGCACCCACCACAAGTCATCCTGAAGAAGAAATTGAAGAATTTTATGAGGAAATTCGTCATCTAAATAATAAAGGTAAGCAGCACTTGAAGATAATTATGGGAGATTTCAATGCAAAAATAGGGCAACGGCAACAGAATGAAACTTCAGTAGATAAATTCGGTCACAGCAACAGAAACCAGCGTGGAAATACTCTCGTAGAGTTTGCAGAGGCAGAAGGGCTTTTCATCTTGAACTCCTTTTTCAAGAAAAAGCCACACAGGAAATGGACATGGAGACATCCAAATGGGACGACGAGTGAAATTGATTTTATTATGTGTAACAAAAAACTTGTCATAGAAGACTGCAGTGTGCTAAACAAGTTCAACACAGGTAGTGACCATAGATTGGTGAGATGTAAGATGCACCTCAACACTAAACTTGAACGTGGCAAGCTCATAAGACAAACAAAATGTATTGACATAACCAACCTTAAAGAACACCATAATACCTTCAAGTTGGAACTGAAGAACAGATTCTCTGCTTTAGAAAGCCTAACATCCGAAGAAGTGGATATTTCTGAAGTTAACAGAAAACTAACCAAAGCTCTTATGGAAACAGCAACAAAATTAGCTGGGTCTAAGAACAAGTTACATGTGAACAAATTATCAGGAAAAACCAAAATGTTGATGCAAAAAGAAGAGAGATGAGGACAACTAAAGAAGATGTGACTTCCAAAGTGGAATATATAGAGCTATGCAAGACAGTACGAAAAAGTATCACTGAAGACATAAGGAAATTCAACTGTGAACTAGTAAGGAAAGCAATTGAAAACAACCAAAGCCTAAAGATAGCAAAGGGACATCTCAATAAGGGAAGAAAACAGATTATGGCACTGAGAAAAGAAGATGGTTCTGTAACAAGAAATAGAGGCAGAAATTTTGACAAGAGTGAAAGATTTCTACTTCAAATTATATGAAAGGGATGATACATGTACTCCAGACATCATGAAAGGTACCAGTACCAGAGTTCTTCCAGTCTTTCCAGCAGAAGTTGCACATGCAATCAAGAACATGAAGCAGGGAAAAGCTCCAGGAGATGGAATTACTGTAGACATCATACAAGAAGCAAGTGGAGAAATCGAAACAGTACTCGCCCAAATTTTCACTCGATGCCTTAATGAAGGGAAGATTCCTGAGGATTGGAACAACGCTACAATGATCCTGCTACATAAAAAACGTGACATTGAGGATCTCAGGAACTACAGACCTATCAGCCTCCTATCAGTGGTTTATAAAATCTTCACTAAAGTTCTTTCACACCGCTTGAAGGTGACACTGGACATGGCTCAACCGAGAGAACAAGCTGGATTCAGGAGTGGCTACAGCACAATAGATCATATCCACATACTGAGAGAACTAATTGAAAGAGCGAGGGAATATGAACTTCCATTGTGCATGGCTTTTATCGATTATGAAAAAGCCTTTGATTCGGTGAAACCATCAGCAGTAACAATGGCTCTGAAATCTTGCGGTATTGAAGACGCGTACATTAATATTATTAATAACATCTATGAAAATGCAAGTGCAAAGATTCGGCTGTTTGAAAATACAACACACATAAAAATTGGAAAAGGAGTGAGACAAGGTGACACCATATCTCTGAAGCTCTTTAATGCCACATTGGAAAATGTCTTTCAATCACTGAACTAGGAAAACAAAGGAATAAAGATTAATGGAGATTACCTAACCCACCTTCATTTTGCTGATGACGTAGCCATTTTTGCAACTACCCCATCAGAGCTGCAGAGTATGATCCAGGAACTTGCTGACAAGAGTAAAGAAGTGGGATCAAAAATGAACTTTCAGAAGACAAAAGTGATGTTCAATGCTTTTACAAGAAATGAAGATTTATCAATTGATGGAGAAAAGCTGGAGATAAGAGACACGTACGTTTATCTTGAACAGCAGATATCAAGTGAGGGTCACATTGATGAAGAAATTAATCGGCGTACAAAACTTGCCTGGAGAGCTTTTGGAAGAAACAGCATAATTTTCAAGAGCAATATGCCATTTTGTCTTAAAAGAAAAGTGTTTGATCAATGCATCCTTCCAGTGCTTACGTATGGTGCAGAGACGTGGACCTTAACTAAAAGAGACATACAAAGGCTGCAGACAACTCAAAGATGCATGGAGAGGTGCATGCTTGATGTAACCAGGAGAGATAAGAAGAGGAACTCGTGGATCCGAAAAATGACAAGAGTGGAAGACATCATGATCAGAGTTAAATCCCTAAAATGGCAATGGGCTGGACATACTGCCAGAAGGACAGACCATCGATGTACAGCCCAAATTTTAGATTGGATTCCAAGGGACAGGAAAAGACCCAGAAGAAGACCACATGGGTGATGGGTGGATGAAATTCGAAAGTATGTGGGAGTGACATGGAGGAGACTGACACAAGACAGACCGTTGTGGAGGAAACTTGGGGAGACCTTCGTCCAGCAGTGGATTGATAATGGTTGACAATGATGATGATGATGATGATGATATATATATATAGGTACTTTTAAATAAATTCTATACAACTGCTCAATATATCATTTCACACTTTTCACATGTCATCAAAGCTACATTTTTTCACTTCATTTAAAATGATAAAATGGAAAGATTTTAAGATTTAAAATTAGATTTATAACATATTTTTAAATTTTCAATTTAGGAATTTTATTTCAGCTTTTCATTTCAGTTACTATTCAACTGATTAAATCATATTAATAGGATGAATTTTAAACATAATTAATTCAAGTATATGGAGTAATATTTTAATCATATGAAACAAAAAATGAATGTGCAGTCACGAGAGATCAGATTTATGTTCAAAAAGGAACTTCACAGTTCAGTTTTTTTTTTTTTTTAATGTTTATAACGTTGCATTCAGATACATGTTTTTATATCTGATGCTAGTACTGAAATGACTAGCAAAATGTTTTGGAATGAAAGTGTTCTTTTGAACATGAGACAATAGTTACTTCTAAAGAGATAAATAAAGAATGCTTAACATATTCAAGAGTAACTTTGGTAATGTTTGCAGCAGGATAATCTTTTACTTAATTATTTAATGTCCAATGTCATCTGTTTTTCTCACACAAAGTTTTATTTTTAATCTCTGTCACTAACTATATTGAATTTGAATGTTCTTTTTAGGGTTTTAGCAAGCTGAATTTTCTTTTAGGGTTTTACCACTTCATTATTAAAAGGAGTGAGTTCTTCGGTATATAAACATAAATAGGCAACACTTCCAATAACAATAATGGACATAAAAAAACCCTGCCACATACAATACAGGCCATGCAAAAAGTTCCAAATTACCAGGTTAAGGATGGTTGCAACATGCTTTGTTGAAATTGGTTAGTTAAAGTCATGCTGTGTGCAAATCACAAGATAACACAGTGCAAAACAAAAACTTGTTCATAAAGCTTACCATCATCTAATTGTCCCATTCCGCACATCCACAAATACAGAGGGAGGATAAAATGGATAATGTTTAATACAAAAAAAAAAAAAAAAAAAAAATCATCAACAAAATTTTAGGCAAGATGCATTATTGAACAGCAAATTAAAATGCAGATAATGAAATCCAAATCCATTAACACAAGTAAATTTTATTATATTGAATAATGCAAAATTTTACTTTAAAATGCAATTCAAGTTGGTTAACTGGATCTAAAGCTTAAAAGGCAGTTATTACACAGGACAAAAAAAAAAAAATACTGCTTCATTTAAATATGTTTAAATTTAGGACACAGCTGAAATGCAGCATAATGAAACATTAACATCTGATAAAATAAAAGCATTTGATAGAAAACAATTAATTTGATACTTAAGAATTTGATACAATACAGCAGTTGATAGAAACATAACTTGGCCATTTTCAATACGACAAATTTAATGATAACCGATTTTCATGTATACAATTTAAAGTCTGCACTGGATGAAAATACAAAACTTTAATTTGAAAGTAAATAGTAAAACTAGTTAAAATCAAAATGGTGCATCTCAGAATAATGTGAAGTGCTTATTCTCGTGAGACTAGAATGGTTTCTTTCAATCTTTTGAGTACTCGTGACATAGTGACAGCTAGATACATATTATTTTACACCAGCAAGTAGAAAACCATATGTATGAACCTGATTATAAATAGAAGTCCGTGGACATTGTAAATTACTGTTTTTTACATAACATTCATTAGAAGCAAAACAGTCTCATTTAAATTTTCTGGTGTAGTCTCTGAAAATATACTGTTATTTACAGAGAGTGAGTCAAAAGCTTTGCAATATTTGCATAAATGCATGTGATGTCACATGTTCAGAAGTTCAAGTCACGTACTGCAGTCAGTCGAAAGGCATATAAAGTGGTAGTTGTTGCTGTGAACAGCATTGCATGTTGTCATTCTGTCTGTGGTTGAGACGCCTAAAAGATGAACAGCCACAACCGGATAATTAGGGAACTTTTGCTTTATGAGCTTGAACTCGGCCATAACGCTGCTCAAGCAACATGAAACATTTGTCATGCGAAAGGGGAAGGTTCTGTGGACCACAGCACTGCAGCCAGATGGTTCAAGAAATTCCGCTCAGGTGACAGAAACCTCAACGATCAGCCAAGGTAAGGTAGGCAGGGAACTGTAGATTCAGAGGCTGTACGCCAGGCAGTAGAGGCAAATCTGACAACCAGATATTATCAGGTGAGCTGGGCATATCACAATTCACCGTGGTTCATCACCTTCAGGACCTTGGCAAGGTCTACAGGAGCTGCCACATTGTCCCTCACGAACTGACGCCAGCTGAAGCAAACCGCCGAGTGGAAGTGTGCACAGAACTCCTAGGAAACCCTCGCGATGTACGTTTCATCAAGAGAATTGTTATGTGCAATGAAAAGTGTGTCTATTTCTGTAATCCTAACATGCAACAGCAGTAGTTGAGCCCGGGCAAGCTTCCTGAACCTGTTGCCAAATGTGAGTGCTTCGAGAATAAGGTGATGCTCTGCGTCTGGTAGAATTTCGAGGCGGAGGGGATAATCCATTACGAATTTGTTCTAGACAGTCAGACCATCAATGCCAACCTCTACTCTGAACAGCTGGAGCGAATGTATGTCGCTTTGGAGGAGAAGTACCCGACACTGGTGAACAGAAAGCACACTCTCTTACAGCAGAACAATGCTCGGCCTCATACTGTGTGAATGACCCAAACAAAACTCCAGGAACTTGAGGGCATCGAACTGATGCCACACCCAGCATATAGTCCGGACCTTGCCCCATCGCATTATTATTACTTGTTCCAGTCCATGACCCACTTCTGTCGTGGGCAGCACTTCAACAACTAGGAGGAGGTGGCAGCTGCGGTGAAGGAGTTCTTCACCTCTAAGGACAAGAATTGATACTGCAGAGGAATCAAAGAACTGGCAGACAGATGGCTAAAGACGGTGCAACACAATGGCCTATACTTTAAATGCTAGTCAGCTTTCATCGTAAAGGTACGTATGAAGTCATAAAGTGATCCAAATATTGCAAGACTTTCGACTCGCCCTCTGTAGATTACATTACAAAAATACTGTAAGGAAAATAAAAATATCTGACAGCTATTAAATTATCAGTAAATGGATATTTGCCATGTGTATCCATGGAGTTTATTTTTAGATTGCAGGCTATATTTTAGCACTTTGGTTGGATCAGAATAGTTTAAACTAAAACTGTAGTTTATTGATCATTGTTAAAGAATTCTTTGACAAGAAGTTCTTTGCTAGTTCTGGATCAGAACATTTCATCTAAATTTTAGTGGAACAGCAACATTTCCCCTCTAACAAAATCTGCTTCAAAACAGTTAAGATTTCTCTTCCAGTACATGATATATTTTCTTCAAGACCATTGGAGACACTGCATAAATTCTAAGCTGGCCAAACACAGAGATATTATTCTTACATTGAGTGAGATTGGTGTACCTAGATGTAGCCCATATCTTAATATACTGAGAAGAGTTTTGCTTAAATCCCAAACTACCTAATTCCTTTCAGTCCTTTTCATATGGTTAAGCAATAGTACCTCTGTGCATCTTTAACATGGAATATTATGAATAATACTTCTGCTTTGAGAGCAGCTAGCATTTCTCTTTCCACACTTGCAATTTTTTTATTGCACCACAAGAAACACTGTAAATCAACACATACATTGAGCCAAGATGAATTAATAATGTACAGAGAACTTTGCTAACATATTCATTTCTGCTACATCATCATAATTATCATCTTTTTGTGCCTGCATGTAAATACAAACAGCCTAAAAATTAATGTTGGCTTGTTACTAACTGTCTCCAATTTATTTGGTCCATAGCAATATTTCCTGCTTCTGACATACTGTTGCCAGTATAACTAAATATGGGCAATCATACATATTCAACATATTTGTTCTAGGTCGTCTCCTTAGTATGCAGCTGCTACATTAGAACTTAGAAACTATTAAAGAAATTTCTCACCTTTTACATGATACATACAAGTTCTTGTGCAAGCCTTATTTGCAATGCTGAATTTTACAAGTCTTACCACTACTGAGTATTAGTGAAAATCTTACTTGGTGTTGACAATAATACAAGTTTTTGCCTGCTATTAAAGAAAATAAATTTTGCTTCAGCAAATAATACTTTATAGCACAGACTGTATCTGTGGAGTTACTCACATGGGAGATACTGGTATATAACTGAGAACTAGGATGGTGGAACACAAATTGGCAATAAAACCCATGTCTAATAATGCAGAATTTGACAGACATATAATAAATTGGAAATCTCTAACAATTACTACTTATCAACAACACATCATAAAAAGGAAACCGAAGAAAGAACTTGAAAAGAAATCAGATCCCATCATCAATGATCATATATGGATTACCGTAATTTTTGGGCTAAGAGCTGCGGCTCTTACGTTACTAAAAGTGAAATTTTTCAGGTTTCGATAAGACTGTTTCTTCCCTCCCTTTTTTTTTTTTTCATGCAGATGCTTAGTAAATTTTTTCAAACAACGTCTTTTTTTCACAAACTCGACTGTGATTGCCCCCCCTTCTACTCTTACGTTAGACATGTCTATTTAAATGATAACTCCGCTGTCCTGATGTTGGTTTAGGAGGAGGGAAAGTGGGGGAGGACGGGGAAATGCTCGCATAGGTCTTAAGGTTAGGAGGTTTGTTTGTGAAAGGAATGCCTGACTCACATTCAAGCTGGTGAGGGTGGCATTCTCGTCTGGGGACTGTTTACATGGACTGAAATGGTACCCCTGGTACGTGTGACATTGTCCCTCACAGGTCAACGTTACCAGGATATCCTGGACTACCATTTGCTCCCGTTTGTGCGTCTTCAACATCCCACTGGGGACCTCATCCTGCAACAAGACAATGCACCGTGCCATCGCTCCCGAATTGTATCCGAATGGTTGGATGAACACTCCACCAACGTGACCTCGCTTCCTTGGCCAGCTAGGTCACCTGACTTCAATCCCATCGAGCACATCTGGGATGCCATCGAGGGAGATGTTCGAGGCTCTGACCCCCCTCCATCAAATCTTCGTGAACTGTGGGAGCTTGTTCAGGGGTCGTGGATCCGTATGGCTTTCCAACGCTTCCGGTGTCTTGTTGAGTCCATGCCGAGACGAATTGCCACCGTCATCAGGGCGAAAGGTGGTGCTACACGTTACTAGACAGGTATATCTAATTCAACTGCTCTTCAGTGTATAATTTTATATAAAATAAAACAAGAACTGTAAAACTTAAATTCAAATAGTGGAATTCAAAGCTCCACAACCTGCTCTGGAAGAAATAGAAAACAGTATTAATAAACTGAATTTTTTTATAAAGCCCAAGAAGTGACCTTCTAAACTCAAGAGTAATGAAAACAAGGTGGTGATAAACTACATAAAGGAATTCAATTTTTAGTATTTCAGAGATGGAAACAAGAAATCTTACTTGACAATGGAAAGAAATCCTAATCTGTCCTATACACAAAAGAGGAGACAAAAGAGGCTGCAATAAGCATAGAGGATTTCCTTAATATGACATAGAGAGGGCATTCAAAAAGTTCTTGACATGCATCTGCCAAACAACAACCATTGCACTTACCTCAATGAAACTTTTACTGTCCCTTGAAGCATTCTCCTCTATCATCTATGCAAAGTTGCACATGTCTATGCCAATTCTGGAATGTTTGTTGCTACTTCTACTGGAGAATACTCAGCAACCCAGAATGAATGCATTTTGCAAGGTTTTGCAGCATTGAAAAAGGCTACCCAGCAAGTTTCTTTTTAGTTTTTGGAAACAACCAAAAATTGCATGGGTCAAGTCGGGGTGAATATACAAAATAGGGCAGCTGTTTGATTTTTTTCTGTTTCAGATGGGCTGTAACTTTCTAGGTTTTACCAGCACTGACACTGTCATGAAGAAGGAGAATCCCTGATACACCTGTTGTTGAATGCTGCACATTTATCCCCTTAACTATACTGGACACAACAATGTTGGTGTAGTATTGGCCATTTAGAGTAACTTTTTCAGGTAAAATGTCCATGGCTACCACTCCTTAGGAATTGAAAAAAAAAAATGCGAAAATCTTCTTCCTTGAGTGAACAGGGTGTCTACTGATTTCTAATGAACCAAATTCATGACTTTTTCATGATATTTTCAGTTAAATTCATGACTTCTTGACACAATGACAACCATTCTGGACTCATAATCTGTGGCACAATGACAACCATTCTAGATTCATAATCTACTACCCTTGGCTTGAGATCCCAGATTTTTTATTTTTGCAAACACTGAAATTAATTCCATGCGACAATAGTTTAGGCAAAACTGATGTGTCTATAATATTGCTACTAAAATGGCTATATGGGTGGTGGTGGTTATGGGGGGGGGGGGCTTTTTAATGAACCCCTACCCAAAAGCTAGTTGAGATGAAAGCTGAATGTAATTCTTATGTCACTAAAATTGCTTAACATGAATAATGTAATTATGTATGGCTTGCACTATGCCATTCACCAAATTCTATGTATTTAAAGAAATAAAAACATTCAACTTTCATCTAGGATGGGGTATGGCTATTTTCAGAAATATTTATCATTACATCTATTAATACACAAATTCTTTTAACATGATAATGCTGTAAAAACTTACAAGTTTTTATTAAGGCAATATATAAAACTATGAAGGTACAAAATTTATGGAGACTGAAATTTCACAGTGAAAGACTCAGTGTTTAAGTATCTTAGTTAAACTTGCTATCTCAGAAACTAAAACTTCAGCTTTTTATTTTGCCTTTTCTATAAGCTTTCTTTTCTTATCTTTGAGTTTTTTTAGTTCTTGGACTGCTCTCCTTTTACAATTGGCCACTTCATCTTCATCAGATTTCTTCTTTTTAAGGCTTCTACTCTTTTTGATGAAGCATTTTTGACAGCTAATACACTGCTGGACAATTGCTAAGGACGAATCATAAACGGCTATATAGCGCATAAAAAAGTAAGTGTGGTTGGATGCCAAGTGAAATAAAATAATGTCAGAATGCAATTGGATTGATAACGACACCTGCAGAAGATCGGTACATTACAAGAAGGACAATTTATTGTGCTCTGAAATCCAGAAGGCTTTGGAACGTGTTCAAGGGACAAACAGGCCATTTTGTGCAGAATACGTAAACGTGAAAAAAATGCAATTACCATCCGCAGGCGTTCCGGCGTAAGATGTCAATACGGGATATGGCCACCATTCAGGGCGATGCAAGATTCCACACGTCGTGTCATGCTTTGCACAACATTATCAAGCAGCTGTTGGGGTAATTTATCCCAGTGCACGGATGAGGGTGTCCTTGTTTATTGGAGGGCATTGGCGACCAGCAAGACTCCTCCCCAAAGCATCCCACACATTTTCAATGGGATTCAGATCTGGAGAACGTGCAGGCCATACGAGGCGTTGAATATCCTCGCTCTCAAGACACTCCTGAACAGCGACTGTTCGATGACATGTTGCGTTGTCGCCCATGAAAATGAATCTATCACCGACAGCACCACGGAACATGCGAACATGAGGTAGCAGAACATCATTAATGTATCGTTGGCTAGTCATAGTCCCAGTTGGAAGCACATAGAGGGACGTACGGCCATTGATCATGATGCCAGCCCATACCATGACACTACATGTCGGATATCGGTCCATTTCCTGTATGTTTGCTGGACAATATGCAGTACCACTATCACGCCAGATCAGTTGTCGTCGACAATCAGACGATAGACTGTATCTACTCTCATCTGAGAAGAGGACAGCAGACCAGTCGTTATCAGTCCAATTGCGATGTTGATGGCACCATTGCAAACGGGAGGTACGGTGATGTCTGGACAATGGGATGCACACAACAGGACGGCGGGCGTGTAGTCCTCCTTCATGCAAACGTCTGGCGACAGTTTCTTGGGAGATCCGCTTGCCAGTAGCAGCCATAAACTGATTTGCTACCTCACTAGCTGTGCTGCGCTGGTGTCTTTTTGTTGATAGCACTATGTACCGATCTTCTGCAGGCGTCGTACTGCGAACACGACCTCCCCGTGACCTTTGCTACACTCTCCATTTGTTTGAAATGATTTCCAAAGCCTTGAAACAACACTGTGGCTGACGTCGAACTCCTTGGCAACATCTGTTATTTTTCGCCCTTCTTCAATCTTGCCAATAATACAGCCACGCGTAAAATCTTCTAGGTGATGTCGGGTTGGTTGGTTGGTTAGTGGATTTTAGTGGCGCAAGGGCCAGGTGTGGCCAAAGAGCGCCAGACAAAGAACTATCAGCCACAGATTTTTAAAAGCGTGGAAAATGATTAAGAGCAGACAGGCTTGGTAAAAGTTGAAAAAGAGTATGATGAAAGCTGTGAAGACAAGGTAGTTAATTAGGTTTATATAAAAATTTATTAATTTATTAATTTACTATTATAATTATAATTTTTTTTTTTTTTTAAACACAACTACACAAAGGATGAGTCACTCTCCTCCCCCCACACTCCTCTGCAATGCTGGCAGAGGGCGGGGACGAACTGTCACTCTCCTCCCCCCCATGTTCCTCTGCAATGTTGTTTGAGGCTGGGGACGAACTGTCACTCTCCTCCCCCTATGTTCCTCTATAATGTTGGTTGAGGGTGGGGACCTCGCTGAGGCCGAGACAGTTGGATGGACACTGCACACCTTTGCGGATTGAGGGCCGGGTCTTCCGCACGTGCAGGCTTTCGGCTGGAAACTGGAAGAGACGGTCGGCTGCAAAAGAGAAGGCCCAGAATCAGGTATTCGAAAAATCTCGAGCTCGGGAAAAAACACCTGTGTCGCTTGGTCAGCTGTAGATCGCTTGGCAAGGGCGGCGAGAGCTACAGGGCGCGGAACAAAGGGCTGCACGGGTTGTGGCAGAGACTGAACTACTGCGGCAAAAGTACGCTGTCGGGTGGTGGGTATACCCAACTTGGCCTTGGCAGCAGGGTACGAGAGGCCTTCCAGGGTCTTGAGGCGCTGGATCGCCATCTCGTCCTTCCATTTCATACAGTTGCGGGAGTAAGCTGCATGGGCCTCACCACAGTTAACACAGCAGGCCGCAGAAATGCAACCATCCCCGTCATGTTCACTGGAGCCACAATTTGCACAACGAGCGGAACTCTTACAGAAACGTTGGGAATGCCCGTACCTCTGGCACCTGAAACAGCGCAGAGGACTGGGAATGTACGGGCGAACTCCACAGACCAAGTAGCCAGCCTTGATTTCGGTCGGAACTTTCGGGGAGTTTAAAAGTCAAGATGACATTTTTTGACTTAATCAAAGAACCATCGTGCCGGAACATCATACGACGTGCAGCAATAACACCCTGATCTGCAAGTTCAGTCACCAATTCGTCCTCACTGCATGGCAAGAGATCAAACTCCGAAATAACACCCCGAGAGGTGTTAAGAAACGGGTGAGGTGTCACTTTTACTGGAATGCCTTGAAGACTAGTGAGGTGCAGAAAAGTGTTACTCTGAGAAACACTGCAAGTTTGGACAAGCAGGTCCCCAGAGCGAAGCTTCCTCACAGACTTCAAGGGGCCAACTGCAGCGTCCAAAGCTTTAGAAATGAAAAAGGGAGATCTGGTGGACAGTCTCTCATTCGGATCGATGGATTCTACAAGTAAGTGTGTAGCATGCGTAGTCACAGCAATCGAGGGGAGACGACACTTCGGAGCGACTGGTACAGCTGCCGAAGAAGAAGTTCCACATTCTTGGTCCAGGTCAAGGTCTAAAGATCGTTTAAGGTTACGAGACTTGGTAGGTTGAGAAGACGAAGGAGAGTCATTGTCAACTATCATTTTCTCAGGTGACCTAAATTTGGAGTTTTGTTTTTGTGTTTACCCATGGAAAAAAGAGGAAGATTCGTCTGCAGACTACTCCACCCACCACCGAGCCCTACAAGGGAGAACTGGAGGTCTGCAAGCCAAGAAAATGACGCTGGACACAGTTCTGGAGCTTATACGTCGCAGATATAGTCCGTTGGCTGTGATCACATGCACTCGGCGGACACTTCGGCCTCCGGGTACCGTCATGCCAACGCCTTTGGCATGATCCCACAGCCCCGGGCTCACCCTGCCGTGCTATACGACAAAAAAGCCGCTAAAGCCCTGCACACAACTTGGTACAAGACTTCTGACTAGAGGTGGGTTAGTCTCGAGCCTCCCGTTTACAGCGAAGCCGGGGTCGAAGAGGAGTGTTGGTACACAGGAGGCACTTATCCGGTCTCCTGCGACCTCAGCCGCCAGACATCCCATTTCCGCCTCACAGGTCTCCGCACGCGGCAAACATGCAGGTAGGTCTAGCACCCAAACCAGCTAAAAGGAAAAAAGAAATCTAAAGAAGACAAATCCTGGAAGGGAAACTAAACGGAATCTCAGCAACCTACGAACTGAGCGGTTAATATAAAACAGTTAGTGGTGGAGGGTAACAAAACCACAAGACCGGGGTGTTAGTACATAACGTGGTAGCGATTAGGCAGAGGATACAACACGGGCAACTAGCCAGTGGAGAAAATAAACAAAAACAAAAAAGCGAGACACAAGACCAGCTCGGGATCGTGGGGCCGCGACTCCCCAACAGCTGGATGAACAGCCGTCCCTGCAAACACCAACAGCACCAAAATAAAAATCAAGCGGTGGCATGACATCAGATGTTGACCAGTCACAAGGTCAGCTCGGGCCGTGGGGCGCCGCTCCCCAAATAACTGGAAAACCAGTTATCCCCGTGCGGGGGTGATGTCGGGAAGACATACTGAAAATTGCAAGTTCGTCAATTGATTCTTTCCCTTTCAACTTTGCGTTTGAACAACAACGGTCAATATGCGTCAAATCCTTTATAAATCTTATCAGCGCTATGACGTCACGAACAAGTTCGGCAATCCAAAATTTGCATACGCACAACACGTCTTACTGTATCCCGCACTTATGCTAATTTCCACATTTTCCTGCCTTCCATTTTATGGTTGCTATCGTTGCTATTGCCATCCGTCCTTAGCAATTGTCTGGCAGTGTATAATTGATTTTGTGATGTCCACATTCAGTTCTTTCTCACTATTAGCTAAACCACCTAATGACAACATTGAACTGTAAACACTTCTTTCTGCAACAATTGCATCTTCTTAAAAAAGTTAACAAAGAACTTAAAAAGAAAAAGTTCTTCTTAAAAGTTCTTTGTTAACAGAAAAGCCTCTTTCAACTGCAGCATTGCCATGAAACATGCATAGCAGCTTCTGTAAGAACTTGATAGTCATGGATCACACTTTGTAGTAAATTCATCAAGAAGTGATCAAGTTTGTTCTCCTTAGGATTGAACTGTTTCAGTTGTTTTTTAGAAGATTCAGAAAATTGCAAATATTCCCTCTTTACAACATCAGCTTTTGATGGAGCCATATATATTTTTTAATATATATATGTCATGGGGCATCGACTACATACCAGTTTATAAGGATGCCAGTTCGTGTTTTCTTCTAGGTGTGCAAACTTGTCTTCATTCAGGTGCCGATACAAAAAAAAAAAAAAAAAATCATGACCACCAACTCAATTTCATTACTTTTTCATTATTTCATGACCACCTGCTCAATTTCATGACCAGTAGACACCCTGGTGAAAGACTTGTCAGAGGATTCGGAGGAGCAGTTTATCTTCTGCAACCTCAAAGTAGTTGTCGATCTTTCTCAGAGTTGTGTAATAATAAAACCACATCTGATCACCTGTGACAATGTCTGTTAATCGCTTGGGGCCACTAGGTTCATACACTGCCACCATCTCCTTGCATGAGCTGACACTTGTGTTTTTTGGGTTGTTTTTTCTATTCTGTTAGTTTGTGGCACATATCTTGTCAAACTTTAAATGTTGATGAATAATTGTTTCCACACTGCCAGTAGCTACATCAACATCTAAACTTATTACCGGAATGGTGATGTGTGGGTTTTCCTTAATGAGTTCTGAAACAGCAGAAATGGTTCTCTCATTCACTGCCTCCTTTGGTCTTCCTACATGAGGGAGGTCTTCAACCCCTGTAACAGTATCATATGAACAGGCATGATCGTCACATACTTGTGATAAATCAGCATATTTTTTTCTGTGTCATCCACAAGAAGCATCCTTGTGAAAATACACAACCTTTAACCATCTTTAGTGGGTTCCATAGCAACAACACACAGATTTCACACACCAAACTTTACATGCTGCCTATGAAAAGAAAAATGATGATATGGCCTTTTGTTTTTAACATGTAATGACAAGTTTACACAGGTTTTCCAATAAGTCATAGCTCATTAACTTCAGGGGAACAAGTTCAAATTTACAGACCAAGAATTTTTTTTTTTTTTCGATTGAAGGTTTAATGACCACCATGAGCAACTCAATGGACTATAAGCAGTCACCAATCCCTAATTTAGGGCCAATGGTTCCAGGGAAGGGAGAGAGCCAGTGCTTTAAGACAAACGCAACATCCATGCCTCACCGGGATTTGAACCCAGACCCTTCTCGAACGAATGGTCATAAGCCAGCGCTTAGACCACTGAGCCGGCAAGAAAATTTTGAACACTCCTTTTGTAAAATGCTGTCAGGTATCCTAGTACAAAGACTTAGAGTACAACAAAGGGAATTATTAGAGACTACCAGTGTGGCTTTAGAAAAATTATTTCACCATGGACAACATGGATTTTTTTTTTTTTTTTTGGTAAGACAACTTAATTGAGAAGAAATCCAAGTTTAGCCACGCCTTACATCTAACACTTCAAAATTTAAAGTCTACAACTGTATCAGAAGAGGAAAACTTTGGACAACAATGGTAGAATTTGGTACACCAAGAAATTTATAAACACAATAAAAATATGCATGACAGACACAAAAATAAGATCAAAATTGGAAATGTAATATCAGAATCTTTTACTGTTACCTCATATAAAACAAGATGATGCACAATCACCTTTACTTTTCAATATAGCAATAGAGAAAATAAGAAAAATAAAACTAACCCAAATAGGAAGAACACTAAATTCTTACACCAGGTATCTTAACAAGAATCAGGATGATCTCAAAATACAGCGAATACACAGATCATTTGAAATGAAGCCAAAACAAACTGACTTAAAATCAATAAAAATAAAACTAAGTATACAAATATTTCTGGAAATAACCACTAAAATGATTTAAACTGCAAATAAATCACTAAGACTATGAAATTGTAAACAATTCCAAACATCTTGGATCAATAACACTAAACAAGAAATTTTGACCTTTGGTGTGTTTTGGAAGTGCAAACAACTTATTTTTTAACATAAAAGAGGAGCTTAACATGAAAATGACAACTAAAATAGTTTGACTGGCTACAGTTTTCAAGATACAGTCACTTATCTGTATTACATTCTTTTCTGAAGGTTTCACATTAGCCTACAGCAATCACGGCCTCTTTGCCTGCAGCTTATATACCAAATCTGTAGAATCTCGCATCACATTGCAGCAGTAATCTTTTAACATCAATGGGTTCCATCTTCCTTGATATCTTTTTCTACTGCAGCAAATTCTTCATTAAAACATTCCCAATGTTCATCACTCACAGTGCCACAGTTTTCCAGAAAAAGATCCAAATGAGAACTTAAGAAATGTACCTTTGAAGATATACTACATTCCAGTTTGTGATATGAAGACAGTAGTTCTTCCACAAGGTCCTTGTAATTTTCTACTTTTTATACTCTAAGAAGCTTATTGCCACTTGTCAGAAGGCATGCCATGCTCTCCATTTACCAACAGTGATGATACAATCAAATAACTACATTAGTAAAAACACAAACTTTTACCTTTGCATCACTAAGCCATGGAAATTTCTGTTGAAGGTACAGAAAGGCAGTTTGCATCTGATTCATAGCCTTCACAAAAATTTTCCTGAGGCACAAGTTCATGTATAAAGGTGGCAACAAAATCTCCATGGATTGTACCAACAGATGATGCTGTACATTTTTCTTCCCTGGCTCCTAAGAGGTCAAATCGTCTTCGAGTAATGAAATACCTTGTCTCTGCTATTCCATTCACAAAGGAAGCAACAGAACTTTGCATATCTGAGCTGAAGTCTAAGTAAAAGAGCAAAGACTTTCAAATCCACACAATGATGCCACTTGTATTTGTCATAATTTATGTACTTGAAGTGATTGTTTCATATTGTCATAAGTTTCCTTCATATTAACGGCTTGACCTACAGGGACAGAAGGTAACACATTCCCATTGTGTAGATAAATGGCTTTCATACTTAATTTTGGGGAATCTATAAATAACCTCCATTTTTCTGGAGTATGTGTCAAGTTTAGGGATGTGAATAAACTGTCAACATCTTTGCAAACAACCAGGTTATCTGCCACAGTAAAGAACAATACCATAACTTTTTAGCAGCAATGATCCACATTTAATTTCACATTCCTGTCAAGGAGATTACACTGCTGCAGTTTGGTCCTAGCAATTCCACCTTGTTCTTTAACATAACCAAATGTCTGACAAGGTCTTTTAACTCAGTCCGCATGATCTTTTGTGGTGAATCTAATGTTGTTGGTGTGAAGTCGGGATCTACAGTTCCTATTTCCTGTTTCCCCCTGCTCTTCTTCCTCCTCTGAGTCCACATCATAATATTCTGGAGACTCTGGGAAGGGTAGGTTTTCCATGCAGCACTGGGTGAATGGAAGTTGATATGTTCGGGTAGTTTTGGTTGTCTGCTTTTTGTTTTTACAAATACCACACATTCCAGTGGAGGTGTCATACAGAATAACATCTACTCAAATGGTTGTACAATTCCTGCCTTATCATAGGAATGATAAATGCCATTTAGCTGGCAACAAAGATGTGCAGTACAACTACACTGCTGGACAATTGCTAAGGACGGATCACAAACGGCTATATAGCGCATAAAAAGGTAAGTGTGGTTGGATGCCAAGTGAAATAAAATAATGTCAGAATGCCAGGACATTACAAGAAAGACAATTTATTGTGCTCTGAAATCCAGAAGGCTTTGAAACGTGTTCAAGGGACAAACAGGCCATTTTGTGCAGAATACGTAAACGTGAAAAAAATGCAATTACCGTCCGCAGGCGTTCCGGCGTAAGATGTTAATACGGGATATGGCCACCATGGAGGGCGATGCAAGATTCCACACGTCGTGTCATGCTTTGCACAACATTATCAAGCAGCTGTTGGGGTAATTTATCCCATTTCTCTGTCAGTGCACGGATGAGGGTGTCCTTGTTTATTGGAGGGCATTGGCGACCAGCAAGACTCCTCCCCAAAGCATCCCACACATTTTCAATGGGATTCAGATCTGGAGAACGTGCAGGCCATACGAAGCGTTGAATATCCTCGCTCTCAAGACACTCTTGGACAGCGACTGTTCGATGACATGTTGCGTTGTCGTCCATGAAAATGAATCTATCACCGACAGCACCACGGAACATGCAAACATGAGGTAGCAGAACATCATTAATGTATCGTTGGCCAGTCATAGTCCCAGTTGGAAGCACATAGAGGGACGTACGGCCATTGATCATTATGCCAGCCCATACCATGACACTACATGT
This sequence comes from Macrothele yani, assembly GCA_039090855.1. Lineage (NCBI taxonomy): Eukaryota > Metazoa > Arthropoda > Arachnida > Araneae > Macrothelidae > Macrothele > Macrothele yani. The sequence continues at coordinate 74,639,789 of CM077017.1, read as the reverse complement.
CGGATATCGGTCCCTTTCCTGTATGTTTGCTGGACAATATGCAGTACCACTATCACGCCAGATCAGTTGTCGTCGACAATCAGATGATAGACTGTATCTACTCTCATCTGAGAAGAGGACAGCAGACCAGTCGTTATCAGTCCAATTGCGATGTTGATGGCACCATTGCAAACGGGCGGTATGGTGACGTCTGGACAATGGGATGCACACAACAGGACGGCGGGCGTATAGTCCTCTTTTATGCAAACGTCTGGCGACAGTTTTTCGGGAGATCCGCTTGCCAGTAGCAGCCATAAACTGATTTGCTACCTCACTAGCTGTGCTGCGCCAGTGTCTTTTTGTTGATAGCACTATGTACCTATCTTCTGCAGGTGTCGTACTGCGAACACGACCTCCCCTCTGACGTTTGCTACACACTCCATTTGTTTGAAATGATTTCCAAAGCCTTGAAACAACACTGTGGCTGACGTCGAACTCCCTGGCAACATCTGTTATTTTTCGCCCTTCTTCAATCTTGCCAATAATACGGCCACGCTTAAAATCATCTAGGTGATGTCAGGAAGACATACTGAAAATTGCAAGTTCGTCAATTGATTCTTTCCCTTTCATATTTGCGTTTGAACAACAACGGTCAATACGCGTCAAATCCTTTATATCTCTTATCAGCGCTTTGACTTCACGAACAAGTTCGGCAATCCAAAATTTGCATACGCACAACACATCTTACTGTATCCTGCACTTATTCTAATTTCCACATTTTCCTGCCTTCCATTTTATGGTTGCTATCGTTGCTATTGTCATCCGTCCTTAGCAATTGTCCGGCAGTGTATTACACACTTTATACAGAACCCAACTCCTTGATTGATCCCCAATCTTACACCTGAAGTAGAGGTGGTAGGTCTTTTTGATGACAGACATTATTTCATGCTTTTGTGATGCAAAAGTAACTTCACCACAAATGTAATAAAAATGGTCTGTATTGCTCATACAAGAACGAGGCATATCACTCACATATAGCACCCACATACAATCATGAACAGACAATAACTGAGAAAGTGAAACTTCCAAATGATGCAATAGCTCCAGGGTACTTACTGTCTACCCTTGGCACTTCATATAGCACATGAAAGCCTCATATTGGTATGCACTGTATATGGATGCAGCTTCCCATATTTTCAAAACACGAGCGAACAACAAATTTTTTAAGTCACAATCATGTTTAGCCCCCAAAGTTAATAAAAAATGGTTGCTTTCATTTTCAAAACATTTTTAGTGTTACAGTGTAATCAATAACCACAACTCACTGAATGTAGAATTACACCAAAGTAGCAAATTATTAGATGGCTGTGTGTATATATACATACATACATACATATCACTAAGTTGTTCTCTGATATTCAGAGGTTAGCTCCACAAAGAAATACAAACTACCAGATAATTTTTACTTATTGTTACATATCAGACTTCACCATTTACAGCGATCTTGACAACTTGGGCTTCACTGACATCCATCACACGTCGTACACAAGATCTTCTATACTTCATACTCATAATCTTTTTCTCATGCAGACACTCCTGAATATGGGGGGACCTTCATTCAACAATGAATTGATGATGGTTGACAATGATTATGATGATATATATATATACACACATGGGAGTGTGTGTGTGTATATATACACTGACGAAAAAAAATCCCAACACCAAGAAGGGATTGTGTTAGATAAACGACAGTTGGTAGGCGGTGAGAGTACATCTGTAAGATTCGACATAGGGTGTTGATGTTAGTCAAGAATGCCTTTAAGAAGACGAAGAAGCCATTATCAACAGCTCACGGAGTTTGAACGAGGTCGTGTAATAGGGCTACGAGAAGGTGAATCTTCATTCCGCAATATTGCAGAACAACTTGGCAGGAATGTAGCCACTGTGCATGATTGTTGGCAGCGGTGGTCAAGGGAAGGTACTGCCTCAAGAAGACCGGTTTCTGGCCGGCCATGTGGCACTACTGAGAGGGAAGACTGCCGTGTACGGCGTACGGCCGTGGCGCATCGTACCGCGTCTGCGGCAGCAATTCGAGCTGCAGTTGCCACCACAGTGACACAACGAACTGTTACAAATCGGTTACTTGAAGGACAGCTCCGAGCTAGACGCCCTGTAGCGTGTATTCCAGTTACTCCAAACCACTGCCATTTGCGACGTCAGTGGTGTCAAGCTAGAGCTCATTGGAGGACGGAGTGGAGATCTGTTGTGTTTTCTGATGAAAGCCGGTTCTGCCTGGGTGCCAGTGATGGCCGTGTGTTGGTTAGAAGGAGGCCAGGTGAGCACCTGCAACCAACCTGTCTGCGGCCGAGACACACTGGACCTACACCTGGAGTTATGGTCTGGGGAGAAATTTCCTATGACAGCAGGAGCACTCTCGTGGTTATCCCACACACCCTGACGGCACAGTTGTACGTCGGTCTGGTGATTCAACCTGTTGTGCTGCCATTCATGAACAGCATTCCAGGGGGTGTTTTCCAACAGGATAACGCTCGCCCGCATACCGCTGTTGTAACCCAACATGCTCTACAGAGTGTCGACATGTTGCCGTGGCCTGCTAGATCACCAGATCTTTCATCAATCGAGCACGTATGGGACATCATTGGACGACAACTCCAGCGTCACCCCCAACCAGCATTAACCGCCCCTGTATTGACCGACCAAGTGCAACAGGCATGGAACTCCATCCTACAAACTGACATCCAGCATCTGTATGACACAATACATGAACGTTTGCGTGCTTGCATTCAACATTCTGGCGGTTACACCGGTTATTAATGTACCAGCATTTCACATTTAAAATGGCTCTTCTCGCGCTTACAATAAGCTGTGATCTTGAAACCTTAATTGATTAAATATGTTACCTACACAAATGTATTGCCGCCATTTCATTCCTCTACAACTATCTTTTCATGGTGTTGGGATTTTTTCCCCCCGTCAGTGTATATATATGTATATATATCATCATAATCATTGTCAACCATCATCAATTCATTGTTGAATGAAGGTCTTTTCAAGTTTTTTCCACAACAGTCTGTCTTGGGCCAGTATCCTCAATGCTTTTGAATTTCATCCACCTATTTCCCATATAGTCTTTTTCTGGGTCTTTTACTGTCCTTTGGTGTCTAGTCTAAAAGTTTGGTTGTCCATTGGCAGTCCATTCTTCTAGAAATATGTCCATCCCATTGCCATTTCAGGAATTTTACTCTGATCATGATGTCTTCCACTCTTGTCATTTTTCTGACCCTAAGTTCCTTTTCTTATCTTTCTTGGTTATACCAAACATGCATCTCTTCACACTTTTTTCAGCTGTCTGCAGTACTTGTATGTCTCTTTTAGTTAAGGTCCATATTTCTGCTCTGTTCGTAAGAATTGGAAGGATGCACTGATTAAACACTTTGCTTTTAAGACATAATGGCATATTAGCTGTAGAAAATTGTACTGTTCCTTCCAAAAGCTCTCCAACCAAGTTTTACACACCAATTAATTTCTTCATCAGTGTGACCCTCACTTGATATCTCCTACCCAAGATAAATGTAGGAATCGACCATCTCCAGCTTTTCCCCATTAATTAATAAATATTCATTTCTTGTAAAAGCATTGTACACATCAATTTTGCTTTATGAAAGTTCATTTTATAATTCCACTTTTTTACTCTTGTCAGCAAGTTCTTAGATCATACTCTGCAGTTCTGAAGGGGTAGCTGCAAAAATGACTATGTCATCAGCAAAATGAAGGTGAGTGAAATAATCTCCATTAATCTTTATCCCCTTGTACACACACACACACACTGCAAAGGATTCATATGTTTAGAAAGTGTAGATAGCGGTAAAATAAGAAAGACTCGTGATTTAAGTAGCTTTGAAAGAGGCATAATAGTGGGTGCCAGCAAGCAGGTGCAGCATCTCAGAAACAGCAAACCTTCTCCACTATGTGAGAACAACTGTATCAAGGGTGTTACAATGAGTAGTGCACAAAAAACATATCAAGTGTCAGCAGTCTGCTTGTGGGCAGAAACAATTGGTCGATGTCAAGGGCAACGTTGGCTGGAGAGGATTGTACAAGATAACAGATGAGCTCCATAGCATCAAGTGACTGTGCAGTATAACAGCAGTACTAAGAAGAGACTTTCAGTAAACTCATCCCGCTGCACATTGGTGTGAATGGGATTTAACAGCAGACATCCACTTTGTGTACCATTCGTCTTGACTAAAAATCAACAAATTCATCTGCAGTGGGCATGGGAGCACCAAAACTGGGCCCTTGAGTATTGAAAATAGGTTGCCTGGTCCGATTAACCACATTTTGAGTTAATAGATGCCAATAGATGAGACAGAATATGGTATCAACAGCAGAAATCCATGGATCCCACCTGCCTAGCTTTAAATGTACAAGCTGGTAGAGGTAATGTAATTGTGTGGGGTCTATTTTCATGGCAGGCATTTGGTACCTCTGAAACAGCATTTGGATACCATGAGGTACCTTAATAATATGACCAACCACAGCTGTACACGTGCATAGTGTTTTCTCATGGAGAGGACTACTTACAGCAGGATAATGTGCCATGACAAAAGGCTCAAATTATATTATTAGACAGTGGTTTCAGGAACACAACAGTGACTTCAAAGCACTAAAATGGCCCCCACAGTACCCATACCTTAACCCAATCGAACACCTGAGAGATGAGATTGAGACAGCCATTCATAAGAGAGATCTTTCTCCAGCGAACAGTCCACAATTCATGTATGCCATCACATTTGCTTGGCTGAACATACTTGTAGAACGTTATCAGCACCATGTTGAATCTATGCCACATCGAATCGAGTCTGTTTTGAATGCCAAGGGTGGCCCAACACGGTATTAGGTAGGTGTGCTAATAATTTGATACTTCAGTGTGAATTCCAAATTACAGAATGCAAATGCTTGCTATTTTGCATTGTGAAAATGTTCCCTCATCAAAAGAAATTTTAGGAAATTGAAAGTTAAGAATTTATAAAATACTAATATTGTTAATAATTACAAATGGATGTGAATCATGAAGACTGTCCACACAAAATGAAAACAAACTAAGGTACTTTGAAAATAAAGTTTTGAGAAAGATATTTGGCCCCAGGAAAGATGATGAGACAAAGCAGAGAAGAATTGTGCCCTACAAAGAACTGTATGAAAAGTATGGAAAGGAACACATATTCAAGGTATTAAAATGAGAAGACTGAGATGAGTTGGACATGACTACGGCAGAAGAGGGAAGACATTAAAACCAGATTCTGAGAGAAAGACTGGTAGAAAGACTACTTTTGTGATGGATGAATGGAATTAGGGAAGCTAAGTAAAATGAGTATCTGCCTTTGGACAGAACTCTTAGGAAAGCAGTTGTGAAGAAGGTCAAGTGCCCATGAGGCCTAAAGCACTCTGTAGTAAGCAGTACTTGGCAGCACACTGATTTTTCCCCCTCCAGAACAGCATCTCATAGAAAACTATAACAAAACAATGTGAACCGCAGATTACCAATAGGTTCTACAACAAGGTGGACTTCAAGTTGAAAAAACACTTTCAGTAATACAGCAATATTAATCTCATGAAATAGTTTTAAACAGTTCTTAAAAAAGTGGAAAACTGGGCTGTAGAAATCTATTTATCTGCTGAAGGGTATTTTTGCAAGCTAAAAGATCTAGAGTTTACCTTTATGCTTTGCATATTTCACAACATATTCATTCAGCTTAATGCGAACTTTCTTTGAAATATTTCTGCAGAGAGATCTTGATATTGGATTTTGTGTACAGTATATCAAAATCATAGTGTGAAGCATATGTAAAAGAAATATATGGACTCTTATCAAAACTATATTAAAGAATGGGAGTCCCTATGCCCTGCTTTCACACAACATTCATAAAAATTTTAAACTTTCCTCACATGGATTGTGCAAATTCCAAGGAATGTTTACTTGTGGAGATAATCAACACTATTTATGAACAGATGAAGAGCAGATGTTTGTCATTCAATAAAATAGTAGCAACAATAGAGCTTCTAGCTTAAATTTCCACAAAAGTGGGATATGTTTCTTTCAGTGAAATGACTTCATTAAAAGAAACATATCACACTTGTTTTGATTCAGAAAGGATGTTCTTATCTCTCTGTGTTCTTCATTCTTTCTCCGGAACTAAGCAGTAAAAGCATCTACAAACTGTTCAGAAATCTGCATGAAATTGAATCAAATTAAATGTTTGATGGGATTAAATAAGTTGTGCTAATTAATTCTAATTAATTATGACAATTCCTTATTCTACAGCTTCTGTAAAGAAATTGTTTTCCTCTCATAAGAGAATAAAAATCTATACATGCACTACACATGGGTGAGACAGATTATTCAGATTTTTTTTAATGATATCTGAAAAGGTTCTATGAAAGACTTTGATACCAAAGTCTACATTTTGCAAAAAAGTAATTGAAGAATTCATCAAAACCTATTGCAGGATGGAATTTCACTATAAATATGGTGCATGCCTTGCCTTTTCTTTTTCTTTTGCATGCTTACACACAAAAGTTATGGCATGCCACTGGCCCTACCTATAAAACTTTACTATTTCAGCAAATTATAATTCTGCCAGATTTTTGATAAAAAACAACTATGCATTTATTAATTAGCTAAGTTTTGAAAATTATTGTACACCGATGCTTGAAATTAAAAGATAATCTACAAAAACATACATAGCTGCCGGCGTATGTAAAATAATGAATGCACTGAAAATTGGTAAACAAGCAAATTTCATTATGCAGATGACTATCCCACATTTGCTTTTGCCACAGGTAAGCCAGAACAGGCAAATTAGGACTGCATTAAAAAAATGTGCGAGTCTAATAGCATCTTGTAGATGTTCTAGGCCGGGGCAGATTGGGATGACCAAACCAGGCCAGGAATTTTAGTCTTTTTGTCTACAACAAAAACACACATACCTACAGGGTAGCACCTCATAAATTCCCCCGTGAAAAAAAAAAATGTAAGATTCTGGATGAAAGAGAAATGTTGAAATATGCATTGTAAAATGAATTTAGTTGTGAAGAAATTTCAGCAACAATTGAACGGTAAATGAATTTTAAAAATCTACTCATGATTGGAAGTAGCATCAAACCATGCTCAAAACATGGTGTTGTATCAGATAACTTTCTTTGAAAAATTCGGTTTTGAAAAAATAAAAATAAATCCTGGATAAATCAGCATGAAGATCATTTTGAAAGTTGAAATGTGCACATGCCACATAGCAATTGTCCTACGAAATTAATTTTTATTTTTATTTGTACATTGATAATGGTACAGGGTCCTCCTTTTTGAGTATATGCTATTTTTAAGTCTACCTTTATTTTGACTCAAGAACCACTGTTGGTAAATTGTTGTTTCTTTTAAGATAAATGTGGGTGGGACATGGATTTCGGAATATCTCTGCTCGAGAATTGTTTTTTGTTGAGTGTCAGTTTGTGGATAAAAGGGTGGGGATGATGGGACATCACAGTGGTACCAAAGAAGGATGGTAGGGCCTACCAATGACCCTGGGCTCCAAGTTCAATGACTTACGTCTACGTGTAGTTAGCTTTACCTTAATTATTTAGGTGTGCAACTTAATTCTCGGCCCCTAACCGCAAGCGATCATAGAACGTCGGCAAATGCAAATAGCTGTGTGCAATAATGGCTGATTGCAGTGCCATCCAACAGCTTTCTAGGCAACCATAACCGCTCACAGCTGTAGTTGACAGAAGGGACGAAAGTTGACGGTGAAAGCAATGTCGTTCGAGAAGAAACATTTGAGGCACTGCCTCCTGTTCATGTTTCAGCTGAAAAAAAGTGCAGCGGAAGCCCGGCAAATGATCTGTGCTGCTTTGAGTGAGGCTACTATGTCCTACAGTATGTGTAAGAAGTGGTTCCAGCAGTTTAAGCAGGGAAATTTTGATCTCCATGATGCAGAACATCTGGGACAGCCACAGAAAGTTGATGATGAGGAACTGGAACAACTGTTGGACGTGAATCTCGGTCGCACACAGTCAGAGCTCGCCCAGGAACTCGAAGTAACACGGCAAGCCATTGCACAAGCTTGGACGGATTCACAGGGAGGGCCGTTGGGTGCCCCACCAATTCACAGCTGCGAACAAGTCTAAGCGCTACGATGTTGCTGTGTCCTTGCTCTCCAGATTCAAGAAGAAGGATTTCCTCCACAAGATTTTGACCTGTGATGAGAAGTGGATCCTTTACAATAATCCTAAGCGGTGCAAATCATGGGTTTATCCAGGTCAGCCTACCACCAGTACGGCCAAACTGAATATCCATGCCAGGAAGTTGTTGCTGTGCATATGGTGGGATCAGTGCGGTGTTGTACACTATGAGTTGCTCAAACCTGGTGAAACAAGTCAATGCTGAGTGTTATTATCAGCAACTCATTCGTGTGAATGACGCAATGGAGGTGAAAAGGCCATACACTGGCAAGGGGAGAAAGTCAGACGCGCGTTATCTTCAGGATAATGCGTGTCTTCACACAGCGAAAGTGACTTTAAACACGATCACTGACCTGGGATGGGAGATTTTGTCCCACCCGGTGTATTCTCCAGACTTTGCCCTGCAGGATTATCACCTCTTTCGCTTCCTGCAACATCACCTGAGTGATATGCACTTCACTTCTGTCGAGGAGGTCCACACAAGTATTGATGACTTTATCCACTCGAAACAGCCCTCTTTTTTCATCAGTGGCATTCGGCAGCTCCCTGACCGATGGCTGAAATGTATCCAACATGATGGCGATTATTTCCCTGATTAGGTACGTATTCGATTTGCTATAATTTGCTGTCAACGTGTTGTGCCTGTGGCCAAGAATTAAGTTGTACACCCAATAATTTAAACAGCGTGCTTGGTCCAGAGGCACTGTTCTCACATAAGCTCAGAGAATTTTGCCAAGTCATTTCAGAGTGAACACCCAACACATGATAAATACCTCATTTCCTCAACACCATCCCCCCCCCCCCCCCGTCCTTCAATTATTTTAAGGAACTAACTTCCCAGACAGATATAAAGTTCAAATGATCAAATGAAGTTAACAATTATTATTTGTATGAACCAAAATCATTTATTCATTCGTTCCAAAGAATCAAGACCAAAAGAATGTGAGAAAGTGGACCATTTCTCGATTGGTCTAGCGAGAAATGTCCCGGTGTCTCGGTGGGCCAATCCGCCCCTGGTTCTAGGCAACTCTTGCTTTCACTTAGTGACAAGCTGAGCTCATTATGTCATGAAGACATCACATGGATGATTTTCCATGGTGGGGAGCGATTGGTAGTATGAAAGTAGGTCTGTCCCAAACAGAAGTTTCCAGAGCATTGAATGTTTTACAAAATGTTCTATCAAGGCTCTGGAGACAGTTTAAACAGGCAGGAGGTGTTCGTCATTGACCAAGACAAGACCATTCCAGAGCTACAACTGTTGCAGACAATCTCTATATTAATCTGACTGCCAGACGGAACAGAGAAATGTCCACCAGGTAACTCTCTTTGGAGCTTGCAGTGGCTACTAGAATGAGGATCTTAAGTTATATACTGTTTGTAGAAGACTTTGTAAGCAATGCCTTTAAAATAGTTATTTATGCCCTTCTAACTTCTGCCACCTGGCGAGCGTGTTTAACGTTTCACCAACAACACACTCAGAGCTCAGACCAGTGGGTGAATGCTCTTTTCACAGAAGAATCACAATTCAGTTTAAACACTGATTTGTGATGTATTCTCATCAGGAGAGTAACAGGAACCTTCAACACTTCCTCTGACATCAGAGAATGGACTACTCTGGTAGCAGTGTTGTGATGGTCTGGACAGGAATCATGATAAATGGGTGCACAGACAGTCTCATCTCTCAGTCACTCTATTACTGTTCTGAGGTACTGCAACAAGATCCTGAACCCACATGTCAGCCATTCAGGGGAGCTGTCAATCCAGATTTTATTCTTATCAGGAGTGATTGTGAGGTGACACAAGAAACCCTGAAACTCTCAGCTCAGTGCCAATATACATATAATGTATAATACACACATATAAACTAGCTACACAACAAATAGACTCTAGTGCTTGTGCAGTTAAACTTCGCATCTTTTCTTGTACCCAATTTTCTTTCACTGAGCAAAATCCTTCAGGCATTGCATCTTTAAAATCAAATTTTGCACTTCATATTATATGTTAATTGAGCAGTCTATGTAGACCAGTTTTACTTGAACTTGAAGCCTACAGTGGATTCCATTCAATTTCTAAAAGTAGTTAGAAAAAATAATCAAATTATTTGAACTTTCAAAATAATGAAAAGAAGCCTTCCTTTCAGCAGGCTGTTATCTTGAGAGCTTGTTTGATAACAAAAGAAACGCACAAAGTGTCACAAATCGTCTACATTCACCAGTTGCACGGACATGTAGTGTTTTTAATCAAACACTGTAATTCCCAAAGAAAATGGAACCTGAAGTTTAGTTACCATTTTGTAGCATTTTTAGAAATGAAATGTCCGAAGCATCTCAAATTCTTCTAAAACTTAAAAACTGGATTTACGGGTTTGGAATATGACAAAAACCCGGAATTCTGGGCTACACCCGGATTACAAACAGGTCTGTCTTATGGATAATGCCCAACCTCATTCAGATAATTTGGTCAATGATTTTCTCAAAGAGGAAGATATTTGCAGCAAAGAGTGGCCACCCACATCCACTGACCTCAATCCCATTGAGCATGTAAATGATGCTTTAGGGAGATGCATTGGAGCTCACCAGCTCAATGCCAGAACACTCAGAATGGTTCTTGTTAAGGAGTGGTCATTTTTAATATCTCAAGACCTTATCAATACCCTCATAAACAGTATGAGGATTAGGTTCTTGAGCTGCATGGCTGTCAGGGGGATCATACTTCATATTGAAATACCACATGTCTTAAGCAAAATACTTTAAATATTGTTCCATGGATTGCTCTTTCATGTAAATTACAAGACTATGATGTAAACACATGCAAATTATAAGATCATGATTTTCTTCTGCTTGAGTTACACACACATAAGTAATGTAAACACTTCATCTAGCAGTGGATTGATAATGGTTGGCAATGGTGATGATGAAGTAATGTAATAATAAAACCTCTTTACCAAATTTCACTAAATTTCCCCATAAATACTTTGAGTTGTGTATGAATTTATAATTCATCCTTTAATTTTGAACACCAGTGTAATTGAAACTCCTAAATAACAGCTATCTTTAACTGTTTTAATATAAAATCACCTTTCTTGAGAGCAAAATCCAGTATCTTCTGCAGTTCATAACAGTCCACTTCTAAGTCTTCTCCAGATATGGAAGCAAAGAATGTTTTAATTTCTTCATCTTTAGTTTTTTCCTCGTCACTTTCTTCAACTTGAACCTGTACACCAAGTAAACATGTTAAATACTGCAAAAGTGATCAAGTAGTTTTATACCACACATATGAACTTTAATGAAAATGTAATGATTCTTCTTTGACAAACCAAAAATATCCACAGTAATAAGATGCATGGTAATTCTGATATCTCTTTTCATCAGTAAAATAATAGTACTACGTGACCTCCATGGATATCCAAACAAGCCTGTATGAAAGTAACATGTAAAACCTTCAGGCTAATGGGAGGGGGGGAAGACTCAAGGTCAACCATGGTTTTCTTATTGGAAGAAAGTGCTTTTTTGACTGAGTATATTTAACTCAAGCACGGCAAGTCTATTCAAAGAATCTGAGACAAAATTTTGAAAAAAATTCCAAATACACCAGTACCACATTACCATTCAGTGCAGGCATTAATACACAAATTTTGTGAGACAGGTTCAGTACATGATGTGGAAAGTAGTGGAAGGCCATCAAAACTGACTGAAGGGAAATTCCTGGATATTTCTGAATCAATGATGCATGCAAAGTCCTTCAAAATTAACACGGAAGTTGCCACAACAGCAAAATATCCTCAGTCTTGCATTAGTGGAAAGGAAGAAGCTTGTGCATTTAGTGGAAAGAAAGAAGCTTGACTTTTTCCCCATACAATGTCACAGCAGTCCAAGAATTAATAGCAGCAGATCAGCACAGCAAGTACATTGCTGCCACAGGTTTGAAAAGTTTATCACTGAAAATACTGATGGTATTTTGGTTCTTACATTCTTCACTGATGAGGCATGGTTCTATTTATCAAAGTATGAACATGTGTGTGCTTAAAACACCCACTTGTGGCCATCAGAAAGTCTACACAGGGAATATGAAACACCTCTGCATCAGCAGAAGCTTGGTGTTTGGGTTGGAATCTCCAGAAAAAGAATCACTGGCTTAATTGTCTTCAATGAAACAATAAACTCTGAATGTTACTGTTTGAATAGAGTCTACTATTTCACTGGCGAACTCAACGAGAATGAAATAAACAAAGGGTGATTTCAGCAAGGTGGTGGTGCCTTGGCCCATGTTGTTACTTGATTGATGATACTCCTACACAGAATTTTTGGAGATCGGATAATCTTTAAAAATCTGTGGCTCCCTCGCTAACCAGACTTGAACACACTTGATTTTCATCTTTGGGGAGCAGAAAAAAATAAAGTTTACCAAGAAAACTTGCATGCACTTCAGGAACTCAAAACCACTGTAACTGTTTACATCAAAAAGCTTATGGTATACAAGAGGAGTTCATGCAGGTTTCTGAAAATAAAATAAAACAAGTTCAGGCTTGTTTGGATGTTCTGTGGGGTCACTTTCAACATCTACTGTAGTGGACTAAATATGTAAGTAAAAATGGTCAATAACAAACAAATTACAACATTAAAATAATACATTTCTTTGCTTTGAAATTAGTGTATAGTTACTTTCCAAAAACCCTTTTATCACGATTTCAGGAACAGGAATGGAAACACACTTTAGATCACAGAAAAATATTATTAATTCAAGATTTTGTCTCAAACCTTTTCGACCATAATGGATAAAATGGGAAGCATTCTATCTGTTATGGTGAACATTCAAAGAAGAGGATCATAATAATCACTGTTATTACACACAATGCACTGATTCACTTGATATATACTGTATATATCTAGTGTGATAACTTCAAGATACAAAAACACCATTTAGTGAGAAATCTGGCAACTCTTTACTTACACTGCAGTTATACTGATTGCATTAATTAGAATGGAAGGCAAAACACACTCACACTCACTCTCTCTCTCACACACACCTGTGAAATAATTCTCTTGGCAGTGAGCCAAGTCTTGGTATTCACAGGAGTTAAGTTCCTTGGACTAAGACAAATGGTAAAAAAACTTTAGTAGTTAATGTGACCACTGGATACTTTCTTGTCCTTGCAACTACACCCATTTGTAACTTTTTGCTGTTTTTTTTTTAATCTTTTTTGTGGTCCAATTATATAAAAATGTTGAAAAACAATAAAAAGTCCGGTGGTATTAATAAAAATACAAGCAGGTCTCACTATGCAGATGTCTATCATAAGAATCTTCGCTTAACCTAACATGAACTTGTACCCCATAAAATTCACTACACAAATGCAGGATTCAAATAAATGAACTTTCCAGTTTGCAAATGAACAACAACTGTAGAGCAAAGTTCTCAACACATGCAAACCCTCATGCCACTGTGCATAAGGAAATGTTCAGCTGTTTGTGCTACACATCAGGAATAGAGTGCTGGGAGTAAGCAGCCTATTTTTAGTGTATTCCTGTAAGATTGTAGTTGAGTTAAGTTTGTGCTAGTGCAGTCATGTGTTTTGTGTTACGTTTTCCAATATTCCCTGAATAATGCCTCCAAAAGAAGGGAACATAATGATTTTTGGAAGTCCATTTAAGGAGATTTTATGGAGTTTTCTAGAAGTTGATGAGGGCATCAGAACTTTTAGAAACTTTTTTAAGTTTAATTTCTCTGAAAATACATGTTTTCCCCATTTCTTAGTCACTTCTTTCTATATCAACGTCACTTCTTTCTATATCAACAGACAAAAAGAGCAAACATTGTTTCCTTTGTTTATAAAAGAATGAAGTTCAAAAATGGAACTTTAACACTATGTTGCCATATTTCATTCCCCATAAAGTTGTTTTCTGTGCACAGTGTGCACACAGTAGTATTTTTCAACATTAATTTTGTTTTAAACAGAAGAAACAAATGCTTGCTCTGCCCCTTGATATAGCAAGAAGTGACTACTAAGGAACACTTGCTTTAAACAAAATTAAATATCAAAAATTGGTGCTGCATTGTTCACTCTACCACAAAAACAATTTTGCAGGTCATGGAAATTGCGCAGATTCCACCATGGACATATTAAGTACTGATTTTGAAATTTAATTTTGTTTTAAAATGGTGAAGGGAGAAGAATGCTTATTCTACTGCAGGGTTTGAAATACCTGGGTGCACAGGTGTACTGTGCATGTGAAAATTAAATTGCGCATCCAACTTTTTTTCTGCAAGGTGCACATAGTGCACCTAACTTTAAAAAAATATATTATTTAGTGTTTTACATCATTTTGATGTTTGAACAAAATGCTGTAACAGGCCCATATTGCGTGAATGTAGGAAGAAGGCTTATTATGTCAGCCTTGCCTGAACTTTCCTATGGTCAAAACAGTTCCAAAGGCAAAGGCTGTGTCGAAGCAATCCAGCTTCGGAGAAGGGAGAATTTAGATCATGTGAGCACCCAGCGGTGGCATCATGCATGTGCAATGGGGTGTAAACTACGGATGGGAACATCAGTGAAAGACATCGAGGTTGGACATCGGTGGTTACTCATGCCCAAAACATCAATAGTATCGGTGGAAACCTCGAGCTGAAAAGCCTAATAATTTGGATATTTTCCATCTGCAACAGTAATGGGCACATTGGTAGGTAAAATTGTCCTTCAATGTATCAGTAATTATTCATTAATTCAACATCTTGTAATCAATAATATTCGTCGAAAAGCTTGAAGAATAGGTAGAAACCTCGATTTATCAGTGCAAACCTCGATGTTTTGGTAAAAAGCCAAATAATTTGTGTCTTTTCCATCTGCTGAAGTAATGGGCATGTTGATGGGTAAAATCTCTGCTCAATCAATTGGAGATTACTCACCAACTCAACAACAAGTAACTAATAATATTTTTTAAAACACTATGTATCGGTGGAAACTCAATTTTTGCCGATGAAATATTAAACAAAACAGCAAAAAATCGCCAATTCATGGCATAGAAAGATGATATTCCCTTCGTCTTTATAAGAATGCAACAAAGATGAATTCATTTGCGTCATGCAGAAAATATTCTTTCACAGTTACAAACATTGGTCATGAAACCATAAATGTTTTTTTGATGCATCGATGCCTATAACATCGAAGTTAAAACACCGATTATGGTTGCTAAACATCGAGGTTTTTGCCCATTCCTAGTGTAAACAATAGAAAGATCCGTCTTCATTCCAATGCTACAGTGCAGACCTAAACCTGCGCGCTGTCTTTGAAATTTTTGGTTTGTGCCTGGTCTTCCGTTTTTAATCTCTATCCATTGGATGAATTATCAAAACGCACTTTTAAAATGCCACCGGAGAAGTGTCCTGCACCACCTAGCTTGAAAATAATACTTTGCTAAAATACTTTCATAAAGACAGTAGTTGTGGACCAAAGTGATTAATTACTGCTTGACAAACCAAACAAAGGAATAAGGGGAAAGGACAAAGTGAATAAAGTAATAGCAGAAAAGGATAATAGAGAAGAAATAACTGTTGAGAAAGAAAGGGCTACAGAAATAATTGAAATCATTGATAAAAATAAAGCCAAAATCATTTTTCAAACTGCAGATAAAAAAAAAAAACCCAAAGAAATAATTTTTGAGAAAAATAAAGTGGAAGAAGTAATGTGAACTCATGCTTTTCAAGAGACTTGATAAACTGGACAGGATTGGCTTTCCTACAATGAACACTTGAAAGCAATGTTTTGTACTGTTTGCCAGTCATATGACAAAACATCACGTTCAAGTGCCTTTCATGATAATGGCTGTTGTTCCTTAAGAAAACATATGGTAAAAGTACACGAGGAAACACCATCACATCTTAAAGCAATGGAAGCAAGAACTGCAAACGCCAAAGCAAAGGCTTTCCAGACCGCTATGCAGAGATCCATATTGAGGTTAGAAGAAAAGGAAATAAAGCAGTTACACACACTCTTTAAAATTGCTTTTCACACAGCCAAACAAAATATGTCATTTACAACATTTAAAAGTGAAATTAAATTATTAAGATGTGTTGGGTGTGAAGTAAGTGAAACCTATAACAATGATAAGCAAATAGACGGTGTCATTGCTCTGTCCACATTACTTTATAAACAATGCATAGCAACTGAAAAATTTTTCTTCCGCCACCATTGGGATCAAGCCCCATATCTCTTGATAACTAGCCCAAAGCATTCGCTTTATGTTACGGAGCTAACAATTCACAGCACTATGCGTGGTTTATCATTCAGCATCTGACTACACAAATCCTTATTAATGGGCTCAGCAACTGATGTGTCGCCACCTGGTGGCATCCAACAGAGCAAGCTATTTAATTACAGCTGATAAATCCAAAGGGCGATAGAAATGGTGAATATATTTTAAATATGTGGAGATAATGCAAATAGATGGTGTCGTCGCTCTGTCCACATTATTTTATAAACAACGCATAGCAACTGAAAAATTGTTCTTTCGACACTGCAGGGATTGAACCCCAGATCTTTCGATAACTAGCCGAGGGCATTCGCTTTACGCTACAGTGCCAACAATTCACAGCGCCCCAAGCCGTGTTGCCCTTGCTTTCGAATAGCAATCAAATGTTTTGGAAAGCATTCAACTTTCCTTCAAAGTCAGCCTGCAGCTTTTGGCAGATGGATGTCCGCCATCTAAGAGAAAATCCCAAAATCCCTTTCTCTTCGTGAACCGCATTATCCAACCACGGGATGCTTCAAATTTTCCCTGTAGCTGTAGCTGACAATAAATTTCTTTATCTTTCACTTTAAACACCTGCCGCAACACATTTGCACTGCATACTTGGAGGAATGGAAAGGTGCGTCAACCTTACGTATTTGCAAAGCTCGTACTCGATTCTAATGCGCACCTTGTTTTTACCACAAAGTTTTTTGGACAAAAGTGCGCGTTGGATTTGAGTAAATATGGTAAGTATTCTAAGAACTGGGCAGAGTTACAAACAGTTGGTATGGTAAGTCATTGGAAACAAAAATTCTAAAACCTGTTCAAGTAAGAGGTGTTTGTTGGTTAACACACCATAATTGTGCCACTGGCGTCTTGCTGAAGTGCTATGAGCCATTTATTATCTATTTGCAATCACTTTCATTAACTGGCTCAGCAAAAAATGAAGAACATGCAGCAAGCATTATTAAAACCATAAAATCTGTACAATTTGTGCTAATTTTGAACACTTTTTCAAAATTAGTAAAATTACTTTCTAGTTTAAGCAAAGAACTTCAAGAAAATGATACTAGTCTAGAACATGCTTGCACAAAAAAATGAAGTTATTCTTAATAATTTTAATGATTTAACAGATATTAATAATCTTGCAAAATTTCCAGATTGGGATACAGAAAATGGTGTTCAATTAGTATCAGAGAAGGTTATGTTTCAGAAGGTGCAAGTTAGCACTTAAGAACAGCTTGTTCTGCTTCTTAACAAAAATTGCAAGAAAAGCCTGTATCATTTGTAGCTGAAGAATTAGACTTGGAAAACAAGCAAATCTTGAAAGAAGCACAACATATAATCAAACTGCAGTTCTCAGATTGAAGATAAATTTAAATCTTTTGTTAAAGATCCACTTTTGTCTGCATTTGTAGTATTCGAGCCATAAGTCAGATGCTGACAGATAAGCACACATAGTGCCGTGGATTGTTGGCCACCGTAGCGTAAGGCAAACCCACTCGGCTAGTTATTGAGAGATCTGGGGTACGATCCCAGCGGTGTCCAGGTAACAATTTTTCTGTTGCTGTGTGTGAATTAAAGAAAATGTGGAAAGAGCGAAGACTTTGTCTATTCACATTGTCTACACATATTTGGAAGATTTTCACAGTTTTGAGACTCAAATATTGTCCAAACAAATGATTATAATTTATCGGGTGTGAAAATTTATTACCTTCTTCTGTGAAAGGAAGTTAAATTACTGGTCCTGACATTGCAATTAACTTACCTGGTTGAAGAAGGGTTCATCAATGTATATCAGCTACAGCCGAGCAAGGCAAGAAACAAAGTGTGAAATGTGCAAGGAATGACTTGAGATTAAGAGTGACAAACAGAGCTTAATACCACTATCTTGGTGCACACACATCAAGCTCAAGGCAGTTACTCATTGATATTATGTATTGTGTGTAAATTTTACTTATGGTTTATAAAAACAATATCCTACGTCAATTTATTAGTGTATATATTTTTTTAAGTCCCATGTGTCTGTCAGAGAAAACAACCAAATTATGCATTTGCACTGCTTTTACTATTTATCATAGATTACTCACACTACTATTTAACAAATATGTGTGTATGTTACTCATCAAAGTTCTTTCAGAAAGGAGCTCTGGACTTAGAAAGTTTGAGAGCCACTGGGTTAAAAATATAGTTTAATTAAAACATATACAACATCTCAGAAAATTATAGTGGATGCAACAAAATACACTTTAATCTACAGTGAAATTTTTTTAATTACAGGTTTTACAGAGGTAATTTTTAATATACTTGGTGATCACAATTTTAAACTAGAACCTAGTTGATCATCAGGACTACATCACTGCAGTAGTTGTTGCTCTTTGGTTGAGAGTGCCCAACCACAATTATTGTTATGTATGGTACTTCTTCTTCTGGCTATTTCTATTTCTTTTTAAGTTTTCTCTTTACTAAGTGTGATTGGTAGGTGATAATTTTTATTAAGCCCCATTTTATGGAGTGTACACTAGCTTGTACATGCCTGTCTAGTCCTGTCTTGTTTCTAACGTTTCTTATAGCTGCTTTATGTTCTTCCATATGGACTCCAATGACCTAGTCCTGATGATGAACTAGGTTTCTAGTGATTGTGGAATAACTTTTTTACGGGTCTTATAGAGGTTATTTTTCATGAAAGTTGGTTGTCAAATTTCCAGTGACGTAGTCCTGATGACGAACTAGGCTTTAGTTCGAAAATTTGACAACCAACTTTCATGAAAAATAACCTCTATAAGACCCGTAAAAAAGTTATTCCACAATCACTATGAATAGAGGTGCCATAAATTCATTTACAAATAGGTTTCTAGTTCGAAAATTTGACCACCAAATATATAAAAAATTATTTCGATAAAACCCATAATTAAAATTTTTTCACTGTAGATTAACCCCTTCAGTGGTAAATGGAACGGTTGAATCTTTGAATTAACCGTACCATTAACCCCTTCATTCGGCCAACATATGAACTACTTTCAAATTAGTAAAATGGGTCTGGAAATGTTTCCTGCATGAACGCATTGAGCACTAAACAGACCATGGAAATCTTCCGGGATAGAACAGTACGGGCAGTAGAGCTATCCCTGGGATTTTTCCGGGCATACCACTTGAGAGGTTAATATAATTAGAGGTGCCACAATCTCATTATTTATTAAGGTATATTTTAAGTTATCTGTTTTTCTGGTTATAAAAATGATACTGCACATAAGACACAGGATACTATCTTTTATTAGTTTAAAATCTTTTATTATCATTCTACTTATGATTCTCCTTAGAGTAGCTGACATTTTTATTTTTAACAAACACTTATGACACTTTGTTTGCAAATGTAATTATTTATAGTTTAATGAAAAAACTTTTCATTTTATCTTTATTAGTTTATTTTTCTACTTATATTTTAGAGGCTTAAATTGGTATTCTATCACAATTTTCATGAATCCAATTAATGTCAAATGGTTTGTCCAGAAGAATTAACAGATTTCAATACCTCACATTTTAAGCCAGTATCATAAACACCAAATTGCAAGATATTAAGAGCATAGTCCTGCCCACACCAAGGCTAGAAACACATTTTATTTCAAAAAATACGACTGCTGATATTGAAAGAAAAGAATATATTACTTTATGTTAATACAGGCATTTTCCAACAGAAAAATGTTAAATGTGGTGCAACAGGATGTTCCAGAAAGAAATAAGAAACTGAAACATTTATTTTTACCCCTGCTTATTAAGAAATAATCAAAACACACACACACACACACACACACACACACACACACACACACACACACACACACACACATACACACACACAGAAGATTGAAAATTTCTGTAATAAATCTACATCAAATACAGTTCAAACCCATTGCTAAATATCAACACAGATGGCTTTAGAAGAGATAATGTATATGCTTACATATAATTAAAAATGGTAACTTATCAAAAGAATGGCCAAGTTAATGTTCTGTCACTTTACACAGTTCTTTTCAGTGCACATGCAAAAGCCCTTATATGATGGCTCTTTCAAATGCTCATGCAGAGAGTTTTGGTACAAGTATGTCTTTAGCAAATCCATAAAATAGCTTTTGGAAATTTTACCATATTTAAATTCTTTCAGCATGGCAGCTCAGTAATTACACACACAAACAACAGGAACAAACAAACAAAAAAATAAAATAAAATAAAAATCAAAAAGAAGGAAAGAGATCAACAACAAACTAATCAGCATTAAAATATGTACATTAGGTGTAATTATAAAGTAATGAGACTGATTTAACGGCAAACATTCCTGAGCTTACACCATCCACACGAATATCATCCCAAGAAGACATCTTTGAATTTTAAACACCTATATCAATGACATGGCCCGTTCAAAAGATTTTCTGGAATTGTCTTCAGAACCTGCATCATATTATTTTGAATTCCCATGGAAGTGGTGAACATGTGTCTCTGAATACGGGTTTGACTTTTGGAAACAGCAAAAAGTCACTTAGAAATAATAATGGTCAATAAGATGGAAGCCAGGTAAGCAGGAAGTACGTTACAAACTTTATGGTAACACAAAATAACACACACTCCTAATTTTGACAGCTACAGGCACACAGTTGACTTACTGGCCTTGAAAGTTCAACTGTTGTGAGTTGAACAAGCTCTAACATGAACCTACCATGAAGATCCCATATTTGCTTCCACAAGCCACATATGAAAATTGGTCTCATTATGTTATGGTCACACCATGTATGAAACACCTAAACCATGCTGCTCTTCCATATATCGCAAATGAAGCCATGCATTAAATTACCTTTTATAAGGGAAAAATTAATTTAAAAAAGGAAGGATAGTGTTATTGCATTCAAAATACTTAAACTGCATATAATAAGCTGATAGTTATTGGCTTACAGGAACATCAGATGCATCTTCTACAATGTCTCCTTTCTATGAGAAAACATACCACAGTGTAAACACAAAAAATGTTAATTTGTATTCAGCAGAATATCAGATACATGACACTTAAAAAAGTGCTGAAAGAAAAACAGAAAAAATATAAAAGTATTGAAATTGAAACAAAATTTTGTTTTTGTGAGCAAAGAAAAGCAGTGCCGTGGCATCTCTATTCTTACACAAAGATTTCAGTCATTTATAGTTTTTATGACATATAATTTATTGAAAATTTATTTTTAAAACTTTTAAATTATGCAAATCAGTGAGCATTTTAACATTTTTTGTTAATAAATTGGTTATTTTTTAATTGAATACAGATATGAAATATAGTCTTCAAATACTGATTAGTTAAAACCTAAATTCTGCACAGAAACAGGCAAAATGAATCATACAAATCTAGTAGCATACACCATGAAAGATCGTGTACTTTCAATATATGAATAAATAAACTTTAATTTGACTTCAAACATGAAATATGGCACACAATATGTATTTATCATGGCATATCAAAGTGCATCCATATTTAACTTACCAATAACTAATGGTTGCAAGGATGTATGTGTACACAACAATAAACCATTAAAAATTCTGAAAAGTTAGATATCATACAATGGGTATTATGATTTAAAATTTCACAGCTTTATTACATATATCAGGAATTCTGTAAAAAACAAATACCAAAATTCCTTATAAATGTTAGAATCTTTTAAAACATAAGAGACAGGAAGGAAAACCCATAATCAGAGATTCACTAAACAAAGACTGGCAGACTTTTATATTGATGGAAGATATGGTGAATAGATGGAGTGAATCCATCAGTATAAAAGAGATAGCAGCCATGGGGGTTGTTCATGGGGCTTCAGCCCCCCCCCACACACCACTACTATTTTGTGACCATCATCGTTCTTAGAATTAAACTTAACACCCAATGGAGTAACCCAAAATTTACCTAAATATATACAAAAAAATTATCAACCTAGCTTATAGTTTGTACTTTTTAAACAGCTTTATTTTCTTTTTTTCCTGAGCATTAGTTTTTATTGCTGTGCTGCCTTCACGCAGCTGTTTTACATAGGCTGGGATGTGGCAACAGGGGAACACATGGAGTGCACAGTACCAGGACTGCTGATTCCAAGGGGTGGCAGAAAGCCCTAGTCAAATTTTATGATAAATAAATTAATATAAAAGATGTGGGAGTAGTTAAAAAAAGAGTTTTACTGTGAGAAATAGCAATACTGCATGGCATGTTTGCTTTTTAACAAAAATAATTCATTATATAATTCAGATATCATGCTTTCATTCCCCCCATGCAAAATTTCACTGCACTGGGAGTGAACCAATACACTTAGAAGATTCAGAAAGCTTTCGACAAACCGCTGTCTTTATGATCGACACAAATGCATGCACTTCCTGTGACGCCTCACCTTGGGCTGGTTGGAATAATCACAGCCCTGGTCAAATCCCTCTGATTCCAAGGGTCTTGTCCTGGTCCTATGATATCATGCTCTGAACTGCATACAGTGCCTACCCACTAGACATTTCTTAACTTTGCTTGTTTTTTTCGTAGTCAGGGCCATCTCAAGCCAGTAAGCACGGCAGGTTGCCTTTACTATGCAACTGTAGTAAAATTTTAAGTATTGAATAACCAGTTTGGGAAAAAATATATTTCTGGGTTTGACTGTGGCTTTATTTCCTTGTACAGCCATGAAGAACAAGGAATGTTTTTATTTTAACTCAAAAGCAGTGCTGACCAATTTTTACTGCCTGGTCTTCGGCCACAAGGTATCTTGTCTGTCACCTCTGTCAATGCATCTTCTCTCTCCCTCCCACTTCATTTTTTTTTTTTTTTTGAAGAAACAAAACAGTATTCATTTGCCTGAAACATATGTTTCCGCCCTCCCCACTCAGTATGACCTCGCTCTTCCAGTGCCAATGTCCCACTAAGAAAATGAAGTAGCTACTACGCAACTTCAGTAAAATTTTAAATATTGAATTGCCTGTTTGAGAAAAACATATTTCTGGGTTTGACTGTTGCTTTACTTCATTGTACAGTCATGAAGAACAAGGAATGTTTTTATTTTAACTCAAAAGCAGTGCTGACCAATTTTCACTGTCTGCTCTTCAGCCACAAGGTATCTTGTCTGTCACCTCTGTCAATGCATCTTCTCTCTCTCTCTCTCTCCCACTTCATTTTTTTTTTTCAGGAAATGAAACAGTATTTATTTGCCTGAAGCATCTGTTTCTGCCCTCCCCACTCAGTATGACCTCGCTCTTCCAGTGCCAATATCTCACTAAGAAAATGAAGTAGCTTTTTGGGAGGATAGAGAGTGGTGGGGTGGCACTTCATTTGCTAAAAATTTTATGAAGCACCTTTTTATTTTTGCATGAACAAAATACAGCAGTCATTGGGAAGTGATTTATGAATGTTTATCTCAGTCTAAGATCATGCTGATTACAGGTAACCCAAATAGTAAAACACCCCTACATGCTATGTGTTTTCAGCTTGAGAAGTCAGGAGGGGAATGATCTCAATGGTAACTTCTTTAAATGTAGGAAGGGAGTAAGGGTGGGACCCACACCGTTCGTTCTTCAGGATGAACATTTGCTTTGTGCTTAGAGTGTGACAACTGAGGATGAGATCTGAAAACAAGGCAAAGTGTTTTAGAGCAACCGACATTTCCCCCTCTTCAGTCTTGGCAGGGATCATTGTTACCACCTTCAATGCAATCATACCAACAATCTCTCTCCCTCAGTGAGCCAACTTCTTCTTATCACACACTTGCCCTATCTGATTGTTTTTCTCATGAACTTTTGGTGATGAAAAACACAGGCCATGTTTATTTCTAATAAGCTCCCCATCAGCCAATTGGAGAAGATATCGAGAGCGATGCTGACAGTGGTGTTGAGATACAACTACAAGTGTTACAGTACTGTCGAAACTTAATCAGGTCCTGCTCTTCTCTGTTGTGATATGATGTCACTAGGTGAGAATCTTGCCCCACAGCCGTGTACAAAATTTCTTTCTTTCTTTAGTGTATGGTGGACTTAACAGCCCCATATCTTTAAAGATGCAGTTTTTCTACAGAATTTTTTAGTTAATTACAAAAGGTCCCAGAACTAGGATCAATTGCAATCACTCCAAAATAAAGGTATGGTTAATGTATATCAAATACGTGGAGATAATGTAAATGGACGATGTCATCGCTCTGTCCACGTTATTTTATAAACAACGCATAGCGACTGAAAAATTGTGTTCCGACACCGCTGGGATCGAACCCCAGATCTCTCAATAACTAGTCGAGTGCGTTCGCATTTACGCTACGGTGCCAACAATTCTCAGCGCCATGCGTGGTTTATCAGTCAGCATCTGACTACTCAAATCCGTATTGATGGTCTCAGCAACTGAGATGTTGTCGTCTGGCGGCATTTAACACACAGCTATTTAATTGTAGCTGATAAATTCAAAGGGTGATAGAAATGGTTAATATATATCAAATACGTGGAGATAATGTAAATGGACGATGTCATCGCTCTGTCCACGTTATTTTATAAACAATGCATAGTGACTGAAAAATTGTGTTCCGACACCGCTGGGATCGAACCCCAGATCTCTTGATAACTAGTCGAGTGCGTTCGCATTTACGCTATGGTGCCAACAATTCTCAGCGCCATGCGTGGTTTTTATCAGTCAGCATCTGACTACACAAATCCGTATTGATGGTCTCAGCAATTGAGATGTCGTCGTCTGGTGGCATTTAACACACAGCTATTTAATTGTAGCTGATAAATTCAAAGGGCGTTAGAAATGGTTAATATATATCAACGACGACATCTCAGTTGCTGAGACCATCAATACGGATTTGTGTAGTCATATGCTGACTGATAAACCACGCATGGCGCTGAGAATTGTTGGCACCATAGCGTAAATGCGAACGCACTCGACTAGTTATCGAGAGATCTGGGGTTCGATCCCAGCGGTGTCAGAACACAATTTTTCAGTCACTATGCGTTGTTTATAAAATAACGTGGACAGAGCGATGACATCGTCCATTTATATAAAGTTTATATAAAGATATGTATGGTCAAAATGTTTTTATGTTTTTCATAGTATTTTTAAAAGCTGTAATATACCAGTACGAGACTGGTTCTTTGAAATTTACTAGTTTGGTGAAAACTTGAACATGAGTTCATGTTAACTAAGTTAGTGGCAATTACATTCGCATAATGTAAAAATTTCCGATCGACTCCAGGGTACACACTTTTTCACTCCACAACACCTAAAAAATTGACCTAAATGGGGTATGAAACTATAACTACGCATGTAAAAAAAAAAAAAATTCTTAGTCAGCTGTTCAAGGAATTTGCTTAACTAATTAGGTGGTGCATGTAAGAGTGCTAGTTTTCCTCCGCAAAACAGTTTTGACCCAGTGTACCAAAAATACATGACAGTCTCATCAGTAGGCAGTGGCACACACAGGATTTCTTTGTGCGAGTGGCCCAAAATATTGAAGACGCAAATAAAAAAATGAAAATACTCCCAGAGAAAACATATACCAAAATATTGGGAAGCAATAAAAATATTTCTGGCACATTAAAGTGCATTTCCAATGACTTGTAAAATATATATTTAAAAACATATACACATATATTAAAAAAATAGACAGCTAATAACTAAGAACGAATGACCAAGTGAGTGATAAGTAAGGGGTAAAAATAAAATTATGTTATCATCATCATCATCATTGTCAACCATTATCAATCCACTGCTGGACGAAGGTCTCCCCAAGTTTCCTCCACAACGGTCTGTCTTGTGCCAGTCTCCTCCATGTCACTCCCGCATATTTACGAATTTCATCCACCCATCTCCCATGTGGTCTTTTTCTGGGTCTCTTCCTGTCCCTTGGAATCCAATCTAAAATTTCGGCTGTCCATCTATGGTCTGTTCTTCTGGCAGTATGTCCAGCCCATTGCCATTTCAGGGATTTAACTCTGATCATGATGTCTTCCACTCTTGTCATTTTTCGGATCCACAAGTTCCTCTTCTTATCTCTCCTGGTTATACCAAGCATGCATCTCTCCATGCTTCTTTGAGTTGTCTGCAGCCTTTGTATGTCTCTTTTAGTTAAGGTCCACGTCTCTGCACCATACGTAAGCACTGGAAGGATGCATTGATCAAACACTTTTCTTTTAAGACATAATGGCATATTGCTCTTGAAAATTATGCTGTTTCTTCCAAAAGCTCTCCAGGCAAGTTTTGTACGCCGATTAATTTCTTCATCAATGTGACCCTCACTTGATATCTGCTGTCCAAGATAAACATACGTATCTGTTATCTCCAGTTTTTCTCCATCAATCGATAAATCTTCCTTTCTTGTAAAAGCATTGAACATCACTTTTGTCTTCTGAAAGTTCATTTTTAATCCCACTTCTTTACTCTTGTCAGCAAGTTCCTGGATCATACTCTGCAGCTCTGATGGGGTAGTTGCAAAAATGACTACGTCATCAGCAAAACGAAGGTGGGTTAGATAATCTCCATTAATCTTTATCCCTTTGTTTTCCCAGTTCAGTGATTGAAAGACATTTTCCAATGTGGCATTAAAGAGCTTCGGAGATATGGTGTCACCTTGTCTCACTCCCTTTCCAATTTTTATGTGTGTTGTATTTTCAAACAGCCGAATCTTTGCACTTGCATTTTCATAGATGTTATTAATAATATTAATGTATGCATCTTCAATACCGCAGGATTTCAGAGCCGTGGTAACTGCTGATGGTTTCACCGAATCAAAGGCTTTTTCATAATCGATAAAAGCCATGCACAATGGAAGTTCATATTCCCTCGCTCTTTCAATTAGTTCTCTCAGTACGTGGATATGATCTATTGTGCTGTAGCCACTAATGAATCCAGCTTGTTCTCTCGGTTGAGCCATGTCCAGTGTTACCTTCAAGCGGTGTGAAAGAACTTTAGTGAAGATTTTATAAACCACTGATAGGAGGCTGATAGGTCTGTAGTTCCTGAGATCCTCAATGTCACCTTTTTTATGTAGCATGTTATATGGTTGAGTATATCTAAAATAAAATACAAAATGTTTTAAGATTTTTAAGATTTAATTTTCACATTAAATTTTAGTCATAAATTTCCCTTAATTATTTCATATAATAATATTATTATATTGTTTCTTATTATTATCAGATTCTCTACTTCAATTGAATTCACGCACCCTATCTGCCGGCTAGCAGCCGCCCTCCCTCCCAGGAAGCACCATGGCTGTGTGTTCGAGTGAAAATTTTGATTATGTGTTTAACACTGCAGGGCTTTTTTCAGCCAGTATGTGGCATATGCATACTGATAAACTTTTTCAAAGATGGCACTAAAAATTCTAAAAATTTAGCAAGGCTAGCTTTAAGCAGAAGAAAGTTAGTACAGTATGTAATCCCATGCCAACTGAGCCAATTACTGTGTCATATGGCTCTGGCAAGATGTAAATCGCGTCATCGTGCTGTCCTATTCTTATTGGATCTTCAGAAAGCCTGTGCATGGGCAGGCTCTTGGGGTCAGCCAGTTGCTGTTTAGAATATGCATAGAGTGGTGGGCTATGGATGGGTTTCCTTGCTCTCCCAGCCTTCCTGGTTTTCTGAATGTACATTGAGACCTCTGACGTTACCTGACCTTTGATGTTACCTCAGCACGATACACCCACGTTTCATCGCCAGTCACCAGATTGGAAAAAAACGTGTCTTTATTGGCTTCAAATGCTTCTAGCAGATCAGAGTAGACTTCCACCCTTCTCTCCTTCAAATCGGGTGTCAACTGCCTAGGTACCCACTTTGCATACACTTTCCAATACCCTAAGTTTTCTTCTGTATGGCATTGTGACCACAGTCCAGTGGTGCAACAAGCTCACGAATCGTGACTCGTCTTTCTGCGTGAATCAATTCATCCACTCGGCGAAGATTTGTGTCAGTGGTCGCAGATGATGGTCTTCCACTGTGTAATTTGTCTTCAATGCTGATTTCCCCTTCTTTAAACTTCTTCATCTATCTGTGCACATTGCTCTTGTCAATGTTGTCATCTCCAGAAACATTCTGTAGCCTTCTGTGGATATCGGACAGCCTGCACCCTTCCTTTCGTCAAGAACTCAATGATGGCACGTTGTTTCTGCTTGGAACCCATTATTTACCTGCAATGAAGAAAGATTACTATAGAAGAAGAGTCACCTACCAACGTGTGCAATTTGAACGACCACTGTCAGTTAATAAAAAAGTTATGCCCACTTTTGTATTACTTTCTGTACAGCCCTTGCAAATTATTATTTACATGCCCAGTCTTGTAACTTAAAACAGGAACATTTAAAAGACTTTTGTGCAATCTTTCAAAATTCATGTATACACACGAAAGAGCAAACGGAATGCAATACTAGTGAATAAAAGTACTAATAAAAGTGTTTATTATGTAATTCTGGTGTGAAATCCCAAAACTTGATTTGGTTTGCCATTAAATTGCAAATTATTGTGTTTTATTTAAAATAAGAAGACATAGGTATTACACATTATTTTTTGCTAATAAATGTCAAGAATTGTCACAGCTCTTGTATAGGCTGTAGAACGCTGGAAGTGGAAATTGTGGAAAACGAAGTTAGTATTCAGGGTTGTCTCTGAAATAAGTTTTCTATGTATTCACACTAGCATACACATACAACTCTGCAAAATCCATATATAAAAAGATGGAAATAAAACTCAAGACTACTACAATTAGTTTACTACCTGAATATTTGGAAGAAAATGTGTGCTTTGATTACCAGTGATCAACCAGTCTGGACATGCACACACAGAATTGGAACAGTTTTGTTTATCTCTTTCTTATTGCAACATGCATGCCTACAAAATAATTAAACCAGTCTATAGTTTTTTAATAGCAAATCAAACTCACTGATACTGAATGCATTAAGTTCTTTTAGTAGCAAACTGTTAACCAGATACACCAGAATAACGGTTAGCACACATAAAACTTTCCAAAACTGGTTACCAGTTTATTGAAATAATTCTGTTATACTAAATTGTTAAGTTTTTGCTTACACTGGACAATAGACAAAATGTACGAGAGACAAAAGTAGCTATTTTCAACTAATTTGGACATGCCATTCAAGAATATGAACTTAAAAATTGCAATTAACTCTAGTTTTCAAGATACACAGGTGGTAGTGGTGAGGTTTTTATTGGGAATGGATGGTCTGCACCGGAAGTCTGATATGTCGAGTGCATGATTCCTCATGAGACAGATAACCTTGAGCACCAATTGGATGATGCAATCTGTAGCAGTCATTGTAACCACATTTCCTTCTTGTCATCATTTGCATTGTGAATTTCGTGAGTGCAGACAATTTTTGTTATATTTGTAGACAAATTATTTTGCTATCACAAAGGCGGCGCATTACACCAATGATAAAGAAAGCTTACAGCCTTTACTTTGGTTGTGAGATTGGGGACCAGAACTGGTATTGGGCCCCACACATATGTTGTCAATCCTGTGCAATGAATCTGCACTGCTGATTGAACTGAAAAGGATTATCAATGTGTTTGCAATTTCAATGGCGTGGAGGGAACAGACAAACCATCTTAATGATTGTTACTTTTGCACGACTCCTCCAATTGGACATGGTATTTCTAAAAAGAAAAAAGCAGCCTTTGACCTATCCCAATATTCCCTCTGCTATGAGCCCAGTGCCTCACGGGGAAGGACTTCCTGTTCCGGACCCACCAGATTCTTATACTCTGGATGATGAAGATGAAAGTAAGGCCAGTGAACATTTGTCACCCATGAAAGCATCTTCATCAAGAGATCCTGATTTCTTGCCTACTGAAGAGTCTGTGCAGCCACATAAAATTACCCAGTGTGAACTGAATGATCTGGTGACAAATCTGGAATTGACAAAAAAGTAAAGCAGAGCTGTATGGGTCCAGACTGCAGCAATGGCATTTTCTAGAAGAGAATGTACATGTGTCTGTGTTTCATGCTCAATTAAAAGATCTGATTCCATTTTTCAAAATGACAGATAACATTATTGCTTGCATTGATATAGTAGGTCTGATGGCAGCACTACAAATTGACTACAAAGATGATAATTGGAGGCCATTCATTGACTCATACAAGTTGAGCTTAAAAGTTGTACTGCTTCACAATGGTAACATTTTACTATCTATTCGATTTGGGTATGCAATCCACATGAAAGAAATGTACAACAACATGAAACAACTGTTACACACCATCAACTATAACAAGTACAAGTGGCAGATTTGCGGTGATCTGAAGGTCACTGCCATTTTGATGAGGCTACAGCAGGGTTACACAAAGTTTTGCTGTTTCCTCTGTCTCTGGGACTTTCCACTACAAGAAAAAAAATTGATCTCTACAACAATCACTTGAACTGGGGGAAAAGAGTGTAGTTAACGAACCAGTAGTAGAATCCATCAAAATGCTCCTCTTGATGTCAAACTTAGACTAATGAATACTTTTGTAAAGGCCATGGATCGAAATGGGGCAGGATTTTGGACCTTCGTGATGAATTTCCACGACTTAGTGAAGCCAAAATCAAGGAAGGTGTATTTGTTGGTCCACAGATACATCAGCTCTTCCAAGATAAGAGTTTTGATGATATCCTCACAGGTGATAAAAAGTTAGCTTGGAATGCTTTCCAGCAAGTGGCCCCAGACTTTCTAGAAAACAATAAGGCTGACAATTACCAGGAGCTTGTAGAAACCCTCTTGCAGTGCTATGAGAGAATAGGGTGCAACATGTCAATGAAATTACACTTTTTACACTCTCATCTGGATTTCTTCCAGGCTAACTGAGGTACTGTCAGTGACGAGCATGGGGAACGGTTTCATCAGGATGTTACTACCCTCAAAAAAGATACCAAGGGAAATGGAATACAGCAATGGTAGCAGACTATTGTTGGACCTTTGTGAGAAATGATCCAGAAACTCACTACAAGTGACAGGCAAAGCAGCATCACTGTGAATCATTTCCTCTATGAGGATATTCATAGGTACACAAATCATTAGTATATGCAAATATGTATAACTCGTTTTATAGATATTTCAAAAACTAGGGCTAATCTGGTGTTTTAACAGACATTTTCATATTCAGCAGCCCAAACAACATAAAGGTAACTTGGTTTAATCTCAGATACACATAAAAAATCAAAATTTGTTGTACAGTGTTATCAGTAGATTACTTTGTGAAGGTATTACCTTACACAGTGAGCATTTGTGTGTTTCTTATAAGCTTCTATCTCAAGAGTCTTGACAATGCTATATATTTATGACTATACATTTGAAAGTTCCTAAATGTTTTGTACAGGCTGACAGTTTTTTTTCATTGAAATCCCCAGCTGAAATCAAGAATTTCTACAATCGCCACATGGTTTTTAACACATATTTATCTGATTGTACTTAAAGTTTGATATAAGGCATTCATATCCCACTACCAATTATCCTATTTTCCTGTTGTTTATGTGGCTATTGATGTGATTGTAGTGACTTTGCATCCACGTGATGATTAGCAAATATCACTGATATACTGTCCACCTCTTTTGAGCCTCTGATTAGATAAAAGGTTTAGAATAAGCAATATTCGCTCAAAATAGCTTAACATATCTCAATGTTCTTTAATAGTAGACCCTCAGTAACATACTTTCAAATTATGATTTGTGTACTGATCACCATATTTCTGAACATCTAGCCACATATACTTGATTCATATAAATAATATATATATTGTTCACCCCTTTCAGGTTTTTGGTCTAGACAAAAACCCACAATGGTTGTTTATGGGTTTTTTAAGAATCAAAATGTACAGCTCATTGTAATAAGTGGTTTTTGGTAGTAAGTCTAAAATAATGAATTTTAAGGTTGTCATTTAAGCCATTCAAGAGTTACTCGTACAAATTCAAAGACATAAAATGATTTACACAGTTCAAAACATTACTGTCAACTTTGCATTTTGAAAACAAAGATACTTTGTTCCATTTATACATACAGTATATCATATTGATATGCATACAGAATGCTGAAATAAAAAAGAAGATACATTTTACAGTATATGGAAGCTTAGGAAGAGTATTAGAAATTTTAAGATAGTTGAGTTAGGCCACATAATGTTTTAACAATTCCATAGCTTTCAGAATGACAGAACTACATATGTGATGTATTCAGAAGTTTAGTGAAGATCAAAAGGAGTAAAACATGAGGACTTCCCTTGCAGCCATCATGTGTATTTGTATACTAACTCTTCAAAATGATAATTTTCTTACTAAACAGCATGATTCTCATTTTTATAAGTACTTAAACAACATATCAACATTTCATAAGCATAATTTGTATTATTAAAAGACTATAACTTATATTAAGTCAGTAATTTTATACATATAAATAAAATTAAATATTGATTTGTATGAAAAATAATACTTAAAACTCCTTTGTCACTGACCGCACATTTTACTCTGAGTTAAATCTTTATACTAAAACTTATGTAACATGACATGACAGTGAGAATAAAACTCCTAGTGTGCATTTGAAATTGTTTTACAGGACTACATGAAAATTAATGCAAAATAAATACTTACATCTTCTTCTGGCTTTGCAAGACTGATATCTTCATCATATTCACTACAAAGATGAAAAAAGAAAAAGTGCAGTTGAAATTATTATGCTTTATGCTTTCTTTGGAATGTTATAGTCTTTTTAAATACAAAATCTCAGAATTTATAAACAATCCCAACCCAAAAGGAATAAGCACCAAAAGATTTAGAATTACACTTTTATTGCACACAAGTTTCAGTTTTGTGATATCACTCAAATTAGCAAAGGATGTAACCTTGTTAGAGGCTTTGCATTTATTTTCTGTGTTGAGGTTGTTACATGGTTGCAGTATCATTACTCTGAACAAAATGAACAGTAGAAGGTGTTTTGAACCTTCTACTGTTCATTTTGTTGTTCTTTATGGATGATTTTTGCCTACCAGAGGTAACAGGAGCATGTACTTTTTTGTTTGCAGCTATACTTTATTTTATTGAGGTACTCCTTCCTTGTATTTAGTAGATGTATACCTTATATAAATTTTGCTCTTTGACAAGATGATAAATACTTCTAAACATATTAAATGTATTTTGGCCCAAACTTTCAGCCTTTTCTACAGGGCTCATTTTTTACAAGTTTTGTTAATATTGAAAAAGGACAACCATATTTTTTAAGCATTTTTTCTAATGAAACTGATGTTTTCCTATTTCTAATAGTATCTAGATCATGCATTTGCCTCTTCCCCTTGTTTTAAAACAAGATTAAATTTCAAAATCAGTATTTTATCTGTCTGAGATGGAATCTGAGCCACTTTCATGACATCTAAAATTGTTTTTTTACTGTAGAATGAACAACGCAGTACCAATTTTTGATATTTAATCATGCTTAAAATGTGTGGGCATGAATGCTTTATTTTGTTTAAAGCAAAATTATGTTAAAAAATGATATTGTGTGCTCACTGAGCAGAGAAAACAACATTAGGGGGAACAAATGATGATCATAGAGGGTGTAAAAGTTCAGAGTTTGAACTTTCATTTTTTTTTTAAACAAAAGGAAAAATGCTCACTTTTTTTTTCTGTTGTTATAGCAAGAAATGACTAAGCAATAGAAAACCATGCATTTTCAGAGAAATTAAACTTTAAAAAGCAATAATGCCTCTCATCATTTTGATGTGAAAACAACTGTATGGGTCATGGAAATGGTGCAATTTCTAACAAGGACAAATGGAGCAACAATTTTCAATTTAAATTTTCCTTTAATAAAAAATATGCTTGCTTCACCTTTCCTTATCCTTAAAGTTTGTGATGTGAAGCACTAATTCAAAATATTTATATATAAACAGCATTTAGTTTTTATTATTATTGGGGGCTTAACAATCACCATGAGCAACTGAATGGGCTATAAGAAGTCACCAGTTGGGCCACTGGCTCCAGGGAAGGGGAGAGAGCCAGTGCCATAAGACAAGTATGCCATCCATACCTCAACCGGGATTCAAACCCAGCCCCATCTCGGATGAATAGTTAGAAGCCAGAGTAGAGACCACTGAGCCACTGGGGTGGCCACTGATTGCAGTAAGAGTAATGGCACATTTATTATCTAACTATAGATTTTATGGCCATATATTTTTGAGTTTTTTGGTTTTTTTTCTATAATTTGCTTCAATAATTGAATCAAAGATGAAGTAGAAATAAATTTATTTTAAAAATAAAGTAGCAGGGGTGTAAATATAACTTTTTTTTTCAGGGGAAGGGGCAACAAAAAATGGAAGTTTTTGAAATCCACCAAAACAACATAAAACTAAATGAAAAATAGAAAAAAAATTAATGCATTTTTTTCTAAATGACTTAAGTTGATGCATTTTTATTAAAGCATTTTTTCTAGTGTAAATCACATTTTAACCAAAAACATAAAAATATGAAACACTTTCGGGAGGGTAGCAGGCCCCCTTTAAGTATGCTCCTGTAAAGTATCATATGTAAAAGCTTTGTAGAAATTAAATCTGGTAACATTTTCAGTGACAGTTTTGGTACTTCAGTTTTTATCTGTGATTCTAAGTTTCTTATTAGGTTCAGCAAACATTTTCAGCACCCTGTATTAAGTTTATTTAAGCCTGTGTGGTTTCTTTTTTATAGGTTCTAGGTTGAATAGACCTGTGGTTTCACTATATTTTGAGTAAGAGTGTTTGGATCGTATGTTCTGGGGAAAATTTCTGAAGTTCTGGAAATGTACTGGAATTCTGTGGTTGATTGAGTAAGTGTATGGACCATGTGCATAAACTTAATTTTCTCATATCCTTTGTTTTCAACATAGGAGATGTGAAAATTAAATTTATGCACATGTCATGGTCTGAAACCAGTTACGGTGGAGATGCATGCAATATATCGTTGTGTGTGCAGCTGTGGCCAATCTATAAATTCACTACCACTTTGAAAGTTAAATACACTGCTGGCCACCCAAAATGCAACACCAAGAAGGACACGAGATAGCAAAGCCAGATTTACTGGACACATAACAACACATACAAAGATGAAACAATTGGGCTTACAGGACCGTGCCACTTGTGGAACACGCATACATCAATAGTTTGTGTGGCTCCCATGGCTGGCAATAATGGCCGCTACACGCCGCGGCATCGAACGGAAGAGGCTTTGGATGTGGGCTTGGGGTATGTTGATCTAGGCTGCTTCCACATGTTGCCACAGTTCATCAGGCGTAGCCGCGGGGGTTGCTTGCCGGGCCACTTGGTTGCCAATCAGCGACCAGACGTGTTCGATGGGCGACATATCGGGAGAACAGGCGGGCCACGGCAGCAGTGACAACTGGTGGGCTGTGAAGAATTGTTGCAGGATGCGTGCCACCTGCGGGCGCGCATTATCCTGTTGAAACGTGGGCCGCTGGCAGGTTCTGCAGATAAGGGAGGATTACAGGCTCCAAAACGTCGGAGATGTAGCGCTAGCTGTTGAGTGTACCTGCAATGCCAGAGGGGTGCGGGTGTCATATCCAATTGCGCACCAAACCATAACGCCAGGGGACGGACCGGTATGGCAATGCATAATGCAGGCGTCATACAGTCTCTCGTCGCGGTGCCGCCACACGCGGATCCGACCATAGTGGTGTTGCAGGCAGAAACGGGATTCGTCGGAGAAGACATTGTCGTGCCATTCCGTAGTCCATGTGCGGCGTTCAACGGCCCACTGCCGCCGCACTCGGCGGTGGTGTAACCTCAATGGTAATCGGAGCAATGGCCGCCGTGTGACAAGTCCCTGCTTGAGCAGATGACATCGAATGGTACGTGCTGACACAGGTTGTTGCGCAACCCACCCTAATTCCTGCGCTAACGTTCGTGATGTGGCGGTGCGAGCTGTCAATGCCCACCGCACAACAGGCCGGTCCTCTCGTTCGGTGGTGTGCCGCGGCTGCAGCAATCATTCACGTCGGTCTGTCCGTCCCTCCTGCACCCACCGAATCCATACTTGCCTCACTGTGGCTGGATGTCATCTCACATGGGTGCCGATGTCTCGGTACGATAAACCGCTGTCGCGATAAGCCACTACCCAGCAAAAACAGTATTGCTGGCCCAGCACTATGTTGCCGCTGCCGAACTGTCAATAAAATGTCCGGGCGGCCAACAGAAGGGCCAGCAGTTCAGGCCAACAGCTGGCCAACAGGGCACCCCATCAGTTGTCATATGCCACAACAGGGCCATCAGTGGTCCATCACAGGCAGTAGCTGCCACAAAGTGGCCCTGCAAGTACTTGCCAGAAATGATGGCTAGCTTAATGTGGTCCGCTAGTGGGCCGTTAGTGGCAACCACGTGACGTAACTGGTGGCTTGCCAAATCTTGTCCGCCAATTTCCCAGTAGTAGCAATAATTAAAAAAAAAAAAAAAAAAAAAGCAAGGATAACCGCAGTTTCCTAAAGCTACAATTTTTTTTTCTACCCTTACGTTACGAAGCTTGTGAATTAACGCACTGCGCTGGGGAAATTTTCTCGACAGACTGGAAAAACGTCGTTTACATCTGACTAGATTCAATCCTGGGCCGTTTACGTGGAAGCCGCGCTCGCTACTGACTGGACTAATTCACGACTCCCGGGTACGTGCTGGAAGCTATCTGTTTGGCATGCAATTTGTAATCGGAATGCTTCTCTCTTTCATTTTATAATATTGCGAGGTATTTTTCATAAAAGTCAGTTTCATATAATTGATAAATTAATTTTTTTCAACGTAACGATAGTTTTTTTTTACCTTAAGGGAACTTCACTCATTTTCAAGGCGTGTACATACTTAGAGTCGCTTTCCAAAGTTTTGTACTGTCCTTGCCGTCTTGAAAAGAGATTGTTGAATAAATATATATTTACCCGGGTTCATGTCACATTCTGTTACATTTTTAACATTGTGTCTTTCCTTTCCGTTGTCCGAAGCTACATTTGTTTTAAAGAGTAAAAGATATTTTATTTTACTTCTCGTTATTTTTAAAAGCGAATTCCTCCCAGTCTTGTGTATTCAACCCATGGATGAGTACACCACATAGCGTTGCTTTTTTTTTTCTTTCAAATAATTAATAAATTTTGTACGCGTATAATTCTTTTTTATTCCCAACAAACGCTATTTTTAGGGTTTTCCAGGATATGTGTTTCAAGCGGTTTCAAATTTTTCTTGTTATTCATCCACTCCATTCCATGAATTGTTATTCATGGGAATGGAGTGGGTGTATTTCATGGCTGTAATCTAGTATTTCACGGCTTAATCTGATATCTTCGTCGACGTAAAATTTCATTAGGAAATTAATTCGCCTCTCCACATATGGATTTTTTTCTTAACATCCACTAAAATAACACGATGGCGATAGCGTCGTCTTCAACTAACTGGTACCATGAGAGACGCA
The DNA here is from genome assembly GCA_039090855.1 of Macrothele yani. NCBI lineage: Eukaryota > Metazoa > Arthropoda > Arachnida > Araneae > Macrothelidae > Macrothele > Macrothele yani. Next base: position 74,601,877 of record CM077017.1, on the reverse strand, counting down.
GCAAGTGTTGCTTCTGCGCATGCGCAGTCCCGATGCTTCCACCTGCTGTTGGGGGTTGCATTGGTTGCCAGCAACGGGCCACTAGTGGCACTTGCTTGGAGGCCCACAATTCACGGCGATGCTGCAGGGCCATCAATGGCTCGCCAACTGATAGCGCTGCCACCAACAGACCACTACCGGGCCGTGAGCGGCAGATTTCAGCCAGCAGTTACCCATCACTGCCAGCTGGTGGCCAGCAGTTTCCCAGCACTTGTGTTTTTGCTGGGTATTCGTCCCCTGTTGAACTCTGAAACGTGCTAGAATGACTGCCGTATTCTGCGACGAGGCATCAGGAAGCTTCCCACGCACAGGTCCGGCAGCACAACACAGTTCCACTACTTACAGCCCACCTTCTGTGCACCCTTCTTATAGTGCTTCTCGGTGGCATGGCGGGCACACATGATTTGCATATGCCCTGCAATGCTAATCGTTTGCATGTCCTCTCGCGGGCGACGCATGGTGCAAATTTCAGGCTAATCGGATGCTTCCTTCTTGGTGTTGCATTTTGGGTGGCCAGCAGTGTATCAAATAGTATTTTTGTTAACTCTACTTATCCTCGTATCGCTATTGTCTTTGATGAAAGTGGACTAAAGCAGTAGAAACTCCTGGTTCTTCTAATAGGATCTACTTCTAAAAATAATTTCAGTAGTTGTTCTACACAATTTCAATTTTGGGCTTTGATGTGAAGTAGAACTGAATGCATTTTTATTTATGTTTGGAAATACAAAATTTAAGGATATCCATTGTTTTTTTATTTGATCTATGATAGGTAATTGCAGGCTCTCTTTCTCTCTCTCTCTCTCTCTGCATACGTTGTGCTACAGAATGCAACTTAAAAGAAGGGCCAATATTACTTATGCCAATAATAAATTACCCCAGTGTTTGTTCATTTGACACAGATTCTTGTTGCAGCATTAAATCGTCATTTGTGCTTTTATTTTCATACTGACATGCATTGCTAGGACCAAATTCAGTCTCACCCCTCTAGTCTCATAGCCCTATTTTAATGATTATAACAAATCTGCCCAGGTTTGACAATATATTTTTGCATAAATTCCTTTGCTAAGCTTAGACTGGCCATCCTTAGAGATCTTCTAACTGTTTTTTATGAACTTGAAATGGAATGCAGCATGATCTTTGTTGTTTCTCAAATTCTGTCATGTTTGAAAACATAATGTCACAATACTTCCACAGTCTGTCATCTTGGCTCAGAAACACAGTATTCCTTTAACAATTTCACTCAGCTCCTGAACATTTTTCAATCCCCTTTGTGACACATAGCTTGTTTTATGCAATTGTTGTAATCTGATCCTCACTGGACAAAATGATATTTTATGATCACAGGCTAAGAAAACTTTTCTTTCTGAACAAAATTAACAACTGAAATCTTACACTCACTAAGCCAGCTGAAAATCAAACTGAGATCCAAACCAAAAGAGAAGGGCAGTGAAACCCAAACCAAAACAGAAAAAGTTAAATGTGAATAGGAAGTCAAACCAAAACTAAACTCCTATTGGCTGGCTGTTAAAAACAAAATAAAAAACAAACTTTCACTGGCTGGCATAGTTTCAAATGAAACTCAAAGTAAAACTTCATTTACTGCTACATATTTCAGAAAGTTCTCATTTTTGTCAGCTTTTTTTCTACTCTTCCCTCCCTCCCTGCCTTAAAAGCTCAGTAAATAAGAGATATAATTTAGTTTTTGTAATGATTTAATCAGGCTGAAAAAGACAAACTTGTGATATGTGGAAACATGTTCTATGTGATGAATATAATGGTTGCTACTGTTGATGTTTTGTCTCACTGATAGTAGAAAAATTAATTTTTACAGAATGTTTTAAGAGCAGTTAAAAATTAGCTTGTGCTTACAGAAGGTTGCCCACCACTGATACAACAGAGGAAGATATTGAAGAATTCTATGGCCAGAAGCAAAATGTTCTTGATGCAGTACCAAGAAGGGATGTTTTATTACTAATTGGAGACTGGAATGCTAAAGTTGGCGATACTAAAGAATCTATAATCACTGGAAGATTTGGTTTAGGCACACAGAATGCAGCATGTAATAGACTAATTGAGTTTTGTGAAGATAATACCTTGTTTATAGGAAACACTTGCTTCAAGCAGCATAAGCATAAGCTCTACATTTGAACATTTCCAAATGTATTACATCGATATCAAATTGGTTTCATAATTGAAAATAAAAGATGGAGAAGTACAGTTCAGTTAGTCAAAACACTTTCAGGAGCAGTTTGTAGAATGGATCATGAACTGCTTTTGTCAAAGGTATAAGTTAAGCTTAGACAGCTCAATGGATCAGGTACACTAGCACAGTACGATCTGGGGAACATACCTCCAGAATATACTATTACAGTAAGCAACAGATTCAATGCATTTATCCTTTGTAAACAATAACCTGAAGAACTCTGGAATGAGAACAAAGACATTGTTATAACTGAAGCAAAGAGAAATGTTCCTAAGGGTAATAAGAGGAAAATAACTAAGTGGCTTTTTGAACAAGCTATCGGAATTGCTGCTGAAAGGAGGAGAATGGCAGTGTTGGGTAACAAACAGGAGACTGAATGCAAACTTTCAAAATCAAATAAATACATCACTCTTTCCACGTTCTAGAAACACACAGGAATGTGGAAAGAGTGATGTATTTATTTATTAACTGTTGCCACGTATTTGGAGTATTTTCACCTTGGATCTCGCCCTTTGGATTTAACTGCTATAATATATATATAGCTAGTGCCATTAATGCCCACCAGATGGAGACGTCTCAGTAGCTGAGCCCATCTTATGGATTTATGATGTCAGAAGCTGACTTAAAAATACACATAGCACCGTGGATTGTTGGCCACCATGGCATATATGTAACACGCTCGGCTAGATATCAAGAGTTCTGTTGGTTCAATTCTACAGCGGCAGCTGAAAAACAATTTTTCGGATGCTGTGTTTTTGGAACGTGGAAAGAGCGATGTATTTATTTATTAACTGTCGCCACGTATTTGGAGTATTTTCACCTTGGATCTTGCCCTTTGGATTTAACTGCTATAATATATATATAGCTAGTGCCGTTAATGCCCACCAGATGGAGACGTCTCAGTAGCTGAGCCCATCTTATGGATTTATGATGTCAGAAGCTGACTTAAAAATACACATAGCACCGTGGATTGTTGGCCACCGTGGCGTATATGTAACACACTCGGCTAGATATCGAGAGTTCTGTTGGTTCAATTCCACAGCGGTGGCTGAAAAACAATTTTTCAGATGCTGTGTGTTTCTGGAACGTGGAAAAAGCGATGTATTTATTTATCAACTGTCACCACGTATTTGGAGTATTTTCAAAATCAAGCATGAAAGGACAAGGAAATCATGCTCCAACCAAGAATGACAACAAATATAAGTATATAACAGGAAAGATAGAACAAGAGACCTTTTCAAGAAGAGAAATCACTGGTAGGTTTATCGCAAAGATTGGAATGGTCAGAAGAAAACAGGGAGGAGATGTGGAGGCTAATGAGGTTAGAGATAGGTGGAAAGACTGCACTAAAACTCTGTACAAGCACGATAATAGAACGATGGATGCATTTGTAGAGAATATGTATACTCCATAACAGGATCCTTTGGAAAGTGAGGTAGGATGGGCTTTAGAACAGTTTGAAAACAGGAAAGCACCAGAAGAAGATACAATTCCCATTGAATTGTTTAAGGCAGCAGGAAAGAAAGCAATTGAAGTTATAACTCTCTTTGCCAATAAATATGGAATATAACTAGGTGGCCGTCTGATTGGAAGAGATCAGTGTTAACTCCAGTGCATAAGAAAGGAGATGCCAAAGAATGTGCACATTATAGAACTAGTGCACTAATTTCCTCATTCTAGCAAAGTTTGGCTAAAGATCACACAAAGAAGATTAGAACCATATCTGGAGAGAGAATTGTCAGTACAACAAGCTGGCATTAGAAGCAGAGGAACACAGGATCAAGTTGCCAACATTAAATGGATAATGGAGAGAGCAAGATAATTCCAAAAAGATGTTTTGGCTGTGTTTCACTGACAATAGCAAAGCTTTTGACTGTGTGGACCATGCAAGATTGTGAAATGTTTTGAGATTCCTAGGAGATCCTGAGCACCTTATCATTTTCTTGAGAAATGTTTATGATAAGCAAGAAGCTACTGTAAAAATGAATTTGGTGAGACTGAATGGTTTGGATTAAGAAAGGAAATGTGACAAGGTTGCACCCTGTCTCCATATCTGCTTAACTTGTACAATAAGTTTATTTTTAGATTGGCAGGCTCAGGCTTGAGTGAAATGACAGCTGGTGTTCATATTGGAGATCAAACCATCCACAATGTAAGATATGCAGATGACACCACTTTGGCAGAAAGTAGGGTAGACTTAAAGAACCTCATCAAGAAAGTAAAAGTAGAGAGTGCAAAATCAGATTTAATGTCAAATATTTAGAAGACAAAAGGTAGAGAGGTGTGTGTGTGTGTGTGTGTGTGTCAACTTCCTTCTTATAGATTTTATTATTGATAGGGAGGACATGGAGGTTGTAGACAAATCTATTCCCTTGGGATCCAGAATAGATAACAAAGGGCAGTGTGCTGGAAAAATAAGGAGGAGATTATTTCTAGAGAGAAAGGCAATGACAAATTTAGAGAAAACAACTAAAACTTCATATAAAGCTTAGAATAAAGTTAATATTTAAACCAAAGAAACATGACCTGACTTTATATTGGGTATATGGATCTTGACAAATTGCGCAAAAATTGTGCTAATGAAGAATTTGTCTGGAGGAAAATCCAACTGGAAATTAGGCATTATTTGCGCTCTTTCTAGATGAAGAACAAATTGTCAACACACTGGGTCATTTCTCTTGTAGTGGTAACAGCTCTAGAAATCTGAGATTAGGATGCCATCAGTCAAACTGTGCAAGTAAGGTTTCTCTGTGTTCCATGAAGTCAGTGGCATAACATATGTTTTATTAATGTTACTGGTTGAGGAGTGGCAATGATCGAAAGGTGCAAGGGTATGTGTAATTACTCTAAGTGATGTCCATTCAACAAGAGCACTGAAGTTTTATCAAAGTTCAGGTTGCATGAAGACAAAATGCTTGTCAGTGCCACAAAGAACTACAGGGAGCATGTGGTGATGACGAGTTGCAACATTATATGATCGCCAGATGGGTGGATGCTTTTCGACGTGCAATAAAGAACACCAAGCTTGAGCATTGTGGTGGACATCCTGTGACTGCAACATATGAACATCATGGAGAAGCAGTGAGGGGGTTACTGGTACATCATCATTGATGGATATGCCAAGAATTGAGTGCAAAAGTTAACACTGCACCTTCAATTGTGTATACCATTTTGAAGGAGCTGGGCTGATGCATCAACAGTGAAGACATTGCAGGACAAATAATGGTGGGAGAAATTTTGGAACATCCACTATATTTTCCAGACATCAGTCTGTGCAATTTCAGCTTGTTTTGGTAAATGAAAGAATCCCTCAGAGGAACACTTATGGACTATTGACAGCCTGTTCTGTTAGTGCATTCTATGTAGACATTGGCCCAAAATAATGGACAAATGGTGTTTGATGCCATCCAGATATTTGGCAATGGGTTGTCCACACAGATGAAGAAAATGTCAAGGAACTGTGACTATCACTGGCATGTTCTATTTCAATATGAACTAATTTTACAGCACTGTTGCCACTACAAGTAAAATGACTCTCATAGAACATTTAAAAATACTGAAAGTCTTAATGGCAGACAAAACTAGAAATAGATCTAAAACAAAAGGAATAAAAAGTCAGTCATAGAACAAGATTTAGAGAATGCAGAAAATTACATACCAAAATTTGAAAATATACAGAACTCAGAAAGAAAGGTACAGACTCAACAAGATTTAAAAATGCACTGTGCGATTAGGCACAAGCAAAAAAAAAAAACTCTGAATTATGTATTAAACAAACAGTTTGATATGATTGAGTAGGAAACATAGTTAAATATAAGAAATAACCCAAGAACAAATATTATCAAAGCAGATTAGAACTAACAACTTGTAATAACAGATAACTTAGAATGCAATAATAGAATGGTTGAAACAACTAAAGAGATAATATGTCAACATAGTTTACCAAGATCCAACCATCAAACTAATTAGAAATCTGGCAAATATAAAAAATTATGGCACACTTCTAATACAAATTATCAACTCAAATTCACCAATAGGAGGAGGACTACCAAAAGCATTTAGAAAATAACAATACATACATAAAACAAATAATTCAAAGTCTTATTCTCTTAAAGTTCATCTCACCTTTTACTAATTTAAGAAAAAAGCTACATAATACCTACCTCAAGCATCATGAAAAGCAAGAATACTGTTAACAATACTTTTGCACTAACTGAAAGGATGTAAGTAATGCTATAGTGACGAGCTTTGACATAGAATCGTTCTTCCTGAATATGCCTATTAATGAAGTCATAGCTTTCATTGAAAATCACTTGAGAAGTGAAAAACTTTACCTGAAATAAATATTGTAGAAACTACTGACATCCTTCACCACATATACAGTGATAATTATTTTTACTCAGCCATAAAATTTATAAACAAAACTCTGCAGCCCTCATGGGATCTCCTTTATCTGGATTACTAGCCAAAACTATAAGCAGAACTTTGGAAACAAAATGATCAACAACCTTCCAAATAAGCCTTTGGCTTAATCTAGATATAGAAATGATATTTTTATGATTGGACAAGGAAATTTTGAAGATTTAGAAAAAAATCAAACAACAGCTCTCCTACGTAAATCCAACAATAAAATTATCAACAGAAATAGAAAAGAATAAAGAACTACCATTTCTTACATCAATATCACAAAGCTATTCCTTGAGATTCAGTGGTTAGCTCCTCAAAGAAAGCTCATCTCATATAAAAGCTTCAAACAGACTTTACTTACTGTTGATGCATCAAACATATCTATTTACAGCAATCTTGGTACACAACTCGAGCTGCACTGATATCCATCACACATCTCACACAAAACCTTTTGTACTTCATACTCGTTATCTTTTTTTTTTCTCATGCAGACATTCCTGAATTTGGTCTTCCCATGATTTCTTTGGCCTTCCTTTACCTTTCTTTCCTGCTGCTTGGGCTGAATAAATTTCCTTAGACATCATCTTGCCACTCATTCTTTCAAAATGGCCAAATCATTCCTCAGAATATTTGTCTCCACCCTATTAACCACATTTTGCTTCACATTACACATCTGCAACACATCTTCATTCCTCACATTATCAGAGCATGTCCTGCCCCAACCCCCCATAAGTAATCTCTCCAGCACGTAAATGACTCCTATGTCTGAAGTACCCAGGTTTTACTGCCATACATCACAGTACGAGCAATTACACTTTCACACACAGCCATTCTGGACCTTTTAGAGAAATTTTACTAAGGCAGCTATGACTTTCAAAAATGAATTCATTCTCCTGCTAATAATAATTTCACCATCTAATCTGTTTTCTCCATCAAACATGCCCCCTAAATATATAAACTCATTCACTTGGACTATATCTGTACCATTCAGACCGATCTTGCATTCAGTACTAACAGTTCCTTACTCAAAAACTATAACTTTGGTGTTTCCCTTATTTATATGATTTTCAAGACTATCTTTCTTGTCCTCAGAAAAATAAAAAATGAAGACAAGATGTACTTCAAGGTTTATTGAAAACCTACAAATCTACCTAACTTGATACATAAGGACTAACCATCATTAGACCTATAAATTGCAGTCTTTTGAGCATATATCAGTAAAGCTTTCACAAATAGTAGTACCAAAAATACAGAGTTAAAGGTCTCAAATGAGTCAGAGAACAAACTAAATCCTTTGGTTGTGATAAAATTATTACCAGTAGAATTATGTATCAATACAAAGAGAAATCCCAACTTTCTATAAAAGTTTCTCCCTACAGCTCATCATTGAGTAATGCCTTAAGAAAAATGTGCAGGAAGTACAATATGAAACTCAGGGCTGTCACCATGAAAAGTAACTTGATAATGAAAAATAAAGATAAAACCAAGTGACTTGATAAAGCAGGGGTATCTCAGATTCATATTAAAATGAATGACCCACAAAATACTATCAAATACATGAGAAATTGTTAACATCAATTAAAGCACTACTTCATATACAACAAACGGATATACAGACAAGAGAAAAAGTAGCTCTGATTCAATACTGAAAGAAGAATAACCTTGATCAAAATAATATTTTACAATGGCAGCCAATATGATAACAGATATTCAAAAGCAATAGTCATATAGACAGCACTGATAATATAAACAGGGCAATGTATCTCCTATACTCGTAGAAACTCCTGATCAAAGTAAAAAAAAAGTAGACAAAATGTAAATAAAGAGCAAGCAAGGTGCATAACACAATAAAAAATGGTTGACAAAATGAAATACAAATGATCAGTGCAACTAGATTTCTACTTATAAGAGCACAATTATTAGTATGTAATAGCTCACCTCAAGAACTTTGGCAGGTGACTGCATTATAAAGCTGTTGTTTTTATTGATGTCCCATAATTTTCTGATGATAAACTTCCAAAATAGTTCAAAATGCATATACCAATGATTGCATAAGTGCCTAGCAAATGCTACAGAACAATACTGCAGCAGACTCATCATTTTAAATACTTCACTCAATTTTTGTAACTCTTGCTTCTCCCTCTCAACTTTTCATTCATGCAGCTTTTACCTTACGCTTTCTGAAAAATGAAAAATTACCAGCATTTTTGGTAGTGTTTAACCAGGAACTTATTGGTAAGAAGACAAGTCTAACATAATTCATATATTTGAGGACAATATCTAACTGGCCTAACTTCATATGATGAGAACTCTGTGCCACTGGCAGGTTAGATACTGGCACTGTCCTACTCCAACCTCAACAAATTAACTTTCAACAATAAATTGAAATAACTTGCAATAAATAATAACTTGAAGGGTAGATTTTCGAGGATAAAAGTGTCAGAACCACAGATTCAATGCTGTGCTAAAACAGAAATACAATACTGAATTATTGGATATTATACAAAAAATCACAAGAACAATGACATTATTTTTATGGTACCTCATTACATTCTTCTTCTCAGTGAAAACTCGAAGGATGAAATCTGCTTCTTCATTGGGATCAAAAGTTGAAGGTATGATACAGTACGTTCCAGGAGGTAGTTTGAACCGACAACTCACTTCACGGAGATTGATGAAAGTCTGAGATCGAGCAACAGATGCATTAAACTTAAAGAATTCTTTGGGAAGTGGCTTTGGAACGGTATCTGGTCTTTTTAGCTGAAAAGTATTGACTGCATGAATACTTAGTGAAAACACATTCTTCATATTTCAATAACACACTTTTAAAATGAAACAGATAATTTTCATTAATTTTTCCCTCCTTCTCTCTCTTTTTTACAAATATAAGTATTGCTTGAGTTTAGCTTCTTGCTCTAGAATGACAATACAACTGCTTTAGCTAACTGATGAATCCTAAGGAACTTTTATATTTTTAGAACTTTTGAAAGCTGGAAAATTCTCAAATATCAGCTTTGTTATATAAATTGTATATCAAAGTTAGAATTTAAAAAATGACATTAAGTACATCATGTAAAAGTGAACTTGAATTGAAGCATGTGTGTAAAGACAAAATCCAACAAATTACACATACAATCTGTGATACTGAAATTGTATTACACAGAAGTGGCTGACCAATTCTTATGAAAACTGGCAAGTGGAAGCACCATGTTGCAATATATAAATGATTTCACTATTGGACTAATCCAGCATTAGCCAATATAATCACAGACACATCAACCTCTTGGTTATACACTGAGGAGCAATTGAATTAGAGATACCTGTCTAGTAACATGTAGCACCACCTTTTGCCCTGATGACGGCGGCGATTCGTCTCGGCATGGACTTGACAAGACACCGGAAGTGTTGGAAAGCCATACGGATCCACGACCCCTGAATGAGCTCCAACAGTTCATGAAGATTTGATGGAGGGGGTCAGAGCCTCGAACATCTCTCTCGATGGCATCCCAGATGTACGCGATGGGATTGAGGTCAGGTGACCTAGCTGGCCAAGGAAGCGAGGTCATGTCGGTAGAGTGTTCATCCAACCATTCGGATACAATTCGGGAGCGATGGCTTGGTGCATTGTCTTATTGCAGGATGAAGTCCCCAGTGGGATGTTGAAGACACACAAACGGGAGCAAATGGTCGTCCAGGATACCCTGGTAACATTGACCTATGAGGGACGATGTCACACGTACCAGGGGTACCATTTCAGTCCATGTAAACAGTCCCCAGACGAGAATGCCACCCCCACCAGCTTGAAGAGTACCCTGCTAGCAAGAAGGATCCATCACTTCATGTGGTTTGCGCCATACTCGTATCCTTCCATCCGCATGTACCAACATGAATCTCGACTCATCAGTCCAGGCAACATTTCCCCACATGTCTAGGGTCCAGTGGCGATGTTCCCGTGCCCATGCTAATCTTTGCACCCTGTGATGTGCGGTCAGTAGCAGTACCCTCGTGGGACGATGGCTTCTGTACCCCATAGCGAGGAGATGGTTTTGGATGGTGTGGCTGCTTACACGTTTTTATGCACCAGCGTTAAATTGCTGAGTGATTTCTTGCACTGTGGCCCGCCTATCCACTGTTACATTGAGAGCTAGCTGACGATGATCTCGCTCATCCACACGCTGTTGTCCATGGCAGTTGGCCCTTGCAGGGATGGTTTTACCGGATTCGATGTACTCACGGTGCATCCGTGACACAGTGGCTCGTGAAAATCCCAGTGCCTGCAGGACTTCCAAGATGGAGTGACCCATTTGTCGGGCCCCCATAATTTGCCCACGATCAAATGCGCTTAGATCTTTCGTCTTACCCATACTGCGTCCGACTCTTACTGATTCCCGTCGCATCACTCCTTATATTGTTGGATAGCTGCATACGTCATGTTGTTTCTGTTTACAGGGCTGCCCACAGCGCCACATTTGCATAACGCTAGCTGTCTCTAATTCAATTTCTCTTCAGTGTATGTACCAAGAGTTTTTGTCAAGTAACAATGTCACAGATTTCAGTGCCTGATTCCCAGAGCAAAAGCAGCTGCTGATGATGATGATAAGAAAAAATTATATAAAATACTAAAAAATAAAAATAAATATGTGAAAATAATAATTAAAATTTAATTTTGCAAACAATTAGATAATATTGTTTCAGTTCAGCTGGATTCAAGCAAAATAAAAATAAAAAATACCAATGGCGACAAAGATATGGTGTCGTGCCAACTTTGATGAGAGTAGCTTCAGTGTATCACATGAGTGCAGAGAGGTAGGCGTCTTCTCCAGCTGTCTCGCTCTTGGAGCAGTGGGTGCTTGGGAACTCAGTAGTGTTGTTTATCCTCTATCATGTTTGTTCGCCCTGTGTAACATCAAGTACTTAGTGAATGTCAATGCAGTATGTACAAAAAGTGTAATTTAATTTTGTGTTAGTAAACTTCATCGTGTGAAAATGCTGTCAGCAGTCAGCTAATTACTTGTGTGCAAAGCAGCGCATTTAGCTCGATGACCATGAGCTTCAAATTAGTACACAGATATATTGATTCTACGACAGTCAACTACAATTTTTGGTTTGTCAACAAGTGTCATCTAAAGAAGATTTATGGTAAGAGTGATCTAGCTTACAAGTAATCTGGTCATTAAAAGCAACAATTGAAAATGCAGTGTTGACAGGCCTTTTTTTAGCTTTCTTATTCATTAGTATGAGGAAGTATTCATCATGCAAAAATTCGACTTCAAGATTTCAACGGAAATAAATGTTCAGGGGACAGCCGAATATGATTTCACTATTTTGGCTGTGGTGTCTGTGTGTCTGTCTGTTTTGTGTCCACCATAACAAAAAAACTATATTAGCAAAATTTAATATTTGGGTGCTTTGTGGTACCTTGATTTGCTGATTATATTTTGGTACAAATCGGGGAATGGAAGGGGGCATTCCCCATAACGTGTTTGCTCTTTCTTTATAAAGCTCAAATACTATTGTGGATATCTAGACAAAATTTATTTAACAGCTTTGTTATACATATATTCATGTGCTCACTAGATTTTAGTAAAAATCAGGGAACCGGGAGTAGGCGTTCAATAATTGTTAGGCTTATCAACATTAAATTTTATATTTTGCACGTTTTTTTTTTTTTTTTTTTTCCCCGTTATGCATTTTCACATCTCAGTTATGTATGAGAAAGTCCAATGGAGGCCACTACAGATTTTTTTTAAAGTTGCAGCAACCAATCAAAGTGTTGTTAGAACTATGCATTCCATACAATTAGCTTATTATAAAGCAGAAGTTGAAAATACTTTTAAAAGACGTTCAGAATTGTATGATTCAAGGTTTATATTTTGTTACATATAACAGAATTTCAAAGGTTTAAAGATACGCAGATAAACATTCGATTACCTTATTATATGCTGAGTGGGAACAACTCATACGTTTTAAGGCATATGAACAATGCTGCTGTGCCATGTATTCCACAGGTAATGGAAGCTGAACTACTAATTTTAGAATTACCTAGTTTTTGTGATTTGCTAGGGCAATGACTTTCATTTAGTGATTTATTTGGTGCATCTGTACACAAGAACCTGCAAACTTGCTGAAGGAGATTTACCAACATATACTACACCTACTAATGCTTTTAGAGAAGAGTGATGTGCTTGCTATGACCGAATTGCGAGATCCAGATCTGGCGAAATGGCCAAATATGTTAAATGAAAAAAATGAGAACATATTTGATTGAAACAGGACAGGGCCTGCCAAAGTGTCTCGCAATAGGGTTTTTCCAAAAGATGAATCAGGCAAAAGTTTTTTTGACACTTACTACCACAGACAGATGCCAAATGGAGAGGTGATTCCTAGGGATTGTCTTGTGTATTCTGTCTCCAAGAATTGCGGTTTTCGTTTTTACTGCAAAGTTTTCACAAAAGGTAACTCCCTTTTAGCACATGGTGGTTTTTCTGACTGGCAGCATTTATCTAGACATTTAAGTAATCATGAAAAAAGTTACCATCATATTGAGTCTGTTGCTAAGTTTATAGATTTCAAGAGAAGTTTAGCCAAAGGACAAACTGTTGATGCTCATATGCCACAGCTGATAAACCAAGAAAAGAAGCGTTGGCAGGAGGTTCTTTTGAGAATAGTACAAAGTATAAAATTTTTATCACAACAAAATTTGGCTTTCAGAGGTCAGGTAGCAGCGATAAGCTTTTTGAAAAAAAAATGGCAATTTTCTAAAATTAATCGAAATGCTGGCTCAGTTCGATCCCTTTACTGCTGAACACGTCCAACAAGTGAAAATGATAATCCACATTACCTGGGCCATCAAATCCAAAATGAGATGACTCATTCATTGTCTTCCGAGATTAAATCTATATCATTGTGAAAATGATAGAAGACAGTAAGTACTATTCATTGATTTTAGACTGCATACCGGACTGTAGCCATCAAGAACAGATAACAGTGGTCATTAGATTCGTTATATTCAATGACGTATGATACGAAGTTGAGGAAAGAGAGCATTTTTCTGGGTTTTTGTGAAAATCTCGATATAACAGGTGCTGGCCTGACTACTCTTATCATTTAGCGGGCAACAATTTAAAAATTGAAAATATGCGTGGACAGGGAGCAAACACGAGAGGAAAAGAAACGGTTTGCAGACCCATATACTAAACAAAAATCCTCGAGCATTTTATGTTCCTTGCTCTGCTCACATGCTCAATTTGGTAGTTTATGATGCCACAAAAGTGAATTATCGGATAATTGATTTCTTTTTTGTCATTCAACGTCTGTTCACATACTTCTCTCGCTTGACTAAGAGGTGGGGAATTTTAAACAAAAATGTGTCTCAGTTTACCCCGAAAGCAGTTGCAGACACTCAATGGGAAAGTCGAGTTGAAGCAGTAAAACCTTTACGATTCAGTTTATCGGAAGTTCGTGACAGCTTATCAGAAATTATCGACGACGAAAAAAGTGAGCTACCTGCCAAGCATGACGCCCAATGTTTGTTAGAAAAATTGGAATCTTTTATGTTTATATGTTCCATCATTATATGGTATGAAATGTTATCAAGTGTAAACGTTGTTTCCAAAATGTTGCACAATCGAATCACAGATCATCTTGCATTGAACATTTAGACCTCCTTAAAATAAGTCTCGCAAACTATTGAGATAAATTTGAACACATGATACATACTGCGTCTGAAATTGTCACCTCATGTAATGTAGAACCACACTTTCCATCGTAACAGTTTTGCAGGAGAAAAAAGAAAACAATGTTCGAATATGAACACCAAAGTGAAAATATGACCAACCCTGAAGATAATTACTGCATAGATTTTATTTTATGTTATCATTGACAGGCTGTTAGATCAATCGCCGAAAGATTTGTTTTGCTTCAAAATCACAGAGAAGTGTTCAGTTTTTTGTATGATTTTGAGAAAATGTTAGAACTGAGTACATAACTGTTTAAACATTGCATGGATCTTGAAATAAAGCTATCCGATGAAACTGATGAAAACTGCCCGAAGGACATAAGAGCTACGGAACTTGCAGATGAATTTAGTATCATTACGACTTTTCTAAAAAACTAAACTTCACCAAAAGATGTCTTGCAATACATTTATAAGAATACACTGACGAGAACTTTCCCAAACTTTACAAAAGCATTACGGATTTTATTAACACTCCCTGTGACAGCTACTTTTGGAGAGAGGTACTTCTCGAAATTAAAACTGATCAAAAACTATATGAGATCAACAATGCTACAACAAAAGACTTACTGACTTAGCTCTAATATCCATTGAAAGTGAGATGTTAAAGAAAATTGATTTGAAAAATGTTTTGGAAAATTTTTCTAGCTTGAAAGCTAGAAAAGTGAAATTACTTTAGCATATCTGTGGATTATAAAATGACCTACTTTTGATATAGAAAATAAATTTCAGTGCTTTAAGTTAGAAAGTGCAGTGACTGTAATCTTTTCTGAATCCTCTGAGCATCCGTGGACGAGTTAACTGGTCCTCTGTGAGCGTTCTTCAAAGTGGTTTTCTGAATAATCTGAGCATCTATGGAGGAGTTAACTGGTCCTCTGTAAGCATTCAACAAATTGATAGAGACAAAACTTTCGTCCTGTGGAAATTGTTTTGAAAGCCAGCTCACTACTTAATGCTTTTAACAGTATCTCCACAGGAAGAATAATTTTGGCGCTGTCGCTTTGAGGAACGCTCATCGAGGATGAGTTGACCTGTTAAGACTCTCGGAGAGTTAATAAAGATGTTCCCATCGTTTAAATTATTAAGAGTATGCAAATACCCTAATGAAGAGCTTTCTCTCTCTCTCTATATTATATATATCATCATTGTCAACCATTATCAATCCACTGCTGGATGAAGGTCTCTCATTTCTTCCACAGTGGTCTGTCTTGTGCCAGTCCCCTCTATGTTACTCCCACATACTTTCAAATTTCATCCACCCATCTCTCATGTGGTCTTTTTCTGGGTCTTTTCCTGTCGCTTGGAATCCAGTCTAGAATTTCGGTTGTCCATCGATGGTCTGTCCTTCTGGCAGTATGTCCAGCCCATTGCCATTTCAGAGATTTTACTCTGATCATAATGTCTTCCACTCTTGTCATTTTTCTGATTCAAGAGTTCCTCTTCTTATCCCTTCTAGTTACACTAAGCATGCACCTCTCCATGCTTCTTTGAGTTGTCTGCAGCCTTTGTATGTCTCTTTTAGTTAAGGTCCACATCTTTGCAAAATATGTAAGCACTGGAAGGATGCACTGATCAAACACTTTTCTTTTAAGACATAATGGCATATTGCTCTTGAAAATTATACTGTTTCTTCCAAAAGCTCTCCAGGCAAGTTTTATACGCCGATTAATTTCTTCATCAATGTGACCCTCACTTGATATCTGCTGTCCAAGATAAGTGTAGGTATCGGTTATCTCCAGCTTTTCCTCATCAATCTATAAATCTTCATTTCTTGTAAAAGCATGGTACATCACTTTTGTCTTTTGAAAGTTCATTTTTAATCCCACTTTTTTACTCTTGTCAGAAAGTTCCTGGATCATACTCTGCAGCTCTGACGAGGTAGTTGCAAAAATGACTACGCCATCAGCAAAACGAAGGTGAGTCAGATAATCTCCATTAATCTTTATCCTTTTGTTTTCCCAGTTCAGAGATTGAAAAACATTTTGCAGTGCGGCATTAAAGAGTTTGGGAGATATGGTGTCACCTTGTCTCACTTAATTTCCAATTTTTATGGGTGCTGTATTCTCAAATAGCCGAATCTTTGCACTTGCATTTTCATAGATGTCATTAATAATATTAATGCATGCATCTTCCATACCGCAGGATTTCAAAGCCATTGTAACTGCTGATGGTTTCAAAGAATCAAAGACCTTTTCATAATCGATAGAAGCCATGCTTAATGGGAGTTCATATTCCCTTGCTCTTTCAATTAGTTCTCTCAGTATATGGGTATGATCTACAGTGCTGTAGCTACTCCTGAATCCAGCTTGTTTTCTCGGTTGAGCCATGACCAGTGTTACCTTCAAGCAGTGTAAAAGAACTTTAGTGAAGATTTTATAAACCACTGATAACAAACAGGCTGATAGGTTTGTAGTTCCTGAGATCCTCAATGTCACCTTTTTTATGTAGCATTGTTCCAATCCTTTAGAATCTTCCCTTCATTAAGGCATCTAGTGTGAACTTGGGCGAATACTGTTTCAATTTCTCCACTTGCTTCTTGTATAATGTTTAACGTAACTCCATCTTCTCCTGGAGCTTTTCCGAGTTTCATGTTCTTGATTGCAAGTGTAACTTCTGCTGGGAGGACTGGAAGAACTCTGGTACCTTCTGTAATGTCTGGAGTACATGTATCATCCCTTTCATACAGTTTTGAGTAGATTTCTTTCACTCTTGTCAAAATTTCGCCTCTATTTCTTGTTACTGCTTTTTCTACTAGAAATTCTCAACATTTTTCCTATTTTTACGATGCACACACGTATCCAGAAGTTCAGAAAAATTAACAATCAAAATTAGTATTATCCTGAAAATCTCTGTAGAACCTTCCAAGAACAGAAAAAACACGATCAGATTTCCAGAGAAGAGCAAGTGCCCCCTCTTGCCCCCTATATAAGCACCCACTGTCAGGATTGTTCGAGAATGGTTCGCGGAATACGAGGAAGACTTCCAGGTATTGCCTTGGCCTCCAAATTCAATCAATCCAATAGAGCATCTGGGGTTTGTGTTGGAACAGCAAATATGTTCTGCAGTGGCTGGCTCAACCAAGTAACTTACAAAAGTTAAAGGATCTTATGGCGACATGTCGATACCAGATACCACTAGACACCTTTAGAAATCTTGTAGATCCATGCCTCACAGGGTAAGAGCTGTTTTGGCAGCAAGTGGAGGACCAACATCATATTAGGCGGGTGGTCGTAATGTTTTGGCTTTTCAGTGTATATATTTTTGTATACAGTCTGTACATTTTCTTCATTGAATTCACAAAATTTCACTGAAGTCAAACAGTTTGTACACAAATTGTGCAGAAGTGAATGAGTATAGTAGAACCCCATGCCTGTATTTTGATAACAAACTGATTTTGATTGCTTCCACAAGAGTTGGTCCCATGTTGCCCCAAACAGGATAGCAAAATTTTTTGTCAAAACTGAACCAGTTTACTAAACAATTCCTATTAGTAGTTCTAATTCTGACTATTAGAGAGCTCTAATCATTCTACTATTCTCTTTTATGTGCACTATTTCAAAGTAACTTGTACAATATTCTAAAAGATAATGCTTGCCTTGGCATTCCCTGCTAGCGATGCGAACATTTCACTCACATGTTTTCCTGTCTTTGTTGATGTTACTGTCCTAAAGTCCGTTGTATGAGATGAATAGCTTTACTCCACACTCATACTTTTGTGGTTACCCGAGTAAGCTAATTAAAAAATGAATACACGAGAGTAAAAAGCATATGACTCAGAGTAAAGAATGCCAAGAAGTGCACAACCAAAGGAAGATGAGGAATAAAAAATTGAAATACATTGGTGCTTTCCCATACTTGGAAGGAGTGAGTAAAGAAATCAATAGGCAATGTGCTAAATCTGACTTACAACTAGGAAGCTCAGTGAACACTTTGAAAAATATGACTGTTAACAAAAAAACAGAGGAAAAAATACTAGAAGAATCAGGATCCTACGAAATTCCAATTGCACACATACCCCCAATATCGTACATAGGAAGTACGAAAAACAGATTAAAAAAAAGACTTAAACAACACATTTCTAACTGGCAAAAAAAAAAAAAAAAAAGCCAAAACTGCTTTATTACAGTTCTGCACTGAAAACCAGACTTTCCCAAAATTCGATGAAATTAAAATGCTAAAAAAGAATAAAAAATCTGAAAGGCAAATGAGGAGAGAAGAAGCAATCTTAATCTATAAAAATAAAGCAAGGGTATGTAACCAGAACGACCCTATCACATTATCTAGCCTGTGGAAAGAACTAATAAGACAAGAAAAAGAACAACAAAAGAAAACCAACAAAAAAGACAAGAAAACCAGGATAGGAAAATAAATAAAAAAATAAAATAAAAAAAAATGTTATATTAGTGAAACATAGATGGCGCTAGCCGGGCTTGATAACGAAATTTATCCAAGAAAGTATATCCGACGAATGGCAACAAGGAGTATCGGACTCCATTAGCGCGAAGTTAACCACGAACATCAGTGGTAAAGTTGCCACGCTCCTGAAGATGCCCAGAGTATGGGCTAAAATTTTGAGTATAAAGAACGGCAAAAATTGGTGTGTTTGAATCCTAAAGCGAAGATCCAATGAGTATACCCAGCGAAAAGAGTGTGAAGTAAAGCTATTCATCTCAAACAATGGACTTTAGGACAATAACATCAACAAAGACCGGAAAACATGTGCATGAAATGTTCGCATCGCTAGCAAGGAATGCCAAGGTAAGCATTATCCTCTAGAATATTGTACAGTTTACTAAAGTTATCCTGTAGGCAGAAATATGAACAGAGTCAGATTAAAAATGCTTCTTCAAACCAATCTAGGAAAGCATTGAAAGCAAACAATTCCATAAACAAAGGAACAGGAAATAAATTATGGTGTTTGTGTTTTGGGTTTTTACATTTTCTTAAGTGTATATATTCGGTCTGTGCATAAGTTTCCAGCATTTATGATTGAATTGATGTCTAGATGTCATACTCACACAAGCCAGTCACATTTAGTCACCACTGAAGTATGTCAATACTCTGCATGGCTGAAGGAGATGAAAATCTACACTCTGTATCTCCTTCAGCCTTCCGCTACACAGCTTGTTCTCCACACTGTAATCATCACTTCTGAACTTCACAAACCACTCACAACATGTTCTTACAGCTACATCTTGCTTGCCATATGCTGAACAAATTCACTTTCATGCTTCAGTTTTGCAGTGGTTTTCCCAAAATTAAACATGAAAAACAGAAAGTGATGAATATGCACCATATTAGTCGCCATGTCCGAGCTTAATTAATCATACATATGGGCTGTCCATCAACACATGTTGTATGAAACACTGTAGGACACAGTGCTACCACCTTACTGCCACAGCACAGAATTCAGACAAAAATTCAACCATTTTGCTTTTATAGCCTGCCACGTGGAGTGCTGGAAACTTAGCATAGATCTAAGAAATTCGGGTGTATTAGATTCTTTCATTTTCTATCATTTTGTCCCTGTGTTGGTCTATCTGTCAGTCCACATGATGCCTCATTAAAATTTGGTTCAAAATTGGCAAAACATTAATACATTGTAGAAACTAGCTGGAGATCAAACCTCTCGAAAATACTCGAAATGGAGTCATAGGTTTGGGCATAAATTGAGAATTGATTTTAATGAAACCTAATTACTTTTACTGTATTGAAAGTCGGAATTCTGAAAGCATTGTTTACTCTTTCATTCTGGCATCTTCAAAAGCATTTCATATTACATGTATTGCATGATATTTCTTACTGTTTCTCAAAAAACATACCCAGGTATGTTTTTTGAGAAACATACCCAGGTATGTTTTTTGAGGGCTTGATAACGAAATTTATCCAAGAAAGTATATCCGACGAATGGCAACAAGGAGTATCGGACTCCATTAGCGCGAAGTTAACCACGAACATCGGTGGTAAAGTTGCCACGCTCCTGAAGATGCCCAGAGTATGGGCTAAAATTTCGAGTATAAAGAACGGTAAAAATTGGTGTGTTTGAATCCTAAAGCGAAGATCCAATGAGTATACCCAGCGAAAAGAGTGTGAAGTAAAGCTATTCATCTCAAACAATGGACTTTAGGACAATAACATCAACAAAGACCGGAAAACATGTGCATGAAATGTTCGCATCGCTAGCAAGGAATGCCAAGGTAAGCATTATCCTCTAGAATATTGTACAGTTTACTAAAGTTATCCTGTAGGCAGAAATATGAACAGAGTCAGATTAAAAATGCTTCTTCAAACCAATCTAGGAAAGCATTGAAAGCAAACAATTCCATAAACAAAGGAACAGGAAATAAATTATGGTGTTTGTGTTCTGGGTTTTTACATTTTCTTAAGTGTATATATTCGGTCTGTGCATAAGTTTCCAGCATTTATGATTGAATTGATGTCTAGATGTCATACTCACACAAGCCAGTCACATTTAGTCACCACTGAAGTATGTCAATACTCTGCATGGCTGAAGGAGATGAAAATCTACACTCTGTATCTCCTTCAGCCTTCCGCTACACAGCTTGTTCTCCACACTGTAATCATCACTTCTGAACTTCACAAACCACTCACAACATGTTCTTACAGCTACATCTTGCTTGCCATATGCTGAACAAATTCACTTTCATGCTTCAGTTTTGCAGTGGTTTTCCCAAAATTAAACATGAAAAACAGAAAGTGATGAATATGCACCATATTAGTCGCCATGTCCGAGCTTAATTAATCATACATATGGGCTGTCCATCAACACATGTTGTATGAAACACTGTAGGACACAGTGCTACCACCTTACTGCCACAGCACAGAATTCAGACAAAAATTCAACCATTTTGCTTTTATAGCCTGCCACGTGGAGTGCTGGAAACTTAGCATAGATCTAAGAAATTTGGGTGTATTAGATTCTTTCATTTTCTATCATTTTGTCCCTGTGTTGGTCTATCTGTCAGTCCACATGATGCCTCATTAAAATTTGGTTCAAAATTGGCAAAACATTAATACATTGTAGAAACTAGCTGGAGATCAAACCTCTCGAAAATACTCGAAATGGAGTCATAGGTTTGGGCATAAATTGAGAATTGATTTTAATGAAACCTAATTACTTTTACTGTATTGAAAGTCGGAATTCTGAAAGCATTGTTTACTCTTTCATTCTGGCATCTTCAAAAGCATTTCATATTACATGTATTGCATGATATTTCTTACTGTTTCTCAAAAAACATACCCAGGTTTACTAGATAGTTTTAGTTTTTTTTCCCAACCCATCCCACTTTCATACATATCACTAAGCTGTTCTCTGAGATTCAGAGGTCAGCTTCTCAAGGAAAGCTCATCTGCCAGATTAAAGTTTAAAACTGATAGAACTAGATTTCACTTACTGTTGATGTATCAAATGTCTCCAGTTACAGCGATCCTGGCACATAGCTTGGGCTTCAACAACATCCATCCCACATCTCACACAAAACCTGCTTCATACTCAAAATCTTTTTCTTACATAGACACACATCTCACACAAAACCTACTTTATACTCATAATCTTTTTCTCACATAGACATTCCTGAATCTGGTCCTCCCACAATTTCCTTGGCCTTCCTCTACCTTTCTTTCCTCCCACTTGGGCTGAATAAATTCCCTTGGTAAGCATCTCACCTCTCATTATTTCAACATGGTCAAACCACCTAAACACCTAATATATTTGTCTCAATTTTCAAACAACATTTTGCTTCACATTACACATCTGCAACACATCTTCATTCCTCACATGATCAGAACATGCCTTGCCCCAAACCTCCCATAAGTAATGCATCTCTCCAGCACAGAAAGAAGTCCTATGTTTCTTCTGCAGTACCTAGATTTAACTGGCATACATCAGAGTAGGAACAATTACACTTTCATACACAGCTATTCAGGACTTTTTTGAGAACCTATTATTTCTGTGAAATCTGCTTCTAAAGCAGCCATGACTTTCAAAGATGAAATTCACTTGCCTACTAATTTCACCATCTAATTTGTTTTCTCTGTCAAACATGTTTTCTAAATATACAAATTCATTCATCTTGGCTATCTCTGTTCCATTTAGACTGTTCTTGAAGTCAGCACTCCCTAAGACGTAACACTCAGTAATACCTAAAAAAACTTCTCAAAAAAGCACTCTTCCAAGAGATTCCTTGCTGCATTTTAATTTTTTTAATAATTTTAGCAAATAATTATGAAATGGAGATTTGTAAAGAACATGAAAATATAGAATATACTAGGTGATCCAAAAGTCAAGCAAAACTTTAAAAATTAACAATTCGTTGGGTTTTGAGAGTAGCACAATGCAGTTTGCACAGAAAAGCACAAAATGACGCAGGATTTTTTGTGAAATTAAAACATTTATTAGGCATTTGAGTTTTACTCATGGTCTCCAGATGTCACTACAGCCGAATGATTAATTGTGAGCTATACAAGGTAAACTGACGTAACATCCACACGCGGTTACTTACGGTAATAAGTGCTCATTGTGGTGCCCATGATTCATGAGCACTGCCTACGAAAGAAGACACCATGGACAACACTAAATATACTGGTTTCCATAAATTATGGAACAAATTTAAAAAAATTTATAACTCAAAAAATATGCAACCAATATGAATGAAATCTGGTGAAAATCTCCATTGTACCATATGTTACAGAAAATCGCAAGAACATTTTATTCAAAGCATTTACATTTTGTATTTGCTATAAAAATTAAAAAATCATAAATCAGTATTCTAAACATTAAATTAAAAAGTGTCTCAATATGGAGTGTGGTCACCCTGAACAGCAATACAGACCAGACAGCGATGTTCCATGCTGTTAATAATGGTGTCTATGAGATCCATAGGTAGCAATGCCCATCGTTGTAGCAAAGCAGCCTGAATCCCTTGCAGAGTTCAGGGAGGGGGTTAAGGGCAGCAACATGCCTACCTAGAGCATCCCACACATGCTCGATTGGGTTAAGGTCAGGAGAGTGTGCTGGACACTTCATACGGACAGTAGTCTCCTCATCAAGGTATTGCTTTACCAGGTGTGTGCAAGCATTATCAGCTTGCAGTACGAATGTGTCTCCAATTGCACCTCCATGTGGCCAAATAAAGGGGTCCAGGATATCATCTTTATACCTCTGAGCATTCAAGTTGCCACCTGGTAGCACGCAGAGGTTGGTACGTCCACCTAAAGAGATGCCTCCCCATAGAAGTACACTACCTCCACCATATGTGTCCCTTTCACATGTATGAGGGATGATATCTGGTCCCTGGCTCTCTCCAGATGAAAAATTCACCAAGAATCACTCTGTAGAGCATACCTTGACTCGTCCGTGAACGGTACAGATTTCCATTGATTTGGACTCCAATTAATATGCATCCAATTCAAACATTCTCTCCTGTGGCAGGAGGTTAGGGGCACGCACGTTACGGGACACCTAGCATAGAGCCCTCCTTCATGTAAAATAGAAGCAGATACTGTCCTTCTGTTAGCTGCAGGAAACACAGATCAAAGATAGGGCAGTGTAGCAGTTCTCTTCTGGAGTGCAGATAGCCACAAATATCAATCTTGTGAGGAAGTTGTTACACTGGGCCTGCTTTTGTACCTGTGGGAACAAGATCGTGTGGTCTGGAAGTGAACGACTTACATTTAGCCATCTGGCTACGTTTGCCTGACTTTGGCCTGCTTCAAGTCTGCCTATAGCTCTGTAGCATAATTCCACTGGTAAATGACGTCTTGAAGTCATTACAACACAATCTCTATCACAGAATCCTTTCTTCAATCTCTGAGTGAGAATTGACAACTCACTGAGAAACAACCAGTTTTGTGCTGTTGTTAATTTGCATAAAGCTATGCCAGTGCCACTCATTTGCATACCATTCACTGATGCGGTAGTACTTTGTCAGTAAAACATGCAAATTTTGTGCATATTTAATGATAATTAGCCAACTTATCATGATTTTCCATTTTGTTCCTTAATTTATGGAAACCAGTGTAGCATATCCATTGGTATGGCTGACACATGATGTTGGATAGAGTCTTTCAACATGGCCAATGAAGTGGGATGATCTCTGTACACTCGAGACTTCAGGTAACCCCCCCCCCCCAACCAAAAACCACACAGTGTAAGGTCTGGAGACTTGGGTGGCAATTCGTGTTGAAAATGACAGCTGATCACACAATTTTCTCTAAACATTGACTTCAGGAGTTGCTTGACAGGAGACATGATGTGTAGTGGGGCTCCATCTTGCATGAATGTTATAACATCCAGTGCATGCCTTTCTTGCAAGCTCAGTATCATAAAAGTTCTGCATAACCCACACCTTATGATAGAAATGGTTTCGAAAGCAGTATCACAGATTTTCTCACAGAAAAAATGGCCAATAATGAAGGATGACATGAACCCACACCACACTGTGACTTTTGGATGATGGAATGGAGTTCAGTTTCTGTAACAGACCATGGATTTTCTGTTGCCTAAATGTGGCAGTTTTGAGTTTTATGTGTTTACTGCTCCATTGAGAGTGAAGTGTGCTTCATTTGTCCATAAAACATTTAGCAGCCAATTCTCATTTTCACCCATTAGCTAAAAAACCCATGTTGTAAAATATCTCTGCTTTGCGAAATTGGGAGCTTTCAGTTCCTGAAGGCATTGAATTTTGTATGGATATCTATGAAGGACTAGTCTTAGTGCTCTCCAAAGAGTCCCATATGAGACGCCAGTTCAACATGTAACTTCACGAGCACTTGAATTTTCATGTGTGGATGCCCTAAAAATGTTTTGTATTTCCTGTGAAACTGTAGCTGCAGGGGAAACAGACATTTCTGGTCTTTCACGTTGTGGACTTGATACCAAAGTTACGGTCTCCTCAAATCTCTTAACCATTCGCTGCAGTGCTGAATAAGACATTGGTCCTTTCCCACTTCGAATACCCCTGACAGAGTGAATGAAAACATCACAAAGCTGCACTTGTAGATTCTAGAGTTATGATAAAACAGTTTCACCAACAGACCTTTATCCAGTAATGACAATATGATGACACATTACAGTTTCAACTACAGCTGCTTTTATACCTGTCGCTTAACTTTGATATCAGCTCTGGTAAAGTACTATCTGGCGACCATGAATAAAACTAAAATGTTCAATAAATGTTTTAATTTCATAAAATATCCCATGTCATTCTGTGCAAACCATACTGTGGCCGAAACTCAGAGAGTTATTGATTTCAAAGTTTTGTGCAACTTTTGGATCACTCGGTATATGTATACATATTTCAAATTTCTTTGCAGGAATCTGCATTACAATTTGTTGAATACAGATTCAGATGATACAGAGGGAAAAGATATCTGAAGACTTTCAAATTTTTCTTGAAATTAAAATCCCGTTGATTGGAGTCTTACAGAAAGCTCAAAAACAACATGAACCAACATATGCAAAGCATACATAGACAGCACAATTTATTATACACATCGCACCCATTCACAAGCCTGTCCTATCCTGCCACAATAATGAGTCCAGCCAAAACACCCTGTGGGACACAAATAAGCCAGATACCTACCTGCTGTACAATGTAACCACAACTACAATGATAGACAAACACAGCAACCTAAGC
Source organism: Macrothele yani (assembly GCA_039090855.1). Lineage (NCBI taxonomy): Eukaryota > Metazoa > Arthropoda > Arachnida > Araneae > Macrothelidae > Macrothele > Macrothele yani. The sequence goes on along the minus strand of CM077017.1, from coordinate 74,575,836 downwards.
AAGTGCAATCATAGTCAGATAGTACGTGCATGGAAGATCAGGTGCTATATCTCTACAACTGCAGAATGTTTGGGACTTCCATGTGTGACTGTTGCACATGTTCACCAGGACTACATCAAAACCGGCAAAATCAGTAGCTGTCAGGAAAGATATAGCTGTAAACAAGGTTGCTGATATTCAAGGTGAGTGCCATCCCTCCTGTATCATAACATCAAAACAAAGAGCAACAGTGGAGAGGGCGATAATTACATTCAACGACAGGGCACAAACAAAGGCTTGTGCAAAGACCATTCGACATAAAATGGCATGACTGGGCTATGGCATCATGCCTACATCGAATACCCTTGTTAACAGCACATCATTGGGCTATGATGCTGCAGTGGGTGAAGGAACATTGCCACTGGACAGTAGAAGACTACAGATGGGCACCTGGGTCAGAAAAACCATGGTCCAACAACAATACACGGATGGGAGGGTACGTGTGTAGTGCAGACCACATGAGGCCATGGACCCCAACTGTCAAGTTGGGGTATTACAGGCTGGTAGAGGCAGTGTAATATTCTAGGGCATGTTTACCATTGGCCACCTTGGGGTCCCTTGTAACTATTGAGGCCACCATCACCACACACCACAATGCTGATGTACTAGCTGACCACCAACATCTGTTCATGGATATCTACACTGCTGGCCACCCAAAATGCAACACCAAGAAGGAAGCATCCGATTGGCCTGAAATTCGCAGCATGCGTCGGCCGCGAGAGGACATGCAGATGATTAGCATTGCAGGGCACATGCAAATCATGTGCGCCTGGCACGCCACCAAGAAGCACTATAAGAAGGGTGCACACAGAAGGCGGGCTGTAAGAAGTGGAAGTGTGTTGTGCTGCCGGACCTGTGCGTGGGAAGCTTCCTGATGCCTTGTTGCAGAATATGGCAGTCATTCCAGCACGTTTCAGAGTTCGACAGAGGACGAATAGTGGCTTATCGCGACAGCGGTTTATCGTACTGAGACATCAGCGCCCGTGTGGGATGACATCCAGCCACAGTGAGGCGAGTATGGATTCGGTGGGTGCAGGAGGGACGGATGGACCAATGTGAGCGATTGCTGCAGCCATGGCACACCAACGAACAAGAGGACCGGCATGTTGTGCGGCGGGCATTAACTGCTCGCACCGCCACATCACGAACATTAGGGCAGGAATTAGGGTGTGTTGCGCAACAACCTGTGTCAGCACGTACCGTTCGACGTCGTCTGCAGGAGCGGGGACTTGTCACACGGCGGCCATTGCTCCGATTACCATTGACGTTACACCACCGGCGAATGCAGCGACAGTGGGTCGTTGAATGTCGCACCTGGACTACGGAATGGCACGACATAGTCTTCTCCGACGAATCCCGCTTCTGCCTGCAACACCACAATGGTCGGATCCGCGTGTGGCAGCACCGCGGCGACAGACTGTATGACGCCTGCATTATGCATCGCCATACCGGTCCGTCGCCTGGCGTTATGGTTTGGAGCGCAATTGGATATGACACCCGCACCCCTCTGGTACGCATCGCCGGTACACTCAACAGCCACCGTTACATCTCCGACGTTTTGGAGCCTGTAGTCCTCCCTTACCTGCAGAACCTGCCAGCGACAACGTTTCAACAGGACAATGCGCGCCCGTACGTGGCACGCATCATGCAACAATTCTTCACGGCCCACCAGGTGTCACTGCTGCCGTGGCCTGCCTGTTCTCCCGATATGTCACCTATCAAAACCGTCTGGTCGCTGATCGGCAACCGAGTGGCCCAGCAAGCACAACCTGCGGCTACGCCTGATGAACTGTGGCAACGTGTGGAAGCAGCCTGGACCGACATACCCCAAGCCCACATCCTAAGCCTCTTTCGTCCGATGCGCAGCGTGTAGCGGCCGTTATTGCCAGCATGGGGGCCACACGAACTATTGATGTCTGTGTGTTTGGCAAGTCGCACGGGCCTGTAAGCTCAATCGTTTCATCTTTGTATCTGTTGTTATGCGTCCAGTAAATCTGGCTTTGCTATCTCGTGCCCTTCTTGGTGTTGCATTTTGGGTGGCCAGCAGCGTATTTCCTACAGCAGAATGACTTCTTTCAGCAAGACAATACACTGCCTCATTGCTCCTATATGGCGAAGGATTAATTGGTGCGGCATTCCAGCGAGTCTGCAAACCTCTCACTCTCTGGATTTGAACCCAAATGAGCATGTTGAGCAAACATGAGAGCACAATGTAATAATAATAGTCCCATGATCTTATCCTATACCTGGAAGAGCCTTATCAATAATGAGAAAGAAAAAAAATTAAGTAAACATCTAGAAAATACGTACCTATACTCACTGCTAGGGGGAACATCAACAACATGAACTGTGATTGATGACGCAGGGGACTGGGGTGGGTGAGTTGGCGTCAAAATGAGACTTCCAGACTGCTTGCAGTCGATTCATGCTTTCCGTTGAAGATGCTGTGCAAAACTGCAGGCGGTTCATAAGACGTTGAATGATTCCATGGTTTTTTAAAGTTCTTTTAATGTTTGTTCATTTATTCAACTTCTTTATTTCATTTTTGTTTTCAATGTACATACTATCCAGTGGTTTAAAATATCATTGTCTTTTAGCCAATTTCCATGGCCGTTTTTAATCGAAAATTCTTTATTTTTACAACTATTTCACCTTGAACGAAATAGCATAAATTCACATCGTTAAATAATGGAAATAATGGATATAGATTCGAGAATGGTTGAAACTCAGTCAAAAGATCAAAAGAACTCAAGATACAATAGCCTTTGTTTGAACAGAGATTAGACTTAACAGCATGAAGACCTTAGGCCTAATAGAAACAAGATGTGCTTAGATGAAGAATTGTGACTGCATTTTGCGAACATTATTAGCGTGGAATACTGACTATTGTGCTACATTTGAGCATCATTTGAATTAAGGTATGTACAGCAAAACCTTCTTTAATATTTATTTAGTTATACCATGGAGTCCATTCAATTTCTTATAAACAATATAGAACGTGTTGAACAGCATACCATGGTACATATTACCATAATGATATTTCATTACCAATAACCATGCATATATAAATGCTAACTAATTGGTACATACAGTTCTAATAGCAAAATTTTTGTTCTATTACAATTAAGTTTGTTCTAAGAAATATTCAAAATCATTTAACAGTTTTAAAAGCATCATTTCAAGTACAGAATAAACTACTTGAGTTCATATGCATAAGCTTTCTAAATATGCAACACAGTTCAGTTTTGCCTACTTTTGTTGCAAAACACAACTAACGGCTATTCTTCTCATAATACGTGGCAAATAAGTCATGATAATTAACACAGCAATCTGGCATCGCTGAATTGACTAATTACTGTTTCACACGTGAATTCAATCACTTCAGAAAACTTGAAAATTTCATCCACGGCGATGAAATTTTCAAGTTTTCTGAAGTGATTGAATTCACGTGTGAAACAGTAATTAGTCAATTCAGCGATGTCTGATTGCTGTGTTAATTATCATCACAACCAACGGCTTTTGCTAACTTTTAAAATTTTTGCATTTTGTACATTGTTTTTTTTTATTAGCGGTGGAATTTTAATTTTAATTTTTTTCTCCCTAGACTAAGGGAGTTCAAATTTTTGGAATGGATAGCATCAAATTTTCGGAAATTTCGGAACACAATCTCCCCTGCCGAACAGTATGGTATAGCATACTATCCTGATGAAAGAAGGCACTATTAGAGGGGAATACCGTTGCCATGAAAGGATGTACCTAGTCTGCAATGATAGTTAGGTAGGTGGTCGACATCAGACTTTTCTGTACATTAATGTCTGAACTTAGGGATTCCCAGCAGAACATTGCCTAAAGCATTAAACTTCCTCCGCAGGCTTGCTTTCATCCACGGTGCATCTTGGTGCCGACCCTTTCCCAAGTGAAAGATGCACACGTATCCGGCCGTCCACATGGTTCAACAGGAAACGAGATTCATCAGACCAGACGACCTTCTTCCAATCATTCAAGATCTAGTTTTGATGCTCGCACGTCCATTGTAGGAGCTTTCGATGGTGAACGGAGGTTAGCATGGGCACTTGAAGCAGCCTATGACTTTGCAGGCCCATTTTCAGCAGGGTTCAATGTGTGTTGCGACACATTACTCACATCACCAGCATTCAAATTACCAGCGAGTTGTGTAAAATACACAGTATCCCTTCTGTTGGCTTGTACTAAATGGGATAGCCTTCGTTCACTTCTAGCATCGATCAGCTGTGGTCAGCCCATGCCTTGCTGGTGATTCTTGGTTTCCTCCTCTTACCACTTTTGGAAGGTACTAACCACAGCTGAACATGATAATCCCACAAGCCTTGCCATCTTGGAAATGCTCTGACCCAGTCATCTGGCCATTACAATATGGCCTTTGTCAAACTATCTTAAGTCCGCTGCCTTTCCCATCTCAAGAACAAGAATAACCCTGATTAACAGAGCTCAGTATCAGGTATTATTTATAAAATTTCATGACCTTCACATGTGCTGTCATTTATCTTCAGTTGCTTCAATATGCATAAAGACATGCACGCCATAATGATTTGGCTCTTCAGTGTATATTAAGTTCAACAATGAAACTAAATTATCAGGTAATCACAAAAGTATTTGCCGTTTTTTGAGGGAGCAGAAGAAACACCTTATAATAATTGAATTTGTGGAGCAATAGTGTTCTGCCCAAGGTATCTTGTCAGCTGAAATCCCAAGATGCCCTGCACATATCAATCAGATGAGTAAACCGTTTGGTAGTGGAAAGACATGCGATTACAACGGCAGTATCATTGGAGATTATTTGTAGGTGTTTGTTATACAAATTTAAACTCGGTTCATCTGATGCAGAAGCAACTCATCACATCTGCTTAGCATTTGGGGCAGATGCTGTGAAAGAAGGCACAACTCAGAATTGGTATAGAAAGTTCAGAGACAGAGATGAATCCCTTCCAGACAAGTCCCGGAGTGGTCATCCTGTTGGCCTTAACACAGAAGCCCTGAAAGTTGCTATTGAGCAGGACAGTAGCCAAATATGATAGGAACTAGCCCAGTCATATGGTGTTAGTGATGAAGACATCTGCATGCAATAGGTAAGACATACAAATTGTCTAAGTGGATCCTCCACGAATTGTCTGCAGTGAACAAACAGCATATGTCCCAACTTGTCTTGCATTACCGTCACGCTATGACAAGGAACCATTTTTGGATAGGGTACTCACACGTGATTAGAAGTGGGTCCAGTACAGCACCCCAAAATGATCCAGACATTGGTTGTCCACCGGTGACTTAATTCCTCACACATCGAAGCCAGCACTGCATCCACGTAAAGTTACTCTGTGTGTATGGTGGACAGCATGTGGTGTTGTTCGTAATGGACTCTTGCAATGTGGCCAAATGATAACCTCTTCAGTGTACTGTAAGCAACTGAAACATATGCATGAGGATTTGAAAAAGAAGGAAGCAGCACTGGTCAACAAAATGGGAGTTCTGCTCCTTCAAGATGACACTCATGCCCACTCCACTTCATTGACCAGAAACACTATCAAAGAACTTGGATGGGAGCTTTTATGTAATCCAGCTTACTCACCAGATATCTCTCCTTTAGACTATCATTTGTTTCTTTCACTTGACAATCATTTGTGATGACACAACTTCTCCAACTTTGATGAGTTGCACACTGCCCTCCAAAACTTTGTCTCTTCCCATGACCCAGTATTTTATAGCAGACGTATATACACTGAGTGGCCACCTTATTATGACCACACCCTCAGTACTTCGTTGGGCCACCTTTTGCCTTTAATACTGCGTTGATTCTTTGTGGTATGGACTCCACGAGATGTTGATTGGTGGTTTGTGGAATCTGACACCATGCTTGATGAATAGCACTTTTCAAGAGTGTGAGATTGCAGGGTTGTGGATAAAGCTGTCTGATGGCTCGTTCAACTTCATCCCACAAATTCTTAATGGGGTTGAGATCTGGAGATTGTGGGGGCCACCTAAGCAAAGTAAACTCACCGGCATGTTCCTGAAACCAATCCTGTACAATACAAGCACTATGGCAGAATGCATTATCTTGTTGAAAGTAGCCATCGCCATTGGGATAAACCATCCACATGACAGGATGCACATGGTCCGCAACGATGTTTAGATATGATGTGCCAGTCAGACGTTGATCAACATGAATCAAAGGGCCCAAAGCATGCCAGGAAAACATTCCCCAAACCATAACAGTGCCTCCACCAGCTTGAAGGGTTGTAGCAATGCGTTTGGGATCCATGCTTTCGTGCTGTTTCCACCAAATTCTGACTCGGCCATCCGCATGGTGCAACTGAAAACGTGATTCATCAGAACACATAATTTGTTTCCAATTATCGACTGTCCAATCTTTGTGCTCCTGCGAAAACTGGAGACGTTTTCTCTTGTTAACTGCAGACAGCAAAGGTGTTCGAGCAGGCCTTCGGCTGCCATATCCCATCCGATGCAGTGTACAGCGAACAGTGCATGCAGAGATCATTTGAGGGGATCCTTGATTAAGATGGTCTGTAATTTGCTGCACTGTTGCCCTTCTGTTGTCTGTTACCAGTCCGCGCACTCTCCGTTCCGCCAGAGCAGTCACTAGTCGATGACGACCACACGTTGCACGTAGAGACCCAGTTTTCTGGCTGACAGCCCAGTCTTTAAACACTTTAACAACAGCTGCTCTGGAACATTTAACGAATGCGGCGGTTTCGGTGATACTCGCTCCATGGCTCCGAGCTCCTACAATCATCCCATGTTGAAAGTACGTCAAATCGCATTTTTTACCCATCTCGTCACCCCAAAATCCCTTCTACTATTGTCGCAAGCACTAAGCTTTCCCTTTTTATACTAGCCTCGCCCTCTGGCGGCAACAGCGTGCAGCCATCGCTCATTTGCTTAAAACTGTCAGGTGGTCATAATAAAGTGGCCACTCAGTGTATAAGTTAACATATTGGCAGAATGTTGTTGATGCCCATGGTAATTATTTTGATTAATAAATTCTTTTCTACTACGTATGTGTTACACTTTGTCTCAGTCTCCGAAAACGGCAAATACTTTTGTGGTTACCTCAGTACCATATAGAGATCGATATTTTGCATAACTTTAGCCTTACTCTGGTGAGCCAGATTGCTGCCTCACCCTTTTCAAAATGATATTCTTCCTTAAAACCTCCCCAGGTGTACTTATTTCTTCTTCACAACTTCTTTAATCTCATTGTTTTACCAAGCACCAACTTTTTCACCACAAAACTCTTCAGTGACAGTCATAATGCAATTTATAAAGAATGGACATTTCTTCACACCTGCTTCACATGCATTCCACTGATTCAGTCATTCACTTAGCAACTCAGAGTAATGCTGTTGCTCATCACATACACACTCTCTCTCTGTTTCTCTCTCAGGCACACGCACATAGGAATCAATTCAACTTTCATTATAACTATATTCCTGTTCTTCCTGCTCAAATCAGCATTCAGCTTTATTCATGTTACAAAAAGATAATGAATGATCAAACCCCACAAGCACCTCTCATGACACAGGTTTGTCAAGAACTAAACTAAATGTTTCAGGCACTGATCATAAATAACAACATCTATTATGTTTATCTGTTTAAAAGCATAATTCTGTGGCATGCGTTGGTTGCACTTGTGGTTGAAAAAAAATATTAGATAAAAATGCATTAGTTCAAAATCTATTATACTTCTGTGTCCTAAAGCCTAATTCATTTTATGGGTGGTGGTATCTGTGAGTGAAAAAAAAAATGTTTTAAATACATACAAACCATTCCCACTGCAAACTTCTATTAATATTTCTCCTTTATCATCCAGGATGTAATTCTAAACAAAAACGTGCATTAGCTAAAAACAAATGTGGAAAGAAAGACACTGAAAATTTTCAAAGGAGATTTGCTATCTGATTTATTGTTTTTATTAATTTCAGGTTTTCATCAAAATGAACTGATTATTTTAAAATAAACTGATTATTTTAATCAGTTTTTGCTAAAATTGCTTAATTTGAGCAATTTTAAATAAAAGAAATAATGTTATGGGCAAGTCACATGTTAAGATAATTTTTCTTTAAATGCTGCTCTGTATCATTCCACACAATACCAAACATTTAGTGTGAATAATGAGACATTTCCCTTAGGATTACTAGGTGGGTGTAGGGAACTTCTTTCTTGTTACCTATAATGAACCAGAGAAAGAGCTCACGGATAAATTTTATTGGGGCTGCTCACTGATGGCAAGTCAATTAGTCGAAGTGCCCTTTGCAGCCATAAAACACTTATGGCTGTTTCATTTTTCTCTGCTATTTTGCCACCTAGAGTGTAAGGTCTTAACCCATAGAAAAAACAGCTTACATGACTTTATTTCAAGGACTTCCTTCTTGATAAAGGAGGAAGTCCTACCTTATGGTTCATGAGACACTCACCTTTGTGATATGACTGTTCACTTTCATCCTTGAAACACAACCATTCATTAAAGACACAAGTATGCTTATATGGAACACAATATTCCATATTTTAACTTAGCATATGTGTGCACGCCCAACTTCTCTTAACATCTCTAATCACAAAAAGTACATTACTGCCACTAAGCCTAAAACATAAAAAGTTTCTTATTCTCACTAAGGTATGCTAAGGCTCTTTTATACCCCTGTTTTTTTTTATTCACACTAGGATCACTAAACTTACTCAAAAAATTCTTGCATCTTGTTCTGAACAACTACTCTCAGGAAATCCCCAGATAGAATAAATTTCTCTCTAAAACTAAGCTGGCATAAAGCAGCTTACAGCTCAGCCTTCTTATCAGAAGGTTCAGAATTATTGGGAGCATACACTACTACAATTATACTATTCTCTGAAACTTCACTTTCAAATGCAACCACAAGATTCTCTCAATTATACAACTACAGTGAATCATATTGTTCTTCATCTTTTCACTTAAAATCACACCTACACCAGCCTGTCCCCTCTCACCATCCAACACTCCAGACCACACATTCATCACTCCATTTTCTTCTGTTCTGAATCCTTTGCTTTCAGTTTCACTAACACACAGCACATCTAATCTATATTTATTCATTATATCAACCACCTCACTCATTTTTGAATTTATTCCTCTACTCTTCCATACACAACCTTACATTCACTTTACCAAGATCTCTTTCTCATATGTTGAACTTACCACATTCAACACTTGAGTCCTTTATAACTGTACAAGTCTTAAGAATCATAAAAATATATCAGTGTGGAAAGTCAACTCCATCTGATGGTTCTAGTTCATCATTTCCCCTAATGATTCTGTAAGAAAACCTAGTGAGATGGAGTCTTTTAGCCAATGTCACATAGGACTACCTACTACATTAACAATATTTATAATGAAGCATAGTTCTATATTAGCTTTTGAGATTCATAGAGGCCTCTGCTCCTGTCATATGCTCCTGTCTGTTGCCCAGCAGATCACCACTTGAAGGCAAATTGATCTCCAACTATGCAAATAAACACTATCCAGATGGGAAAGTAAGAGGGCAATACTAAAAATAAAGTTCAAGAGTTTAACTAAAAATAAATACTGAATGGAAAATTTTACACCTATATATGCTGAAACCCTATTAGCCAATAATTATAGCTTTTGGGGGTTTATTGTACATGTGGATGAACTTTCTTTAAGAAGCTAACCTTTGAATCTCAGAGTACAGCTTAGTGATAAGTAGGCTTTATAAAGTACATTTTTAGACAGAGGAAGAAAAGGTAGTATAAATATAAAAAAATTTATAAGTTGAATATAATATATGCATTGCCTTTAAAATGTATATAATCACTGCAAAACAGCAAAGACAGAACCTCAATGCAATTAATGTTTACAATGTAAAAGCAGAAATAATAAGATAGAGTATGGAAGGTAGATACCAAACATAAATAAAATGTGACCCCCCCCCCCCCCCAGTGAATAATATGCAGACAATAAAAGAAATGCTAACATGAAAAATGTCAATCTACTTTTTTGCAAGAAGTTCATATTTATTCTGCTAAGAAGGAAGAAACAATTTTAGTTTTTAAGGTTGAAATTAAAATAAAAACAAAAATGAAACGAGACATTTTTTTCCGGAAAGTCATCACCGCGTGATTCTACAATCTCTTTTTCTTAACAGCATACCAGATTATAGATGCTTTTTTGATGGAACTCCCAATCTTCTGAAGTGAAGACATTTTTTAACAGTTTCTAGAGTTTCCAAATTCTAGAATTTCTGGTTGCCTATTTGATTGCCAGGAGAGAAAAAATGATAACCAGATGAGGAATGCAACATAAATATGGTGAATCAGATGAAAGTTTCCACCTAAGGCTGTCGAATTTTTCTTGAGTCATGCTTGCCACATGAGGTTTTGTACTGTCTTGCAAAAACACACACACCTTTGTGCACAAGAAAACAAAAGGCAAAATAAGTAACTTTGGAGAAAACTACTTGGTAAATGCAAATGGGAAAAGACTCATTGTTCTGTATTTACATAACTATTAATTGTTGACAAAATGTTTAGGAAAAGAAATATCCAGAAGTTTACTTGGTAGAAAGAGGTTACAAAGAAGAAGAGTTTTCTCCGAAAATTTACAATTAAAATAAAAGAAATTCCTAGTAAAAATTCCCATAATAGTAGTTTTTGATTAGTAAATGATTAAGGATATTACAGTTTTCAGAGTTCTGGAGATAAGCAGACACACTCTTAGTACTGTCTGTTCTTACAACATCTATTGTCAAGTACACTGAAGTGCCAAAAGTCATGGGATACATACCTAGTATCGTGTAGGACCTCTTCTAGCCTGGCGAAGTGCAGCACCTTAACGTGGCACTGATTCCACAAGTGGCTGGAAGACTTCTGGAGAGATGTTGAGCCATGCCATCTGAACAGCCACCCACAGTTCCCTGGTATTTGTAGGTGCAGGATCTCGGGTGTAAATGGACCTTCCCACCACGTCCCATAAATGCTGTATTGGGTTCATGTCAGGTGAACGTGGTGGTAACACCATCTGTCGGAACTGTCCAGAATGCTCCTCGAACCAATTTTGGACAACTTGGGTCCGATGACAAGGTGCATTGTTGCCTGGAAAATCCTATCATTGTTGGGGTACATGAAGTCCATGAAGGGATGCACATGGTCATCCAGCAGAGCAGCAAAGTGATTACCGGTTAATGACGTGTTTACGAGGACCAGAGGACCCAAACCGTGCTACATAAAGACACCCCACACATGCATGGAGCCACCACCAGCTAGCACAGTGCCTTGTTGACAGCTTGGGCCCATGGCCTCAAGGGATCTGCGCCACACTCGAACCCTATCATCAGCTTGTAATAACTGGTAGCGTAACTCATTGGACCACATCACAAGTTGCCAGTCTTCCAGGGTCCAATTATCATGTTCACGAGCCCAAGTGAGGCGCTGTGTCCAATGTCGTGGTGTTAACAAAGGCACTCTGGTGGGTCTTCTGCTGCCCATACCCCATGGACGCTAAATTATGCTGCACTGACCTGATGGATATGTCTCTGGTACCTCCTGCATTGAATGTGGATGTTATTTGAGCCAGTGTCACTTGTCTGTTAGCAGGGACAATCCTGGTCAGACGCCACTGGTCACGGTTATTCAGCACCTGTGGTCGGCCACTGAGCTGTCCACGGTAGGTGGTAATGACTTCCAGGGGTATTTTCGATACACACGTGACACTATGGATCAGGGAATGTTGAATGTTCGAGAACAACTTTGGAAATTGAATGTCCCATCCGTCTGGCTTCCACTAACATGCCTCATTCAACCTCTGATTATTCACATCAGCTTACCATAATCCCACTGGTGGTTGTTCAACCTGACTCATGAGATTACACCTTGCAACTGATAAAAAATCTTGGCGTGTGTCGAAGCCTTAATACGATGGCAGCGCCAGTTAAAAATTTGCATACTGCTATCCTATGACTTTTGGCACTTCAGTGTAATTAAGAGATTAAAGAAACTGAGAGACATCAGGATTGATAGATTGAAAAATACAGAACTGCAACAGAATTCCCAGAGGAAATGCTATATTAATCTGTAACCAGGAAAAGCATTGTGATAGAGTTAAATATAATAAAAGGTACATTACTGACAGTGGCATACTATAATTATAGGCAAATCCCCTGAAAGATAGCCTCAGGGCCCCTAAGTAGAAAAAAACTTTTCTGTGTAACACTCCTCTCACCCCCAAAAACTTCCATATTAATAATTGCCAAGTTTTCAGTTTGTCTGTTTTGTTTATTTTTCTTCTAATGGTGGACGAGAAAGCAGTGCAGATAGCTCTGTATCTAGTGAATGTGTCCCTGTCTCTGGGAAAAACAGCAGTGGTAATCAATAAAAACATCACAAAAAACAATGCAAAGTGCAGACTTCATTGTACTATAATGCTTTCAAATATAAATTTCTGATATATATTTTTGTATGCAAAAAATACCACAAAGTTGAGGAAATTAGAGATAAAAAGTAAATTCTAATATATTTGTGCAACTCTTAACAGCACAGTTTACATATGCCATCAAAACTACATAAAAACACGTCAAATTTTCCTTCCATTCACTGAAATCTAAAGAAAATGTCAAAATCTATTATTTAGAACATGTCCATTCAAAAAGTAAAAAATTTGTAACAAATAACTTTTTGCCACAACTGCATTCTCTTGAAATCACAAAATCATATTACAATGAGCAGTTTTTTAAAGATCTATATCAAAATTTAAAACTTTTGATTAATGATAACTGTAAAACTTTTCTAAACAATAAATACATACACTGTATATAGCAAAGCCTACAGTCAGGCACTCTTGGCCCATTTTTCTCTTGCAGCGTCTATTTTTTTGCATTAGAGCAACAATCATTGTGCACAGGTCATCATCATCATCATCATCGACATCTTCCAACACAACTCGAAACTGTGGATTCATCCAAAATGTATCTGCAAAGTATATTTTTTATTCAGTCATGGGAAATGTGCAAATAGTACTAAACTTAGCAACACACACGAGCAAGAAAGTAACATGCTACAAGGCAAGAAAATCAGTTGTGTGTAACAATGTTTTCCATTATAAAAAACATGACCAGACATTGTGGTAGTCTTCAGTTTTGTGAAGACAGAGCTGCTGTTACCAGTTTGAAGGAGGTCCAGTTAAAGTTACAGGGAAAGGTTAAATCAAAACAGTTGTTAGCACTGTTTAGCATATTACTGTTTCAATTTTGGAGGAAACACTTCTCTACTACCTTGGGTGCCTCATCATCTGCTGTTAATTAATATTTTTGTAATTTCTTCAGGTTCCTTCATGTGCTGTTTTAATTGGTGGATGAACTGTTGCCACATTCATCTTAGCAGTGCAGAAAGTAGCATGATGTTAGTACATTATATGCCCAGTACTGCCATGCAGTCTGGGTTTCTAGTAACTGATTTTTGGCATTATTGTGATGTTTTTCTTGTATCAGCAACTTTTGCAGTAGAGGTATGTTGTATGGTATGACACCACTGCAGTTAGGGTTGTTAGAAATGTTTAATGACTTTATATGCATAATGCAGATTTTACAATAATTTCTGCAGTGATAAAACTTCCTAGATGGGGTGAATTCATTTTGCTTGGATAACCTGAAAAGAGTAGTTTTTCCACTTAGTAGTTCTAATTCTGACTATTATATAGCTCTAATTATTCTACTATTCTCTTTTACGTGCGATATTTCAAAGTAATTTGTACAAAAATCTAGCAGATAATGCTTACCTTGGCATTCCTTTCTAGCAACGGGAACATTTCACGCACGTGTTTTCCGGTCTTTGTTGATGTTATTGTCCTAAAGTCCGTTGTATGCGATGACTGGCTTTACTTCTCGCACTTTTCGCTGGGTATACTCATCGGATCTTTGCCTTAGGATTCAAACACATCAATTTTTACCGTTCTTTATACTCGAAATTTTCGCCCATACTCTGGGCATCTTCAGGAGCGTGGCGACTTTACCACCGATGTTCGTGGTTAACTTCGCGCTAATGGAGTCCGATACTCCTTGTTGCCATTCGTCGGAAATACTTTCCTGGATATATTTCGTTATCAAGCCCGGCTGGCCCCATCTATGTTTCGTTAAAAACACTTTTTTTTTTTTTTTTTTTTTTTTTTTCTTCTCCTATCCTGGTTTTCTTGTCTTTTTGCCGGTTTTTCTTTTGTTGTTGTTTTTCTTGTCTTATTAGTTCTTGCCACAGGCCCGATAATGTGCTAGTAGGAAGCTCAGTGCACACCGTGAAAAGTATGACTGTCAACAAAAAAAACAGAGGAAAAAATGCTAGAAGAATCAGGAACCTACGAAATTCCAATTGCACACATACCCCCAATATCGTACATTGGAAGTACGAAAAACAGATTAAAAAAAGACTTAAACAACACATATCTAACTGGCAAAAAAAAGAAGCCAAAACTGCTTTAGTGCAATTCTGCATGGAAAACCGGACATTTCCCAAAGTTCGATGAAATTAAAATGCTAAAAAAGAATAAACAATCGGAAAGGCAAATGAGGAGGGAAGAAGCAATATTAATCTATAAAAATAAAGCAAGGGTATGTAACCAGAACGACCCTAGCACATTATCGGGCTTGTGGAAAGAACTAATAAGACAGGAAAAACAACAACAAAAGAAAAACCGGCAAAAAAGACAAGAAAACCAGGATAGGAGAAGAAAAAAAAAAAAATAAATAAATAAAAAAAAGTGTTTTTAACGAAACATAGATGGCGCCAGCCGGGCTTGATAACGAAATATATCCAGGAAAGTATATCCGATGAATGGAAACAAGGAGTATCGGACTCCATTAGCGCGAAGTTAACCACAAACATCGGTGGTAAAGTCGCCATGCTCCTGAAGATGCCCAGAGTATGGGCGAAAATTTCGAGTATAAAGAACGGTAAAAATTGATGTGTTTGAATCCTAAGGCAAAGATCCAATGAGTATACCCAGCGAAAAGTGCGAGAAGTAAAGCCAGTCATCGCATACAACGGACTTTAGGACAATAACATCAACAAAGACCGGAAAACACGTGCGTGAAATGTTCCCGTCACTAGAAAGGAATGCCAAGGTAAGCATTATCCGCTAGATTTTTGTACGAGTAGTTTTTTGTTCTTTTGTTTTTATACTTTTAACATATTTCGTTATGTGAAGATATGACCTTTGAGTGTTGCCCACATGGCAGTTTTGGTTGTTAGTGATGTTGTTTACAAGTAGTAGAGTGTATTCAACAGAAATTTTGTAATTTTCAAATTTAACTCAGTATTTTTTAAAAAGTGAATTGCTACTTTAATCCAGTACCCAAGTTGAATTTAATAGTCCGTTGCTTCAACATAGGGCTGATAACAGGGTAAAAAGGCTATGATGTATTTAAGAGGTTTTTACTAGAACTTCCAAGATTTAAGAAATTTTTGGATCATGAAGGTTACAAACATATCCCCAGGGTATTATCAATAATGACTCCCACAACATTTTAAATAATAATGGCATTTAAAAATGTTTTTTACTTTAAAAGTCTTTATAAACTCACCTATTTACATAATTATTCATTCACACTTTTTAATTTTGTTTCAGTGTTTAATAACCCCCACAAGCATCTAAGGATACAAGGAATCACCCATTCCTAATTTAGAGCCACTGCTGGAAGCACAAGTACAACATGTGTCTTACCATGGGATTTGAACCCAGACCCAAAGCACAAAAAGTCAGAAGCTTACACCATATTAGTCCACTTTACCACTGAGCAGCTCCATACAATTTAATATTTTAAGTTGTGTGAAGTTGTAAATATTCTAATTATAACAAATAAATCCTCTAAAACTTTAGAAGTTACTGATGGGGTTTGCTAAGAAATATTTGATTTTCACTTGTTACAATGCAGTCTGAAATTGAACAATAAGGTATATTTTGACCAGTCAAAATCAGAAAAGGTGGTTTTACAGCTGTAAGTGGTATCAAAAGTAATAACAACAATAAAATAAAACACACAACATAAAAAAATCACGAGTAATATGTAATAGAGATTGAAACAGATGCTTAGCACCAATGGGTTTAGGAGCTCTTGGGGTAAATTGTTCCACTCCTGCTGGAGAGCCCTTTTAAGTGCAGGGATGGTTTTTGGTGGGTGATTCCTTAACACAACACATTTCCTTGGAGTGTCCCATACATGTTTGATTGGATTGAGATCAGGGGAGCATGCTGGCCACTTCTTTTGACGGATATCTTCACTAACCAAATACTTCATCAGCTGCTGAATGATTTGATTCAGAGGACGAGTGTTATCCTCCATAATAAAAATTCAATCTGTGTCCACTGCCCAACGGAACAGAAGAAGAGGCAAAGAAACCCATCAATTCAGTGCCGCTGCCAGGTGATTATCCTTTGATCAATTACCTGAAGTTCGGTATGTCCATTGACGATGACACCGACCTACACCATGACAATGTGACTGCAAAATTTATTCTGTTCAATGATGTTCCTGATATCATACACAGTCCCATGTTCCCTCCAGATCAACTGCCGCTTGCAACTGAGTGAAAGACTATAAAGCTGTTTTCATCTGTGAACATTACCTTGGCCCACTGATCTGAAGACCAGTCAATGTCAGCCATACACCATTGATGGCGGGCTGTACGATGCACTCTGAATAATGATGGACAGCATACGAGTTTCCAGACATAAAGTCCTGCTGCATTTAGATGTCCTGACAAATTTGCATACATGTGCTTGCTTGATGATCAGCCAAATGGTCAGGTAACGGTCATCCCGTTTGCTCATACAGTGGGTACAACTTCCAAAAAACACTTAGCAGCAGTTCTGTGTCTCCTGAATGCTGACCAAAACTGCAAAACTATTTTTGGTTACCAGATCATCTAGCTAATTCTGTACATCATGCTACTCCAAACTCTCTGACAACATGAGTCCCACCTTCTTAGAGCTTGCTGATAATTTGCCACTGGGCAAAATCATCCATATTATATCTGCAAGACATCCTTTTGTTACTTCAGACCTGTAATTTCTCACTCCAACACTGAAACATATGAAAAACAGAATGAACTGATATAAGACACAACTTGGCTTCCTGCCTGCATATATCTTCGTCAGCTGTCACATGTTCACAGCAAATTCAAATACAGGCTGTGCATCATGGTATGTTTTCATACATCACACCACACTCATGTGTACATGTTAGCAAGCTCCTTTAGCTCCATGATGCTCTGTAATTGTTAGATTTTAAGTACATCCTTAAGTTTTGGAGAGCAGTGTAGGTCTAGTACCCAAAAGTCTGACAAGTGAAAATCAAATATTTCCTAGCAAACCTATTAAGAAACTAAGTTTTTAGAGTAATAATTTCTAGTAATAGCTATGTTATTACTTGCAAGTGTTTTTTTCATGATTGTAATAAAGTATAGATATAACTTTCTGGCAATAAAGTTATATTATCTTTCTTTATTTCAGTTATTGTTCTTTATTGTAATAAAGTTATGCCAGGAAAAAAATTCATAAATGAACAATCTAGATATTCTACAGAGCAAAGATCACCATGGAAGGAGACAAGGCAAAGATAATTTAGCCCAATTCCTCTGATCTTGAAATTAAAAGTTGTGTCATTCCTCTGACACAACTTTTAATTTCGCAAGTCATGATATACACATGTTGTGAGGATCTCTGCGAACGAGAGGCCCCTTTAAATACTTATATATGATTTTTGTGTCTTTTTCGTGTGTATATGTATGTGTTCAAGTGACAGCCGTGTAAGATATCTTGTACGAGAACGAACAATTTATCCTTGCAAACTCACTGCTGGACATTTTGGGGACATTGGTCCTCAACGACGCCATTTTGCTCAAACTTGTAAGATAGTCGTTGGTTGTCAAATACATGGTGATATTTGGTACGCCTTCTTACATGCTTGGAGGCGGAACTTAAAGAACATTCGTTACGAGGTGTCAACAATGCAACCCCCGAAAACGTTGGGGGTTCGCGGAGGAAGGGAGACGAGGAGGACATGAGAGATGGGAAGCAGAGGAGAATGAGATGTCACGGTGATACACCATAATGGGTTTTTTTTTTCGTTGTATGGGATATAACCCATAAAGCATGTAAATAATGTACAGTTATATATATATACCTTGAATAAATATTCGGATTTCTTGGCAAATGGATTCCTGAACTGAAGGTATTTTCCTTAAGGCCGTACTTTGTGAAGGACGAAACGAACCAAACGGGCCTGGGAACCACAGGCTCGCTAAAACATGTCACACAAGTCATTAAGATTACTGTAAAACACACTTGACATACACAACAGTAAATAAAAGTTCATGTTACACTCAAGCAGATTTGTGAAGACTGACAAAACAAATTCTATAGTGATTATTTTATCATACGGTGGTTTTTTGCTCAGTACAGATATCAGCATTCTATGTACACGCTGAATTTTTTATTTGCAGCAGATGATCACTCTGTGAACAAATCTGTTTACAAATGTTAGAAAAGAAATAAGTGAATGAATTTTCTTTTACAAGAAATTTATTTTCCTCAAAATACAAACTAGATTCAAAAATACTATAGTTTATTAGAATCAAACTGCACTTTAAAAACTAACTAAGATAAATCAAAATTTATTTATTTATTTACTTATTTATTTCAAAGCCAGCTTCTCTGTGTTGCAGATTTTTCTTTAGATGACTTTTAAGAGTATCTGGTCATTTTGCTAATCTGCAATTATTTACCCTACACTAACTTAAACTACATTTCCCCCACATTATTTAATATTCAATCAAAACCAGCAAACTGTTTTGAAAATTCCCTTTTCATCTTTCTGAAACTTTACCCAATTATCTGATAGCTTCCTTCCACTTGTGATATCTTTTCCTTTATCCATTTCTCAGTTTTCATATGATTTTGACAACATGAACTTATTCCAACCAATGTATTCAGATAATGTTACAATCTTTCCAATGCTCAAAATCTTTCAGATAAGCTGATTCCAAAAAAAAAAAAAAAAAAAAAAAAAGAACAACAAAAACAAATAGTACCATCATTTAAAAAACGTGATTATTGTTTTATGGGGATTACTACGGCAACCTTTTATCATAATTCATCAAATATTCATGTCGTACTCCAAACTGTTGTTGGGACTGCCTCAAGCAAGCAGGTTTTACCACTCATGTGGTAATGCCCAGCCGTTTTGGTCATTGTGGCTCCTCCTCTTTAAATTTCCACGCCTTCTTTCAGCTTCCTTTTTACAAAGTGCTACAGATAAGACAGAATTTTTATGGATTTTAAGTTAGTTGAATGACTAAAGTTTTAAATGTTACTGTCAAGTCCTGTTTTGCTGGTAACACTTTTTATAGTGGCTTTATGTTCTGCTACACAGGTCCTAAGTTGTATCGAAAATTTTCTTACATTAATTCCACCATAACTGCAGTTTCCATTGTAGCCTACTCTTTCTTGTAGCAGGATGCTGTCTTCTTTTGCTTTTTATTAATATTTAAGCCTGGAGCAAGTCAAACATGGAATTTTTTTGCTAATTCCCTGAAGTTTTGCAAGCAAACCTTTATGGTAGGTAACTTTCCCAATTAGGTTTAATGATGCAGCTTGACTATTCTTGATCTATTTTTTTTATTATGTATTTTTTCAATTACTGTGGAAGTATAATTATTTTCAGCAAGGGTAACTTTCAAATCCTTTTTTGGAGTTTTTTTATATTTCTACCCAGAAATACATACATAAAAAAAAAACATTTTTTAAATTCAGGAATTGTGTAGCCACATTAAATTTAATGTAAATGGGATTGTAAGAGTGGTAGCCTAGAACACTTTATTAGTATTGGTAGGCTTTATATATGATTTTGTCTTCTGAAGCTGCATGGGTTAATAAGTCCAGGAAAGTGAAGTCCATGAAACTGTAACAAGATAATAGTGCAGGGCTATTATCTTGTTACAGTTTCTATGTGAATTTCAGAGAATTATCACAGCTACTAAACAGACTGACTATATTTCCTGGGAGAATGGTCATCGTCATCATGGCTGTCCACTATTATGAGAATGTGATCCATGTATCTCATGTACAGATGGAATAATGAATGTTGGGGTACAACTAATTAATCTTCAAGTTTTCCCATATAATAGTTTCCAGAAAAGGAGCTAATGGATAACATACTGCCAAGCCTGAGGTCTGTTTGTAGAATTTACTTTCAAATTGGAAGAAGTTAGGTTTGAAATACAATGGAAGCACAGTTGGTAAATTTCTACAAGTGTGTCACATTTTCTGTAAGAAATTCTATGAAGAGGTCCAAACTGATGTTCAGGTACATAGAGACCACATCCAGTCTTGATAAAACAGCAAGTCTGGATTCTATAAAAATCATATCTCAAGAGCAGCACTTTGTGAAAAGGAAGTTAAAAGAAGGAATGAAAATTGAAAAAAAAAAAAGAAGAGAAGCCATTATTAACAATCAAAAGGTCCCAACTTTTACCACATCAATGGCAACACCTACTTGCAACAGGTTGGAGTACAACCCAAACATCTGAAGAATTCTGGTAATCCCAGTAAAAACAAACTTAAATTTCAATGATAATATCCCTAGGGTTTGTCATGACTTCATTAATCCTTCTGCAGCGAGTAATATTTAAAAAGAAAACTAAGATAAATCAAAAACAGTCAAGCAATAACTTAAAGCTAACCAGGAAAGTTACCTACCATAGAGAATTAGCAAAAAATTTCATGTTTGACTTGCTTTAGGCCTGATACACTCATGGACAATGAAATTTGCGCATCAAGAAGGAAGCATCGGATTGAACTGAAATTTTATGGACATAATGACACAGATGAATGATACACATGATGGCAAAAACAGAGCTGTAGGACAATTACAGAGTGATCTGTGGCACACAGTCTGGTCATTTTCAACAGCATGTTGCACCGCCTCGTGCGGCGATACATGCTGCAATATGGTCTGGCATGGAGGCGAACAGACACTTGATGTTGTCCTGCGGCAGACTAGCCACACGTGTTGGACGGTGTGCTCCAAATCCCGGATAGTGCGGCACGGCAGCAGCTGGTGTTTCAACCGGTCCCACACATGCTCAATAGGGGACATGTCCAGGGAGCAGGCAGGCCATGGAAGTGTCTGGACATGATGTAGGCAGTCCTGGGCAACCCGAGCCGTGTGACAGCAGGCATTATCCTGCTGGTATAGCACACTTGGAATCCAAGTCATGAATGGGAGCACATGGGGCAGTAGGATCTCATTTACATACCGCTGGCCTGTCAATGATCCATGCACCACTACTAGAGCCGATAGGTTATCATAGGCAATGGCTTTCCAGCCTATAATGTCTGCAGTGGGGGAGGTGTGGCACTCGATAGCGAGGTTGGGATTGTGGCATTGACCTGGGAACCTCCAGACCCGGACACGATGATCATCTGTCTCCAAAACGAAGTGGCACTCATCGCTAAACACCACAAGTCACCAGTCTGTGGCGTTCCATGTCAGTTTGGCCTAGCACCACTGCACACGGAGCCGGCGATGTTATGGTGTTAATGGCAGCACACTAAGGGGGCGCTGGGATTGCAGATTCGCTTCTGCGGGGTGTCGGGAAATGGTTCGTGGGCACATAGGAGCTGCTAGATCTGCCTGTATAGTGGACTGGGTCCGGGATCTGTTTGTGCCTGGCACACAATCCATTAATCCTCTCTACCGGTGGTCTTCCTGGCTTGTCTGGAGCCACTCCGTCATGTGTCCACTGCTCCCAACACAGTTGGACGGTATGGTCAGAACAATCCATGTGGCGGACTACACGGCGTGCCAACCACCCTGTGGTTTTAAGCCTGATGATCAGGCCTCTCTCAAAATCCATGAATTGTGTAAATCGACATCTCTGGCATCTACCCAACATTCTTGTCACTCTGTTCTCTTGCTACACGCCAGTTTATAAGGCTGCCGGTTCGTGTTTGCAGCACCATCACAGGGTGTCCGCCGTGCGGTCATGCGCAATGCACCAAACGTGGATCATTTGCATACCAGCATGCACTCTAGCTATTTGCAAAGTTTCCTGGTTGTAGCATGTTTTCTTCTAGGTGTGCAAATTTCATTGTCCGTGAGTGTATGTTGCTGTTTCTCCAAGCGGAATAAGGAAATCAGGTCCCTATTTCTATTCCAGTTTCTGAACCATCAAACGTCTACACATTCTTGTTTCCAAGAATGATTTCCCCTTTTTCGTGTGATGCGTGAAAAAATGTGAAAAATAAATAAAAATAAATTGTGGGCGAACAAACACCCATGAATTAGAGTCAAGAAAGAGCCAAGCAAATACTTTTTTTGTTCTCTTTCATTTCCATTTCCATTTAGAAAGGGGAATAATTGGGGGGGGGACTACAAGCTTTCTTTATGTAGTTACGTGCATTTTTGGTGAAGGGCACTTTAAGAATATTTTTTTTTCTCCTTCGTGTTTGTTTCTTCCCTCTGTAAAGAATGTTTCAGGGATGATGCTAGTGTACCCTCAGGTACATTTTTTTTTTTTCAATTTTGTTTTGAATAACCATTTGTAGGAGTAAAACCTATTGTAATCATGTATTTTTTTTTCTTAGTGTGCATTGTATAAGTGTCTTCAGAACTTGGAACTCCAGAAAATTAGTACAGTGTTAATAGTTCACAATAGTAGTAAATAATATTTACAGTGAAACCTTTCTAAGGTGACTACTGCTCGTTCTTCTAAAAAACGGTCGTTCAGAGGGGTGGTCACTAAATCGGGGAAGGTTTTAAGGAACATGCAATGAACAGTTTTGAGATCAAACAGTTGTAAACAACTGCATAACTTAAAAAAAATACATACTCTGACATTTCCAGTTTATTTACAGTACAGCATGTATGTGTGTGTATAAATAATAAAAACAAATTAATACAGTATATGTAGTACAGTTACACATTTGGAAGGTACCTATACCAGTAACCTAAAAAATTCATTTGATAACCAAATGCAATGTCGTCTGCATAAGTTTATCAGACTTTTCTTTCAGCATGATTTTTTTAAGTTTTCCTTCAGCTCATAGAATAGTTTCTTAATTTACCTGCCTTCAGGACAGTCATAAGATCAAATTAAATGATCAGTTTCCTTCAATGTCTCTTGAGTTGATAATTTTGGAATGGTATCAATTTTTTCATCTGAAATTTCATCCAGATATTCTGTAGAACTGCCTGGGGAAAAAAAGAATATGTCAGTGCTGTGATGATTATCTTTGGGGGAGGAAGGGGGGGGTGCAATTTTTACTTGTCTAAAAAAAACAAAAAAAAAAAAAACAATTTACCACTTATGCAGTCTTTTAGCATGCATTCCTGCCAGTTCTCACCCATGTCTTGGCAACAATCCAGATGTTTTTTCTTCCTGTACAGCCCATGAGTCATATTCCATCCTTGCAATATGAGAGATGTCAAGGATATCCTACAAAATGCCATTTGAAGGCAGCTTTTCTGGGCATGTCGATATGAAACCATAGGAATGAAAACATTTAACAATCGTATTGGAATTCACTTGTTTCCATGAAGATTTGATCCATGAAATGGGGCATCAGCTATCGTAATTTTTTTTTGCCAATTGAGAAGCGCTGTCAGAATCATCCATTCTAGAGATTAGGGAACAAAGTACACATTGATGATATTGCAGTTTGAAAGACTGAATAATCCCTTCATCTAATGGCCACAATTTTGCAGTTGTGTTAGGAGGAAGGAAATGGAGTTTAACATTTGTCAAAGCAGTCTGATGGATGTGACATGGTGCATTTTCCAGAAAAAGCAGAACATTTCGATTTTCTTCAGCCATTTTTCGATCACATTGTACCAGCCACTCTTCAAAAAACACTGATGTCATCCAGGCCTTTTTATTGGCCCACCATGTTTCACCTAATAATGATAGATCAACATGTTTTAAGCATCTGGTCATTGAGACTTCCAGATTATCAAAGGAATTTCTTTTTCTCTTGCAGCGCTGATGTAAAAAGCTATTGTCAAACGTTCTTTTGATAATTTTTGGCCTTTACATTATCATCATTTAATTGTCATAGTTTTTGTTGGTACAATGTGGGAAAAAAACCCAGGTTTAATCTATATTGTAAATGTCTTCATCAGCGTAACATTTAATAATTGATGATAGTAGTGATTTCCAGTTATTGCATAGTTCTTCATCGACATCAGCTGATTCAACAGCTATAGCTCGAAAAACAGTGTTATGGTGGACAAGAAATCGGCCAGCCATTACTAGCTGAAAAATATCCAATCCCAAATTCCTTTGCAATTTGAGTTGCCTTTTCTTTCATTCATCATCATCATCATCATTGTCAACCATTATCAATCCACTGCTGGACGAAGGTCTCCCCAAGTTTCCTCCACAACGGTCTGTCTTGTGCCAGTCTCCTCCATGTCACCCCTGCATACTTTTGAATTTCATCCACCCATCTCCCATGTGGTCTTCTTCTGGGTCTTTTCCTGTCCCTTGGAATCCAATCTAAAATTTCGGCTGTCCATCGATGATCTGTCCTTCTGGCAGTATGTCCAGCCCATTGCCATTTCAGGGATTTAACTCTGATCATGATGTCTTCCACTCTTGTCATTTTTCGGATCCACGAGTTCCTCTTCTTATCTCTCCTGGTTACACCAAGCATGCACCTCTCCATGCTTCTTTGAGTTGTCTGCAGCCTTTGTATGTCTCTTTTAGTTAAGGTCCACGTCTCTGCACCATACGTAAGCACTGGAAGGATGCATTGATCAAACACTTTTCTTTTAAGACATAATGGCATATTGCTCTTGAAAATTATGCTGTTTCTTCCAAAAGCTCTCCAGGCAAGTTTTGTACGCCGATTAATTTCTTCATCAATGTGACCCTCACTTGATATCTGTTGTCCAAGATAAACGTATGTGTCTGTTATCTCCAGCTTTTCTCCATCAATCGATAAATCTTCATTTCTTGTAAAAGTGTTTTGGTGGAAAAAAAAATAATTTAAATTTAATTCATTTTGGGCATATTGAATTGGTTGTTATTTACCAAAGGGCGTTATATTTATGCTGGTATTGAAATTCATATGGAAATTATAGAAAAATTTTAAATTTGGGAGATGGGTGGATGCATTTCAAACAAAAATATTTTCTAAGTACTAGAAAAGGCCATGAACATCCTAAACAACAATGCATCTGAAAATTTACATTCCACAAGAAGTTATTGGAAAGTTTGCGTTGTTTGTGTTCAAGCAGAGTTGAGTCACCTGAAAGTGCAAAATAAGTGGATATTGTTGCATGTGTATGAAAAAGTGTCACTATAAGTCATACGATAAAATGTACTCGTTCAATAACAACTTGTGGAGGCGGTGAAAGTCAATTTAAAAAGGTTAGGACAAAAATTGCAGTTATGAAAAACCTTATAATACCAGGATTCGGATCGATAGCCTTAGTCAAGCTAAGGGGGAGTACATGGGACCAAGTCATGGAAGACAACAGCACACAAAAACTTTCACACTGCACTCATTTTGAACTTTTTTTTGAAAGGCTACTGCCTGTATTTATTATTTTTCTTTAAAAACTTAATGAGTTAATTTAGTGGACAAACAGATGGTATTTCCTTTTTTCTTGTTTGCTTAAACACAGCAGTATAAAACAGAATCTCAATTTACTTTCTATTTCTCTTTGGCCACTGGCCTTATGAACAGCACAACTTTACATATGTCAACACAGTTAGTTTGAACACTAGGCTTTTAATTTATGCCTTCAAAATCATACTATGATTCGCATGGTTTACACAAGAAAAAGATACTGGATTATTTTTAATTCCACAAGGTGGACAAGTTCTGTTCTTTTGAAACGTACTCTCCTCTCTCTCACCCAGTTAGCTCAATGACCAATTTACAATTTTACACTTATTGATTTAAATTTAAACACTCTTAGCAAACTCCGCAATCTCCCAGACCAGATTCAAAGACTTCAATTAAATTTACAGTTATTTTAAGAGTCACAAATTATACTTTAACAAATCTACTATCAGCAAGTAAACAAACCAAGTAAATTATCCTCAAAACAGAATTTACACTGAGCACAAGCATTAATTAACATTACATAACCTATAGAACTATCCTGAATGAACCTACTTCACTTATAAAGAAACCTCACTAACTAACTTAAAAATTATCACTACTCATAACATCAACATAATTCAGAAATTCAAACAATCTTCTTGCACTAGCTTGCTCATAAAAATCACCTCACTCTGCACTTCACATAATAGCTCAGGATACTTAATAACTCTATACTGTAAACAAAAGCTCAAAATACCAATTAACTAAATTTCCAAACTAAATATCAAGTTCACTAACACCAACAACCAGAATTTAGAATTTACATCCCTAGCACTACAGCAAATCATAAACAAATAAATTTAGATACTTTAAATCACCAAACAAACTTAAATTTAACACCTGCAGTGAATTACTGAGGTAGCGTGTGAGGCAAATACTCTCAGTTCAGACACTACCCTGGGTTTTGAGAACCAACACAGGAAGAAAATACCAAGTCAGGCTGAAGGCGTGAAATTGGGTCGTGAATCCACTTTCAGCCTATGCAAAGGGAAAGGAAAAAATCCTCAAGTGTGACACATCATCATCAGGCACAGAATTTCCTCTAACATGATCTCACCACATTTCTTGAAGCAACGCCGACCGACCCTCGCTGGCAGTACATATCTCCGTGAGCAGCGAAACTACTGGGGGGTTTGAAGACAAGTTTTCCCCCAAAAACCACGTCTTCAAGGATCTCCCCTTTTCGAACCAATGCATGATCTCACCTTGATCAACCACGCTGCAAGAGCCTGTCGTACTTCAACCCTAAATACTCCAGGCACATCCGGCCCAGAACTAACACAACTATATCTCAGGAAAAATTCACTTATCTCTGTATATATCCCAAGAAATTCTAAATCACAATATCAACATATATCCCAGGAAAATTCACTTTATCTCTCTATATCCCAAGAAATCCTAAATCACTATATCCACATATATCCCAGGAAATTTCACTTATCTCTCTCCACATATATCCCAGGAAAAATCACTAGCAAGGAAATTCTTCTGCACCATGGCAATGCGCAGGTCCACTTCAGACAATAACACTGACCATTTACATAACCCACTAAATATTTTCACCTTATTGAAAATTAAAATGACATTTAGACTTTTAACCTTATAGTAAAAACAAGAAAATTTAGGCCAAAGAAAAGAACAATTAATACTGGAACTGGTGAGCAAAAGTGTGTCTTCTCAACCCATGATGTTCATTCTTTTGTGAAATACTAAACTTGAGAACAAAAAAATACTTTAACTTCTATTTTGCACATATCGCATCCTGGTGAAAATTCCCTACTCAGAGCCCTCTGCCCTAGAACAAGTTCCCTGCTTGCCCTAAGATCACCCCTTTCCAATGGGAGATTAACACTCATCTGGAGCATGTAAAATACTGGTCCTCAAATAACACACCTACCATCTTAATTTCGACACTCAACACTCCAAGAATGTAAACAACACTTTAGGTTTCCAATTTCATCACACTATAATATGTTCCCAAAATTCCAATATAAATCATCCCATAATTTATCTTCACTCATAAAAAAAAATAACTCAACGCTGTAAAAGACTAGAGAGAAATGTTTACAATTATTTTATCACCCACGACATCACAATAACACTGCTTTTTAAATATCACATGCCCAACTAAACTATTATCGATGCACCAAAATTTACTGTGCTCAAACAATAAACCAAATTTTTCCGATACATTAAAATTTACTGGCCTGGGAAGTTGCTAAACTACCAGACATGACAACACAAAAAAAAACATAAATGAAAGCATCTTCAACTCCCCTCTCTTTTTTTTGTCTTGCAATATATTTTTCCGACAGCCCCCAATTTTAAAATCAACTCGTTTTATAATTTTAAAGAAACCACAACATAATACAAAAAAAGAAAATGCCGAGAGAAATTTACCTTTAGGACTGGGGGCAGCAACACTTCCTGCCACGCACACTAACCGTCGATAATAATAAAAAAAGGTTTCACAGCCTAATAATAGATAAAATGAATATAATAAAAAAAAAAAAAAAAACTCTCCCTCAGAGAACACCACTGTCCCGGTTGATTTTCACTTCACTTCCAAGGTGCTTTTTTTCCTTCTTTTTTTTTCTCTTTTCCTTAGGCAGCGTGTTTGGCCAACGATACAGGAAACGGGCATTTTGGAACCCTGCTGGTGGACCCCTTGTTGTAATCAGTAGGGCCCAACTCGACGATTCAGCAGTTAAAGGCGGTATCTTCTACAAAGCCGTGCATGCCCCTTTTTTTTTTCGGAACTTCCAGTGTCTGGTTGAACTGGCTTGAAGAGTTCCTTCCATATTGAACCGAGTAGTAACAGCATTCGGGTTGCGCTGGCAGAAAATTCTCCTGCGGAGATCAATTCACGGTAGTTATTACTTTTCTTTTTATTGCAGTTCACTCCTCCGTCGTCCACTAGGAGAGGAGGAGAGGGTTGAATCTGCAAGCATTTCCTCTCCAGTAATGAGATCCTTGAAATTCAACTTCTAACTGTTGTCCGTTTAGATTTCAATACGAAATTTTCCTTCTAGCCGCCCTCCTCCGCCAAAAAGGCGAGGAGAGACTCGGCTGTGTCCTCTTTCTCTGCCGGTCAGCAAAAGTCCAATCCCAAAGTGACTCTCAACGGATAAAAACTCTGGGGGTGCTTGAAAACCGCTGACCCTCTCATTGGTCGAAACTTCAGCCTAGCAACTCACGACTCTCCCAACGGAATCTTCACTCCCACGCCTCGAGTGACCTCTGACCTTCACACGTGCAGAGCAAGCTCTCCTTTTGACCCTGAGGTTCTAAAAATAGATTTCGTTGCTTGAATTTCCTACCCCAAAAGACGAAAAGATGTTACTTTTGTGCGACTTTGGAAACAGGAACGCAAAAATGGCGGATTCTTGCTTTGCAGAAAATCACTAATTTTAATTTTCTTTTCTCTCGTTCCGTGATGTGAAAGTAAAATTAATTTTGATTCTCTGAGCTGCACACCTACTCGCCTTTTCCTATCGCGATATAAGAACCGATAAAATAATTATTTTCAAAACCCCAAAGTCAGTTAAATCAAATATTATTCTTTTTTTTTTTTTTTTCTTCTTTTCACCAACATGAAATTTTGTTTTCCTGGTAGTGATTAAGACAAGCGAATTTTGCGCATGAATTCCCCTGCCTTTCAACCAGGAATTTTCTTCTAACGTATGTCATGGAAGAAAATTTTTGCATTAATTAATCTCCGATAAACCACCAGAAAGATTGATCAGGTCTCTCTGAAATTCACCAGAGGTTAAAATTTTCGCCATGACAAAAGCATTGAACATCACTTTTGTCTTCTGAAAGTTCATTTTTAATCCCACTTCTTTACTCTTGTCAGCAAGTTCCTGGATCATACTCTGCAGCTCTGATGGGGTAGTTGCAAAAATGACTACGTCATCAGCAAAACGAAGGTGGGTTAGATAATCTCCATTAATCTTTATCCCCGTGTTTTCCCAGCTCAGCGACTGAAAAACACCCTCCAATGTGGCATTAAAGAGCTTCGGAGATATGGTGTCACCTTGTCTCACTCCCTTTCCAATTTTTACGTGTGTTGTATTTTCAAACAGCCTAATCTTTGCACTTGCATTTTCATAGATGTTATTAATAATATTAATGTATGCATCTTCAATACCGCAGGTTTTTTCAGAGCCATTGTAACTGCTGATGGTTTCACCGAATCAAAGGCTTTTTCATAATCGATAAAAGCCATGCACAATGGAAGTTCATATTCCCTCGCTCTTTCAATTAGTTCTCTCAGCACGTGGATATGATCTATTGTGCTGTAGCCACTCCTGAATCCAGCTTGTTCTCTCGGTTGAGCCATGTCTAGTGCTACCTTCAAGCGGTGTGAAAGAACTTTAGTGAAGATTTTATAAACTACTGATAGGAGGCTGATAGGTCTGTAGTTTCCGAGATCCTCAATGTCACCTTTCTTATGTAGCAGGATCATTGTAGCGGTGTTCCAATCCTCAGGAATCTTTCCTTCATTAAGGCATCGAGTGAAAATTTGGGCGAGTACTGTTTCGATTTCTCCACTTGCTTCTTGTATGATGTCTACAGTAATTCCATCTTCTCCTGGAGCTTTTCCTCGCTTCATGTTCTTGATTGCATGTGCAACTTCTGCTGGAAGGACTGGAGGAACTCTGGTACTGGTATCTTTCATGATGTCTGGTATCTTTCATGATTTCTTTCATTATAGGACCACTAATGGCAAATTTTTTGACCCTAGCACACTTGAACCATTCCAGAAGAGAATCATCATATTCTCAAAGTTTTCTTTTCACTTTCTCTTTTGCCCACAATTTTTGTTTTCCTCCCATTCTTTTAAAACTACTTCCTTATTTTTCAAAATGCTGCTTATTTGTATCTTTCCACACTTAAACAACACAGCCAGTTTTCTCCCAGAAACTGCATTTTGATTCTGGTTGATCACTTTTATTCTATTCTCTAAATTCAGGACAACTCTCTAGCGTGACATGATCTTATAGGTAGAAAACACCAAAGAGAATAACAACAAATCAAATACTGAGAGAGAGAGAGAGAGAGAGAGAGAGAGAGAGAGAGAGAGAGAGAGAGAGAGAGAGAGAGAGAGAGAGAGAGAGAGAGAGAGAGAGAGAGAGAGAGAGAGAGAGAGAGAGAGAGAGAGAGAGAGAGAGAGAGAGAGAGAGAGAGAGAGAGAGAGAGAGAGAGAGAGAGAGAGAGAGAGAGAGAGAGAGAGAGAGAGAGAGAGAGAGAGAGAGAGAGAGAGAGAGAGAGAGAGAGAGAGAGAGAGAGAGAGAGAGAGAGAGAGAGAGAGAGAGAGAGAGAGAGAGAGAGAGAGAGAGCACTAATAGCAACCACAAAAGGTGGAACCCATCCCCCAACCCCATCCCTATCTTCTGTCCGGCCAAACTGGGGAGTGAAGTAAAGATGAGTTTTAACTGTCACTCCCTTTTTTCAGCCTTAGTAGGAAGTGTAGGGACAGAGTCTCTGTCGTTCTTTTTGTTACTGCGTAAGATATTTGGATATTTGAATTGCCTATCATCGGCGAGAACTCCTTCAACCCGTCATTCATTTCGGTGAGGGAGGAAACTTCCTAGCCATTTAAAGTGACCCCTCCATACTAATGCACATTTGTTTAATTTATTGTTTCATGGTTCCAGGGTATAGAGAAATTTTTCAGAGGTAATGGTAATCTGGGCAATGCAGTTTTTGTGCAGTAGTCCTTATGCAAAGATGGTTGTTAAGAGGGGATGAGCAGTCTTTTAATAGGGGGGGGGGAGGTTAGCATTAGCGCTATAGGTTTTAAAATCGGTTCCACAGAAAACCGGTCATAATGAGGGGTGGTCACTAAGAGAGGTTTCACCATGTGTGTGTGTGTGTGTGTGTACATATATATATATATATATATATATATAACTTGAATACAGTGAATTATTAGCCTCACTTTGGAAATTATTCTTTTTTTTTTTTTTTTTTTTTTTGTATTGTAATGAGTGGTGTTATTTATAACTTGTGTATAACTTGTAATCTTGCATACACTGAAGTGCCAGAAAAACTGGTACACCAGTCTAATACTTGGTAGGTCCCCACGGGAGCGCAGGACTGCAGAAATACGATGGGGCATGGACTCCACTAGCTTCTGGAAATATGCTATAGGCAATGCACACCATACTTCCTGCAGAGCGTTCCACAATTAGGGTGTATTCCGAGGTCTCGGATTCCTGTGTTTGATAGCATGTTGCATGGCATCCCAAATGTGTTCTATCACGTTCAGATCGGGGGACTTGGGTGGGAATGGCAACACCCCAAACTCAGATGAATGCTCCTCTAACCATAATGTGGCATCCCAACACTTGTCTGGAGGTGCATTGTCCTGTTAACAGGCCCAACCCATCAGCATGAATGCAGGACATGAAGGGGTGTACCTCATCAGAAAGGATGTGCACATAGAGTTGGCCGGTCACAGACGTTTGTAGATGTACCAGGGGTCCCAGTGAAGTCCAGCTAAACACACCCCATACCATTACGGACCCCCACCAGCCAGTACAGTTCCCTGTTGACAGACGAGATCCATGGCTTCATGGGGTTTGCGCCACACACAAATCCTTCCCCGATACAGTTGGAAACGCGACTCATCAGACCAGGCTACTTGTTTCCAGTCATCATTTTTTTTTTTTATGCTATCAAAAATCTTTTCCCAGGCAGACATGCAGGCACCTTATGGGCCATAGAAAAGTCTCATTCCCCCACCTGGTAACCTGTTGGTCCACAGATTTAATTAAGAAACGTCACCTTGGGAGTACAATAGCCTCACTTTGGAAATTATAAGAAATTAAAAAGACTGGAAGAGCAAAGCAGCGTCCATTTTTTTTCTTACTGATGGTTTCTTCATCTCTTTGTTTTCCCCACCCCTGTACTGAGGCGTTTGTGGCTTCAAAGGAGCAAAAGTTGGAAGCGCTTCGTCCAATCACACTGCAACACCCACTTTAGACTCTGGGCGCATGTGCAGTGCAGTTTAGAAGGGTCCTAGGTCAGCAAAAAAAATTTGGTTACTTCTCACTTTGTATGTCGTTTATACTTCACATGGTCGTGACCCCTCACTGAGGGTTGGTGCATTGTTCCTGCCCTGTAGCATGCAGAATGTATGAGATTCACCAAAGTTACCTAGCCTTGAAATCACAGCAAAGTTTTGCTGCCTCATCTGGTGTGCTGCATGCTGGTCTGACCTTCATGTGAGAAAAAAGAAAAAGGGCTTTTGAGCTGAAACAGCCACCTCTGCTTGATGTCTTGTCTTGACAATGGAGGTGCCGATAGATGTCATTGAAGGAAGGCTTGCCAATTCCATAATGATTTCAAGGAGCCCAAGACATTCCATGATGATGAAGGAGGCATGCTGCAGCTTCTGAGACTGTCTGCCGTAAGCCACAAAGGTCCAGCTAGACGTTGGTACCCTACCCCAGATGATCTCCACACCAAGAGGACTCTGAACTGTTCCACCCTGTTAACATAACCTGGCCTCTTAAAACGGAATGATTTCAGCAAGGGAGCTAAAACAATTTCAAAAATTCCTTTTTTGGCCACCAAGCTCCACTGCATTTAATTCAGATGTAAATTAGAAGACCTGCTTTAATAAAAGAAAAAAAAAGAAAAAACAGAAGGGCTGATACTAAAAAATGATCCTTAAACGTGAAATTTTTATCGTTTTGATAATTTTATGAAGTTTAGTGCAGAATTTATGTCATAACATTTGGTTGTAACTAGAATTGTGTACAAGGTATTAGTTCTTGTGATGAGTAGGTGTGGAGCATTTTTCTTTTCTTTCATGTAGAAGTAATAATCTTAAATTGGCAAAAATCTGATTATTTATTTGGTCTGTCTAATGCCCAGAAGGCATTAAAAATTCTAGGCTTACTTAAAAAAAAGAGGGGGTGGGGGAGGTTGAGAGTAGAGAAATTATAATTTTCTTATTTTATTTTATATTTGGATAAATCGTGATAAAGAAATGACAGAAAATGTAAGAAAATTAAAAGGGAGAAAGGGGCATTAAAATGATGAAGTAAAGAAATTTTGCAAAGCTCCCAAGTGGGAGTGTAATGCATTACAACTCTGAAATTGGATTTTTTTTTGGGTCAAAGTGTATTCTTATATGAGTATAATGTGTAATTGTTGTGCATTGTGTAATGTGTGGTCAATGTGAAAAAAAAATCCTAGGGTAAATGCAGAAATAGCTGTCACAAAATTTCTGATTACACTGTTAAATTTCTGAGGTGAAGAAACACCCTATAAGGTTACAAATAATCTTCACTGAAGTGTTTTGATACATACTTGGTTAAAATAATTGTACACATCAATTATTGGCATTGAAATAGCAGCACTCAGTAAAAATCTATTGTTGGAAAGTTAAATATAGATTATGTTGTTATGTTGTGCTGATGTACTAGTCATACATGTAACAACTTAAAATTCAAACACCCTGCTAAATCAATTTGAATCTAACAATTTTTCATTTTTGGATGTTGCTTAAAAAAGCAATTTTTTCTCAAAAAAGTTCTCAAAAAAATCTGCCAAATCTGTGTAAAATTTCATAGTACAGCCAGGGGAAAGGCCTCAGCTACAATACATATAACTGGCAACAGTTTTCATATCCTAAAAATTTTGAGTCACTTTCACTTATTTTGTTTTGTGTGTGTTCAGTGATATAAGGTTTCTGTGTTTCTTTGTTTTATTTTTTAGGAGTGGTCAAGCACGTAAATCACCTCTGCATTTGACAGAGATTTTAGGATGAGAGTTTGGGGTTACTAATTTTCTTTTGTGGCAACGTACTTCAAAATATTGCCCTATCACAATACATCACAGGCCTTAAATAATTTACTTCAAGTTTTTTTTTTTTTATGGTGTATTAACTTCTGTACGGAATTAATGTCAGAGGTATGTAGTCGGTTAGTATTACTAGAATACTTGGATTAGTTGAATACATACATCATCATCATCATCATTGTCAACCATTATCAATCCACTGCTGGATTGATAAGGTCTCCCCAAGTTTCCTTCACAACAGTCTGTCTTGTGCCAGTCTCCTCCATGTCACTCCCGCATACTTTCGAATTTCATCCACCCATCTTCCATGTGGTCTTCTTCTGGGTCTTTTCCTGTCCCTTGGAATCCAATCTAAAATTTTGGCTGTCCATCGATGGTCTGTCCTTCTGGCAGTACGTCCAGCCCATTGCCATTTCAGGGATTTAACTCTGATCATGATGTCTTCCACTCTTGTCATTTTTCGGATCCACGAGTTCCTCTTCTTATCTTTCATGGTTACACCAAGCATGAACCTCTCCATGCTTCTTTGAGTTGTCTGCAGCCTTTGTATGTCTCTTTTAGTTAAGATCCACGTCTCTGCACCATACGTAAGCACTGGAAGGATGCATTGATCAAACACTTTTCTTT
Source organism: Macrothele yani (assembly GCA_039090855.1). NCBI lineage: Eukaryota > Metazoa > Arthropoda > Arachnida > Araneae > Macrothelidae > Macrothele > Macrothele yani. The sequence goes on along the minus strand of CM077017.1, from coordinate 74,540,657 downwards.
TAAGACATAATGGCATATTGCTCTTGAAAATTATGCTGTTTCTTCCAAAAGTTCTCCAGGCAAGTTTTGTACGCCGATTAATTTCTTCATCAATGTGACCCTCACTTGATATCTGCTGTCCAAGATAAATGTACGTGTCTGTTATCTCCAGCTTTTCTCCATCAATCGATAAATCTTGATTTCTTGTAAAAGCATTGAACATCACTTTTGTCTTCTGAAAGTTAATTTTTAATCCCACATCTTTACTCTTGTCAGCAAGTTCTTGGATCATACTCTGCAGCTCTGATGGGGTAGTTGCAAAAATGACTATGTCATCTGCAAAATGAAGGTGGGTTAGATAATCTCCATTAATCTTTATCCCTTTGTTTTCCCAGTTCAGTGATTGAAAGACATTTTCCAATGTGGCATTAAAGAGCTTCGGAGATATGGTGTCACCTTGTCTCACACCTTTTCCAATTTTTATGTGTGTTGTATTTTCAAACAGCCGAATCTTTGCACTTGCATTTTCATAGATGTTATTAATAATATTAATGTATGATTCTTCAATACCGCAGGATTTCAAAGCCATTGTAACTGCTGATGGTTTCACCGAATAAAAGGCATTTTCATAATTGATAAAAGCCATGCGCAATGGAAGTTCATATTCCCTCGCTCTTTCAATTAGTTCTCTCAGTACGTGGATATGATCTATTGTGCTGTAGCCACTCCTGAATCCAGCTTGTTCTCTCGGTTGAGCCGTGTCTAGTGTCACCTTTAAGCGGTGTGAAAGAACTTTAGTGAAGATTTTATAAACCACTGACAGGAGGCTGATAGGTCTCTAGTTTCTGAGATCCTCAATGTCACCCTTTTTTATGTAGCAAGATCATTGTAGCGTTGTTCCAATCCTCAGGAATCTTCCCTTCATTAAGGCATTGAGTGAAAATTTGGGCGAGTACTGTTTCGATTTCTCCACTTGCTTCTTGTATGATGTCTACAGTAATTCCATCTTCTCCTGGAGCTTTTCCCTGCTTCATGTTCTTGATTGCATGTGCAACTTCTGCTGGGAGGACTGGAAGAACCCTGGTACTGGTACCTTTCATGATGTCTGGAGTACATGTATCATCCCTTTCATATAATTTGGAGTAGAAATCTTTCACTCTTGTCAAAATTTCACCTCTATTTCTTGTTACAGAACCATCTTCTTTTCTCAGAGCCATAATCTGTTTTCTTCCCTTACTGAGATGTCCCTTTGTTATCTTTAGGCTTTGATTGTTTTCAATTGCTTTCCTCACTAGTTCACAGTTGAATTTCCTTACGTCTTCAGTGATACTTTTTCGTACTATCTTGCATAGCTCTATATATTCCACTTTGGAAGTCACATCTTCTTTAGTTGCCCTCATCTCTCTTCTTTTTTGCATCAACATTTGGTTTTTCCTGATAATTTGTTCACATGCAACTTGTTCTTAGACCCAGCTAATTTTGTTGCTGTTTCCATAAGAGCTTTGGTTACTTTTCTGTTAACTTCAGAAATATCCACTTCTTCCGATGTTAGGCCTTCTAAAGCAGAGAATCTGTTCTTCAGTTCCAACTTGAAGGTATTATGGTGTTATTTAAGGTGGTTATGTCAATACATTTTGTTTGTCTTATGAGCTTGCCATGTTCGAGTTTAGTGTTGAAGTGCATCTTACATCTCACCAATCTATGGTCACTACCAGTGTTGAACTTGTTTAGCACACTGCAGTCTTCTATGAAGAATTTTTTGTTACACATAATAAAATCAATTTTACTTGTCGTCCCATTTGGATGTCTCCATGTCCATTTCCTGTGTGGCCTTTTCTTGAAAAAGGAGTTCAAGATGAAAAACCCTTCTGCCTCTGCAAACTCAACGAGAGTATTTCCACGCTGGTTTCTGTTGCTGTGACCGAATTTACCTACTGAAGTTTCATTCTGTTGCCGTTGCCCTATTTTTGCATTGAAATCTCCCATAATTATCTTCAAGTGCTGCTTACCTTTATTATTTAGATGACGAATTTCCTCATAAAATTCTTCAATTTCTTCTTCAGGATGACTTGTGGTGGGTGCATAAGTTTGAATAATCTGAGCCTGGTATCTTCTCAAGAGTTGGATAACGAGTCGTGCAGCTCTGTCAGAGGAACTTTCAACTTCTACAACTTTATCCTTCAGTTTCTTGTTTATTATAAATCCAACACCACTAGTTCTGCCAGTATCAGTCCCACGACAGTAGAAGAGATGTCCACTTTTCAGTTTGATGAGATCTTCTCTTTTTCTCCTTACCTCACTTAGCCCGACAATGTCCCACTTGATCCTTTGTAGTTCCTCTTCCAATTCAAGAAGCCTTGAATCAGAAGATAGGGAGCGTCCATTATACGTAGCCAAGGTCAGCATCAGATGGCAGCCTAGTCCAGTTCTCCGGGGATTCTTAGCACCCTCTGCCTTCATGTCGCACTGGCCACTGTGTTGGCCAGGTACATTCCAGACATACATACATATCACTAAGCTGTTCTCTGATATTCACAGGTTAGCACCACAAAGAAATACAAACTACCAAATAATTTTCACTTACTGTTGCCGTATCAAACTTCTCCATTTACAGCGATCTTGACATACAACTCGGGCTTCACCGACATCCATCACATGCCATACATAAGACCTTCTATACTTCATACTCAATCTTTTTCTCATGCAGACACTCCTGAATCTGATCCTCCCATGACTTCCTTGGCCTTCCTTTACCTTTCCTTCCTGCCACTTGGGCTAAAAATATTTTCATAGTAGGAATCTCATCACTCATTCTTTCAACATGGCCAAACCACCGAAGCATATTAGTCTCCACCTTGCTAACAACATTTTGCCTCACATTACACAACTGCAACACATCTTCATTCCTCACACAATCAGAACGTGTCTAGCCACAAACCCCCGTAAATAATGCATTTCTCCAGCACACAAGCTACTCCTATATTTCTTGTGTATTACCCAGGTTTTACTGCCATACATCAGAGTAGGAACAATCACACTTTCATACACAGCCATGCGGCACTCTCGTGAGAACCCATCATTTCTGGGAAAACCTCCCAAAGCAGCCATGACTTTCAATGAAGAATTCACTTGTCTTCTAATTTCACCATCCAATTTGCTCTCTCTGTCAAACATGCTTTCTAAATACACAAACTCATTCACCTGGTAAATCACTGAGCCATTTAGACATATATTACATTTAGTACTACCAGTTCCTCTCTCAAAAACCCTAAATTTGGTTTTTCCCTTATTTATATTCAGTTTGAATTTCATACAAACTTCAGACATCCGAGACAACATACTGTGAAACTCACTTTTGCTCTGTGCCAACAGGACAGTGTCATCAGCATATAGCAATGTGCACACACGCATGTCACCAAGAGATAAACCAGTATTATCTATTTTGGTATCATGCATGCATGCATCCATAAATATATTAAACAGCCAGGATGACATTACACAGCCCTGTCTGACTCCTGCACCAAGAGAAAACCATTTGGATAAAACACCATTCACTTGTACACAAGCTCTACTGTCAGAATACATGGCTTTTACACAGTTAATTAGATTCCCAGTAACACCATATTCATTCAATACCTTCCACAAAAATGTCCTATTTACTCAGTCGTAAGCTTTCTCTAAATCTATGAAGGCAGCAAAAGCTTTCTTACCAACAGCCAGATACTTTTCAATCATCATGCGTAATGCAAAAATTTGATTAGTGCAGCCTTTACCAGGCATAAAACCACTCTGAACATCCCACACTTTCTCCAATGTAAGACCTCGTACTTTTTCCATAACGACCTTTCCAAACACTTTCCCTGGCACACTCAGTAAGCTAATTTCACAATAGCTCTTGCATTCAGTCTGATCACCTTTTCCCTTATACAAGGGAACAATAATAGCATTCTTCCAATCCCGAGGGACCATTCCTAACTCCCAGCACAACTTGAAAAATTCAGTTAACCAGTCAATTACAGAGTCACCACCATATTTCAACATCTTAGCAGTTATGCCATCAACTCCCGTAGACTTACTATTCTGAAGAGATTTTAGAGCTTTACACACCTCTTTTCTTAAGATCCCTCCTGTGCTTCCCTCCTTCACTGTGACATCATCTGCTCCTGCCTCAGAATCACCTTTGCTTTCCTGATCTAATAACTCACAGAAGTATTCACCCCATCTTTCACTTAACTCATTGGGCTCACATATCATTTCCCCAATCCTATTCTTCACACAACTTACAACTTTGTTTCCCCTATTTTGCTTGAGTCTCTCTATTTTTCATTGGTTCTCTTTCCTTTGTACCGAAATTGTGCTATTCCATGAAAATGATATGTCATAAATACGATTTTGATATTGGAATAAACACAACCAACATTAAGTCCTTACTTTTGAAAGACAGAGATCCTGTGCCGTTCGATGTGAAACATGGTGCATATGTTATCCCTCTTAACAGTATAGAAGAAAATGAACAACAAAAAGTGTACATAGGCTCTACTTTTCGCTCAATATCAGCTAGATTAAAAGAACATAAATATGATGTAAAAATAGAGATACAACCACAGCTTTAGCACGACTTGTAAACCAAGGTAGTTATCATCCTGCCTGGAATGAGATTAAAATTCTCAACACACCAAAATCTAGATCAACTTTAAGATTTGTTAAGAGTTTGTATGTTATGAAATATGGGAATACAGCATGTAATGATAATTTACCAGAATTTATACCTATACCATGGAAAAAATACTTGGGTTTGTCGGGTTAGGTATTAATAAATCAATAAATTATAGCTATTAATTTTATGTTTGACCAGCAACAAATGTTGTCCCAGACTCTCATTGGTTAAGTCCATTTTACAATAGTTACGTCATTACGACTGTAGTCTTATATAAATAACACAGTGTTTGTCCCGTGTGTTTGGTGAATTTTAACAGCATTTGAAGATGGTACCCACTTTGGGCACCGAAAGATCTCATGTGTGTACATATTTTATTATATCATCTTTTTAAATGTATATATTAAATGTTTTAACATTGGAGTTAAAATAGTTATTGTGATTGTGGAATAACTTTTTTACGGGTCTTATAGAGGTTATTTTTAATGAAAGTTGGTTGTCAAATTTTCAAACTAAAGCCTAGTTCGTCATCAGGACTATGTCACTGGAGTAGTTGCTGCCACTCAATTGGAAGAGTCCATCTGCAATTATGTATGTAGAGTCTCATGTACTTCCAGAAAGTCTTTCTACCTTTCCAAAAAGCCAATTCATGCCCTTTCCCCCTTTTTCTTCCTATCTTTTGCCTTACTCTGGCAAACCAGCTTAGCTGCTTCACACTTCTTACAGCGGTATTCATCCACAGAAACTTTACCTCGCAACATCCCCAAATAGGCATCCTTCTTTCTCTTTACTGCCTCTTTAATCTAACTATTCCACCAACCATCACCTCTTTTGTTACCCACTATTGTGGTGCTACAGAACTCCTCAGCAGCAGTGACAACACAGTTCTTAAAACATTCCTACTTCTTTTCTACATCCCTCTCGCATGACTTCAACTCCTTCAGTCGTTCTCTGAGTAAATTAGCATAACATTGATGATCTTCAGGAAGCCTTTCAACCTTTATTCTTTCCACCCTAGGCCTCTTCCTATTAATTTTCCTCCAACCAACATTCAGTTTCACTCATGACACTACCAAGTAATGATCAGACCTAACATCTGCACCTCTCATCAAACGAGTGTCAACAACTAAGTGTTTCAGACGCTGATCGTAAACAACAAACTCTATAACACTCTCTTGACCAAGAGTACGATTTTCCGAAGTATATGTGTGGATATACTTGTGGTTGAAAAACATATTAGATACACACAAACCATTCTCAATGCAGAGTTCAATTAATCTTTCACCATTATTATTTACACAAGGATCATTAAACTTACCCAGAACATTGTCAGAAATCGCATTCTGCACACCTACTCGAGCATTGAAATCCCCTGCTATTATAACTTTCTCTTTAGCACCAAACTGGCTCAAAACAGCTTTTAGCTTATTCCAGAAATCTTCCTTCTTATCAGAAGGTTCTAAGTCACAAGGAGCATACACTACAACAATTACTATTCTTTGAAGTTTGACTTTCAGACGTATCCAAAGAATTCTCTCACTAATGCAGCTATAGTGGATCAAGTTGTTCATCTTTTCACTTAAAATCACACCTACACCAGCCTGTCCCCTAACATTATCCAATACTCCAGACCACACATTCACTGTGCCATTCACTTCTTCTATCACAATTTCCTTCTTTTTGGTTTCACTTAAACACAGCACATCCAATCTATACTTATTCATTTCTTCAATCACCTCATTCATCTTGCCATTTATACCTCTAGTATTCTATACACCAATCTTACACGCACTCAGCCGTGATCTCTTTCTCATGCGCCTTTTAGAAATTCCAGGTCTATTCCGTGGTGGACCGCTCTTCTCAAGTGTGATAGGTCCACCATATCCCACACTTGAGTCATTTTTAGCATTTCTTTGTGTCTTTTTAATCAGGTAGGTACATCAGTGTGGGAGATTAGCCCACAGCTGACGGTTCCAGTTGGTCATTCAACCTAAGGATTCTGGAACAAAACCCAGTGAGTTGGGGACTTTTTGCCAATGTCACACAGAACTAGCTGCTGGCACCTCTCCAAGATTCACAGATGCCCTTGTTGCTGTTCTGTGCACCATTGCCCTCGGAGCACCATGAGGAGGCAAATCCATCTCTCACAAAGACCACACGCAATTAGTTGAATAGTTGGAGTTATATATAACAGATACAGATTATATACAGTAAAACCTCGAAAATCCGACATCCTGAAACCCGGTACTTTTCTGATTTCGTTTTCGTGAGAACATCCAATGTTTCGCCAATAACCAGGAAAACCTCCTGATGTATAGTCTCAACAACGCATAGTGAGATCATCCGATCTCAGAGTGCGAATTGTCAATAGCCGCCTACGTGTAACATCAGGAGGTTTCTCAAATTCGTCATCTCACTGGGCTGTGCTGAAGTGACACAGACTAATGAGGCGACAAATTGGTGTGTACGTTTGAAATGTGTGTTGAACGTGTGAAGATGATCTGTGCTTGGTGGTGGCAGTATGTGGATTCGATCGTGTAATGAGATCTACATCGGCCTTCATGATGCATCGTGGTAATCGCCTTCCCAATGCATCGTAGTTTCGTCAGTCGAAAAACCGTAACATCGATGTAAAATTCACATCGGGCTTTTGCGATGTATCGATACAATGCCCAGCCCTCTAGTGGTTGCTCTGGCTTTTTTCAAGTTTTTGCCTAACCGTTTGCCAAATTCAGTTTTTTTCGACAGAGTTCCATAATAAATAATACAAAAAGGTAATTGGCAATATTTTTGTCAAAACGATTTTTTTTTTCACAAATTACGAAAAATGCGATCGGCAGCACGACCGCTGCATACTTATAAGGCGTAGACACGCACATTTTTGTTAAAGTGACCTGTTACGTGTAAGCACGTGCTTTACGTAACGCTCATTATGCAATTTTTAGATAGCTTCAGAAATCCTGCACTCGTCCGGTCCCATCGATGCCGGATTTTCGAGATTTTACTGTATACATATACACACACCATATCATAGTTTTTATTATACTTCTTGATAACAAACTGAACACCTCTTCATAACAGGCCTACACAATAAAATAAAAAAATATTTCCTCCCTCAAAGCAATAGAAGACAACATGTAGTCTACAGTGTAAACTGAAATTTTGGTGGAACCTATGTAAGAAACATTGGGAGACAACTTAAGACTTGTACAGCACAGCATAAAGTCACTACAAAAAATGTTGCCAGCAAACCAGGACTTGACAGTCACATTTCAAACACTGGAAGCTTAACTAACTGGAATTCCATAAAAATTCTATCTCAACAAAAGCATTTTCTGAAAAGGAAGTTGCAAGGTGGTGTGAAAATTCATAGAAAAAGAAGAGTCATAATTAATGACAAAAAGGCTGGACATCGCCACATCAGCGGTAACACCTACTAGCTTCAGTCAGTCTCAATGATGGGGTGAAGTACATTCAAAAAGTTGATGAATCCTAGTAATCCCAGAACAAGAAAAAATTAAATTTCAATTACAATAATGTCACTAGGACTTGCCATTACTTTACTAATCCAAATACAGTGGAACCTCTATTTAATTAAGTTGAATGGTGACAACTGAAATATTCGTTATGTAGAAAATTCTCTATATGGAATAAAAGTTTTTAACATCAACTTTGGGCACAATGACTAAATTGCTGATTATTTTTGAGCAAGGAATTGTTAGCACTGAATGTAATATAAATCTAAATGGCACAGTGATTGACCAGCTGAATGAGTTTGTGTATTTAGGAAGCATGTTTGACAAAGAGAACAAATTAAGATGGTGAAATTAGTAGGCGAGTGAATTCTACATTGAAAGTCATTGCTGCTATAGGAGGTTTTCACAGGAATGATGGGTTCTCGAGAGTCTCGCACGGTTGTGTATGAAAGTGCATATGTTTCTACTCTGATGTATGGCAGTAACCTGGGTACTACACAAGAAACATAGGAGTCATCTGTGTGCTGGAGAAATGAGTTACTTACAAGGGGTTTGTGGCAATACACGTTCTGATCATGTGAGGAATGAAGATGTGTTGCAGTCGTGTAATGTGAAGCAAAATGTTGTTAAAAAGGTGGAGACTAATATGCTTTGGTGGTTTGGCCATGTTGAAAGAATAAGTGATGAGACGCTTACTAAAAAAAAAATTTAGCTCAAGGAAAGGCAGAGGAAGTCATGGGAGGATCAGATTCAGGAGTGTCTGCAAGAGAAAAAGGTTATGAGTATGAAATATAGAAGGTCTTGTGACATCATATGTGATGGATGTCAGTGCAGCCCAAGTTGTGTGCCAAGATTGCTGTAAATGGAAAAGTTTGATACGGCAACAGTAAGTATATAATGAGTTAAAAATTTATCTGGTAGCTTGTATTTCTTTGAGGAGCTAACCTCTGAATCTCAGAGAACAGCTTAGTGTGATATATATATGTATGTATGTATGTATGTATGTATGTATGTATGTATGTATGTATGTATGTATGTATGTATGTATGTATGTATGTATGTATGTTTAAATTTGTTAAAGCTTTTATTACTATTAAAGTTACACTCTACTGAAGGCTTTAACTTTAACAGTAATAAAGTTAAAATCTGATTAACATTTGTTGAAGTTTTTACTACCATAATATTAAAATTATGTACTGTATTCATTTGATTTCATTTAGACCATTTTGAAGTTAATAATTTAATACCAGTGCATATCATTTTGTCATAAAATTTACATAATGCACACATGTAACACCTTAAACTGAATTTTTATAAAAGTAAAATGATACTACCTTAAATAATTTTATGGATCATTTTTCTAAGAAATCAGTAATTTTTTTCTGAACTTTAGCATAAATTGTTTCTTCATAGTAAGACAGCACAAAAAAACATCTGGCATATTATCAATGAATTGATGCCCATTTCGAATCATCTGAAACACATTGTCATATAGTCTTTAGTTGATGTTGATCCATATTCGCAGTGTTCATCTTCAGAAGCCTCAACAATCTCAAAATTTTTCTGAACACTTTGTAGAATATCCATGTCAGTAAGATGATCAGCAACAGTAATTAAAATCCTTATAAATTTTGAGTACAATAAACTGAAGCAAAATGAAAGGAACTTCTATGAAGAATATCATGAAATAGAAAATCAGTTCACTCAATGGAGGTATTTTTGAAAGCATTTCAGCTCAAGTTTCAAGGTTTCCTCATAAAATTTGATGAATCGAGAAATTAGCTAAATAAAAGGTTAATTAAACAAAAGGTTCCACTGTAGTACTGTAACATTTAACATTTTTTGCACAGAAAATAATGTCTTTTTTAGATGCTGCATTCAAATAATTCCATAAACTTTCCCATCATGACAAATATACATATTTTTTTTTGATTTCCTGAAGAATGACATGCCTCTTCCCAGAGAATTATACTTAAATAATGCCATAACATTTTCTCAGAAAAAAAAATCGCACATTTTTAATTTCTGGTGTACTGATTCCAAAAGAATCTCATTCAAACACTACCACAGCCTTATGGCTGCAGCAAATTATTATTATTATTATTATGGAAATAGATGAGATTCCACCTCTTCCTGAGGTTTTTCCTCTCTTCCTTCCGGGACGGGTACGACATACCAAGTCTGGGAAGTGGTATTTCTTTCTCTCAGTTGTCCAGGAACTTCCTTACTATACTACATGTGTTCAGGATAGCTGCCTTCTCTAATTCCATGTAGGTGTTAGGTTGAAGGTCTAGTGTCTGTATAGAGCTGTGAATGGTCTTAGGTACAACTACTGTGGCTGATATTACTATGGGGACGGTGGAAATGTTCTCCATTTGCCACGTTTCCTTGACTTTGTATCGTAGGTCATTATACTTTGACAGCTTCTCTCTGTGCATCTTCTGGTTGTTGAATGTGTTGGGCACGGCTATGTCAACGAGGTATGTTGACTTCTTCTCCTTGTCGACCAGGATGATGTCGGGCCGATTGTGGGGGATGGTCTTATCTGTTCTGATCAATCTGTCCCAGTACATCTTGTGGGTGTTGTTCTCTAGAAGCGTTGTTGGCTCATACTTGTAGTAGGAGACAGGCTCAGTTGTAATGAGGTGGTGCTTTCTTGCCAATTTCTGATGGACAATCTTGGTGACTTGATTGTGCCTGTTCGTGTACTCTGTTTGTGTGAGGACTCTGCACTCTGCTGTGATATGTTGGAGGGTCTCTGGCGCTTGATAGCATTGCCGACATGTGTCGCTTTCCACTGACGTATGTATCCTTCAGGATATGCTTCCGGTAGTTTCTGGTGTTTACAACTTGATCTTGTATAGCCATCGGGAACCCTTCGGTCACGGGGAAGAGTGATCCGTTTGTTAGCCATGCATTGGAGGCAGTCTTTTCCACATGGTCCGATTGCAGATCATTGTAGTGCCTTCTGTGTAAGACTTTCTTGCCCCAAGCTTCTTCTTTTGGCCCTCTCATTCCAATCTCGATGTTCTGAGTAGAGAGGTCTAGGGCTGTGTACTTCTTGTCACTCTGGTTTATCACTTGGTGAAGAGGTCCCTTGCTCGAAAGGAAGTATTTTCTGAGGCTGCTGATTTCTTTGTCTCGGTGTTCCAGGAGATCAATAATTCCTCCTTCCTTCCGCCCGTCCAATGGTCAGCCTTCTATATTGCTGACTTCAGGTGGTGCTGGCGATGTTTAGTGAGGGTTGTCCTGCTATTGCACATTATTTCCTCAAGCTCCGTTGTGGTCCACTTGACGATTCCGAAGGAATACGTGAGGAATGAAACTGTGTATGTGTTGATAGCCTAAGTGATGTTGCGAGCGTTGAGCTTGGTCTTCATTAGTCTCCTCAACCTTTGGTTGTATTTGGCGGCTAGATGGTTTTTGATTTCTTTGTGTTCTAGGCTTTGTGCTTGAAGCATACCAAGGTACTTATAGACTTCTCCTTCCTCCATAGCTGCGATCTGTTCTCCGTTCTTCAATTGGTACCTATGTGTATCATGCTTTCCTTGGTTCATACTTTGTGCCTTGCATTTCTGTAGGCCGAATTGCATCCTGATGTCATTGCTGAAGCCCTCCGTGATCCAGATTAGTTGCTGGAGTTGGTTCTGTGATGATGTGTACAGCTTGATGTCATCCATGTACATGAGGTGGGAGAGTTTGTACTTGTTGGTTTTGTTGCACTTGATGGTAAACCCAAACTTGCTTTCATTGAGCACAGTTGACAGCAGGTTGAATGCTAGACAGAACCATAATGGGCTAAGTGAATCTCCCTGGAAGATGCCTCTCTTTATGTGGATGGGCTTGGTCGTTATGTTCTCGACTTTGATTGTTGTCTTCCATCCTGTCATGGCAGCTTTAAGAAAGTTCATGATAACAGGACTTACTCTGTAGATCTGAAGGACCTCTATCAGCCAGCTGTGGGGTATGGAATCGTAGGCTTTACGGTAATTGATGTATACTGTGTACATGTTGCGGTGCATCTTGAAAGTCTGCTCCATTACAAGTGTCGATGGTAAGCTGTTCCTTGCACCGTCTACAGTCCAGTAGGTATCCCTTTTGCTGTTCTGCCATAAGTGCTTGTCCTTCTATGTGCCTCATTATCTGATTGGCGATGCATGCTGTTAGGATCTTATACAGCATGGGTAGACACGCTATTGGCCGATAGCTGGCTGGATTTCTTGTGTCTTCATCTTTAGCCTTTAGTATCATTACTCACTGGGTGAGGAAATCTGGGATTAGTGCTGGATTTTGGATCATATTGGTCAGTTGATCTGCCAGATATTTGTATATACAGGTGAACCTCTTGTACCAGTAGTTGTGGATGTTATCAACACCTGGTGCTTTCCAGCTGTGTGTCTTAGCTATGGCTTGCTGAAGGTCCTCTGCTGTGATCTTCCAGTCGGCCATTTCCTGATATTGGCTCGCTGTCCTTTTTTTTTTCCGCTGTAGCCATGCGGTTTTGCTGTTGTGGTTTGTATTCCTTGCCTAGAGGTTACTCCAGAATTTTTCTACAGCTACACATTCTGGTGATCCTCCGCCTTTGATGTCTTTCTAGGCAATGTTAAGATAGAAGCTTTTCTCATCCTTTTTTAATGTGTAATTGTCCATATGTCGCTGTGTGTTCTCTTTGTATCATCTTAGTCTCTTGCTGATAGCTAGTAGACTTTGTTTTAGCATGTTTAAGTATTCTTTCATTTGCTAGTTTTCTTCGAACCTGGTGTGGACTTTGGTGCTTTTCAAGATGAGCTTTACTTTTCCTACCAGTTTCTTGGACCTATTTCCCTTAATGTACCATGTGAGTTGGCCGATTTTCTTCCGGAGTTCATCAACTCAGCCCTGCAGTCTTCTTTGTCATGCTGGTAGGATGGGTTTCTTGGTTCTTTGCTCCTTCTGATGGATGGTGTTTTTTCCGTTTAGTCATGTAGCGGCAACTGCGGCACAGTACACAGTGGTGTGGATGGATTCTAACGTGGTGTAATTTTCATCTAGATAGGCTGGTAGCACAGACTTGTTGAGATGTTCTGTTATTTGCCATAGATCTATGTTAGGTCTTTGCCTCGGTATTCTATGTCTCATGGTAGGGTCCATTCCTTCGAACTCTTGGACGGCTGTCCTGAATTCGTTGGCAACTGCTGATGGCACCCGCTGGCTTTGTTCGGTCTGGTCTTCTGACTCTGTCTCATGTTTGTCATCAGACAGTGCATTCTCTTCTGCAGCATGCTGCATGCTACTCTGTGGTTGATCACCTAGTTTCATTTCATTTCATTTCATTTATTGCATTTTAGTAGTTACACTCATGGTATTACATAATCATAAATATATAACACAAATATTATATTTTTGTAACAACAGGGAATGAGGAGGGAAAAGGCCTGATAGGCCTGACATGCCCTCTTCTCCCACAGCATCAAAATTTACATGAAAATAAAAATAAAAAATAAAAAAAAAAACATAAACAAGTCAAGTCCACATAATATCAAACACAGCTAGGGTGGTGCCAATTAATAAAGGTAATAGTACATTATGAGCTTTTGGTCAGAAAGAAATGCCTAAGTTTTCCTTTAAATATATTAATATTATTAAGTGATATAATATCAGTAGGAAATGTATTCCATAATACAGGACCAATATAATTAATAAATGATCTAAATCGTTCTGTTAGTGGAAACATGGGGATTAATGTTGTTTTCTGTCTTGTGGAATAATCATGACTGTGAGTACTTATTGTAATTAAATCTTGGTAATAACCATTTTTAATTCTCAAAAACATTAGTTTACCCATACTATAGATATGCAATTGTTGAATAGTTAGTATATTAAAATCGTCTGGACTGAGTCTAGCCTGAAAGACTATTTGAAAATTGAGTATTTTGTAGTTTAAATTGTAGTAGTCTTATGAATCTATTTTGTAATGACTTAAGTTTTTTCATATTGTATAAGGTAGTCAATCCCCAAACAGATATACAATAGATTAGATGAGATTGAATTAAAGTGTAGCATAATAAAATCATTAATTTTGGGGTTAAATTGGCCACTGCATTACTAATAACCCCTATATTTCTTGAGATCTTATTAGAAAGGTAGTCAACATGTGAATTCGATTTTAAATCATGCTGAATAATGATACCAAGATAGTTATGACTTTGAACCACTTCTATAGATGATCCAAGTAAGTTAATATTCTGAATTAAGGAGGTGGGGGTTGACGTACTTGAAAAAATCATTACTTTTGTTTTGTTAATCTTAATAGCCAGATCATTTTTAGTTAACCAATTAGTGATGGATGTAAAATGGACTTGTAGTTGTCGCACCAATGTCTCAACATCATTTCCATGTATTAAAATGGTTGCATCATCTGCATATAAAATGATATCTGAATTGTGTAAACAGGTACAGAAGTCATTAATATAAATATATAATAATAATGGAGCAAGTACCGAGCCCTGAGGGAGCCCTGAGGGACCCCTGAAATGACTGATTGTAAGTTAGATCTGGTACGTTCAATTTCTGTATATTGCTGGCGACCAGTGAAATAGTTTATTAATAGATTATGTAATGTACCCCGAATACCAATTGCGTACAATTTTGATAATAATAGGTTATGATTTAAAGTATCAAATGCTTTTGATAAATCGATGAAAAGTCCCAATGTAAATTTATTATTAATAGAATTAGATTGAATTTTATCTTTTAAGTGTAAAAGGGCGATTTCTGTTGAGGAATTTGGTAAAAAACCAAATTGATTTTTTGTGCAAAATTTTATACTTTTCAATATAGGCAAATAATCTGACAAATAGTAATTTTGCAAAAATTTTAGGGAATATGGATAATTTAGCTATTGGTTGATAATTATTAATATCTACCAGAGAACCCTTTTTAAAGACGGGTAATTTTTGCAATTTTTAACGAATTTGGGAAAATACCTGTAGCTAGAATGGAATTAAAAACACATGAAAGGGGAGTAACAATGTAAAAAGTTATAGTTTTTAAAATGTTGGGAAGAATATCCTCTGGACCTGGTCCTGTATTTATGTTAATATTTTGCAGTTGGTAGATTAATTCGGTTCTAGTAATTTCCAAAGTATGCATTGAATTTAAAGTGCAAGAGTTGGAGTAATCATGTAATTGTTGATAATTTAGCTTAGGAAGTTGTTGTATTATACGCTGTGGTGATTACAATAAAATGATTATTAAATTGATTAGCAATTTCAGTTTGATCAGTAATTTCGATGTTATCGCGAGTGAGGTGAATCGAAGTTTTTGGTACATTCCTATGGCCTGACAAAATGTTAAAATGCTTCCAGGTTACTTTAGGATTGTTTTTAGAAAAAATATGAAAATAATAATCTCTTTTTAATTTTCTAATGTAGGAACTGAGATTATTTCTAAATTTAAAAAAAAATATTATAATCAATTTGTGGCCTTGATTTTAAGAATTTTGTGAACAGTTCATTTTTTTATTTATCTGATTAAGACAATGCCTTGTTAGCCAAGGTTTATGCTCTTCTTTGGATTTAGAAGTGGTTCTTTTAAATGGAAAAGCCTTATTGTACAATCTCTTCAAAGTTATTTCAAATAAATTATAAGCCACATCAGGATTAGGAATTTCTATTATTTCATCCCAGTTCGTATCATGTACTAGTTTTGCGAATAGATTCGTATTATTCTCATTAATAATTCTAGTGAAAGTATTTGTTGGTCTAGAGGCTTGTACATCACTATATGTGTAAATTAAGAAAATTGGTAGATGATCACTGAAATGAAAATTAAGAATACCCGATAAAATCGAGTCCGAAGGTATATTTGTTATACATAGATCCAAAATTGAGGCCGTATATTGAGTTACTCTTGTAGCTGAGAGAATAGTGTTATAAAATCCTGCAGTAGCAATTGCAGAAACGAATTCTCGTGGATATGAAAGGGTTTGTGACAGGTCAATATTAAAGTCTCCAAGTAACAGTCCTTTTTTCTTTGTAAAATTTATATAATTAAGTATATCCGTAAATTTTTCAATAAATAAAGAAGGGTTCACTGTTGGTGGTCGATAGCAAGCTGAAATTATATTATATTGATCTTCAATTGTAATAATTTCAATATCAGAATTCATAAATGTCAATTCTTCAATTTGAGTGTAGTCCACATTATTTTTTTTACAAAAATTGCAATTCCTCCTCCTCTAAACCCAGTCCTATTTTTATTAAAAGTCTGATAGAATAGAGATGTAGACAATAGTCTTCAGAGGGAAACCATGTTTCCGAAATGCAAATTATATCTATTTAGTAATTAAGTAGTTTAACCAATGCCTTTAGATCAGATATCTTATTCACTAATGAACTGGCATTAAGATGAAAAATATTTAGATAATTTTTAGGGTTATTAGATACTGTATCATTAAAGTGCTGTACTGAATAATAATTATTAGTCATATATCAATGTATCCCAAACAGTTTTGTAAAATTAAGTCACCTCCCTAAGCACTATTTGAGAATCCCACAATATGGTGGCCACCCCCTGCACCAATTAATAAAATAATTGACTTTATCTCCTTATATTTATATATTATTTAGGCAAAAATAAAAAAGGGGGAAAAAAAAGAACAGTAAAATAGAATAAAAAATAACCTAACAGTTAGTTATTGCTGCATAACATAGTATCTTTCAAGTACCATGTACACATCAAGACACTTTCCAATAGTTGTAATCAGTGACATACAAGAACTCAATAAAAATTATATACATATTAATAACCTCATTACACAGTACAAATTTTACATTTCCCTCAATAATCAACAATTCTGTAGTATAATCAAGTAGTAAACCAAACAATGAAGGGAATATAGTAAAATAGGGTAGTAATAATAAAAGACCATGTACAATTCATTTTTATCAGTAACCATGCCGTAGTTCTAGTAGCTAAACATATTTAGTGACTGGATAGAAGAATGTCATTGAGCAACTCTAATGACATAGAAGAATGAAATAAAGATTGTATTTATATTAATAGTCCCTATATGTAATACAAATTCCCTATCTCTTCCTAGTGATCAACAATTCTGTAAATTAATGAACGAAATATAATAGTATATAATAATAATAATAATAACAAACCAAATACAATTCAAATTTCTCAGTTCCCATACCAAAATTCCAATAGGTATGCTCACATAACAGAGGAGGAATATGTCATTAGGAACTCCAATGACAGACAAAACTATATGTATCAATAACCACTATACACAGTACAAATTCCCTGATACCTCCCAATAATCACCAGCCCTATAGAGCAGTCAAATATAATAAACTAAGAAACGGAGGGAATCCGAAAATATAGAACAATAATGACCAACCAAATTCAGTTCAAATTTCCAATTCCCATACTGAAATTCCAATAATTATAAAGATTTGATAAGTAGGCAAATCCCTGTGTTCCCATGCCTAAATTCCAGTGATTAAACAAAGCTAATGACCATGATGAAATCTGCCACCAATCAACTCCAATAACATGCAAATATAAGATAAAAGTTAGGCTCAAGTAAATAACCTCTATACACTTTATAATTTCTTCTTTTCTTCCAATAAAAAAAATAATAAGTATGATGGTCTAATATAATAAAGCAAGAGATGATAAGGAAATGATACTATAAACCAATAGCATCCAAACAAGTATAAGTAAGATTTCTTTGTTCTCAAATCAAAATTCCAGCAAATATGCACAAGTAATGGCTAGGTGAAACTAAGTCATCAAACATCTCCAATGACCTGCAGAAATTGCTTAAATATTATATAAGTTGATTATCTCTACACACAGTACGAAGTTCATACCTCCCCCTGCGATCAGCAATTCTGTGCAATAATCCAATGCAGCAAATCAAGACATGAAAGGAATAAAATAAAATAGAATAGAATAATAATAACAAACCATATACAGTTTACATTTGTCAGTTCACATATTAAAGTCATGCACCAGTAGAATCAGTGGAAGTAGATGGTAAACCAAACTCAATCAGATCATACATAGAAATTATTTTTTCTTGGTGAAGAGTCATTTTTCCTGACATAGATATGTCCATTATTAACTTAAACGGATCCCACTAATCCTTGGTGTAACAGTCTTCTAGCATGCCAGAATAATTCCTTATATGGAAGAATAAGATTTTCATTTATGAATACACGAGTTTTGGGCAAAATACTATTAAAATCACAGTCGTATATAATGGATCTCTTCCTATCAAGCCAGTTATCTCTTGAAGTTCTGGACAAAAATTGAACAAGCACATTAGCATTAGGTTTTTTGAAAGAATCTGATTTTAAGGGATGTATAATGTCAATATCCTGTAAATTGAAATCGAGTACATCAAATGCTTTAGCCAATGTACTCATATAATTCCAGAGTTCTTTTTCATCTTGTATATAAGTCAGATCAATACCATGAAATTCCAGATTTTTTTACGTAAATATTGCGCTGATTCATTAAAGTCACATTGTAATTTATTTAATTCAAGTTGTTTGAACTCTATCTGCTGCAAGAGATTATCTTGTGTAATCTTTAAACTTTCATTTTCTTTCCTAAATGACTCCAGTTGTTCCAAAATTGAATCATAGTTTGTCGACATATGTTCTATAGATGCCTTACATTCGGTCAGTTCACTCTTCAATTCCAAAATAGGTTCCAATTTTTTAATTACAGGGTTCCCGATAGCGTGTGCAGACGCGCGTTTCGCGCAAAGAAGTTTGAATTCGCGCAAGAAAAATAAAGTGACGCGTGAAATGGGCGCGCGCAGAAAGATTTCAATTGTGGGCTATTAGCATGGAAAATCTATGAAGGCGATGCCGTTTCAGATCACGTGTGCCAATTTCCCGACGTCACGGTCCAATCCTATTGTTCAGTTATATGTGCCGATTTCATGACGTCACAGTACAATCCCAGTATTTCCCTTCCGGTCCTATATAAACGGATTATGGGATAATCCACGTAGAGCCCGGGTGCTGGCTCCCGGTAATTAATAAGGGCGTCTTCCTCCCCTTTCTACTTCACTACCGTGTCACTTTCCTATCGGGCACTCTAGCCCAAATCTCCTAGCTTCCTATTTCTAAGGGTTGTTTAAGACCTGGGGTCAGACACTCCTTTCCTAAAATCCTCTACATATGATCATAATCATAATCCGCGTAGAGTACAACGAGACGAAAGCCCACGCGCTGCTAAGGGTGCCAACTATTACGGTTTCGGCCACATGATTACCGATTTACGAACAGGTTGGAAGAATTGCGGATTTCAATGTATTTCGTAAAAGTTCTGAACTTTGTGTTCTTTTTTGTTAAAATCACGGTTTAAAATGCGATCACATTTTGCCCATATATTTATAGTTTTTTTCGCACAAATGCGAAAACTATTAATTGGTCCCGTTTCTAAGAAAGCGCCTCTGAAATTCAGATATTGGATACATCGGCAAAGCCAATATCGGACGGATATGGGGTGAAGAACGGCCAGATGATATTGGATGCATTGGCAAAGCCGATATCGGGTGAAGAACCGCAAGGTGATAATACATAATATCGGAAAAGCCCATATCAGTGTAATGACGTCTGCATACCTGCCAAGTATTCCGAATTTCCCGAAAGTTTTACGGAGTTTTGGGTAGTTTTACGGTTGGAAGATAGTTCTTTGGGATTTTCGCCAAAATGGCTCATGAATATTTTTTTTCTGATGAAAATTGATATCGTTGTTATTGTCGCTTAGTGTAAACTCCTGCTTTTGTTTTATTATGATCTCATAGCGATTGAACCTTATGTTATCTCATGTTTCTAGCTGGGAGCGATCGCACACACCCTCTCCCATCAATCCTTCCAAACTTGCTCTCCCTCAGGGTTGGAATAGCTGCGCTAATTGCGCCAAAGTGCATATTTTTTTTTAATTCTGCGCCGTGCAGAGTTCGCCAAAATGCGTAATTACACGTTTAGCACGCATCAAAAAGTGTGTTTACGCATCGAAATTTTACCAACGCGTAAAAATACTCATCGGGACGGTATTTCGTCTTTCCAAAACGGAAGTAAACGAAATAAAGATTTCCATAATCGTAATTTCTTTTTCCTGCGATGTTGCCTCTGTCCAGTATTGTTGTTATACATCACTTCATTCAAAAAATATTTGTATTTCAGTTGGAAAATGGAGGGAAAATTTCTGAAAATGGAAATTCGACGGCGCAAAAATATCCCTGTAATCTTCAGGCATGAGCATGCAACAGCTTCGAGAAATTTCTCCTTTTCCGTCATATTTGGAGTTTTCCTCGAGATCGATGCATAACTGAACAGAAATTTCGAGGCAATTGGTAGCGGAGGAGAATATTTTTCGCTGGAAACTTTCGAAAACGGAAGTTTTGTCTTTCAAAACTTTCGAAAACGGAAGTTAGACACAGTGAAGATTTCTCTCATAATCGTAATTTTATTTTTCACGCGATGTTTCCTCTGCCTAGTATTGTTGTTAAATATCATTTTATTTTATAAATATTTGTATTTCAACTTGAAAATGAAGGGAAACTGTCCGAAAATGAAAATTGGACGTGGCAAAGATTTTTCCCTTAATTGTATCCCCCCACCCAAAGATGTTCTGAACATGTATCTTGTATTCTTAAATATCCCCCCCCCCCCCAAAAAATAAGGTTTGCATTTCATCTTGACAAAGAGAGGGGGGAGAATAAAGATTTTCCCCGTAATCGTAATTCTTTTTCCTGAAAAGCGAAAGTGAAGAAGCTGAAAATTTGTAAGAATTGATGCATGGTGTTCAGAAGTATTTGTATTCTCAAAGTTACACTATTCATCCTTTATCTAAAATAGCGCTACGTGCATTCGTGATGGATAAAATTGTCATCCAAGGACATTACAAAAAAAGTCACTGTCTTGTCATTGCTTAAATGAAATCAAGTTATTTCTAAAATTGCATCATTCAATTAAAAAAAAAATTCAAAACCTTGAAAATCATCACAATTTCTGAACTCCATCTACGAGTGACTGATACAGAAAAATAATCAAATACAAGTATCATCAAACATACTGCTAGCACATCCCATACATTACCGCTCTCCCCTAATAATAGATAATCATAAATTAACTGTTCTGGTACTGTCTCAAATGTTCTTGATTTTATAGTAAATCTCGATTTGGGAATTTTTTTTTTTTGGGGGGGGGGGGGGGGGGGGGGATTGTGGTAACATAATTTGATAATCATTGCACGCAAGTGAGATGCATGCTGCTCTCTTTGCCATGCCTAGAAACCAGTTCAACAGGTGAAAACTGTCTTGCCTTATATGATAAGACTCCTGTTATGGTCGAGAGAAAAATTGGTGAATCTCTGAAAAAAATAGTGTCTCACTCTCTAAAAATGAAACTCATTAACAAGGTTTGTTAATCTTATTTTATACTTAAATACTAATTTTTTTTTAATATTTCTTTAATTGTATTAAATTATTAACTGTAATAAAAAAATAGAGAAACCTATAATACACAATTTTATTATTTGTAAAGTGTAAATATGCGCCGCTGAACGCGCGTTGATGTCCCGGTTTTTGATTTTGAAAAGTTGGCAGCTCTGATATTTGTTCTTACTATAACACAATGGAAAAGTTCCTCATTAGAAAGAGGAAGCGTTCTACTGACGATTCTGCAAGTTCGGCATCGAGTGCTACGATTTTAAACAGTGAAATATTGCCTGAGAAATGTAGTGAGGCTGAAATGTAGAAATGTAGAAATGTAGTGAACTAAATAAAAAAAATCTTAACTTTCAAGAGAAATGGTGCAAAATGTACGACTGGCTTGAAGTCGAAACCGACAAAAATAAAACAATTTTGATGTTTTGTTCATTTTGCAAGGCGTCATCAAAACCAGCGTTATTTGCAAAAGGTAAGTTAATGCCATTCATTATTTTATCAATGTATAAATGGTCTGTTTTCTGAAGAACTCATTTCTAAAATTTGGCTCATGCTTGTATTGATACAGAGAATTTCTTTTTTATCCTGTCATAATTTTTGGGCTAAAAGCAGCGGCTCATACAGTGTTAAAGTGATTTTTTGTTTTCGACTTTGTAAAGGTCCCTATGTTTATTTTATTATTCATTGTTGTGAAAGGAGCCAATTCGCTCAAATGCTTTTGGGATGGGAAGTAAATATCCTCATCGGTGTCATGTAAATTTGTTTTGAAGTTGTTAGACCACTTCAAAGATTTTGAAGATTTGAAATGCCTGTTGAGTAAATATCCATATATATTTATTCTGCTAAAAAATAGCTATGCTAGTTTTAAATTTGCAGATGTTGCAGAACTTTTCATCTGCAGGTATAAAAATGTGTATCCAAGCACAGTGTTGTTGTATGAAATTGCTTTGGTTGTGACAATAAGTTCTGCATCAGTAGAGCGTTCTTTTAGCACACAAAATCGAATAAAAGATAAATTTTGCAACAAACTGAAAGAATAAACTTTAAAAAATTTGATTCAAATATCAGCAGCAAATGTAACACTAGAAAGCGTTCCATTTCACAAAGCTGCTGAAATATTTAATAACAAAATTAGAAGATATGTATAAAATATTTATATTATTTTTGTGTTTGTTCGTTTTTTTCCCCCATAAATGTAGTATTTTTCTCTAAGTTTACGATTGTTTAAAATTCACCCCTGATTTTTCAAAGTCACCCACAGAAAAAAGCCTGGGGGACATTTTCACCCCTGATTCTGGAACCCTGGCGAGAACCCTGATTTATATCATCCAAGGCCTGTCTTAGATCATTTGTAACTTTTAGGTTTGTGGAGTCAATCTTTTCATTAATATCTTGTAATGATTTCAAAATTAGTTCCATGTTAACTGGATCAGTAGTACGATTCAAACAAGAACTACTCCCCGATTTATTTGATATATTTTGCTTAGTTCTTGTAGTCATAATGTCACATCCGAAAAGAGAAAAAAAAATATATATATATATGTATATCAGTCAATTATTAGCTTGTGAATGTCACACCAGAGGGCAGCACGTTGGCACCTTATTTAAGATTTGATATTCTACTATTTCTTCAGGTTCAGTCACAATAAATTAAATAGATATGAACATGCAGACAAAAATTATCTCACGTACCACAATCCAAGGCAAAGAATAGTTATTACACTAGCATAGAGTACCTGTCTTCTTAGATTGAATCGGCAGAGGACTCCAAAGACTGAAGATTTCACACATATGAAGCACCTCGATACAACCATAGTTTTGAAGTTAAATTCAGCCCTTCGAATGATGCTATTAATTCAATCTGCAAATCAATGTGCAGCAAGTAATCTAACACCACATATTAGTAATAATATTTGGTCGTATAGCCTTTTCATGATATAAATACGGAGCCAGAGGAAGCTCAACCCTTACTCTACAACATACTTGACTTGACTTCTTTGTCAGTCCTGGAAGCCATCAAGTTCTTGCTTGATGGCTTCCAGGACGGCAGATGGTATCATATTCTTCGTGACAATGGTACGTCTCTGATCCGCTAGTCGCTGTTCGCTGACTTGAATGTCTGGGTATTGCTGTTGCCATTTGTCATACAGTCTCTTCCTGTACATTGTCATCTCTGTCTCCATTTTAGTCACTTCGTAGTATGTTCACATGATGTACATGTTCGTTTCTGGACTCCGTTTCACGCGTTGGCCTGCACTTCGGTCCGGCTTGGTCTTGGGCTTAGCAGACCCAAAAGCATCTCCGGCCAATCGTTGACTATTTCTTGTGGTAGCCATGAGAGGGGCAACACCACTTGCTTCATTGGTTCCCTCTGGAGACTGTAACTTACTTGTCGAATGGGCCCCTCTACCTAAGGCTCGAACGTGAGTGACTTTATCCTGCGCCACACTCAATGCAGTAAATGCTAATCTCTTTCTTAGTACAAAGGTGCCAACCTTCTGTGGTGCCTATCAGTGATTACCATACGGAGCCTCATTGTCTACGCGTGGCGGCGTGGGAAGGGTATTTCATGAGAAATTAACGTGTAAAATGTTTAATAACCTTATAAAATCAAATACCTTATAACATGACCTTTTTATTTTAATGGTTAATATTTTTAATAACCCAAGTGGGAATGAATATCAGCTAGATATCGAGCCAATATTGGTTATGACGGCTGAATGTCGGTTAATATTGGAGGTTCCGACATATTATGCAATATCGCCTTGTTGTTCTTCACCCAATATCTGTCCGATATTGACTTTGCTGATGTATCCAATATCTGAATTTCAATGGCACTTACTTAGAAACAGCACCAATTAAACGTTTTCATATTTGTGCAAAAAGAACTATAAATGTATTCGCAAAATGCGATCACAGTTTAAACCGTGATTTTAACAAAAAAGGACACTTCAGAACTTTTACGAAATACACTGAAATCCGTAATTCTTCTAACCGTAATTCCGTAATCAGGCAGCCGAAACCGTAATAATTACGGAAATCCGTAATGGTTGCCACCTCTGTTTGTATCATCCAGATGGAGTTGAGATTTTTCAGTATGCAAGTCTCTCAACTAGTGAATATTGTATCTTCTTAATTGATGTTGTAAGCACTAGATGGTGCCGCATTCCTGCAACTGTTTCGACACCTTTTCAGGAAGGTAATCTGAAGTCGAAATCCACGACGGCTGGTGCTGGTTCAAGGTGGAATCGAATCTGCGACCGCTTGGATGGTAGCTGCTTACGCTATCCACTAAGCCCTCAGTGGCCTAGTTATTATTATTATTATTATTATTATTATTTTAACATAATGATTTTACAGAAACTTCATTCAAATATTACCACTACCTTTCTACCTTTGGAAATCACATTTTTGCTTACCTTGATATATTGATTCCAAAAGAACAGCATTCAAACATACAAAACCTTTCTAGCAGGGTAAACTGCTTTTTCTATTTTTAAACATGTTGATTCACAGGGTATCACATTCAACTAGGAATGTAAAATTTCTCACAAAAAAACTGCATTTTTCAGTCCAAATTTCATGCAATTAGCATACAAGTAATAACTTTATTTTAAAGTGATAAGTTCAAAATGCAACCAAAAAATAAGGAAACAAAATAATAATAAAAAAAGAATGAAAGAAAGGAAAATAACTATGTAAAACTAACTGCCAGCATTTGTGGGTACTAGGTACTACACCAACATATTTTTCTATGAAGTAGGATACAAAACGGAATTTGGCAGATTCAATCACAGTAACTTTGGTGGGAAATGAGGCATACTTTAGATGTGTGTCTTTGGAGTGATGTATACTCATCCTTTCAAAGTCCTGTGATTAATCAAGTACAGCATCACCACACCTCTTCTGTCAATGCAAGAGATGTCCTTGATGCACCACCCTGAGCTCATTAAGGCCACACTGTTGTATAGCAACAGCTTCATCAACAAATCACATCAGGAAATGGGAGCTCCTGCGCTACACTGAAAAAATTAGCGTTTTCCTATGCATTTTTTTATTTGTTTCAAAAGTTTAAGATCGTTTCAAGTTTGTTTTGTTTTATTGAAGGTTTGACAACCAGCATGAGCAACTCAGTGGGCTATAAGCAGTTGCCCGTCCCTAATTTAGGGCCACTGGTTCCAGGTAAGGGAGAGAACCAGTGCCTTAAAACAAACACACCATCCATGTCTCACCGGGATTCGAACTCGAACCCTTCTCGGGTGAATGGTCATAGCCAGTACTTAGACCACTGCACCACCGGGGTGGCCTTTTCAAGTTTTCAAGAACCTTTTATAAAAAATACAAAAACGTAAACACTTTGCAGTCCTGAAAAAATAAAAATAACATTCCAGTTTTTCAAGATTTTTGGACCTGTGCAAATACTGTATGAAGCACCTATGGATTTTCAACTCAGCTTTAATCCATACTGAAATTTAAAAAAAAAATGATGGAGCACTAGTGCAAAGTTGACCAGAACAAATGTTTTGATACAAAATGGCACAAATGAAGTGTTTTGGACCAATATGGTACAATTAATGCAGCTCCAGCATCCTTAATATCTGGCACTCCTAGCCAGTGGCAGAACAGGTAACCAGTTCTGTTTCAAATGTCTGAAGAGAACTGGACTGTGAAATCATACTATGCTGTAGTGAATGTGACTGTGAAATCAAACTATATTGCAATATTTGATGAATGCAAAAGAATCTGTATGACATTTCCCCCTGTAAGTAAAAACATAACAGTTAAATATTTTTCTTAAACATTCAGATAAGAATGAGCCTCATTCCACCACATAATGCTCCATGACCAAGTGCCACTGTTTTCTATTTGTGCCAAGATGTTGAAAACAAATGTCAAGCAACCTTGTGTATTTCTAGTAAACAGCTTCTGCATAATATGAAACTTGAATGTATATAGCTACAGAGGGCCATTTATTATGCAAAAGAAGTAATGCAGGTTCTTTTACTTTTGATTTGATAGCTCCAGATATGCAGTGGCAACAAAAAGAATATGAGTTTTCCAACAGGAAAGCT
This sequence comes from Macrothele yani, assembly GCA_039090855.1. Lineage (NCBI taxonomy): Eukaryota > Metazoa > Arthropoda > Arachnida > Araneae > Macrothelidae > Macrothele > Macrothele yani. Next base: position 74,514,011 of record CM077017.1, on the reverse strand, counting down.
GCATCAGAAAAGAAAATTGAAAAGAAGAAAAATGTCAATCATTATTTCCATGGCCCCAGAGAACAAAACCAATAGGAATTTTTCAAATACATACATTTCATAATCTTATGTAAAGACCAATATAGTAATTATCACACACACCTCCTTAAAACCAGGATTTTACTATACAAGGCAGGATCCAAAAGTTCCTGGAGTGGGTCCATTAGTCCATAGATAGTTAGAGTTACAAAGCTGAAGCACATCCTCCTTCAAAATAAGACCCTCTTGCAACAACACATTTCTGCCAGTGGCTGTAGAGTACGTCAAAACACTTCTGGAACTCATTCTTTGCAATGTCCTTTATCGCAACCAGTGATGCGTTTTTCACTTTTTCTGCGCTCGAAAACCAATGACCCTGAAGTCAACATGTTAGCTCAGGGAAGAGGTGGAAGTCACAGGGGGAAAGGTCAGGTGAGTACGGTGGGTGTGGGAGGACAACAGTTCCTGTTTTGGTGAGAACCTCATGAACAAGGAGTGATCTGTGTGCCAGTGCAATGTCGTGCAACAGTATCCACGATTGATTGCCCCTACAGTTGAGGCCTCTTCTTGTGGATTAACTCACGTAGACATCGCATGATGTCCAAATAGAGATCCTTGCTGACAGTGCATCCTTCAGGGATAAATTCAAGGTGAACAATACCCTGGATGTCAAAGAAGACCTCTAGTATGATATTACCTTTGCTACAATCTCACCAGAATTTCTGCTTGCGTGGAGATGATTGAGATTTTCACGTAGCTGATGCTCTCATAGTCTGCAGGTCGAAGAAGAAGCGCCACTTTTAATCCCCCGTTATGATTCTTCTATGAAATTGCGGGTCTTGGTAGGCAAAGGTTATGAGATTGCTCGCCATTTCCATCCATATGTCTAACTGATCTTCAGTTAACATGCGTGGGATGACGTGTTGACATACCCGATGCATTTTCAGATCATCTGTTAGTATGCGGTGACATGTAGTCTTTGATATCCTAGCAGCCTCTGCTATCTGCTCAGTTGTCTGTTGGCAAGTACGATGGCCTCAACCTTCAAGCTGTTTTCACCCATGAAAGCTGCCACTGCCCACCAGCTTTGTTCGTCATCTTTGATCTCCTGTCTGCCTTCTCTGAAACGTTGATGCCAATGGAATGTTTGTGACCGGGACAGGGTGTTTTCACCATAAACTTGCTTCAACATCTCGTAAGTTCCTGTTGGACTTTTGCCCAAACGAATGCAAAATTTAATATTAACGTGCTGCTCAAAAACGTCATTTTTCATCAATCACCAAACACTGCGTAAGTAGTTCACAATACCCAGATACACAACAGCGAGCGTGTGACGTAGATGGATTAAAGCAATTTCCCTGTGAGGAGGGATAATGTTGTAACATAACCCAATAATCACAGTGGGTATGCAACAGATGTACTTTACCGTACAAGCGCAGTCCAGGAACTTTTGGACCCTACTCCATATAATGCACTCACATATAACTTTTATTTTCTTAGCTACTTCCATATTTCATGTTTCTCTTTCAGGTGAATTTCAAATGGTAAGTTTATTTTGATTCTGTTGCATTCAATTTGATATGCTCACTTAGTAAAAAGGAGTGAAATAATATAATTAACTCACCAAAGGAAGTTCAATGGAAATATAAGGTACAACAGCAGTTAAGCACACACATAAAAAAAGTACAAATACATGCTTGTATAGAATTCATGCTCATCTACAAGTGCTTTTATTTTACGAGATGATTTGGAAGTAATCACTGCCAAAAATTATAAAAAGAATTATGTCTGTTTATATTTCTTAATCCACGAAAGGTTAATAACACAATACAAAATTTGTGTATTTGATTTTCAAACTGATGCAAAATAAATATTAAAATTATTTTACCGATGAAATTTCTACATCCACCAGCAGTGCAATTTTTTATCCAAGACCCTTCAAACATGCTCATCTCCCATTTCTTTTTAGAAGCCTTTGTTAATGGTTCATCATCTAGTGAGTCAGGATTAAGATTACATATTTCTATACGATGAAAATTTTCCTGGAAGTCCTTGAATGAGATCCTTAAAATATAAAAATTAAGTGTAACTTTTTCTGTCAAGAAGTAACATGAAACACACTTTGCATCAATCAAAAGAGCAATCTAATGTACACAGTTTCAACCAAAACTCTAAATAAACAGCTTTTCTACATCTATTGGCTGCATTCGGTGCAAAATGAAGTGAGCATAAGGACACAAATAACAATACTGTTGAAATATCAACAGTAACTTTAATAGGAGGGTAAATTTCATCGATGTACATGGCAGATTTATGCATTATAATCCTTAAGCAGATTACTAATGTAGACTGCAATATGTTCTAATTTAAATAGGAAAGCAAATGTACTCTTACAGAAAAGATCACTTGGAAAATGGAGAACTCATAATGAAGTTAGTTAGGTACAATGATTTCTTCAGTAATCCATTCCACATTGTTAGTTTCTGCAATAAAATTTATGCATAGGCAGTAGCATGTGCAATACTACAAGCTGACATCGCCATACTGAAAAGGAATGGCAGAAATCCACGTAACACAAAAACAATTGACAAATACATTACAGTATTCCTACAGAAATCAAAGCTAAAGTTATGTAAAAAGGATATACAATTGTGAAATTGAGATGTTTCGATAGCTATTTCTATCTTCATCAGCCATGGAAGAAATGTTAGGGGGTATGCAAAAGTTTCCACCGTTTTAAGGAGAAAGGAAACAGGAACAATCAGGAGTTCAAACATCGTTTTATTTGCATACAGGGATACAGGAACACAGAAAACAAACCTGGGAAGAACACGAACAAAGTACAGGAAGAAAATACAGAGTGCAGGACATTGGTAAAACCTGGGACCTGGCAGGTGACACAGGAGCCATGAGCAGCACAGAGACAAACAGGGCTGCAGCGACGACACTGGATATCCGGGAGTTCAAACAGCACTTCAGGAGCACACAGGAAAATCAGACAGAGCACAGGGTACAGTCCAGTGGGGCATCAAAAGTCAATATATATTTACTAAAAAGCACGTAGCGGGATACATGCCAAGGCAAGTGCTAACGGGACACAAGAGCAGGAGACGTTCTGGCAAGCCAGTGATAGTAAGCTGACCGGTACTGTTCATCAGTTTCACAATCCTTAAGGTAGAGTTTCGAGGAACAGCCTGAGTCAGAAAACACAGTAGCAGGCACAGGAGCTTTGGGTGCGTCAGAGGCAGGCAGGGTGGAGCGAGAGACAAGGTAGCAGTCAGCAAACCAGGCGTCAAGGGCGCGATAATACTGTTCAACGTCATCGAAGTCCCGAGCAAAAGGACCTATGGAACAGACAGGAGACATAGAAGCAGTCACAGGAGCAGAGGTGAGCAGAGCATCTGCAGCACCGCATTTCTTGCAGGAATGCTGAGAGAGACGCTTGCGACGTTTCTTCGTAAAGGCTCCAGTAGAAGGCACACCATGCAGGGAAGAAACTATGAGAGCAGTAGAAGATGATTCAGCAGACACAACAGGGTAAGAAGGAGATGCACACTGAGCCAGGGAAGAGGCGTCAATCGGAGAGCTGGTGGGAACAGCAGGAACCACTAGTAACGAAGAATAAATGGACACTACAACAGCTTCAGGCCAGGAGCCAGGCAGCAACAGGAGCAGTGAGGCAGGACCAGGAGACCAATCAAGCTGTGAAAAAGATGGCGGCGATGGAGGCAGAGAACAGACCGGTGTACTGGCAGCTGAAGAGTCGGGGCCAGCAACAGCACCAGAGCCGGCGGCAGGAAGAGTAACCAAAGCAGAAGAGACTGAAGAAGGAGCAGCAGCAATCAGCAATGAGGGAAGTGATGGTTCAGGTGAAACAGCTGGAGTGGGAAAGAGCCCACCTGGAAGAGGCGACCCAAAGGAGAGCAGCAAAAAGGCTGCAGTGTCAGCAGGCAAAGGAGCAGACAAGGAAGGTGCAGCCGGCAGCAAGGTATCCACTGGACCAGGCACAGAAGCGGCCGAAGGGCAGGCCACATGATGAAGATCAGGCGACTTGCAGGCATAGCAGTCATCACGTAAACATTAATGACTCGAGTATGAGGAGCAAGAATGACACGGAAAAATGTCGGGCAAGAGGAAATCGAAGCTTTGTTGGGGGAAATGACGAGCGCTTGACGTCGAAAACTGAGAAATGGCCAATCGCCTCGATCGGGGGAGCTGCGGGCAGTGTGCGGACAGGAACAGCCAGGAAACCAGTACACATTTATTCAATGAAATATTGGCTGTTTGCACCAATGACCTTTTGCCATTTCTCAGGCAACAAATGAATGTCTCTGTTATAGGTGGACTCGGGTTTTGAGCTGAAGAACGCAGTGCTGAAATTTTCCACCTTTGGAACTGTGGTGAACTGCTGATGGGCTAGGGCATGTTGCATAGAGCGAAACAGAAGGGTGCAATGTCCGGGGAGTAAGCCGGGTGCGGTAAAACCTCCCAATGTAACTGTTCAAGATTTGATTTCATGGTGGCACCGACATGTGGCCTGCCATTATCGTGTAAGAGAATGACTGGGCAGCGTCCTTTACCTGTCCATGGGTGTTCTTGCTTGACTGTGGCGTTCAGTTACATCAACTGATCATTATATCATTATGCAGTGATTGTTTCACCCGGTTTCAACAGTTCAAAGTACAGCACTCCATGCATATCCCATCACACACACACACAGCAGCACCTTTTCTTATGGATATCTTGTTTTGTAGTGGATGTTGATGGCTGGCCTGGGTCGACCCAGGATTGCTTGCTTATGGGGTTGTTGCAATAGACCCATTTTTCATCCCCGGTGACAACCTTCCACAAGAAATTCTTCCCTTGAAACTTCTTCAGCAATGACATGCAGATGCCCAATCGTTGACCAATATTATGCTCCATTAAAGTATGTGGAACCCACTTACCAATCTTCTGGATCTTCCCCAGGTCTGTAGATGCTGTACCACCATTGATTGAGCCACTTTTAAAAGTTTTGCCAGTTGTGTGGTCGATTGTGTGGCATCCTCTCACAACAGTGATTCCAGCTCCTCGTCTGCAAGTCCCTGCGGTCTACCTGCATGTCGCTTGTCTTCCAAGCTTAGATCACCTTCCTTAAACCTAGCAAACCATTCTCGACATGTGGCCTTACCCATAACCATTTCGCCATATGCCTGTCATATTGAACCGTATGCTTCACTCGCACTTTTCCTAAATTAAACATGAATAACAAACAGTGCTGCAAATGAACTTTATTGACTGCCATGCTTGGCTTCATGTACGAACTGACAGCATGGGTCGCCGGCCAGTTAGACCCTACAGTGCCCACTAGTGGGGGGTGGCGGAAACTTTTGCATGCCCCTAATAAATGACATGAGGTGTCAACACATGGTGAATCAAATGTTGCCAGATTTTAAAATGGGTTTCCAAATAATAGCAATTTAATGAGGTGTGTTTGTGTACAGGTATTAGGAGAAAGGAAAATTTCAATACTTTTGCAATGCCTAAGGGATTTTCTATAAGAGAAACATTTTGTTTTTTCAATCAGGAAGAGCAGGAATATTGCTGATGGTTAATAATAAAAGGGAAATAGATAGGCTACCTCTCCTAACAACAGACTTATGCTCATCCAGAAGCCGATCAACACCATGGTAAGTACTTCCAATGTAGTGTGTAACTTCTGCTGAGGTGTTGACCAGAATAGAATAAACACCAGGTAAGTTGAGCGGTTTGTTTGATCGCTATCTTTAGCCAAAATAAAATACCAGGTAAGTTGAGTGGTTTGTTTTTTGGATCTTTATTTTTAGCCAAAATATTTATAAGTTGTCGAAGAGGTTGTTCAACTGCAATGTTGTAACCAAAGGATTTGAAGATTGAACAAAGCTTATATGAAAAGGAAAGGTTGAAAGGAATCGAACCAACACACTAATGGGTGGTTGGAAATTCCGGAAGAAGACAAATGACTTCCTTTTGTGAATCAAATTTCTTAATCAAATTATGAATCAATAAATCAATAAGGGAGGAAAGTGATGTAATTTATAAATGTTCAAAATATTAGTGTATTCATTTTGTAAGAAAAAGTGTTATTACAAATAAGGTTAGCTCTGTGAATGTAAGATTTGATGGCTACAAGTTTGGATTTCTAAAAGGTATATGAATGGTAAAGGATATTATTATGAGTGGTAGTAGGTTTCCTGTAGGCAGAGAGACCTAGAGTAAAGTCTAAATTTAGGGTTATGTTAACATCCAGGAAGTTTATATTATTATTAACTTGTTCATTAGAGGTAAACTTAATACTGGGGAATTTGGAAGAAACAAATGATATAAATTGCCAATAATGCATTTTTCTGGTGTGGCCAGATAATAAAAGTTTCAAGAGGGATGGAGTAATAAATACATTTTCCAAATTTTGCATATAAATTTTGGTAAGCAATGTTTTCATTGGTAGTAAATCCCATTGTACACAAAACAGCAATAATTTTGCAAGGTTTCAAATAGTCACACAGGTCCTTGATCAAAACACCTTGAAGCTCTTGATGCTCCATGAATTTCTTAACTAGCAGCATGTAGACATCAAATAAAGGAACTGAAGGAAATACTGATTCAATATCAAAAGTGTATATAGTATCTTGAGCAGCAATGGATGAAGGGATTTTCTGGACTAAGTCCTTGGTTGGTACAACAGAATAAGGATGGTTTTTGGTAAGGAAACTACAGCACATGACCAATTGCTTTTTAAAGTTAACTGAAAGTGAGAAAGTATTTCAATAAGAGGGTGGCCATCTTTATGCAACATAATTTCCAAGAACAGCCGACAGCCTAGGGGTATGGTAATATGCTGGAGATGAGATATCTCCAAAGTAAGTTTGCAAACAGGATTTTTTAGCAAGTCTATTGACAACTTTGCAGAGTTTGTCAGAGGAATCAGATTTCAGGCATTGCAATAATTGTTTTCAAGGAATTCAGCAACTTTTTGGTCTAAAGAGTCCACTTTTGGATGAAAAATGGGCAAGTAACTTTGTCTGCAGATGGAAAAATTATGGGAATATGTGAAGTTTTTAAATTTTTTGAGAAAGGTCGAAGAGTATTGTAATTTTGGGCTTTTTGCCTCGGAGATTGCAATTGCTGATTTTGCACAAATAAATGGTTGATAAGCATGGATTATTTCATTCATTCCATGGCTGACAAAGGTAGAAGTAGCTATCAAAACATCCCAATTTCACAATTACATTTCCTTTTTATGTAACTTTAGCATATATTTCTTTAGGAATACTTTAATGTATTTATCAACTGGCATCACCATATGATAATGCAAAATGTACAGCTGTTTTTGTAAATACAAATGAAAGAGACTGATATTGTCACTGAAATTATCATAGTACTACAGACTTTTCACTTTGTGGGCTCAACAACATAATTCCAATACATAATTTCATAAAGTTTAGAATTATAATGCTTTAGGTTTTAATAACCCAAATTTCTGATGTTTTTTTCTTTTTCTCTTTTTGATTTAATTACACAACCATTTAATTATAAGATAAATGGTAGATATCTCCTCAGGCTTCTTCAGACCCTCATTCAACAAATACACAAATCAAATTAAGGCAGAAATGGCCCTCATAATAAAACCCCACTGAATTCTATTACAGTCTCTACAACTGACGCTTGAAGAGCGCCACTCAAGACATCCTCAAAAATGACTTCAGTGAGACTCAAGATATCACCATCACTTCCACTAAATAATTACAAACTGTGTGACAGGTCATGTTACATAATATAATGCACAATATCAGGGCAAAAGTGGCAACCGGTTCACCAAACTATCCATCAGAAATGTCAGTCATGCCTTTTGTTGGTGCATCTGGAAGGTTTTTGGTGGAATGTGTGTGTTTTCCTCTTACCATTACATCCAATACACCTTTTTCAACAGTTCATGGGCAATATCACTGCAACTCAATGTGTCATGCACAACGGTGTGAAAGATTTTGCACAAAATGTTGGAGTTTTATCCCTACAAGATAACCTATAACTCAACAGTTGCTTCATCGTGATATGCAAACCAGACTGACATTTCTGGCATGCATGGAGGTGGATTATGAATGGCCCTAAAAGATCTTGTGGAGAGACAAAGCACATTTCCATCTGCATGGCAATGGTAACACTCAGAATTGCCACATTTAGGCTAGGAAAAACACTTGTGTGGGCCAAGACATTATATTGCACTCGCCGAAAGTTACAGTGTGGTGTGGTTTTAAATCATTTACTATCAGGCAGTATTTTTTCAAGGAAAGTCCTCCAACCAGACCAGTGACTTATGCCATCTATGCCCACATGAATTGAGAGATGCTCCACAACTTTGTGATCCTGCAAATTCAGCCGTGATGATGTCTTGACTTGACCATGTTATACAGGATGGTACACCTCCTCATACTACATTGTTATTGCAGCAGCTGTTACAACAGTTCACCAAACAGATGAGAGTGAATAGTTGTGCAATTCCTACATCCTCAGGCCACCTTGTTCACCTAACTCAACCTCTGTGATTTTTAGTCTTGAGGGACACCCCCAAAAGCTGGGTTTATCAGGGCTATGTTCTCGATTTGGGTGTCTTGAAAGACAGAATAACACAGCATGTGAAACAAATTCATACAGACCAGTTGCGTTCCAATGTGGAAAACATTGTCCAATGCATGTAGTATTTAGAACGCCTCAATGAAGGGCACATTGAACCATATCTGCAATAAAAGGTAATCACCCTTTGAAGTAATCACCACCAAAGGAAGCAACTGCAATAAAAAAGGACAGATACACTTGAGCCTTGACAACAGTAGCAGCATCAGGTGCGAAGCACAAGCAACATCAACAGTGAGTACTGATGATGGCTCCAAAAATGGGAGGCCAAAATGCATCTAGAAGACATAGCTAGAAGGATATGATCGTTTGCTGTTTCTTTACTTGATTTTAGCAATGTTCCAGTTGTTTTTACTTCAAATTTTTATCCTTTCATCAATTTTATAATTTCATGATTTTAATACTTCCAAAATTTTATCAGAATTTGACCACCTCATTTGATTCATTTTTGTACACTTCTTTTCATTCAGCAGTCTATATTAAGGCCATTTACTTTCTACAGCTATGCATATCAGCACCTTGTACAATAGCAATAGAAGCAGAACACTCCATGACACAAAACTAAATGGGTATGTTTAAAAACTTTCTTTTATGCCTGTTTACATTGTGTTTTGCAGTTATACATTGCATCCTCTGTAAGCTGTGTTCTACAGTATTTAAATGTGAGTAACTGAATCAACAGTGGTAAACTTAGTTGTACTGCTTCTTCTATATTTCCAGTTAGCTATTTAGTGTTTTATGTAACCATTACAGCTTGCCACATGTGTAGTCATTTTGTGTTTTCTACAGCTAGAATACAGGTTTGCAGGAGTACTCATACAGCATGAGGTTGCACTTCATTCAACTGTGATGTCAGTACGGGGTTCTGAACACCTCTTTTTGCATTGTGATCCCTACTGTATGTTTTTCTGGTGCTTGCAACATCACATATCTTCTGGTGATACAAAATGGAACTTTTTCTTTTTCATAAAGCACATGTCCATCAGATTATTCCTTGTACCAAGTTTGGCTGCATTTTGTCCCACGAGATGTTTTGCTATAGAGCTCTGAATACCTCCTCTTTGATGGTGATCACTTGGAATATACAGTAGAACCCTGTTTATATGTTTTTCACTTATACATTTTTCTTTTTCATATACAAAATGTTGCAGTCTAAAAATTCTGAATTGCCCTTAATGTTAAATTTTATCAATTACATGTTAATCGAATTAACATTATTCTCATTTATACATTAAATTGTGATGGAGCAGTGTTACAAATTAGAAATTCAAACGTAGAAAATTATGATTTCCAAACTGTCTTCCCACCCTTCTCCTTTGCTGCAAGTTCTGTTTTTCATTTTCCAAACTTTCCATGTTGTACACCTTTCGTTTTTCCTATTTCCTGTCATCCATCTGCTTTATGACTCACTCTGAGGAATGTACACACTCTGCCTGAGCTACCATTGGTCATCTCAGCTGGCTCCTGCAATAGATGCCTGCTCTTGCTTGATGTTGTTATATTGCACTATTTTCTTGAGACCTTAGCTTGCATTTGCTTCAAGGACAAATCTACACTCCAAGAAGATACTGTTTTGCATTCTGACTGGAATGCTGCAATTGAAGAGAAAGATGAGTTTAGCCTCCAAGATTATGTGAGGTGCAATGCAGATTTGGCAATGTCATTCCTTATGACTCTAGATGAAACGATTGAGAACAAAATGTGCAATGAGAATGTCTTCAGTGACAAGAGTGATGACCAGGTATGTGCATCAGTGCCCAAATTTAGAGACAAACTGAAATCATAAATAAATCAGTAGTAATGCTCTGTATACTATTAACATACAGTATATGTACACATACTGCATTTACAAGTGCTGTAGCTCTATGCAGTGGGATTTAAATCAGTAAAGTTAAAAACACAGAAAGCTGTGAAACAAAAGGGATGAATGAAAATATTAGTACACTAGAACATAAAAAAATACTACACACTGCATAGTACCTAGTACATTAACACTAACAGCTGCAACAGAAAAATGTGCTGCTATGCTTCGCTTATATGTTTTTTTTTTTTTTCGATTATACACTGATTTTACTTGGTCTCTTGAAAAATGTATAAGTTGTGTTAAATTGTATATACATGCACAAGAGGCAAAAATTGTGGAAATCTTTGGAAAAATTTGTATTTCTGAGGTTTGAAGTCTCATAACATCAGTCTTTTGTAGAATAATACCATAAAATTATATATCAGTAGAAAGATAATTTAATGAAGGTAATGCAGTACACTTTATTAAACAACTGCATTTTAAAAGAAGTTATACACAGAAAACCATGACACAGCATATTTCATAACTTCTCACCATTTTTGTTAGTACTTAATCGGGAAACCTTTTTCCACAAATTACAGCTTTACAACGGCCTCCCATGGAGTGAAATGGAGTGAACCAAGCATTTTAGTTAATAAAGGTGTTATAATGTGAAACAAAGACTGTATGATTGCTTATATCATATCAATTGCGCTTTATTACCTGGCTGCTTCTGACTAACAAGTTTCTTTAATTGGCTCCACAGATTTTCTAGTAGGTTCTTATGGTAGTTGGAAGCACGCTTAAGGTTACATATAATGTTTTTAAGGCAAATATATTTCAGTCATTGCTATGGCCTTCATCAGTGTGATTATGATTTGCTGCATTGCCAGATTGGAAAGATAAGTTTTTTAATGGTAACTCCGAGTGACATGAAGCAATGAGTGATTTCCAGAAGTATGGACCATAAATAGAAAGATCAGAGTTACAATTTTTGGAAAATAAAATTTCCAAACTTTCTTTGAACCTCATAGCAAAACGAATTTGGAAAGTAGCTAACTTTTTTGTATCAGACCAAAGTGGAACAGCAAAAGTCAGCCATGGTAAGTAGAGACAGGAAGCGGAAGGTTTTCCAGCTTTAATGTCAGATTTGTGTTCCTGAACTCCAGAAAGAATTTTCCAGAATGAACTTCCTACATACGCTGTTAATCCGTTGTTTGTCTTGATAGGAATTTTATACACTCCCGGAGAAGAAAGCGGTGATCGAGGGCCTCTGTCATTACAAAGGAGTACAGAGATTGAAGGAGAAGAGCGAATAGCAAGTCTATATTATTCTCTTTTGAAGACACTGATGAGCTTGTATACAGAAAATTTATGAAAGGGGATAGAACCAGCAAACAATAGTTAATCTCATATCCACTACAGTCTACCATAAACCAGTTTCTTCCAATAGCATTATTCCATTAAATTCTCATACTTTCCACCAATATAAACTTTCAGCTCTAAAGTCTCTCACCCACCGAGCTAATGTGGTCTGTAACACAGAAGATAAAAAAAAAATGTAGAATAATCAAAGCAAACAGAATATAAATTCGGAATTTGCTTGTAACACTTACTGGTCATCCATGTAACACCTCTCAATACTTGAAAATTTCATCGCCCTGGAGCGGGAATCGAACCCGCATCTCCCCATTTCCGTTCGAGCATGTTCCAGGGTGATGAAATTTTCAAATATTGAGAGGTGTTACATGGATGACCAGCAACTGTTACAAGCAAATTCAGAATTTATATTCTGTTTGCTTTGATTATTCTACCAATTTCCCATGTATTATGAAGAATATTTCTTCATTGATTTAAGAAAAATGAATTTGCTAACATCCCTCACCTGGTTTCAAAATTAATTCAAAACTTTAGGAAAAAAACAGTTGTTGCTCTTAAACCTGAATTGCCAAAAATGGAACTATTGTTTGCTGGTTCTATCCCCTTCCATAAATTTTCTGCATACAAGCTCAGCAGTATCTTCAAAAAGAATGATATAGACTTGCTATTCGCTCTTCTCCTACAAACTCTGTACTCCTTCGTAATGACAGAGACCCTAGATCACCACTTCCTTCTCCTGGAGTGTATAAAATTCCTATCAAGACAAACGATGGATTAACAGCGTATGCAGGAAGTTCATTCCAGAAAATTCTTTCAAGACTTCAGGAACACAAATCTGATGTTAAATCTGGAAAACCTTCCTCTTCCCTGTCTCTACTTACCATGGCTGACACTTCTGCCGTTCCACTTTGTTCCGGAACAAAAAAGTTGGCTACTTTCCAAATTTGCTTTGCTGTGAGGTTCAAAGAAAGTTTGCAAATTTTATTTTCCAAAACTTGTAACTCTGATCTTCCCATTTATGTTCCATACTTCTGGAAATCACTCATTGCTTCATGTCACCCAGAGTTACCATAAAAAACTTATCTTTCCAATATGGCAATGCAACAAATCATAGTCATACTGATGAAGGCCATAGCAATGACTGAAATATATTTGCCTTAAAAAACATTATACGTAACTTTAAGCATGCTTCCAACTACCATAAAAACTACTTGTTTTTGGTTACGTGTATTACCTACCACTCATTTTTATCCCAGATTTTCTGTTGGATTCAGGTCAAGGCTATTATTACCTGGCCATTCTAGCTAGGAGTGTAATATGATTTTCCTGAAACCACTTTTTGCACACAGCAGCAACATGACAAGGAGCTGAATCCTGTTGAAATACACTCTTTGCCAACAAAAAATGAAGCACCCAGAAGGAATCATCTAATCGAGATGAAAATTAGGATGTGCAATGTACATGTATATGAAAGGAAATGATTGCAATTCCAGAGCAGTGCAGCTATTTATTCAGATAAAACAGCTACACAAGTGGAACAAGTTAGTATGTTCTAGGGCCACTTCTGGCTTGGATACAAGCAGTTACCCAGCATGGTACAGACGCATACAGTTCCCAGGTACTGTCCTGGGGTATAGCATGCCAGATGGTGTCCAAATTGCGGGCCAGTTCGCCGACATTCCAGAATGGGCATAGGTGACGTCCCATCATGTTTCAAATATGTTCGATCGGTGAGAGGTTGGGTGATTGGGCTAGCCATGGAAGCGTGTCAACATTATGGAGGCAAGCTTGGGAGAGCAGTGCCATGTGTGGCCTGGCATTATCCTGCAGAAAAATTGCTTGGTGATGCTGCAACAGCAATGGCAACATAACAGGTAGTAGAATGTCATTGACCTACTGTTGAGCCCTGAGGGTGGTACGGAGGACTACCAAAAATGTCTGGCTATCATAAAGAAATGGCTCCCCAGACAGTCACTCTTGGTGTGCAAGCCGTGTGCCGTTTCACAGTAAAGGCAGGATCTGTGCACTGGCTGGCTTGTCTCCAGACATGTATGTGCCACTCACTGGCATCAAGTGCAAACCATGACTCATTACTGAAGACAACACAATGCCACTAGACACTATCCCATGTTGATAGGGCCTGAGAACACTGCAACTGGTGCCAGTGATGCTCACTGGTCAGTGGTAGGTGGCAGAGTGGTCTCCTCAAATGTAGTCCCTGTGCTACAAGTTGTCTGGCAACAGTTTGGATGGCCACTTCCATACCTGTAGGCAATGCAACCTGGCCACGAATGGTTGAGAGTGACAAATTTCACTCTGTTCATGTGTCTCTCACAATTGCTAGATCCTCATGCTCTGTTGTTACCCTCAGCTGTACACAGCCAGTGCTTCCTCAACCCATTTGCGCCAACATCGTCCAATTGCTGCATCGCTCCGACCCAAATGCCTAGCGATACAGCGACTTGACCAACTGGTCTCTCTCAGCGCAATTATACGTCCTCTCTCAAACTCACTCAACTGCTCATAGTGTGCACCGATCTGATGTTGAGGCATCCTCACAGTCCATGGAGTGTAATCTAACCACAATCCATTGCCCCTGCATGCGAGCTTTGTTCTTGATATACCCTCCTCAATAAGTGGTTTCTATGCGCTGTGGCAGGCCACTATTTAGTCATTGGTCATTATTTTTTAATCATTTGCATATTTGGCTCTGAGGTACTTACATGCAGAGTTTCATCAGGATTGAAAGACTTTCTCAGGGTGCTTTGTTGTTGTTTTTTTTTTTGGCAAAGAGTGTACATAGTATTCAGTATCCTGGTAAAGATCATGTGCCAATGGCTCCAGTTTCTGGTTCAAGTATATCAATGATGTATTTTTTGCCATTTAAAGTGCCATTAATGACAAATTCTGCCCACACATTTTGCTGCCATACAACCCCAGATCATAACATTAACTGGATGCTTCATGGAAGCTGTAATGCATTCAGGCACCAAATTTTCTCCATTTCTTCTTCTTCTTACATACTTTATGCCATGACTACCAAATATGGACATTTTGGTCTCATCACTCCAGATGACTCTGTCCCATTGTTCCCTGAGATCAATTAACATGATTTTAGCCCATTCTAATATATTCCTTCTTTGTTTGGGAGATAGAAATGGCTTTTTCCTTTGAATTCTAGAATTTAAACCAAAACTTTGAGTCTGAAACTAACAGTCCTAGCACTCATCTTCAAACCACATTTAATTGACTCAGATGGTTTTTATCTGAGTTAATTAAATGACTCAGAAGACAACCATCTGACTCAATTGAGTCAATTAACCATCTGAGTTAATTTAAAATTTTCATTTTTAATTGACTCAGATGCTTTTCTTCTGTCACTTAAAACTCAGTCTTTTAATTCTTGTGCACTTTTTCTTGCCTTTACATTTGGTTTTGAATTGATTGAGTCAGCTGATACCTCTTGCACTGTTTAGAAATACCTCCTTTGGTTAGGTTTTCACCTACTTTTCTTATGATTTCCTTATAAGTGTAGCCTTCTTCATGCAAAGTTAGTATTTTACATTACTTTCTAGGTGACCAGTCAACTTTTTTTCACTCTGTAATATTACTAAGTTATCAAGGAATACAGAAATCCATGAAAAAATCTTGTGGCCAACTTGATGACACTCACACAACTTAACAGGAGATCTATTATTAGTTCTGATACCTGGAAATGAGAGCTGACTCATACTAATATCTTATTGGTTCCATACTGTATCATAATAACACCTGATTGATTCTTAGAACAATCAGTCTCATTGGTCAGTTTCGAGTTAAGGAAATACATTTCTTGTTACATAAGGCAGTTATATTTTCAGGTAGAACCATTTAATGGTGGTTTTAACTGTTGTAACTTTTTACGTTACATTTCCTTTGAGCGAAAAGCAATTTCTCAGTTGGAAGTTATTAATATTCGCTGCGAATATATATCGCGGTAATCGAATGTGATTCAAGAAAAAATCTTTCAAGTACCTCTCGGTTGTAGGTGGTCGATGTTCAAATCTTTGCACGGTTGTTCTCATCAGGTTCTTGGGTGTAGACTTTTTTTGAAGTTAGTCTGCACATTTTCTTGAGTAGGATATACTTTTTTAGTTGAACTACGGGAGGCACATGAAGACAAAGGAGATGTGAAAATTATGTTGGAAAACTTGAAAAATGGAAAAATGAATCACTCGTAAAAATATTCGCATGAGGAAATGCAATTACCAAAAAACTTCGTCAGACTTCCTGGATGTATTGTCCGATGCATTTCGGCAGATCTGACTGCCATCTTCTGGGACCTCTGGTCGTCCGTTCTCTCTGCAGTTTACGTTGAATATGCCACGTGCTCATAGAAATACGTGCATATTATAAGTCAGTTTCTTTTTCTGGTTATTTGGCTATAACCTTTGATAGAATAAAGATAATTCAACACAGTTTGTTGCAAACAAACTGTGTTGCATTAAATTATCTTTTTAATGATATATTAATATAATTTCATGGTATTATTCTACAAAAGACTCATGTTATGAGCCATCAAACCTTAGAAATACAAATTCTCTTAAAGGTTCCCACAATTTTGGCTACTAGTGTACATATAGTCAAACCTCTTTAAACTGTCACCCTCATTTTTCTCCTGCTGCATCCCAGGAATGGATTTTCCTGAATACCTGCACACTGAAAATTCCTTTGATGAATTTCCACCTCACTGTCCACCAACCATTCATACACTAAGAGTGCCAAATGTTTTCAAAGAGAGTTGAACACCCTTTTAAAGCAGCCATCAGCACAGAAAAAAATTACAGAAGCTTATTGCCTATACCTTTAGTTTGCCATTCAAAAAACCTAATTCTCATTCTTACAATTTCTAGTTCACGGAATTCTCTATGAAACTCTGCTACAGGTAGGAATTTTGCCATCCCTTCTTCCACCATGCTTGTACTGGTCTGTTTCTCATTTCGCTTGCAAAAGTGGATTACTGTATTTGAAGCATATAGATTATTTAAAGCTGCATGGCTATTAATGTGTGTGTGTGTGTGTGTATGTGTGTGTGTTTGAGGGTTCATCAGCACAATAGTGACTTGAAGATGACAGGAGAGTTGTCCTATGAATTGACCTCCTCAGTAAAAGGGGCAAAGCCAACATCACTCCAGTGTTTTTCAAGTGGACAACAGTTTTTTAACGTTCAGTGCAGTTATTGCATGTGACATGATTTATCATGTGTAGGGAATTGTTACTAGTGAGACTCCTGCTTCCTTATTTTTGACTGGATTCTGCAGCAATGGAAGAATCTCCTTGAGTGTGCAAGCAAAATTTCTAATTTGCGAGTAGAAGGGGAAAAATCATTCTTCATGCCAGCAATTTATTGTTAATAATTGTTCATATTTATTTGAGAAACATACTATTAGCATGTGGATAGTGGGAGATATCTTAAATGAAAAATGCAAGTGAATAAGCTTCAAAAAATCATTCACCCACTAAAGAAAAAAAATAGGCAAGCAAGGCTTAGTCTAATGGATAGGACAAATAAACACAAACATGGTGTTATTACAGATGAAACTATTCAGGAAGGGGCTCAGCAATTTGAATTGCAGCTGGAAGTTCTCACAAATAATGTACATTTTAAATTATCATCATCACACATCATTGGCAATGATAACTATTGGGACCAGGTTATAAATCCCCACTGAAATGTGTGAAGTTAAAAAATCCATGCTTTCCGCGTTTCTCAAAATTTTCATTAAAAAAAAAGGTGGGAGGGGGGGGGGGACTACAGTCCATAAAGACTTTTAATTATAAGAAAAACACAAAAAGACTTAATTATAAGAAAAACAAACATTTTTTTTTATCCATTTGATACTAGATGAATGTAAGTTAAGAAATAGATCCTCCAGCCAAGGTATTTTTTTGAGAATTTCAGCCATTGCCACACACCCTCTTTATATCGTCACCCTCACTTTCCACCATGAAAACACAACACATAGACAGTTCAGAGAGGTTAACTGTGTGTGTGTATATATGAGGCATATTCGGAAAGTAAGTACCAGTTGTGAATATTTTTGCTGCAGTGCTGCGGTCGTGATATCGAGCATGCATGCTGACTTCCCTCATTTGTGGGCCAGCCACAGACGTCATTCAAGAACATCAGATTGTGTTTGCATGTATTTTTTTAATTGAAGGTTTAACGACCACCGCGAGCAACTTGATGGTCTATAAGCAGTCACTCATCCCTAATTTAGGGCCAGTGGTTCCAGGGAAGGGAAATAACCATGGCCACAAGACAAACACAACATCCATGTCTCACTGGGATTCAAACCCGGACACTTCTCAAACGAATAGTTATATTCCAGCGCTTAGACCACTGCACCACCAGGGTGGCTGCAAGTTGTTCTGCATGTTTTTTGTATTTTTTAATTGAAGGTTTAACGACCACCATGAGCAGCTCAATGGGCTATAAGCTGTCACCTGTCCTTAATTTAGGGTCACTGGTTCCAGGGAAGGGAGAGAACCAGTGCTGTAAGACAAACACAACATACATGTCTCACTGGAATTCAAACCCAGACCCTTCTCAGAGGAATGGTCAGAAGCCATTGCTTAGATCACTGCTCCACCGGGGCGGCCATTTAGCATGTTTAAGAAGACCGAGCAGCCTGCCAACTGAGAAATAAGGTCCATAATCTGATTTTTCAATGCAGGAAATGTGAAACCAGCTGACATTCATCATCAGATTTGTGGGGTCTACAGCCAAACTGCCATGAGTGATGGAATGGTGAGGAAATGGGTCAGACATTTCAATGAAGGCTGTGAGAACAAGCACGATGAGTGGAGCAGCAGGTCATCTCTGGTCAACAAAGATTTGGTACGTGTAGTTGATGCAAAATTTCACGAGGACAGATGTTTCATGATTTCAGCACTTTCTTTGCATTTCCTGCAAATTTCAAGGACTGTTCTCTATGAAATTGTGACAGATCCTTTGGGGTTTTGGAAATGTGCTCATGCTGGATGCTGAAGATGCTCTCCGAGCAGCTCAAAAGCAAGCACGCTGGCAGTGCATTAACCTTTCTCATAAAATACAGTGAGCCATGTGATGGGTTCTTGAATCATATCGTCATATGCGACGAGACACGAGTGTTCCACCTGACTCCGAAACTGAAGAAGCAGTCCACAGAGTGGCAGCACGCCTCATTACCAAAAAGGAAGAAATTCAAGCAGACAATTTCAAGCCACAAGATCATGTGCACAGTTTTTTTTTTTTTTGACAGGCAAGGAGTTTTGATTGTAGACTTCTTGCCTGAACAGTAAACTCATCAGCCTATTGTGAGATGCTGGAGATACCAGGTCGCATGATCCAGAGCAAAAGGATGGAATGCTTACTTGCTGCCTTGTCTTACCCCATGACAATGCTTAGCCTCACATTTCTACACAGACTCCAGCACTCATGATATAATTTTGCTGGAAACAAATGGATCACCCCCCAAATCTGCAGCCATGTGACAATCATCTGTTCTTGCATCTGAAGAAGTTCGTGGCTGGTCAGCATTTCTTTGACAATGATGAAGTCAAAGGAGCAGTGCAAAAGGGGTTGTCTTCACAAGTGGCCTTGTTCTATGACAAGGGGACACAAAAAGAGGTGCCCCCGTTACAATACATGTCTCAATAATGGCAGAAACCATGTAGAAAAGTAGTTTAAGATATGGCCAATCAGATATCCTGTTGAAAGATGGCACTGTGGTCTGGGTAAACCTCCTAGAGATATGGATGCAGAGTGTTGGCTAACAGGTCCCTGCAGCGTTCACCATTCAGTGTTTGTGGGATGATAACCAATGGACCTAGGGCTTTCCAGGAAAAGGCTCCCCAGATCAGAACAGCACCTCCACCAGTCTTTTGAACCCCAGCTGTACAACCAGGGGATAGGGCTTTATGCTGTTTATGCCATATGCAAACCCAGCCATCAGCATGGTGCAGCAGGAAATGGGACTCATCACTCCAGATGACCTTCTTCCATCTGTTGAGGGTCCATTGCTGATGTTCCTTGGCCCATGCAATGCATTGTTTGTGATGACTAGGGATCATCATGGGTACCCTCGTTGGACACCTGCTGTAGTAACCCCAGGTGAAGTAAGGTACAGCGCACGGTGCATGTGAAAATAGGTTAAACTGCACTGCTGTTTTACTGGAGGGTGAGCTGGATGAGTGTTCTATGTTGTTGCTGAGATACCAGTTGTGACACTCGGCACTCACCGGTAGGACCAGCCGCGCATAGCTGCCCAATGTGAGCCCTTCTGCTGGATGCCTGTGCATGGTTAATCCAGCCCTGGTATGCCCTTGATACAGTAGTATAGATAGTTGGGGCCCTTTCTGGCTGCGGTCAAATTGGCTTAAGTCATCATGTTCCCCCATTACTGGCAAACGTTTACTGATTACATACAGAGGATAGGTGTGCACAATTTATAGTAGCTGCACGTGATGTTGATATCACATGGTACTTCGTTATCGTTCTGAATATGTAAAATGGGGGGTGGTCCTAATGCAAAGCTAACTCTGACTGAGCTGGCTGTGTGTATCTTGTGTCCTGATATTTTGAGCTTTTGAGTGTGTTTTCCTCCTTGTCGTCTCTTCTAACTGCGTGTATTGTCATCATAAAGATACGAACTATGTTTTCACTTATTCTCATCTCACAGTTTGCTCTCATCATTAAGTTCTACTCATTTTTTCATCTTCAAATTCCATTTGTTTACATTTGGAAGTAGCGACAATGGTAGCTTCCAGTGATCCCGCCTTAGCAATAGCATGGGCGGAAGATGATCACACCCTACTCTCCAACTCCATGGAAATAGATGTACCCTCACTCCCAGATGCCACTGCCATTGATGACATCATCCCATCTACCGAGACGTCTCCCATCTCAGAACTTGGTTCAGACATGCTACCTCTTTCTGCAGCTGCTGTGCCTTCCCTTTCTATGTCAGTTATTGCACTTCTCATGTTTCAGTGCTGCTTTCTCCATCTCTCAAGCTGTCAGGGAAGGCATCGTTTGTGTCTGCTCTTCAACGCGGTTCAACTCTATCAGCTGCTCCTGCCACTTCAGTACTGTCATCACCTGGTTTCCGAACTGTACAGATCACAAACCAAACTGTTAGCACTACAATTGATGATCAGTCAAAGGTAGGCAGAGAGTTCGCCTCCTTATTAGATCGAGGTGCACTTTTTCATGCTCTACTCAACACTCCTCTACCTTGTTACATGGAGGCTCTATCTATCCATATTCCTGCAACTGCCATTTCCCAAATTGCCAGAACACCTCAAGGTAGCTATGTGCTGTGTGACTGCAAAATTGATGCTGACTTCTTCTTGGCCAATGGCTTGAACATTGGTGCCCACCACTTCCTTCCATCTCCACTTTCGAAACGGACTGTTGAAATCTCTTTCTACCCCGTCACTCAGGCGATTCCTGATGACTTACTTCCCTTGCTGGTTGCCAAAGTGTGTAAGATTGTGGGAAAAGTCCTCCTGTCAGGATGCTCCTCAAGGCACCCGTTTCACCCACGTCTCTGGCTTTCGAAGACAATTGCTGGTTATCTTCCTGACCGACCAGGCCTTGCGGGATTTCCCCACAGATGCAAACATCTGTAATGATTCACATACTTTCAAGATCTTTACCTCTCATTATTGTACAGTGTCTGACACAAGATCACACCAAGGCAGTGTGTCTGAACTGACGACGTGACTCTCCTGGTGCTCACCAGTCTGCGGCAGCTGGCTCCTCCTTGCCATCTGATATTTCTGCAATTATATCTACTGATGTTGATCCAGTCTTCTGTGCTTTCTCTGAGCCATCTGAAAGAATCCAGCCAATCTCCGCCGCTGTCCCAGCAGAAGGTACTGCAGTCTCCTCCATGCCTCTAGGAGACTGTCTCGACCGACATCTCCCTGACTGAACTTTTAGACTCTGATGAGCCAAGTGTCTGATGTGCTCATTGGAGAATCATCAGTGCCAGCTCTTCTGGCATGGGACAAACTTCCCTATTTCAGAACAGTGCTGCTAAAATAGAAGGTGAAACACTGTTTGTGATGATGAAAGAATGTTCCAACTTTCCTGGCAATGTATGAACTAGGCATTAATAACACATTCCGTGACCTTGCACTGAGAACTGTTGAGTGTAATAAGCCAGTAGCTTGGGGGAAGTTCAGAATCTTTTCCAGGTTTCAGAAAAGTGAGGACAAAAGTCTTGCACCTAGAGTCTGGGAAAATGATGTTCTATACAAATCCTGTTAACAGGAAAAGCAGATTCTCCAGATACTGTGGAAAAAGCTGTAGTATATCACAGTGGATACCATCAGACCTGACAGACTTCACACACTGGACCAATGCAGAGCCACCTTAAATTCCACTATTGGGAAGGGACTGTTACAGACTATCTGTGAAAAGGGTGTAAAGCAGTCGCTCATGCTCTGCCTGAGCCTTCACATGATGGAAGGAGATCAGATATGCATTATCACTGGAAACAGCAGCAAAAGCTGTGCCCAAGCAGTTATACCTATGATATCTGCATATGTGCACCCATCACCCTTGAAAATGGAGATATAATTAGAGTGATATTTTTTTAGATCTTGTGTATCGTGCCACAAATGACCTTGGAACTGGCACTTGTATTAATGGAGGACAAGTACTGAATCCAAGATTCCCTCTTACTGCACTGACATACAAACTGATCATAGGACTTGGAGCATTTCAAGGCCACCAAATTCACATCAGTAGAGTAATGCCGGAATTTTCCCCCTGGCCTAATGCTGCATTTTCCAAGAACTGCTGCACTCAGTTTTCCACCAAGGTTTGGGACATGCTGACAGCTTCAATAAAGTCTTAAGAATAGCAAGATTAGCTGCCTAAATAATGCATTCATTTATCTTCATAACTGCTGTGCCACTGGACTCCAGGGCGGCCATGACAAAAGATAGTATGGTGGATGATGTGAAGAAATCCCAACTTGCCTGATCCATTTTCCATCAAGGAAGATGAGTAGGACAGCAAGGCACACTCCCTGAATATGAAAGAATAATGGGGAATGGTCAATGGTCACTGCCATTGAGGTTGTCACACACTATATATGTCCAGTTGATATACACCAACAGTGAACCCAAGGTCAAACCAACTGCACAAAAACTGCATGTCAGTTCATGGAAGTAGGTATCAGCTCTGGTGTTAAGCCACAAAGATGAAGAGAGGAGGGACTCCACACACCTCAACCCTTTGAGTCTCAGCTGGAACCATATTACAAAGCATCAAAGTCTCCCAAAAGAACACAAGAAGGCAGCTGATCTACACACAAGCATCAAAGTCTCCCATAAGAACACAAGAAGGCAGCTGATCTACACACAAGCATCAAAGTCTCCCAAAAGAACACAAGAAGGCAGCTGATCTACTAGCTGCTTCAGATCCACAATGCTCACATTCTTATTTGGTGGCAGATGGACACAACAGAGAGTAAAAGAAACCCATGCACTGAAAGCCATATTGCCACCATTTGTAATGGCTAGGAACATTGATTTGCATGACAGACTCATGGTGCAGGATGAGAATAGTGAGTGATGCCACAGCATGTAGCATCACCAAATGTAGTTATCCTTCCTAAATGCACTGAAACCTCTTACTGAAAATGTGTCAGTGGTAGGAGTTTTGCCTTTTAAAGACACAGGCACACTGGAGAATATTGCAAGAGCAGTTGTTTTCAAAGTCATTGGAGTAGCATAGACTGGCAAATGTAATGCTAGAGGTTTCTGAAACGATGGAGACCAACTGAACATGCAGTGCCATCTATGAATGGAGGGGGTTGGCAATGAACAGATGCCTGTTGGAAAGGAATAATGTTTGATACAATTCATAATGTACTACAAAAGATACATAGAAAGAATGTTTGAGTATGACCCAAGAGCTTTCTAGATTAAACTGTAATTAGCAAGAGCTCATATCCGAGAAAGAAACAGACTAGTAAGCAGGAAAATACGAGGCTATATAGCGGCCAGCCATATAAACGGAGCAAAAAGAAAGAAAAAAAAAGCAAAGGAAACTACTAAATACAAAAACTGTTGCATCACATATCACATATACTTAAATCTTAAAGATATATCAAAATCTTAAAAGACTTAGAACTAAAGTATTCACGCAAACACGTCAACACACTAGTTGGTTGGTTGGTTGGTTGTTTGATTTTTATGGCGCAAGGGCCATGGTTGGCCAAAGAGCGCCAGACATAAGACAGACAAACAAACAGTATTAAAAAACGTGCTACGAGGCTTAAAATATGGCTGATCAAATAAAACTGAAGAATGAGAACGATGGAAGGGCTAAAAAGGATAATGAAACAAATAGTATTAAAAACATGATACAATGATTAAAATCTAGCTGATTCAGTAAAACTGAGAAACGAGGATGATGATAGGGCTAAAATCTAGATACGTTTAAAATAGTCAATTTCTTTAAAAAATGAAAAAACAGCAACAGTATTTCAGTGGTCATTTAGGAGCTGCTGCAGTGTAGCGGCGTCCTCGTTCAACAAATGAGAATGAAGGAAATGAAAACGTACATCACAAAAACGAACACAGGTACACAGAAAATGAGTGACGGTGAGTCGGCAAATGCACGTCTCACACATCGGCGCAGTGTCGCCACATAGCAAAAAGCGGTGAGTGAAACGACAATGCCCAGTGCAGAGACGCGCAAGCACCACTTCCTCCCTACGGTTCCGACGATATGAGGATTTCCAGACTTCGAGATTAGGTTTAATACGATGCAGTTTATTTTCAACCTCTTGGTCCCACAGACCTTGCCACGTTCGCTTGATATGGTCGCGAACAAGGAAGAGGAAATCCCGGTGAAACAGTGGCAAGAGTGTGACGACCAAAGAGGAAGCAGATCTAGCAGCCGCATCAGCACACTCGTTACCCGAGATTTCAACATGCCCGGGAATCCAACAAAATTGTATCTGGACACCGGCCCTGAGCAAAGAACAAAGAAGCCTTCGTACGGTAAAAAGAAAAGGGTAGTCACAGCAGTCCAACGATGACAATGCCTGTACAACACTCAAAGAATCAGTGTACACCGCAGCCCGGTGATGAGAGCCCGACTGAACATGAAGTAGTGCAAGATACACAGCATGCATCTCCGCCGGAAACACCGTGGCCTCAGCTGGGATCCGCGCAACAGAGACGTCATCAATACAAACCGCCGTGGATCCAACGACTCCGTGCATCTTGGAGCCATCAGTGAAAATGGGAGTGTATTCAGAATTGAGGGCACGGTGCTCAGCGAAGAGCAGCTGGTACACAGACGCAGGGGTTGAGGATTTCTCGAAAGATGTAAAGGTGGTATCAACCATGACACCAAGTGGGTGCCATGGAGGATCCCCAAAGCCCCTGGTCTCTCCAACAAGTGACAAGTCGAGCCCTACATCACGCGCTATGACCGCCATACGAAGACCGAAGGTTGAAATGTACGAGGGCCAGTTCCCGAATAAACGAGCATGCTGGGGATGAAAAACTGCATCGTATAAAGGATGATCTGGAGGAGATCTAAGTTTCAGGTAGAATTGAATAGACAGCTGCAGACGGCGTAATTCAAGCGATGGTTCGTTCGCGTCAGCGTAAAGGCTGGGAACTTGAGATATTCGAAATGCTCCCGAACAAAGACGCAGTGCTTGATGGTGAATAGTGTCCAAAGGCCGGAGAACAGAACGACGAGCAGAGCCATACACGATACAACCATAATCCAGTTTCGACCGTATTAAGGAATGGTAATGCGAATGAAAGACATCCTGTCTGCGCCCCGAGACTCTCGAAAGGATCTTAAGAATAGATAGAGCCCACAGACAGGAAATCTTGAGCCGCCGAACGTGCGCACGGAACGTAAGCACACGGTCGACGGTCAGACCAAGGAACTTGGTCTCCGGCAAAACTGGTATGGCTGCACGGTCTAAATACAGCTCTGGGTCAGGATGGAGGCCACGCCTCCGGCAGAAATTGACACACGCTGTCTTGTCGGGAGAAAGAACGAAACCATTGCTATTCGCCGCTTTAAAGATCTGATTAATTGCAGACTGCAACTGCCTTTCAATAAATTGCATGCTTGTGATCTGTTGACGTTTTTCCGATCTCTAAATTAATGGGCCAATATTTTTGGATCGGAAAAACCATCACCAGATCCACGCACTCTCAATGAGTGATAATTTTTTGTCATGAGATGATCTCAAATCCCTTTGGCAAGGAGGGAGTTAGAAAAAAAAATAGATTTAAGAGTCAAGAAAAATCAAGTAAATTCTTTTCATTTATTTTATTTTCTTTCTGATTTCTCTGTGAAGTGTTGATCTCTGTGTATGTAGTTAAATTTATGTGAATAGGTCTAGGTAAGTTAGCCTTGTGATGTCTGTTGCTAGTTAAGGGAGGTGTAACTAGCTGGGAAGTAGATTTA
Source organism: Macrothele yani (assembly GCA_039090855.1). Lineage (NCBI taxonomy): Eukaryota > Metazoa > Arthropoda > Arachnida > Araneae > Macrothelidae > Macrothele > Macrothele yani. The sequence goes on along the minus strand of CM077017.1, from coordinate 74,487,696 downwards.
AGGAAGTTTGACATCATGCTATATTGCTGTTTTTTTTGTTGTTCTTTCATGCAATGTTTTTTCTTCCTTCCATTGCATTTTTTTAGTGCACTGTTTACTTTCAGGGAAGAGATATAGTGAAGTTTATTTTAGTGCAGTATATGATGTAGTGTATATGAATTGATTTGCCTTAGTTTCTTAAGTGTATAGTGCAGTTTATATATGTATAGTGTTAGATGTATCAGTTTAAAATTATCGGCGACGCCGCGGCGTTCGGCGTTATTGATCGTCGGGATAACGTAGCGATAAAAAGAAAAATTGTAAGGTTGTAGTTCCGTATTTACTGTCGTTATCGCGATTTCTTTTATTGTATTATTATGTAAGCTTTAATAATGGAAGAGTAATTTGTAAACATGTAGTGTTTGAAGTATTTTATCTTATTGTAGTGGTATCTAATGAGAAAAAACGCGTGTTTATGCCATGTCAGTAGCGTGTATTAAAATCGTCGTTGGGTGTATCGGGCTTAATTTAGTAACCTTTCGTAATTAAAATCTTGCTTAGTATTAATATTTAGTTGGTTTTAGTATGAATCTTACTTGGTATTAACTAGTGATAGTATAATTCAGCGACTGATAGAAAAAGCGGGTCGGCGATCGCTCCGTAACGAAGTGACTTTCGTAAATTAATTGCGCGTGCGCTATCGTCAATGATATTTAATAGTCATTTAGTAAAAGAATAAAATTGTGGCTTAATGCATCAGGGCAAAATAACACATCGTTGCGTTACGCTATTTTTTCGTAATTCCGATCGTCGTACCTGTAGCTAGAGAGAATTCGATTTTTATGCGTTACGAAGTTAATTGTAACGATGTTCGTCAATGTTAGTTAATTTGTTTAATGAATTTTTGTAAAGGTGGTCTCCAAAAGTCTTTGTTCAGAAAGAAAGAACGAAAATGGCTACAGTTCTGGTGTCGCTTTTCTAAAGCGATAAATTCGTAGAATGGCATCTGGGAGGACGTTTTCCCAGCTTTACCAGTGCAGAAAGTCCGATTTATTTATGCTCTTGTTTACTTCGAGAAGGCATTTTTCGCTTGGCACATGGAACACGTTAGGATTTGGGCGGAATTCTGCGAGGTTCACCGCAGCGCCCGTTTTCGTGGGTCAAAGTTCAAGCCAGCGATTTCTGGGAATTGCGTCTTTCTCTCCGCCTTCTGACTTAACTTCGGGCCAATTGCCTTCCGCCATTTCGGGCGCGTGCGCAAGGGATTCGGCGAGGAGCGGAGAATTTTTGCGTGCTGCTCGACACTTCGATACCAGACTTCGTAAGGGAGAGTCCCACAATAAAAAAGAAAAAAAATCAAGTAAAGGAGGGGAGGACGGACGTCCGGATGCCGAAACTGCCGTAACCTCGTGCGGCCGCGATGGCCCAAGAACGGTAGGAACGATCCTTTTCTTTTCTGTGCTTGACATCGTCCCGAGGCACTAGCGGGCATTACGCCTCGTAACTCGCTCGGTAACATCGCTGCCGCCTGTCGCCGTGTGAGAGAGAGAAAGTCTCCTCAAAGGCCGGCATCGGGAGTAAGTAAGAAAAAAAAAACGGAATAAAAGAAAGGAAGGAGAAGAGGGAAAATCCTACCATATCATCATAAGTGCATCAGGCCCCGTTTCCACGGCGTGCCGGCTCTCGTAGCGACAGCACAAACACCAATTTCCAATTCGGCATCAAAAGGAAAATTTAAGGAGGAGGAGAAACAAAGAGAAAAAAATGAGTACCACCTAAAATTGAAAAAAAAAAAAAATGTATGTGTCTTGATCAGAAATGGAATGATGTAAAAGGTTAAAATTCAGGGGTGAGAGAAAAAATGGGGGAAGGTGAAATAAAAATGGGAGGAAAATAGAGAAATGCAAATGTATGTTTGGAATTAATGGTCTGGCCAGAACCAAAAAATGTAATATGTCATTGTGTAAATTTTTTTTTTTTGTAAAAATGTCTAGTTAATGCCAGTGACCAAAGAAATGGATTGAAATATATTAATTAGGTTTCCTGTTAGAACAGGGGTTTTTTTTTTGTTAGCTCAAATGAGAGGAAAGTGACTTGACATTTTTGTTTGTTTGGTTTTTCTGTACTGTAAAGTAAGAAAGAGGTTTTTCCAGGTAACTGATCAAAATCAGTGTGTTGTAAAAAAAAAAAAAAGAATAAAATGTCACTCTTAACCATCTAAATCTAAATTGTAAAGAGCATTTAGCTCAAGGTTCAACCAGTTATCAGATATGCACATCGAGCATTAAGCTCTTAGCACTCTTTGAGTGAATGATCACATTCTTTAAAGATTTTTTGTAAGGCAGGCTGGTAACCAAATTGTGCCACTTACCTCCTTCATCCTCTAAACCACACAGGTGAAAACTACTTGGTTTGCAGACCAGGGTTTCTGAGAGGATTATTTAGGACTGTCAACATACTCTGGACTCTAAAATTCATAGCTAAATTCTTTTTATTCGGCCTAGCCACCTAAAGTTTCCTTGTATCAAGTGTTTTTCCAACCTGTGCCTGGGAGCACAAAATAAATTCTTAGTTAACCTGGAACATATGTTTAATCAAATTATTTTGTGTCGTATGTGAATTTCTCTTGTCGGTGGTGGTGGAATCACCTTCCATTTACTGGGAGTTTTTAAGGATCGTACCTGGGGTGTTAGTCGTTGATAAAAAAAATTCTTAATTGGGGTCCCTAGATTGATCACCGGCCATTTTCTTCTTTTTAAAAATAAAATTGTGTAATATTTGCCTTTTTTTAGAAGTAAGTTCATCATCGTAATAGAATAATATCTTAACAACCAAACCACGTCGTATCACTTGATGACGAGCAGAAAATGTGCAAGTCATCAACATAAACAGTAGCCGAAACCGCAGGAGGAAGATTTATGAAAAGACAATTAATGCGGAGGATGAACAATGTGACAGATAAAATGCAACCTGGAGGAACACCTTGCTCTTGATGGAACGGTGCCGAGAGCGTTGTACCCAGGCGTACCTGGAACACCCGATTGCGAAGAAAATTAATGATGAAAGTCGGAAGATTTCCTCGCAATCCGCATGCGTGGAGGTCACGGATAATACCGTGCCGCCACGCTCGATCATAAGCTTTTTCAATATCAAAAAATACAGAAACCAGGTGCTGCCTACGCACGAACGCCTCGCGCACAGATGTCTCAAGGTGCAGGAGATGATCGTGAGGTGAACGATGACGGCGAAAGCCGCTTGTGATGGTGAAAGTATTTTATGATACTCTAAAAAATGGACTAACCGGGAATTAACCATGCATTCAAGAACTTTACATAGACAGCTAGTGAGAGCAATTGGACGATAACTAGAGGGAGACTTGGGATCCTTGCCAGGTTTGGGAAAAGGCAGAACAGCGCCGGACCGATGCAGAGCCACCCTGAGTTCAACCATGCTGAAGGGGAGTTATATTCGGTGTTACGAAAAGGCGCAAAGGAGACTTTCTGGCGTTCCGCAGTGGATTTAATCCTCAGAAAGGAGGAAGGATACGCCAGGTCATTCGACACGGAGGCAAACGCCTCCCCCAAACAATCAGCAATCTCCCCGACTTCAGCATATGTGCAGCCGTTACTCTCGAGAATGGAGATCTGGTGAGAGCTGTAGTTACCCCGGATCTTACGAATCTTGTCCCACACACTTTTCGAACTGGCATGTGAAGTGAGAGATGAAACATACTGGATCCAAGACTCCCTCTTGCTACGTCGACGCACCAACCGAGCATAGGATTTTGCTCGTTTGAATGTAACGAGATTAGCATCGGTTGGATAACGCCGAAACGTAGACCAGGCCTTATGTTGAGCTCTCCTAGCCGCTGCGCATTCTGGGGTCCACCAAGGTTTCGGATTGGTATAGAAAGATCAGCTGCCTGAAGAATACAATTTGTGACTTCAAGAACCGCTGTGTCGATTGACTCTTTGGTCACCATTGCAGAAGATATCAAAGCTGATGGTGTGAAGACCTCCCATCTCGCACGCTCCATCCTCCACCGAGGAGGGCGGGAGGCAGAAGATGGCATGTTCGCATGATGCGAGAGCAAAATCGGAAAATGGTCGCTCCCGTGGAGGTCGTTACACACCGTCCACGACCAGTCAGCAATAATCGATGGTGATCCCAAGGCCAAATCGATCGCACTGAAAGATCTTGTCGGCTCATGGAAGTACGTGTCAGCACCGGTGTTAAAAAGGCACAAAGAGGCCGAGGACAGAAGAGACTCTATGCGACGACCTCTCGTGCTGATGCTGACACTACCCCACAAATGATGATGGGCATTGAAGTCACCCAGTAAAAGAAAGGGACAAGGCAGCTGATCGACCAATCTCTCCAGAACAGAGACGCTTACGTTCTCGCCTGGCGGCAGATAGACACTGCAGACAGTAAGAGACACAGGCACAGATATACGAACCGCCACGGCCTGCATAGTTGTGAATATCGCAAGGGAAGACACCGGAACACTGTGAGGGACAAGAATAGCGACTCCCCCACAGGCGATGTCTCCCGATGCATTATCTGTCCGATACGCACTGTAGCCACGAACTGAAAGCAGGTCCGATGGTTTAAGCTTCGTCTCCTGTAGACAAAGGCACACCGGAGAGTAAAATGAAAGCAGATGTTTCACTTCATCAAAACTCGTCCGAAAACCTTGACAGTTCCACTGAATGATTGAAGCCATGGTTAAAAGTAAAATGAAAATGAAAATGATCAAACGAAGTCAGGCTCCATCACCTCTGATGGGGGTTCCCCCAGATCTGGAGGTGTGTGACCAGGGGCCAAGATGGGAGCATGCTTTGTCCCAAGTGTTTTAACGGAAGGCGCTCAGTGTTGAGTTGTTTGTTGAGATTTTTGAGGAGAAGAAACGTTCTTGTTATCCTGGGCTTTGGTTTTCTTTGAAGAAGAAGTCGCCTGAGTTCCCTTGCTGGTGGTGGAATGAGTCTGCATCGGCGAAGTGGTGGGTTGCGCTTTCAGACCCCTAGCTCGAGACTGGAGTGCCTCCACTCCGGCTGCGATGATATCGTCCAGCTTATAGGGACATTTAGTAGGGATCTGAATGTCGGTTTGAATGCCGATTGTAGATTTAGCAGCCACCACTGATGCATATGAGCGCCGATCAGAAGAAGCAGGAACTACTCTCCTTCTGGCCTCAGGATAGGAAATATTCTCCACCGTCTTTAGCCTTTGGATTTCTTTCTCCTCCTTCCACTTGGGACAATCTTTGGCTGATGCTGCGTGTGAACCCTTGCAGTTCACACAAAACTCAGCCTCGGCAACACATTCTGATAAAAGATGCTCTGTGGCACCACAGCATCCACACCTAGGATTGCTCCTGCACGACTGCTGAGAATGGCCGTAAGACTGGCACCTAAAACATCTCAGAGGGTTAGGGATGTACAGATGTATCTCAAGGTGCAGATACCCTGCCTTGATGGACGTAGGCAGGGAAGGGCTATCAAACGTTAAAATGATGTTGCGGGATGGGACGGACTGCCCATTCCGCCTAAAGAGTATACGCCGCACACCCGTAACGTGTTGACTCCTCAGTTCTTCAAGTAATTCTTCCTCAGAGCATTCAACGAGGTCCTGAGAGGAGACAACACCTCGAGATGAATTTAGGTATCCATGAGGTGTTATTTTGACCGGAGTCTCAAGCAACGTGGTAGTGTTTAGAAGTGTAGAACTGTAGGCCACAGTGGACATTTCTACCAGAAGATCTCCAGACTGAAGTTTCTTTACGCTCTTAGGAGAGCTTGCTATAGATTGAAGTGCTTTGTTAATCCAAAATGGACTTTTGGCACTCAAAGGCTTTGAAGGGTCCAATGAGTGCACAAAAAAGAAACGAGCATTAGAAGAATCAGAAACATGTTTTTTTGCGGAAGGGGATGAGCCTTCCTTCATACCTCTTTTGGTTGTTGGTTTGTGGGAAACAGAATTGAGAGCCATGAAAAAATTTTAGAATTCGTCCGCCGACTTCCCCACCCACAATCGAGCCCAACGAGGGAGAGCCGGAGGTCCGCAAGCCCAAGTGGACGCAGGACACGGCTCTAGGGATAGCAAAGCGGATATAGCAAGTTGATAGGGCAGACATGCGCTCGGCGTGCACCCAGACTTTCCCATGCCTGGGGAACACCCCTTTGGCATGCCCACCCTATCCCCAGACTCACCCTGTCGTGCGAAACGACAAGCCGTTAAGAGGTCTGGGCTCCACTCGGCCACAGACCTCATTGACTAGGAGTGGGTTAGTTCCCAGCCACCCGTTTAAGGTGAAGCAGGGGGCAAAGAGGAGTGTTGGCAACTGGCGATAACAAAACCCAGGCCTCCAGAAACCTCAGCCTCCAGCATCCCCTTTTCCACCTTACGGGTCACCGCACACGGCAAACGTGCAGGTAGGTCTAGCTAACCAGCTCGGAAAAACAAAAGGAACATAAAATGGTGAAGACAGGAAAGAAAACGAGAAACTAAAATCCTGAGCTGGTACAACCTCAGCAACCTACAACTGAGACGGGTTCGTGTCAAGTGAAAAAACAAAAACATAAAAAATGTGAAAATCATCACATATAGTACATGTTGGCTTGGGCCGTGGGGACGCCATCCCCCAGCAGCTGTATGAACAGCTGTCCCTTCGGTGATGTAATCGTACAAGATGAAAAAGCAAGATGTTCCGTCACCAGGTCAGCTCGGGCCGTGGGGGCGCCGCTCCCCAAATAACTGGAAAACCAGTTATCCCCGTGCGGGGCAACACTAGTTACTCCCTACAGTGACAGCTTTCAATGTATGCCAGAAGTAGCATGTTCTTTGCTAGTCTATTCGCTTCCAATGTCTTTGGTTGTTTCATCTTGTCATTTCTTGGACATTAACCATGATGGTTCCACTTAACAATAGAATGAAAAGTAACATAAAGGGGGCGAAGAACTGTGAAAAAACTGGAATCCGTTAACTTAGCAATTCTCCTGTATCCTTCGGCATGGGGTGATTGGGAGGATAAACTGGAGTGCGTGTTAAGCAATAACTAAATCTCAGGGCTTCAACATACTCATCCTGCCCTGAGGTTTGGGCAGAGATTTCATGACCACTGTGCTCTATTTGGTCTTGCCCTTCCTTCCACTCACCACAGCCATGGACTCAGGACCCATCACAGTGGATATTGAGGGGAAGAGTGCATGATTTGGAGAAACACTAGAAGTCAGAGTATATTTATCCTCAAAGTTCAACACATCAAATACCACCATCAGTAATTTTTGGAGGTTGTGAGGACAATCTTTGGTAGAGTGGATATCAATTTGTATATTGATTCTCTCCTTGGTTGCCACACTGAAGCATAATAGCACCAACCCGAATAATAAGGAATGACTCTTCATCTAGCCTCTGCATAAGAAATACTCTCCATGGTCTTCAGATGCTGGCTGCCATCCTCCTCAATTTACTTGAGACATTGCTTGGATGTTGCAGAGTGTGCTCCCCAACAATTGGTGCAGTGCTTGGCATCAGTGACACAATCTGTTAAACCATATTAAATTAGTAGCCACACCGAGCGACATAATGGCAGGATTGCTGGTAAAGGCCATAATGTTGGAACCTGGAGCATCTCAGAGTATTAGAGTAAAAGGCTGCACCTTTCATCCCCATCCCTGCCTTGGTGGATGTAGGCAGGGATGGGGTGTCAGAAGCCTGAAACAGATTGCTAGATGGTACAGACTTACCATCCCACCTGAAAAGAATTCGAGGCAGAACAATAACATGCCCCCCCCCCACACACACACACACACCACTTCCTTGGGAAGTTAATCTTTGCCATATTCTTGCAGGTCACTAGAAGAAAAACATCTCAGTCTCAGTAGGAATGCAGATAATGGTGAGTTGTCACCTGTACCAGGACATTCATTAATACAGGTCGATTCAAGAGAATGTGGCTATGCCTCAGAGTAGACATCTTGACAAGGATATCACCAGATTAGAGTTTTCAATGCTCTCAGGAGAGCCAGCAACTGACAAAATAGCATTATTGATCCAAAATGGTGACTTTTTACTCAAAAGCTATAATTAATCTAATGAATGAGAAATTAGAAATAGGGCACTTGAAGTGTCAGAACTGTGTTTCTTATCTAAAGAGCCAGGCTCTTCACTTACGTGATGTTTTGGCTTAACTCCTTGGGAGCCACTCGAGTGGTTGAGTGGTCAGAAGTGCTAGTTTCTGATTATTCATATGAGTTGTGCCCAGGTTTGAGTCCCAAATAAGGGGCACATGGTTTGTTCGTCCTATGGTGTTGGCTTTCTCCCTTCCCTAGAACCAGTGGCCTCAAATTAGAAACAGGCAACTACTTATAGCCCAAAATGTTGCTCATGGTGGTTATTAAACAATGAAATAAAATAAAAAAACTCCTTGGGAAACACCAGTAGAATCCATGAAGAAACATTTCATTTGCTGTCTTTTAAAGCCCACCCCTGAAAGGGAGAGCCATAGGTTCACATGCCTCAAAGGATGCACAATATAGCTCTGGGGTTGATAGGCAGATGTAATCAGTTGATAAGGCAGGCATATGCTTGGCAGGTACCTACCTAGAGTTTTCTGTTTCAGTAATGCCCTTTTAACATGACTATATTATCCCCAAGCTCACAATGTCATACATGATGACAAGCAGTTAGAAGCCTGGGCTCCACTTGGCCACAGACTTTATTCATTCAGAGCAGGTTACTTTCTAGCTATCCATTTAGGGTAAAGCAGGGGGCAGAGAGGACTATTGGTAATGGGATGCCACAAAATACTGGTCTCCAGAAACCTCTGCTTCCAGCATCCCCCTTTTCACCAGAATAGTTACAGCATAAGGCAAACATGCAGACTGACCTAGCTTACCAAGCCTAGAAACGGCTCACTTGAGCTGCGGTAGGCGGGTGAGACACATCTGCCTCCTGAAGACGACAGTTGCCTGTTGAAAGCGCTAGAGGTTCGTGTATGACGGGCTGAATGAGGTTGACACTTGCAGTAGGGTTAGCACGGTGTTTTGAAACGGATGGAGCAATTTTTTAGTCACTGTTGATAAAGGTTTAACTGCCTGGAAGTGTAAATAGTGTACATAGTGTTTTTCACTGAATGTATGAATGAGTCGTATGGTGTGTATGTTTTGTGAGGTTTTATGGAGATGACGAGCTATGGTTACGTATCATATGGCAGAGCGAAACCTGCGTTTTTTGTCCAGTAAAAAAAAAAAAAAAAAAGGAAAATACGATGTTTCATCCCCGAAAGAATGAATCTCATCGGCAAGGATTTTCAACCTTTGAAGGCCAGCGGATTTGCATGATCATGATGGACGTGCTAGGAGTGTTAAAGGAATAAAGTGACTATGATCTTTTGAGTAAGTGATTAGTTGTTTTAATAATATATCAAAAATAAAAAGGAAAACGGGAAGTAGAACAAAGAGCTGAACTCTCCGGTGATGGCACACAATCACAACCTCAGAAACCTATAAAGTGGAAGTATTTCTTGTAGAGAAACAAACTTAAAAACAAAAAAAGGAACAGTGCTATGGAAAATACATCTCAGGCTGTGGGGTCACTGCTCTTGATCAGTTAGATGAACAGCGATACCCACAGAAAACAAACTGCCCAATATCATGAAAAAGATGGTCCATGACAAAGCCAGCTCATGCTACGAGAAGGGGGGTTCATTCCCTTGCAGGGCATAGAAAGCTCAGATTCAGTAAAAAAAAAAAAAAAAAGTACTAATTTTTATCTAGGTAGGAAGAATAAGAGATACTTACCAAAATTCCCCATCGGCAGCAAATTTTAATCCAAGTTCCTTTTTTTCCTCATCACTTATTAAAACCCATTCACGTGAGCTACCAATTTGATAGAACAGGAAATCAAAACAGATTTCAATTTTACATTCAATACATTATAATGAAAATTGAAGAGCAATAGACATAAAAAATGCAACAAAAAATTCACAACATAGATTTTCAAAATCCGAAGTTCTCACTTTTTCACCAAAGGAACCCTCATTAACTTTACAAAAATTTTGCATACTTCCACTTCAGTGGCATTCTAAAAATTTCAGCCCTATTACAGTACTTTTAATGGTAATAAACTTCCGTATTTTCATTAAAATATACAATAAAAAGTGATTAATTTCTTAAAAACCATTATTACAAACCCACTTTACAACAAAATAGTGAAAAACAAGATTTAGTTATTGCTTAACATCATTCTTAGTTACATAATTTTAATCAACAAAACTAGTGAGATAAAAATTAGATTCAAAAAGAGCTTTATGTAATATTTATGATTACTTTTCAAAAAAACAATTATTTTACATGTGGATGAATGTTGCTGATGGCCAATTTGAGCTTTGACTGAGAATTGGACAATTTTGATGTTATGGTTCTCAATGCTTAAATAAAACCATTAAGAATGGTACAACTACAGTATGTGTAGTGTAGTATTATTACTAAATTCCCTATACTTCATGTAAACAATATAACAAAAGGCATAAATTGCATATGAAAAAATCATCAGCAGGTATTTCAATGAGGCTTTCTTTTAACTTAATATGAAAACTTGGGTCAGATATAATGTCTTACTTCAGAGATGTGTGACCCAGTCATCAGTGGTATCTTTGATCGTGCTTATGTTACCGGTTTGTCTTTTTGTCCATCTATCCATCTGTGGACACCATATCTCTGCAACTATCAGTCCAATTTGAAAAATATTTTTGCATTGGGAAGGCTTGAAATGTGAGAATAATGATTCTTGCATTCCCTTTTTTTTTTTCAGGTACACAATTTTGCCGCTAGATAGCATAAATGCAGATGATATCGAATTCAAAATACATTTTATTCCATATATTTGCTTCTAAATATCCAATTGAAAAAATTATTTTACCTTTCAAATCCATTTATATCGAAGACAATCTTAGGTACAGTCACTTTTTTAAGTTATGCATAAATTTTTGACATAAAAGTAAATTGCATTTTCCCCAAGATCTTTGCTTCTAAAACTCCAATTTGAAAAATTATTCCTGCACCACATACAGCTCCTGATGGGAAATGTTCTACATATTATTTCTAATTTTTAGTAAAGACTGGTTTGACCACCAGGGGGCGTAAGTGTTAATTTCTGTTTCTGATGTATTTGCAGCAAAATCTCAGCTTCTAAAAGCTCGACTGAAAAAAATCTTTTGTGGACCGATGCCGTTCGTGTCAATAAACCTTTTCAGAATATTTTCTTCTTAAAGGAACAGTAAACTCATTTCGGGAGCGTTTTTTTCTCTGCGCAAAAATGTAATGTCGAAAGAGACATGAAAACTGACGCAATCAGAAATGCTTTATCGTAAGTAGTTCTCCCGCTAGAGCATTTTTTAAAATCAGCAGTGACGTCACACTAGACAAGAGACCAGAAGCTTAGCATGCGTAGGGCTCCAGTCGATGCTGTTTACCGCTCTGTGCAGTGCAGTCGATCCCATCAATCTGTAAAATGGCTAGTGTAAACCCTTATTCATTTGAACCATGATATTCTGCCGGTACAGTACGAATGTTTAACAAGAAATGTGAAAAATTCGAGGGTAGAAAAGGTAATCTTGACTGGTGCCCATGTGATAACTGCGAGAGAATGTCAATAGACGCTGAGTGTTTGTGTTGAAACGAGAGTGATCAGATGATGAAAATAAAAGGTAGTGCCCATTGTATAATAAACCACGAATCCTTCGACAGTGTTGTTTTAAACATTCACACCTTACAGGCAAGTCGTTATCAAATGATTCTTCGGGCAGAAAATAACGATAAAAAAATATGAACTTGTACGTAACAAACTATGGAGACACGTTGCGTACAAACAATTCGTATATTGGGTGAATGCCTGGATACCTGTAGAGCGAAAAATCAGAAAAGTAATCCCTTCTTGTGTTGTTAGAATGTTTTCCTGAATCTAATGAACAACAATATTCGGGTTTTATTTGTTGCTCTGGAAATGACACAGACTATTTTGATTAACTCCCACTGTCACTAAAGATTTGTCAGCTACTGTCTATATACGAGTATATAAAAGTATTTTTCATTGAACTAAGTGCATATATATTTTTTTAAGTTTCTCCTATTGTCATGGAAGAAACAACTTTATGGGTATTTCTCGTAGCCCAAGTGCAAAGTCATTAACGACCCCCGGTTGGCAATGGGCTGGACATACTGCCAGAAGAACAGATCATCGATGGACAGCCGAAATTTTAGATTGGATTCCAAGAGACAGGAAAAGACCCAAAAGAAGACCACATGGGAGATGGGTGGATGAAATTCGAAAGTATGCAGGAGTGACATGGAGGAGACTAGCACAAGACAGATCGTTGTGGAGGAAACTTGGGGAGACCTTCGTCCAGCAGTGGACTGATAATGGTTGACAATGACGATGATATGATCTCTGATGACTGTGTGCCTGTACTTATATAGACAGTGGCCAGAAAAATAGCTTTTGTAGCTACTAGCTGGATATTATATGCCTGAGAACAAGTACTGGTGGCATCTGCTTTCCAAATCTTAAGCGAGTATTCAGTGACTACTTACTTTGCCTCACAATAATGCTGGCTGTAAAAGATCTTTCTCCAAGATGAAGAAAATCCATACAGGCTGTAGGAAGTCCCTGAATGCAGATACACTGACATCTTTTTTACATTGTAAAATAAACATTGACACTTGTTTCATTAGCTTTAAACCCACTGATTACATTTTGGAAAAAAGCAAAACATACATGTGTTGAACATAATACAACACACTAAGATTAAATTGCTTAAATATGCAAAAAATTAATACACGTACATCAGTTGCTGTTGTAAAACTGTTGAGCTTGTAAAATTTGTGCAATAAATTTTGCGTGTAAGGGTTATTTAGTCTTTGTAAGGTTTTTATTGGTCCAGTGTACAGGTTATCACCTCAAGAGGTTGACAGGTATGTATATTTCATATTTTAGGTTTTAGCCCCCCTCCCCCATAAGTTTCCTGGGTTTGCACATACCCACAGAGAATTTGTTTAGCTGTAGTTTATAAACCTTGAAAAATAATGTAAATAAGAAAATACGAAAATGTTATGTGTGTCAGATAATCAATCTCGGGAGACTTAGCCACAGAGCAGTCCGGAACGTAATTTTTATACGGCCCCTTAAAATTTTTGTGGCCAGTTCTCCGGGTGGTCAGTTCTCTGGTAGTCAGTTCTCCGGTGGCCAGTTCTCCACTTTGTCTTTGGACTGACAATCATGGAAATGTCAAAATTTCTTACTGAAAATGAAATATTATATATATATTTTTTTTAATGTTGCCCAAGTAGTGGGGAATATAGCTACACGAAATGTGTTTATGCAGAACAATTTTATGGCACTGAAATTCCAGTGTGTCCAGTTCTCAGGTGGCTACTTCTCCGTACCTGGAGTTAGATACGTAGTTAGTGTACACTAGTGTCTGTCCTTAAGTTCTGCACACCAGTGTATAATATCTTAATACGTTTGCTGGTTTTGAATCTGAAAAAAAAAGTCTCAATAAAAGTAGTTGTTAGTTTGTAAAGGTAGAAAAAAAAATAATGTTGATGTATTGAGAAGTTTAACGAATACGGAAGTTTTGAAAAAAGAAGTAGAGTAAGATATGCATTAAAAGGTACATTTCATCGATTAATCATGAAGAAATTTAAGTCATCCTACAGAAAAAGAAAATGATCCGTGGAGAAAATAATACATTTATAATAAACAACGTATTCACAAAGTAAAAAAAAAAAAGAGTAAAAGAGTAAGATATACATTAAAAGGTACATTTCCTGATGGGGAAAAACAAAATGGCGTACAAAAGACATCGGAGAGACCATGCGGGGAGGTAAAAAAAAAATAAAAAAAATTGGTGAACAAATCATGTTCAGTAGGACCACGTGGCACACAATATGTTATGGTTGAACACAAAGAGAAAATGGCAGACAAAATATGGTAAGCAAGATCCCGTGGAAAAGCAATGGTTGCGACTGACATCATGATTGACCAGGATATACAGGGTGATCATAATTAAAGTATCCCTAGTTAACACTCTGTGGAGAGATATCTAGTAGTCCAAACGCAACCAAATTTGATATGCTGACGATCGAGGACATGCGAAAAAAAAAAAGTTCCAAAGTCACCACTAGGAGACTTCTGGCGCTGCAAGCTGCGACAATATAGACAATTTTCGGCTCTACGCAGGAAACAACACAAAAATCGAAGCAGAAATCATCAACACACGTGTTGTGGTCAAGTCGTCTCATTGTCTCCAGTATTTAATTGCACAAGGGGAGATTGTGCAATTAAATACCAGAGACACCTTAGCAGTGCAACCGGTACTGCTCAATGTGGGCGCCATTGTTAAATTGCAAAACCTGAAGTCGATGAGCAGTGTGTTTAACGGCCGAACGTAACTGATTATTGTCTTTCATTTCAACAGTGGAATCTGTTGAAATGCATCAGAATTTTGCAATGCCCAAATGCGACAGTTATGCGTGTTGACTGTTCCACTGAGGTGAAAATGTGCCTTGTCATTCCACCAGATCTCCCATGGCCACGCATCGTCCACTGCCATTTTATCAAGGAAGGTCAATGCAAAGGTCTGTTGGGTGTCCTTGTCACCGTCAATCAACTGTTGGGTGTAGCTGATCTTGTATGGAAAAAAATGCAACACCTTTCTCAGTACCTTCCACACGGTGGTGTAGGGCACATGACACTGCGTGTGCATCACTGAAACCTGGTACACATTATCCATGGAGCAATCCACAAGCGCCGTGGTGATATCTTCAACCACTTCTGGAGCTATAGGTTTGCGCCCTCGCCCTGGTTGAACACGTAGATATCCAGTTTCCTCGAAGCGAGCAATCATTCTTCTGAGAGCACATGGAGTCAATGGACCTTTCTTATGACGTCGGAATTCTTGAAGCGCAGCGGCAGCATTGCTCGTGTTTTCATAAAACAGCATCACAGGAAGAGTACGTTCTGGCAAGGTGATACCCATTGCGGTTGATGGAATACAAATGGCATTCACCATGCCTAGGACAGTTTTATACCATAGAATCGCCCGTAGCGCGTGTGCCTTATGCAAATGATACGCTTTCTTGTCACTCATAGCGCCACAAAGACTCATTTCCCTCATAGAGCCGAAAATGATCTATATTATCCCAGCTTACAGCGCCTGAAATCCCCTGGTGGTAACATTTGGAACTTTTTTTTTTGCGTAAATCTTTTTTGCATGTCCTGAATCGCCAGCATACCTAATTTGGTTGCGTTTGGACTGTTAGATATCTCTCCAGAGAGCGCTAAATAGGGATACTTTAATTGTGATCACCCAGTACATTAAAAGGTACATTTTGTTGATTAATCATGAAGAAATTTCAAGTCATCCTACAGAAAAATAAAATGATCTATAAAAAAGACCAATGTATTTCTATTAAAAAACGTATTCGCAAAGCATTTATAAACAATAGATTAAGATATGCATTAAAAGGTATATTTCGTCGATTAATCATGAAGAAATTTAAGTTATCCTTTAGAAAAAGAAAATGATCCGCGGAAAAAATAATGCATTTCTAATAAAGAATGTATTCACAAAGCATCGGCTTTCTCGTTAGTTCCTACAGAACGCTGTAAGCGCGAGTTGTCCCATGGTCGAGTGGGATAATGCGTCTGTCTAGAAACCCGCTGGACGGGGGTTCAAACCTGGCGTGATCTTCGAGGATTTGTATTTCCTTGGAAAGAAAATTTCCCTAGTGTTGTGACGTCACATCATAAAATTTCCTGACGGGGAAAAACAAAATGGCATACAAAAGATATCGGTGGAGGTAAAAAAAGAATTGCCGAACAAGACATGTTCGGTAGGACCACGTGGCACACAATATCTTATGGTTGAACACAAAGAGAAAATGGCGGACAAAATATGGTAAGGAAGATCAGGTGGAAAAACAATGGCTGCGACTGACATCATGATTGACCAGGAATCGACCACATCCATCCTTGAGGCAGCACGTGGACAGCTTCCTTTTTACAGAAACCCCTATTATTACGTAACAATAACATGATGATGTCACAAATATCTTTCAAATACATAACAGTAACATGAAGTTGGTATGTTGAAGTTACAAAGACCTTTCACTGTAACGTATCGGTTATGTTTCAAAGTTATGTAACGTTTGTGGACATTTTGCCATAACTGTAAGGTTTCTGAAACATTATTGTTACATTGAACAACATATCTGAAAAGTCTCAATGTTTCAGTGCTACGTACTTGTAACATATACGAAATATTCTGTGCTGTGTGGGTTACTCTTGCGGTGAAAGTAACATGTTTGTGTTTGTATGTCTGTAATAGTGTTCATTTTCATTGTATGCAAGTTACTTTAGAGTTGCATAGGATTTAAAGTAATAGTATTAATGTTTATAAAGTTTAAAGAAGAAATAATGTTAAATTTGGCATATCCTTATATCAGGAGATGGGCCTGGCTTTTTGGTACACATGTTTGAAATGTTAATGAAAAATAGGACTTCTTGACATGATTATGAAAGGTAAGCATCCTTTAAAGTTTCATGTGATTCCGCATGACCGCACGCCCAGGACCAGTGCTGCAATCGCAATCCATGGGGCTTATAAGGCACCCTGCAGGGGACTCCACATTCGTGTCGAAGTGCACGGTAAGAGTCAGGTGAGATCCCAGAGCAATAGACATGCCGAGGAGCCGCAGTAGATGTGTGTACCGGCAACTGATTGAGTTTGAACGAGGCTGTATCGTCGAGATGAGAGAGGCAGGATAGCCAGCGCGCTGAATCGCCCACCATTTGGGCAGGTTGGACAATATGGTGTGATCGTGTAGGGAGCAATGGACACGGGAAGGCACCAAGACATGGTGGACTGGCACTGGATGACCCAAACAGACCACCAGCAGAGAGGACCGTGGGATCATGAGAGCAGCACGCACAGATACGATGACATCCTTGTCCAATATCCAGAGACATGTGGCGGCTCTACAAAGGACTCCTGTGTCTGCCAGAACCATTTTCAGATGCCTGAACGTTTTCTGCCATTAAAACCTGACCACTGTCGACGTTGATTGCAGTGGTGTCAGAGTGAGCATTGTGGAATGCTACGGACTGGCGACATATAGTCTTCAGCGACTAATCCCGCTTCTGTAAAGGAATGGACGACCACCGTGCCAGAGTGTGGAGGACCACAGGTGAGCACTACAATCCCAATCTCACTGTACAGCGGCACACGTCCCGAACTGCAGGTGTGGTCTGGGGAGCCATCGCGTATGACAGACGGACTTCCCTCGCAGTGGTGATCCGACAGCCCCATGTGCTGCCATTCCTGGCGGGGTGGCCCGGAGTCATTTTGCAACAAGATAATGCCCCTGCACATGGCTCAGGTTTCCCAGGACCGTCTACATCATGCTTCGATGCTTCTGTGGCCTTCCAGATCGCCTGATCTCTCGCTCATCGAACACGTGTGGGACCAAATGAGATGCCAGCTTTCTCCATGTCTAAGTGTTTGTGATGTAGAGCATCAGTTGCAAGAAGTGTGGGCCAATCTGTCCCAGGATAACATATGGCGTCTTTTTGACACCATGCTAGACCATATCACCACATGTATCCGAGCACGAAGCGGTCCGACATGGTACTAACGCTGACCGGAATGTATACTGTATGCCCGCGGGAAATCTTTCCTGCTGCTGTGATATTGTAATCACTTTTGTCCTTGGTATGTACCATCTCACTACTAAAATCTCATTTCAATTCAACACCTCCTTCTTGGTGAGCGGATTTTTATGACAATGAGTGTATTTTTGTAAAAATTAGGTTTGAGGTCTTATAATGCGTGTACATTATGTACATAATATAACAATACTGTAAGATACATACATACATATCACTAAGCTGTTCTCTGAGATTCAGAGGTTAGCTCCAAAAAGAAATACAAACTTCCAGATATTTTTACTTATTGTTGTCGTATCAAACTTCGCCATTTACAGCAATCTTGACATACAACTCGTGCTTCACTGATATCCATAACACGCCGTACACAAGATTTTTTATACTTCATACGCATAATCTTTTTCTCATGCAGACACTCCTGAATCTGATCCACCCATGTCTTCCTTGGCCTTCCTCTGCCTTTCCATCCTGCCACTTGGGCTGAAAATATTTTCTTAGTAAGCATTTCATCACTCATTCTTTCAACATGGCCAAACCACCAAAGCATATTGGTCTCCACCTTGCTAACAACATTTTGCTTTACATCACACAACTACAATACATCTTCATTCCTCACACAATCAGATCGTGTCTTGCCACAAACCCCACGTAAGTAACGCATTTCTCCAGCACACAAACGACTCCTATGTTTCTTCTGCAGTACCCAGGTTTCACTGCCGTACATCAGAGTAGGAACAATTACTGTTTCATACACAGCCATGCGGGACTCTCTAGAGACCCATCATTCCTGTGAAAACCTCCCAGGGCAGCTATGACTTTCAAAGAAGAATTCACTCGCCTACTGATTTCACCATCCAACTTGTTCTCTCTGTCAAACATGCTTCCTAAATACACAAACTCACTCACCTGGTCAATCACAGTGCCATTTATACTTCAGTTCCACCCAATCCTCTCTCAAACACCATAACTTTGGTTTTTCCCTTATTTGTACTCAGTTTGAATTTCATGCAAACTTCGTGCATCCGAGTCAACATACTCTGCAACTCACTTTTGCTCTCTGCCAACAGGCCAGTGTCATCCGCATTCAGCAATCTGCAAACACGGATATCACCAAGACATAAACCACTATTTTCTATTTTGGCCTCATGCATGCATGCGTCCATAAATATATTAAACAGCCATGGTGACATTACACAACCTTGTCTAACTCCTGCACCAATAGAAAACCATTTTGATAAAGCACTATTGACTCGTACATAAGCTCTACTAACAGCATACATGGCTTTTACACTATTAAGTAGATTTCCAGTAACACCATATTCATTCAATACCTTCCACAAAAGTCTCCTATTGACTCGGTCGTAAGCTTTCTCTAAATCTATGAAGGCAGTAAAAACTTTCTTCCCAACAGCCAGATACTTTTCAATCATCATGCGTAATGCAAAAATCTGGTTAGTGCAGCCTTTACCAGGCATAAAACCACCCTGAACACCCCACACTTTCTCTGATGTAAGACCCCGTACTTCTTCAATAACAACCTTACCAAACACTTTCCCTGGCACACTCAGTAGGCTAATACCACGATAGTTCTTACATTCAGTCTAATCACCTTTTCCCTTATACAAGGGAACAATGATAGCATCCTTCCAATCCCGAGGGACCATTCCTAACTCCCAGCACAACTGGCAAATTTCAGTTAACCAGTCAATTATAGAGTCAACACCATAATTCAACATCTCTGCAGTTATGCCATCAACTCCTGGGGCCTTACCATTCTGAAGAGATTTTAGAGCTTTACACACTTCTTCTCTTGAGATCCCTCCTGTGCTTTCATCCCTCATTGTGACATCATCTGCATCTGTCTCAGAATCATTTTTGCTTTCCTGATCTAATAACTCACATAAGTATTCGCCCCATCTGTCACTTAACTCATTGGGCTCCCATAACATTTCCCCAATCTCATTCTTCACACAACTTACAACTTTGTTTCCCCTATTTTTCCTGAGTCTCATGTACTTCCAGAAGGACTTTCTATCTTTCCAAAAAGCCAGTTCATGCCTTTCCACTTTCTCTTTCCTATTTTTTGCCTTACTGTGGCGAACCAGCTTAGCAGCTTCACGCTTCTTACAGCGATATTCATCCACAGAGACTCTACCTTGCAATATCCCTAAATAGGCTTCCTTCTTTTTCTTTACTGCCTCATCAATCTCACTATTCCACCAAGCATCACCTCTATTGTTACCCACTATTGTGGTGCCACAGACCTCTTTAGCAGCAGTGACAACACAGTTCTTAAAACATTCCCACTTCTTTTCTACATCCCTCTGACAAGATTTCAGATCCTTCAGCCGTTCTCTGAGTAAGTCAGAATACCGCTAATAATCTTCACAGAGCCTATTAACCTTTATTCTTTCTATCCTGGGTCTCTTCCTATTCCTACAACCAACATTAAGTTTCACTCGTGACACTACCAAGTAATGATCAGAACCAACATCCGCACCTCTCATCACACGGGTGTCAACCACTAAGTGTTTCAAACGCTGATCGTAAACAACAAAATCTATCACACTCTTTTGACCAAGAGTACGATTTTCCCAAGTATATGTGTGTATATACTTGTGGTTGAAAAATGTATTAGATACACACAAATCATTCTCAATGCAGAGTTCAATTAATCTTTTACCATTATCATTCACACAAAGATCATTAAACTTACCCAGAACATTGTCAGAAATTGCATTCTGCACACCTACTCTAGCATTGAAATCCCCTGCTATTATAACTTTTTCTTTAGCACCAAACTGGCTCAAAACAGCTTTTAGCTCATTCCAGAAATCTTCCTTCTTATCAGAAGGTTCCGAGTCACAAGGAGCATACACTACAACAATTACAATTCTCTGAAGTTTCACTTTCAAACGAATCCAGAGAATTATCTCACTTATGCAACTATAGTGAATCAAGTTGTTCTTCAGCTTTTCACTTAAAATCACACCTACACCAGCCTGTCCTCTCATGTTATCCAATACTCCAGACCACACACTCACCGTGCCATTCACTTCTTCTACCCCAATTTCCTTCTTTTGGTTTCACTTACACACAGCACATCTAGTCTATACTTATTCATCTCCTCAATCACCTCACTCATCTTGCCATTTATAGCTCTAGTATTCCATACACCAATCTTGCATTCACTCAGCCGAGATCGCTTTCTCATATGCCGTTTAAAAAGTCCAGGTCTATTCCGTGGTGGACCGTCCTTCTCAAGTGTGGTAGGTCCACCATATCCCACACTTGAGTCATTCTTAATATTTCTTTTTGTCTTTTTAATCAGGTAAGTACATCAGTGTGGGGGATTAGCCCACAGCTGAGGGTTCCAGTTGGTCATTCAACCTAAGGATTCTGGAACAAAACCCAGTGAGTTGGGGTCTTTTCGCCAATGTCACACAGAACTAGCTTGCACCTCTCCAAGATTCATAGAGGCCCTAGTTGCTGTTGTGTGTGCCATTGTTACCACGGAGCGCCCGAGGAGGCAAACCCATCGCTCACTACGACCGCCAGCACAATACTGTAAGAACTGGTATTAAATCATTCTTTAAATTAAGAATGTCCCAATGATATCAAATAAATGCAGTATGTAATTATAATACTGTAGTAATATACACTGAGTTATAGCTTTGCTTTAGGAACACCCCCAATTTTACATATTTGGAGCGATAACAAAGTACCACGTGATATCAACGTCACATGCGGCTGCTATACATTGTGCTCACTTATCCTCTGCATGTAATCACTAAAAGTTTGCCAGTAATGGGGAAATGTGGCAACATAAGCCAATTTGACAGGTGCTAGATAGCTGGGGCATGGAGGGCAGGTGCTCATATTTGGGAAACAGCCACACTTGTTGGCTGCTCCAATACTACTGTATCAAGGGCATACCAGGACTGGATTAACCCTGCACAGACATCCAGCAAAAGAGCTCACATTGGTCTCAAAACCACAAGCAGCTGATTCTCCTAAAGGTAAACATCAGGTGTCACAACTGGTATATCATAAAAGACATGCAACAGACACCCAGCTCACCCACCAGTACAAAAAGCAGTGCAGTTTGACCTATTTCCATACACGCTATGTGCCATACTTTGCTTCACCTGGGGTTCCACATCCGAAGACCAACGGGAGTACCCATGATGATGTCCAGTCATCACAAATGCCTCGCATGGACCACGGAATGTTGGCAATGGACCCTCAACAGATCGAAGAAGGTCATCTGGAGTGATGAGTCCCATTTCCTGCTGGACCATGCTGATGGCCAAGTTCGCGTATGACATAAACAGCAAGAAGCCCTATCCCCTGGTTGCACAGTTTGGGGTTCAACAGGCTGGTGGTGGTGATGTTCTGGTCTGAGGAGCTTTTTCCTGGCCAGCCCTAGGTCCATTGATTATCATCCCACAAACACTGAATGGTGGACACTACAGGGACCTGTTATCTGACCATCTCCATCCATATCTGCAGGAGGTTTACCCAGATGACAGCATCATCTTTCAACAGGACAACTTGCTGTGCCATCGGGCTTGTATAACTACTGAGTGGTTGGAGTAACACAACAACAAATTCACACATTGCCTTGGCCCATAAACTTTCCTGACTGTAACCCAACTGAACATTTGTGGGATATGCTAGAATGGGGTTGAGAACTGCCGATTCTCTTCCACAGAATGAGCGTGAAATGATGGAGCTGCTACAGTGGACATGAGTCAAATTACGCATCAAGGATGTTCAACACCTTACTTAATCTGTTCCTAGGCGTCTGTGAGCCATGATTGCACAGAAAGGTGGACCAACGTGCTATTTGATAGGTGTTCCCAATACAAAACTAACTCAGTGCAAAGGCTTAAACAAATATTTATAAGACTTTAGATTTATTACTTATTAAGTAAAACCCTTTAGTAAAGAATAACTAACAGTAATAAAAACTTTAATGCATTTAAAATGGTATAATAATCAGTAGTTCAGTTATTATGGTCAAAGTTTATTCTGTATTGATGTTTAAAAAAACTATTCCATATAGCAAATTTTGTATACAACAGACTTCATTGAATAGATGTGCCACTGTACTTTGTTTTGAGTTTTGAAAATATTACTATTAAAGAGGAAATTTAGATAAAGGAGAGATTAACTTACAATAGTGTAAAGTTCATCAACTGCCTTTTCTCTCTCCTAGTGATGTTAACTACAAAAATCTATTTGAATCTTTCTCAAAAGGTTGATGTTGTCAAATATGAATTTTCATTAGCTGAGGTAATGACTCAGGGAATGTACATAATGTTACTGGCTTCCTGATTCTATTAGTAATGATCTTGAAAATGGAAAAGTTGGAACTTTTTCTGTTATTTGAGTCAACTGGTTGACACTTCAACAAAAATTCTTAACATAACTGTGTGTATAAATCTTATAATCTTCATAATGCCATCACTAGAAGACACTCAACAACAGACTTCAATGTAATTGTTGATCGTGTTCATGACTTGATTTTAAAAGACATTCAGCTACACGACACTAAAAGACACTCAACTACAGACTCCGATGAATTGTTGATCGTGTTCATGACTTAATTTTAAAAGACATTCAGCTACACGACACTAAAAGACACTCAACTACAGACTTCGATGAATTGTTGATCGTGTTCATGACTTGATTGTGTCCAATCGGCAAATAGTAAGACACAAGAACTCAGGAGTTCTTGTGTTTTACTATTCGCCGATCGGACAAAATCAAGTCATGAACACGATCAACAATTTAGGGTGTTGTCACTGTTGAAGGCCTCCCAGATCTTGCTGCATCTTCGGTCTCAAAGTCTCTACGCTGAAAGTTGGCACACCATTTCTTCACAGTGGAATATGAAGGGCACTTGTCACTTAATGTTTGCGTCATATATTCATAGATTTCCTTTGCAGTTCCCTTCTGTAGGAACAGAAATTTCATGCCAACCCGGAGTTCCACATTCGAAAATTCAACACTTTGCACTGAATGATTCAGTTCAAGATGTCAAACATCTCCAATAAAAAAAAAAAAAGAGCTATTAGTCTGAAAATTGGCACTTAACAATACAAAAGAACACTCTTTCGAGCTGCAGTGACAAAATAATGCTACAATTACAGGAAGTGGGTTAGGCCGAGAACTTTTCAGCATCCCCTCGTATGGTGTCCAATTCACATTCTGTTGGTCAGTTTTAGGCATGGAATTATAGGGGAGAGGGGGTTAAGTTTGCTTTTCTTTCTCTGCTCCAATTATTCAACTGCTTGTACCCAAGAAGTCTACAAGAATGAAGATCCATTATCGGCACTCTAGTGCGCAAAAATGAGAATCTGTTATTTGCACCACTGTGTGCAAGAATGAAGATCCATTATTGGCACTAACAACATTGATACAAATATTGCAAAGGGTTTGTTTTTGAGAGCTAACAGACTATGGTTCTCAAAAACAAAATCTTTGCAATTGAATTGCTAGTCTATCATCTGAATTGGTGACAAATTTTATTGAAGCCCAAAATAAGCATAAACAAGGAAATGACCAAACAAATGTAGAATTCAATAAAAGGAAATGCAAAAGTCCATATCCTGTCCAAATGGTGGCTGGCCATTTTGATTATTGCTAACCAAAGATAAGAGTTAAAACTTTTTCTTGTTTTCCATTTCCTCTCTTTATCTGCTCACATGGTTCAGTTGTCAATTCTCCTATGGAAAAAGATAATCTCCCATCAAACACTAGTGCAACACATTATAATTTTGGCTAGCTTTTTCTGCTGTAGGCTGACTTAGTGAGAGATGGGTTTGCCTCCTCGGAGCGCTCCATGGGCAACAATGGCACACGGAACAGCAACAAGGGCCTCTGTGAATCTATTTCAGTGTGACATTGGCAAAAAGATCCCAACTCACTGGATTCTGTTCCAGAATCTTTAGGTTGAATGACCAACTGGAACTGTCAGCTGTGGGCTACTCACCCACACTGGTGTACTTACATGATTAAAAAGACACAAAGAAAGAAATTAAAGGACTCTAGTGTGGGATATGATGGACCGACCACACTTGAGAAGGATGGTTCAACGCAAAAACAATATGGAAATGGAAAAAGATGAATGAGAAACAGATCTTGGCTGAGTGAGTGTAAGATTAGTGTATGGAATACTAGAGAAATAAATGGAAAGCTGAATGACATGATTGAAGAAATGAATAAGTACAGATTGGATGAGCTGTGTGTAAGTGAAACCAAAAAGAAGGAAATTGGGATAGAAGAAGTGAATGGAACAATGAGTGTGTGGTCTGGGGCATTAGATAATGTGAGAGGACAGGCTGGTGTAGGTGTGATTTTAAGTGAAAAGATGAAGAACAACTTGATTCACTATAGCATGCATAAGTGAGAGAATTATTTGGATTTGTTTGAAAGTGAAACTTCAGAAATAATAATTGTAGTGTAAGCTCCTTGTGACTCGGAACCTTCTGATAAGAAGGAAGATTTCTGGAATGAGCTAAGAGCTGTTTTGAGCCAGTTTGGAGCTGAAGAGAAAGTTGTAATAGCAAGAGATTTCAATACTAGAGTAGGTGTGCAGAATGCAATTTCTGATAATGTTCTGGGTAAGTTTAATGATCCTTGTGTGAATGATAACGGTGAAAGATTAATTGAACTCTGCATTGAGAATGGTTTGTGTGCATCTAATATGTTTTTTAAATACAAGTATATCCACACATATACTTAGGAAAATCGTACTCTTGGTCAAAAGAGTGTTACAGATGTTGTTTATGATCAGCATCTGAAACACATAGCTGTTGACACTTGTGTGATGAGAGGTGCGGACGTTGGCTCTGATCATTACTTGGTAGTGTCACGAGTGAAACTGAATGTTGGTTGGAGGAAACGGAATAGGAAAAGGCCCAGGATGGAAAGAATAAAGTTTGAAAAGCTCACTCAAGATCATCAGCATTACTCTAACTTAGAGAACGACTGAAGGAGCTGAAGTCATATGAGAGAGATGTAAAAGAAGTGGGAATGTTTTAAGAACTGTGTTGTTGTCACTGCTGCTGAAGAGTTCTGTGGCACCACAATAGTGGGTAACAATGGATGTGATGCTGGGTGGAATAGTGAGATTGAAGAGGCAGTAAAGAGAAAGAAGGAAGTATATCAGGGGATGTTGCAAGGCAGAGTTTCTGTGGATGAATATCGTTGTAAGAAGCATGAAGCAGCTAAGCTGGTTCACCAGAGTAAAGCAAAAGATAGGAAGGAGAAGGTGGAAAGGCATGAAAGGGCTTTTTGGAAAGATAGAAAAATTTTCTGGAAGTACATGAGACTAAGGAAAAATAGGGGAAACAAAGTTGTAAGTTGTGTGAAGAATAGATCACGGAAATGATATGGGAGCCCAATGAGTTATGTGAACGATGGGGTGAATACTTCTGTGAGTTATTAGATCAAGAAAGCAAAGGTGATTCTGAGGCAGAAGCAGGTGAGTCACAGTGAAGGATGGTAGCGCAGGAGGGATCTCAAGAGAAGAGGTGTGTAAAGCTCTAAAATCTCTTCAGGATGGTAAGGCTCTGGGAGTTGATGGCATAACTGCTGAGATGTTGAAATATGGTGATGACTCTGTAATTCACTGGTTAACTGAAATTTACCAGTTGTTCTGGAAGCTAGGAATGGACTCTCGAAATTGGAAGGATGCTATCATTGTTTCCTTGTATAAGGGAAAAGGTGATCAGACTGACTGCAAGAACTATTGTGGTATTAGCCTACTGAGTGTGCCAGGGAAAGTGTTTGGTCAGGTCTTTATTGAAAAAGTATGAGGTCTTACATCAGAGAAAGTGTGGGTGTTCAGAGTGGTTTTGTGCCTGGTAAATGCTGCACTAACAAAATTTATGCATTATGCATGATGATTGAAAAGTATCTGGCTGTTAGTAAGAAAGTTTTTGCTGCCTTCATAGATTTAGAGAAAGCTTACAAACTGAGTAAATAGGACACTTTTGTGGACTGCCTTCATAGATTTAGAGAAAGCTTACAAACCGAGTAAGTAGGACACTTTTGTGGAAGGTATTGAATAAAGATGGTGTTACTGGGAATCTACTTATATAGTGTAAAAGCCATGTATGCTGGCTGTAGAGCTTGTGTACGAGTGAATGGTGTTTTATATAAATGGTTTTCTGTTGGTGCAGTAGTCAGACAAGGTTGTGTAATGCCACCATGGCTGTTTAATATATTTATGGATGCGTGGATGCATGCATGCATGATGCCAAGATGGATAATACTGGTTTATGTCTTGGTAATATTTGCATGTGCAGATTGTTGTATGCTGATGAAACAGTCCTGCTGGCAGAGAGCAAAAGTGAGTTGCAGAGCATGTTGTCCCGGATGTACGAAGTTTGCATGAAATTCAAACTGAGTATAAATAAGGGAAAAACCAAAGTTATGGTTTTTGAGTGAAGAACTGTTAGTACTGAAAGTAATATAAGCCTAAATGGGACAGTGATTGACCAGATGAATGAGTTTGTGTAATTAGGAAACATGTTTGACAGAGAGAACAAATTGGATGGTGAAATTAGTAGGCAAGTGAATTCTTCATTGAGAGGCATAGCTGCTTTGGGAGGTTTTCACAGGAATGATGGGTTCTCAAGAGAGTCCCGCATGGCTGTGTATGAAAGTGTAATTGTTCCTACTCTGATGTATGACAGTGAAACCTGGGTACTACAGAAGGAACATAGGAGCATTTGTGTGCTGGAGAAATATGTTACTTATGGAGAAGGGGGTGGCAGGACACGTTCTGATTGTGTGAGGAATGAAGATGTGTTGCAGTTGTGTAATGTAAAGCAAAATGTTGTTAGAAAGGTGGAAACTAATATGTTTCAGTGGTTTGGCCACGTTGAAAGAATGAGTGATGAGATGCTTACTGAGAATTTTTTTTTTAGTGCAAGTGGCAGGAAGAAAAGGCAGAGGAAAGCCAAGAAGTCATGGGAGGATCAGATTCAGGACTGTCTGCAAAAAAAAAAAAGAAAAAAAAAGATTAGAGTACGAAGTTTAGAAGGTCTTGTGTACGTCGTGTGATGGATGTTAGTAAAGCCTGAGTTGTGTATCAAGATCACCACTGTAAATGGAAAAGTTTGATATGGCAACAGTAGTTAAAATTTATCTGGTAGTTTGTACTTATTTATTTCGTGCTTCACTGATATCTCAGAGAACAGCTTAATGATATGTATGTATATTTTTCTGCACTACATGTTACATTTCATTTTTGTCATCATATCTTACTCTCAATTTATTAAAATTTCAAGATATATAACTGCTTAATTTTTGAACCATTCTGTAGTATGATATTTTTATTGCTAAAAATATTCTTTATTTATCTTGAATCTTGTGGCTGTCTTGAATATCCTTCCTTTTTTATGAGAACTTGCACAATTATCTGATACAGAAATATTGAAGATGACTGATATTTTTTGCATTGTAAATAAATATGTATAATGTTTATTGTGAATACATTTTGCTCACAGAGTGCTGTGAGCTTCTTCAAGCTTCCATATTCTTTCATCATTGTTTCTGTTGTATTTGTCTTCTTGAATGATTTCAAATTTGTTTCCTGGTTGGTTGGTTGGTTGGTTGGTGTGCGTGTGTGTGTGTGTGTGTGTGTGTGTGTGTGTGTGTGTGTGTGTGTGTGTGTGTGTGTGTGTAATTTCTGTACTTTTTAGTGTAAAATAGTTTTAGTTTTTCTTCATTCCTGAATAACATGTCTGCAAACATCTCTATTATCAATACCTCTATTATCAATACTTATCTTCATTCCTGAATAACATGTCTGCAAACATCTCTATTATCAATACTTATCTTCATTCCTGAATAACATGTCTGCAAACATCTCTATTATCAATACTTATCTTCATTCCAAATTTTTCAAGTCTTGCTCAGCCAAATGATATATGCTGCAATTTGTTAACATACATATCACTAAGCTATTCTCTGAGATTCACAGGTTAGCTCCCCAAAGAAAGCTCATCTGCCAGATTGAAGTTTAAAACTGATGCTGCTAGATTTTACTTACTGTTGATGAATCAAACATCTCCATTTACAGTGAACTTGGCACACAGGTCGTGCTTCACTGATATCCATCACACATCTCACAGAAGACCTTTTGTACTTCATACTCCTCTTTTTCTCATGAAGACATTCTTGAATCTGGATCTCCCACGATTTCTTTGGCCTTCCTCCACCTTCCTTTCCTAACATTTGGGCTGAATAAATTCTCACAGCATCTCGCACTACTCATTCTCTCAACATGGATAGCCCACCTCAGAATATTTGTTTCCACCATACTAACAACACTTTGCTTCATATTACACATCTGCAACACACCTTTGTTCCTCACATGATCAAAATGTGTCTTACCACAAACCCTCTGTAACTAACACATCTCTTCGGCACACTAACAACTTTTATGTCTCTTCTGCGGTATCTAGGTTTCACTACCGTGCATCGGATTAGGAATAATTACACTTTCATACACTGCCATTGGGATCTTTTTGAACCCATCAATCCTGTAAAATCCCCCTCAAGCAGTTATGACTTTAAAATATGAATTGGCTCACCTACTAATTACTAACATATAATCTGCATGCTTCTTAAATATACAAGTTCATTCAGATCTATCTCTGTACCATTTAGACTGATCTTGCATTTAATACTAACAGTTTCTCACTGAAAAGCCATATCTTTGGTTTCTTCCTTATTTATACTCAGTTTAAATTCCATACAAACTTCATACATCTGGGACAGCATACTCTGCAACTCACTTCTGCTCTCTGCCAACACAACTGTGTCATCAGCATGCAGCAACCTGCACACATTGGAACTACTAAGAAATAAACCAGTATATTGTCCATTTTGACATCACACATACATGCATCCAGAAATATATTTAACAGCCATGGTGACATTACAAAACCTTGTCTGGTTCCTGCAGCAATAGAAAACTATTTTGACAGAACACGGTTTACTCGTACACACACTCTATTGCCAGCACACATAGCTTTCACACATTTAAGAAGATTCCCAGTCATACCAAAATTATTCAAGACCTTCCACAGAAGCATTCTGTTTATTTATTTAGTCATAAGTTTTTTCCTAATTTACAAAGGCTGCAAACACTTTCTTAATAACAGACAAGTACTTTTCAATCATCACATGTAATGCAAAAATTTGGTTAGTGCAGCCCTTATCTGTCATAAAACCACTCTGCACATCCTACACCTTCTCTGACATAAGACCTCGTACCTTACTGATAACAACAACCTTTTCAAACACTTTCCTGGACACACTCAGCAGGCTGATACCATGATAGAGCTTACATTCAGTCTGAGCACCTTTTTCTTCATACAAGGGAACAATGATAACATCCCTCCAGTCCTGAGGGATTACTCCTAACTACCAAAACAACAGTCAAATTTCAGTTAGCTAGTTAATTACAGTCAGTCACACACACACACACACACACCACCACCATATTTTAACATCTGTGTAATTATGCCATCTACTCCCAAAGCCCTACCATTTTGAAGAGATTTTATTGCTTTGAAACCTCTTTCCTTGAGATCCCTGCTGTGTTTTCTTCACTTTCACTTTGTGTGGTATCATCTGCTTCTACCTCAAAATCTTTTTTGCTTTCATGTTCTAATAACTCACAAAAGTACTCTCTTTCTCACCCTGACTTTCACTTAACTCATTAGGCTCCCACATCGTTTCTCTGATCCTATTCTTTACAACTTATAACTCTGTTTATTCTATTGTATTGTTTACTTCCAGAATGTTTTCCTATCATTAGAAAAAGCATATTCATGCCTTTGCACTTTATCTTGGCTACCTTTTGCTTTACTCTGATCAACCAGTTTGCATCTTCATGCTTTTTACAGTTATATTCATCCTCATAAACTCTACCTTGCAATCTCCCCAAATATGCTTCCTTCTTTCTCTTTACATATTCTTTAATCTCACTGTTCCAGTGCTGGATGAAGCTCTCTCCAAGTTTCTTCCACAACGATGTGTCTTGAGTCAGACTCATCCATGTCACTCTGGCATGCTTTTGAATTTCATTCACCCATCTCCCATGTGGTCTTCCTGTCCCTTGACATCCAAATCCTGTCTCTTGGGCTGAAAATTTTTTCTCATGTTGAAAGAAATAAGTGATGAGATGCTTACTAAGAATTTTTTTAGCCAAAGTGGCAGAAAGGAAAGGTAGAGAAAGGCCAAGGAAATCATGGGAGGACAAAGATTCAGGAATGTCTGCATGAGAAAAATATGAGTATAAAATACAAAAGGTTTTGTGTGCATTGTGTGATGGATGTCAGTATAGCTTGAGCTGTGTGCCGAGATTGCTGTAAATGGAGATGTTTGATACGGCAATAATAAGTAACTTTTAGTTCCATTAGTTAACCATTTATCTTGTGGATTGCCTATCTTTGAGGAGCTAACTTCTGAATTTCAGAGAACAGCTGAGATATGTACGTAAGCATGTATGTATGTATGGTATCTAGTCTAAAATTTTGGTTGTCCATTGGTGGTCCATTCTTCTGGCAATATGTCCAGCCTATTGTCATTTCAGGAATTTTACTCTGATCATGATGTCTTCCACTCTTGTCATTTTCCTGATCCACGAGTCTCCCTCTTCTTATCTTTCCTGGTTACACCAAACATGCTTCTTTCAGTAGTCTGCAGACTTTGTATGTCTTTTTTAGTTCAAGTCCAAGTCTCAGCTCTATACATAAAAACTAGAAGGATGCATTGATTAAACACTTTTCTTTTTAAGACATAATGGTGTATTGCACTGAAAAATTTTACTGTTTCTTCCAAAAGGTCTTTAACCAAGTCTTATGCGGTGATTAATTTCTTCATCAATGTGACCCTCGCTTGTTATCTGTTGCCCAAGGTAAATATAGGTATCAGTTACCTCCAGATTTCCTCTATCAATCAATAAATCTCCATTCCTTGTAAAAGCATTTTGCAGTAATATTGTTTCCTTGAAGTTCATTTTTAACCCCACTTCTTTACTCTTATCAGCAAGTTCCTAGATCAAACTCTGCAGCTCTGAAAGGATGATTGCAAAAATGACTATGTTATCAGCAAAACAAATGTAAATTAAATAATCCCCTATAATCTTTATTCCCTTGTTTTCCCAGTTCAGTGACTGCAAGACATTTTGCAATATGGGATTGAAGTTTGGGAGATATAGTGTCACCTTGTCTTACAACTTTTACAATTTTTATTAGTTAGTGCTGTATCCTCAAATAGCCAAACCTTTTCACTTGCATTTTCATAGATGTCATTAATAATGTTAATGTATGCATCTTCAATGGCCACTCCCCCCCCCCCCTCCAAAGATTCCATATATATCACTTTTGCTTTCCAGGCTTATTTTCAGTCCTACTATAATGTTCCACATCCAGATATTTCCTAATTATTTAAAATAATTTGCAGGTGTTTTTTGCAAAAAATTGATGAATGTTCAAAATAGGAAAGCTACTGCATTGGAATAGGCTGAATTATAACACTAAATAATGATATTTTTAAGTAACAAATGAAATGTGGACAGACTAAGAAGAACTGTAACATTTAGGTTGATTTGAGTCTTGCTAATGATAAATGTATATCTGTATCATAGAAATGCAGTCAAATAAATCTTTTAAAGCTGAAAATGCACCTTTCCATTATGAAATAAAATGTTTTATGCCACAAGTATAAATTATTTTTTTTTCTTGTAATAAGACTCATTGCTACCTCTAGTATTATTCCAATAGTAATTTTCAATATTTGTGTTTCCTTTTCTATTGGAATATTATCTTTACTTGTAAATTTTTGAGTAAGACTTTTCATCAGGATGTCACCACTACAATAAGCTTTCACTACGAAGAGTTCCAATTAACTACTTAGGGTTCGTTTCTCCATGACTTTGTGTTCAAAATTTCAAAAATTCTCCAAACTTTTAATTTTAAAGGGATTTTTAAACCCATAATCAAAATGAACTTTTTGGATCAAAGGACCATGTTGAAGATTAAAACTCATGGGGAATTAATCAAATCCCATGTGAATGTGGTGCTTTTTAAACAGGACAGACCCGTGAGGCCTTGCATTATCGAATGAAGGAGCACAAGACCTAAATCGAAACTGTCACCTAAGGAAATCATCAATGACTAAACACTGTTATGAAAATTATCATAGATTCCTCTTTTAAAAAGCAAAACTAATCGACAAACCGGATTCAACCACCAAACTTGATATTTTGGAAGCGTTCCATATTTATCAAAATTTTTCGCATCTTGTCAAGGACATGGCATCCACACCATTTCTATCAAGTGGGTGGAAGCAAATAACAAAAACCTGTGACTATAAACACAGTTGATGGTGTCACATGCGATTTGAATATTTATGTGCCATTAGTCCTGAAGATGTGCCAGACATAACCCAGCAAAACCTTGGCCAACATGAGAAATAAAAAATTTGAGAAGTAACGTCGATTTTTTTACATACATACATATTATTAAGCTGTTCTCTGAGATTCAGAGGTTAGCTCCACAAAGAAATACAAGCAACCAGATAAATTTTTAACTGATTATTTACTTACTGTTGCCATATCATTCTTCTCAATTTACAGCGATCTTGACACACAACACGAGCTTCACTGACATCCATCACACGACATACACAAGACCTTCTATACTTCGTACTCATAATCTTTTTCTCGTGCAGCCACTCCTGAATCTGATCTTCCCATGACTTTCTTGGCCTTCCTTTGCTTTTCTTTCCCGCTACTTGGGCTGAAAAGTTTTACTTAGTAAGCATCTCGTCACTCATTCTTTCAATATGGCCAAACCACCTAAAAATATTAGTATCCACCTTGCTAACATTTTGCTTCCCATTACACAACTGCAACACATCTTCATTCCTCACATGATCAGAATATGTCTTCCCACAAACCTCCCATAAGTAACGCATATCTCCAGCACACAAACGATTCCCATTCTCTTCTATAGCACCCTGGCTTCATTGCCATACATCAGAGTACAAAAAATTACACTTTCATACAGCCATTCAGGACTCTTTTGAGAATCCATGATTCCTGTGAAAATCTCCTAAAGCAGCTACAACTTTAAATGAAGAATTCACTTGCCTACTAATGTCACCATCTAATTTGTTCTCTCTGTCAAACATGCTTTCTAAACACACAAACTCATTTACCTGGTCAATCACTGTGCCATTTAGACTTACCCTGCATTCAGTACTAACAGTTCCTTGCTCAAAAACCATAACTCTGGTTTTTCCCTTATTTATACTCAATTTGAATTTCATACAAACTTCGTACATCAGGGATAACATACTCTGCAATTCACTTTTGCTCTATGACAACACAACTGTGTCATAAGCATACAGCAATCTGCACGCACGGATATTACCTAAACATAAACCAGTATTGTCCATCTTGGCATCACGCATGCACGCATCCATAAATATATTAAACAGCCATGGTGACATTACACAACCTTGCCTGACTCCTGCACCAATGGAAAACCATTTTGATACAGCACCATTCACTCGTACACAAGCTCTGTTGCCAGCAGTGGCGGCTCGTGGCAACTGAAACAGGTGGGGCCAGTAGCCAAAGTCAAACAATGAAATAAAAAAAACTGTCATTTTTAGGCCAACTATTCAGACCCCACCCCACTCCCCACATCCAAGATTCCTTTACTGTGCCTCCGTTTACCCCCTTGACTAACAATAATGCCCAAATAAGGTAGGAATGTGTCAACTATTGCATTGCACACGAAAAAAATTCCTCAGAATAGAATGCATAACTACTAACAGA
Organism: Macrothele yani; assembly: GCA_039090855.1. Classification (NCBI taxonomy): domain Eukaryota; kingdom Metazoa; phylum Arthropoda; class Arachnida; order Araneae; family Macrothelidae; genus Macrothele; species Macrothele yani. The sequence continues at coordinate 74,453,111 of CM077017.1, read as the reverse complement.
AAAATGTTATAACTTCTTAAATAAAATTTTTACCTTAAAACATATGAGCATTAATTTATGTTAGTTGTGCTTTGTGTTTCTTCAGATTTCTCAATTGAGGAATAATCACAGGATTCACAGGGTAAAAAAATGTAGTGAAAAAATAATAACTCCAAATACATGCAGGGAGGGAAAGTTTCATGAATTTCGTCCCATATAGAATGAGTACCATACTACCATTGGCTTTATTTGAAAGGTTTAACCTTTTTTTAAAGAACTTGTGAAACCTAAAAACATATATGTACTCATGTGCAAATTATACTTACATGTTTTCTCATTGATTTATTTATTTATTTTTAACATAGAAAATAATCTTAGTTAAAACTGAAATTTGTTCTGCAAAGCGTTTGTAAACTTCATACTCTTGAAAACTCAAATTCTTGGGCTGATAAGCACAGTTTTTTTAAGTGAAGCTTTTCGACTCTAATTCTTGGGCTGATGAGCACTGTTTTTTTTTTTTTTTTTAAAGTGAAGTTCAAATTAACTTTCTTGGGGTGATAAGCACTGAGTTTTTTTAAGTGAAGCTTTTCTTCCAGATTTAAAGCAAAGAACGGAGATTTTAACAAAATATCCACTCCATTCATTGTACTCGACAAGCAAAAAGTCACGACATGAAGGAACAACAAACACATCACCGAGAGAGACACACACAGAAAAAACAACTAACTGAACTTTGCTAAGACATTAAAAACCCTCTCGCCACCTTTGAGCTTGGTTGGGGTAAGCTTCTCTGTCAACCCACAGCGTTAAGGAAATGGATACACTCCCGGCCAATCAAATTAGCGTGGGGCCAGATCTCAGCTTTTTTCTGCATACACAGTTAAGACAGTGTTATATGTAGGTCTTCATACTGAATGAGACGGGGAGGAAATCGTCTCCTCTTCACTTGGGTAGTGATGTTACTGGGGCCTGTTGGAGCTGGCCCCAATAACCTCACACTCTGAATGTGATCTCTTTCCTCAGGGAATAGTTTTTCGTTTTTGAAGGAAACTTTTCCCTTAGGTAATGGTTTTTGAAGGGAAAGGTTTATCACCATGTAGTTAAGAGAAAAAAATAAGAATCCGGGCAAAAAAAAAAAAAACATTATTTCTAGAAATAGAAATTTTTAGGTGGGGCCCGGCCCCTCTGACCCTTAATGACGAACCGCCCCTGGTTACCAGCATACATGGCTTTCACACTATTAAGTAGATTCCAAGTAACACCATATCCATTCAACACCTTCCACAGAAGTATCCTATTTACTTGGTCATATGCTTTCTCTAAATCTATGACGGTAGTAAAAACTTTCTTACCAACAGCCAGATACTCATTTCTTAATATTCGATTTTCTTAATATTATAATAACCACTGGTCACTCTTCTTCCTCTTGCTCATAAAATGGAATCCTTTTCTTTTCAATTTCAGGTCGTTCTCTTAATTTTAATTTTAAAATGTCATGTTGATGTACAATAATTTTAAGCGAACCCTAGTTTTTTTGGTGACCATTTTTTTTTTTTTTTTTTTTGTATCTATCAAATGCAGTTTCATTAGACGAACTGTTCCTCTGATGTAAGAAAGTCGAACTGCATTCTATATGGGAAGCAACCCCTTGCACATGTGTATGTACAGGGTTCATACACATTCACAAAAAATAAATTCCAGGACTTTCCCAGGAGTTTGTCAAAAAAATTTCAGGAGTTCAAATATTTGTTAGAATCATAGTTCTTTGTTTTATATTTTGCAAATTGGATTGAAATTTATTATGCATTTAGAATTCTTATTAAGACCTGTGGGTTCTGCTGTCAAAGTGTTCTTGAGAGTGTGTTATATCTTCAATGAAGTGGCAAAATTTTTCTGTACAAAAATTGCTTTGTATAAAACTTACATGAGCAATCTGGAACCTAGCACAATGATAGTAATACAAAACAATTTAGCCAGAGTCATCTATTCCCATGCACTCTGGCAGCATGTAGGCAAGATATCAATCACGTTCCGTGAGGAAAGTGCATGCTAGAAGGAACGGCCATCTTGGACTCACAGGAACATTTCCACGTGCTGTTGTGACTCCAACTGCACACAATTTCTATGACACAAACCAAGGTGGCTGAGAACATGGCACTTAAACATCTTGAACTGCAGTGTGACATAAAATGAAAGAGATACATCATGTCTCCACACTCTATGGAAAGAAGTGATGTCATAGCAAGCAGATGCAGCAGGGAGTGAGAACAAAGTGACACAATCAACCTAAACATTTTAAACAATTCTATTTTTCATTGCAAGAAAAAAATTCCAAGACTATTCTAGAATATTTCATAACTAGACGAAACCCGTCGGAATCACCGGTCAGTTTTTTTTTTTGTTTTTTTTAAAGAAACTCATATGAAACAACAAATGTAAACTTTATTTGATTGACGAATTCATTCAACCACTTCAGTAAAGACAAGTCCAGGTTCGTGACTTTTTTTTTTTTTTTTTGGACGGAAGCTTTAACGATTACCGTGAGCAACTCAATGCGCAATAAGCGTCCCTAATGTAGGGTCACTGGTTCCAGGGAAGGGAGAGAGCCAGTGCCGCAAGACAAACACAACATCCATGCCTCACCAGGATTCGAACCCGGACTCTTCACGAACGAATGATCATAAGCCAGCGCTTAAACCACTTGCGCCACCGGGGCGGACAGGTTCGTGATCAGCATCATGACTGCATCCTTTTTCTGTCGCAGAATGTGAGGCGGAAGTCCACTTATGTCGATCGTGTGCAAAAATTCAACTGGATAGCGCACTCTTTCACTCTCATCTTCAGTCAAAACTGTGTTTGTAAATGTTGTTGGAATAAAATTCACATTGTGAATACTCTTCATTCTCTCTTGTCTGAGACATACAGTTGCGATACATTGATAGCTCATGCCTTTCAGTAAGGCTCATACGTTTTCTTTTCTTTTCTTCTTTTGCGGGAAAGACATTCTGTTAAGGATAAGTATGCAATAAAACATGTACTTACTTTAGGACTGATCATAGAACACCATGCACACACCAAGTCTGACACTGAACTGAGCGCCTGATGTCGATAAGGGCTGCACGCTTCTCCCATAGACTTTACAGCCCTGCCATGCCCGAACCGTTACTCCAACCTCCGTTTTCTTTTCGACTGGCACATCTACATGGTAAGGCCTTTATTTTGATACCTGAACCATATATTTAACTTCAGCCGTTCTCTCAAAATAGGTTTCACAGTAAAAAAACTTTATAGAATTATTATATAGATGGCGCAACGCAATATGTACATTCTAAACACTTTCACTAACAATGGTCAATGGAATGTTCATTTACATCTTTACATAATGGGAAACATCTTACCTACGTGAATAAACTGGATCGAATGAATATTAAATTGTATATATACATCACACAGTCCAACGGCATAATGCAAGCAGGTCTTCGAGAGTGTTCGCTGTTCCGATGAGAAGAACTTTGATATGAATGCCTGCTATTGTGGCTTTGCACAACGGTTCGCTCAGAAAAGAGAAGACGTCGAACTTTAGACTATCTCGGTCCCTCTATGCTTCCGCTTTCAACAGCGCATGAGTCAACCGCAGTCGATCTAAAGTCAACTGCACGCTTCTCCAATAGACTTTACATGAGAATTTCGCCATCCCACAACGCCCAAACCTCTGCCCCAATCTCATTTTTCTCTGGAATTGGCACATCTACATGGTAAGACCTTTATTCTGATACCTCAACCATATCTTTACGTTCAGCCATTCTCTCAAAATAGGACTCATAGTAAAAAATCTTATAGAATTAATATCATCATCATCATCGTCAACCATTATCAATCCACTGCTGGACGAAGGTCTCCCCAAGCCTCTTCCACAACGGTCTGTCTTGTGCCAGTCTCCTCCATGTTACTCCTGCACACTTTCAAATTTCATCCACCCATCTTCAGGGTATTTTCCTGTCCCTTGGAATCCAATCTAAAATTTCGGCTGTCCATCGATGGTCTGTCCTTCTGGCAGTATGTCCAGCCCATTGCCATTTCAGGGATTTAACTCTGATCATGATGTCTTCCACTCTTGTCATTTTTCTGATCCACGAGTTCCTCTTCTTATCTCTCCTGGTTACACCAAGCATGCACCTCTCCATGCTTTTTTGAGTTGTCTGCAGCCTTTGTATATCTCTTTTAGTTAAGGTCCATGTCTCTGCACCATACGTAAGCACTGGAAGGATGCATTTATCAAACACTTTTCTTTTAAGACATAATGGCATATTGCTCTTGAAAATTATGCTGTTTCTTCCAAAAGTTCTCCAGCCAAGTTTTACATGCCAATTAATTTTTTCATCAATGTGACCCTCACTTGATATCTGTTGTCCAAGATAAACGTATGCATCTGTTATCTCCAGCTTTTTCTTCATCAATCGATAAATCTTCATTTCTTGTAAAAGCATTGTACATCACTTTTGTCTTTTCAAAGTTCATTTTTAATCACACTTCTTTACTTTTGTCAGCAAGTTCTTGGATCATACTCTGCAGCTATGATGGGGTAGTTGCAAAAATGACTACATCATCAGCAAAACGAAGGTGAGTTAGATAATCTCCATTAATTTTTATCCCTTTGTTTTCCCAGTTCAGTGATTGAAAGACATTTTCCAATGTGGCATTAAAGAGCTTGGGAGATATGGTGTCACCTTGTCTCACTTCCTTTCCAATTTTTATGTGTGCTGTATTCTCAAACAGCCGAATCTTTGCACTTGCATTTTCATAGATGTTATTAATAATATTAATGTATGCATCTTCAACACTGCAGGATTTCAAAGCCACTGTAACTTCTGATGGTTTCACTGAATCAAAGGTCTTTTCATAATCGATAAAAGCCATGCACAATGGAAGTTCATATTCACTCGCTCTTTCAATTAGTTCTCTCAATACCTGGATATGATCTATAGTGTTGTAAGCCACTCCTGAATCAAGCTTATTCTCTCAGTTGAACCATGTTCAGTGTTACCTTCAAGCGGTGTAAAAGAACTTTAGTGAAGACTTTATAAACCACTGATAGGAGGCTGATAGGTCTGTAGTTCCTGAGTTCCTCAATGTCACCTTTTTTATGCAGCAGGATCATTGTAGCGTTGTTCCAATCCTCAGGAATCTTCCCTTCATTAAGGCATCGAGTCAAAACTTCGGTGAGTACTGTTTCAATTTCTCCACTTGCTTCGTGTATGATGTCTACAGTAATTCCATCTTCTCCTGGAGCTTTTCCCCAGTTCATGTTCTTGATTGCATGTGAAACTTCTGCTGGGAGGACTGGAAGAACTCTGGTACCTTTCATGTTGTCTGGAGTACATGTATCATCCCTTTCATATAATTTGGAGTAGAAATCTTTCACTCTTGTCAAAATTTCGCCTCTATTTCTTGTTACAGAACCATCTTCTTTTCTCAGTGCCATAAGTTGTTTTCTTCTCTTACCGAGATGTCCCTTTGCTATCTTTAGGCTTTGGTTGTTTTCAATTGCTTTCCTCACTAGTTCACAGTTGAATTTCCTTACGTCTTCAGTGATACTTTTTCGTACTGTCTTGCATAGCTCTATATATTCCACTTTGGAAGCCACGTCTTCTTTAGTTGTCCTCATTTCTCTTCTTTTTTGCATCAACATTTTGGTTTTTCCTGATAATTTGTTCACTGCAACTTGTTCTTAGACCCAGCTAATTTCTTTGCTGTTTCCATAAGAGCTTTGGTTACTTTTCTGTTAACTTCAGAGATGTCCACTTCTTCTGATGTTAGACCTTCTAGAGCAGAAAATATGTTCCTCAGTTCCAATTTGCAGAAATTATTATGCTTTTTAAGGTTGGTCACATCAATACAGTTTGTTTGCTTTACGAACTTGACATGCTCAAGTTTAGTATTGAGGTGCATCTTACATCTTACCATTCTATGGTCACTACCTGTGTTAAACTTGTTCAGCACACTGCAGTCCTCTATGATAAATTTCTTGTTACACATAATAAAATCAATTTCACTTGTCCATCCATTGGGATACCTCCATGTCCATTTCCTTTGCAGCTTTTTCTTGAAAAAGGAGTTCATGATGAAAAACCCTTCTGCCTCTGCAAACTCTACGAGAGTATTTCCACGCTGGTTTCTATTGCCGTGGCCGAATTTACCTACTGAAGTTTAATTTTGTTGCCATTGTCCTATTTTTGCATTGAAATCTCCCATGATTATCAGAATTAATATATAGATATGAAAAATCAAGGATTTTTCCAGGCCTGGAAAAAAGGGAAATCAAATTCCAGGATGTTTCCATGATTCCAGGAGCTGTACAAACCTTGTAAGTAAGACAAATTTTAAATGTTTAAAAAAATGCTTTTTTGTTTGTTTGTTTGTTTTTGCTTTTAATACTGGTGCAAGTCTTATATGTTAACTGACAACATAAATTTGTTTATTTGTTTTTGCAGAATGACTGTGTTACTGAAATCAATTATTTTATTAGTATTTCGTAGGCCTTTTGCACTGAATACAAATTTTAGTTTTCTATATAAAAGCTAAATTCAAAAATTGAGTTGTCCCTTCATGTTGGACTACTATGTAAATTTTAGAGATCCTTCTAACAAATTAAAAGTTTCAAGAAATTTTTTGATAAATATTTTGTCTTGCTATTAATTATGAAGAGAATGTCATCTATGTATTTGCATGTGTGAGCAAAAATATTAAAGTTTTATTAAGATTTCCTTACCAAGTTTACCACAATAGCTTTCAAAAGTGGTGACCCCCACACTAGTCCAGACTTCTGGATGAAAAGTTTGTCCTCAAAAGTGACAAAAATTTTCAGATGAGAAAAGAAGCATTTTGTAGATGCCTACTATTTAACTATTTTACTTTTTTTTTCAATATTTTACAAAACAACCATGTCAGCCAAGTCAGCCTAAAACTTACCTATCACTCCAAGGACCTTTCCATTCACATTCATTTCCCCATGGGTTACGAATCCTTAAAAGAGGTATTCTTCCTTTTATTCTAGGAGTTTGTACATCAACCTAGAAATGAATAAAACCATGTAGCTAAAACAGCTATGGAATAACATTACATACATTCTTGAAACACACTTACAATGCAATTTGGTATGAATTTATTAAATCTTCATTTGCACAGATGAAATCATGTGTCACTATCTCAGGTGCAGACAGTACATGTAAGTTCTTCTAGATAAAAAGGAATAAGATTATTCAGAGCCAACATTTAAAGAGAATGGTCTGTAATCATGTAGGCAGTGATTTGCAAAATCCTTGGGGGGGGGAAATTGGATTAGAGAGGCTGTGCTACTGCCAGAATACTTTGAAGAAGAAAGGGAAAAAATCATCATCCATGGAACAAACAGCACAGATAAAAATTTGGGATGATTTAATGAAGTCAACAGGTATGCATATTTAACACCAAGTGAAATCTTACACATCACAAACATCTCCTAAATATAATATGCATAAAGTACAGCAAGAAAGCATCAAGATTAGCTTTTGTGCATCTAGTGACATGATAACTTAACAGTATGAAAACCAGACACTCTTTTAAGTGGAACCAAATGATGAGGCTAATATTGCCATGTTCACAATCAAATTTAGTTCCAGCACTACATATTCTGAATTTAGAAACAGGAAATGTCACAGTGCAGCAACTAACAAACATTTAATTCTCATTTTCAATACCCTATAAACCAGGAACAGAAACTGATTTGCATCATAATCCTGGGAATTAATGAAGTCATATTTTTTGGAAAGAAATGTTTTTATTTTGCTGATTCATTAAGTTTCATTGTAACTTTGAAGAAGGCAGGGAAACACTGAAAGATGATTGCAGTAAATAGCCACACACAGCCTACACATACTGCCTATATTTCATGAAATAAAGAATATTTTCATGGACCAGCTTGGTACTGATATTAGTAAGGATGTCTTGGTACTGATGTTGGCATTGCAAAGTGGTTGTTTCAAATCTTATTTATGTAATAAATATTATTCTATCACTGCTTTCAAATTCTGCTATGGGAAAGGAGAATAACTACTGCATTTTTCTTCATATAATCTGTAGACCATGAAATTCAGAAAAAAAAATTGCCATATATTCTGCACATTTGATGTTGATCCCAAACCATAATTTCCAACAGAAATGTCATGCATGATTCATGGGATGACCCAGCGGTCTAACAGAAAAGAAAAAAAATCTCATTTTCAAAAATATAATTTTTAGTGCTTTTTCAATTGAATAAAGAGAAAAAATCATGAGTTTTTTTAGAATTACCACAGTTTTGTTAGACCTGCAGTACCCACGAATGTTCATAACACTGAGCTTCCCACAGTATGTGATTGTCTGTGAGAGCAAATAACTCCAACTTTGTTACATAGTATTTTCTGTCAAAATCCTCATAAGTAAAAAAAAAAAAACCTTCTTTCCAACTGTTTGCAGACCTATATCTTCCTTTCTATTAGGAGTTTCTGTTGCTAATGCAGTTTTTCCAAACGTGCAACCTCTGTTGAAAATTACGACCCAGATTTTTTGAAAATTAAAGTGCCACAGAAACAAATTTTTGTTTCAAAGTGGCATATTTTCTGCAGAGCCTAAATTTATAACTTTAACAGATAATCTGCACATTATACAATGAGAATCTTATATAAAAACATTAACTTATTCTATCAATGTTGAAAAAATAAAAAATGGAGGGGACACAGTGTTTTCAGGATGCTGCATTTAAAGAAACAGTTAAGAAGTGATATTTTCTATAAAACAGAAACCACTTGTTCTATTTAGGGTTTGTGCTGATTTTTGGAAGTCCATTTAAGATTTCCAGGAGTTGACATCTGAAAATGGATGGTTTCCCATTGCTTAGGCACTGCTTGCTGTACAAACAAACAAAAACAGCAATCATTTTTTCTTTTGTTTACAAAAAAATTAAAGTTCAAACATGGAACTTTAACTCTCTGTTGCAGTTTTTTGTTCCCTGTAAAATCGTTTTCTCTGTGTGGCAAGAATGCAGTAGCATTTTTGAGCATTAATTTAGCTTTAAATGAAAGAAGTCGATCGCGGGTGATCAAGGTCATAGGATGACCGAAAGCTACCGCTAAACGAGCCTTTTACTATACGTGACTCTGTGTGTGTTTGCTCGTTTTCTAAGTTTATGAAAGAAAAAATGCTTGCCCTGCCCTTTGATGTAGCAAGAAGTGACTAAGGAATGAGAACACAGACATTTGAAGCAAAATTAGTATAAAAAATTGGTACTGTGTTGATCACTCCACCAACTGATAGTTCAGTACTGTATAAAAAAATTCTGGAATACAGCTATTCCATTAATAACAGGGATATGATTTTGACCAAGCTATTCATATAGATTAACTCAGTTATCTTCTTATGTGGCATTATTGATTATCATATTAGACGATTAAAATTTGTAATGAGACTATCGTCTATTATTCTGGAAAAGTCAGGTGTATATCACATATCAATTATACCTCCTCAAAATAATATTACAATATATGTGGGAAGCACCAAATGCAGTTTCAATATAAGACTAAATGAGCACATTACTAATTGGTTCAAACATCAACCCAAAACATCTCCAGAACAGGGTGGACCAGCATGATGAACAGAGCGTACCATCTTGGCCACTGAAGAATCCCACAGATTATGCGGAGGAAACGCGAATGGAAGACATAGATGATGGTCCGGGAACATGCTGATTCATGTTTTTTGCCTTTTATAGCTTACATTTTGCCCGGAGTTTTTTGCACAATGTTTTTATTAGCATTTGTTTATCTTTTCATGTTCTTATTCAGGTTCTTAAACTTTGTTTAGTGTTTTATCAACCTCGTTTTTAAAATTTTACTTCTGCCATCATGCTTTGATTTTTTCGTGTCATGAAGCCTAAGCTCCTCGAAGGTCACAACGAAGGACGTTTGACAGCACAGTTATAGGAATATGCGAATGAATGAGGTAAGCCTTATTTCTATATACCATCTACCAGCATTTATTTGATGTCAAATGATATTATAACCATGCCCCTGACCCGAAACCAAAGCTATATGTGTGCAATAGAATGAAAGACGATAGCCTCATGACAAATTTTAATCATCTAACATGATAAACAACAGGGGTATTCTGACAGCTCTACAGCTGTTCTACAATACAAAGCTGAGTGTATTGCCAATAGAGACAGTTTGTCCTACGAGTTTCTTTTGAATGGGAAACTCTTGGACAAGGTATCTCGGGATGTGAGAAAGACATGCCAACATGCTTTGAGAAATGAGAGAATTCTTGTGGTGTTTGTTTTAAATACAAGCTTGATCATGAAAGGAATACCTGTAGTACATAGCACCATAATCAATTATTTGTGTTAGTGAAATTATGGCAAATTCTAGTGACATACTGTCATTTAAATTTAGCTTTACTTTTATGGGGATTACTAGGATGAATTATTACCATTTATCAAATTTTCAGGTTGCATTGCACTCCAATCCATCATTGGTACTGACTCAAGAGAACAGATGTGGCCACATGTGTGGCAATATCCAGCTTTTCTGTTTGATTTCTTCCAAATTTGATACCTTCTTTCAACTTCCTTTTCACAAAGTGCTGCTGATGAGATATACACAGTAGTATCAGAATATGACCATCTACCTATTAATGGGAATAACTACCCTTGGCCCAGATGACAGTGATGAGACAGTGTGGCATGGACACAATGAGGCCCTGGAAGGTTGTCTGAGGCACACATGCCCATTCAGACTGCAGCAGAGCACAAAGGTCTCAGAGATGACATGGTTGTGGGTCGGCACGTCGAACCTGTCAATCGAAATAGTCCCATAAGTGCTCTATGTGATTGAGGTCGAGTGATTTCGCTGGCCAAGAGAGAACAGAGACATTACTGTCATGTTCCTGGAACCAGTCATGCACCCTTTAGTGATGTGGCATGGCACATTGTCTTGTTGGTAGACACCATCACCACCAGGGTAAACGTCCAACATGAATGGATGCATGCGGTCAGTGAGGATGGACAGGAAGCCATTGGCGCTTGGGGACCTATCCAGTGGTACCAGCAGTCCTAGGTCATACCAGGAAAACATCCCCCAGACATGCACACTGCCACCGCCGGCCTGTACTTGACCAAAAAGCGTGTCCGGGTGTTGGTTCTCATGTGTCTGACACTGTATTCACCACCGCCCATCACTTCTGTGGAGTAGAAACCTTGATTTGTCAGAGTAGGCAACCTTTTTCCACTCTTCCACTGTCCAATGGCAGTAGCCCTATGTGGGCTGCAAGAGTCATTGCCAATGGACCTAGGTTAACATGGGCCCCTTGACACAGCATCCACTCTGGAGACCCATGTGTAACAGGGTTCACTCTACTGTTATCGGGGATGCATACCTAGGTGCCCCAGCATTCATTTGCATGGTCAATTGCCCTTTACCAGTTAACAGAGGTGACGTTCTTCTCTGGGTCTGGGATCTATGGTGTAAGGGGCTCCATAGTTATGACATTGGGAGGTACTCAGTGTGCCAGCAGTCCACTCTTGATACACCCTTACTACAGCACTTCGCAAATGACCCATGAAGTCTGCTGTTTCTGAGATGCTTCCACCCTTAGCGCTGTAGCCGTTGATCATTGCTTTTTTAATGTCCATGAAATCATTATCTCTGCCCATTGTACTGACATAACAGAATAATAGCCCATCTGTCCTGGCCGGCTGCTTACATCTTCATGTGGTTGACACCTTGTCACATGCACTCTGTGATGCACCTGGGCAGGTACACTGTGATTACGTAGGGTGGTCATATTATTCTGATATGACCGTGTAATTTCTGTGGAGTTCCAGTTAATTGAATATTTGGTGTTTTGAATATGTCAAGTCCTGTATTGCTGGTAATGTTTTTTTTTTTTTTTATAGCACCTTTATGTTGTTACTTGGGTCTTAAGTTATCTCCCAGTTTCTTCCACATAAGTTCCACCAAAATTGCAGTTTACACTGTGGATTACACTTTCTTATAGCAGGATACTGCTTTCTTTTTGCTTTACTGGAGGAAAGAATTTTTTTAATTTCATTGTTTAAGCCTGGAACAAGTCTAACATGGAATTTTTTGCTAATTCTCTAAAGTTTTTCAAATAAACTTTTATGGTAGGCAACTTTCCTCATTAGCTTAATGTTACTGTTTTTGATTTAACTTGATTTTTTTTATTAATAATTTTTCAATTACTGTAGAAGAAAAATTATCTTCTTAAGTATAACTTTTCTTCTTTATGGAATTTCTTTTATATTTCTGAAGAATTCAGTGCATCTATTTAATCCAGAAACTGTGTAGCTTCATTATGTTTAATGTAAGTGAGATTATAAGAGTGGGATAGTCCAGAACTTTGCTAGTACTGCTAAGCTTTTTATAGATCTTTGTATGGATTTTTTCCTTCTGAAACTGTAAGCTCCAGAAAGTTCAGGCTATTTTAGCTTTTTGTAGTTCTACTGTGAATTTCAGAGAATTATCAAAGCTATTAAGCAGGTTGAAAATATTTTTTGTAAGAGTGTTGTTCCCTGTTGTCAACTATTACGAGAATGTCATCATGTATGTCACATACAGGAAGAATAATGAAAGTTCTATTTTTCAGTTTGCAGTTTCTGTCTAATTTCCTTGAAAAAGCCATCTGGTTGATGTGCGAAAGCTTGGAAACGCTTATGTGTTTATTTCTTACGCCAATAAATTGGATCACTAGTACAGTGTTACTATTTACTGTTGGTTAATAGCTTTGATAATTCTCTGAAATTCACATTAGTACAAGAAAATAGCTGAACTGCATCAAAACTTATTACTAGGGCCAGGACTTTGATGACTTTTGCATTTTTTTGTATTTTTAGGGCTTTTTGCCCTTATAATGCATTTTAAGCATTTTTAGGGCATTTTGCAGCCTTTTCCGGAATTATTTTGGCATTTTGGGAGGATTTTTGCAATTTAGCGCTTTTTTTGTCACTTTTCTGCATTTTTTTTTTATGTACAATCCAGAAATGGCCGGCATGGTTCTTCAATCAAATGGCTGCGGCATTTCTTCACCCCTTGAGACTTTGGGAAGGTCATGCGTAGTTGATTGTGCTGATAAGACTCTGAAGCTCCATGTTCTCCTCAAAAGAAAACATATGTCTGACCGCTTCAAAAGAGCCACTAGCTTTGGACATGCCCCCGACAACCCCCGAGTCGCAAAGATGGGAGAGAGAGATAACCGATCAGCGCTTGGATGTGAGCGATTCAGCCTGTGTACCTTAGGAGGTCTTTTGTCCCTGAAGCAATGCACGCACCCCTCCCCCACCCATACTCAATCAGGAAGTGAAAAGATTTCCTCCAAGAAACAGGTAGCTCAAATTATAGGAAGCATTACTTGGGATTAGGTGTCACCCTCCACAGGGACATCTGAGAGTAAACCTCATTTTGTTGGGTCTTCAGAAGGGAAGGAAATGGAATAGAAATATTTGTGCCTAAGATTTTTGGACACTGTTCGTGAAAGGGTTAGGTAGGATGTTTTTCCACTGCCCTCCAACCTTCTGGTACCAGGCAGAACATGTTCTGAATGGTTGAGGGGTTACACTTAAAGCATCTGGAATTGTATGGAAGCTGTTAGTACGTACTCCAGTCATTATTTCCAGTCTGAAAAGAAAAGTAGCTATTTATTTCCAAAGATGTCTAAATGCAAACCTTCTCAATCTTGCTATTTAAGCAAGTTTGTTTCGGAGTTAGGAGAAAATGTTTTTTCTACTGATGGAGTAATTCTATTTTGCAAACTATGTGAAACTAAAGTTGCAGCACAAAAGCGATTTACCGCCGTGCAGCATATTGGACGAGAAAAGCATATTCGAGTTGTTGAACTTGCAAAGAAAAAGTTGCAGGCATCTCAACATTTACTTACGGAAAGCTGTTCATCGACACCATCCAAGAAGTCACCATTTTATAAATAGTTGTGTGAAGTTTTCGTTTCTGCGAATATTCCACCATAAAAGTTAAATCATCCTAAATTTCACCAGTTTTTGGAAAAACACACTGGTCATGTCATACCTGACTAGTCTACACTACGAAAAAACTACATATGCGAGTGTTACACTGAAACAATGAACAAAATTAGGGACAGTGTAAAAGGGAAAAAAATGTTTGCGTCTATTGATGAAACGAACAATGCTCAGGGTCATCCTGTTGCCAACGTCATAATAGGGACACTTGAGCCAGATTACCCTGGCAAATTATTTTTGCTGAATACAGAGATCATAGAGAAAGTGAATCACTCAGCGATCTGTCAATTATTTGACAAATCCTTATTTCTTTTATGGCCTGGTGGTATACAACATGACAATATCCTTTTTTGTGGAATAACTTTTTTACGGGTCTTATAGAGGTTATTTTTCATGAAAGTTGGTTGTCAAATTTTCAAACTAAAGCCTAGTTCGTCATCAGGACTACGTCACTGGAGTAGTTGCTGCCACTCAGTTGGAAGAGTCCAACCGCAATTATCGTTAATTGTGGTACTTCTTCTTCTTGCTATTTCGATCCCTTCTTCTAGTTTCCTCTTTACTAAGTTTGACTGGTGGGCGATTATTTTCACTGAGTTCCAATTTATGGAGTGTCCACTTGCTTGTATATGTCTGTCTAGCCCTGTTTTGTTAGTAATGTTCCTAATAGCTGCTTGGTGTTCTTTCATTCGGACCTTAATACTTCTCCCTGTTTCTCCTATATAGCTGAGTCCGCAGTTACAGTCGATGCAATAAATTACTCCTTCTTGCAATTGGATGTCCAATTCTTTCTGCTTTAAAGCTGGCAGGAATTTCTTTATTTTGTTATTAAGATCTGGAGCTAGCCTGATATTATATTTTGCTCCAATCCTTTTCAGTTTCTCGAAAAGTCCCTTGTGGTACGTAATTTTGCTGGTGTATTTGAAGTTGGTTTTCTCCTGCTTCTTTTTTGGCACTTGTCTAAATATTTTCTCAACATATGGGGAGGGGTAATTGTTTTCTGTCAATATTTCTTTTAATTCTTCTTTGTGAAGATCTTTTTGAGTAACTGAAGAGACCAGGATTTCAATTTTTTCCAAAAATTGTCTCGCCGTATTCGATTTAATATAATCAGGGTGGAATGAGCAGAAGTCTAACATCTTCCCTGTGTTGGTGGGTTTTCTAAAAAGCTGAGTGAATATTTTCTCCTCTCTTGAGGTCAAGGTTAAATCTAGGAAATTGATGCTATGGTCTTTTTCCTGTTCCAGGGTGTACTGCAAGGTATTTATTCTCTAGTAAGTTAAATTCTGCCAGAATCTGAGAGGGTAGAGATTGGTCCACAGTATCTAATATAATTAGGACATCATCCATGTACCTTACATAGAGAGCAAATAAGGAGGGTTGTATAAGGATTTTTGCCTCTAGTTTACTTATATAATAATTTGCTAGCAGAGGTGCTAGTGGAGAACCCATTGCAAGTCCTGAAGTTTGCCTGTAATATTTCTTTCCAAACTGGAAGAAATTATTCTTGAAGGAAAATAGGAGCAGTTCATATATGCCAAGTAGTATTTCTCTATTGTGATTATGGAATACTATTTTTTCCGCGAGGTCATCCGCAATGAATTCCAGTTGGAGGTCCAGGTTAATGTTGGTATACATAGATATTATATCTAGGCTTGCCATTACTGGATGAATTAATTCTGGCAAGTTGTCCAGTTTTCCTTTAAGCTGCATGGGATTTTTAGTAGGTAGGGAGGAGAAGGGAAAATATCTCTGAGGTGACCAAGCAAATAATAATTAATGTTGGAGAGTGGCGAATTTCTACTGTCTATTATAGGTCTTATTGGATGTCCTTCTTTGTGAACTTTTATTGTACCATAGATCTGTGGAACTCTTGACTGGATTTTGGAGAAGTTTTTGAAGAGCTCATTAAGCTGTTTTTTATTTCTTAAAGAGCTGATTAATTTGTTAAGATTTTTTACAGTTTGATCTATAGGGTTACCATTGAGTTCTTCATAATAAGGCTTGCTCAATTCAGCTTCCATTTTGTTGTAATACTTCTCTTTTTCTACCAAAACCAAAACTTTACTTTTATCTGCTTTCAGTGCTACAACTTTATCATTGGCTTTGAATTTTTTAAGGTCAGTAATGGCATTTCTATTAAAATTGTAAGCAACTTTTACTGGCTTTTTTACAAATTTTGAGATGCAGTCTGAGAATTCTTTCCTTAAAGTGGCTGCTGTATTTTCATCTTCTCTTTCTACCTTACTACAGATGCTTTCTAAATCAATCAGCATACGTTTTTTATTAAGTGTTGCGGAGGAAAGGTTGTAATTATATCCCTTATTGAGGAGATTAATCAGGTACCCATCTATTCCTTCTTCCGTCAGATCTATGACATGTTTGTTAGTAGGGGATGGTATTAATTGTGGGTCAGGAGCTATAGACATTAACTTTGGACTCAACCACTTATTCTCTTTAATCTTCAACTTTTCCTTAAACTTTTTGTTTTTATCTCTCACTGCTTTAGCTAACCAGTTATCAATATTTTTCTTTTCTGCTTCCGGAATTTCACCTAATGAAGAGGTCCAAATACGAGCTTCTATTTGTTCGCATTGCTCAATAGTTTTGAATTTATTACGAATCGCACCATTTACCGTTTTTAGTTCTATTTTTTTAATAAAATTTCTTGACAGATTCTCCGCGATGTTTTTCGTGAGTTCAAAGAAGGTGGAACAACATTAGCTCTCTTACATTTCCTTCTTAGGAAAAAATAGTATTCCATAATCACAATAGAGAAATACTACTTGGCATATATGAACTGCTCCTATTTTCTTTCAAGAATAATTTCTTCCAGTTTGGAAAAAAATATTACAGGCAAACTTCAGGACTTGCAATGGGTTCTCCACTAGCACCTCTGCTAGCAAATTACTATATAAGTAAACTAGAGGCAAAAATCCTTATACAACCCTCCTTATTTGCTCTCTATGTAAGGTACATGGATGATGTCCTAATTATAGTAGATACTGTGGACCAATCTCTACCCTCTCAGATTCTGGCAGAATTTAACTTACTAGAGAATAAATACCTTGCAGTACACCCTGGAACAGGAAAAAGACCATAGCATCAATTTCCTAGATTTAACCTTGACCTCAAGAGAGGGGAAAATATTCACTCAGCTTTTTAGAAAACCCACCAACACAGGGAAGATGTTAGACTTCTGCTCATTCCACCCTGATTATATTAAATCAAATACGGCGAGACAATTTTTGGAAAAAATTGAAATCCTGGTCTCTTCAGTTACTCAAAAAGATCTTCACAAAGAAGAATTAAAGGAAATATTGACAGAAAACAATTACCCCTCCCCATATGTTGAGAAAATATTTAGACAAGTGCCAAAAAAGAAGCAGGAGAAAACCAATTTCAAATTCACCAGCAAAATTACGTACCACAAGGGACTTTTCGAGAAACTGAAAAGGATTGGAGCAAAATATAATATCAGGCTAGCTCCAGATCTTAATAACAAAATAAAGAAATTCCTGCCAGCTTTAAAGCAGAAAGAATTGGACATCCAATTGCAAGAAGGAGTAATTTATTGCATCGACTGTAACTGCGGACTCAGCTATATAGGAGAAACAGGGAGAAGTATTAAGGTCCGAATGAAAGAACACCAAGCAGCTATTAGGAACATTACTAACAAAACAGGGCTAGACAGACATATACAAGCAAGTGGACACTCCATAAATTGGAACTCAGTGAAAATAATCGCCCACCAGTCAAACTTAGTAAAGAGGAAACTAGAAGAAGGGATCGAAATAGCAAGAAGAAGAAGTACCACAATTAACGATAATTGCGGTTGGACTCTTCCAACTGAGTGGCAGCAACTACTCCAGTGACGTAGTCCTGATGACGAACTAGGCTTTAGTTTGAAAATTTGACAACCAACTTTCATGAAAAATAACCTCTATAAGACCCGTAAAAAAGTTATTCCACAATCACTATGAATAGAGGTGCCATAAATTCATTTACAACTAATATCCTTCTGTTTTTGACTGATGCTGCCCCGTATACGGTTAAAGCAGGAAAGTCAATTAAAGGATTTTATTCCAAGTTGGTGCATGTCACTTGTCTTGCCAATGCTTTACATCGCACTGCTGAAGAAATCCGTGCAAACTATCATAATATTGATCGACTCGTATCCAATGTCAAAAAAATATTCCTAAAAGCACCATATCGCATACAATGTTTCAAATCTCAAGCTCCTAGCCTAGCCTTACCACCACAGCCAGTAATAAGATGTTGGGGGACATGGCTGAATGCATGCATATATTACAGTGACAATTTCCAGCCTGTGAAGTCTATAGTAAATGGTTTTCAAACTGGTGATGCTGCTTCAATTCAAATTGCCCAACACGTGTTCTCGGAAGATAAAACTGAAGGAAATCTAGCATACATTAAATCAAACTTCAGCATTTTGGCCTCAACGATCACATGTTTAGAAAAACAGGGTATGGAACTCATCGATGCAATCAGTTACGTTGAAAAAGCAAGCTAAGTTCTTAAAGGAGCCAAAGGCAAGGGTGGACAATCTATCTTTGCCAAATTAAACAATGTTCTGGAAAAAAATGTTGGATTCCAGACTTTGAAGAAAATCTCACATATATTAACTGGAGAAACACACAGTTTTGATATAGAAGAACTAGCTGAAGTGAAGCTGTTTTTTTTTTTTTTCAAGTATGCCCCTGTCACATCCGTTGATGTCGAGAGAAGCTTCTCGAGATACAAAAACCTACTTACAGATAATAGACATTCATTTACCTTCGAAAACATTGAGATGCACCTTATAATGCAGTGCAATTATGATGCACTTACATGAAGAAACACTTTCAGTGTACAAGCAAATAAAATTCACATGGGATTAGTATGTACTGTTCTTTCTTTTTCTTATGCAGTTACTAGTTATTATTTTTTTTTACGATTAATATCTATTTTAAAGAAAAGAAATATAATTTATCAATTATTTAAAGACAATACAACAATTTTTGGCAAAATTTTCTGGAAGAACTGTTCTAGGTAGGTTTTCTTTCAAAAAGTTTAAGGGCTTTTTTTTTTTTTCATTTTATGGACATTTTTTGCAATTTTGAAGGGCATTTTCTGCTACTTTTAAATGCATTTATAAGGAATTTTTCGGTAATCAAAGTCTGGGCCCTACTTATCACACTTTGTTCGGAACTCTTTAACAAAATCAAGAGCAAATATGACCATTCCAAGATAAGATGATTGCAGCCATAACAGAACCATAGTTACATACATGAAAAACTATGGAAGTGACACGATAAGTATTTTAACTCTAATGTTAAAATATTTAATATATACATTTAAAAGATGATATAATAAATATGTACACACGGGATCTTTCGGTACCCAAAGTGGGTATCATCTTCAGATGCTGTTAAAAATGAAGATGGTACCCACTTTGGGTACCGAAAGATCTCATGTGTGTACATATTTTATTATATCATCGTTTTAAGTGTATATATTAAATATTTCAACATTGGAGTTAAAATAGTTATTGTGTCATTTCAGTAGTTTTTCATGTATGTAGTTATCAGCACGAGTTAAATTCACAGTAATTATAGAGAACCATAGTTGCTCTTCTGCATCTTGCCACATTCAGTGAATCTTTTTTTTTTTTTTAATTTTCTGTCAGTCTGAAGACTAGTTGGCCTCACTGAAAACTTATGAGAACTGTCCTTCAGTAAATGGTATAAATCAGGGGTGGGGAACCTGCGACCTTCTAGGCCATTAAGTGTGGCCTTTTGAGTGAATCCAAATTTTGCAAGACAAATCCTTTTATTTTTATTACTATGTTTTTGTTCATCTTTTATTATTTTTATTTTAATCTTAAAAGGACCGCATTTAAAATACCAAAGAGTAAAAAGAAGAAAGGAGATTCAACAAAATAATGCCCCCCAACTGACGGCCACAATTAAAATATCAGTAAGTCATAAGAGCTATTTTGACACCTGCCATGCTCATGATTTCCTTCTAACGTGACTCTAGAATGTATGTTAACTTCCCCACCTGGCTGGCGCCACTACCGCCCGGGGCTATTGGGGGGTCGGGAAGAGTCCATGCGGGACTCCAGTCTGCTATCAGCCTCTGAGAGCAGTGCATGTATGTGTCTTTTCGTTTGAAGTGAATTTGAGAATAGTTACACAGACTGACCGTATCCACGTATTTGTTTGGTCATATTTTTTTTATTCTGTTTGCTTAACAGTCTAACATGTCAAAGAAGACCAAGAGAATTCTGAAGGAAGAAAACAGAGTTCTTAATGGGGTTTGGGAACTGCAATTTTATCGTGTTTCTGCTAAACATAAGATGATTTGCTTGCTTTGTGATACTGCAATATCAACATCATAAGAGCTATTTTGACACCTGCCATGCTTTCTTCTTTCTTTGCTTTGTTTCTCGCTGTAACCGAGTTGTGACGCGGATATCATGTCCCTCACCGGGATCGCTGTTGTCTTCAGGACTATCTACATATTAAGTGTGTGTGTTCTCCTAGCGCCAGTTCTTTTAACCTGATGACGCACAGGGCGCCTGTTGCGAAAGATCTTGTTTTTACCTAATATGCCTTTTAGTAGTAAAATTCTAATTGTACGTTTTGGGTAGTTTTCTACATGCTTAGACAGCTGCCTTTTTATTCTTCTTAACATTGAAGAAATTCAATGCTCATCAGCATTGTGTCACTCATAAGGACCACAAATGTTACAAATTAGAGGGAGAGGTGTGAAAGGTTGCATTGCAGAAATTAAAAGATGAAAAGCAAAAGACAAGACAGTTATTTTCAGCAGCATTAAGACCCGGAAATAATGCCACTGAAGCAACTTATAAAGTAGCTTATATATTTGGGAGAAAAGAGAAGCCATTCAGCGATATAGAAATCACAAAAGAATGCATTGTCGAAGTTGTAGGATGCTTAGACCCCAATAAGGTTTCAAAGTACAAACAACTGCATCTTTTGAGGAGAATCATAACTGATCAGCAGCATGAATTACCTCTCACCATAACAGAACAACTTCATGCAATACTCCAAAATGAAAATACATGTTATTCAATTGCTTTGGATGAATCAACTGATACTACTGACTCAGTGCAAGCTTTATACTTCAGTCAGGCCATAACAGAAGATTTTCTTTGCTACGAAGAGTTACTCACTTTGAGCACTCTTACGGGTAGAACATGAGGAATAGATATCTTCAACAACTTTCAAGATGAATGTCATGAAGTTGGACTGAATTTAGTTAATTTAGTGAGTGTGTGTGTACAGACGGTGCATTTTCCATGACAAGAAAACATGAAGAATTTACTGCACAGATGAAAAAAGTATTATCATATCCAGATGCTTTCATTTCTTTTCATTGTATCTTACGTCAGCAAAATCTTTGCACTTAATCGACTGTTTTAAGTGACACTTTGCAACCAATTATAAGTATTTTTAATTATATTTGTGCAAATGCAACACGGCATCATCAGCTTCATAACATGCTAAAGTTGGACAATGAGCTATTCAGTGTGGATTTGCTGTATCACAGGGTTCGTACAGAAAACAAGTAAATTTCCCTGACCTGTAAAGCTTAATTTCCCTGACCACTGCGAGCACATTTTTCTGTAACTTAGTGAACTTGATTCATATATAATATTTCATCTTACTTTTTTCTTTTGTTGCTGCTGTTGAATATTATACCCAAAGCCTAAGTACAAGTCTTTGAGCATAAAAATTAGCAGATAAATTGTTGACGACATCACAGGTGATAAAAAAACCAAGTCAAAATCAAATGTGGAAAACATTTATGGCATAGATTTGCCCAATTTGTTCAATTGTGCCCAACATGTAAATAATGCCATTAAATATGCATGTCTTATGCAGGTGTCTTGAATATATTTCATTATTTTGGGGTAAATTTTAATCATGGAATGCAAGAGTTTTCTCGTAATCCAAAAGAAATGTAGAAAGACTGCAGAAAACAATTCTACTCTGTTAATTGCAATGCTAAAACATGTACCTGTATAATTCAATATGCAGAATGAGTGCAAAATGGGATATTTGTATTGTTTATACCAATTAACTTAGAAACTATGTAATATAACCCTCTCCACTAACTTATTATTAACTTATAAAATGAATTGGCTCTTTCTATACTTTAGGATTAAACTTCCTTTTTATTGTAATGTTGAATATAAGCAATTAAATAAAACATACCTTGAAATGTATTCATTGTCAACCATTATCAATCCACTGCTGGACAAAGGTCTCTCCAAGCCTCTTCCACAACGGTCTGTCTTGTGCCAGTCTCCTCCATGTTACTCCCGCATACTTTCGAATTTCATCCACCCATCTTCCATGTGGTCTTCTTCTGGGTTTTTTCCTGTCCCTTGGAATACAATCTAAAATTTCGACTGTCCATCGACAGTCTGTCCTTCTGGCAGTATGTCCAGCCCATTGCCATTTCAGGGATTTTACTCTGATCATGATGTCTTCCACTCTTGTCATTTTTCGGATCCACGAGTTCCTCTTCTTATCTCTCCTGGTTACACCAAGCATGCACCTCTCCATGCTTTTTTGAGTTGTCTGCAGCCTTTGTATGTCTCTTTTAGTTAAGGTCTACGTCTCTGCACCATACGTAAGCACTGGAAGGATGCATTGATCAAACACTTTTCTTTTAAGACATAATGGCATATTGCTCTTGAAAACTATGCTGTTTCTTCCAAAAGTTATGCAGGCAAGTTTTATACGCTGATCAATTTCATCATGTGACCCTCACTTGATATCTGCTGTCCAAGATAAAAGTATGCATCTGTTATCTCTAGCTTTTCTCCATCAATCGATAAATCTTCATTTCTTGTAAAAGCATTGTACATCACTTTTGTCTTCTGAAAGTTCATTTTTAATCCCACTTCTTTACTCTTGTCAGCAAGTTCCTGGATCATACTCTGCAGCTCTGATGGGGTAGTTGCAAAAATGACTATGTCATCAGCAAAACGAAGGTGGGTTAGATAATCTCCATTAATCTTTATCCCTTTGTTTTCCCAGTTCAGTGATTGAAACACATTTTCTGATGTCGCATTAAAGAGCTTGGGAGATATGGTGTCACCTTGTCTCACTCCCTTTCTAATTTTTATGTGTGCTGTATTCTCAAACAGCCAAATCTTTGCACTTGCATTTTCATAGATGTCATTAATAATATTAATGTATGCATCTTCAACACCACAGGATTTCAAAGCCATTGTAACTGCTGATGGTTTCACTGAATCAAAGGCCTTTTCATAATCAATAAAAGCCATGCACAATGGAAGTTCATATTCCGTCGCTCTTTTAATTAGTTCTCTCAGTACGTGGATATGATCTATAGTGCTGTAGCCACTCCTTCCATCTTGTTCTCTCGGTTAAGCCATGTCCAGTGTTACCTTCAAGTGGTGTGAAAGAACTTTAGTGAAGATTTTATAAACCACTGATAGGAGGCTGATAGGTCTGTAGTTCCTGAGATCCTCAATGTCACCTTTTTTATGTAGTAGGATCATTGTAGTGTTGTTTCAATCCTCAGGAATCTTCCCTTCATTAAAGCATCGAGTGAAAACTTGTGCGAGTACTGTTTCAATTTCACCACTTGCTTCTTGTATGATGTCTACAGTAATTCCATCTTCTCCTGAAGCTTTCCTCCATTTCATGTTCTTGATTGCATGTGCAACTTCTGCTGGGAGGACTGGAAGAACTCTGGTACCTTTCATGATGTCTGGAGTACATATATCATCCCTTTCATATAATTTGGAATAGAAATCTTTCACTCTTGTCAAAATTTTGCCTCTATTTTATGTTACAGAAGCATCTTCTTTTCTCAGTGCCATAATTTGTTCTCTTCCCTTACTGAGATGTCCCTTTGCTATGTTTAGGCTTTGGTTGTTTACAATTGCTTTCCTCACTAGTTCACAGTTGAATTTCCTTACGTCTTCAGTGATACTTTTTCGTACTGTATTGCATAGCTCTATATATTCCACTTTGGAAGTCACATCTTCTTTAGTTGTCCTCATCTCTCTTCTTTTTTGCATCAACATTTTGGTTTTTCCTGATAATTTGTTCACATGCAACTAGTTCTTAGACCCAGCTAATTTTGTTGCTGTTTCCATAAGAGCTTTGGTTACATTTCTGTTAACTTCAGAGATGTCCACTTCTTCTGATGTTAGACCTTCTAGAGCAGAAAATCTGTTCCTCAGTTCCAATTTGCAGGTATTATGATGCTTTTTAAGGTTGGTCATGTCAATACACTTTGTTTGTTTTATGAGCTTGACACGCTCGAGTTTAGCATTGAGGTGCATCTTACCATTCTATGGTCACTACCTGTGTTGAACTTGTTCAGCACACTGCAGTCCTCCATGATAAATTTCTTGTTACAAATAATAAAATCAATTTCACTTGTCCATCCATTGGGATGCCTCTATGTTCATTTCCTTTGCGGCTTTTTCTTGAAAAAGGAGTTCATTATGAAAAACCCTTCTGCCTCTGCAAACTCTACGAGAGTATTTCTACGCTGGTTTCTATTGCTGTGACTGAATTTACCTACTGAAGTTTCATTCTGTTGCCATTGCCCTATTTTTGCATTGAAATCTCCCATAATTATCTTCAAGTGCTGCTTGCCTTTATTATTTAGATGACTAATTTCCTCATAAAATTCTTCAATTTCTTCTTCAGGATGACTTGTGGTGGGTGCATAAGTTTGAATAATCTGAGCCTGGTATCTTCTTGAGAGTTGGATAACAAGTCATGCAGCTCTGTTAGAGGAACTTTCTACTTCTACAACTTTATCCTTCAGTTTCTTGTTTATTATAAATCCAACACCACTAGTTCTGTCAGTATCTGTCCCACGATAGTAGAAGAGATGTCCACTTTTCAGTTCAATGAGATCTTCTCCTTTTCTCCTTACCTCACTTAGCCCAACGATGTCCCACTTGATCCTTTGTAGTTCCTCTTCCAATTCAAGAAGTCTTGAATCAGAAGATAGGGAGCGTCCATTGTAGGTAGCCAAGGTCAGCATCAAATGGCAGCCTAGTCCAGTTTTCCGGTGATTCTTAGCACTCTCTGCCTTCATGTCACAGTGGCCACTGCCTTGGCCAGGTACATTCCAGCTGCCGGAGACTGAGGGCCAAGATTTAAGTTGTGGAGTCATTTTGAAGGGGTTTGGCCATAACTCTCCACGCTGACCAAGCGGGTTGGTGAGTGTGGGATAGCATTTTCTCTAATCCTGATGGTATAGTTATACCGCTATTGATGGTTGTCAGAGCCCCTTTAGAGGGAACAGGATACACCACGAGAAGGCAGGGTTGACATTTGTCAAGGAGAGGCTGTGATGTTGTGTATCACCTGACCTTATTATTACTTGTACATATATTTTTTAAATATATGTAGAGCAAGAAACGATTTCATTTAGAATTTTGATAAAACACCAAAATTCAAATTTCCCCAATGACTGTTTTAATGCAGCAATACAGGGGATGCTCACACATTTTTAGAACATTTTTGCTAAGAAATTACAGAAAATAAAAGAAGTTCGAAGAATTGAAACAGGCAACAGCGTGTTAGATGAACACAAAAGAAACATGTGCTGCAGTTTAATCTAGTGTGATAAAAAAAATGGTGCACATAAACAAGCTGTGGATAGAAGGTTATGTGTTTTGCTCTTTACGAAGAGAAATATTCCTATACTGTAATTAAAAAATGCTGGGAAAATCATGGAATTAGCATTTCTAAATGTAAAATAAGTAATATTATTAATAATAGAGGAGGAAATCACCAAGCATTGTGTTTAACAGGAAAAAGAATTTTGCATAAAGAACACCAAACGAATATCTAAAGAAGATACCTGCTTTTACGACTATTTCAAAAGTAAGTTCTATGGTCTTAAAAGAAAATCCACTGACTCAAACAGCAATCACTAAGTCATTAAAAAATCTTTGTATCAATTGTAAACAAGGTAATAAACAAAGATTTGGATCTGAAAAAGAAAACCCAAAAAAGCCATTATGTTCACCGCCTTTTGCCTAGGCACATGGCTGAGCACAGAATATGGTGTAGACTTCTTTATGAAAATCACTTAGCCAGAGATAGATGGAAATTTATTGTGACTATTAATGAAGCACAGATTTACCTAAATGACACTAACAAAAAAAAAAACGGTCAGTTTACTATCACAAAAGAGCAGAAAAAAACTTACAAACTTGGTTCTAAGAATCCAAAGAAAGTTTTAGTAAAGGATTCATGATTATTGCCGGTTTCTTGTACAATGGGAAATTAAAGTTAAGAAAAGTTGAAAAGGATGTTAAAATCAATACTACATATTACCAAAATAATGTTTTAACTCCTATATTGAAAGAGGAAATACCATTCCTTTATCCACAGAGCCTTCAAAGAGTAGAACTCCATCAGGATAAGGCTACCAGTCATGCATCTAAACCTACCACTGAAAAAATGAAACAAAAAAGATGACACCGGATTTTCGGTTGTAATGAGCATGTCTTTTGAATCAGTTCTGACGTGGATAATTTTATCAAAGTTATTCAAAGTCAATGGACCCAGTTAGGAAAACAATCAACCAGTTTCTACAATCAATAAAACATCCTGAAATAGAAACAGCTACTTAGTTTCACCTGTGGCTAAAACGCATGTTATGAAAATTAACAAATGCACATAAAAACTCTCTCAGAGCACAAGGAATGTATCAGAGACAAAGTGATTTTCAAATCGAACAGTTAAAAGAAGAAATATAGAAGGAAACATGATGTAAGTAAGTCTATGCTTGCTAGCGGAAGAATTTTGCATAATGGAAAAGTTGACAATAGGCAAAAAATATTCTTCATGGGAAAAGCTATGCTAGGGAAAAAGAACTTTTCAAGTACATCATGAGGAAGCCGAGACAGCGAAAAAAAGGTTTCAACTGTTATGGCCCTAGTGGGAAATTTTTGCATTATTTAAAGAGGATAATGCTCCACATCTCCATTGTAGCGAAAGGTACACAGTAAAAACTAAATTTCTCAATAAGGTTTTTTAGAAGCAGAGATACAGCTGCAAACTGAAGTACACAAACACCACCTAGTGACAGAACTGTGAACTGCAAAATTCCTCATATTTTAGCCTAAAGTGTTCTACAAAATAAATGGCATCCGGTGTTGAAAGAATTTTCTAAATTATACATGTAGAAGTAGAGATATTGGGAAAAACAGATTAAACATTTGTGTCCCCTAGTGGTGAAATTGTACATTATTTTGGGAAGAAAATACACACACACAGAGTTTGCATAGTTAGTAGTATCTGACCGAAGAAAGAAGTTTTTCAACTGAGTTTTTAGTCCTGCAGATACTGCTGTAAACGGAAATGTTAACTTACGCCCTCTGGTGGCAGACTTGTGCGTTAAGAATTTTTTAAAATTATATGAGACTGCAGAGCATAAAGCAGCTATTAGGTACATGACAAACAAAACTGGCCTGGATAGACATGTTCAATCTACTGGACATAAAATACTGTGGGACTCAGTAGAAATTCTGACCCACCAACAACATTTCTTCAAGAGAAAACTGCTGGAAGGTCTAGAAATTGAGAGAAGAGGAATTACATTAAACGATTTTAAATGTTGGAGTTTTACCTGAGGTTGGCAACACTTACTATAGTGTAGTCCTGATGAAGGGTAGGGTTACTAACCGAAAATTTGACTGCTAATAAATAACATCCATTTATTCCTAAGTAAATCCCATAATCTGTGTATTTTATCTATCATATTATTGTCAAGGAATTGCCATTACTTCAATTATTACTAAGCATGAGAAACATTTCACAGCGGAAAGACTCTCCAACAAAGAAATAATTTTTGAAATCGGACTGGTAGAAGCAAAAATATTGACAAATAAATTATATATGTCAATGCCTCTGGTGAAAAAACTATGCATTATTTTAGGAAGAAAGTATTTCGAAAAGGTTCTCCGATGCGAGTGGTATAGGTCAACAAAAGAATTTTTTCAATCGAGTTTTCTGAAGCTCAGATTTTACTACAAATATATCAGGACCAGAAATTAATACTTACGCACCCTGGTGGCTAAATTATTCTTTGCCAAACATTAGAAATTATATGCAAAATGTTTCCCATTAAGAGCTGTATGAAATACAGGAAGAATTTTTCCAATTGGAGCTATAGAAGCAGAGATATTAGGGGAGGGGGAAACACAATTTACCTTAATGCCCCCTAGTGGAAAGTCTATACATTACTTGAAAATTTTGAAATTATATGAAAAACATTTCGGACCAGAAACGTTATCCAACAAAGAAGGAATTTTTCAAATCAGACTCTCAGAAGCAGAGATATTGACAAAAATAAGACATACTTCTATGCCCCCTGCGGAGAAACCATGCATTATCTTAAGGAGAAAATAATTCAAAAATTTTTACTGACGTGAGTGGTATCGGTCCATGAGGATATTTTTTCAATCGAGATTTTAGAAGCTCAGATTTTGCTGCAAATACATCAGAAGCAGAAATTAACACTTATGCCTACTGGTGGCCACACTATTCTTTACCAAATTTTAGAAATTATATGCAAAGCTTTCAATTTACTTCCGATATTGGAGGTTATATTTTAACGTGCATTAATGCATTTGCATTTTTGAACTTCACTTTTAGTTGGTAAAGTTCGATGAACACTTACTTCACTTTTAGTTGGTAAAGTTCGATGAACACTTACCGCACGTGGGGCTTGGCTTTCAATTCATATTTTCGTTATGTGGATGCGGCACGGGGTTGTTGTTTTTTTTTCCATTTGGCCACGGTTCACTTCTTTTTTTTTTTTCCGTTGGAATTATTTTTGCCTCATCACCAAATGAGTTTTTCCTTTGCTGCATCCTCATTTACTTCAATATTTATTCTTAACCCGAGTACTTTCGGTACTACTACTATACCGTCTTCGAGGGGACATTTTGCTCCAACTAGCACGGACCGTGTCAGCTGGGCATTTCGGTGGTTCTCGCGGGCTGCTTCTGTCATCTGCTATCGCTTCTTCTTGGGCGTTGTGGCGCCATCTCTTGTTGGTCAGTGATCTCCTTTTTCGAACTTTTTCTTTTTTTTGCTCAATTTTAATTAAATTTCTCCAGCTGTTTCTCAAATTATTAGGGTCATTGTGGTTGCAAACTTTTGTCCTATTTTTTTCAATCATTACCGACTCTGCTATTCTGAGGTGTTTTTCGGATTTACAGCTTTTAATGACTTTTATATTTTCGAATTTTGGATATTTTTGGTTATCCAGACAGTATTGAATCAGTGCTGTTTTTTCTTCTTTTTTCTGCCAGTTTTTTATGTGTTGTTTTAATCTGTGTTTAAGCTTATTTTTGGTACTTCCTATATAAGCCATTGGAGGATTTTCAGTAATAGGAATTGAATAAATACCTGCTTTTTCTAACATTCTTATTTTATCATTATTTTTTGTTACTATATTTTTGATGGTATTTACTTTTCCTCCAATTTGAATGTTATGCTTTTTACAAATATTATTAATTTCATTGGTAGTGCCTTTAATGTAAGGAAAACCATTTAAATATTTGATTTCTTTTTTATTTACTACAGCATTATTTTTTTTTTATTTTCTTTATTACTTCTGTGTCCCATTTTTTTATTAAATGGTTAGGATAACCAAAGCTGCTTGCAATTTTTTTTATGAATTTGATTTCTTCATTGATGAACTGACTATTTTCAGAATGCGTATATGCTCTTTTAATTAAGGTTTTTATACTATTGCATTTTTGAGGATATGGATGTGCTGAATTGTATGGGATTAGGACCGTAAAAAATGGGACACAGAAGTAATAAAGAAAATAAAAAAAAATAATGCTGTAGTAAATAAAAAGAAATCAAATATTTAAATGGTTTTCCTTACATTAAAGGCACTACCAATGAAATTAATAATATTTGTAAAAAGCATAACATTCAAATTGGAGGAAAAGTAAATACCATCAAAAATATAGTAACAAAAAATAATGATAAAATAAGAATGTTAGAAAAAGCAGGTATTTATTCAATTCCTATTACTGAAAATCCTCCAATGGCTTATATAGGAAGTACCAAAAATAAGCTTAAACACAGATTAAAACAACACATAAAAAACTGGCAGAAAAAAGAAGAAAAACAGCACTGATTCAATACTGTCTGGATAACCAAAAATATCCAAAATTCGAAAATATAAAAGTCATTAAAAGCTGTAAATCCGAAAAACACCTCAGAATAGCAGAGTCGGTAATGATTGAAAAAAATAGGACAAAAGTTTGCAACCACAATGACCCTAATAATTTGAGAAACAGCTGGAGAAATTTAATTAAAATTGAGCAAAAAAAGAAAAAGTTCGAAAAAGGAGATCACTGACCAACAAGAGATGGCGCCACAACGCCCAAGAAGAAGCGATAGCAGATGACAGAAGCAGCCCGCGAGAACCACCGAAATGCCCAGCTGACACGGTCCGTGCTAGTTGGAGCAAAATGTCCCCTCGAAGACGGTATAGTAGTAGTAC
Organism: Macrothele yani; assembly: GCA_039090855.1. NCBI lineage: Eukaryota > Metazoa > Arthropoda > Arachnida > Araneae > Macrothelidae > Macrothele > Macrothele yani. Next base: position 74,422,501 of record CM077017.1, on the reverse strand, counting down.
CGAAAGTACTCGGGTTAAGAATAAATATTGAAGTAAATGAGGATGCAGCAAAGGAAAAACTCATTTGGTGATGAGGCAAAATAATTCCAACGGAAAAAAAAAAGAAGTGAACCGTGGCCAAATGGAAAAAAAAAACAACAACCCCGTGCCGCATCCACATAACGAAAATATGAATTGAAAGCCAAGCCCCACGTGCGGTAAGTGTTCATCGAACTTTACCAACTAAAAGTGAAGTAAGTGTTCATCGAACTTTACCAACTAAAAGTGAAGTTCAAAAATGTATATGCAAAGCATTTCTCATCAGGAGCTGTATCCAGTGCTGAAGGTATTTTTCAAATCAGAATTTTAGATGCAGAGTTATCAGGGACCCCTAGCGGAAAATCTGTGTGTAACTTGAAAAAAGTGACTATGCCTAAAATAGCCTTCGACATAAATGGAATCCAAAAGTAAAATAATTTTTTAAATTGGATGTTTAGAAGCAAACATATGGAATAAAATGTATTTCAAATTCGATACCATCTGCATTTACACTCTCTAGCGGCAAAATTGTGCATCATAAAAAACACACAAAGTAAAGGATCATTATTCACACATTCAAGCTTTCTAATGAAAAAATAATTTTTCAAATCAAACTAATAGTTGCAGAGATATGGTGTCCACAGACGGACAGACAAACCAGTAACATAAGGACGATCTTATTTTACAAAAGACAGGTATCAAGTCTGTACCTTTTGCTCATATTCCTTCAAAGTACCCTGATGTGTCACCAATGGACTATTGTGCCTTCGGACTGCTAAAAAGAGCACTTTCTAAATGCAGGCATAAAACAGTGATTGGACTATGGAAAGTAGTGGAAGAGGAGTGGAATAAAAATATCATGACCAATTTTAAGAAATGCCCTGTTATCTTGGAAATCTAGATGTAGGTTCATAGCCCAAAGGAATGGCTATCAGACAGAACATTTAATAAAGAAATAATTTTATTTTAGACATTAATTATATTGCTAAAAATGTGTGAACAGTCTGTATATGCAGATAAATACAGAACTAACAATTTGACAATTTCTGCTTTATCATTTTAAGCTGAGAATCAGTGTTTGGTTCATTATACTCAGCATCTCATTTCAGTCTCTTTTTCTCCTGTTCAAGACATTTTACTTTTTGCTGTAATTTTCATTTTTCAGCTTTCTTTTTCATTTCCTCCCCTGCATCAGTTTTTCAAAAATAGTGTGGAAGAAATATTTTTTACATAATATGTGGAAATACATCTAAATTATTAACACAGCATCAGACACCCTCGGATGGAAATCGGGGGATGAGGGTTAGATTCCCACTCCAGGGCGATGCAATTTTCAAGTTTTCTGATTAATGTTACGTGAGAAACAGTAAAATACCTGCAACTCAGAGATGTCTGATTGCTGTGTTAATAATTCAATAATTCATTAGTTTTTTTTATTTTCTAAACATTCCCAATACCTTTTTCATGACTGTCATACATATTCATCATTCTTTTATTGATATCAACGTGTTGAATGCTACCTGCTTCGTGGACACCATCATACACATGCTGTTGAGTCTCTTCATACATGTTCTCAACAAGAATAGACTTATTAATGGAAAATCTACTTTCTACTGTAGCATTACCATATGATAAAATGAGGCACAATTTAAATGTTTCCCAGAGATTTTTATAGTTTCCATTCCCTGCTAGGAATTTGCTGTAAAATTTGTCAAGTCTTGTGCCTTCTGAGAAGTTACAGGCTTCAAAATGTTCTTTAAAGTGACTTTTGGTAGACTCACAAAGACTACATTACAGTCTCTTTTTTGGAATATCCCATAGTAGCATCACTGATTTTTACAGAAGCATACAAGGCTTAAAAAGCAAAGCAGAATTTGAGAAAGTTTTTATAATATCCGGATCTAGTGATGATAAGCTACGAACAATTTTGTATTTAATTGGGGATTTTTCTTCAAGTTTTTTTATCATACAAACAACCAATTCGCGGCATTGGAAACAAAACTGCATCTTAACATTGTTATTTATTGTAACTTTTCAACCAAAAGGAGCTTACACTGAAATCCAACAACTACATCTTTTGGCAATATTAAATTTTTGTTTGTGGTAAACTCGAAAGATATCAATTTTTGAACTGACGAACATTTCTTCAAAATATCTGACTTAACGCACCTACCATCAAAATGTGTAATAAATTATAAACATCTTATGTAAAAAACGTGACATTGGCTCAGCAGTTTGAAATTTACAGAGAAATGACATCAATTTTAAAGCGATATTATCACTCTTAAACAGATTAGAGAACTTTTAATCGATTTATAGATGTTCAATAGATAACACCAACTTTATGAATATAGGTGGTTTTTGTTGATTTATGAGTTTTACTTACGCTTTTCCCTTTTGATCTCTCACCAATTCCCTGACTTTCTTAGCATTCCCCAGACCAAAATCTGTTTCCCTGACTTTCCAGAATGTACAAACCCTGTATTATTCTAAAGTGTGTTGGCTACCACAGGGACAGGTGTTAGCAAAAATGTTATCTTTGCGAGAACAGATAGTTAAATGTTATGAAGAACAGAATCAGCAATGTGAATTATTGAAAGAAGATTTCTATAGAAATGCTGCATTCCTGTGTGATACTAGGTCAAAGCAAAATGACTTGAATATTTCTTTGCAAGGTAAAACTAAATCTACAAATCTGAAAAAAATTTAAGCATTTCGAAAAAAACTATCTTTTTTCAAAACACCACTTCTTCGAAAGGAATATGAACATTTTCCCCAGTTAGCAATGGTCATTGATGAGCAGGAGGATTCATGCAAATCATTAGAAGAATACACAGCTGTTGTAGACTAATTAATTGGAGAATACAATGAAAGGTTCACTGACTTTGAGAATCATGACATCACACTCAAATTGGCATTTCAACCTCACCTAGTTGATGTCTCTATGGCTCCTAAAGAACTACAGATTCAATTGATTGAGCTCTCAGAAGATGACATTTTAAAGTCCTTATTTGACACTAAGAAAGATCCAATTGAAATGTGGAAAAATGCATAATACACACGCCTTTGGCAACATGCATGAAAAATGCTTTGCTGCTTTTCAACCACTTATTGATGCAAATATACATTCTCCTACCTAACCCATATCAAGACACCCTTAAGGTCACAGATCCAGAAGATGAGCTGAAACTGCAGACCTCCATTTTGAAACTAAATATTCAAATGCTTTCCAACAAAAAGCAGTCACAACATAGTCATTAAAAGGTTTGTTAACTTTAGAATTAACATTTTTTTTTCCAATTTTGAAGTTAGTTAGTACATAGTAGTTAGATTTTTACAAAATAATGCACATTTTGAAGTACATCTGATTGAAGAGTCTTGAATGCAGCCTTATTAGATTACAGCAAACTTAATGAGGCCTTCCAACATGAAAAGATTCCCCACCTCTGGTATAAATTATTTGGGATGTTCGGCCAGGATACTATAAGTAAGGGGCCAATTTATTTAGGCAAGCAGGAGAACAGAAAGGTTAAATTCAGTAGCTGCATCTTATTCAGGAGTCAAACTCTGTCCCACAGTGAGAGAAGTCACAAGATATTATTGTTTTAATCACTACCCTACTGAGCAGCACAGAAGAGTTAGTATCAAGAAATCAGATTCTGTTGATATAATCACAAAAACATATTAGTTGGGGAAACATTTCTTTAGGTCTGTGAAAAAACAATGAGGTCAGAAGCTTTGACAAATCACTGAACTAGAAATACGCAAGAAATCCCAGTACTTTCTTGGCCACTAAGAACATTTTTTGGTTTCTCTAGTTTTGGGCTCCAAATTCTGGCATTCAAGGCAGCCATACAAGTTGTGAAGGGACTATTTCATTGTAATGTTTTTATGTTGCATAAATGCAGCTCCCTTCAAACATACTGATGGTATAGTTGCATTCTGCATCCTTCACTGAAATGCCACTGAAAGTTTTTTTGTTTTTTTTTAATTGGAAGTTTTTATATGTCAGGCCTGACACTGCTGGATAAATGCTGGAAAGTCATGAACTGTCTGTCACATGATTTACAGTTCTCAAACGATATAAGTAAGTTTTTAGCAGACGATTTGCAAAAAAAGGTTATCTTTATATTTGAAAAGAACTCTTCCTGAATTCAAGCGATGTCATACACATGTGAGTTGGACCACTTTTAGAACGAAACATGCATCGACACAGCCAGAACGGAGTTAATCCTAACATCTGGACATAACCGAAGTTGGGTACAACTTATGACGAAATGGCTCTCGACCTAACCCTAACAACTGACCATACTGAAGCAAGATACAACTTTGGACAAAGAAACTCTCAATAACTACTGACGTCGGACTGAACACGCACTTCTGTGAGTAACATTTTTAGGACTTTTAACTGATTTATATTTTAATTGAATAAGTTAATGCACCACCACAGACTGTATCCACTTTACAGAACGTGTAAAACAGAATTTACAGACGCCAAAGTGTCTTCGTGAAGAACCTTGTGGTCACGTAATGGTATGTGAACTTTATGATAGAATCACATGAGATATAATGCCATAGAATATGTTTTCTGAAAACATAAACACACAACACAATGATATTTTTTTTTCATTCAGAGCATGTACAGAAGAAAAAAATCATGTTCCATTACTAAAGGGAAAAATGAAGGTCTCCTTGCTCACAGCATTCTCATGTGCTTAGGTATAAAGTCTGCTCACTTATGTTTATCAGCTAAATCCCAAGGTGAAATGTGTTAAGAGTTGGACAGAATTCACAGCTTATATTCTAACAGTCTTCTACTTAAGCAGAAGAGCCCTAGTTAATTAGTTCCAGTAATAGTTAATTTTTAGGACTTAAACCTTGCCAGTGGTTTTGTCCAAGATGTTAGTTGGAATGCCTGTCCTTCAGCAGTACTACAACTTAAAAGGCCTTATGTTCATTACAACAGATGACTTGCTCCATAAAATGCTTTGATCTGAAATTGATTTTCTCACTTTGTATAAGACTTATGGTGGACCTATTGTCTTGGTGCACAACTGTGGCTTCCTCTTGCTCACAGTTTAAGTCCTTGAACAACTAACTGCCTTACCCATATGAGTTCTTTAGTGGATTTAGCAGTGGCTAGACACTTTACTTCAGCTACTGACAAAGCTGAAGTTATTTAATTTTTGCTCTTCCAATGAGACAGTAGTACTGCTTCCTCAAAAAAGTATGAATTCAGATGGTTAACTTCCAGTTAGTTTCATTACTAGCCCTGTTGGAGTCAAATCATTCCTTTAATATGAGTGGATCTATGGAGCTCAGTTTCAATTAGAAGTCTGCAGTTGCTCATAAATAATGTAGCACCTTGTAGATAGCTTTTCAGTCCTCTTCAGGTGGCTTTTCAAGCTTTTTGCTCAAAATGCCTATGGTACAGGGTGATCACAAAGTTCCTGAACTGAATCTTTAAAACTATTTTTGGACATGCTGTAAAAACACAAGAGGAAAGATGGTATGAAGATATGATGTAGGAACTCTTAAAAGTTATACGGTATGTCAGCAGCTTGTTGAAAAAACTGACATCATACAGAATTGGAATGATCAGTTTTTAACATGACCCACTATAATGTGCATCTCAGCCTGGGAACTGCATCATAATTCCTCTTTCTCAGCCGAAAGTGCAAAGGATGGATCTAATTCATATGCAGAGAATTTACTTGCTGAAGGTGTGCTTCACAACATTCATCAGAACAGTGCTAACAGTGCATTTCTGCAGCAGAGAGCACTCAGAAAATTTAAAATAAACAGTTCAGTTTGTGGGTTTCATAAAACTGGCAGTGTTAACGACACACTTACCCACACAACCAGCGACATCTAATGCACGTCTATATTACATCCACCTAGTCCAGTAGACATCATGGATGATATATAGACATCCAGTGGACATCTTTGTATAAACATCCATTAGACATCACATACAAATGTTCAATGGACAATTGAACATTTGTATATAAATGTTCAATGGAATTGTGGAGTTATTCATGCATGCACACCTTAAATATGGAGGGTGAGTCGAAAGTTTTGCAATATTTGCATAAACACATGTGCTGCAACGGGTATGTCATGTGTTTAAACTAGTTCAAGTCGTGCACTGCAGTCAGTCGAAAGGGATATAAAGTGGTAGTTGTTGCTGTGAACAGCATTGCATATCATCATTCTGTCTGTGGTTGCAATGCCTAAAAGATGAACAGCCACAACCGGCTAATTAGGGAACTTTTGAACCGTGGATTCGGAGGCTGTGTGCCAGGCCATAGAGGCAAATTGGATAACCAGCACTTGGAGATTATCAGGTGAGCCGGGCATATCACAGACCACCATGGTTCATCACCTTCAGAACCTCGTCAACGTCTACAGTAGCTGACGCATTGTCCCTCATGAACTAATGCCAGCTGAAACAAACCGCTGAGTAGAAGTGTGCACAAAACTCTTAGAAAACCCGGGCTATGTACGTTTCATCAAGAGAATTGTTATGTGCAATGAAAAGTGGGTCTATTTACATAATCCTAACACACAATGGCAGTGGTTGAACCTGGGCCAGCTTCCTGAACCTGTTGCCAAACATGGGCGCTTCGACCACAAGGTGATGCTCTACATCTGGTGGTATTTCAAGGAGATAATCCATTATGAATTTGTTCCAGACAGTTGGACCATCAACGCCAACCCTTACTCTGAACAACTGGAGTGGATGTATGCCATTTTGGAGAAGTACCCAGCACTGGTAAACAGAAAGCATGTTCTCCTACAGCAGGACAACGCTTGGCCTCATACAACGTGAACGACCTGGGCAAAACGCCAGGAACTTGAGGGCACAGAACTGATGCCACACCCAGCATATAGTCCGGACCTTGCCCCATAGGATTATTAGTTGTTCCGGTCCATGGCCCACTTCCTTCGTGGGCGGCACTTCAACAACCAGGATGATGTGGCAGCTTTCTAAAAAAATTTAAAGTTGGAAGGAAGCTGATTTGTACAACCTGCCAAGTGCTCTGATTTCAGATTTCTAACGAATTCAAATCTTATAAGAATTTCATACATTATCAAGGTGATACAGTCGGCAGCAGTCTTGGTGGGGTAATCTATAAATGTCAAGTTTTTTTAATACTCATGTATGTACACTGTAAAAAAAATTTCTGAAATCCACGAACCATTTTCTGTGATTCCTTTCTTAAATTAATGAAGCATATTTCTGATGCAACCTTTTCCAGTAAATGAGGGGGGGGGGGATTTTTGTATGGCAGGAAAATTCTGAAATTTCATAAAACTTAGTGCAATTCCTTTCTTATATTTACAGTAAACTGCTGTTTCTAAGAGGTGTTAATGGACAATTCTGAAATTTCAGAAACTTTTCAGCAATTCCTTTCGTATATTAATGGAAAATTCTGTTATCACTTTTTCCGTATCCATATGAAGTAAAACATTCTGGTAATAGGACTGATTCGTGGAATACTTGAGGTTTGATTAACTACTAAATTAGTTGTATGATGTTTATGTATCAGTTTGTAGTTCTCTTAAGACAAAAGTTATTACAGCTATCAAGAGTAAATTTTATACTTAGGAGTTTTGTGAAATACTATAAAGCAGTGCATTTGTTCTTTTCTTAAAAATAATGGAAGTCATTGTCAGTTTAAAAACAAAAGATCTTGAGTTCTAAAGCATTCTGTTATCTCAAAAAAAAAAATGAAAAAAATACATAATTTGTAATAAATCTTCCAAGAAGAAAAATTAAATTATTATGAATGCATTCAGAAAAATAATAAGGTCCAACAGATAATAAAATAACTAACTCATCCACATTAATAACAGAAAAATAAATAAGCTACGTGCAATTAGTGTTGTACCTCGCACACGAGGAGTGTTAACAAGAATTTGTGGCTCCATTGTAAGATACCTGCTTCACGATCCCAAGGTCGCTGGCTCAAATCCCACAGGAGCGAGTGAGGAAGGTTTGGTTGTGTCAGACTGGTACGCTGGAAGGAGGAATTTCACGTAAATTCACGCCACATATTTTTTACAGTGTACCACACATCTAGAAGACTTCTTTTTGGAGGTTTAATGGACTACACGAATGTCTATACATAACATGGTTGATGGCAATTAGATGTCACGATGGCGTGTGATGGACATAATCGGACTTCCATGGATGTCAATTAGCTTCTATACGTAACATGGTGGACGTCAAATGGACATCTATGGGATGTGATTGTGTTGTGGGTGCAGAAGTGGCCAGCAAACTGTGTTAATGCCTGAGGTGATGACTGATGTTGAACAATGTCTGAAACAGTCATAATGAACATCCCTTCCATGGTAATCCCAACGGGTTGCATTTTTCTATGGTTCTGCCCAGAAGGCAACAAAAAGCTTGGGCTTCCTCGAGTACCAAGTAAAATTGGTTCAACAATTAAAGCATCCTGATAATAAGTAGCTGCTTGGCTGTTGCTGGTTTTGCAATTTTTACACGTGGCATGACAAGTATATTCTGGACAGCATTATTTGTTTTACAGGTGATGCTTAGTTTTATATGAGCAGGTATGTCACTTCTCAAAGCATGTTATACTGGTCAGCAAAGAATCCTCATATCCCACATGAAGTGTCTCTACATTCCCAGAAGATCAGTGTGTGGTGCACCATATCCAAACACTTAACAGTAGGGGCACTTTTTTGAAACTATTGTGAATGCTGATGTTTAACAAAACTTTATCTTTCAGTCTGTATCTCTATTGGAAAAAAGTGGAATGTTTTACCTGGCTACAACAAGACAGAGCGTCATGTCACACAGCAAACAAATCAATTGAATTTCTATGAAGTTTCTTCAGAAACCTTATAATTTCTTAACATCCTCTGGCCTCCACAGTCATCAGATTTATTGCCTTCAGAAATTTTTAATGGGGGCATTTGAAAGAACAAGAACAATTACAAGCAGATTACCTACATGACCTGGACATCTTGAAAAAACACTTTTTGCTGCATAGAGGAAATCAAGCCATTGACGTTAAGGAATATGTTTCAGAACAAGTACAGAGGCATGAATATATGTCATCTGCAAGGTGGAGGTCATTTCAAGCACCTTTTTTAGGTCAACACTATACACTAGGAAGTCAATGGAAAATTTATAGCAGAGAAGTGGTTTAATACACTGCATAGAAAAAAATAAATTTGCAGTTTGGGAATTTTATGATCACCTTGTTGTTGAGATTTCATGTCTTGATACTCTATTGAAAAATACATAACAACTCCCACTATTTCCCAAAAAACTCCATTATCCTTTAGAGGTTCTTCTTCTTGAGTTGCTTTTTCATATTCAGTGCTTGCATCTGTATTACTCTCCTTTCTAGCATCTTACTTGTATTTCCATGTGATTTCCTTTACTTTGCTTCTTTGATCAAGTAGAAAGCTCCCATTTTCCCTTTTCACCTGTACAGCAAGATACGTGTGACATAGCCTAAACCTTTTGCATCGAATTTACATTGCACAAGTTTTGATACTTTTTTTCAGTATTCTCAATATAGTTTGGGGGGCACCACTGCATCACATGTACACACTGCTAAATATGAGATTTCATTTTCCGCTTTAAACGATAATAAGCATCGATCTACTATGCTTTGAGTGAAACCCTTGTTGCACAAAAATCTTACAAAGGTTTTGTTACAATTTCTAGCACTTTGCTTTGGACCACATAAGTTCTTCACACCTTTTCTTCTTTACCCAGCTTTACAAAACCTTCTGGTTGAATCATGCATACATCTTCCAATTATCTATAAAGAAAGGCTATTTTGATATTTAAGTGATGAACTTGTTATTCTCTGTTTTCAGCAACATTTAAGTGCATTCTAATGATGAAATAATTCACCAGTGATTAAAAAGTTTCCTTAAAGTCCAGTCCTGGCAGTTGTGTATATTCCTTGGTAACTAATCTTGATTTATGCATTTCCATTTGATCTCTATTTGCATTTTCCCTTGAAAATCCATTAATTCTTAATTGCTTTCTTTCCTTTGAGAAGATGTACCAAAATTATTGCAGCATTTCTCTTTAATGAATTTAGTTCATTTACTGAGTTCATTCAATTTGTTTTTTCTGGATTTTTCATACTTTGGATTTCTTGCAAACTCTGTGGATTCTTTTCAGGCTGAACTTTTGCAATGTATTCAAGTCTTTCTGGTAGTTTTCCTTTTTCATTCTTCCCATTTTTTGTTGTTGTTTGTTTCCTTTTTGGTATGTAAATACATTCCATAATTCAAAGCAAGATTTTCCCTGCTGCCTGTGTGAGAATTCTATTTTGCATTGATGTGGCATATTGCTTTGTCCCAGTACTTTCCCTCTATATATGGCATTCAGCATTGTGATATTATTGTATTGTATTTTAATATTAATGTATCAACTTGAAGTTGGCAAAAGTAGTTATTGTTTACTTCTGCTGTGAGTAAGTCAGTTGTCTTAGTTTCACCAGAATGCGTGAGTTGTTAACGTATATAACTAAAACGACAGTTGTATTTTTTAGTTAATTGAAGCCTTATTAATGAAGGTAAGTTTTTCCTGTATTTACTTCTCAACAATTTAATTAACTAAAAAACTAAATAATATTGGATAAGCAACTAAGACCTGAGAGATTTGATGTGGAACCATCTACCAATTCTGTTAACAAGCAATGGGTGCATTGCAAGCAAATATTCGAAAACTTCTTATGCTACATTGATGGAGTATCCGAAGAAAATAAACTGCAACTATTAACTAATTATGTCGCACCTAATGTGTTTCAGTATATCAGTGAATATAGAATTTTTACTGATGCTATAGCTATTTTGGAATCCTTATACGTTAGGCCTAAGAACGAAATCTCCGCCCAACATAGTTAGGCAACATGACGTCAGCTAACCAAAGAGTCTATAGATCAGTATCTTCAGGTCTTGAAACAAATGAGTAAAGATTGCAACTTTAGAAGTGTCTCGGCTGAACAATATAAGAATGAATACATTAGAGATGCCTTCATTAATGGATTGAAGTGCACTCGCATACGGCAACGACTTTTAGAAAGCACGTCTGTCTCTGTCTCTCTCTCTCTCTCTCTCTCTCTCTCTAGAAGTTGCTTTCAACCAAGCTAGAGCTTTGGAAATGGCAGAACAACACTCTGCTTCTTATTCGGGACTAATGTATGCTGCACCTGCTGCTCACATAAACAATGATGTTGAGATAAATACTAGTACATCCATTACTACAACTGCTGCTCTGACTAGAGAAGAGAAGTGCTATTTTTGTGGAGAAAATCGCCACCTTAGAATGTCCTGCCCTGCAAGGAATGTAGCATGTCAAACATGTGGGAAGAGATGACACTTTCAGAGAGTTTGTAAATCAAAACATACTAGATCTACATCAGACACTTCTGCTTCAACTGCCTCAGTTTTGACTGCTGCACCTACCAGCCTTTCGAAGTCTATAGTAGCAATTAAAATCGACGAAGTCAAGGTGAATACTCTGATAGATACTGGAAGTTCTTTAAGTTTTATTGATCAAACCCTTATAAATAAATGTCGCATAGGAGTACTACCTTATGGTGGCAATGTCACTATGGCCAATTCCTCACTATTTACCAAAGTTATAGGCCATTACAGAGTTATATTGAAATGGAGGGTCATACTTATAAATATATAGTGATGTTGATTATGAAATTTTTTGCTCTGATGCCATAATTAGACTAGACGTACTACAGTGTCATACATCTGTGGAAATTGTCCTCCATGGTTTACAGCCTCCACTCAGGGTTTGTGGCTTGACCATTGTAAATGTGCCTCTAGTCTCTCTGTTTGCCAATCTTACCCTGAATTGTGTGCCTATAGCTATAATGTCTAGAGTACACTCTAAAGGGGATAGTCAGTTTCTGGATATAGAACTTGAAAAGCTCCTACACGAAGGTGTGATTGCGCCTAGTAATTCTCCATGGCGTGCCCAGGCTTTTGTCGTTAGAGAAGAAAATCACAAGGCTAAGATGGTTGTAGATTATTCACAAACCATAAATAAATGTATGATGTTGGATGTTTACCCTCTGCCAAGAATAGAAGAGATAATTGCTATAGTTTCAGCAAATGAGGTGTATAGCGTCATAGATCTGAAAAGTGCATATCACCAAGTACCCATCCTGGAGTCAGAGAAGCCATATACTGCCTTCGAAGCCGTGGGAAGCTCTACCAATTCCTACATGTTCACTTCGGGGTTACGAATGGAGTGGCTTGCTTTCAAAGAGGGATCAATAGATTTGTCCACGACAAGAGCCTAGAAAATGTTTTTCCATACCTGGATGACATTACTGTTTGTGAGAAAAATCAAAAGGATTACGACAGAAATCTGGCAAAGTTCCTAGCTGCTGTTGAGAAAAATAATCTCATGTTGAACAGGGAAAAATGTCGGTTTTCTGTTAGGTCTGTGAATTTACTTGGGTATATAATCTCTAACAAAACTATCAAGCCAGACCCAAATCGACTGGGACCTCTTCTTGATCTACCTCTTATACCTAAAGATGAAGCTTGCTTACGACATGCTCTGGGTATGTTTTCACATTGCAGTAAATGGATACCTAGATTCTCTAAAAAAGATTCGACCGTTCATGCAAAAAAAATTGGTTTCCTCTATCTGAAGAAGCTATTTCAGTATTTTGCTCTTTGAAAGACGACGTGGCTAAAGTGGCATTGGTTGCCACAGATGATGGAGTACCTTCTTGGGTAGAAACTGATGCATCTAATTTTGCTGTAGCCGCCTCTCTGAGCCAAGCAGGAAGACCTGTTGCTTTCTTCTCAAGATCCCTCAGCAGGTCTTAACAGTGACACTCTTCAATAGAAAATGAAGCTTATGCCATTGTTGAATCATTACGTTATTGGTGGCATTACTTAATTGGTAGGCATTTCAAAGTAATTACTGATCAACGTTCTGTCTCTTTTATGTTTGATCATTGTCATTCTAGTAAAATAAAAAAATGAAAAGATCTTGAGATGGCGTCTAGAATTAGCTTGTTTTAAGTTTGATATAATCTTACAGACCCGGAAATGAGAATATGCCCGCTCATACCCTCTAGAAGAATAACGGCTGCGATAAACCCTGCCACGAATCTTAGTGCCTTACATGAGGCTCTTTGCACCCTGAAACAGACTTGCCAACCTTAAGAAGAGAAAAATCCTGCAATTTTTTATGAAAATCCTACAAGCATACTTTCGTATGTTTGAAATATCAATGGACATAATTTGAAGCACTAATGTTACATTAAGGCATATAAAAAATGTAAAAAAAATTCTGCTAAAAAATATTTTAAAAATTTCTGTTCAGTTATGCATTGATCTTGAGGATAACCCAAAATTATGACGGAAAAGGAGAAATTCCTCGAAGCCGGAATTTTCCTCAATTTTTAAACTGAAATACAAATATTTATGGAATAAAATGATATATAACAACAATACTTGACAGAGGCAACATCACAGGAAAAAGAAATTACGATTACAAAAAAAATCTGTATTTCTTTTACTTCCGTTTCTGCAAGACGAAGTACCGTCCCGATGCGTATTTTTACGAATTGGTGAAATTATTTGATGCGTAGTTTTACGCGCGGAGAAAAATTCCCGACGCATATTTTTACGTATTGAGAAAAATTTCCGATGCATATTTTTACGCGCTGGTAAAATTTTGATGCGTACTAAACCTGTAATTACGCATTTTGGCGACCTCTGGTCGGCACATCACTTGAGCACTCCCGTGGAGAGAGAGGCTACTGCACGATGTTATGAAGCCAGCGAGTCAAAGATGACATCATCTTGTGACACAGCACTCGTAAGGTCCGGTAGAAAATCTAAGTGGATGGTTGCAGGGGGTTGAAATATTTCAATTGAACAATCAAAATATTAAAAAATCTGTAAAAAAGACCTCTATCCGTAAATCAGTAAAATTAAGCAGAAATCCGTATAAAAGTTGGCAAGTATGCAAGTCCATTTTTGAAGATTTTTTGTCCTGTCACATGCATATTTTTTCGCAATGTTACTATCTGGGAACATTTTCTTAAAAAGCACACTTGCATGGTCAGCACAGCTTAAAGGTAAGTTATGTTACATGAGGAATGAAGCAAACAAGCACTCAGCACATATAATGGCATCGGAAGAGGAACTATCTCGAGCCAAATTTAATGTTTTGTTATTTTCTACGCACTTAGAATTGTCCACGTGTTTTTGCATACGAATGTGATTAACGATATCTCCTTTGCCCTTGTGGACAACGGAAAAATCACATCTACAAATAGAGCAAAAGGCAAATTGTTGGCCCTTCCTTGATTTGATTATACATGGATAATCTGTCGTATAACACTTCTTAAAAACAGGCTGATATTTTCTACCAGCCATTGCGTGATTAAACACGTGCACAAAAAGTTCTCAGAAATTCCTGCGAAGAGAGACAAAGTACATCAAACAAACCAAAACGCGCTTCCGATACCGTCGACAGATGAGAAATCTGCGTCAGTACATACAGCCAACGCCAAGCCTGTTCCTGCTATGTGACTGCAGCGCCAGAGATCTTTAGCGGACAGAAGAGTAAACATCGCTGCCAACTGCTGACTCAGAGGGGAAAGGTCGCTTCTTTGCTAATGAACCGATGCCTCAGAGAACTTCGAACTTTTCCCCTCGTTACTTTTTAATTTATGCTACGATAATCATCGATGTTCTCCGATGCTTCCTAGAACTTTGAACTTTTCTCCTCGTTACTTTTTAATTTATGCTACAGAAATCATGATGGAATCCGGCAATATTAATTTATAATCCGGAATTTAGGGAAATGTAATGAAATACGGCATTGCTGGCCTAAATCCGAAGGGTTGGCAGGCCTGCTGAAATAACACGAAAGAGACATTGGGTTCACGCCAAAAACCTACCTTATTCTATTGAAGATGTAAAAAATATCACTAACTCATGTTCAGTTTGCACAGAACTAAATCTTCGCTTTAACCAACACCAAGGGAAACTAATAAAAGCAACAACTCCTTTTGAGAGACTAAATATAGAATTCAAAGGTCATTTACCAGGAAGGTCTTGAAATCAGTATCTTCTCACTACTGTAAACGAATACTCAAGGTTTCCTTTAGCTCTACCATGTGCTAATGTTTCAACAACCACTGTGATAAGGCTTTTAAAAAACCTGTTCTCTGTATTTGGGCTACCTGCTTACATACATTCTGACAGAGGAGCATCACTTATGTCTCAAGAACTAAGGTCATTTCTAAATACATACAGCATTGCTACTAGTTAAACCGGTCCCTTCAATCCTAGAGGGAACGAACAAGTTGAAAGGTACAATGGGATAATATGGAAAACCATTACACTTGCCCTAAGCGGTGGGAGGAGGTACTGGACCATGCTCTGCACTTTATTCGCTCTCTTCTGTGCACTTCAACATATGCAACCCCTCACGAGAGGATGTTTAACCACCCTAGAAGATCTTCAAATGGAAGCTCAGTTTCAACCTGGTGAACTAAATCTGATCCAGTTCTTTTGAAAAAGTATGTTCGAACTAGTAAATATGACCCTCTTGTGGAAGACGTAGAGCTAATAGAATCCAACCCAGATTATGCTTATGTGAGATTTCCTGATGGGCGAGAAACTACTGTTTCAACTTGGTTTCTGGCTTCTAGAGGAGAACACCCAAGAGAGGTGAATGATTGTCAAAGACAAGAACTCCTTCAAACTACAGACTCGGCACCGGCTAGTAATCTTGAATACGGGACTAATGTAGTGGAGGCTAACGAACTGTCATTAACTGCTACTGAGGACTCTGATGAAGCACTACGTCCGACTCGTTCCAGATGCAGTCCTGCATATTTGTCTGACTATGTAACTAATTTTTAAAGAGGGGTGAATGTGATATTATTGTATTGTACTTTAATATTAATGTATCAACTTGAAGTTGGCAACAGTACTTATTGTTTACATCTGCTGTGAGTAAGTCAGTTGTGTTAGTTCCGCCAGAATGCGCGAGTTGTTAACATACACTGAAGTGCCAGAAAAATTGGTACGGACAAGCTTATGCAAAATGCATAGCAACGTCACCTATGCGCATACTCAATAGCATCCACCAGTGCATATATAAAGCAATAGACATCCTTGCTAGCTGTCAGAGCTGTTTTCGGCATGAGAATGACAAGTAATAACGATTTAAGCGATTTTCAATGCGGTTTCATAGTTGGCGATCGTGAGATGGGCCATAGTATTTCGGAGGTAGAAACGAAGTTCGGATTTTCACTTTCACTGACGACCATTGCAAGGGTGTACCGTGACTACAAGAATTCCAGCAAAACCTCCAACCTACGATACCAGTGTGGCTGTAAAAAGACATTGGGTGAACGTGACCATCATCGGCTGTCAAGAATCCAACACTCTTGCAGGTATCATCGGGATTCAATGCTGGAGCCTCAACAAGCATCAGCGTCCGGACTGTGCAACGTACCCTGCACGATATGGGCTTTGGGAGCCGACGCCCAACTCGAGTCCCCTTGATGGGTGCACGACACAGAGCTATGCGCCTTGCTTGGGCACGGCAACACCGCCACTGGACGACTGGAAACAAGTAGCCTAGTCTGACGAGTCGCATTTCCAACAGTATCGGGCAGATGGAAGGATTCGTGTATGGCGCAAACCCCATGAAGCCATGGATCCTGCCTGTCAACAGGGAACTGTACCAGCTGGTGGGGGTCCGTAATGGTATGGGGTGTGTTTAGCTGGATTTCACTGGGGCCCTTGGTACGTCTACAAACGTCTGTAACCGGCCAACTCTATGTGCACATCCTTTCTGACGAGGTACACCCCTTCATGTCTTGCATTCATGCTGATGGGTTGGGCCTGTTAACAGGACAATGCACCTCCAGACAAGTGTTGGGATGCCACATTATGGTTAGAGGAGCATTCATCTGAGTTTGGGGTGTTGCCATTCCCACCCAAGTCCCCCGATCTGAACGTTATAGAACACATTTGGGATGCCATGCAACGTGCTATCAAACACCGGAATCCGAGACCTCGGAATACACCCTAATTGTGGAACGCTTTGCAGGAAGTATGGTGTGCATTGCCTATAGCATATTTCCAGAAGCTAGTGGAGTCCATGCCCCATCGTATTTCTGCAGTCCTGCGCTACCGTGGGGGACCTATCAAGTATTAGACTGGTGTACCAGTTTTTCTGGCACTTCAGTGTGTATAGCTAAAATGGCAGTTGTATTTTTTAGTTAATTAAAGCCTTATTAATGAAGGTGAGTTTTTCCTATATTTACTTCTCAACAAGCATCATAGTTTTGGTCGTTTCTGTCAAGTTTCTGCTTTTGCACTCAGTGACACCATTCATCTGAGAAGAATATAGAAGTGTTTTATGTTCAACTTTCTTGTTCTGCCAGATAATTTTCCAATTTTCTTCCATGATACTCTCCTTTGTATCTGTTTTTACAGCCTTCAACTTTTTTCAAACTTGTTATATACTGATGCTACATATTTTTAAATTTGACTAATGCTCCACCTTAACTTTACAATAAATAAATTTATGTGTATTTTGGAAAATCATCCATGTAAGTGACAAAATACTTGTATCCACTTGGGCCACTTGTTAATCTGGGACCACAAATCTTGGTACACATTAACCCTAATATAGCCATTGCTCTATGACAACCATATTTGGGAAATGACTGTGCTAGTTTGACTTACATGCAAAACTCACACTTCTTTAAAATTTGACAATGTAAGTTACCCAGAAAGTTTATCTTTCTTGACATTTATTTTATGTTTCTCGTGTTCTTATGGTGTAGGCACCAGTGCCATAAATTTAGCCAACTTCATTTCACAATTTGCTAACAAATTTATTTTCCCTTCTGTACCTAAAAAGCCTGTACAGGTTATTCATGCCTATTATGCATCCTATAGCTACAACATTTCCTCAACATTTCATCAGATTTTGTTTATGTTTACAAAAATTTTTACAACCTTTTTCTGCTATTTTTTTCATAATAAATTAGCATGCAATTAAGGTACATGTAACATGTCTTTAATTTCTATGTTACCAACTTTTCCCTGGTTAGCTTTGTAATTAAAGGAATATTTCCCATGCCACCAGATCTCATCTGCAAACTATCAACAATTGTGATCAGTTCTGATTTATCATTGGAAAGTTCTTCAAATAGTGCTATACTGTTTATCATGCAATTAGTCAAATCACTGTTAATGGATCATCTTTTAGAAATTTTGTTATGTAACACATCTTTTTTAAATAAGAAATCTTATTTCCTTTAATTCTTTTTTTTTTTTTTTACTGTCTCCACTGCAAGATTAAAGAAGCAAAACTTCATGTTGAGAACGTGTGATTTGATTTTTATGAGGTTTTTTATTGATGTTTATGTTGTTCTTATCTCTGTTATAATGCCAACATTCATTTTTCACATGGCCTTTTCTGTTACACTGTGTACAGAACTTTTGCTGTCTAGAGATGTGACTTTTCTTATTCTGTGTTCTCAAAATAGATGTAGTGGGATTTCATGCCTGCATTTGCAAGTTTTCTTTTCTGCTGTTATATTGATCTGCCAGTTCATATTTGATGTATACTACAAGACAGTTCCTTCCTGTTTTGCTTCTGAAGCAGTGATCAAACTTTCCCAAGAGCTCAGTAAGCTGTTTAACAAAATTATACCCAAGTGCTTACCATGCATATTTTCACTCAGTGAGAGTAACTTGTACAAATAAATTAAAAAATTATACTTACCATGTTTTTGCATGATAGCCCCATCACCATGATAACACACTAGCGGGTCTAGAAGAGGGGCGTATGGGGCGTTACTCCCTCATGAAACTTTTTAAAATTTATTATAACATTATACAAAACTCCAAATAAACTCTGAAGTTACTCACATTTTCACGTAAAATCTTTCAGGAGGTTTTCATCGCGTTAACAAAAATTTCGAACACGTCAATTCGTTTATTACAGCATGGTTTGAGGCTTTAATGCATTCTTTAAAATTTGTGAAACTCCTATTTTCTCATATTAGCATGTGCCAAACCATATGTACAGAAAGATCTTTTGAAAACATGAGCACAGATACCCAATTAAAATGCAACTCGTTTAAGAATCTATAATACACAATTCCTTTAAAAAAAAAATTCCTTTAAAAAATTCAAACATCCTGTTAAAAATCCTTGGCCACAATTATTTACACATCAAACCATTGATTAATGGAGAAATCTTAAAAGAACCAACTCTTTGTTAATCATTAATCAATGGTTCATCTATCAATTTCTTCATTAATCAATGGTTTGATGTGTAAATAATTGTGGCCAAGAATTTTTAACAGGATGTTTGAGTTTTTTTAAAGGAAATTTTTTTAAGGAATTGTGTATTATAGGTTCTTAAATGAGTTTCATTTTAATTGGATATCTGTGTTCATGTTTTCAAAAGATCTTTGTGTACATATGGTTTGGCACATGCTTACATGAGAAAACATGAGTTTCACAAGTTTTAAAGAATGCATTAAAGCCTCGAACCATGCTGTAACAAACGAATTGACATGTTTGAAATGTTTGCTTACGAGATGAATACCTCCTGAAAGATTTTAGGTGAAAAGGTGAGTAACCTCAGAGTTTATTTGAATTCTAAATATAATGTTAATATTGAAAGCAGCTAAGTGAATATTGATATTAGCCATTCTGTATTGATATATCATACAAAACCTTTGGGCTGAAACTTGGCAACATCTCAGTTTCATGTGTGTCAACATTTTCTGTTTTAAATTAATCAGTAATGCAATAACCTGTCAAAACAGAGAATGATAGAAAAATGTCATGTATTAGACAGTCACTAGTCACAACTGCAGATCTGCTTACTATCCCTGAATCCCACTGAAGTAAATGTTGGATCTGCCAGAATGATAATGCAACCTATATGGTTTTCTAAGTGCAACTAATTACTTAAGCTTGGCCTTTCATAAATATATTTAAATGCATCCCATGCATCATGACTGGTTAATTTATAACCAATGTGTAATATCTGGACATTATTTATGTACAAAACAATTTGTGCCAAAAGTTTGAGAGCCAAGCTGCAGCCATGCCTCATCCTTAACAAAAGAAACAGGATTAAAAACAATTTCCCATAACATATCCTTAGTTAATTAAAATCATTTACATTTAACATTTCCATGTGTGTCTTATGAGTAGAACCCTAATTATATGCAGTTGCATATTTAATCCATTTTTGAAATTAGTGCATAATACCACAAATTAACAATAAAAATACATATTTCAAGTAAAAATTGTTTTTACTTTGTTTGATTTTTTAATAAACATTTTCTTACTTATCATGTTTTTTTGTTGCTGTTTTTTAAAAAAGCATTAATCTTTTGAGACCTGGAAAAGTAAGCAATAGCCAAAACTAAAGGAACTTCTAAGCTTGACAGCAGATCAAAGAATCAGCAGTCTACTGAAACAAACTGAATGAAAACAATAATAAACTACCTTCCACCACACATGGCAGCAAGAAACACAGCATCACAATTCCACTGTGCTAATGTCCAAAGCAAAGACTGGTGTGCTTTGATGTTTGACTCTCCATGCCGAAATGTGCGTCCATCCATCCATCCATACATACATATTACTAAGCTGTTCTCTGAGATTCAGAGGTTAGCTCCAAAAAGAAATATAAACTACCAGATATTTTTATTTATTGTTGTCGTATCAAACTTCTCCATTTATAGCGATCTTGACATACAACTCGTGCTTCACTAATATCCATTACACGCCGTACACAAGATCTTTTATACTTCATACTCATAATCTTTTTCTCATGCAGACACTCCTGAATCTGATCCACCCATGTCTTCCTTGGCCTTCCTCTGCCTTTCCTTCCTGCCACTTGGGCTGAAAAGATTTTCTTAGTAAGCATTTCATCACTCATTTTTTCAACATGGCCAAACCACCGAAGCATATTGGTCTCCACCTTGCTAACAACATTTTGTTTCACATCACACAACTGCAATACATCTTCATTTCTCACACAATCATATCATGTCTTGCCACAAACCCCACGTAAGTAACGCATTTCTCCAGCACACAAATGATTCCTATGTTTCTTCTGCAGTACCCAGGTTTCACTGCCATACATCAGAGTAGGAACAATTACACTTTCAAACACAGCCATGCGGGACTCTCTAGAGAACCCATCATTCCTGTGAAAACCTCCCAGGGCAGCTATGACTTTCAAAGAAGAATTCACTCGCCTACTGATTTCACCATCCATCTTGTTCTCTCTGTCAAACATGCTTCCTAAATACACAAACTCACTCACCTGGTCAATCACAGTGCCATTTATACTTACATTACATTCAGTGCTACCCGTTCCTCTCTCAAACACCATAACTTTGGTTTTTCCCTTATTTATACTGAGTTTGAATTTCATGCAAACTTCGTGCATCAGAGTCAACATACTCTGCAACTCACTTTTGCTCTCTACCAACAGGACAGTGTCATCAGCATACAGCAATCTGCACACACGGATATCACCAAGACATAAACCACTATTATCTATTTTGGCCTCACGCATGCATGCATCCATAAATATATTAAACAGCCATGGTGACATTACACAACCTTGTCTAACTCCTGCACCAATGGAAAACCATTTTGATAAAACACCATTCACTCGTACACAAGCTCTACTACCAGCATACATGGCTTTTACATTATTAAGTAGATTCCCAGTAACACCCTATTCATTCAATACCTTCCACAAAAGTGTCCTATTCACTCGGTCGTAAGCTTTCTCTAAATCTATGGAGGCAGTAAAAACTTTCTTCCCAACAGCCAGATACTTTTCAATCATCGTGCATAATGCAAAAACCTGGTTAGTGCAGCCTTTACCAGGCATAAAACCACTCTGAACATCCCACACTTTCAATGATGTAAGACCTCGTACTTTTTCAATAACAACCTTACCAAACACTTTCCCTGGCACACTCAGTAGGCTAATACCATGATAGTTCTTGCATTCAGTCTGATCACCTTTTCCCTTATACAAGGGAACAATGAGAGCATCCTTCCAATCTTGAGGGACCATTCCTAACTCCCAGCACAACTGGCAAATTTCAGTTAACCAGTCAATTACAGAGTCACCACCATATTTCAACATCTCTGCAGTTATGCCATCAACTCCCAGAGCCTTACCATTCTGAAGAGATTTTAGAGCTTTACACACTTCTTCTCTTGAGATCCCTCCTGTGCTTTCATCCCTCATTGTGACATCATCTGCATCTGTCTCAGAATCATTTTTGCTCTCCTGATCTAATAACTCACAGAAGTTCTCACCCCATCTTTCACTTAACTCATTGAGCTCCCATATCATTTCCCCAATCTCATTCTTCACGCAACTTACAAATTTGTTTCCCCTATTTTTCCTGAGTCTCATGTACATCCAGAAGGACTTTCTATCTTTCCAAAAAGCCAGTTCATGCCTTTCCACTTTCTCCTTCCTATCTTTTGCCTTACTGTGGCGAACCAGCTTAGCAGCTTCACGCTTCTTACAGCGATATTCATCCACAGAGACTCTGCCTTGCAACATCCGCAAATAGGCTTCCTTCTTTTTCTTTACTGCCTCATCAATCTCACTATTCCACCAAGCATCACCTCTATTGTTACCCACTGTTGTGGTGCCACAGACCTCTTTAGCAGCAGTGACAACACAGTTCTTAAAACATTCCCACTTCTTTTCTACATCCCTCTCACAAGATTTCAGATCTTCAGTCGTTCTCTGAGTAAGTCAGAGTACTGCTGATGATCTTCAAGGAGCCTATCAACCTTTATTCTTTCTTTCCTGGGTCTCTTCCTATTCCTTTTCCTCCAACCAACATTAAGTTTCACTCGTGACACTACCAAGTAATGATCAGAACCAACATCCGCACCTCTCATCACACGGGTGTCAACAACTAAGTGTTTCAAACACTGATCGTAGACAACAAAATCTATTACACTCTTTTGACCAAGAGTACGATTTTCCCAAGTATATGTGTGGATATACTTGTGGTTGAAAAATGTATTAGATACACACAAATCATTCTCAATGCAGAGTTCAATTAATCTTTTCACCATTATCATTCACACAAGGATCATTAAACTTACCCAGAACATTGTCAGAAATTGCATTCTGCACACCTACTCTAGCATTGAAATCCCCTGCTATTTAACTTTTTCTTTAGCACCAAACTGGCTCAAAACAGCTTTTAGCTCATTCCAGAAATCTTCCTTCTTATCAGAAGGTTCCGAGTTACAAGGAGCATACACTACAACAATTACAATTCTCTGAAGTTTCACTTTCAAACGAATCCAGAGAATTCTCTCACTTACGCAACTATAGTGAATCAAGTTGTTCTTCATATTTTCACTTAAAATCACACCTACACCAGCCTGTCCTCTCATATTATCCAATACTCCAGACCACACACTCACCGTGCCATTCACTTCTTCTACCCCAATTTCCTTCTTTTTGGTTTCACTTACACACAGCACACCCAGTCTATACTTATTCATCTCCTCAATCACCCCACTCATCTTGCCATTTATACCTCTAGTATTCCATACGCCAATCTTACATTCACTCAGCCGAGATCTTTTTCTCATACGCCGTTTAGAAAGTCCAGGTCGATTCCATGGTGGACCGTCCTTCTCAAGTGTGGTAGGTCCACCATACCCCACACTTGAGTCATTCTTAATATTTCTTTTTGTCTTTTTAATCAGGTAAGTACATCAGTGTGGGGGATTAGCCCACAGCTGAGGGTTCCAGTTGGTCATTCAACCTAAGGATTCTGGAACAAAACCCAGTGAGTTGGGGTCTTTTTGCCAATGTCACACAGAACTAGCTTGCACCTCTCCAACATTCACAGAGGCCCTAGTTCCCAAAAAGCAAAGGCAGAATTCGTATGGATGTGTGCACAAAAACAGCATGTGATATTTAGTTCTAAGAATTGGTTTTCAAAACTAATGATCTTGTCATACCAAATTTTAGTAGTTTCAAATCAACATAACAGATCTCTGGGCATATGCGTAACTTTCTATAAGTGAATAATTGAGTGTTTTAGAAAACACAGTTTTGATAGTGAGAATTGGCAACTAAAATGCCTAAAATTAAATCAAGTAAGGAAGTTTTAATCAAAGCATGGATTTCTGACTACAGTAAGGATTTAACTACTGACAGAAAAATTGTGTATGGTGTGATTTGTGAAAAAAAAAAAAAAAAAAAAAAAACATTGCTTGCAAAAAAAAGTACATCATCAATCAGCATGTAGAAACTGCCCTTCACACTGCAAAAAAACTGAAGAAAAATAAGGACCATACCCTAGTACAAACATTGTGAACAACAGCATTGTTTTCATTGCACAAAGACAGAAATGATTTTGTGATGGATTTATGCAGGGCTATGGTGAGTATCAATACTCCACTCTATAAATTAAGCAACGAAAACTTTAAAAACTTTTTAAAGAAATACTGTGCAAATCAAAATGTGCCCGATGAATAAACTGTCAGGAAAAATTACCTTGATATTATTTACAATGAGGCTCTTAATGAATTTTTGTCAAGTTATTGGACACAACAGCATTTGGATATGTGCCGATGAAACAACAGATAAATGTGGGTGTTATATAGCACATTCAATTTGTGGAAAACTAGACACAGAACCATCTCTCCTACATCTGATTGCCTTTAAAACTCTTGAAAAATTTGATCACTTTACTATAGTCAGATTTATAAATGATTCTTTTGATGCTTTTATGGCCAGAAAGAGATTCATCTTACAAAAATGCTTTAAGTTTTATCAGTGATTCTGTTTCTTACATGGCAAAAGCAGTGGCTGCTTTAAAAGTATTTTATCCCAACCTTTTGCACATAACTTGCTTAGTACATGTGTTGAATCGAGTTACAGAACAGATTCCGGAAAATTCCCTCCAATTAAAAAATTTATCTCATGCATGAAAAAGATCTCTTAAAAGCTCCAATGTGGATCAAGATTTATAAAGAAATGTATTCCCAACTTCCTCTCACACCACAACCTGTTTTGACTAGGTGGAGAACATGGGAAAATGCAGCTTTGTTCTACGAGCAAAATTTGGAATTGGCAAGTAATGTAAACTTGTTAAACCATGCATATACAAAGGTTGTCCAAAATAATGGAAACACCTTGCTGAAAACAGTGACTTTGGTATGTGCTGCTTTTTGAGTAAAACAAACATGTAGCTACATTTTTTTTTTTTTTTTTTTTTTTGTAAAAAAATGTTGCCTATAGTCTCAAGGGTCTGTGTGATTGCATTGTAAATCGGTGTTTGCGTAATTTCATTCCAGGTGAAGACACAAAGAGGGCAGATTGTAGGAGACCGTCTGGTTGGTGCGTCAGTAACCACAGTGGCACAGCTATTGGGGGTATCGAGAGATATTGTGTCGAAGGTCATGACAGCATACAATGTTCATGGCACAACATCATCCGCGAGACACAACTGTGGAAGGAAAACCAAACTGCGAAAGACAGCAGGACAGGATTGTGACCACAAGGAAGAAGACCACGGCGACGAAAGTGACTGTTGAGCTTAATGCACATCTCCAAAATTCAATGTCAACCCATACCATGCAAAGGGAATTGCATAAGCACAATATTTACGGCAGAGCTGCGATTGCAAAATTACTGATGTCACAGGTGAATATGAAACAGAGACTACAGTGGTGCCAGGAACATAAAACGTGGACTGCAGATCAATGGAAACATGTCTTGTTTTCCAATGAATCAAGTTTCTCACTATTCTCTACCACAGGACGGGTTTACGTGTTGAGAACCCCTGCAGAAGCCTACAACCTAGACTGTCTCCTTCCTACAGTGAAGCATGGGGGCGGTTCCGTAATGGTTAGGGCCATGATCTTGTGGTTTGCAGCAGGTCTCATTATCACCTTACATGGACGGATCACTAGCGGTGACTATGTCACTCTTTTGGCTGACCATGTGCATTCAATGGTGCAGACATTGTTTCTGTCAGGGGATTGTACCTTTCAAGATGATAATGCCACGATTCACAGAAGTTGAACTGTTCAATCATGGTCTCAGTAACATGAGGATGAAGTTGCACACCTTTCCTGGCCTGCACAATCACTGGACTTAAACATCATTGAGCCCCTGTGGTCTATGCTGGAAAACAGAGTGTGATCCCATTATCCTCCTCCGGCATTTATCAAGAAATTGGAGCACTTTCTGCAAGAAGAATGGTACAGCATACCACTTACCATCATCCAGGACTTGTATGCGCCCATTCCAAGGAGGATTCAAGCAGTTTTAAATGACAAGGTTGCCCCCACACCATATTAGGGGCAAAACACCTATTGTTTCAAGGTGTTTCCATTATTTTGGACAACCCCTGTACCTCTGCCATGTTTTCTGCTAAGGAGATGCTTTCTGACGACTCGCTTCAAAAAAAAAAAAAAAACTATCAATGATCAAGGCAGACTTTTCCTGGCAACCAGCGAGCATTACGAAGCTGGAATCTTACTGCATTTATTATTGAATGAGGCAATAGAAGAAATAAACAAAATTGAAAATACAATTTCTATCATTCTCAGAGAAATTGGAGAAAGAATTAAAGGGAAACTGTAAGCTGTTTTAAATAAAAACTCTGGGTTTCAGGAATTGAAAAAAAGTTAGTGATCTTATGAACTGTGATGGTTTACAAATTGCCATCACAAGTTCCAGCAATGAAAGCAAAATACTATGAAAGTTGCCTAATAATATCTGTAGCCTTAGAAAGAACATTTTCTGCCATAAAAAATGGTTTTGGATGAAAAACAACAAAACTTACAGTTTAACACTTAGAAAAATATACTGTAATTTATTGCAACAAAAATTACAATGTATGAAAATATCTCATTTAAGGAATTTTTTGTTTATTAATTATATCAGATACAACTTATGATTAGTTATTGTGTTTCAGAATAACATATTTATTTGCATTACTCTTCTATTTCTAGTTTTTCTGACAATTTTCTTTTGACAAAGTTCTGTTGATGTGTCAGAACTTCTACAGTGTCCTAAAGCAATTCAATTATTTGTACCATGGGTAAATTTGTTATATATTTAAATGTGAGTATGTTTCATTAATCTATCTTGGAACATAACCTTCCTTTTTTTAACATTCTTCACGTTTTCAATTCTTTTTGAATATGAGACAAAGGTTGGTAATATTTTGCTTACTTATTATTTAAATTGCTAATTGTTGCTAGATTTAAAACCATCAATAAAACCCAATGTACAAAATTGAAAATTTCTACTTACAATTGCTAAAAAAAATTATATACAAAGTGTTGTTTTCATAGGATTCATCTAAGAGTTCAAAAGTTCTTAAAAACTGTAAAACAATTATTTCAAGTACAGTCAACTCCTGATTATCTGCAAGTGGTAGTGGTTTATCCATACATTGTGGATTATTCACAATGCGACTTTGCAGTAATATTATTTTTTTTTTTTAGTCACTAAGTATCTATGTCGTGGAAAGCGCCTGGGATTCAGTTGAACCCATCACTATCAGTAGGTCATGGAGAAAATTTTCTCTGATGGAAATTGCGCTTTTCAAGAAAGTACAAGTGACATCATAGAACTAACCAAATTAGTGAAATCAGTTCCCGGAGGGGAAACGTTGATGAAACTATCTTCAAATGGCAGGACTGCGACATACATGACCCTGGATTTGAAAATTTAATTGACAAACAGATAATTAATAAAGTTAGAGGAATAGCAGATGAAAACGAAGGAGTGAAGAAGATGAGGAGGAGATTTCACAACTATGGGTGAATCATGAATCAGAATTGCAACATGTTGACGGCCTGCTCGGGTACCTTGAAGGACAAGATGATGCGTTATTAGCTGATAAGCTGGTTTTGTGCTGACTGCAGTTCCGAATCAAACAAAAATATTTTGCAGTACAAAAACAGAAGCAAGTAACTGATAATTTTAAGATTTAAACAGGTAACTTTTCAGTATGTATTATGCTTGCAATAATAACTACTAGCCTGAATAAAACATAGCACTATGTTATGCATGTAATTTGCAGATTAATTTATTTTTTCCTGTAAAAATTTGGATTATCTGCGAAACTTGTGCAGTTGACTATAACACTTATCTGCCTCATTTGATGATCTAGTATCATTTTGAGTTCTTCCTGATGATGCATTTGTGTGTTCACATAGTTCAAAAAAAGAGTTCATTAAAATTTTTAAAATCTAACTTAAGTTTCTGGACTCACTGGAGTCCCATATTCAAAGATTTGGGTGAAGTCCAGTCATAAAGCACTTTATGTCCTGTATTTTAAATATCTGTCCAAACCTGTGTTGTTGTTGTTTATTTTTTTTTTTGTCATATTTTTAATTGCAGCTTCATGTTCTATCAATTTGGTTTTAAGCTGTGTGCCTGTTTCTCCCACATAGCTGAGATCACACTCACATTTTATGTTGTAGACCACACCTTCCTGTAAAAGAATATTTTGTTCTTTTTGCTTTAATTTTGGAAGGTAGTTACTAATTTTATTTTGTAATCCTGGAGCCAGTCTGACCTGAAACTTCTCACTAATCCTCTGAAGTTTTTCAAACAATCTTTCATGGTAAGTAATTTTTCTAGTTAATTGAAATTTAGTTTTTGACTTCTGATTCTTTTCTTTTTTATTGAGAATTTTGTTAACTAGTAGAGAAGGGTAATTATTATCTTCCAAAACTTTTTTTCAGAAGTTAAAAACTAAATTTCAATGAACTAGAAAAATTACTTACCATAAAGGATTATTAAAATCCTTTAAACTAACCGTAACCATAATAGTGACGGAGAAAAAGTGAAAACAAAAGACTGCCTGAAAAAGGAGAAGAGTTTTCTCCAAAAATTTGGATTAAAATGAAATATTTTTTGGAAGAAAAATCCCATATTAGAAGTTTGATTAAGTATCTAAGTTTTGTTTGTTAGGAATCTATTATTAATTATTTAGCTCTGAAAACAGGTTATGTTTGATAAGCAAATTTTTGTTTATCTTATGATATAATTGATCTATAGAAGATCAAAATTGTATTAATTGAATAAAACTGATTGATATTTAGCAATCGAAATATTTATGTATTTATTCATTTCCTAAAACACATGTAGTTGAAGTCATACAACTGTGTTCTAGTTACACAAAAACATAATTGTCACACCACTTTCATTTTTACAACAAAAATACACAACACAATCAGACATTTCTGTTCAATCAAAGTGTCATAGAACAGAGGCATCAAATTCCTTTGCCGAGAGAGGAAGTTCTCTTTACTCTCGCACTCTCTACACCATGTTTACTGATTTATGCTACATCATTTTTGGACTGATTTTTAAACAAGAGACTAGTTATTTCAAGTTCTAATTTTAAGTTTAAATTAGAAAATACATTTCAAGTACTTCCAATATTGGATTTCGTAAGAAAAAGTCCGCTATTGAAAAGTTAATTCGTTTTCTGACGTGCATTAATGCAATTGCATTGTTGGACTTATTGTTAAATCCATGTTGAACACTTACCGCACATGTTGGTTTCCGTATTTCCGTTGTGTAGATGCGGCATGGGTTTTTTTTTCATTCGGTTGCTGTTCCTTTTTAATTGGCCTCGTCACTAAATGAATTTTTTTCCCTTTGCTGCTTTTACATTTCGATACGTTTTTACCCGAGTACTTTCGGTAACATTCCATTACCGTCATCTAGGGGACGTTTTGCTCCGACCTGCATGGACCGTGTCGGCAGAGCATTAGATGGTTCTCGTGGGCTGCATCTGTTCGCGGCTATCGCTTCCTTTTGGGCGTTGTGGTGCCATCTCTTGTTTGCCAGCGATCACATTTTTTTTACTTTTCCGTTTTTTTGCTCAATTTTAATTAAATTCCTCTAGCTGTTTCTTAAAATATTAGGGTCATTGTGGTTGCAAACTTTTGCTCTATTTTTTTCTATCATTACCGACTCTGCTATTCTGAGGTGTTTCTTGGATTTACAGCTTTTTATGACTTTTATATTTTCAAATTTAGGATATTTTTGGTTAGCCAGACAATATTGAATAAGTGTGGTTTTTTCTTCTTTTTTCTGCCAATTTTTTACATGTTGTTTTAACCTGTGTTTAAGCTTATTTTTGGTACTTCCTATATATGCCATTGGAGGGTTTTCTGTAATAGGAATTGAGTAAATACCTGCTTTTTCTAACATTTTTATTTTTTCATTATTTTGGATTACTATATTTTTGATAGTATTTACTTTTCCTCCAATTTGAATGTTATCCTTTTTACAAATATTATTAATTTCATTAGTAGTACCTTTAATGTAAGGAAAACCATTTAGATATTTGATTTCATTTTTATTTATTACTGCATTATTTTTTTATTTTCTTTAGTACTTCTGTGTTCCATTTTTTTATTAAATGGTTTGGATAAATAAAACTACCTGCAATTTTTTTTATGAATTTAATTTCTTCATTAATAAACTGAATATTTTCAGAGTGCGTATATGCTCTTTTAATGAATGTTTTCAGACTATTGCATTTCTGTGGATAAGGATGTGCCGAGTTGTACGGGATTAGAACAGGAACAAATGAACTTTTTCGATAAACTCTGTATTGCAACTTATTTGTGGATTTTATAACTTGTACGTCCAAAAAGGCTATTGTGCTGTTTTTTTCCATTTCTACTGTAAGTTCTATTGTTGGGTATAAAGAGCTGTAACATTTGGTTAATTTTCTTAACTCTTCTTCGTTCAGTTTTGATAGAATGAAAATGTCATCCACGTATCGACAGTATATTTCTGGTTTTTCTTCCATACTCTGCATGACATTTTCTTCAGTCTCGTTCATCACAACCTCAGCATATAAAGTTGATAATGGTGAGCCCATTGGGCCTCCTGAATTTTGCTTGTAAATTTTGTTCTTGTATGTAAATACATTGTTTTCAGTGTGTAGAAAATACATGTTTGCATTATTGATACTCTTCCAGTGAATTTGTACTGCACACACCGATGCCCATAATATTCATCAACAGAAAATTACATGATATGGTTGCCTATAGCTGGTATCATTTGTTATATGAACTTCCTGTCACTGGGCAAACAATCACAGTGGACTTAGACTCAGCACAACTGCAATGAGTTTAAGATACACTATTTTAAACCTAGCCTGCCTAGATTCATTAAAAGGACGCCATGTCCCTTTAGAATAATGCAAGATCTCACATAGTACAGGTGATCGAGGACAAGTATCACAGCCTTAGTAGGGAAATTCTACCCCACCCGGTACATTCACTAGGTACCTTGCCAACTGCCTATCACCTTTTGTATGGAACTGAACAGTCGTGTGTGCAATCAAACATTTTGAAACTGAATAGCATTTGAAACAGATTCAAATGTTTCTTTTAGTTCTAAAGATCAGTAGTTTTTTTGTAATAATATATTTACAAAAAAAAAAAAAAACTACTGATCTTTAAAACTTATTTAATCATAAAATAGATTGTAAACTATGACTTTACTCCTCACACTTTGAACTTATGTTTCACTTGAACCTTAAAAACTACCCAAATAGTTTTGATCATCTGATAAATTGAATGCTATTCTGAAGATATGTCAATATATGGTACTAAAGTTAAAATTAGGAATCACGCTCCAAGTGAAGTGCTACAAAGCTGAGCAACTGGCAAAACCCAGTAATTTATCTATGATTCAATAAAGATGTTTACGTTTCACTGCATATTGAATTTATTGCACTGCTTCATTTTTCTGTGGCAGCTTTCCCATCCATTACAAGTATCCCGCTGAGGTCTAACAATATATTTATTCAGGATATCTTTTTAAAGATTATCTCAATAACTACAATAGATATCAGCATTTAAAACTTGATGATAGCAAATAATACAGTAGTTGTGTAATTACAACAAAAAGAGAAATAATAGCAATAGCATTAATAAATGTTCACCTATTAACAAACGTACCAATGTTACTTTAGTAATACTATAAGCATGACCTTTGATCAATCCATTTGGCATCTCCATTTCTGAAACATTAGGATCTGGCTGTAAAAAGAAATAAAAACAAATATCAAACAATCATTATTTTTTTTAAAGTACATTCCTCACAAACTGATAAATAAATAAATAAATAATGAAAAATACAAACACATAGGCACACACAAAGGAAATATAATTCTGTATTAAAAATTTGTGTGACTTGAGATACCAGAGAAACTTAAAATAAAAACCTGTTTTACATAACAAATTATTTTTTTGAGTAATATGACCAAATAAATCAGATTTTAATACAACAAAATAAAAAGTTTGAGTAAAATGTGGGCCAGTTACCACAAGTACAGTTTCTTCATATTTTCCAAGAAAATTTAGTACACTACTGTTTGTGAAAATTGCAACACTATGAAGGACTGTTGGTATTAACTTGAAACTTACAGGATATCTACAACAGGTTAGGGCATGCAAATGATTAAAATGTCAGTGAAAATGTGCATGCAGTTTTGGAGCAGTGCCGTCTGAACTGTCCTATCTTGGGTATAAAGAACTGGCTCAAATGAGATGTTGCAATGAGTCAAAAGGGTGTTTTTTATGTCTCACTATGCCCTGTCCCCAAAGAAGGTCGCATTATGAACACCTGATGGACTTTGAGCAAGGAAGGATTATTGGGAAGAAAAATCTGGATTTTCCTATCACAAAATTGCTACTCATATGGGACAAAACACCAGCACAGTAATGCAAACGTGGTGTCAGTGGAGAGATGAGGCTCGGATTCACAGAAATCCGGGAAATATACCACAAAATTGTTTGACTGCACGGGATGACAGACACCTCTACCGTATGGCAGTGACTGATTGCACAGCAACATCAAGTGTTAGTGCAGCAGTGGAGACTCTCACAGGTCAGGCTTTGTCCTCCAGCACAGTTCAACATTGTTTGGTTAACAGAGGACTGGTTGCTAGCAGCCCACTGCTGCCCATTCCTTTCACCCTCAACCATAGAAGCCTCGGGCTGCAATGGGGTTTCGAACACAGACAGTGGTGCACTGATAAGTGACAGGCCATGTTTTCTGATGAGTCCCGATTTAACTTGATGGCTGCATACATTTTTGAAGACATCATGGTGAATGGCACTTTGCAGCATGCATTTTGCAGTGTCATACCGGCCCAACATCAAGTGTCATTGTTTGGAGCACCATTGGGTTCACTTTGCGATCTCACGTGATACAAGCCGAGGGAACCCTTAACAGCCAGCAATACATCAAGGGTGTTTTAGAGGCAGAAATGATACCCTTCCTTCAGAGTTGTCCTGATGTTATATTCCAGCAGAACAATTATCGGCCACATGTGGCCCGGAATGTCCAAGATCTTTTTCATGCACAGCATATACCATATACAGCTTCTTCCCTGGCCTGCACATTCACCAGATATGTTCCCAATGGAACATGTCTGGGATATTGTAGCTAAGCGACTTGCCCGTCAAGACCATTCACCAGTCACCACAAATGAACTCTGGTCATGCATAGAAGCAGCCAGGCAGGCAATTCCCTAGGATGATATCGAAAACCTCTTCTATTCAATGCCACATGCTGTAGGGGCTGTTATTGTTGCTCTAGGTGGCTTCACACGATACAGAGTTTTGAAGCGAAAAAATCTTTGTAAAGCTCTACAATTGTCATCAATTATCTCCTTTAACATGAGGAATCTGTGATATAAATTACATTTGAATACCTCGATTCTTTCTTGGTGTTGCAATTTTCACAAACGGTAGTGTATTTTACAGTAGATAAGAAACGCATTACCAATGTGAAAAGCCAAACAAACAAACAAACAAGCAAAACTCAATGAAGAACAAACCCACATTCCTTACAGAAAAAGTGGTGAAAGTACTTTTATTTGTAGTACATTTAGGGTAACTTACCATTTCATGGTCTTGCTCCCAATTCCACATTTCCAGCACGTGAGCTGTGATCACAATGTCGCATGTTTTTAGAGGTAGCATGGGGGCTCTTCACTTTTCTCAGCTGAAGTCATTCACTTTATTCTATTCTATTCTATTCTTGGTCGTATAGGGTTGTTTTGGTTTTTTTCCCTCTCCTTTCAGAGGCGTCATGTAGTAATCCTCAAAAACTTCATTTTCATACCAAAACATAGTCACGCCAAATATGCTCACTAGATACACTCGCGGTCCTATTTACATGTCAACACTCAAAAAAAAAAAAAAAAAACTGTCGTTTTTTTCTCTTTTTTTTCGGCATACATACATACCATAAATTCATACATTTCATTATACACTAAATACAACTAAATACAGCTCTATGAACTCACTATATACACATATACATAAGATGTTTCCACCTCGGTCAACTACATAGATGTTTTTTAACCCAGCCTTCCGCTTGCACATATCTCATGACCTTTGTAAAATGGCTTCGTAAAAGGAGCTCTCCCATGCTGCACTCCACCTTCGGCAACATTCAAACCCTAGTACTTTCTGTAGCTACCCGCTACCATCATCAGGGGGAACGGAAACTCTGACCTATACTCATTGTATCCTCAGAGCAAGTGAGTGACTCTCTTGGGGCAATATAAACTCTCGAAGCTTTGTTCTCTTGGCCGCTGTGGTGCCCTCTCTTGTTTGTTTTAGATTTCAGTTTTCTAACTTTTCTATTTTTTTTTTGTTATATTCTTATTAAATTCTTCCACTTGTTACCAATTACATTTGGATCATTATGGTTACATACTGAAGCTCTATTCTTTTCAATTAACACAGATTCTGCAATTTTTTTTAATTTTTTTTTTGAGGTGTCTTTCAGATTTACAACTTTTTATTATCTCACTCTTGTCAAACTTTGGAAATTCCTGATTAGCTACGCAGTATTGAATGAGTGCTGTTTTCTCTTCCTTTTTCTGCCAATAAATATATTTTAATTTATTTTTGGTGCTGCCTATGTACGGCATTGGAGGATTTGCAGTAATAGGAATTGAGTAAACACCTGCTTTCTCTAATTTGCTGATATTGTCATTATTTTTTAACATATCTTATTAATTTCTGTTGTCACACCTCTGACATATGAGAAACAATTCACATATTTGATTTGTTTCTTAGTTGCTATAGCATTATTATTCATTTTATTTTGTACTTCAATATTCAATTTTTTTTATGAATTCAATTTCTTCATTTATAAACTCATCATTTGCAGAGTGTGTATATGCTCTCTTGATTAAGGTTTTTAAACTATTACATTTTTGATGTGCTGAATTGAAAGGAATTAATACTGGAACATATGAATTATTTCGGTACACTCTGTATTGCAAATCATTTCTGGTTTTTATTATTTGAACATCTAAAAAAGCTACTGCATTTTGTTCTTCAATTTCTATAGTAAATTCAATTGTTGGGTACAAAGCACTGTAGTTTTTAGCCAATTGTTTCAGTTCCTCCTCATTCAACCTTGACAAAATGAAAATATCATCCATGTATCTACAGTACACCTCCAGTTGTTCTTCCATACGGTGCAGAATACTTTCTTCAATGTCATTCATAGTAACTTCCTCATACAAAGTTGACAATGGTGAACCCATTGGGCCACCTGCATTTTGTTTATATATTTTGTTACCATATGCAAAAACACTATTCTCATACAAAAAGAATAAAACTTTTTTGCATTCATGAATCTGTGTGTCATTTAATATTTTGAGAATGTGTACTTTTTTAATGATAATCTCTATAGCTGCATGAACAGGAGTGCTTGGGTACAAGGCCTTAACATCCACGCTTGCCATGTGGAAATCACCCAACTCAGTCTTTACATTTTTGATTTTCTCAATAAATTCATAAGTGTTCTTAACTGTAAATTTACAGAATACAAAAAAAAAAAAAAATATGTATATATATATAAACAACAGCTACCTGCAGTTTGTTTATATATTTTCTTACCATTTTTTGCATATGATAACAAAATATATAAACAAACTGCAGGTGGCCCAATGAGTTCACCATTGTCAACTCTGTATGCAGAAGTTATTATGAATGACATTGAAGAAAGTATACTGCACAGTATGGAAGAACAACTGGAGGTGTACTGTAGATACATGGACAATATTTTCATTCTGCCAAGGTTGAATGAGGAGGAACTGAAACAATTGGCTAAAAACTACAGTGCTTTGTACCAACAATTGAACTTATCGTAGAAATTGAAGAACAAAATGCAATAGCCGTTTTAGATGTTCAAATAATAAAAACCAGAAATGATTTGCAATACAGAGTGTACCAGTACAAATTCCTTTCAATTCAGCATACCCTTTAACTTAAAAATGTAATAGTTTAAAAACCGTAATCAAGAGAGCACATACACACTCTGCAAATGATCAGTTTATAAAGGAAGAAATTGAATTCACAAAAAAAAAAAATTGCTGATAGTTTTGGGTATCCTAGACAATTAATAAAAAAATGGAATATTGAAGTACAAAATAAAATGAATAATAATGCTATAGCAACTAAAAAACAAATCAAATATGTGAATGGTTTCCCATATGTCAGAGGTGTGACAACAGAAATTTATAAGATGTGTAAAAAATATGATGTTCAAATTGGAAGCAATGTCAGTACCATCAAGAACATGATGTTAAAAATTAATGAAAATATCAGCAAATTAGAGAAAGCAGGTGTTTACTCAATTCCTATTACAGCAAATCCTCTAATGTCATACATAGGCAGCACCAAAAATAAGTTAAAATATAGGCTGAAACAACATATACAAAATTGGCAGAAAAAGGAAGAGAAAACAGCACTCATGAAATATTGCTTAACTAATCAGGAATTTCCAAAGTTTGACAAAATTGAGATAATAAAAAGTTGTAAATCTGAAAGACACCTCAGGATTGCAGAATCTGTGCTAATTGAAATGAATAGAGTTTCAGTATGTAACCATAATGATCCAAGTGTAATTGGTAACAACTGAAAAAATTTAATAAGAATATAACAAAAAAAATAGAAAAGTTAGAAAACTGAAATCTAAAACAAACAAGAGAGGGTGCCACAGTGGCCAAGAGAACAAAGCTTTGAGAGTTGATATTGCCCCAGGAGAGTCACTCACTTGCTCTGAGGATACCGTGAGTATAGGTCAGAGTTTCCGTTCCCCCTGATGATGTTAGCGGGTAGCTACAGAAAGTACTAGGGTTTGAATGTTGCCGAAGGTGGAGTGCAGCATGGGAGAGCTCCTTTTACGAAGCCATTTTACAAAGGTCATGAGATATGTGCAAGCGGAAGGCTGGGTTAAAAAACATTGATGTAGTTGACCGAGGTGGAAACGTCTTATGTATATATGTATATAGTGAGTTTATAGAGCATTTGTTGGTTGTATATAGTATATAATGAAATGTATGAATGTGTGGTATGTATGTATGACGAAAAAAAAAAGGGGGGAAAAACGATAATTTTTTTCTTTGTTTTTGTTTTTTTAAGTGTTGACATGTAAATAGGACCGCGAGTGTATCAGTGAGGGCATATTTGGCGTGACTACGTTTTGGTATGAAAATGAAGAAGTTTTTGAGGATTATTACTACATGACGCCACTGGGAGGAGAGGGGAAAAAAACAAAAACATCCTAAACGACCAAGAATAGAATAGAATAAAGTGAATGACTTCAGCTGAGAAAAGTGAAGAGCCCTCATGCTACCTCTAGAAACATGTGACATTGTGATCACAGCTCACGTGCTGGAAATGTGGAACTGGGAGCACGACCATGAAATGGTAAGTTACCCTAAATGTATTATTACATTGTTGCATGTTTCATTTAAACCTTACAATATTGGACATGTTTCCAATATATGGGGTAGTTACAATTTGAAGTACATGCATTAGTCTTCAAGAGATCTCTCTTGCGGGCAATTAAGTATACAAGATGTATTTTCGTAATCTATTTTCGAAGCAAGAATTAAAGGCAATTACAGAATTTAAGCGCATTAAAACTAAAATTTTGAAGTCTGGAGTTCAGGAACAGTTTCTTGTGACGTGCAGGGACTTTGGACTTATCCCCAAATATTTGCGAATCAAGAATAAACCCGTGAGCTAAAAAGATTATAGTATTTTATTTACATGTCAGCAAAAAAGACTTGGCAATGAAATTTTTGGTAAAAGGAAACAAATTTTTATAAACTAAACACTTAGTGCTTGGAATTGTGGAAGAGTATATACAACTCAAGTTATGCTCAATTTACTGGTACATGGAAAGATCGCATATTAGATACAACCTTCAGTGAAATTAATGAAATTGCCGAAAAGGAAGCTAATAAAAATCGTTCAACTATAGATAGAAAATTACATAATTTATTTGACGAACAAAAATTACCTCTGCAACCTGTAAACGAATTTAAGGTATTTGAAAACTCATCCGATAATAATTTGAACTGTTCACAGAGGGCAGTGTTGCAAAAAGGAAAGAAATTTGGTTTTTAACAGGAACTTCCAAAAACGGAAGAAATTATTCCATGTCTTGAAGATATTCACAGAAATATTCCTGGTTCCGAGAAAACTGAAGTTGAGAATAAAATTTATAGAGTAATCTTAAAAGAATTTAATGCAAAAAACAACAAAAATCTTCATATAAAGAAAAAATTACAATATGAAAAAAGACAACTATTGGAGCTAAGAGCTGACCCTAATATCAAATTCTGTGAAGCAAATAAAACTGGCCAAATTATTATACTTAACATTGAAGAATATCATCAAAAAATGATAACTGCAATAGCTGATTTGAACTGTACTGAGATACATAAGGATCCGACAGATAACCAAAATAAATTTTTGACCAGCATTAGAAACCATAGTACACTACCCGATGAAATAAAAATGCTCAGTTCCACCAATGGGAACAGGCATGCCACGTATATTTGCCAAGGTAAAGACGCATAAAGAGGATGCACCTATGAGATTAATTGTGTCAAAGAAAAACTCACCATTAATAACATTGGAAAAAAACATATATAATTTTCTGGCACCTATTTTTATGAAGACTAAATTTATGGTTAAGAACACTTATGAATTTATTGAGAAAATCAAAAATGTAAAGACTGAGTTTGATGATTTTCACATGGCAAGCATGGATGTTAAGGCCTTCTACCCAAGCACTCCTGTTCCTGCAGCTATAGAGATTATCATTAAAAAAATTACACATTCTCAAAATAGTAAATGACACACAAATTCATGAGTTTAAAAAAGTTTTATTCTTTTTGTATGAGAATAATGTTTTTGCATATGGTAACAAAATATATAAATAAAATGCAGGTGGCCCAATGGGTTCATCATTGTCAACTCTGTATGTGGAAGTTATTATGAATGACATTGAAAAAAGTATACCCCTCAGTATGGAAGAACAACTGGAGGTGTACTGTAGATATGTAGACGATATTTTCACTCTGTCAAGGTTCAATGAGGAGGAACTGAAACAATTGGCTAAAAACTACAGTGCTTTGTATCCCAATAATTGAACTTACTGTAGAAATTGAAGAACAAAATGCAATAGCCTTTTTAGATGTTCAAATAATAAAAACCAGAAATGATTTGCCATACAGAGTGTACCAAAAGAATTCATATGTTTCAGTATTAATTCCTTTCAGTTCAGCACACCCTTTTACTCAAAAATGTAATACTTTAAAAACCTTAATCAAGAGAACATATACACACTCTGCAAATGATCTGTTTATAAATGAAGAAATTGAATTCATAAAAAAAATTGCTGATAGTTTTGTTTAGGGTATCCTAGACAATTAATAAAAAAATGGAATACTGAAGTACAAAATAAAATGAATAATAATGCTATAGCAACTAGAAAACAAATCAAATATGTGAATGGTTTCCTATGTGTCAGAGGTGTGACAACAGAAATTAATAAGATGTGTAAAAAATATGATGTTCAAATTGGAAGCAAAGTCAGTACCATCAAGAACATGATGTTAAAAAATAATGACAATATCAGCAAATTAGAGAAAGCAGGTGTTTACTCAATTCCTATTACAGCAAATCCTCCAATGTCGTACATAGGCAGCACCAAAAATAAATTAAAATATAGGCTGAAAGCACATATAAAAAATTGGCAGAAAAAGGAAGAGAAAACAGCACTCATTACATACTGCTTAGCTAATCAGGAACTTCCAAAGTTTGACAAAATTGAGATAATAAAAAGTTGTAAATCTGAATCTGAAAGACACCTCAGAATCTGTGTTAATTGAAAAGAATAGAGCTTCAGTATGTAACCATAATGATTCAAATGTAATTGGTAACAACTGGAAGAATTTAATAAGAATGGAACAGAAAAATAGAAAAGTTAGAAAATTGAAATCTAAAACAAACAAGAGAGGGTGCCACAGCGGCCAAGAGAACAAAGCTTCGAGAGTTGATATTACCCAGGGAGAGTCACTCACTTGCTCTGAGGATACCGTGAGTATAGGTCAGAGTTTCCGTTCCCCCTGATGATGGTAGCGGATAGCCACAGAAAGTACTAGGGTTGGAATGCTGCTGAAGGTTTAGTGCGGCATGGGAGAGCTCCTTTTACGAAGCTATTTTACAAAGGCCATGAGATATGTGCAAGCGGAAGGCTGGGTTAAAAAAACATTGATGTAGTTGACCGAGGTGGAAACGTCTTATGTATATATGTATATAGTGAGTTCATAGAGCATTTGTTGGTTGTATATAGTGTATAATGAAATGTATGAATGTGTGGTATATATGTATGACGAAAAAAAAAGGGAAAAAACGTAAGTTTTTTTGTTTTTTTTTAGTGTTGACATGTAAATAGGACTGCGAGTGTATCTAGTGAGCATATTTGGCGTGACTACGTTTTCGTATGAAAATGAAGAAGTTTTTGACGCCTCTGGAAGGAGAGGGAAAAAAAAACCCTATACGACCAAGAATAGAATAAAGTGAATGACTTCAGCTGAGAAAAGTGAAGAGCCCCCATGCTACCTCTAGAAACATGCGACATTGTGATCACGGCTCACGTGCTGGAAATGTGGAATTGGGAGCAAGACCATGAAATGGTAAGTTACCCTAAATGTATTATTACATTGTTGCACGTTTAATTTAAACCTTACGATATTGGATATGTTTCCAATATATGAGGTATTTACAATACTTTTATTTGGGTTTACCTCAATATTCATTAGAGATGAAGTGCTCCACACATGTTTCTTATTCTCTGAATTATTTGGTTTTTGACAAATGTTTCTAATCTCTGTTTTCAATGTTTTTATTCACTTCAGCATAGTTTGTCAGAAAACAACGAATTTGTAAGTTCCACAAAACTTGACCATAAAATCATTTGATAACCATTGCAAAATGCTTAACTACTAAACCATTTGAAAATTGATATCAGATTTTGACTTGAAATTGTAATTCAGTGGCCCCTTTATCAACAAGCAGTTCAGTGAATAAGATTTCAGTTAATGAGTTACCTCCCATAAGGACTGCAGACTGTTGGGTAGTTAGTCAGCCGCACATTAGCTGACTAACTAGTCCCCCATGTATACATCAGGTGATTGCCTCGCCTGCCAATATGCAATTGGTTCTCAGTTTAGCTTTGTTCCCAGTGGAGTAAATATTGATAAAGTTAGTCTCTTCAATAGGCTATTTTTTTACTTTTACATTGAAGTTATTGGGGATTCTGAAATTATCAAGTGTAGGTCTGATAGAATCTCTGAAAGTCATTTCAATTCAAGTGAAACAAGAAATTATTAAGAAATACAAAGAAGGCATTAGAACCAATGCACTCTGCAAAGAGCATGGCATGTTGCCATTGACTGTGTTTCTACAATTATTGCACAACTTTAAATCAAAAGATAACTGTGTTTCTAGTTACAAGACAAATTTAAATCAGTGGCAGCGAGAGAAA
Source organism: Macrothele yani (assembly GCA_039090855.1). Lineage (NCBI taxonomy): Eukaryota > Metazoa > Arthropoda > Arachnida > Araneae > Macrothelidae > Macrothele > Macrothele yani. The sequence goes on along the minus strand of CM077017.1, from coordinate 74,380,485 downwards.
ATTTTAAAAGGGCATTTAAAGGTTGATTGCTAATCGCAAAAATGATGAGGTTACTTCTTGTTTGAATTAAAGAAAAACAAATGAGAAGAGATCCCATTTTATGCCTCAACAGCAGGGTACGAAACTAAAAATTTGATCTGTGCTAAATGGCCCGTGCAGCTAAATATGTAGGAGCCATTCACAATTTTTTAGGAGCCAATTTTTTTTTTTTTACATACACGATTGAAGAGTAACAAAAATTCTGGACATCGATTTCGCCCAGCATAAACTCAGCAAGTACCAAAGCCACATTTTTCCTTTGTTGACTCTGTAGCTAAGCAGCATCCAGTGCTTAAGTTTTCATTTTGTTGATATCTTTGTTATCCTTCCCATTTCTTTATTGTTACTTTTTTTTATCCATCTTGCTGAAAAACTTTCAGTCTGTGAGGACCATGAATGCATGGTAGCTTTCACTATTTTTGATAAGATAAAGTGTAACTTTGTTTCTTACAAACTTTTCAGCTTCATCACTTTCATTTTCAGACGCCCTCCCCCTTATCAAGATGAAATGCAAACCTTTTTTGAGGGAATATTTAACACACGACACATGTTCAGAAAAAAATTACAGTTAAGGGAGAAATCTTTGCTACGTCTGATTTCCGTTTTCAAACATTTCCCCCTCCATTTTCAAGGTGAAATACAAATATTTATGAAATAAAATGATATTTAACAACAATTCTAGGCAAAGGAAACATTGCGTTAAAAATAAAATTATGATTACAGGAAAAATCTTCAATGTGCCTAACTTCCGTTTTCGAAAGTTTTGAAAGACAAAATTTCTGTTTTCGAAAGTTTTAGGTGGAAAGCATCCTTCACCAGGACCAATTGCCCCAAAATTTTTGTTCAGTTATGCATCGATCTCGAGAATAATGCAATTAAGACAGAAAAGGAGAAATTCTAGAAGCCATGGCACTCTCATGCCTAAAGATTACAGGGGGATTTTTGCGCAGTCGAATTTCCGTTTTTGGAAATTTTTCCTCCAGTTTCAAACTGAAATTCAATTATTTATGGAACAAAATTATATGAAAAAATGCTGATCTGCAGAAACGCTGATCTCTCCATTACGCATTCCGTCTATTGTAAACCTTCTGCGGCCACTAACATCTTTCCCTACAAATCTTTCACTCTGCATCTCTACAAGCTTGCAGCATTGAAGTCTTACACCCACAGGGCTCATATCATTTGCAACAACCAACTTTCTCTTCAAGAAGAATTCTCTAAAATTTCTACAATAGCCCTCTCTCATGGTTTCCCTGCTCTTACAGTCAACTCCCTCATAAAGAAATATGAAAACAATTCGAAAATTGAATGCCTCCTTCCTCAAAAGAAAGAAAACCTGAAATTCTCTGGTTCTATTCCTTACCATCCTTCCTATGCTTATAAGTTACAGATTCTTTTTAGAAGTTTTGGTTACCATCTTGCCATTAAATCCACCCCAAACATCTTGAAACTTCTACAAAGGGATATGGACGAAGTTGAAAACCTGGACCTCCCAGGAGTTTACTGCATTCCTATCTCTTCTTCAACAGGGGATAACTTATACATTGGAAGCAATATGGGAGCATTAACCATAGAATTTTAGAACATAAAAGGGATGTTTTGAAAGCCAATCCTAATACAGCCTTGTCTATTTTGACAATGGAAGACACTTCTGCAGTTCCCCGCTAGAACGAAGCAAAACGAATTGCTTCTTTTGACAATCGTTTTGCCCTCCGTTACCGTGAAAGCCTGGAAATTATTTTCAACTCAATGACTTGCAATTCCGAATCTCCTCTCTACATTCCGATGATCTGGAGATCAATTCTAAGTTTTGGCAACAAAAATAGAAAAAATTCAAATGTAGAATCTGGCAACAATCTTAGTCCTCCATTAGCGTGATGAAGACCTAAGATAAGGTCAAAAGCTCCCAAACTTACAAACTTTCTTGTAAAAGTTTTTCATTTAACGTAACTAGCGTGATCAAGTTACCTTTATTTGTTAATATTGTTATGTGTTTTGCCCATCATCGTCATTACTACTAGTTACTATTTGATTACATAAAAAATACACCCCTAATTCATTTTGACAGCAATTTGCTTAAAATCTGCCCAAAAAAAAAAAAAAAAACTCCCAAAACAATGTCTTTTGGTTGTCACAACAAAATTTACAACTCAGTGCATAAACAAGAGATTCTGCAAGTTAGCCTGGCCCAATCAAATCCAAAACCATTAAGAATTAATCATGGCACTATGAAGTTTTGTCAAAAAGCTGAGTTTTACCTTTGTGTTTCTAATTATAATTTAAAGTGAATGCACTTTAGGTCACAGTGGTAGTCTCCAGGCATGTAGATGATTTTTATTACTTTCCACTGTGTTTATTTTACTAAAGTAAAATTACATAAAGATTTATTTTACTAAAGTAAAATAAATCTTTATGTAATGTAAAAAGTTTTGGCATAAGTTCTTTAGATGTTATATGAATTATATGATTGCTGCTTTACCTTTTTCATTATGGAAGGATAATATATTTCTTTGAAAGGACATTGTTAAAGCACTTGCTTGTTGCTTGTTACATGTTATCCAGCATCTTTAAACAGTAATAGGTGGGGTGGAGGGGAGGATGTGGGTTGCCATCTGATCAGCTAATTGTGTGTGAAGCGGTCCACCTCTGCCCAAGAAAGGTGGAAGCTATCATCAGTTTCTCGCTTTATGTCATGGCAAGGAAGTCGCCAGTCATGGTGGTTGTAAACTTCTCCTAACATGCTATTTTTTTTTTTTCTTTTCACAACACTTGCTCTTCCTAAGCTGCCTGTTCCCTATATAACTGTGAATTCCATTTCAGCACTTCCAATAAAGCCCACCCATATTTAACTTCAGGGGCTGCTTTTTTTTTTTGTTTCCTCAGTTCACCAACACCGTGAAGAAGGCAGCCTTAATCGATATATCTCTTCCTCCCAACTTCCCCCTCCCTAATCCGAAACTCCTACACTACACCACAGCAGATGTAGTTCCTGAAACAGAAATGTTAGACATCAAATCATGTAAGATTCAACAGCTGTATACCTAAAGAGTAGGAGGGGGGAAAGCATTGAAACTGTATGTGAAAATACAGCTTAAGGGCTGTACCATTTTAAGTGCTGAAGCTTTGAAAAAGCAAACTTTTAAACAGTACCCAGACTAATAAAAAATATTTTGCTCTAGTATGAACATAAAAACCGATAGCCCTGGAAGTCAGACTACCCAATTTTTCAACACCTGTGCCTGCAAAAGCAGGAAGATTTTATGTTGCCATTTCATCACGCATTGGGAATCGACTGATGCCAACTGATCTGCCTTTCTCTCTTCCCTTGTGTTACTGCCCCATGGGAATAGTTTCCCCCACCCTGCTGCCAGAAGCACATTTGAGTGAGCTGGTTGCTTTCATAACAATGGAAAATAAACAAGTCTGCTGACATTTGACCCTCCAAAGTGCAGTGGTTTCTGTGATATTATTGTATTGTATTTTAATATTAACGTATCAGAAGTTGACATCAGTCCTCATTGTTTACATCCACTAATGCGCGAGAAATGAAGCATATATAGTTAACATGACAGCTGTATTATTTTTGTTAATTAAAGCCTAATTAAATGGTGAGTTTTGATATTTTTACTTCTCAACAATTTAATTAACAAAAAAAATCATGGACAAGTATTTACGACTGGAGATATTTGATGTAGAACCATCTGCCGCATCTGCTGACAGGCAGTGGGTGCATTGGAAGCAAACGTTTGAAAACTTCTTAGGCTACATTGATGGAGTATCTGAAAACAGTAAATTGCAACTATTAACTAATTATGTCGCTCCTAATGTAGTTCAATATATCAGTGAATCTAGAACTTTTACTGATGCTATAGCTGTTTTGGAATCTTTATACGTTAGGCCTAAGAACGAAATCTACGCCCGACATAATTTGGCAACTCAACGTCAACTAGCCCAAGAGTCTATAGATCAGTATCTTCAGGTCTTAAAAGAAGTGAGTAAAGATTGCAACTTTAAAAGTGTCTTGGCTGAGCAAAATAAGAATGAATACATTAGAGATGTCTTCATTAGCGGATTGAAGTGTACTCGCATATGTCAACAACTTTTAGAAAACACGTTTCTCTCTCTAGACGCTGCATTTGATCAAGTTAGGGCTTTAGAAATGGCAGAACAACACTCTGCTTCTTACTCGTGACTGATGGATGCTGCAGCGACTACTCACATAAACGATGATGTTGAGGTAAATACTGGTACATCCATTACTACAACTGCTGCTTTGACTGGAACAGAGAAGTGTATTTTTGTGGAGGAATTCGCCACCCTAGAACATCTTGCCCTGCAAGAAATGTTGCATGTCGAAAATGAGGGAAGAAAGGACACTTTCAGAGAGTTTGTAAATCAAAATTTACTAGATCTACTACTGTCACCTCTGCTTCAACTGCCTCAATTTTGGCTGTGCACCTACCTGCCTTTCAATGTCTACAGTAGCAATTAAAATCAACAAAGTAAAGGTGAATGCTCTAATAGACACAGGAAGTTCATTAAGTTTTATTGATCAGACCCTTGTAAATAAATGTCGTATACAAATAATACCTTACAGTGGCAAAGTCGTTATAGCCAATTCCTCACTATTCACTGAAGTTACAGGCCATTGTAGAGTTAATATTGAAATGGAGGGTCACACTTATAAAAACATAGTGATGTTAATTATGAAAGATTTTTGCTCTGATGCCATAATCGGACTAGAAGTACTACAGTGTCATACCTCTGTAGAAATTGTCCTCCGTGGTTTAAAGCCTCCACTCAGGGGTTTGTGGCTTGACCGTTCCAAATGTGCCTCCAGTCTCTCTATTTGCTAACCTTACCCCGAATTGTGTGCTTATAGCCACAAAGTCTAAAATACACTCAAAAGGTGATAGTCAGTTTCTGGCTACAGAAATTGAAAAGCTCCTACATGAAGGTGTGATTGAGCCTAGTAATTCTCTGTGGCGTGCCCACGCTTTTGTGGTTAGAGGAGAAATTCACAAGGCTAGGATGGTTGTAGATTATTCACAAACCATAAATAAATTTACAATGTTGGATGCTTACCCTCTACCTAGAATAGAAGAGATAATTGCTAAAGTTTCGGCAAATGAGGTGTACAGTGTCATAGATCTGAAAAGTGCATATCACCAAGTACCCATCCTGGAGTCTGAGAAGCCATATACTGACTTCGAAGCCTGTGGGAAGCTCTACCAATTCCTACATGCTCCCTTCGGAATTACAAATGGAGTGGCTTGTTTTCAAAGAGTGATCGATAGAATTGTCCAGGACGAGAGCCTAGAAAATGTTTTTCCATACCTGCATGACGTTACTGTTTGTGGGAAAAATCAAAATGATCACGACAGGAATCTGGCAAAGTTCCTAGCTGCTGTTGAGAAAAATAATCTCACGTTGAACAGGGGGAAATGTCAGTTTTCTGTTAGGGCTGTGAATTTACTTGGGTACATAATCTCTAACAAAACTATCAAGCCAGACCCGAATCGACTGGGACCTCTTCTTGATCTACCTATACCTAAAGATGAAGCTTGCTTACGACGTGCACTGGGTATGTTTTCACACTACAGTAAATTGATACCTAGATTCTATGAAAAGATTCACCCTTTAGTGCAAAAAAAAATGTTTTCCTCTATCTGAAGAAGCTACTTCAGTATTTTGTGCTTTGACAAATGATGTGGCTAAAGCGGCACTAGCTGCAATAGGTGACGGAGTACCTTTTCAAGTAGAAACTGATGTGTCTAATTTTGCAATAGCCGCTTCTCTGAGCCAAGCAGGAAGACCCGTTGCTTTCTTCTCTAGAAACCTCAGCAAGTCTGAACAGTGACACTCTTCAATAGAAAAGGAAGCTTATGCCATTGTTGAATCATTATGTTATTGGCGCCATTACTTAATTTGTAGGCATTTTGAAGTAATTACTGATCAACGTTCTGTCTCTTTTATGTTTGATCAGCGCCATTCTAGTAAAATAGAGAATGAAAAGATCTTGAGATGGCGTCCAGAATTAGCTTGTTTCAAGTTTGATACAATCTACAGACCTGGGAATGAGAATGCGCCTGCTGATACCCTCTCGAAAATAACTGCTGCGATAAACCAGGTTGCAAATCTTGGTGCCTTACACAAGGCTCTTTGCCACCTTGGAATAACACGAATGAGTCATTGGGTTCGCGCAAAAAACACCTACCTTATTATATTGAAGATGTAAAAAAGATCCCTAACTCATGGTCTGTTTGCACAGAACTAAAGCCACATTTTAACCAACATCAAGGGAAACTAATAAAAGCTACACCTCCTTTTGAGAGACTAAATCTAGATTTCAAAGGTCCTTTACCAGGGAAGTCTCGAAATCAGTATCTTCTAACTATTGTAGACCAATACTCAAGGTTTCCTTTCGCTCTACCATGCACTGATGTTTCAACTGCTACTGTGATAAGGCTTTTAAAAAACCTGTTCTCTGTATTTGGGGTACCTGCTTATATACATTCTGATAGAGGAGCAGCATTTATGTCTCGAGAACTAAGTCATTTCTAAATTCACACTGTGTTGCTACTAGTCGAACCACTCCCTTCAATCCTAGAGGGAACGGACAAGTTGAAAGGTACAATGGGATAATACGGAAGACTATAACACTTGCCCTTAGGTCTAATAACATGAAAACTGAGCGGTGGGAGGAGGTACTGGACCATGCTCTGCACTCTATTCGGTCTCTTTTATGCACATCAACAAATGCAACCCTGCACGAGAGGATGTTTAATCACCCTAGCAGATCTTCTAAAGAGAGTTCAATTTCAACCTGGTTAACTGAATCTGGTCCTGTTATTTTGAAAAAGAACATTCTCTCTAATAAATATGACCCTCTTGTGGAAGAGGTAGAGCTAATAGAATCTAACCCAGATTATTATAATCTGGGTTAGATTCTATTAGCTCTATGCCTTTGTCAGATTACCTGACGGGCGAGAAACTGTTTCAACTCGGCATCTAGCTCCTACAGGAGAACACCCTAGAGAGGTGAATGATTGTCAGAGACAAGAAATCCTTCAAATTACTGACTTGGCACCTGCTAGTAATCTTGAATATGGGACTAATGTAGCTGAGACTGACGAACTATCAATGACTGCTACGGAGGACTCTGATGAAACACTGCGCCCTACTCGTTCCAGATGACGTCCTGCATACCTGTCTGACTATGTAACTAATTTTTAGAGAGGGGTGAATGTGATATTATTGTACACTGGTGGAAAGTGAAAAAAGAACACCAAAAAAGAATTTGCGGATGATCATGAAATTTACATATGCTAATGGGGTCGAGTTTACGTAGGTGTGATGTTAATTTCGGGACCAACCGGTGAGTGCTTACGCCACAGCACGGCATAATATGCAAATTATCGTCAGTGGTATTTAAGGAGTACGGCGAAGTGAATGTAATCAGTCGTCAGCGTACGGACACGTGCGAAGACTCTGAAGAAGCTGCAATGCTTGGACATGGAAGACATGTACGATTTCAGCAGTAATCGGACTTTGAGCGAGGTCGTCTAGTCGGACTCCACGAGGCCGGGTGGTCGTATTGTCGTATTGCGGAGCGAATTGGACGGGAAGTATCGGTGGTGCTACGATGGTGGCGTAAATGGTCCGAGGATCATTCCCACACGAAAAGACGTGGAACCGGGAGTCACAGACGGACTGATGAGCGGACCGATCGACGCATAAGAAGAGCGGCGTTGTCAAGCAGAACATCCACTGCGACGCAAATCCGAGCTGCCGTTGCACCTGAGGTGACTGTGCGAACAATCCGCAACCATCTACTGAATGCAGCACTACGTGCATGTGTGCCTGTAGCATGTGTACCTCTGACTCCAGCCCACCGTCAGGAACGGCTGCAGTGGTGTTGCCAACGTCTGCACTGGAGAACGCAATGGTGATCTGCCGTGTTCGGCGATGAAAGCAGATTCTGCTTGGGAGCCTCCGATGGCCGTATGCGTGTTCGCAGACACACAGGGGAGCGTCTCCACCCTTCTTGCATCCGCCAGCGACACACAGGGCGTACACCTGGTCTCCAGGTGTGGGGAGTGATCAGCTATCACTCCCGTACACAACTAGTGTTTGTACCGGGTACGTTAAACAGCACCTCTTACATCAACAACATCATTCAGCCCGTTGTTGTGCCATTTGTAAGGTCGGTCCATCGTGGTGTTTTCCAGCAAGATAACGCACACCCACACACGGCACATGCAATGCAACATGCACTTCAGGGTGTGAGACAACTTCCATGACCTGCACGTTCACCGGATTTGTCCCCCATTGAGCACGTGTGGGATTTTATGGGACAACGACTTTTCCAGTCTCCACGGCCAGCCACGACCATCCCCGATTTACACGTCCAGGTTGAGGATGCTTGGAACTCAATACCCCAAACTTACATCCAACATCTGTACGACAGACTCCATGCCAGAATTGCACAGTGTGACGCAGTTCATGACGGTTCAACCTCGTACTAACCTTGTTACATGGAAATGTTATTTTTCAGTTTACCAGCAAATACAGCTGTATTTTGCCATAATGTTTTGATCACGCTATCCTCTGTATTCCGTTATTATGCTGTATAAATTTCGTTGGTATCAGACGTCTCCTTCTTGGTGTTCTTTTTTCACTTTCTGGCAGTGTATTGTATTTTAATATTAACGTATCAGAAGTTGGCATCAGTCGTCATTGTTTACATCCGCTAATGAGCAAGAAATGAAGCATATATAGTTCACACAACAGCTGTATTATTTTTGTTAATTAAAGCCTAATTAAATGAAGGTGACTTATGGTATTTTTACTTTCCATTAGATTCCATTAAACAAAACCAACAGCAAGCTTATCTTGCCACAAACATGAGGAGGAAGAAAAGAAAAATGAGCACACACCAATTAGTGACAGAAAAACAATTTACAGAGCAACCTGCAATGAAGTCTCTGAGAAAAAAAACAAAAAAACGAACAGTAGTTACTGAAAACAAATCTGGCATAACAGCTGCATCAGCATACAGGCTGCACATTTGAAAAATCATAATTTCTGTGATGGTTGGAATTGGCTGGTGTATTAGCTATAAAAGTTGGCTTTTTGTACACTTCATGTTTTATTTTTTCCTCATTGTTATCATTGATGAATAGTATATCTAAAAATTGCAATTTTCCGTCGTTTTAGATTTCAGTTGTTACTTTTATGGTGGCATATACATTATTATACTTGTTGACAAACTCTTGTAGTTGATCTCATTGATGCTGCCAAATTATAGAAACACCATCTATATATCTACTAAATATGGCTGGCTGTATTAGATTATTTCTGCTTAATAATTTTTTTCTTAATTCATTGTAGTACTGCTTCAGATAGTATACTAGATAGTAAAAATCCCATGAGTAAGTACTCCATCGATTTGTCTATATATTTTTTCTCAGAATTTGAACAAATTACTGTTATTTACAAATTTACATGCTTTTTTTTTTTAATTTTCACAATGTCTTCCACTTCCAGTAATGAGATTTTATATAGAACTAGTTTTTCTTCTATCAACATTATATATTTATCATTTCTTCTATCAGCATATTCTTGTCGCCGTCTTTCATTTCCTGCATAATCATATTCTCTGCGCAATCTGCGAGTAGTAGCGTTTTTGAACTTTGATCTCACCTTAAGGGAAAGAAGAAATGCCCGTTGTCCTTCAATGCAGCAAGCAGTGATTAAGAAATGGGGAAACCTACATTCTCAGCAAAATTAAATGTGAAAAATCAGTACTGTGTCGCTTACTCTGCCATCAAACAATTTTATGGGTCATGGAAATGATGCAGATTCCACCAGAGAGAGATAAAGTGCAGATTTTGAAATTTAATTTTGCTTAAAAAAGGGGATGGTGTTGAAAAATCAGGCTTCACACAACAATATCACATAAACATTGAGTGAAAACACACAGAGTCGCATATGGTAATGAAGTTCGTTAAGCGGTAGCTTTCAGCCATTCTATGGCCTTGATCACCCGTGATCAGCTGAATCTGAGGACTGGTTGTCAGAATTATAATAGTTCTGGCAACCAATCCTCGAATTCAGTTGATCGCGGGTGATCAAGGCCATAGAATGGCTGAAAGCTACCGCTAATGAACTTCATTACCATATGCAACTCTGTGTGTTTTCACTCAATTTCTAGATTTATTAAGGGATGGAGTAAAAATGCTTGCTCTTTACAGATTGGTTTTGAAGACTGCACTATTAGAAATAGAAAAACGCATTTCATTAGAAAAAATTCTTAAAAAATATGAAGTTGTTCTTTTTCATTATTACTGAAGATATTAAAAAAGAGGAACAGGATCAGAAAAAAAAATTAGAATATAATAAGGGAGAGGAATAACAAAAAAAAAGGGGGGGGACTTAGAAAAATTTGACAAGGAACAGAAAATGACAGAGCATTCTCATCACTGCCAGAGCAGTCATTTTTGGCAGTTCCAAACATTTGCGAGATACGCAGACTTTTCCTGGTTTTTCTAATCCCTGGCCATCCTATCCCAATTTTTCGGCCTTTTACTTAAATTTTTAATTGCAGAAAAGAATTCCAGAACTACTTCAGAACATTCTGCATAAACACAAAAAATCAAGAATTTCTGAAGGTCTGGAAAAAGGAGAAATAAAATTTCCTTACTTTTCTATAATTCTAGATGCCACACAAAAATGTTTAATGAATGTTAGAATCTTGAAAACATGAAACTAAACTTGACACTCGTGTTTAATAAACATTATTTCACTGAGATTTTTAATTTCCGTAATCTCAAGCAGATCGACAATTCCCAGAGTAACTACAGAGATTCTGTAATACTTGGAGTATCTGTGGTAATATCAACAAGAATATAAATCTTTACTACTGCTCCCTGACCACATCTCAGTTGAAATACAACAACTAAAAAATTCACATTTTACCACTTACTGCCATCATAGTTGTGGAGTAGATGAAAGACTTCCTTTCTAACTCCTACCATTATGTGTCCCATGTTCCCTACTACATATCTACCATTGGAACAATACCAGTAAACATATTCTCTCCAATAAATGTGCATAAAGTTAACACATGGTATACAAAACACAAATAGACACATATGCTTGTGTGAAATTCATTGAAATTTACAATGAAAAGCTACAGTAATTGTAAGTTGCAAATACCAGATCACTATTTTCATGTTAAAACTTAGTCCCAACCTTTCATCAAAGTAAACTTTCTAATACATACAGACTTGTTAAGGTTCTTTTTCAAGACAAACAATAGCAAGTTTTGGATAAATCCTCCATTGTAACTTTTTTTTTAATTTTCCATTATGACTTATGGTAAAGGATTGATATCTGCCTGAAATACGTAGCTGATCAATGTAGGAAAAAATAAGATATCAGTTTGCTAAACTACTAAAAATTATGAAATCAAAACATACTAATCATTCAAAGTCCGGGTTTTTTTGTTTTGTTTTTAATTACTTGGAATGGCAGTTTTTATACTTAGCAATCTCAAAGCAATGTTGTTGATAAGGTGATGGGAACTGTGAGAATCATAGCCACACCATAGACAAACCAAATACTATTCTAGCCTATGAGAGCACTTATAATCTGCTAATATTTTATAAGTCTCCTCTACATGAATTTCACAATACACTATTATCCGATACACTGATATTATAAATGATTTTCTTAAAGATTCCATTAACATTAATTTCTAAATACCTGTATGGCAAAGATTTTTAACCAGTTGCCTAAGAACTTACTCTGGTGTCCATCAGAATCCTTGCATATAACTAGGAGAGTATTTTCCAGAGCTAATGGTTCTAATATACATTTTTGTGTTTGTAATCACTCACATAGGAAGATTAGTGCATTTGCACTGATACAATAAATATCACAAATTTATTCTTCCCAAAATATATTTCCACTTAAAGCACTCCTCCATGTTTTTCAAATAAATATGAAAAACATTTGCAAATTTAGAAATACTGTGCATTTTCAGGTAATAACAATTAATTTTAATGCTATAGTTCACTATTGCCAAACAATTATCACATTTTTCAGAATATAAGATGCACTTTTTTTCCAAAATAAGTGGTGTCAAAATTCCCCTTTGTGAGTCAAGCGTTCATGAGTTAATGATGTAAAATACAGTTTAAGCACATACCTTATATTGTACATAGCAATCTGAAACAAACATAAAAGTATTATCATAATTCTTTTGAAAAGAAAAGTGATAGTAAAAAAAAAGGGAAGGAACTGCATATCAGGATAAAACATCACAACAGATACCATAGACATCCACCAGCAAACTGGGGGTGCAAAAATATTAGTACCAGTTTCATTATTGCTGCTGCAAATTCTTCTGTTTATGCATGACTTTGTAGACAAAACACATGAATCTTATTCATTCACAGTAACATAAATATTGCAGAGTCATAATTTTGAAGTGATTTTTTTAAAAATCCATTTGTGAAACGTGCAAATTTTGCTTGAACTTTAACTGGGGGAACATACAATTTTATTTGCAGTTTGGGATGGAAGATGGCACCACATCTGACAGTCTTGCTTCCTTGCTGTTTGCTAAAAATGTGCAGAGGTTAGCCTATTCACTTCTTTGAAGATATTTTTTTTATTTCGAACAGTTCTTCTTGGCAAGATTAAGAGAAAAAAATCCCCATTTCCAGAATTTGTTTGTATGTCACAGAAATCTGATAGGATTTGACCAAGGCCATCTTACTTTGACACATTAGCCATACGGTGAGGATGACTATATGAATCAGTAACGAACACCATTGGCTGTATGAAGGTGTGACACCACACAAAAATCCTGGAGCACATGTACGCCATTTGTTGATGGACTGAGTGGTATTTCTCTATGTTGTTTTTATCAGCGGTATCACACTTTGCTAATTTTGCAAGGATTCAATGACTCATAAGCTGCTTTTACGCATACAATTTAAAAAAATTCTTAATAAAAATCATAATTACCCCATATATTGGACACATGTCCAATATTGTAAGGGTTAAATTAGTGTGCAACAATGTAATAAAACATTTATGGGCAACTTACCATTTCATGGTCTTGCTCCCAATTTGACATTTCCAGCACATGAGTTGTGATAACAATGGCGCTTGTTTCAAGAGACATTTATGGGCAACTTACCATTTCATGGTCTTGCTCCCAATTTAACATTTCCAGCATGTGAGTTGTGATAACAATGGCACTTGTTTCAAGAGGTAGCATGGGGTTCTTCACTTTTGTTGGCTGAAGTCATTCACTTTATTCTATTCTATTCTTGGTCATATAGGGTTTTTTTTGTTTTTTTTGTTTTTTTCCCCTCCTTCCGAAGGCGTCATGTAGTACTCTTCAAGTACTTCATTTTTTACCAAAACGTAGTCACGTCAAATAAGCTCACTAGACATACTCGCGGTCTTATTTACATATCAACAGTAAAAACCATCGTTTTTTTCGTCATACATACATACCACACATTCATACATTTCATTATACACTATATACAACCACAAAAGTTCTATTAACTCACTATATACATATATACAAAAGACGTTTCTACCTCGGTTAACTACATCGATGTTTTATGACCCAGGCTTCAACTTGCACACATCTCATGACCTCTGTAACATGGCTTCGCCAAAGGAGCTCGCCCATGCCGCACTCTACCCTCAGCAACATCCTAACCCTAGCAGTTTCTGTAGCAACCCGCTACCATCATTGGGAGGAGAGGGGGAACGAAGCTTCAAGAATTGATATTGCCCCGGGAGTCACTCACTTGCTCTGAGGATACCGTGAGTATAAGTCAGAGTTTCCACCCCTCTTCCCCCGAAGATGGTAGCGGGTTGCTACAGAAACTGCTAGGGTTAGGATGTTGCTGAGGGTAGAGTGCGGCATGGGCGAGCTCCTTTGGTGAAGCCATGTTACAGAGGTCATGAGATGTGTGCAAGTTGAAGGCTTGGTCATAAAACATCAATGTAGTTAACCGAGGTGGAAACGTCTTTTGTATATATGTATATAGTGAGTTAATAGAACATTTGTGGTTGTATATAGTGTATAATGAAATGTATGAATGTGTGGTATGTATGTATGACAAAAAAAAAACGATGGTTTTTTGAGTGTTGATATGTAAATAAGACCGCGAGTATGTCTAGTTAGCATATTTGACGTGACTATGTTTTGGTAAAAAAATGAAGTACTTAAAGATTACTACATGACGCCTTTGGAGGGAGGGGAAAAAAAAAAACACCTGTACGACCAAGAATACAATAGAATAAAGTGAATGACTTTAGCCGACAAAAGTGAAGAGCCCACACGCTACCTCTTGAAACAAATGACATTTTGATCACAACTCACATGCTGGAAATGTAAAATTGGGAGCAAGACCATGAAATGGTAAGTTGCCCATAAATGTTTTAATAAAAATCACTAAAAGGCCATTTTATTTTTTCTTAAATTTTTCTCAAAAAATAAAGGTGCGTCTTATATTCCAAAAAATATGGTAATTCCAATACCACTTACTTCAATAGAGCAACTCATCAAAGACCATCTCTCAAATGCCTTCAGCAAAATGAAAAAAAGATTTGGTGGTGCTTTGTTTAGCTCATAAAATTCTGTTACTCCTCCAGTGAAATCTTCCATGGCTTCACAAGCTGTTCCTCCTTTCAATGCTTCATAACTGCCATGCAATCTAGAATAAAAATTAGTCTTTTTAAGAGCTACATATATATTTGGCACGCAAAGTCAATAAAAATCTTATTACTAGTAATTATTTATAATACTGAATCTTATTACATAAAATAAATTCAATAAAACTCTTTGACAGGTACTAAACATCCACTGAAGATGGTAACATAGACATTTATTTTAGCACTGCAAACAGAATATTTTCGAGGTACCATAAATACTTATATTAAGGAAAATAATTCATGTATACATATGAGATATATACCACATTTTCTGTTCTATGTTTCATTTAGCAGAATACTTGTGCTAAACAATGAATTATATACACAGATACAAATCTTAATATATTACATCATCAAACATTTACATCAAGAGTGTGAGATTAAAAACAACAACATTCACATAAAAAATCAAATATCTAGATATTTTTAAATTAAAACTGTGAATGAGAATTATAGAAAATCCTTCTTGCACATTACCCAAAATACACATATGAAATGACTCAGGAACCATGATTCTTCCCTGGCAAAACTTCAGATATGTTTTTCTTTGTTTGGAGATAAGTTATTTTACAATTCCTCATAAAACATATCCATCTTCTTTAAAATCAAATAGGTAATGCCATTTTAAAATTTGTCCATGTGGTACTAAATAGGGATCTTTACATAATATGACAGTACTATAAGATTGTACCTAATCTCATAGAGTGCTGCTGTACTCACATATTTACAGGACCTTTTGTGAACATGGAAGAAATTTACTGAATACCACTCTGAACACAATTCTTTCTACCCCTTCCACAATCTCAGGCTGTGATTTCAAAAAACAACAAAAGTGACATATGTCTGATTAATGAAAGAGAACTAGAAACAGAATAATGAACATTAGATATCGTGCAAAAGTCAGTTTTACTCCCACTTTAAGGTTTCTTGTACCACAGCATTCTGTGAAAGATAACCTAGCTTTTTCGAACTCAGAAAACTGTAGTGTGAATCATTACATTACTTTTACCCGGTTGATCTTTCTGGACAACATAAATGAGCTCAGCTTTGCCCATAGACATGTGTGGATAGCTAATAGTACTAAACTGCATAATTGAGACAACTATTTCAGAAAGTTACTAATAGAAGCCATACAAGGTTTGGAAAGATGGATAAATTTCATACATAAGTAATTTCAGATTTCTTTGGTTCAAGTTAAAAATGTGCTCTCGGCTTTGAAGGACTAGTTATGTACACACACACATGCACAGATCAGTGATAAACAGCTGAAAGTCTTTCCTAATTAGCTGTCTATCTCACTCTCACATGACAAACCTCTTCTTCCAACAAAGACTGGCTAGTTGATCAGAACCTTCCCTAATTACAAAAAGCTGAAGGAAATCCTATCCTACACTACTGAATTCTTAAGGACAGTATGATGAAATACAGCCACATCCTTAAAGAAGTATCCTCACAATTAAAAGCATGGCCCTCAGTTCCTAGGTACTGGATTGTTCCTTACCACACTATTGTTTAGTATTGCATGAAGACATAGTACATCGAGTCACTTGCTGGAAAAATGGATTACTCTGACATATGATGCTGACTTTTGCTGCACATAATGAACATACCCTTTCTTCTGATTAAAGATATTATGGTTTCCTCTGTTTGAAAAAAAGAAAAAAAAAATCCCTCTTAATACCCATAGAAACTCTCTTATTAATTTGACCCTTTCTTCTGATCATTGCTTCTAAAATTATCATCAATAAGTGGTCTGCATGATAAGGACTGAATCTTGTGTAGCGAAAACAAAACATTTATACCGCAAAAAACACAAATAGTGGAATAGTTAGCTGTGTTGGACTTCTAATTAAAATACAATTGAGCACGTGTATAACGAAGTTAAAGGAAAAGTTAAAAATATTTGATATATATGAACCTCATTATAACTGAACAGATAAAAATGGGATAAAACATTTTTAGCATGTTTTACATTATGTAGGTTAAAACTAATCAGTCATAAACTGTTTATCAGTTAATTGAAGGTAAATAATGGTTGTTAATTAAAACTATAGTTAGCAATAAAAAGAATGCAATCTGAAATGAGCAAAACTTTTAATTAATCTAAAAATTAAAGTAACTGTAAAATTTTTAATTTCACCTGTTAACATTTGTTTCGCTGTTAACATGTTATATGAAAATACGAGTCAATTGTTGCTTATTTTGTGCTTGTTATGACAGCAGCTGTTAAATTTCTTTCAACTTTCTTTAACGCAGTGGTTAAAATGTTTCTAGCTGCAAAATAAACCATAAGACTTTCTAAACCTTCAATATCAAGTCCGTTTGAAATTGTTGTCTTTTCTGTAGTGATTTCTTCTTCATTGCTTGATTTATCATCATTCTTGCCTTGAATGTGCTTCACTATGTCCACATCTGTGCTTAGCAATTCTACTGAGAGCTCCTTATCAATGTTCACATAATCTTGAAAAGAAACATCAAAGGAGATAACTCCCTTTTCCCTCAGATCCCAAGTTTCATCATCTTCAATGCTTTCATTTCCTCTATCATCAATATCATTTGCAGATATGCCTTAATTGCTCCCTGGAAAGTCCTTTCCATAATGTGCATGTTTCCAGCAATTTCAATTTTTTCCTTTTGAAACAGCATTCCAAGTGCATATCACATATCATTCTAATATGGTATGTGATACATATGATTCGAACTGTTGCTTCATCATTTTCAAAATTAATTAGAACTTTCCAAAGAGAGAAAGAGTACACTTTTTCTGCACAGAACTTTCATATGCTGTATTATTCCCTAATCCATTGGTTACCATTTGCTTGTAGTATTAGAGGCAAGATGAACAGCTCTCAATTTTAAAACCACATTTGTTGTGTGAGCTGTTGTCCATAATAAAAAGAATCTTTCACTCTTTTCTGCTCATTTCATCGTCAATTGCTTTTTTTATTCCACACAAATGTTTAATATCATCCAGAATTTCTTATCGGCTCTGTAATCAACTGGTAGTTTGGTCGTTTTTCAGCGTTCTTGGAATGGCATAGATTTCTTGGCTTTCCTAATAATGAACAAATTTCTTTGTCTGAAACATTCATATTCATGCATAGCCAATTTGATTTCAGAAGTTTTCCAATGCTACCTTTTAAAAGCCAGTTTTCTGTGGCAGTAATTGGTAATAATCTCATCTCATCGACGTCATATACATTGCAGGGCTCATACTGTGGAATGAGGCTCTTGCTGGATTTTAACCGTTTTTCAGTGGTTTCATCCTCTGCTAAAGCACTCTCACCACAGACTTTAGCACAACACCATGACAGTCTTTTTCTTTACACAGCAACCATCCAGTGCATGGTTAAAAATCCTTTTTTCCTAAAAGCTTAGTGAAATCTAATATTTTTTTCCTTTAATAAAGGCCCAGTTACTGGAAAGTTTTTTCTTCTGATTCCTTCAAACCATTTCAAAGGGGAAGCTTTCCACATCTGTGTGATTTTGTGAATTTTCTCTCCAAAACTTTTCCTGTCAACACTCAACAAACCCTCACTGAACTTTTGTTTCAATTCATCCTTGTTTTTTTTGTTTTTTTTTTTTTTGTTGTTTTTGTTTTTTAATTGCAGAAAGAGAATTTGGTGAAATACCAAATTTTTTTGCAACTTTAAAATTTTTAACTCCTTTTTCCACTAAACTAATAACTTTGATTTCATCACCGAGCATTGATGTTTTGCACTTGTCTAAAGCCAAGATTTTTTCAATTTTCTTAAGCATACTCTACAGACCCTTGAGCTGTGGAAAACCATTGCACAACACCTATTGAAGAGATGGTAACATTCAGGAAGAGATAAAGAATTCCAGTCAAGAATTTCATCACTAGCGTTACATCCAGTGATGTAAAATACCTGGGTATTTATTTTTGCGGGAAAATACCCAGGGTAAAAACCAGGGTATTTACCCAAAATGGGTATTTTAGTGGTTAAGTTATTTATAGTTTTTCTTCAGGCTTAACTGCCTATTTACCCATAAACAGTTTATTCATGACATATGATGACTAAACTGAATAGTATGGAAAGAGATTAAAATGAAAAAAATAAGAATTTAGCTCATTATCTTAAAAAGTCAGTATTTCAAGATGACTAGTAGAATAGTTTTTCAATCTAAACCCATTCAATGTGATTTAAAAAAAATACTGGTACTGCAATACAAGTAAAAAACAATTGCTTGTTATCTAGCATAGACATATCCTCTATGTGTACAATTTTCTTATCAATTTTTACCCTCTGCCTTCATGTTGCATTGGCCACTGCATTGGCCAGGTACATTCCAGCTGCTGGAGACTGAGGGCCAAAATTTATGTTGTGAAGTCATCTTTTAGGGGTTTGGACATAACTCACCACACTGGTCAAGCAGGTTGGTGTGTGTAGATAGCATTTCCTCTAATCCCAGAGGTGTAGTTATAATCAAGCATTTCCTCTAATCCCCGAGGTGTAGTTATGCGATAGCATTTCCACTAATCCCGGAGATGTAGTTAAGTGGGTTGGTGTGTGTGGATAGCATTTCCTCTAATCCCGGAGGTGTAGTTAAGCGGGTTGGTGTGTGTGGATAGCATTTCCTCTATTCCCTGAGGTCTAGCTATTTGTTGGTCATCAGAACCCTTTTAAAGGGAACATATTGCATCGTGAGAAGGCAGGGTTGGCATGTCAAGGAGAGGCTATATATGTTTGGGCAATACGTGCCTTGCATCCCTCTTTCCCTCTCCCTCTCTCTCTCTCTCTCTCTATATATATATATATATATAGAGAGAGAGAGAGAGGGATATATATATATATATATATATATATATATATATGCAAGGCAGGTATATATACAAAAACATATAAATGTTGCTTAAATCTTTGCCTCAAGAAATTTCTTTGTATTTTAAATTTAAAGCTTTTTGTGAAAAATTTTCTTTTTCCCCTCATGAAATGAGGTTGCAATTTCCCTGTGCCAGAGGAAATATATTAATCAGTAGGTAGGCTGCCACCTATTGATTGAATAACATTATTGCATTTAAAAATAAGTAATTTTAAAAACAATTTCAAATTTGATTCTAAAGTTATGTAACATATTTTTAACAAAAATGAGTGATACAGTGTTGTTAGGTGATATTTTTTGAAAATACTCATTTTGGGGTGGGTATTTAAGAAATCGGTAAATACCTGTTTATATTTACCCTACCCACCAGGTATTTACCCAATCCACATCACTGGTTACATCATTAACCAGTGTCTGGCACCATAAAAATAGTTCCGCAGCATCAGTGAGCAGAACTGAAGTGACTGAAAGGAAGCAATGGGAGAGAATAAAAGATAGCATTTCCCCAGGAAACATGTGTAAAAGGGGGAACATGGGAAGGAAGTCAGAAAAAGAACTGGAATATTCTTGTCTTCATGTAAACTGATCTACCTGTAAGGAGAACCATGGAGTGTCTGTTGCCAGTACCAGGTAATTGCTAGTTTCCCAGTGAGAGAGGAAGGGGTAAAGGTGGGTTGAATGCCACTATTTTGCTTTCCAATAACCATGGTGAACTTTGATATATGTGGTTTCTCCAAAAATGTTCATAATATGCAGTTCAAATAACAAAGGAGAATATTACAAAGTTTGAGGGATCCATAAAAACTTCGGTATATGTGTAACTTCATATTATGCGAGCTTATTATATCTGAGTTCCACTGTAGTTTGGAGGACTAAGAATTTCTCCATTTGGGTTGCTTATTAAAAGACATTAACTATAGGTCATTCAAATCTATGTACTCACTAAATGTCATCCTGAAGAAAAAGTAAAGCTACACACTAGACACAGCAATCAGGGTTATAGCCTGAATGGTTACAACACTTCATAAAAAATTGGTTAAGAATTGTGTGGGAGAATACTATGAGTGAAGTCTGTCCGTTAATGTCAATAAAACTGAGTATAAACCAAAATGCAGAGATTATGTTAAGATCTGCAAAATAAGAATGGCGAACAAGTCTAAATATCTGGAATAAATATTGTTGGTTTAAATAGATGTGTCATCAAATAAAGAAACAGAAAGAAAGAATAGTGATAACAAGGAAAGTTACTGAAAGCTAAATTCAACTCTTTGGAGCAAATATGACTAGAAAATGAAAATTTTTACTTTTGAAGCTATGTGCAGAGTATTATGCTTTGTGGAGTTGGAAACATGGAAGTTTTAAAGTTCCAAGATGACTTACAATAGAGATTATGATCTGGAAACAAGCAAACCATGGTTAGAAAAAGTAACAATGAGTATGTTACATCTCTAATGAAAGTGGATTGCTGGGGAAACAAGATTTGAAGAATGACAATTGTGAAAACTAGATTGAACTGAAAATTTGAAATTTTTTACAACTTTTGTGGTACAGTACCGGACCTTTTATCTGGCATCCTGAAATCTGGAATGACCCAAGACCTGGCAAATTTTTCATTTTTTTTTTTTTTTTTCAAGGAAGATAACTTTTTTTGTTATTTGTTTTCTTTGATATTTTTTGGGAAGATAATTTTTTAAAGCAAGATATATGGCTTGGCTGATAACTGCATTTTATGAAGCCAATAACACCCATGATTGGGAGAGTCTGAACTGAGGTAGTGAAATTATTTTCATGACCCCAGTAGATAGACTCCCCTTTGTGCAGCAGAGGATAGATGGGATGCACTATCAGAGGGAAGAAAGAGATTGGCTGAAACTCTCCTGTGATAAAGGCTGCCACACACGTGAGAATCATTCAGGCACCTTCCATGTGTTCCCTGCATTGGTCAGTTGAGACTGTGAGAAAACATAAAAATTTATTTTGCAAAATATCTACAAAACCTGCCAAAATTGTAATGAACTTTATAAATCCCTAATAGGAATGAGCCCCCTAAATTTTACATAAATTGAATAAAAAAATTCAAACTAGCCATGAAACATTTTAATACGCTTACACAATTGCTACAGTGGGAAGGGCTAGCCTAGTCTTGAAGAAGCACACAAAGCTAAACAATGCAACAGCTTGAGAATATTTTTTTAATGATTCTCAGATGCTCTGCTTATCGACCAATGAAAGAATACCGTAATAAAAACAGTTTTGCTGTAAAATAAACTACATACTTATATTTACTTTACAGTGTGATTATTCATTCATGGCAGTTTTTGAGCAATGAACGCAGGCTTAGAGAAGTTTCATTGTCAAGGATTCAACAGATATGTTGTTGTCTATAAATATAAGCTTTTAAGGGAAAGGGGAAAAAAT
The DNA here is from genome assembly GCA_039090855.1 of Macrothele yani. Lineage (NCBI taxonomy): Eukaryota > Metazoa > Arthropoda > Arachnida > Araneae > Macrothelidae > Macrothele > Macrothele yani. Next base: position 74,358,432 of record CM077017.1, on the reverse strand, counting down.
ATATTCATTTCATTAATTTGTTGTTTATTTTTCCATAATAGATGAAAAACTAATTGCTTCATTTTTCAGCAAATTAGACCAAAAATAATGGTGACTTTGTGAAGTTAGAAAATATCAAATGAAGCACGGCCTAATTAAAAATAAGTTCACATAAATTTATTATTATATTTGCTATTGCACTTACTGTCACCTCGAAAATTGAATTTGATTTATCTTCAGTCAAGCATATTTGCCTTGCCATGGAATTTGTATATGCAATGCTGGAGTTTGAACCTGAAATCTGGAAAAACCTGAAAATTGGCAATGTGCCGGTCCAGGGCTACCTGGATAAAAGGTCCACTGCTGTAACAGAAAATCTCATGCTGTGAAAAATTAAAAAGAACTCCTAAATCCAGATAATAACAAGAGTTGATGAACTCATGATCAAAGTATAGATCCTCAAGTAGCAATGGGCTGGACATGTTGCTAGAACAAACTTTTTTGTTGGCAACTGAAATTTCAGTTTGAATACCAAGGGACAGAACAAGACTTACAAGACATGTGAGAGAGAGGTGGATGAAATCTGACAGCATGTTAGAGTGACATGGAAGAAAATGGCTCATGACAGTTGTGGAGAGACTTTGGGAGACCATCCAGCAGTGTATGATTGATTGATTGATTGATTGATCTGATCTGATTTAATCTAATCTGATCTAATATACATATACATAGAGAGAGAGAACATCAACACGTCTATGCACAAAACAATGCTAAGTGAACAAGTAATATAAACGAGCAATATAAACCAACCTGTACTCATCAGGAAAACACCAATTTGGTGAACGTGGCTTTTCATATGTCAGCGAAAAGTCCAACATTTAATGACTTGATGGCAGTGTTCTTTAAGCCATGGAGAATAACCAAATCATGAACACTAATGGAACACACAAAGAACAACTGCTATCAGAACAATCTCAAGCCACAGAAAATAACCCCAAGCCACAGAAAATAACCGAATGTACAAGCACAAAACAAACGCATAAGAGTCTGGAGCATTGAGGAATAGTTGTTATCAGAACAACACTAAATCTAGAGATAAAGCTGCTGGGTCAAAGGTTACTAGATATGGTCATGGATAAACAAAACCTTATCTGAGGCCAACAGATTATCAAAAGTGCTATGTTGTGGTTAGTAGCTTTGCTGTAAGTGACCCATCAAACAGACTGTTATATCCTATTCTTTAATATTGTTAAGTCATATATTAATAATTTCATCAATGTTAAATCTTGAATCTAGTCGCTTAACAAGTTGAGAAAAGTGACGAATAATAAACCTAATAGGATATTGATTACGAACCGAAATATTGAAAACAGTTAAAAATTTTCTTTTAATGTAGAAAAGTGATTGCATATTCTACCCATTCTGAGAATTTGGTTGATTATAATATTTCTATGTAATAATGTTGACACATTTGAGGTCCAATGAATGTAAATAAGTGTCAAAATCAAAATGTTGCTTTTTATCATAAATACTGATTAAGATATTGTTAGTTATGTCGTATTTAAACTCAATATCAAGAAAATGTACGATATTACAATCAGAATTGGTCTTTTCTAGAACCAGCTGCTTAGGGTAGATATTTTGAGTGACTGTCTGGAAACCAGGTACATTTATGACCAATAATGTCATCCACATACCTATAAACATGTCCTGCTACTAATTCCAAATATTCGTCCATTTTTTCTTCATAGTGTAGAAGATAGATATTTTCCAATGTACTGGAAAATACATTGCCCATAGGAATACCCATGATTTGTTGGAAGATATGTGTTCCCGTAGCAAGAAAATTTTGTCCAGTACAAAAATCCACCAAGAAATTCCAAAACTGTCTGTTGATGTTCAACTGTATTTCTCTTTTATCATAGAGTTTGTAACAGACAGCCTTGATATCTTCAATAGAGATTGAAGTTATAAATTTCTGAAGTCAAATGTATCGATATTCTAAATTTCTTTATCATCTCTTGCAAATAATTCCAAAACCGTTGCATTACCCTTGATAAGCCAGGTGTTCTTATAGGTGTTCAAAATCGATTTCAGTAAACTCTCAAAAATTGCTTCAGCTCTGTGCCCATAACAACCATGAATAAAACAAAATTTTATCGGATCTTTAGGTAACTTTGGTATAGCATACATAAATGGTAATTTCATAGGAATGTTTCCCAGATTAAGTCTCTTTTTCCAGGCTAAAATCTTGAAAATTACAGATTTATTATGACTTGTCTTTCTATATGTTAAGCCCATATTAAGTTCCTTGTCAAGTATTTTTAAGTATATTTTTTGCAGATAATAACATAATTATTATTTACCTTATTCACTGGAGTTATAGTAAATTTCTTCTTTAAGTCAACTATACTGGTAGATATTTCTTTATACTTCTTTTTTGGTAGGTCAAATAAGGATAGATTTTGTAGCTGACATCTGAAATCCTCAAAAATATGGCAAATCCACATCATAAACTTCTGGTACGGGAGATGAAACAGGTCTGCAAGTTTTGACGCAAACTAGATTAGATCAGATTTAAATGTATCTAAAGATTTTTTTAAATTATGCCCTGGTGGGATCCTGAACTTTGTGCCCTTACTCATGACGTCCCTTAAAGTTGGTTGATGTATAATATTCAAATCACAAGTCAATATATGTCCCAAGTTGTTATCCATGAAAGGTGCAAATTGTTCCTGATGACATATACACAGTTTATTTTTATTTTCCCATAGGTCTTGATAATTTTCCGCCATTTCTCTGTAATTGAAAACCCTTTGTTCAACTGGTATATCATATCTATAACATGTACAAATTACCATCTCCTTTCTCAGGGGAAAAAGGTCATCATGTTTCAAAAATATTTTTTTAATCTTGATGATATCGTAAGTTTTATTTACAAATCGTTTAAGGTTGACACAATAACTTTTTCTAGTACATTCAGATTTAGCCTGATTTTTTTATCTGCCAGTCTGAATTTAATAAGATCAGTGACAAGATGTTTAATTTGCAAATTCTTATATTCATATTTTTTATAAACTTTATATAGCGCTTTAAGCTTTCGGATTTTAAGAGCAAATATCTGTGTAGAACAAAACTTGACGATATTACACCTTTGTGTATCCATAGTTGTGAGAAAGTCTTCAAAATTATAAATTCAGACATAGATGACCCATTTCCTCTGCTCTTAGATGACCCATTTTCTTTTATTCATTTTTATACCTCTATTTGCTGTAAGATAAGAAATTTAAGGTCTCAAGATAATAATAAACCACATTGGGGGTCGCATGGGGTACCAAGGCCCGCGCTTGACTATTTGACACAGGTAGTCAATTCGTAAAGTATGTTACTGTCTCCGAGAGAAGATCTTGTGGCAGAGGGGACCAGCTCTCAGCACAATTTACAGTCTCCATTACTTAATGTTCCAGTTGCTTCTTCTTTTTTAAAGTTTGAAAATTCTAATTCTTCTATTTTAAAGTTTGAAAATTCCAATTCTTTTATTTTTAAGTTTGAAAATTCTAATTCTTCTATTTTAAAGTTTGAACATTCTAATTCTTCTATTTTAAAGTTTGAAAATTCTAATTCCTCTATTCCCACTTATCTACCGGATTTAATATTTTCTCGTTGTCATGTTACCAGATGCAAGGCATGCATACATATACATGAGGCCAATATGGGAAATGCTAAACATCCAACAATTTGCAAAACTATAAAGTGTATTTATATGATTGCCTGCATAAAAAGTGGATTCAGTTATGTAGGACAGTCCAGTAACCAGTTGCATATAAGACTGAATGGACATAGATCAAATATAAAAACTTTCAAAGATCCTTCGAACCTTGAGCTTGCTCATTTTCAAAATTATGAACTCAGTGATATTAAGGTTAGAATCTTGGGCATTGAATCCAATCCAGAAAAGAGACTTAAAATTGAAAACTGCTGTATGTTACATTTTTGTTCTATTTACCCATATGAACTTAATAACATGTTTAATGGTATGAGGATTAGTACAGTACTTTTAGATTCAATCATTTACAGATATTTTAAATGTAAACCGTTTGGCAACGTAAAGAATCGATCACCCTGAGGAATCAAACGAAATGGGTCATCTAAGTCTGAATTTATGAATTTTGAAGATTTTCTCACAACTATGGATACACAAAGGTGTAATATTGTCCAGTTTTGTACTACACAGATATTTGCTCTTAACATCTAAAAGCTTAAAGCAATAGATAAAAAATATGAATATAAGAATTTGCAAATGATCTTATAAAATTCAGACTGGCAGATCAAAAAAATCAGGCTAAATCTGAATGTACTAGAAAAAGTTATTGTGTTATTAGATTTGTAAATAAAACTTACGATAACATCAAGATTAAAAAATATTTTTGAAACATAATTACTTTTTTCCCCTGAGAAAGAAGATTGTAATTGATACATGTTATGCATATGATATACCAGTTGGACAAAGGGTTTTCAATTACAGAGAAATGGCGGAAAATTAGATACTTTTAAATCTGATCTAATACAGTTTGCGTTGAAACATGCAGACTAGTTTCACCTTTTGAGCCAGGAGTTTATGATGTGGATTTGCCATATTTTTGAGGATTTCAGATGTCAGCTACAAAATCTATCCTTATTTGACCTACCGGTATAGTTAACTTAAAGAAGAAATTTACAACTCCAGTGGATAACAAACAAACAAACAAACAAACAAACATACATACATACATACATACATACATACATACATACATACATACATACATACATACATACATACATACATACATACATACATACATACATACATACATACATACATACATACATACATACATACATACATACATACATACATACATACATACATACATACATACATACATACATACATACATACATACATACATACATATCAATAAGCTGTTCTCTGAGATTCAGAGATTAGCTCCAAAAAGAAATACAAACTTCCAGATATTTTTACTTATTGTTGTCGTATCAAACTTCTCCATTTACAGCGATCTTGACATACAACTCGTGCTTCACTAATATCCATTGCACGCCGTACACAAGATCTTTTATACTTCATACTCATAATCTTTTTCTCATGCAGACACTCCTGAATCTGATCCACCCATGTCTTCCTTAGCCTTCCTCTGCCTTTCCTTCCTGCTACTTGGGCTGAAAAGATTTTTTGGTAAGCATTTCATCACTCATTCTTTCAACGTGGCCAAACCACCGAAGCATATTGGTCTCCACCTTGCTAACAACATTTTGCTTCACATCACACAACTGCAATACATCTTCATTCCTCACACAATCATATCGTATCTTGCCACAAACCCCACGTAAGTAACGCATTTCTCCAGCACACAAACGACTCCTATGTTTCTTCTGCAGTACCCAGGTTTCACTACCATACATTAGAGTAGGAACAATTACACTTTCAAACACAGCCATGCGGGACTCTCTAGAGAACCCATCATTCCTGTGAAAACCTCCCAGAGCAGCTATGACTTTCAAAGAAGAATTCACTCGCCTACTGGTTTCACCATCCAACTTGTTCTCTCTGTCAAACATGCTTCTTAAATACACAAACTCACTCACCTGGTCAATCACAGTGCCATTTATACTTACATTACATTCAGTGCTACCCATTCTTCTCTCAAACACCATAACTTTGGTTTTTCCCTTATTTATACTCAGTTTGAATTTCATGCAAACTTCGTGCATCAGAGTCAACATACTCTGCAACTCACTTTTGCTCTCTGCCAACAGGACAGTGTCATCAGCATACAGCAATCTGCACACACGGATATCACCAAGACATAAACCACTATTATCTATTTTAGCATCATGCATGCATGCATCCATAAAAATATTAAACAGCCATGGTGACATTACACAACCTTGTCTAACTCCTGCATCAATGGAAAACCATTTTGATAAAACACCATTCACTCGTACACAAGCTCTACTACCAGCATACATGGCTTTTACACTATTAAGTAGATTCCCAGTAACACCATATTCATTCAATACCTTCCACAAAAGTGTCCTATTCACTCGGTCGTAAGCTTTCTCTAAATCTATGAAGGCAGTAAAAACTCTCTTTCCAACAGCCAGATACTTTTCAATCATCGAGCGTAATGCAAAAATCTGGTTAGTGCCGCCTTTACCAGGCATAAAACCACAACCACTCTGAACATCCCACACTTTCTCTGATGTAAGACCCCGTACTTTTTCAATAAAAACGTTACCAAACACTTTCCCTGGCACACTCAGTAGGCTAATACCACGATAGTTCTTGCATTCAGTCTGATCACCTTTTCCCTTATACAAGGGATTTCTCTGGATTCGTTGGAAAGTGAAACTTCAGATAAGAAGGAAGATTTCTGGAATGAGCTAAAAGCTGTTTTGAGCCAGTTTGGTGCTAAAGAAAAAGTTATAATAGCAGGAGATTTCAATGCTACAGTAGGTGTGCAGAATGCAATTTCTGACAATGTTCTGGGTAAGTTTAATGATCATAGTGTGAATGATAAATTGAACTCTGCATTGAGAATGGTTTGTGTGTATCTAATACATTTTTCAACCACAAGTATATCCACACATATACTTGGGAAAATCGTACTCTTGGTCAAAAGAGTGTGATAGATTTTGTTGTCTACGATCAGCGTTTGAAACACTTAGTTGTTGACACCCGTGTGATGAGAGGTGCGGATGTTGGTTCTGATCATTACTTGGTAGTGTCACGAGTGAAACTTAATGTTGGTTGTAGCAAAAGGAATAGGAAGAGACCCAGGATAGAAAGAATAAAGGTTGATAGGCTCCTTGAAGATCATCAGCGGTATTCTGACTTACTCAGAGAACGACTGAAGGATCTGAAGTCTGGTGAGAGGGAGGAATGTTTTAAGAACTGTGTTGTTTATGATCAGCGTTTGAAACACTTAGTTGTTGACACCCGTGTGATGAGAGGTGCGGATGTTGGTTCTGATCATTACTTGGTAGTGTCACGAGTGAAACTTAATGTTGGTTGGAGGAAAAGGAATAGGAAGAGACCCAGGATAGAAAGAATAAAGGTTGATAGGCTCCTTGAAGATCATCAGCGGTACTCTGACTTACTCAGAGAACGACTGAAGATCTGAAATCTTGTGAGAGGGATGTAGAAAAGAAGTGGGAATGTTTTAAGAACTGTGTTGTCACTGCTGCTAAAGAGGTCTGTGGCACCACAACAGTGGGTAACAATAGAGGTGATGCTTGGTGGAATAATGAGATTGATGAGGCAGTAAAGAAAAAGAAGGAAGCCTATTTGCGGATGTTGCAAGGTAGAGTCTCTGTGGATGAATATCGCTGTAAGAAGCGTGAAGCTGCTAAGCTGGTTCGCCACAGTAAGGCAAAAGATAGGAAGGAGAAAGTGGAAAGGCATGAACTGGCTTTTGGAAAGATAGAGTCCTTCTGGATGTACATGAGACTCAGGAAAAATAGGGGAAACAAATTTGTAAGTTGCGTGAAGAATGAGATTGGGGAAATGATATGGGAGCTCAATGAGTTAAGTGAAAGATGGGGTGAGAACTTCTGTGAGTTATTAGATCAGGAGAGCAAAAATGATTCTGAGACAGATGCAGATGATGTCACAATGAGGGATGAAAGCACAGGAGGGATCTCAAGAGAAGAAGTGTGTAAAGCTCTAAAATCTCTTCAGAATGGTAAGGCTCCAGGAGTTGAAGGCATAACTGCCAAGATGTTCAAGTATGGTGGTGACTCTATAATTGACTGGTTAACTGAAATTTGCCAGTTGTGCTGGGAGTTAGGAATGGTCCCTCGGGATTGGAAGGATGCTATCATTGTTACCTTGTATAAGGGAAAAGGTGATCAGACTGAATGCAAGAACTATCATGGTATTAGCCTACTGAGTGTGCCAGGGAAAGTGTTTGGTAAGGTTGTTATTGAAAAAGTACGGGGTCTTACATCAGAGAAAGTGTGGGATGTTCAGAGTGGTTTTATGCCTGGTAAAGGCTGCACTAACCAGATTTTTGCATTACGCACGATGATTGAAAAGTATCTGGCTGTTGGGAAGAAAGTTTTTACTGCCTTCAAAGATTTAGAGAAAGCTTACGACCGAGTGAATAGGACAGTTTTGTGGAATATATTGAATGAATATGGTGTTACTGGGAATCTACTTAATAGTGTAAAAGCCATGTATGCTGGTAGTAGAGCTTGTGTACGAGTGAATGGTGTTTCATCAAAATGGTTTTCCATTGGTGCAGGAGTTAGACAAGGTTGTGTTGTGTCACCATGGCTGTTTAATATATTTATGGACGCATGCATGCGTGAGGCCAAAATAGATAATAGTGGTTTATGTCTTGGTGATATCCGTGTGTGCAGATTGCTGTATGCTGATGACACTGTCCTGTTGGCAGAGAGCAAAAGTGAGTTGCAGAGTATGTTGACTCTGATGCACGAAGTTTGCATGAAATTCAAACTGAGTATAAATAAGGGAAAACCCAAAGTTATGGTGTTTGAGAGAAGAATGGGTAGCACTGAATGTAATGTAAGTATAAATGGCACTGTGATTAACCAGGTGAGTGAGTTTGTGTATTTAGGAAGCATGTTTGACAGAGAGAACAAGTTGGATGGTGAAATCAGTAGGCGAGTGAATTCTTCTTTGAAAGTCATAGCTGCTCTGGGAGGTTTTCACAGGAATGATGGGTTCTCTAGAGAGTCCCGCATGGCTGTGTATGAAACAGTAATTGTTCCTACTCTGATGTATGGCAGTGAAACCTGGGTACTGCAGAAGCAGCATAGGAGTCGTTAGTGTGCTGGAGAAATGCGTTACTTACGTGGGGTTTGTGGCAAGACACGATCTGATTGTGTGAGGAATGAAGATGTATTGCGTTGTGTGATGTAAAGCAAAATGTTGTTAGCAAGGTGGAGACCAATATGCTTCGGTGGTTTGGCCATGTTGAAATAATGAGTGATGAAATGCTTACTAAGAAAATATTTTCAACCCAAGTGGCAGGAAGGAAAGGCAGAGGAAGGCCAAGGAAGACATGGGTGGATCAGATTCAGGAGTGTCTGCATGAGAAAAAGATTATGAGTATGAAGTATAAAAGATCTTGTGTAAGGCGTGTAATGGATATCAGTGAAGCACGAGTTGTATGTCAAGATCGCTGTAAATGGCGAAGTTTGATATGACAACAATAAGTAAAAATATCTGGAAGTTTGTATTTCTTTTGGAGCTAACCTCTGAATCTCAGAGAACAGCTTAGTGATATGTATATGATATGTATATGCTGTCACTGCTGCTAAAGAGGTCTGTGGCACCACAACAGTGGGTAACAATAGAGGTGATGCTTGGTGGAATAGTGAGATTAAAGAGGCAGTAAAGAGAAAGTAGGAAGCCTATTTGGGGATGTTGCAAGGTAGAGTCTCTGTGGATGAATATTGCTGTAAGAAGCGTGAAGCTGCTAAGCTGGTTCGCCACAGTAAGGCAAAAGATAGGAAGGAGAAAGTGGAAAGGCATGAACTGGCTTTTTGGAAAGATAGGAAGTCCTTCTGGAAGTACATGAGACTCAGGAAAAATAGGAGAAACAAAGTTGTAAGTTGTGTGAAGAATGAGATTAGGAAATGATATGGGAGCCCAATGAGTTAAGTGACAGATAGGGTGAATACTTCTGTGAGTTATTAGATCAGGAAAGCAAAGATGATTCTGAGACAGACGCAGATGATGTCACAATGAGGGATGAAAGCACAGGAGGGATCTCAAGAGAAGAAGTGTGTTAAGCTCTAAAATCTCTTCAGAATGGTAAGGCTCCGGGAGTTGATGGCATAACTGCCGAGATGTTGAAATATGGTGGTGACTCTATAATTGACTGGTTAACTGAAATTTGCCAGTTGTGCTGGGAGTTAGGAATGGTCCCTCGGGATTGGAAGGATGCTATGAATAATATTTATGCTATTATCTGCAAAAAAATTATTCTTAGAAATACTTGACAAGGAACTTAATATGGGCTTAACATACAGAAAGACCAGTCATAGTAAATCTGTAATTTTCAAGAAGATTTTAGCCTGGAAAAAGATTTTAATCTGGGAAACCCCTATGAGATTCCCATTTATGTATGCTATACCAAAGTTACATAAAAATCTGATAAAATTTCATTTTATTACTAATGCTCATGGTTGTTATGGACACAGAGCTGGAGCAATTTTTGAGAATTTACTGAAACAGATTTTGAACACCTATAAGAACACTTGGCTTATCAAGGATAATACAACAGTTTTGGAATTCTTTGCAAGGAATGATAAAGAAATTCAGAATATTGATACATTTGACTTCAGAAATTTATTCACTTCAATCTCTGTTGAAGATATCAAGGCCATCTGTTACAAACTCTATGATAAAAGAGAAATACAGTTGAACATCAACAGATAGTTTTGGAATTACTTGGTGGATTTTTGTACTGGACAAAATTTTCTTGCTATGGGAACACATATCTTCCAACAAATCATGGGTATTCCTATGGGCAATGTATTTTCCGGTACATTGGCCAATATCTATCTTCTACGCTATGAAGAAATTTTAATGGACAAATATTTGGGAATTAGTAACAGAACATGTTTATAAGTATGTGGATGACATATTGGCCATAAATGTACCAGGTTACCAGACAATCGCTCAAAATATCTACCCTAAGGAGCTGGTTCTGGAAAAACCCAATTCTGATTGTAATATCGTACATTTTTTTTATATTAAGTTTAAAAACGACATAACTAACAATATTTTAATCAGTAATTATGATAAAAAAACAACATTTTGATTTTGACACTTTTATGTAAATTCATTGGACCTCAAAATGTGTCAATATTATTACATAGAAATATTATAATCAACCAAATTCTCAGAATCGGTAGAATATGCAATCACTTTTCTACATTAAAAGAAAATTTTCAATTGTTTTCAATATTTCGGTTCATAATCAATATCCTATTAGGTTTATTATTCGTCACTTTTCTCAGCTTGTTAAGCTACTAAATTCAAGATTTAACACTGATGAAATTATTAATATATGACCTCACAATATTAAAGAATAGGATATAACAGTCTGTTTGATGGGTCACTTACAGCAAAGCTACTAACCACAACATAGCTAACACTAGTGCACTTTTGATAATCTATTGGCCTCAGATAAGGGTCTGTTTATCCATGACCATATCTAGTAAACTTTGACCCAGCGGCTTTATCTCTAGATTTAGTGTTGTTCTGATAACAACTATTCCTCAATGCTCCAGACTCTTATGCGTTTGTTTTGTGCTTGTATATTCGATTATTTTCTGTGGCTTGAGATTGTTCTGATAGCAGTTGTCCTTTGTGTGTTCCATTAGTGTTCATGATTTGGTTATTCTCCGTGGCTTAGATAACACTGACAGCGAGTCATTAAATGTTGGACTTTTCGCTGACATATGAAAAGCAACGTTCACCAACTTGGTGTTTTCCTGATGAGTACAGGTTGGTTTATATTGCTGGTTTATATTACTTGTTTGTACTTTACTCATTTACTTAGCATTCTTACATACATAGATGTGTTGATATTCTAAATAGGCTTATACTCCTGGGAAGCTGTAAACTCTGCACAACTTGGGTATATTAGCAAATTCTTCCTCTTTTCTTTTATCCCTGTTTGAGGGTTTGTGGTTCATGTTTAATTTTTTTTAGTGTTGTTAATTTGTTCTTTTTATTGTGCTTCGCTTATTTGTTTATTGAATAAGGCTTTTTAATATAAATGAAAACAAACATCAGGAATCAGTAAATAAATTTAAAAAAAAAAAAAAACTTTTTACCCCTGAAAATCCAAATGCGATAAAACAGCAGAGAAGAATTTTCAGAAAAACACTCAAAAACAAGAAGCATTTTCAATGGGAGCCAAGAGCTAGAGAAAAATAAACATTGCAAACAAGCAGAGAAGAACATGCAACAATGTAGAAAGTTTTGTAAATGCTGAGCTTTGGCTTTTTCAAGGACCAGCAAAACACAGCATAACTCATCACTACAAAGACCTAGATGAATATGGGTTTCTGCTATGTCATAAATGTAATTCATTCAAAGGACCCCTCAAATCAAAAACCGCCTTTTAACTTTGAAAGGTGAAATTAATAATAATCATCAAATTTAGCTGTTACATTTATGACAAAACTTGGCCCGACCCACATCGACCACAAAAACAGGAAAACTTAGTACGGATTCAAATAGTTACAAAAAAAAAAAAAAAAATTCTGACAAAATCTGCGAGACTTGAGACTATACCAAAAATAAAGAAAAGTTGCAATAGGTACACAGTATTATTGTAAAAATGCTTTACCTGAAAGAACAGGCTCGATAAACTGAACCAAACACCTACGAACAAATGGCACGACGGTGCCACAAGGCAGAAATCACAAAGCTCTGCTGGTTTGAAATGTTTATTTTTCTCTAGCTCATGGTTTCCATTGAAAATGCTTCTTGTGTTTGAGAGTTTTTCTGAAAATTATTTTCTGCTGTTTTTGCGCATTTGGATTTTTAGGGATAATTTTTTTTGGTTTCTTTTAAATTTATTTAGTAATTCCTGATGTTTGTGTTATATATATATACACTATCTACGAACAAGTAATTGGACACCTGTGATAGTGAAGGAAAACAAAGTTTATTCACCTTCAATAGTTGGTGGAGCCTCCACAAGCGGCGATTACTGCTGCGACCCTCCGAGGCATACTCTCAACCAGGCGTTGTACGACGGCTAGCGGTATTTTCTTCCACTCGGCTTGGAGAAGACAGGTCAGTTCCTTCACCGATTTCGGACGGTGGGGGCACCCCTTAAGTCGACGCTCCAACTCGTCCCAGAGGTGCTTGATAGGGTTAAGGTCCGAGCTCTGCGCAGGCCAGTCCATTCGATTAACCCCATTGTCACCATACCAAGCCATGGTGGACCTCGCAACATGACAGGTGGCATTGTCACCCTGAAAGTAACATGGGTCCACCCCATAAAATTGCCACAACGTAGGAAGCGCATGGTCATCCAAAATGGTGCAGTAGGTCTCGGCGTTAAGTCTACCAGGAATTGCGACCAAGGGTCCTGTGCCATACCAAGAGAAACACCCCCATAGCATAATTCCACCGTCGCTGAACTTCACAGTTGACACAATACATTCCGGCAGGAGGCGTTCTCCAGGCAGAAGCCAAACCCAGACCCTGCCATCCGAATGGTAGAGGGTGAACCTTGATTCGTCGCTCCAGAAAACCTGTTTCCACTGTTCTATGGTTCACTGTAGACGTTCTTCGCACCACGTTAGCCGAGCAGCGCTATTAGACTTGGTGATCAGTCTTGTGGGCGGCAGCACATCCGTGATAACCGAGCAGATGGGCTTCCTTACGGATGGTATTCATCAAAAGAACACTCCCGGATGCCTGTTGAAACTCCTCGCGGATGTGGCCCATTGATTTGGTGCGGATCTTCCAAATTTCTCTGGCCAGCTCCCGTCGGTCTCAAACTCCCAGTTTTGTGGGTCTGCCGGGTCAGGGCACATTCCGACAGTCACCTCTCGTCTTCCACTTGCTAATCACGTAGGCCACTGTCGATTTTGGGTACTTCAACTTGCTGGATATGTCACGTATGGATCGGCCATTTCTGTGATACCCGACGATTACACCTTTCTCGAAATCAGAGAGCTCCAAACTGCGTGGCATCTTGCATGCGACTGATTGCGTTGTTGTTTCCCACACGATATTTAACAGCGGCAGCTGCGACGTGTATCAGGACCACAGATATCGTTGATTGCAGGGGTGTACAATTACTTGTTGGTAGATAGTGTGCATATATATATATATAGAGAGAGAGAGAGAGATCTTAGCAAATACATATCATCATTGTCAACCATTATCAATCCACTGCTGAGCGAAGGTCTCTCCAACCATCTTCCACAACGGTCTGTCTTGTGCCAGTTTCCTCCATGTCACTCCCGTATACTTTCGAATTTCATCCACCCATCTTCCATGTTGTTCTCTTCTGGGTCTTTTCATGTCCCTTGGAATCCAATCTAAAACTGCGACTGTCCTTCCATGGTCAGTCCTTCTGGCAGTATGTCCAGCCCATTGCCATTTCAGGGATTTTACCCTGATCATGATGCATTCCACTCGATCTTGTCATTTTTCTAATCCACGAGTTCCTCTTTTTATCTCTCCTGGTTTACACCAAGCATGTACCTTTCCATGCTTCTTTGAGTTGTCTGCAGCCTTTGTATGCCTCTTAGTTAAGGTCTACGTTTCTGCATCATACGTAAGCACTAGAAGGATGCATTGATAAAACACTTTTCTTTTAAGACATACTGGCATATTGCTCTTGAAAATTATGCTGTTTCTTCCAAAAGTACTCCAGGCAAGTATTACACGCCGATTAATTTCTTCATCAATGTGACGCTCACTTGATATCTGCTGTCCAAGATAAACGTATGCATCTGTTATCTCCAGCTTTTCTCCATCAATCGATAAATCTTCATTTCTTGTAAAAGCATTGTACATCACTTTTGTCTTCTGAAAGTTCATTTTTAATCCCACTTTTTTACTCTTGTTAGCAAGTTCCTGGATCATACTCTGCAACTCTGATGGAGTAGTTGCAAAAATGACTACGTCATCAGCAAAATGAAGGTCAGTTAGATAATCTCCATTAATCTTTATCCCTTTGTTTCCCAGTTCAGTGATTGAAAGATATTTTCCAATGTGGCATTAAAGAGCTTGGGAGATATGGTGTCACCTTGTCTCACTCCTTTTCCAATTTTTATGTGTGCTGTAATCTCAAACAGCCAAATCTTTGCACTTGCATTTTCATAGATCTTATTAATAATATTAATGTATGCATCTTCAACACCACAGGATTTCAAAGCCATTGTAACTGCTGATGGTTTCACTGAATCAAAGGCTTTTTCATAATCAATAAAAGCCATGCGCAATGGAAGTTCATATTCCGTCGCTCTTTCAATTCGTTCTCTTAGTACGTGGATATGATCTATAGTGCTGTAGCCACTACTGAATCCAGCTTGTTCTCTCGATTGAGCTATGTCCAGCATTATCTTCAAACGGTGTAAAATAACTTTAGTGAAGACTTTATAAACCACTGATAGGAGACTGATAGGTCTATAGTTCCTGAGATCCTCAATGTCATCTTTTTTATGTAGCAGGATCATTGTAGCGTTGTTTCAATCCTCAGGAATTTTCCCTTCATTAAGGCATCGAGTGAAAACTTGGGCAAGTACTGTTTCAGTTTCTCCACGTGCTTCTTGTATGATGTCTACAGTAATTCCATCTTCTCCTGGAGCTTTTCCTGCTTCATGTTCTTGATTGCATGTGCAACTTCTGCTGGGAGGACTGGAAGAACTCTGGTACTGGTACCTTTCATGACGTCTGGAGTACATGTATCATCCCTTTAATATAATTTGGAGTAGAAATCTTTCACTCTTGTCAAAATTTCGCCTCTGTTTCTTGTTACAGAACCATCTTCTATTCTCAGTGCCATAATTTCTTCCCTTACTGAGATGTCCCTTTGCTATCTTTAGGCTTTGGTTGCTTTTAATTGCTTTCCTCACTAGTTCACAATTGAATTTCCTTACGTCTTCAGTGATACTTTTTTGTACCGTCTTGCATAGCTCTATATATTCCACTTTGGAAGTCACATCTTCTTTAGTTGTCCTCATCTCTCTTCTTTTTTGCATCAACATTTTGGTTTTTCCTGATAATTTGTTCACATGCAACTTGTTCTTAGACCCAGCTAATCTTGTTGCTGTTTCCATAAGAGCTTTGGTTACTTTTCTGTTAACTTCAGAGATGTCCGCTTCTTCTGATGTTAGACCTTCTAGAGCAGAGAATCTGTTCCTCAGTTCCAATTTGAAAGTATTATGATGTTTTTTATGGTTGGTCACATCAATACACTTTGTTTGTTTTATGAGCTTGCCACGCTTGAGTTTAGCATTGAGGTGCATCTTACATCTTACTAATCTATGGTCACTACCTGTGTTGAACTTGTTCAGCACACTGCAGTCTTCCATGACAAATTTCTTGTTGCACATAATAAAAGCAATTTCACTTGTCCATCCATTGCGATGCCTCCATGTCCATTTCCTCTGCGGAGTTTTCTTAAAAAGGAGTTTATGATGAAAAACTCTTCTGCCTCTGCAAACTCTACAGGAGTATCTCCACGCTGGTTTCTATTGCTGTGACCAAATTTACCTACTGAAGTTTCATTCCGTTGCTGTTGTCGTTGCCCTATTTTTGCATTGAAATCTCCCATATTTATCTTCAAGTGCTGCTTGCCTTTATTATTTAGATGACTAATTTCCTCATAAAATTCTTCAATTTCTTCTTCAGGATGACTTGTGGTGGGTGCATAAGTTTGAATAATCTGAGCCGGTATCTTCTCGAGAGTTGGATAACGAGTCATGCAGCTCTGTCAGAGGAACTTTCTACTTCTACAACTTTATCCTTCAGTTTCTTGTTTATTATAAATCCAACACCACTAAATCCGCCAGTATCTGTCCCACGATAGTAGAAGAGATGTCCACTTTTCAGTTCAATGAAATCTTCTTTTCTCCTTATCTCACTCAGCCCGACAATGTCCCACTTGATCCTTTGTAGTTCCTCTTCCAATTCAAAAAGTCTTGAATCAGAAGATAGGGAGTGTCCATTGTAAGTAGCCAAGGTCAGCATCAAATGGCAGTCTAGTCCGGTCCTCCGGTGATATTCAATATATTTCTAAATATAAAACTTCTTTGGAACACACATAAAACTAGTTTTCCACACTTTTATCACTATTTCATATTTTTGGTAAGTTTTGTAATATGAATGTGTAACCCATTACTTTTGTTTGTTTTAGTTGTCCCGAAATGTTTTGTTTGGTTAGATCACCTTGTTTCCTGTTATATATTATACAGAAACAAACTATTAGATTTTAGAGCACCTAAGTGAAGCTGCATTCCTTTGAGTACAAACTGCTTAGAATCATTTATTTCAACCAGGAAATGCAATTTACAATGGAGAAAAGATTGTAGCTTTATTTGAAAGGGAATTCCTCAAAATCTATAGTTTCTAACAACTGCTTCACAAGAATGCAAATCCCTTGGAATAATTTATTTTGACTAAGAAACCCATTTTCTGGCTGGTGGGAAGTTACAGCATTATATGAATGCATTTTATTGAAGACAAAGAGAATGTGTTATAAGTCAAATGCAATTTTCTTTGGCATAAAGATTACAGCATTATTTGAGCAGTTTCTAGTGGTGGAAGTAATATGAGATCATCTGAATGTGACTGCTAGTTGCTATAAAATTATGGTATTACATGAACATGTTTTTTGGTGATAGAAAAGATTATGACATTATTTGTATGATGTTAATAACACATAATTTTCTTCAAAACAACTGGATATTAACATTTGATAACAAAGTGTGCGTGTTTTAGAAAGAAATGAACTGATTCCAAGTTATTCCATTCAAAAATATTACCTTATTTTCCCACAACAATCTTTATAATTGTCATGATTGAACTTGGCAAATCTGCTGATGAGGCCCTGGAAAAGACTTTGAATTTTTACGTGAGCAGCATGTATGAACTCTGGGCCTTGGAATGGGGTATAGGGAATGATATAAGTGCACATGCAACAGCAATAAGTAATGATTGATGTAGAAACAGTGACACCTCATGGCTTTGGTTGGTTGGTTGACTGATTGATTTATTTTAATGGCGCAAGGGCCATGGTTGGCCAAAGAGCGCCAAATAAAAGACATCAAAACAAAACATAATCAATAAAAAACGTACACAAGGTTAAAAACAGACTGATGTGGTAAAAATGAAATATGAGAGTGAACAAGTTAAAATCTAGATGAGTTTAAAAAAGTCAATTTCTTGTAAAAACGAAACCACTGCTCTCAAGTCGCAGGCTTCACCAATAATAATTTGCAGTGTAGCTGCTACTTCGTCCAACAGATGAGAGTGAAAATGACGAAAACGATGATCACAAAACTGAACACAAGTACACAAAACATGAAGGACAGTGAGACGACAGTTGCACGCCTCACACACCGGGACACTCTCGCCACACAGCAAAAAGCAGTGAGTAAAACGACAGTGCCCAATGCGGAGACGTGTAAGAACTACTTCCTCACGATGGTTCTTCAGCAAACTAGACTTCCATAGTCCAATCTGTGGTTTGATAGAATGCAGCTTATTGCTGCCCTGCTGAGACCACAGGGACTGCCACTCGTCCATGAGAAATGTCCGGATCAAAGGTCTAAAATAGCGGAAAGACAGTGGCAGTCGAGCTGGCAACATGGCGGAAACAGACCTGGCAGAGAGATCTGCCAGCTCGTTACCCGGATCCCAACATGGCCAGGAACCCAACAGAATCGGACCAGGAAGCCATCACCCTCCAAAGTTACAAGGAGACAACAGACATCACGGACGACAGGTGAGTCCGTGTCCTCTGGAGAAGATAAAACTTGGATGACGGACTGGGAATCAGAGCAAACCATAGCGCGACAATGTGATCGAGACTGTATGTGGCACAAAGCAAGGTGTACCGCACCCATCTCTGCCGAAAAGACAGTGGATTCAGGCGGAAGCCTCTCAGCATGTGAGGCATCGCCACACACAAAAGCGGATCCAATGACATCCCCGGATTTTGAGCCATCGGTGAACACAGGCACGAAATCCGAGTAGACAGACAGCTTTTCAGCAAAGAGCTGCTGGTACACCAGAGCAGGAGTGAACGACTTAGGCCACACACAAAGAGAAAGGTCAGCCGTTGCTTGAACGGGCTGCCAAGGAGGTTGGTTGAAAAAGGCGGTCAAACCAATCCTAGACAAGTTTAATCCAGCATCACGCACTATGGCAGACATCCGAATCCCGAATGTCGGAACACAAGAGGGGCGGTGGGAAAACAAGCGGACACAGTCCGGTTGGAAGATGGAACCATGCAGTGGATGATCAGGTAGAAATTTCAGTTTTGTATAAAACTGAAGAGACAGCTGCTTACGGCAGATGCATAACGGTGGCTCATGAGCCTCCGCATACAAGCTATGTACGGGAGAGGTACGGAAAGCACCAGTACATAGCCGCAATGCCTGGTGATGGACGGGGTCCAAAGGCTTTAAAATCGATGGATGAGCTGAACCATATGTAATGCATCCAAAGTCCAACTTAGACCAAATAAGAGAGTGGTAAATGCGAAGCACTGAGCACCTGTCAGCCCCCCAAGATGTTTAAGAGAGGACCTTCAGGATACTCAAAGACTTCGTGCACTTCACCTTCAAAGACTGAATGTGAGGCCGGAAGGTGATGCTCGGTCAAAAGTTAGCCCAAAGAACTTGGCTTCGTACACCACAGGGATGGTAAAACTCCCCAGACGGAGGCTGGGGTCTGGGTGAAGACCCCGTTTGCGGCAAAAATGCACACAAACGGTCTTCTGCGTCGAGAAGCCAAATCCATTTTTAGAAGCCCAGTGAGAGATCTTGGTAATGGCAGACTGGAGCTGTCTCTTGATGGTGCGCATGTTTACAGAGGCGCAAGAGATCAGCAGATCATCCACGTACATGGTTCCACGAACCGTCGGAGGAAGCAGTCGGAAAATATGGTTGACACGAAAGATGAACAATGTAACGGAAAGAACGGAGCCCTGAGGTACACCCTGTTCTTGTGGGTACATCACAGAGAGGGTCGACCCAACGCGCACACGGAAACTCCGGTCCTGGAGAAATCCGGCGATGAAAGATGGTAAGTTTCCCCGCAATCCGCACTCGTGCAGATCACACAGAATGCTGTATCTCCAGGTACGGTCATAAGCTTTCTCCATGTCGAAGAACACGGAGACCATGTGCTGACGCCGGACAAACGCCTCCCTGAAAGATGTCTCAAGGCGAAGATGATGATCGGTGGTGGAACGACATCTGCGAAATCCACTCTGATGAGGTGAAAAAATGTGATGAAACTCCAAATAAAAAATGAGACGAAGATTAATGATGCGCTCGAGTACTTTGCAAAGGCAGCTCGTCATAGCAATTGGCCAGTAGTTCAACGGGTTGGTGGGATCTTTACCAGGTTTGGGAACAGGAACGACAATGGCAGTGTGCCAAGATTCGGGAAAGGCATGCTCTTGCCAAATCCTGTTAAACAGGATTAGCAGACATTCAATAGAGGACGGAGAAAGGTGCTTCAGCATTTCGTAATGGATGTTATCCGGTCTGACAGATGTCCGGCCGGACCTATTCAGAGCGGTCTTCAGCTCCACGGCAGTGAGCGGGCTGTTATAATCTGTGGAAGAAAACGGTCCAAAGGAAATCTTGGACCTTTCAAGCCGCGGCTGTAACTGCCTCAACGAAGCAGGGTAATTGCTGCTGCTGGACACCGAAGAAAATGCGGCGCCCAGACAGTCAGCAATACCCTAAGCGTCAGCAACCGTTCCTCTATCACTCTCAAGAATGGAGATTTCCCCAGATGGGTACTTCCCCGAATCTTACGGATCCTGTCCCAAACGATCTTAGGGCTGGTAGTGGTGTTAATCCCGGATACATATTGTATCCAGGACGCCCGTTGACTATGCCTACGAACCAATCGTTCGCAGGACTTGGCTTTCTTGAAAGCAAGTAGGTTCGCGTCGGTGGGGTACCGACGAAACCCACCCCAAGCCCGATGTTGGGCCTGACAAGCAGCCTTGCAAGAGGAATTCCATCAAGGTCATGGGCAACGTGGAAGATCAGTCGACATCCTGGGGATGGTAAGTTCTGTCGCTTGCACAATACAATCCGTTACCGCCGCAACAGCGTCATCGACCGTTCCTGAGGTCACCATAGCATGGGTAATACATGCCGAAGCCGTGAATGGGTCCCACTTGGCTCGATCAATACTCCATCTAGCAGGACGAGTAGGGTAATGGTACCCGCCACACGCGAGATGGAGAAAGATGGGAAAGTGATCGCTGCCAAGGGGATCACCAGACACGCTCCAGGACCAATCAGGATATAAGGATGGTGAACTCAGAGACAGATCAATGGCTGAGTATGAGTGGGTGTGTTCATGAAAATAAGTATGAGCTCTCATGTTGTGGAGACAGAGGGACGTGTTGGAGAGAAGAGACTCAACAACACGGTCCCTAGAGTCTCGAGTGGTAGAACCCTACAACGGATTGTGTGCGTTGAAATCTCCTGGTCGACTAAAGCTTCCAGATCCGAAAGGCTTACAACTTCATCTGGCGGTATGTAGATGGAACACACTGTGAACAGAGTGTTCACAAATAGTCTCACTGCCACTGCCTGCAAAGTCGTCCGAAGGGCAATTGCAGTGACAGGAACACCATGAGGAACAACGACGGCCACTCCTGTGCAGGCGATAACGCCGTCCTGGTGATCTTTGCGGAAAAAGGAATGTCTCCGCAGCGAAGGAGTGTCCGATGAGCGAAGCTTCGTCTCCTGGAGACACACGCACACAGGTGTGTGCGAAGACAGTAAGCCTTTCAAATCATCAATGCATGATCGCAGACCACGGCAATTCCACTGAATGAGTGTGGCCATAATGAAAACTGAAATGAAAGAATGAAAAAGACAGACGACTAGAAGGTCTCTATGTTGTCCATCACCTCCAATCCATTGTAAGTGTCTGGAGGTAACACAGGGCTGTGTTTACCCCCTGTGGTGAGTGGAGGTTTTTGCCTGCTCTGTTTCGGGGAGGATGAACCTGGTTTCACCTTGTCCTGCTTTTTCTTTGCAGTGCCCTGGACCTGGATCCCTGTGCTGGCAGAAGATGTTTTCGGCATAGAGGATGGTTTAGGTGACGATGTTGATGTCGCCTTGGAGTCAATGCGGCGAGACTTCAGTGCCTCCAATCCAGCAGCAACGATGACCTAAAAAACATAAGGACACCGCGCTGGGATGGTCACCTCAGTCTGGACCGCCACGGAATCCTTCTGCACCACAACTGAAGCATATGACCGCTGGCCTGGTTGTAAAGGGGCGATCCGCTGTCTAGCCTCGGGATATGAGAGATGCTCAGTTGTCTCAGGCGTTGGATTGCCTGTTCCTCTATCCACTTTGGACACTGCTTAGAAGATGCAGGATGAGACCCATTGCAGTTGACACAATGATCAGACTCAGCGAGCAGTCCGCCAAAGAGTGTTCCGTGGAACCACAGGGACCACACTTTGCAACATTACGGCAAGACTGCTGTGAGTGACCGTAATGCTGGCACCGGAAACATCGCAAGGGGTTCGGGATATACGGCCGAACATCAAGCCGTAAATAACCTGCCTTGATGGAAGTAGGCAGGGTTGGGGAGTCAAAAGAGAGGATGGTGTTACGGGAGGGAATAGATTTCCCATCCCGCCTAAAAAGAATCCGCCGAACCCCAATGACATGCTGTTCACCAAGTTCCTCCAGCAATTCCTCATCGCTGCATTCAACCAGGTCGCGGGAGTTGACTACACCGCGAGAGGAATTGAGGTAACCATGGGGAGAAACTTGAACAGGAATGCCAAGCAAAACGGTCGTTTCCAGCAAGGTGGCACTGTGGCGTGGATTAGAGGTTTCCACGAGAAGATCCCCTGAAGGGAGCTTCTTAACACTCCATGGAGAACCAGCAACGGCCTGCATAGCCTTGTTGATCCAGAAAGGGCTCTTGCTACTGAGTGACTATGAAGAGTCACCAGATTTGATTAAAAGAAACAGAACATTGCAATTAGTCGTGACAAGTTTCTTTGTGGAGGAGGGTGTACCTTCCTCCACAGGGCGCTTGAAAGTGCTAGCATGGGAAACACTGTGGGTTGCCATGAAGAAGAGAAAAGATTCGTCTGCCGACCTCCCCACCCACTACCGAGCCCAACGAGGGAGAGCCGGAGGTCCGCAAGCCCAAGAGGACGCAGGATGCGGCTCTAGGGATAGTTAGCGGATATAGCAAGTTGGTAGGGCAGACATACGCTCGGCGTGCACCCAGACTTTCCCGTGCCTGGGGAACACCCCTTTGGCATGCCCACCCTACCCCCAAACTCACCTTGCCGAACAGAACGACAAGCCGCTAGAAGTCTGGACACCACTCGGCCACAGACTTCCTGACTAGGAGTGGGGTAGCTCCCAGCCTCCCATTTAGGGTGAAGCAGAGGGCAAAGAGGAGTGTTGGCATCTGAAGACAACTACAACCCGGCCCCCAGATACCTCAGCCTCCAATATCCCCTTTTCCACCTGTACGGGTCACCGCACACGGCGGCGAACGTGCAGGTAGGTCTAAGCTAACCAGCTCCGGAAAACCAGAAAATGTAACAGGAAAGAGAAAAGACAGGGAAGGGAACGAGGAACAAAACCCAGAGCTGGCGCCTCATCACAACCTCAGCAGCCTACAACTGAGGCAGGCACATGTCAATATACGAAAGAAAGACGAAAAGCAAAATTACAAGAGAAAATCGGCTCGGGCCGTGGGGATGCCATCCCCCATCAGCCGGATGAACAGCTGTCCCTTCGGTGATGGTATCGTTCAAGAGTAAACGAAATGTATACTGTCAAAAGGTGAGCTCGGGCCGTGGGGCGCCGCTCCCGAAATAACTGGAAAACCAGTTATCCTCGTTCAGGGCCTCATGACTTTGATTACAACAATGCAACTCTTAAGGAAATACAGAACACTTGCTGGCAGGTATAACACAGAAATATTGCAATAGGACTAGATTTGCCTCAAGAAACCACATGATTTACTTAGTTTCGGTTTTAGGTTTCTTAGGGGGAAATGTTACATGTTTGTTAAGTCTTTTGTACTTCACATAAGTTCAGGTTAGGTTAAAATGCAAAATGCAAGTATCTATTGAATTTTCTTTTTTTACATTGGTAGTTATCATACACACTCTCCTACCACTAATATTCCGACAACTGTGCATGTCTGTGCACGTGAAGTTCTTATTTACCGAAAATTTAATATTGTGTGCTGAAACCTTAAGCCCTTATGATGGCCTTTAGTCATGGAATACTTGCCCACAGTTTTTTTTTCAAATGTCTGTCAATATGCCTCACCATTCGGCCTTGAAATCAACGACCAGTTCAGCTTCGTTTGTGGTGCAATCTCTTCTTCCACACACCCGATGATCCAATTTTACCCATATATATGTTTCATCATTCGACCTTGAAACCAGTGACTAGTTTAGCTTTGTTTGTTGGGTGATCTCTCCTTCCATGCACCCGATGATCCAATTTGTCCCTTATTCTCTGTAGGGGTTCAGGTCAGGACTCAGGGATGGTGAGTCCAACTTTTCAATGCCCATATCCTCAAACCAATCTGAAACAATGCGAGCAGCATGGCAGGTGCAATGTTGTTCTGCTAATAGAGGTATGGGGCCGTCCCCAAAGTACTGCCACAATGTTGGTATCACATAATTTTCCAGGATGCCTAGGTAGAGCTCATAATTCATAGTTAGGGTCCAAAATAATTGGCCCAAGCTGAAACATGAAAAACAGCTCCATACCATCATGCTGCCTCCACCAAACAGTTCGGAAACTTTCTCCCAGTGATCGCCATACCCAGGAACGACTATCATACTGGAAGACTGTGTACCATGACCAGTCAGTACAAAGCACAGTTTTCCATTGGTCTACAGTTGAAGATCAACAATCCTTATACCAGGCTAACTGGCATGTGTCATTAGTCAAAGTGATTAATGGCTTGTGGATGGTTACTCAACCATGGTAACCCATGTTGTGCAGTGTCCTGCACACTGCACTAATGCTAACATCAGTCCCGAAGTCTCAAAGTGTTTGCATGATTTGAAACAATGTTGATTTTTCCTCTGAGCGGACAGTCCTTTGCAGTTCTCTCCTGTCACATTCTGTTAACTTCAGAGGTATACCAGGTTGTTTCTTGGTAGATTCAGCCCCAGTTCACTTCTATCTGAATATCACATCAGCAACTGTCAAGTTAGGGATCTTCAATGCGGCTGAAATGTCACGTATGGAGCAATTGCTTATGTGGTACCCTATCATTGATCCATGTTGGAAATCAGTTAACTTTGTTGATCAATGAATCTTGTATTCACAGCCGTGCTATTGTCTTTTCATAGCCCTATAAGCATATTTATAGTTGTGTCTGTGTTATGGTTTTATGTAGGACCAAATTCAGTATCAATAGAAGAATGCCCTGATATTAATGGCAGGGTGGCACACAAAGCCCCTATCTAGGGAAATTACTTAAAAACAAGCAATCCAACTGATGATAAGAAAGTGGGTATGAGCTTCTGGATCAGTATGATTACAACACTCCTGGAGGTGAAATAAGGAACTTTAAAAAGTACATTGTGAAATATCGCAGACAGCAGAAAAGTTCAAATTACAAAATTGTAAAGCAGAGTGTGTTGCAAGAAAATCAGTGTTGCAACTTCCCCAAACAGAAAAGGAACAGCAAATAATTGTAATGTGAAAAGAGATTGTATGACAGGACATTGCTACAGTGAATTCATGGTGGCAGGCTGTTTCAACCCTCCACAAATACAAAAGGTTGACAACTTTCCACAAACTCAAACTACTGTGCATGTGAAGTAGAGTTACAAAGTGCTGCTGGTAGGGTTGAAATTGATAAACCACACAGACACATGTATGCAGTATAATGCTAGGTGGAAGAAACATTCTTCTCATAATATGTGGCCAATACGTCATGAAAATTAACACAGCAATCAGACATCGCTGAGTTGACTGTAATTACTGTTTCACACATTATATCAATCACATCCGAAAACTTGAAAATTTCATTGTGTAGTGGATAGCATGCTTGAACAGTAATTGGGAGATGTGAGTTTGTTTCCCGCTCCAGGGTGGTGAAATTTTCTGATGTGATTGATATAACGTGTGAAACAGTAATTACAGTCAACTCAGCGATGTCTAACTGCTGTGTTAATTTTCATAGCTACTTAAACAACCATCCCAGAAGTAGATAACAAACATCATGTCTAGCTACATACTCACCAAATATTATGAAATGATTCTTCACTAGAGTGAGTACAAATGGAGTGCCTGTGCTGTTGCAAGGCTTTACACCAAGAGCTTTCCTCAGAGCCGTCAGCCACTGCCCAAGTTTGAGCTATGGAAAGCATATCTGAGCATCCAAGATTGAGTGGACCACATTGTGAGGATGTACATTTCACATTCTCACATTGGAACACAGGAAGTGGCTATCACATGTGGGCCGAGATATGTGGAAGTTCCTCTGCATCCTTCATTGGCATCACATTTGACTCTACTGGTGCCATTCAACAACATGCTTTACAGTACAGTGACATAGAACAGAAATTGAACTGGTGCAATTACCTCATGGATGCTCTGGAAGAACAGCCTACTTTCCATTGCAACATCATGTTGGCAGATGATGGGAAGTTCAACTAAAATGGCATAATGAGTTCAAATAACCACTGCTCGGCCATACAGCACCTACTATAGACTCTAAATGTTTGCCACTAAATCCAATGCTTCACAAATGTATGGTACTGCATTTTGCAGAATAATACAGGGTATGTCTAAAGCCTTTCCCTGACTACGATCAATTATATAAAATGAACCATGCTTGTTAGACACATAGTTTTCCAATGTAGCTTACCTGAAATCCAGAGTTTTTTTCCAGGTCATCAGTATACCTCAATGTGAGCTCCTTTTGTAGCATAGAGGACATCCAGTAGGTACTCTATCTCTTTCCATGTCTGCTGCAACATGTCATCTGTGATGGTCGCAAAAGCTTTAGTTATTCTTTCCTTCAAAGTGTTAATATTTGCAACTGGTGTTGCATAAACTTGATCCTTAATGTAGCTTCATAAAAAAAAAAAAAAAAAAGACAAGGGGCGTATTGTCTGGGGATCTTGGTGGCCAGGGTATGGGACCATCTCTACCTATCCATCTGTCAGGGAATTTGTCATCTAAGAATTGACGGACAGGTACACCCCAGTGTGGGGGTGCACCGTCCTGCTGGAACATTACCTATGGTTGCAGCTCTTCCAATTGAGGTGCAACATACAGCTGCATCATGTTGAGGTAAATACCCAATGTAATGGTGGGCTTAATAATAAAGAACAGTCCAATTACTATGTTGTGCATTAGACTGCACCAAACATTGATTTTAGGGCTATCCCTCTGTTTCTCCAAAACCACTGTGGGTTCTCTGAACCTCAGATACGGGCATTATGAGTGTTCACTTTACCTGAGGTATGAAAAGTTGATCCATCTGAAAAACAAATCCGCTTCAGGTGATCATTATCTTCGTCTATTCGTTCAAGAATATCCATAGCAAATGTCACACATCTGGGTCCATCATTAGGCTCCAAGGCTTGAACAATTTGCAATTTGTATGCAAAAAACGAAGCCACTTTCTTAAAATGTGGTGCACTGTCTTCATAGCTATTCCCAGTTCACTAGAGGCATGACGAATTAATTTCCTCGGGCTTCGTACGAATGCATCACGCACGGCGTTCACAGTTTCCTCACTAATGGAAGGTTTTCCACTTCTTGCACGGTCACCGACACTGCCCGTCAATTTAAACTTTTGATACTAGTTCCTGATGCTCTTCACATCAGGCAGGGCTCTATCATACTCATGCCTAAACTTCCGCTGCACTGAAATCACGGATTTGGTTTCATGAAACCAGAAAACACAATCAGCCTTCTCCTGCATAGACACCATTTCGCCGACTGACACTTTCAACAACAAACTACGCTGAGACGATATTATAATATTAAAAAGAAACATAATTCTGAATCAAATTTCGAAGATCGCCAATAGATGGAAGCACGGAGCAAGGGAACAGACAGAACCTAAGGCGCAAGAATACATCTGTCAAGGTTGGTTTTGACCGAAGCAAATAGACACCATTCCTGCTGAGGATGCAGTGGTAACCAGACGAGCGAAACGCTTATGGTCAGTAACGATGTGTAGGCCTAAGATGAGATAGTTAATACAGTGGCTCTTATGAGTCTTTATGTAATACAGTATTCCTATACACTAAACAGTTTATGATGGATATTACGACTGAAATTTAACGACTACTGGAACTCGACCTTAGTGAAGTATAAGAAATGCTGACTCAGAAATGACATGGGAGCTCGTGTGACCGGAAATTGCAACTGCGGTGTGTAAATATGGTTTTTATAAGTTATTTGTGTTTCCTCATAATGTGTTTATCAATATAAATACCTGAAAATTAAAAAAAAAATTTACTTCAAGACTTTTAATGACAGCTGGACTTGAACCTTATGAAGAACTTTTTGAAGACATCGATTAAATCTCCTGTTGACCTTGACGTGAAGAGGATATAATGTTGCAAAGAGTCTTTTAACTACAATAAAAAAATTTTAATTTGTAAATTTGTGTGTTGTCCACAATGTGAATATGATGAAATTTTTCTTCTATTACCCCCTTGGTTTTTCATGGAACTGATATTATGGGTGAAAACGGTACGTCTTTCCAAAAAAATGCAAGTCATCCATCGAATTAATGACGTGTATGGGACATTAAGAACACTAAGAAGCAAGACTCAAGGTAAATAAACATATTTATTTGAACCAAATAACAACATAATAGTAATAAGAACTAACAAAATGTGTAAGGCTCCTCTAACGAAGGCTTAAAAAATGTGATGAACAGAATAATTTGACAGTTTGTGTCACAGCATTAAAACCAATATATCACATAATAGGAACACCTGATGAGAGAAACGAATAGATACCTCTCACAAAAGTGTATATACATAAGTGTCCATATTTTAACTATGCATGGTTGAATGGTTAGGTCTGCATAGAGATGCATTTGGTATTCCTTAAGATCAGTATGTTAATTAAGTTGTGTGCACACAAGTACCAATTCATCTAACAGGTTGGCCACCATTATATAACACATTACACTGATGTGGCAAATGCCTCAAATAAATCACAAAATAAATAAAAATTATACATACCAGCCACTGAACTGATTGATTGACTGCTAATAAGTAGGTAGGTAGGTAGGTAGGTAGACAGGCAGGCAAGCAGAGACTGACAAATAAGTTACTCATGTTTCCAAAAGTAAAATGAACAACATTCCTTACCTCAGATCAATCCCGATTTCTCTTATTATGCTGATTTTCTTTTTTTCCATTTCCTGACTTTTTATTTTTGTGACTTTATGCTGTGGTAGACACATAGCAAAACTTCATATTTTTTTACAGTGGTTCCTGGTGTAAATTTTAAGAGTACATCACCCTGGCTTACCCTATTACAACTATTTATAAATTTCTTACTCAATATGTTTCAGAAAACTTTGCAAGGTAAACTAATTAAGGAGATGTTACAGTAGTTGACATGATCTTTCATGTCCCCTTCTCATTAATTGGTAAAATGACTGACTTTTGCCAATCATCAGGAGCCCAGCTGGTTTGCCACACTAAGCGAATTATCTTGTGTAACCAAAGGACATTTGCTATTCCACCTTGCTTAACCAATTCTTCAAATGGTAAAAGTTACTAGAACTGGAGAAAAACTTATATGTTGACATTTGGGGGTAATGTGTACCACTGGCCAGGCCAATTTTCTAATGTCCTAATTGGATTTTAAAACACAATGATATGAAACCAGTATTCTGGATTACTGATCTATAACATCCTCTAATACGCACGTATTTCTCGACATATCGAGATTTAGAAACATGTTTTTCATACATTATTTTTTTCAGGTAAAACCATTTAATGGTGGTTTTAACTGTTGTACCTTTTTACATGTTATATTTCCTTTGAGTGAAAAGCAATTTCTCAGTTGTAAGTTATTAATATTCACTGCGAATATATATCTCGGTATCGAATGTGATTTAAGGAAAAATCTTTCACGTACCTCTCGGTTGTAGGTGGTCGATGTTCAAATCTTTGCACGGTTGTTCTCATCAGGTTCTTGAGTGTAGGCTTTTTAGAAGTTAGTCCGCACATTTTCTTGAGTAGGATATACTTTTTTAGTTGAACTACGGGAGGCACATGAAGACAAAGGAGATGTGAAAATTACGTTGGAAAACTTGAAAAACAGAAAAATGAATCACTCAAAAAAATATTCGCATGAGGAAATGCAATCACCAAAAAAACTTCGTCAGACTTCCGGATGTATTGTCCGACGCATTTCGGCAGATCTGTCTACCATCTTGCGCAGTTTGGGAATCTTTGTGTGTTATACGTCGTCGCACAAAGATTCCTCACACACAAAGGTTCCCAAACTGAGCATGTGGCATATTCAACGTAAACTACAGAGAGAACGGATGACCAGAGGTCCCAGAAGATGGTAGACAGATCTGCCGAAATGCATCGGACAATACATCCAGGAAGTCTGACGAAGTTTTTTTGGTGATTACATTTCCTCATGCGAATATTTTTTCGAGTGATTCATTTTTCTGTTTTTCAAGTTTTCCAACGCAATTTTCACATCTCCTTTGTCTTCATGTGCCTCCCATAGTTCAACTAAAAGTATATCCTACTCAAGAAAATGTGCAGACTAACTTCTAAAAAAGCCTACACTCAAGAACCTGATGAGAACAACTGTGCAAAGATTTGAACATCGACCACCTACAACCGAGAGGTACGTGAAAGATTTTTCCTTAAATCACATTCGATTACCGAGATATATACATTCGCAGTGCATATTAATAACTTACAACTGAGAAATTGCTTTTCACTCAAAGGAAATATAACATGTAAAAGTTACAACAGTTAAAACCACCATTAAATGGTTCTACCTGAAAAATATAACATCCTCATACTGAAAACAGTAACTACTAACTAGTATTCAAATTCAAAAGAAAATGATATGCTGACATTTGGAAATATTGTACTCAACAGGTTAGGCCAACTACCTAGTTGTCCTACTCCATATTTCATAAGGTACGCTTTGATAGTTATTTGTTGAATGCAGAAATAACAAAGTAGAAGTTGTTTTCCTTATGAAGTAGTAGAGGCATTATTTATCACTTTGGGAGGGGAGGCCAAGTGATGCCAACTCCATTTATGAAAATCCATAAGTGGTAAATACCCATTAGGCTTCCCAGATATGGCTCTAAGGTCAGTTGTCGATTTTCCTACACTGTATATGAGTGCGAGCCTATTGCTTTATTCACATTATTGGGTTCAGTACTTGTAGGGTACAGTAATTAAAATAGTTCCACAGATTGGCAGCTTTTAATGCGTAAGAAGGCTGCCACAACAGCTGGTGCATAATCTTACTGCCTCTATTATGTCATACAGTGTGAAGATGGGACCTCAGCCCTGATATGCAGAGGGCATTTTTCAATGCTGCAGTCCTGTCTGAAAATGAAATGGGGCAGTGAGAAATGATGGGTATTTTGAGAACGGTATTTTTCCATTAAATGCACAGATTCACAACCCAGGGCAGACAGACCACTCGGTCATTTTATTTATGGGTATTTTCAAAGACTTTGCATCTTCCTTATAACCAACTGAATGTAATTTGAGTTTTGTACAAAATAATTGTGAAAGGAAAAGATAGCACCAAAGAGATGGGGCATGTTTCATCTTCAGGAAAAGTAGTTGGGTGGCATCCCACCACACCCTCCCCTGGCCACAACCCCAGCACTGTTGAGGCCACAGTTATTTATACTGGAACAAAAACAAGTGGGCCAGGTAAGTAAAGTGACCGTTTTCCTACTTCATACATATAAATTCTTTGATCACAGCTTTTACCACAAAATGAGAACAATAAAAATTACCACATCTCATAACAATCCCACATGTTTTCATACTTCATCAACATACAAGGTTTAGGTACTAATCCCCATTTCAGTCTACCAACATCTACAAGTGACCAGCATACTCACTCTTAATCTCACAGAAACACAGAACCACTTCTCATGATTCCACATGTTCCCCATTCTAACTACTTGCTTTATAAAATTCCTGTTGCAAATGGCATGCGTTATGTTCATACAACTTATATCATTAAGCTGTTGTCTGAGATTCAGAGGTTAGCTCTTCAAAGAAAGTCCATCTTCCAGATTAAAATTTAAAACTGATTGAACTAGATTTTACTTACTGTTGATGTATCAAACATCTCCATTTACAGTGATCTTGGCACACAGCTCGGGCTTCACCTACATCCATCACACATCTCACACAAGACCTTTTGCACTTCCTACTCATTATCTTTTTCTCATGCAGACATTCCAGAATCTGGTCCTTCCATAATTTCCTTCACCATCCTCTACCTTTCTTTTCTGCCACTTGGGCTGAATAAATTCTCTCAGTAAGCATCTCACCTCTCATTCTTTCAACAATGGCCAAACTACCTAAAAGTGTTAATCTACACCTTACTAACATTTTGCCTCACATTACACATCTGCAACACATCTTCATTCCTCACATAATGACACAGCGTATCTTGCCACAAACCCTCTGTAAGTAATGCATCCCTTCAGCACACACAAATGACTCCTATGTCTCTTCTACGGTATCCAGGTTTCATTTCCGTACATCAGAGTAGAAACAATTACACTTTCACAACAGCCATTCAGGACTTAGGTGAGTGAATTCATATCTGCAAGTCACAGCTGCTTTATGAGGTGAGTGCATTCATCTTTGAAAGTCATAGCTGCTTTAGGAGGAGAACACATCATTCCTGTGAAATCCTTCAAAAGCAACTATGACTTTCAAAGATGAATGCACTCACCTACTAATTTTACCATCTAATTCATTTACTCTGTCAAATATGCTTCCTAAACATACAAATTCATTCACCTGGTCTAACTCTGTGCCATTTAGATTTATATAACATTCAGTACTAACAGTTCCTCTAAATGGAGAAGTTTGATACGGCAACAGTAAGTAAAAATTATCTGGTAGTTTGTATTTCTTTTTGGAGCTAACCTCTGAATCTCAGAGAACAGTTTAGTGATATGTATGTATGTATTACTAACAGTTCCTCACTCAAAAACTATAACTTTGATTTTTCCCTTATTTACACCCAGTTTGAATTTCATACAAGCTTCATACATCTGGGACAACATACTCTACAACCCACTTTTGCTCTCTGCCAACAGGACTGTGTCATCAGCAAACAGCAATCTGCTCACATAGGTATTACCAAGACATAAAACAGTAGTCTATTTTGACATTATGCATGCACGCATCCATAAACATATTAAACAGCCATGGTGACATTACACAACCTTGTCTGGCTCCTGCACCAACAGAAAACAATAAATAAATCACCGTACAGTCATATACATGCTCTCCTGCCAACATACATAGCTTTCACACTATTAAGCAGATTCCCAGTTATACTATTTTTATTCAAGATCTTCCTCAAAAGTATCCTGTTTACTCGGTCATAAGCTTTTTCTAAATCTATAAAGGCAGCAAAATTTTTCTTACCAACAGACATACTTTTCAATCATCATGCATAATGCAAAAATTTGGTTAGTGCAGCCCTTACCAGGCATAAAATTACTCTGTACATTCCACATCTTCTTGGATTTAAGACTTTGTACCTTATCGATAATGAGCTTTCCAAACACTTTCCCTGGCACTCAGCAGGCTGATACCATGATA
Source organism: Macrothele yani (assembly GCA_039090855.1). Taxonomy (NCBI): domain Eukaryota; kingdom Metazoa; phylum Arthropoda; class Arachnida; order Araneae; family Macrothelidae; genus Macrothele; species Macrothele yani. The sequence continues at coordinate 74,324,830 of CM077017.1, read as the reverse complement.
GTTCTTGCATTCAGTCTGATCACCTTTTCCGTTATACAAGGCAACAATGATAGCATCCCTCCAATCCCGAGGGATCATTCATAACTCTCAGAACAACTGACATATGGAATACACATGTCCATTCATTAGGTTAGATATTCTAAGTTCTCGAGTTATTGAATGGGAGCACACCTACTTTTTTTAAATGTGGCTCAAAATCTTATTACCCTAATGTATCAATGTATTAGATTGATCTGCTACTTTTACTGTTCTCTCAGTGAGTTGAATCTCTCTCAAAAGGTTCACATTATGGAAGTCAGGCTTTCCATCAACAAAGGTAACTCTCCTTGAAGACTTGAATGTGCATAAAATAAACTGGAATTCTCATTCAATTTACAGTGACTCAAAGTAAAGAGTGTTCTTCCATATCCTCTGACTGGTTGACACTCCAACAATGATTCTTAAAGAAACTATCCATAATCCCTTATACATTTTCTTTTCAACTACTAAATATTTCAATTTTGATTTAGCTGTTGTTTCTTTAATGCATCTAACCATTTTCTTGCAAAAATTTCTTTTTCATATATTGTAACTAATCCATGTTTTTAGGTCAGTATTGAGGGTGGCATTATAAATGTGCCCAGGGGGATGACCTCAGATATTATTATGCAAATTTTCCATGGTCTGAAGCTTTTCTCCAATCCAACCATCAATTTGTGCCCATGAGGTAAACAATGTATGTTCTGAGCTAAAACACAGGATGTAATTCCCTTCTCAGTCCTTTCTAATAATGGTGGGAACAAACTTCATTTAATAAAAAGTGATCCTAGGCTGTGGTTAAAGTACATGTACACGTACATGCGCGCGCGCGCGCACACACACACACACACACACACACACACACACACACACACACACACACACACACACACACACACACACACACACACACACAGCCTTTCACAGTAGAAATACTATTCTTCATCAGAATCAGTAACTGCTTCTGCTGAAGCCATGATAAATGTAAGCAAGAAAAAGGTCAAAACAAAGTAGAGTTCAATAAAAGAAAGTGTCAAAAGCTTATTTATATCCTATGTAAACCAGGATCTTCAATTTTAATATTTTTCCACGGCTGTTCACTGATGTTTTACAGACAAATTCCCTAATATTCTTTTGTCACATGTCTTCAGACAAATTTCACAATCATAAAATACAATATATACAATACTCTAAACCCTTGAAACTAACACTGGTTTTACATCATCTCCTCCAGTTCTCATTTTCAACAAGAATCTTTCCAATAGGTAGTAATTGATGATGTTCAACCCATTTTGAAAAATGTTGACTTGTCATGCCATTCAAAGTATTGCCCTATAGCTCTGAGACCTGTTTTTGATTAAAGATATGGAGAACACAAAAATTAAATAGCAGTCCTGGGCTCTTCCAACCTCATTTATTATATCTTGGTCAACAATTGATATTTTAATCCATCTTATTGATGCCTGAAATATCCCTGCAGAAAAGCCCAGTGAAACTAGATCACTCAGTATTACAAAGGATTTTGATAAAGTGTGACATTGAAGCCTTCAAAATTAACTGCAACCATACGGTCTTGATCTTGCATTGCATCTCTAGAAATCCAGCCTATTTTCTGACTCATGAGTAGCCAATCCAGCCTATTTTTTTAATTCAGACATAGCAGGGATTTTTTCTCATGCATATGTTGCCAGGTTTTGATTATGGAAACTTAGTAGCCATGCCTTTCTTGATCCCAAAGGGCCAACACATAACTGAATAATCCTTCTGTGAGGGAGTGAACAGCATTTTTATTTCAACCTCTTTTGCATTCCACTTCCCCTCCCAATGGTGCAGAGAATTAGCACTTTGTAAATTGGTGAGTGAAAATGATACACTTTTATACACTCCTGAAATTTATGTGTACTCTGCTACAGTAGCTATACAGTAGACATTTTAGGACAATGGGTAATTAGTGATCTGTTATTTGAATTAGTTAAAGGACCAGTGTCGCAGTAGTCCTGATGAGGCATTGTAAAGTAATGTACTCATTTTAAGGTAACACATGTTTCATTTTAAAAATAGGTTAACTAAACCTTTATTTTTTAGTAGTTATAATAATTTATATGTATGCATTAATGTCTTATTGATTATGGGTAAATGTATCTAACTTAAATGTCGTTTTTTTTTATAACCACAAATAATATAGTTGTAAATGAATTTATAGCACCTCTATTCATAGTGTATTACGGAATAACTTTATTACGGGTCTTATAGAGGTTATTTTTCATGAAAGTTGGTTGTCAAATTTTCGAACTAAAGCCTAGTTCGTCATCAGGACTACGTCACTGGAGTAGTTGCTGCCACTCAGTTGGAAGAGTCCATCCGCAATTATCGTTAATTGTGGTACTTCTTCTTCTTGCTATTTCGATCCCTTCTCCTAGTTTCCTCTTTAATGAGTCTGACTGGTGGGCGATTATTTTTACTGAGTCCCAATTTATGGAGTGTCCACTTGCTAGTATATGTCTGTCTAGCCCTGTTTTGTTACTAATGTTCCTGATAGCTGGTTGGTGTTCTTTCATTCGGACCTTAACACTCCTCCCTGTTTCTCCTATATAGCTGAGTCCGCAGTTGCAGTCGATGCAATAATTAAGGAGTAATTTATTGCATTTCCAATTGCAAGAAAGAGTAATTATTGCATCGACTGCAACTGCGGACTCAGCTATATAGGAGAAACAGGGAGGAGTGTTAAGGTCCGAATGAAAGAACACCAACCAGCTATTAGGAACATTAGTAACAAAACAGGGCTAGACAGACATATACAAGCAAGTGGACACTCCATAAATTGGGACTCAGTAAAAATAATCGCCCACCAGTCAAACTCAGTAAAGAGGAAACTGGAAGAAGGGATCGAAATAGCAAGAAGAAGTACCACAATTAACGATAATTGCGGTTGGACTCTTCCAACTGAGTGGCAGCAACTACTCCAGTGACGTAGTCCTGATGACGAACTAGGCTTTAGTTCGAAAATTTGACAACCAACTTTCATGAAAAATAACCTCTATAAGACCCGTAAAAAAGTTATTCCACAACAAATAATATGTTAGCTTACCGAGGTTACTTATTTTTTCCCTTTCTTTATTCCTATCTTTCCACTCAGAAATAGTGGGCAGATATGCATGCATATGAGCAAATGTATGCAGTGACATGAGGTATGTAAATTACCATAATTTTTGGGCTAAGAGCCGTGGCTCTTACGTTACTAAAAGTGAAATTTTTCGGGTGTGTGGCCCTTATGCTGAAGCGGCTCTTATGCCGAATTTGTTTTCGATAAGACTGTTTCTTCAGACTGTTTCTTCCCTCCCTTTTTTTTTTTTTTTTTTTTCCATGTAGATGCTTAGTAATTTTTTTCAAACCACGTCTTTTTTTTTTTCACAAACTCGACTGTGATCAAGTTTCCCTCCCTTTCTACTGATACGTTAGACACGATAACTGCGCTGTCCTGATGTTGGTTTAGGAGGGAAAGTGGGGGAGGACAGGAATGCCTGACTCAAATGCCCTTTGCATGGAGGAATGGGGGATGGAAGGGGACATAAGCACACAGACAAGTAGAGTGACGTCCGAGGCTTCTGTGGATATCGCGCCTAGCGTATCTCTTTCGTTGGCTGCAGCATACATCATGCAGGAAGGTGCGATGATTTTCAGTGGGGTGGGGAGACCGGTTTGATGGGCACTTTCCTGAACAGAAGCTTAAGAACATGAACAATGCAAAAGCCTGCCCCAGGATGATTCCATTAGCAGAGACCTATTCCAAACAATACTGGCGGGACGGAAAGACAAATTCTGCTCACTCTTCTTAGTTCATCTGGCATGCGATACAGGTGTTTCTTGGCTCGTGCTCCTGAGTTTTGCTTCGATTTTAATTTTTTTTTTTTATTGACTGACGATAGTGGAAGTTGAAGGCTTTGGCTGGAAAAGAAAAAAAGAAGGGATTCATATAAAAGCGGAGCTCAACGCTAAGGCTCAGTGCGCAGTAAATGAAAGTAGGTCAAACCCCTTGAAAGAGAGCGCCACCGCTGTTATGGAAGTGTTGGCGGCCAGATCTGCGAACACGTGCGAGGCAGCGAGTAAAGAAAAAAGAGCATAACATAGAAGGAACATATTATTAAAGAAAACATTAATCGAAAGCATTACAAGCGATAATTTATAAGTTAATTACTTCTAAGACGGATTCTATTGCGGTGAACAGAGAACCATCCTGTAGCAGACATCCACATTGAATGGAATTTAGACAATTGTGCGGTTTTACGAGCAATGCGATATTCTAACAGCGGTCTTAAGATTAACCGTGATTTATATTGATTACATAAATGGTTTTTAGCATTTAATAAAGGCAAACAAATAACATCATTAACATGATTAATAAAAAATGTATAAATAAAAATGTTTGCCAGTATGAAAAAATAAGTGCATAAAGCAGATCAACACTGAATTGCAGATTAGCCTTTGAAGTATACATATAATCACGCTGGGTGTGAGTTAATTCATGAAAATAAGGAAGGTAATTTAGTTTTCTGAGCAGCACCACGACTTCACAGGTGCGGCCCTTACGGCAACTTTTGCTTCAAGATTGCAAAATTTTTAACCTGCGGCTCTTAGTCCGAAAATTACGGTACTTAATTTTCAAGTCAAACACATGTTAACTGAGACAGATAAAATTGCAAAAGTGGAAATACCGAAGTTCTACACTTCAGGCAAAGTTAGGTGGCTCTAATAAGCTGCAAAGAAATGTCACAAGTTCATATTGCTGCTTTAGAAGTGTAGAAGATGCTTTGCTGATCTTATTAACTCATCAGCAACTGAACATGTTTGAACATGGTGAGGCTGATTGATCTACCTGCATTATCATAGCTCATATGGTCTGAAATGCCAAAACAGTGGAATACTGTAGACATCAATGGTTGCAAGACATATCCAGAAGCTATTGCAGATAGACAGGTGCTATTAGAAAAATGTCAGCACAGTCAGATCCCTGTAATTGCCACCAGGCAGTTGTGGACCCAGCAGTAACTAAGGAACAATCAATAAACTGTGGCTGCTACCAAAGGCATCCATCAGCAGAAGCCTAACAGAGGCACGACTGCTTTTGACCACAAGCAACAGTCAGGCTCTGTTGGACTGGTATCAGAACAGAGCTGTTTAATAGAGATCAAAGCATCCACATGGTGTTGAAAGGTATCCTGATGATTGTTGTACTAATTTCTGGAAAGAGGGTAGATTCGAGTTAATCTGTGAGCATCCACACCACTTACCCGCAAGATGTTCTTGTTTGGAGTGCCATTAGTTATCACAGCAGGTCACCACTGGTGCTCCTGACAAAGACTGATAGCTCAGCAATAAGGTGACAACATTTCTGGCTCATACCTTAAACACAATCCTCCCACAAGACATCGCTCACTTACATCCTCAGGATGTGACTACATGGCATGCAAATGCTTCTGTGGCCAGCAAGATCTCCAAACCCTTCATCCATCGAACATGAGTAGGATATCACTGGAAATTACTTGCAAGCTGTTGTTCAACAGCATGAAATATAGCTTCTATGGAACTAACTGGACATGCATTGATGTGAGATCCCTCAGGACATCATCAAACATCGGTACAGCTCAACATAGTAAAATTTTGCTAACTTTATCACAAACCATGTTGGTTACACATTATTAACAGTATGTTGTGCTAAAACATTTCTATCTATCTGATAATCTGTGTCTGTACTGTTTTTCAGTTGATTTCATGCATTTCTTCCACGGATATTTCAGAGTTAGCAGTGTTTATTTATGAGTGCCTTACTTGTTGATCATCCAACCCATAATCTATTGCATCAAATTCAACCCATACCCCTTCCAATAATAGCACTTCCCATGTATCCTATGCTCTGAGTTGCTCACACAGCGCTAATGAATACCCGTGACTGACTTCAAAAATACAAACTGACTTTCAGCGACTAACTTCAGAAGTCCCCTTCTTGAACTGTACAATGCTGACAGCATTTGCTATTCTGGTTAACAAACTTCTGCACACTCGTGTAAATTTGAATTCCTAGTATTAAGTGGCAGCAAAACAGAGCAAAGTTTCCCCTCCTGTATCCACATGAAGTAGACCCTTGACAAGAAGTTGTGTGTGTGTGTGTGTGTGTGTGTGTGTGTGTGTGTGTGTGTGTGTTTTTAGATTTGAATATTTCCTTCAACTTTTGTTGGAATGGCCACATTTTTGCCAAAGGTTCAAGAAACTTCAAAAAAGCTGAAATTTTTCTTAAGCTGCTTACACATTATTTTTTTATGAAAAACTTCTGAAACCTTAATATATTACAAAGTCATCCAATCCTACAGCACTGCTCATTTATCAGGGGCAGTGCACTCAAATTAACTTTAAAACATGATGCTATGCCAATAAAAGCAGTTTGCCAAATTAACAACTGAACACACACTAAACTTTCTCTAATCCCTTTGTCACACGAGAGTAGTAGCAGCTGTATATGTCTATTATTGGTATTACCATGGATGATGCTTCCAAGATTTCTTTGCTATTGTTCTGTTACCATTTTTGTAGTCGTTTGTTGCACTACAAGAAACAATCATTGAAAACCATTTTTGTGTTCCAGTGAATATGTGCCATGCCAGCTGCTTTACAATTCATCAATTCCTCCTACATCAAATCTTTAAAATGCCTCACCTGGCAGCAATTTCACTGAACATTACAGCTTCACCTATTCAAAACAATTGGTAATAAACTATTTTTCAGCAGTTAAACACTAAAACAGAAAAACTCAACTGATCATGGTGAAATGCAGAGCATAGGTTCTGTCATGATTAATTTACTTTAACCAAAAAGAAAAATTAAAATGATGGCAATAATGTGCATGAGCAAAAAGAAAGAAATGTTATACATAATTGGATGGATTCTAATGTTCTGGACATTTTGAGATGCCACATATGAGAGATGCTATGATGGGAAAATTTACATTCTGTGAAAAAAAGCCATATAATAGCATGAAGATGAAAAAGAGATAACATACTTTAAAAGCCAGAGTTTTAGCAAGACCTGCAAGGAACTAAAATTTAACACAGGATTTTTTCAACTCATATAAATCACAGCAAAAATATGGTGGCGATTCTTTTTTCCTTTATAATCTTTGCATACAAATAATAAAGCTTAACAAAGTCAAACAACTTTGGTAACAGATTAATTAAAACCCTAACACAGTAAATGAAACTGCTTCACTAGCAAGAAAATCTTGATCTAGAACTTTTCCATGCACATTAGCACATGGACTTTTAACTGTATTTGTATAATTATTATATTCTGTGGTTAAGCTAATTATTTAAACAGTAAGATCAGCTGTGAACATACAGTGTACCCATATGTATCGTAAGAAGTTAATTTAACACAAGAAGTATGTGGAGAAATATTTAGCTATCAAAATTTTAAAGGTAAGAAAATGAAACATATATCTTACTTTGCATAAGCCTTTTCAAGAAGGGCACTCCAAAACTCATTATGATGCTTTGAATGCATGAAGACCAGGCGCCCATTCATAGTAGGTAGACGATCATCAATAACAACATCCACCCAACGTCCATATTGCCAGAATCGAAAATGAAACACACCTGCATATTTGTTGATAAATGATTGGTCCTCCGGTACAACACGATAGAACAGAGCTTCATTCAGAGTAAGATTGGCAACTGCAGCTAGAAGCCAACAATCTCCTACAAAATATGTTATTAGAAATGTGAAATGTGTGTTCATCATGACTTTTACACAGAATGATTATACTGAAGCAAGTACCCCATCATGCACAATCTGTAACAGTATAATTTAACCTAGACAGGTTTGGAATGTAGCATCATGACACACGACATGATCAGTAACTGTCTGAAATTTATGTTACATATAATGATTTGGAGACATGACAACCTTGACATTGAACCTTCATGCAATATTGGGTGTTTAAGTTTTTGATCTGCATAAGCCAGCCAGCCAAGAATTAATGAACAGCAAACTGCCATGTTATAACAGAGAAATAACTGATGAATCAGTCATTCACCCATGAACAAAGATGTTCACAGAATGCTAAAGGAGGTAGGTATTTTACTGTCTCCTACAGTAATTAGAATCTTTTTGCTGAATTAGGAGAGGATGTTTCATAAAGGACACAATGCAATGTTGGAAGCCCCAGGCCAGACCAATGTTGTACATAAAGAAGCGTTATGAAGTGAAACTCTATGGAAATTAACATGATGTTTTAAGGAATGAATTAACCTAAAAACATTATAAAATCCATATTTAATACATAAAACAAATCCTCCAAAGTCACCTACCTATCTGTTTTACAAATGTTAAAAAACTGCATGTAAATTATTTAATTATTACGTTTAATCAAAAAAGAAAATTTAATGTATAGATAATAATTTCCTTACTGTGAGAATGTGTTACTTAAGTATAAATGTAGTCAAGTCCCATTAAAATGGACTTCACAAGACCAAAATATTTCGTTTTAATGAAATTTTGTAAAAATGGAATTTGACATTTTACCAAACAATTTCAATCTACATGTGCATTTATGTTGAAAATTTCAAATCAAAGGTTTTAATCTAAGTAATTTTGCTTATTATAAAGTAAAAATCAGAGAAATATACAAAATAAAATTGTGGAATCAAACCTGTACTTTCACTTTTATTTACACATCCTTTATAAAAAAAATCAGTGATTTAAAAAAAGAAGCAATTTGTAGCTACAGATATAAAACAGTTCTGCAAAGAATGCAAACAGGAAAATATATCACCTGGAATACACACATTTGGTAAAGAGGTTGCAGCCAGGGTTCGTACTCTTTTGGGGGAAAAAATTCAAGGACTTTCCAGGCCTTTTCCAGGCCATATACAAAAAATTCCAGGATGATTACTACGCTTTACAGTATCATGCTCAAATTAGTTTTTTAAAAGCAATTTCAGTTTTAAGTAATAAAAATGATGAAAGATGCAAATGGATTAGGGATGATAGGGGGAAGGGAATAGAACTGTCCATAATTAGCATGTTCTCGTTGCGCTAGGCGCTTAAGCACTGCTGAATTCAGTCAGACCCCCAATGGTCAAATGATTGAAATGTGCTGATGTTCATGGAATGAAATGGTTGATCAGCTACGATAACCGCATAAAAGTTCGAAGGGGGGCGATTTCTTTTTTACGTTATGCAACATTCTACATTACTCCAGTATTTATCTTGTCATCATCAACAATAGCAATGTAACTACCACTTACGATCGCGGATATCGGCCAACTGAAAATCTGCCATACAACTAAGGGATACAACACACAGGTATCATGTTACAGTGTATTGTAATTGAAAAAAAAAAGATTTCAGAAATTAAAATCGAAAAAAAAAACTTTCAGAAATTAATATCAAGTCATGGTGTTTCAAAAATCCGCTTTCCTTTATAATGTTTAAAAACATGTAATGTTTTTTCTTTTTTACCTGTCGTGTATAATAAAATGGGTTGATTTTTTTATGGAATCAGACGTCCATATGTCCAATTGTCTTCGTCTGAGTTCACACGTTAGCTACTGTGTACAAGTAGACATATTTTTTCAGCTCAAAAATATGTAGTTTTGTATGTATTCACAGTATAACTCATTCCGTATTCCCACAGAACAAAATTCAGCAGATACAAATGAAGAACATCAAGACCCACTCAACACCATGTTTCCTATTGTCTGCTGTTTATATTCAAGAAATGCGAATATGGATCAATGGTGAATGCAGCAACTATGGTTTTTATTTATTACCAAGAAAAAAAAAGGAGCCTGAAAGCTGTAAAGCTGAAACGGATATTTCTCCCCCTCCGGAAAACATTCAGATTAAGTTCAAACAGCAGGAGCACGCGTCCACGCACACTCAACCTCTGGAATGTCCTGATGGAACGGCTTCTTTCATTTGGCACATCGCCATAAATCACCACCTGCAGCTCACTGAAGTGTCTTCCTCCTTCACCCTAACCATAGGAGAAAACGCAAAAAAAAAAAAAAAATGCTGCCCAATTTTCGACAAAATGACCAAATTTACGTCATAACGTTGCAATTTACTAAAATACGTTTATCTGCTGAATTTCGCCTAAATCCATTGAAAACTTTTTAATTAGATTTTTTTATTAAAACAGTAACTCAGACATCTGAATAAAAATGTATGTTCGTAATTAAAATAGAGTCCATATCATCACAGAAACAAAATTTAAGGATCACTCTGTTTAAATAAACCATGGCATCTAAAAAAAAATAATTTGCTTGCTTTTCCCGTAATTTATAATTGCCGTTTCTTTTTTTGAATCCGATTTTGCAACGGAAGATTTTTTTTTTTTTTTTTTTTGCATCTGCTAAAGTTTCAAACGGAATTCGGCGAAATTTGCACTAGAACTTTATTGTGATGTATTTTAACCACTGTAAAAATTTTACTGTGTTATTTTCAAAATTCCGGAAAATGGATTTCTGAAAATATCTCTTAGTCCTTTTGAGCCGTGGAAGTGATAAACAGGTGTTTGCTTTCTTCCCAACCAAGGGCTTCGGATCAGCGCTCCCAGCTGTCAATCAACCGTTGCTATGGTAACACCCTTTCTGCTCAAGGCTCACTGTCTAAAGAGGCACACATAATAAAAATTTCCAATGCTAACTTTTTTAAGTTTTAAACCGATTCAAATGGAATTTTGGGAGTGAGCTTCTGTAATCCAATTATAGTAAATGTAAAAATTTCAGCCACTTTTGTGAAAAATTCGCAAAGATAGTTTTCTTATTTTTTATCATAAGTAGCCTAAGTCTCTTGAGGGGTGGGCCGGAAGAAAGCGTCTTAATGCAATAAACAAGGAGCAGATGAATGTGTTGTTCAGGCATACTCTTCACTGGTGGATGCCAGCTGACTTGGTAAACACGCGAATCCCCTGCAAATGCTAAATGTCTCTTCTTTCCCCTTCTGTTGTTCTCAGTAGTTGTCGGACGGACATCAAGCTCAGGGCTAGAGAATGCATCAAGCTCCCCTTCCCTAACAGACCTGCTACTAATCATCCAATTTTATTGCACTGGAAGTAGTGCTTCCCCCCCCCCAGCCAAATTAGGATTTGGGCACATCCGAAACACCACTGTAGCCGGCGGTTTCTTTGAGAACAGAGGAGAGGAACTTAAAAAAAATTAAGGGGTAACAGTCAGTAACACGATTTCCTAAAAGGGCATTTTTTTTAAGCACTAATTTCAAATTTCAAGGCTTTTCAAGACAGCATTAAAAAAATACCGTTTTTCCAGGATATTCCAGGCCTTGAAAACGTAATCATGATTTTCCAGGACTTTCCAGGTTTTCAAGCACGCGTGCGCACCCTGTGCAGCATCTTCTTCGTCACTGCTTTCAACTTTTCCTTCATTTTTATTGTTCTTTATTGACTGAATGATATCTACATCAGGTATTTTGTGAGAAGTAAAATATTATCTACAAAAAAAATAATAATAATAACCAGATGCATGTTATTTGGGGCAGAAGTTGACTTAGCAACTGACTTCCACAATGCTTTCAGCTCAGTATGTGTTTCTAAGTCTGCAGTTTTTGCTCTGAATCCTTTTTATTGAATTTGGAGAATGCAGCTTGTTTCCAGCAATTGGTGATTGCTTTCCAGCTATCACTCCCTGCTCCATAAATCATATCCAGTTTGTTTAATGTTTGGTTTCTCTTTTTTTTTTTTCATTTGTTTATTTATTCATTCATGTTAACACTGCAGAGTATATTTTTTTTACCATTAGCAGGCTTCAGTAATGAGTTTTCATGGCTATTATATTCCCTTGATCCAAGACTGTGGAACAGCTGTGAACAATTTGGTGAAAAATGTGTTTCACAGATGCAGTCTAAGGTTGGGGGTCATCATGAGGCACAGAATTTTTGATGAAAAAGAGAACTTTTTTCTTTTCACTTCTGCATAAAATTTGATAAGTCACTCATTAAAAATGTCTGTTGCCATACATGCTTTTCTGCTTGATTTATACTCGCAAGACAGTGAATGAACGTCTGCAAAAAAAGAGAAACCAAAGGCTTTGCAGATTTATCAATAGTCAACACTTTCCTATTCTCAGTTCCAAATTTATTTCAGAAGAAGTGTGTGGTTAGGCATTGCTTTGAGTTCTTCCCACCAATGCATTTGTCTCCTTTAAGGGGTAATGACTCTTTGGCCTGGGTTGGAAAAAAATCCCTGCATCATCAGCATTAAATACATCATCTGTACTGTGTGAACTTATAAGAGCAGGCACTTCTGCTGTCCATTCATTCCAGGCTTTTCGTAGGCACAGCACCTGCATCACCATAAATCATTTTTGCAACAATACCATGAGTTCCTTAAAATGGTGTAGCCATCTAACACTGTTCTAAAACTCCTCATGGCCAAGAGTGGTGGTAAACAGCAGTGCTGTTTCACAGATTAATGGTATACTAACTAGCACACTGCAGGAATGAACATGTTGGAATCACATGGACACCACTGAGTCAACATCTTGAAATTGTGTCAGGCATACTCTCTTTCTGTTTGGCACAATTAGTGGCTACTGCAATTGTTCAGCTTTTTTTTTTTTTTTTTTTTTTTCAATATTTAAAAAAAAGTCTATTACACTGATGGAGAGATTTTTTTAGCAACATCCTTTTTCACTGCAGAATCAACTTCATTGATGATTTTTTTCTTTTCCTTCAGAGGACTGCTTTCTTTTTAAAGAACTCCTTTCAAAATCGAGCAAGGAACAACAAAAGGAACACAAAGAAGAACGAAGTGTAGAAAAGTGTGAGCAGCTTGAACTTTTCTATATGGCTCCACAACGTTCCTTTCATTGCCAAACCAGTTCAGGCCACTTTTGATATAATGAGAGGTAGGAAATGACTCACCTGGGAAGAGTTTCCTTCTTTTAACAAAAGAGCATGAGAATCTGAATTCAACATTCTCAATGGAGTGGTCTTGTCAATTCTTTATGCTCTAAGATAAAACAGCAAATAAATACCAAAAATAACCCAACTAAAAAGAACCCACAATATTCTGGAAGCTTACCATATATCCCACCAATCACAGGTATATTAAAAAAAGAATGCAAAATCCATAGTCTTGATATGGCCATAAAAGACACAGACAACTTGAGATTATTATCATCTAATTGGAATAAGTCCATCTTACATAAAGCAGGGGTCTGTATACATTTCAACAATAAACCCTGAAAATGGTAAATCAGATAAATTTTATGTTGGCAGTACTAAACGACGATTCACGGCAAGAATAAATGAACATTATACTAATTGGATTAGAAAGGAAGAAAAATATTGCTTATACAATTCTATAATGAAAATCATGTTATCCCAGATTGGGAAAATGCAAGGATAATAACAACGCATAAAAAACACAACCAAATTTTGATGTCAGAATCTATAGTCATTGAAAAAACATGGCATAGAAATTGCAATAGTACATCCCCCGAAATACATAACCCTCGAAATACATCATCAAGCAAGACATAAAAAAGAAAGAAATTAATGAGAAGCTTATAAAAAATAAGAAAAATTACTCAACCTAAATGACAAAAATACCAAAGCTAATAATAAGTATTAGCTAGCCCAACAGATGGCGCCAAGATGCATCCTCACATCAAATTACGTGCATGTCCTAGAACACGAGATATTGCTATGTGTACAACATGTCTCTGGGGTATACATGGAGGCCAATATTGCGTTAAGCACAACAGGCCGAACATCGCTAACACACCACTGAAGAAGACAGCGATAGAAGCTGTTGAAACTAGTTTGGTCGAACTGTGAGATATGAGCTATGCTTTTTCATTTTTTTATAGGTTTTTAAAGATTTTTTATTTCATTTCCTCTTGTCACATTCATTGTTTACCTCATCACTGTCTGAAGGTCGTCTCAAGTTGAAAGGTATATTCACGTACCTCGATGTGTAAATCAGCCATACATTGCTTACCTTATAGTAGTTTTATCTTGGATATTGTACTCTTTGAATAATTACTACCTGGTTCTGTCATCCATCAAGTAAGGCAACTTTAGAATTATAGCTGAAATAATTCCCAAGCAATGAAGGATTGTTGAACTGCATGCTAAACTGGACACTAAACTTGGCAAGGGTTAATCAGTTATTCTACCTAGTACTAATATCTTTCCAAGGACAATATTTCGGTAAGTTCATTTGTTTATAATACCAACAAACTTTCCGAGTTTTTTGTATATGATATTATTTTCATACTTTTAATTGTTGATAAGCATGGTCTGCATTGATAGCACTACATTAAGTAACGTGTGAAACGGTATTATGGACAATAGTACACCTATTGATACTCCAAATGGATTAGCCACGTAATTATTTGGTTATAATGTTACTTTAGCCAAAATATTATGTGGTAAATATCGTTCTAAATGATAATTTTCATTGGAAATATGAATATATTTTTCATTGTAATAAAAAATTCCTGAAAATGAATTTTCTTATACTGAAATTAAAAAAAATACATTATCTTAACAGAATTTTTGATGAGGATTAGTCTTATTTCATTAAAGTGGAATTTTTGTTGTTGGATTTTGCTCTAATGGGAATCAACTGTATTTAAATTTTAATACTGTAAACAGCATTAGTTTTAATTTACGTGCAATTTTTTAACATTTGCAAAGGGTAATAGGTGACTTCAGAGGATCAGTTTTATGTACTGAATGTGGATTTTATAATGTCTTTAGTTAAGTTCATTCCTTAAAAAAACAAGTTACTTGAAGTTAGTATGTACATATAATGAAAGTTGAATTTTTTTCAATTGTCATTTCCTTCTTAACTGTGGAAATTAACGAATATTCATTTTTCTAAGCATGAGTCAATTGAAAGAATATTATTTTCTGGCATTGACATTCCATAAGTTACTATATGCTGTGTAAGGAACAAGCACACACATAAAAGAAAAAAACCCATGAAAATGGTATCATCTTGAAGTAGAAATTAAATCCACATTCATTTTCATCTGAGTATGCTAGCCATTATACTAACCAGGATAATGCATTACCAAGTAGCTGAAGTATTTTAACATGAATTGTTAGTAACAGTACACTAGTAATTTGCCGCATTAGCCCCAACATAGGTAGGTGCTTCCTTAGTGCATGTTGGCTAATGACTCAGCTTTAGATGCTTAAGTTACCTACCTGGAAACATATTGTCTTGGGTGACAAAGTTTACCAAACTTGAACAGAAATCAGATAATGATTCTATCACTTTCTAGGATAATACAATTTTTTTGTTTCATAAAGAGTTCTACACACGATGCATATGATTGCCAATGAAAAAACAGCTTTAATATAAAAAAAGAAGGATTGCTTGTGGTTCACTTGTTCACCATGTAACATCTCAGAATCACTAAGAATTATCAACTATAATTTCTGCTGTTTGTGTAGATACCACATAGGATATTTTATCTGAATCAGTTCAATTAATTTTGGTGCAATACAAAATCACAGATGTAAGCATTAATGAACAATTACAGTTTATTTTTTATTATCAAACAAAAAACACTGAATGATCATATTCTGTTCAAACCAAAGGCATTTGAAAATATAGTTTTTATTGTTTAGAAAATTATGAAGATGGTAAATTTTCAAAATGAAATTTTCTACTGTAAATTGTAGTTATGACTTCAAAAATGAAAACTGAATGTATTTTCAATTTATAACAATTAAAGAGAATGCCTCTGTGTGCATCACAGCAATAACTCTTCGCGAAATGGTGGCAGATGCTTCAAAATTTGGCTCATAGTTTTTCATTGTCGTCCAAATTGCAAAGGCCAATTTCAAGTCAAAGTAAAAAAGGACATATTAGAAGCAAAAATATATATCATGGTATTTCCATGGGACCCAAAGAAGCAGCTGAGAATATGTATGTGACCTTGAATGTGCATGGCTGCGCCACTGGAACTGGCGAAGTGTTCCTGTTATATGTGCATTGCGAGAAGCAAAACAGGTCTCTTTAGTTGGACATTACTATTCCATTGGTGGTCACGTTCTTTAGTGGTGAAAAGTATATGTCACTCTTGTGAAGCATGTTGTGTTTCACAACTGGCCTTAAGTTTGGGAAAATTATTTTTTTTTTATAGGTTTTAATTGTTAAGAAATATTATTTTTAAAATATATTATTTATTTTTAATTGTTAAATTATTATTTTTATAGGTTTTATAGCTTTTAATTGTTTTAATTATTTATTTTTTTATGTTTTAATTTTTATTAATTTAATTGTTAACAATATTTGCACACACACAGTGCATATGAAGCAAATATTTTTTATGGTTAGGGGTTTTGGTGTGTGTGTGTAAAAGGGGGCAGGTACTCACAACACAATCATTTGCTGCAGTAAAAATGAGAATATATATGTTGCATCTCAAACATTATACCCAGGATGTGTCAAGCACTATTCAGCTAGTTAGAAATAATTAAAAAAAAAAAAGCCTGTGTTGAAGAAAGGAAAGTAAAAGAAGAGGGCATATCATCTATGTTTAAAATGTATGGGTAGATTCAAGTTTTTAGAGATGATACCCATTTTTCTGAAATTTTACCTATTTTTGTGAAATTTGGCTATTATTGTGGAATTAATTTTTTACGGGTCTTATAGAGGTTATTATTCATTAAAGTTGGTTGTCAAATTTTCGAACTAAAGCTTAGTTCGTCATCAGGACTACGTCACTGGAGTAGTTTACAGTAACTTTGTCAAGTTTACAGTAACTGTCAATAATGTTGAGAAAACCCTCAAAAGTACAGAAAGGTTCAAAGTAGTGTGGATTCGTAGATAGTGTGGGGATTTGATGGATGAATCACCACTGCTCGATTATTGAAGAAACAGATGTACATATTTACATGGATTTATTATCTACACATTCACGAATTACAACAGCACACGAGATCTCACTTCGAGCAGCTTCGATGACTGGACACATGAAGCTAGTGTTGCCAGCTAGCTTGAAGGAGAGAGTAATTCTGCGCTTGCATTGTGGCGGCCTCTCACGACACTGAGATGATACATAGTGCGATATGCCACAGAGTATGTATGCCCCCAGTGAGGGATGAACGATAAAAATTTACAATGAATGTATATATGTGTACAGTATATAAGAACAATGGTACAAGCTGTAATATATATATATATATATATATATATATAATATGTTTAGAGTTTTTGTGTGTGTCCACATGTTACATGACTGTCACTAGTCTTTTAGGAAAATGGACTTGTTGTCCGGATCTGGTGGTCATTGGACGGACAAGTTTCTCCGTAGCCTTACCTGTTGTTGGATGAACATTGGTAGCAGTTGCTGCTGGCTCCGAACACAAGGAATCCTGTAAAAGGAAAGCAGGTTCGACACGGTCGATGGAAACCTTAGTCTTATGATCATTTAGTTCGATTGAGACAGTTTTCTCATTTCTCTCAAGAACCTTGTGGTCCTGTGTATGGTTGATGGACATCCAAAGCGAGAAATCCAGGAATGAAATAGGGCACGACAAACTGTGTCAGCAGTGATGTCAGATATGGGAACTATCTCGGGCCATCGAGTATAGCGATCAATGATGGGGAGGCAGTAACGTTTTCCATCAGACAGTGGTAATTGACCAATGATGTCTATATGGATGTGTGAAAAACGTGCATCAGGCATGGCAAAAGTTCCCAAGGGAGCTTTTGTATAGCACTGGACTTTGGAGCGATGACAGGCCTGACAGCTTTGAACCCATTCCTTGATCATCCTGTTCATATTCGGCCACACGTAATGAAAGCTAATGAGTTTTGTTGTGCTTGCAATACCAGGATGTGAAAGACCATGGAAATGGTCGAAGAGATATCTTCGAAAGGCATGTGGAACAAATGGATGAGGAGTTCCAGTTGATATGTCACAATCCAGTTCTGTGTCTGTAAGTGGACAGGGTTGCTTTTTTAACTGGAGTGAAGAATTCTTTTGAATAATATCTTGAATCTCACTATCTGTTGATTGAAGACTGGCAAACTCTTGGAAATCGGGTGAAATGGCAGCAGTAATAGAATCTATCTCAATGTGTGAGAGAGAATCAGCAACTGTGTTACTTGTGCCAGAGGTGTGTCTTATGACCGTAGAAAATTGTGAAATGAAATCCAAGTGTCTTAGTTGTCTTGGACTACACTTGTCAGGTTTCTGTTTAAATGCATAAATGAGAGGCTTCTGATCTGTAAAAATGACAAACTCATGACCTTCAAAAGCATATGCCTGAAATGTTTGATTGCTGTGTAGATTGCCAGTAACTCTCGATCACATGCTGACCATTTACGCTGACTGGCACTTAGTTTGACTGACATGAAAGCTATGGGTTGCCAACATTTTTCTACAAACTGCATTAAGAAATTTCCCAATGCTACTTCTGATGCATCAACAAAGATACTCAAGTTAGCACCAGGTATCGGATGGTGTAGCAGAGTGGCTTGAGCTAGTGCTTCTTTGGCATCAGTGAAAGATTTCTCAACAGTATCAGACCACTGTAGTGTCCTTTGGCTGACCAGATGTAACACGACAAGATTTCTTTTTATTCTTGCGTCCTTTAAGAAGTTTACTAACGGTGCAAGGATGTCAGCTGCTCTGGTAATGAAGCGTCTGTAGAAGTTGAATAGACCGAGAAATCGTCTAAGTTGAGTTATAGTGGTTGGTCGTGGAAAGTCTCTGATGACTTTGGTGCGATCTGGAAGTGGTTCAATGCCAGCTTCTGAAACCTTGAATCCCAAGAATTCAATGGAGGGAACTCCAAATATACATTTGGAAGGTTTCAAACTAAGACCATACTGATGGAGGAGTTCAAACAATGTTCTCAAATGTGCCAAGTGTTCTTCTGGTGAATTCAATGCCACCAGGATATTATCCACGAAGGCTTATACAAAGGGCAGACCACAAATAACTTCATCTATGAAGCGTTGAAAGGTAGATTCGGCATTGCATAGTCCAAACTGCATTTGAGTGCTTTCAAACAAACCAAGTGGTGTGGTGATTGCTGTTTTATGTATGTCAGCAGGATTAATGGGAATCTGGTGATAAGCCTTTACCAGATCTACATGCAAAAATATTTTTTTCCATGAAGCTCGGAAGTGAAATCAAAAATGTTGGGTACTCCATATTGATCCTTAACTGTTTGTGCATTTAGTGCACAATAGTCTCTGACTGGCCTTCAATCGGTGCAGTTTTTCTTTGGAACCATGTGAAGTGGTGATGCACAATTGCTTTTTTTGATGGGCGAATGTGTCCAAGATCTAATTTGTGTTTAAATTCTGTTTTAGCAATGCGAAGTTGGTCTGGAGCCAATCTTCATGGTTTTGCTGTTACTGGTGGACCAGTGGTCTCTATACGGTGCAGAACACTATGTTTGACTGGTTGATCATGGCGAGGTGGTTCTGTTACACTTGGAAATTCGCATAGCAATTTATGATAAATACTATCACCTGTTACCAGTTTTACTGAATGAATTTTGGCTAGCAGCAACTTCCCATGCAAAATTAATTTGGTTTTTCTGTCAACTAGACATTTCCTTCATAGATCAGGAATTAAACCGAAATGGTAAAGAAAGTCTGCACCAATTATTGGCATGGAAACATTGCCTACAAGAAATGGCCACTTAAATATCCGACGGAGATTGAAATCAAGAGTGAGTAGCTTTTGGGCATACACCCTTATCTCCGAAGCATTAGCAGCAGATAATGTCATCATAGACTCCTTTTGCCTGTGCAAGGAGGAAATAGGCAAAATAGAAACGTCGGAACCAGTATCTACTAGGAAACTAGTGTTTGAGGTTTTGTTTCTAACAAAAAGACAAGATTTGGTTGGCAAACACACGTCGCCTCTATGCATTGCTTTACTCGTTTTTTTTTAAATTGCATGGTTGTTTGGATTTTTTAGCCTTGTCTCCATATTAGTTGTGATACCAGCATATGCTCTCTTCCTGAGTTCTTGATACGCTACGAGTGTGATGCCTAGTGCCACGGTTGTGATTTGGACTACGAACCAAATCATCGATTCGTTTGTTCAATCTTTTGATTTCCTCAAGTAGTCGCGTTTCTACATTGTTATTTACAAGTGATGGGGAGGAAACTGCGCTAACTCCTGGTGGAGCTACTTCTATAACACGGTCAGCTATTTCTGCTGCCTTGTCTAGAGTTAGGGAGTTATTGCTACCAATATGGTTTGGACAGAAGTAGGTAGATGCTGCATAAAAAGTTCTAACATGAGCTCATCAGGAATTTTATAAGCTTTAGCTCGCCTTTTCATTACCCGAAGTAATTCACTGGGCTTCCTATCATCCAACTGCTCACCTGAGAAAAGTTTACGAATTTCTTGCTGCGATGATTCACCTGAGCATTTGATCAATTCAGTTTTGATGTGCTGATATGGATCAGTAGCATCGTGAATGGAAATCACACATCGTGAACTATCGAGGCAGCTTCAGGTGGAAAGTGTGATACAATGTAGTTATATTTAGTAACACTTTCTGTTACAAGTTTTGCGACACCTAGTGCAAATGTTGCCTCACACATTAGAAACCACAGAGATGGGTCGGAAAAATTATACTACGGAATTCTAACACCTGATATTTCAGACATGATAATTCTGATTTAATGATCTCTCAAATAATGGCGAAATTTTTTATTTGGAAATGGAACTTACTTTTTGTCACACTTGGCAGACATAGTTAGAATTTGTTAGAACACATGGTGAATCCGGGCTGGAAGATCACGTTTCCGTAAGCCTAATGTGGCTCCTGCGTTGCACTCCATGTCGTAATCCTTGCTGCGTAGTTATAAAAAAATCCCATGCACTTACACATCACGTCCGGGGTCACCACTGTGGGGATTCGATGGATGAATCACCACTGCTCGATTATTGAAGAAACAGATGTACATGGATTTATTATCTAGACATTCACGAATTACAACAGCACACGAGATCTCACTTCGAGCAGCTTTGATAACTTGATACATGAGGTTAGTGTTGCCAGCCAGCTCGAAGGGGAGAGTAATTCTGCGCTTGCATTGTGGCGCCCTCTCATGACACTGAGAGGATACATAGTGTGATATGCCACAATAGAATCATTATGAGATCAAAAAATTATGTCACCCTGGAGCAATGTAATTTTCAAGTTTTCTGATGGGTTTGATGTTATGTGTTGAACTGTAAATACTGGCAATTTAGGCATATCTGATTGTTAAGTTAAAATTTCTGATGTACTTCCACATATTAAGAGAAGAATATTTCTTCCACAGAATTTACTGTCTACATCTGTTTCCAATTGTATGGCCATATTACCACTTCTAGTAATGACAAAAATTACTTTCCCAAAGATTTTTCATACATTTTTCAGCTTTAACAGGTGCATAATTACCTTATTAGGTTCCAAATGTACATTTATATTGGTTATGATATACACACAGTGTATAGAAGATGTGTTTGAAAAATTCTTTCTGTATCACTTAGAGGTAACATTTCAACATTATCTGAGCATCAATAAAACTGTTTTTAGAGAAGATTCTTGATAGTTTGAAGTTATTCTTCACAACAGCCATTACTAAAAATACCACCATTTATTTAGATAAATTTTAGTTATGATAGTGATCATGTAGCTGAGTGGTTTATCAATGACAATATTTTTAGTCACCCTAAACTCTTAAATGTACAACTTCATACCAATAAACAGGTGATCACTACTAAATCTGGATACTTCTCTTGCCATGGCATGCCTCATATCACTAATAAAGCTGTGTGATCCAAGATCACAGAATAAATTATTATTATTTCTCATCCTGTATGGTTATTGAAAGAACATGTACATAATAAGTATTACCCATTACTGTTTCATGTGTTCTATTATTATTATTATTATTATTATTATAGTTTCTTTCCTCTTTCTTGGTTCACTCACTGTGTTTTGTTATAATATAGAGTACATTGCATTGTCTGAATAAAACTAAATTTGTGTCATTTTCATCATAAGGTGGGATCATAACACCTGACAGTTTGTTGCATTACTCCTTCCCCCACCTCCAAGAGGAAGTAAATGACAATAATAATGACAACTTTATGAAAATTCCTACTTTGTGATCAGTAGTTTAACAATCTCTATGACCATCTAAGGTTATTGAAGGAATAAATTTTTTTCGACTAGAATGAGAATTCACTAGTTTGAACTAACTTTCATCTAGTCCAAAACAAATTAAGATAAATAAAACTCTTTAATTATAACTACAGGGCTTAATGTTCATTTATCGCCCATTTCCATTAAATTACCAGAAAAAAGTCATTAATTTTATTATTGTAGATTAATGTATTATTTTTACTTTATTTATTTTTTTTTTTTTTTTTTTTTTTTTTTTTTGAGGTTTAACGACCACCGTGAGCAACTCAATGGGCTATAAGCAGTCGCCCGTCCCTAATTTAGAGTCACTGGTTCCAGGGAAGGGAGAGAGCCAGTGCCGTAAGACAAACACAACATCCATGCCTCACCGGGATTCGAACCCGGACCCCTTCCGACGAATGATCAGAGGCCAACGCCTTAGACCACTGCGCCACCGGGGCGGCACTTTATTTATATTTATTAGAATAAATAAATCTTTATGTAATTTGAAAAGCATTAGTGTACATTATTTAATGAATGTATTTCTTCAACAGATGTTACATGATGAATTGTGATTGCTGCATTATATCCATCATGGAGGGAGGAGTTATTTCTTTGAAAGAATGTTGTGAAAGGTAAGACAGCTTGTTTTCTAGTAAAATGACAAATAAAAGGGAGAAATAAATAAAATAAAATTGGAGATCGATGAAGGGAGAAAAAGTGAACATTTCCTGCCTTTGTTCCGTGGTAGGACTGTACTTAAAAAATACAAAAACTTTGCAAAATCTTTACAAAAAAAAGTAACTGAATTTTTAATGTACTCCATAATGAGTTGACAGAAACTGACCCCAACTTTAAATTAGACATGAAAATTTTAATTACATGACTTTGTCCCTGACAACCACACAGAAACCCTTAATAAAAAAAGATTTAAGTTTTTTTATTGATTAAGGAGAAAGCAGGGGTCTCTTTCTATTAGCAAATTATGGTGCTCAATAAAAAATTTCTTTCTGACAGTTTTGTACAAAATTTGCAAAGACACTGTCTTTTTTTTTTTTATTATTATTATTCAAGTCTCAAGATATTTTCCAGTCAGGGTGAGTGAAAGCATCCCCCCTCATTCCATGTGCAATTCCCCCTCTTCTTAACCCTTCCTACAAGTACCTGTTAAATCCATTTGTGCCAAACCACATCTAACCTTCAGGACTGTTTTTTATTCCACTTTCCCAGTTCACCAACATGAGGAAGATAGCAACACTGATCAATGTCTGTCTCTCTATCCTCCCTATATATACTCTCTACCACAACACTTCCACTACACCACAAAACAGTGGCGAAGATCTCCTAAAATAGAATAGTGTTGTTGACAGTAGTATAACAGTGTGTCCACAGAATTATCAAACCTGATTTCCCTGACCAAATATATAAGAAATCCCTGACCTTACACAAATAGGTTTATTTGAGTTTTTCAATATATGTGCCATGATAATAAATAAAATTGAATTGGATAATTGAGAAATTTATATTATTTAAAAGTGTTTCCGTTTGACGTAAAAGTTTCCCAAATAACTGATTCATTTTATTTATTTTTATTTTATTTTTTTTAATCAGCCTCCACCTTCCCCATAGCCATCCAACTCACACCTTTTTAATGTTATGTTTACTCTTTTTTTCATGGTTTTACATTTATTGAAGAAACATTCAAACAAACCCATACACAATATTCAGAACAGTTACTATAAAAATATTACAGTAGGAACACAGTCACTGTTTTTATATTACACACCACTTTTCTTCTTTTCCCAATCTGAAATCTTCGCCTGCAATGCTGCTTCTCCCAACTCTAGTTCCTTCCGTACTCTTTGTCTTTTTTCTTTCAATTCCTTTATTTCATGATCAATTTTTCTTTTTTCCTTCAGTTTTCTTTCTTCTTCGTTTTGAAGAACACTTTTTTTCTCAAGATAATCCTGATATATCTTCGTCTGGAAGCTTTGCCATCAATAGAAGAAGCCTTCTATTGATAGCAATGTGTTCTACTCCTCCCACATTTTTAATGGCATCAAAAACTGTTCTCTAACAAATCAGGGATTCTTCCAGGAGATTTTCCACAAGAAGAGACTTATTGACAGAAAATCCACCTTCCACTAAAGCAT
Organism: Macrothele yani; assembly: GCA_039090855.1. Lineage (NCBI taxonomy): Eukaryota > Metazoa > Arthropoda > Arachnida > Araneae > Macrothelidae > Macrothele > Macrothele yani. The sequence continues at coordinate 74,300,474 of CM077017.1, read as the reverse complement.
TTCCATAAGATATAATGAGACAAATTTTTATTACATCCCGAAGTTCACCGAATTGTTTTTGGTTGTCAAGTAGAGCACTGAAAAATTTGTCTAATCCAATGGAATCATCATGACTGTCTAAAAATTCATCAAACTGAGACTTTAAAGCACATTGAGCTTCTACACACAATGAAGCGTATTTTATTAGCTTTTTCAGCACAGTCATCTGAAATCCTGTTTGCACTAAGTAAAACTTTGAGCACAATTTCCACTCTCTTCTTGCCTAGACTCGGCTGCTGCACTATAATATTTGAACCCACGGGCAAACTTAATTTTTAGTGGGCTTTTCTCACATAGTTTTTCAATCATACTGGTCACAAGTTTCCTAAAGTCAAGCTTAAACTCTAATTTCCCCATTTCTGAGCACTTCTCTTAGTTTAATAGCTTTTTAACACTAAATCTAATATCAACTTTCTCAATTGAGAGAAGATTTTCACTCTTTGATAAATCTAAAGTTAACAGTTTTGAGACACTATCAGCTTCACTTAATTTGTCAGGCTTCAAGCTTCGTGCCATCAAATTTTTCATCGGATCCAGCAAATCAGTGTGTAAGAAATGAATTAAAGGCTTTGGGCTCTGGAACCTTCTCAAAAAAGATTCACACTCTGAAGCTATAGTCCTAAATGCAGCCAATTTGCATTTCAACAGTGGACTTTCCATGAATTCTGCAAGAAACATGTGCTGTTTGCTGGAAACCGATGATTCTTGAAAATATTTCTTGATATGATCATAGACAAGCAATGCCCTAGTCAAACAATTAACATTTGCCAACCACTTTACAGTGCAAAATTTCAAAGGGAAATCTTTACATCCAGTAATCATAGTATAATTTGCACGGTGAGCAGGACTATCTTTTAAAAAGTAGTAGAAGTTATGCAGAAAGTGATGTATATCCCATTTCACTGCTTCAAGTCATTTTCATAGCTCCATTTGACCACGTGAAGACCACATACTCCAATGTCAACTAATAGTTTACCATCTGGATTTTCAGTTCTAAGTTTATCTTTCAGCTTTTGAAGAAAGCTGAGGTTAACGTTAGGTCCATCTATTGACACTTGTAGCATGTTATCCAAGGGAAGAGGGGCACCTTTACTGAATTTCTCTAAAAGGTCATTAGCTGTTGCCCGTCCTAAAAACATACTACTTAAGTATCTAGTGGAAACTTTTTGCAGATTGACGTCCCAATAACGAACAAACTGATCCATTTGCCCGCACTGAGCAATTTTGTTTAGTGATTCATCAAAACAAATTACAAAGTCAGTGCACTGCTTCAGATCATCTATTAAACACTCTTTGAAATGTGGTGCCAATCCATGGTTTATCACATAAGATGCTTTGCTTTTGCCTAAAGTAAATTTTGAAGCTATCACACTGTCACGAAACATTAACTGAAATGTTTTGTTAATCTGTGTACAAGAATTCAGAGACATTCGCTTGAACAACACTTCCATGGCCCATATTATTTCCGACTTTGTTACATCATCTTTCACTACATAAGCATTAAGTTCACTGGGCTTCACATCATCTTTCCCAACATAAGTATTTGAGTCATTAGACTTAATATTTTCTAGAAGTACTGATTCCACATTTCCTGAGCTTGCTGATGGCAAGAGTTCGTTATTACAAAGAGAGTTCTTTTTCACAGAGGAAGTGAAAGAAGCAAAACTGGGCTGAGACATTTTAGTACGGATGTTTTTCAAATGATTAGGGCCATTTTCTTGGCTGGAGACTGCCCGACACCCCATGTTGCTAAGCTTGAAAGTTTTAGAACACACTTTACAAAATGCAGATTCATTGTCGCCGTTCACAGCAGCTATCCAACCAGAAAACTCAGGACTTAATTGTTCGTCCAACCATTGTTCATTAAACACACAACGCTTTGACATTGCTGCAGTCTTAACTGCCTTTTAACACGGTATAACTTATATCACAAATTTTCTTCTACTCCTTTGACCTAAAACAAAAAGAGAAATGTTAACAAGTAATGTAACACAACTTACAATAATAGGTAGGAAATATAAGGTTACATTAGTAGGAAGGGAAAGTTAGGGAACTGCCTGCAACACTAAGTGCAAGTGTGTTGGGCGATGAGGGCGTAACTCCCCGACGCTGGATTAAAACTAGTTGTAGTCTAACTGTGATTGAAATTTCCCTGACTTTTTTTTTAAATATCACTGATTTTCCCTGACTTTTACCAACATTTCAGGCATTTCCCTGACCAATTTTCATTTCCCTGACTTTCCAGAATGTGGACACCCTGTATAAAAATTTCAATATTGTCATATTTACACAGGGATTTGAGACATACTATTTAAAAAATGTTCATATATTTTCCACAGTTCCCAGGCTAATGGAAACATTTTAGCACTAGTCCAAATATAAAAAAATGATAGTCCCACGAGTCAGATTTGCCACTTTTTCAATCCCTGTACTGGAAGTTGTCTGTCCATAATTTGGGTCCACTGGATCTACAAAACGGTCAAAGCTAGAACGTAGGAGAGGTGCATCACCCATGCCTCAACTAACGCTTGGAGCCAGCCCGGGTTTAAGCTATTGGACAGAAGCCAGCATCTCTCATCTCTCGGCTACTAAGGTGGCATGAAGCCATTGCTCAAACTCACATCATATGACCGAAGACCTAAAAAGAGAGATATAGCTTCCAAAACTTTTTAAATAATTTAAAAAAAGAACTAGTAAAAAGCCATATGACGTTTTCCTATAATCATTAATGTTTGAAACATTTGAGCAGACATTCAATCCTTCATTACTAAAACCAAAATGATAAATCTTTGCTACTGAAGCATTGATTACTCACATTTTCACACAAAATCATATCAAGCTAAAACAAAATGCCATTAGTATTTGATCAAATGACAGTTCAGCCTTCTAAAAGGAAACAAGGCTATTTAACTCAGGGCATGATAAATTCAGGGTCCCTGTGGCATCTAAGTTTTTCAATTGTCCTGTTTTCAGTATTTGTAAATTTGTAATTAACACTACACGATACAGAAATTCAGCATCCATGTGGAAACTGAGCATAAAGCCAACAATTTTTCAAGGTAAGGAAACAGATTTTTTGCTTATATTGATGCAACAAATACTATCAATCAAAGTACTTTCTACTGATTTAAATTAAGTTGCTGGAAATATAGTATAAGCATAGGTGTAATGTTGGGAAAGAACCAGCCTGCCCAACTTTAGAAAATTTAAATGTGAGGGCAAGCCGACAATGAGGCGGCAGATATGAATGGGAGGTTTAAGGAGTGGATACAAAGTTCAAAGAAGAAAAACCAAGTGCTTTATAAACAGAAACACACTGTTATACTCACCTGCGAATCACATGGATCTCATTTGTTCTCAAATCTTAAAGTTAAGATTTGGCTGTGATTTGTTTTTGTGAGGAAGTAAAATCACAGCAAAATACTATCAATGTAGTGAACTCATTATACACTTGTATGCAAAACTTAAGGACGAAGGGGAAAAGGTAAAATAACACCATAAATAGCAGCAGCACCCACACACAAATGAGCTCAGGACCACGTCTAGGAACGGAACACGCATAATAATGGAGCATGATGTGTGGTTTGCGTGATGTGAGAACAAAATGTGCTCACACAGTCCAATAGCATGAGCTGAACAGAAATCACAGGACAGTGTGCATAACTGTTATAGACATTCAGTTATGTTTGTTGTGTGCTAGAGATGATGAAATGGCCAGTCGAGAACATCTTAATGATTTTACTCGTGGTTGAATAATTGGGAGGAGGATCAAGGAAGGGTGAACTGTGACAAGTGTGGCCCAAGAGTTCAGTATCGAACATAGCATCATATCGCGTGCATGGCCAGCCTTCAGGAATGCATGTACAGCTGTGTAAAAGACCCATGGTGGTTGTCCACCCTCAGTGACGACCGCTATCTGCTCCTACAGGCTAAGAGGAATCAACACCAGACAGCAAGTAACCTTGTAAAACAACTGAACATGAGCGCAGGATGCACAATATTGCAGTTTACAGTGACCAGGAGACTATACAAAGCTGGACTATTTGCCCGGTGACCAGTACGCTGTGTTCCATTAATAACTAGTCACCAGAGACACCATTTACAGTGGTCCAGAGAACATAAGGACTAGACAGCAGAACAGTGGGGTATGGTGTTTTTTACTGATAAGAGTACATATAGTCTCTCTAACAATTCTGGATGTCAGTAAATCTGGCGGGACACAGGCACTCAGTATCGCCTTGAAAACATCAATGAAAAGGATAGATACTGCAGCCAAGGTGTTGTCGTATGGGGAGTCATTCTGATTGATGGACGTACAAAGCTCCAGATAGTGGAAGAAGGTACTGTAACCGGAGAACGCTACTGTAATGAGGTAATCCTTCCCTCTTCCAACCATGTTCATCTGTTCCGAGGTGACATTGACTCACAGTTTGTGTTAATAGATGATAATGCCATATCCCATTGTACGGCGGCTGTTGATGAGCTGTTGGAAAGAGAAGACATTCAGTGGATGAATTGGCCAGGATGTTCCCTCGACCTATATCTCATAGAACACACGTGGGACACTCTGGGGAGACACTTTGCGGCTCGTCAACACACACTGGAAACTGTCCAACAGATGAAGACAGTGCTGATGGAAGAATAGGTGATGTTACCACAAGAACTCATCAACAACCTAGTGCAAAAAGTGAACAGATGGTGCAAATCATGCATTGGCATTAGGAGTGTTCATATCCCCTACTGAGGGCCTCCTTTTCCCTTCATACTATCTTTGGCAGTGATGCATCTGTATCATGGCATCCAGTGCTATGTAGCCATTCTGAATAAAGTTCCTCTATATCCTTTAGTATCTGCAGCTGTGCAAGTGTTGTTTCTGTCACCATTACAGTAAGTAATAGAGTTCCTGTGGTTTGAATTTCACATATCCAGGCCGCTGCTGTGTGACACAACAGGTCAAAACCTGGCTACTCCGTAAGTTTTGCACACCAGTGTATAATATTATTCATGTATCAGCAAAAACATCAGTGATATTTTTTAAAACTGGTTGTATAATAAAAGGTAGAACTTTATTTTCAGAAAACTTAGCATCTTATCAAAAATATGCTGGACTGTTCATCATCTTTCATTATCAGCAATGGTTGAGGATTTGTGCATAACAAGAAAAGTTTGTCATGCACTTAAAAGATCCAACATTTGTGGCATTTATGGAGAAACTGTTTCCAAGAATTGCCTACTCCCAAAAGAAAAACATCTGTTTACATTTTTCTTGTCCCCAGCCCCAAGGAAAACATCACTTTACATTTATTCATGCTCCCTGTCCCCCAAAGGAAAACAGCAGTTTACAATGTTCTGTGCCTCCCAAATTTTTGGGTTGTGCTACACCTATGGATATAAGGTTGGGTCTGATGAGCAATCATTGCCACTGGCTGTTGAAGTGTCACCTGCGAATCACATGGATCTCATTTGTTCTCAAATATTATAGAGTGGTAATCAGAAAGAAAGAAAAAAAAAAACAGTTTTAATTCTAATAGACATCGCTATCCCTAAAACATTTTTCAACATAAAGCTGCAACATTAGCCAGGCTTTCAGTAAAATTTCTGTTTTTTCAGCATTAATAGTCCATCATTTTATTCAAGAGGAATACATTCATTCCGTGCTTAGCTTCACACAACTTTAGGAATGATAGGGTTATAATTACTAAATTTCATGGCAAATATTTATACTTAAATTAATTCTAATTAGGTACGTTAGACAAGGACGCAAATAACCCTGACTATAAATGCTGCTGACGTAAGAGAGAATGAGATACAGTAAATCATAAAACATAAATTCCTAGCTCTGCCAGAAATAATAAATGAAAATAAAAATAAGCCTTTTTTTTTTCACATGGTACTCCATACCCATCCTGAACAAACATTAATCTGGGGTACAAAAAAAAACTTTTCTGCCATGATCCTTCACATTTAAGTATATATGGGATGCAAGCGGGGAAAAAAACCAAAAAACAAAACTACGAAAAACACTTACCTTTCTAGAATCAGAGCTCTACACATCCTTTCTTGACCTTCATAGATTTGTACCGAAACCTTTATTTGAATAAAGCCTACCATTTATGCTGTTCAGCTTCCTTGACGTTTTACATTATTGTCTTTGTATTCAAAATCCTAAGCCACTAGAACGCTCAGGTCCTAACATATAACTTTATACAATCTCAGCAATTAAACATGCAAACTTCAAATTTTTGCACACATTTTCATAGTGACATTAGTTGCATGAGCAGAGATTTAATCTGCATACTTCTGTAAATGTTAACTCAAACTGCCTTACCTTCTTACAGCCTGCTGCAGAAAATAATACAGTAGGTGTTTCAACAACTGGTGAATGTTACAATGTAATGTATTGGATTTCAGTTTTACCTCGATATACAACTGGTTCAGACATATAACGCAGGACACTACTAAGCACCTGAGATGTCATAAAAGTGCATTTGCATCAACCTTCTACTACAAGTAAAGCAGCACTAGACAATAGAATTTTGGGAACATGAGCATCTAGGAGCAAACAAAACTTTGCTTTTACTCACAACAGATGGTGGCTAAGTCCCCATTTGAGAGAACACACTTCCCAAGGAGGCTTGATTGAGTCATGATGTTGGGATGCACTATACCTCAGTAGCTGCAGATAAGTAAAGAGTCCTAACAAAGAGGCAATGGTTCTAATGGATCATTTCCAGAAGGTGGGGGATAACAGCAAAAAAAAAAAAAAAAACCATCTCTGAATTGCAAGGGTTTGAGGAGTGCATATTTTATGAAACCCTGTTTCACATCACAATTTTTCTCCCTCCATACTCTACAATAACCAACTATTTTGTGCTTGAAGGCATGATATATTCTATTTCAGCAGTGAGGCTATCATCTGAACATCAAAACATATTAGCAGTTTTAAGCTTGCAAATATCCTCATTTACCATATGAACTAGAACATTGCTGGGTGGGCCAACAATCTTCTCACTTTCTTCGTCATCATAGGAAATTCTTTACACACCTGTCCTCTTTGGTCATAGGGAAATCTATATACAGTTGTGGCCAAAAGTCCTGCACCAGTAGAACGAAAGTCAATTTTTGATGTTTGAAGTCAACTTAATACAGCGTAATGGTAAAGTCAGGAATACATATTATACATCATTTTAAAGGAAATTTTATGCTGAATTCAAATATTTTTACAGAATGTTATTACCAGTAATAGAAGTGATGTTACAAGCAAAAGTACAGCATCTAGTCATAAAAAGCAAAAAAAAATAGTGGAATTTGTGAAATTAGTGTACAATGCATTTAACGTAGAATTACTGTACAGTACATTATTGAAACTTGCAGGACACTTGAAATAACTTACCAACAAGCAAAATACACTTTAATATTTAATTGGATAACTACGGTTTTTTAGTAGCAAAGTGCACCTTCTTGGCATGGAACTAATGAGCTTCTCTAGTTGTCCATTGCTGATAGCACGGTCCCATACGGCCCTTACAGACTCAATTAATGCTGTTTCAGATGTGGGTCCTTGTTGACGGATCTTCAGCTTCGATCTCACCCACAGATACTCTATGGGATTAAGATCCGGTGACTGTGCCGGCCACTGAAGTTTTCTTATAACTTTTTTATTAAACCACTCGTCAACCAACTTTGACTGATGACATGGCACATTATTGTCCTGAAAGATAAAATTCTGCAAACCCATGTTTTGTGCAGATAATAGCAGTTTGGACTCCAAAATATCCATGTATTTCGTTCCATTCAATGTGCCATCAACAATGTGCAGACGGCCAACACCACTGGCTGAAATACAGGACCATAACATCACCGAATGTGGGTGCTTGATTGTTGGCTGGGTGCAGCATGCCTTATATCTTTCACCAGCCCAATGACGTGCATAATTATTTCAATTATTAGCAGAAATAGTAACAGTTGTTTCATCACTAAAAATAACATTTTTCCATTCATCAACAGTCCAATTCTTGTGTGCTTTGGCCCAAGCAATTCTTTTAAGCTGTTGTTGTTGTTCAGTAAGGAAAGGTTTTCGTGCAGGTTTTTGTGCAGTCAGTCCATTTTCTTGTAGCCTACGGCGAACTGTACGTGCAGATGCAATAATGCCTACTTCATTCTCCCACTCGTTTCTTAAATCACTTGCTGTTTTAAACCTTGATTTTAAGGAACGACGAATCAACATGCGACCATCACCTTGGTCGACCTGTTCTTTTTCTGTTCCCCACACATCCAGTATCTGCAACTCTTTTAATGGTGCGCAAGACAGTGGAATGATCACAGCCACATTTAACAGCAATTTTACGACTATTGAATCCAAGTTTATGCAAAGTAATAATTTTTGCCCTGGTTTGAACAGACAGAATCAATTTTCGGGCCTTTGACATTCAGAAATTCAAATATCACCAGGAATTCTGCATAAACTTCTGTCAACTGACTACAAGCAGCTACCTTCTAAGTTGGCAGATGATTTTACATCCTTTTATATCTTACTAGCAGACGTCGGAGAAAGCTATAGTGGATTAGAGGGGTGCAAACGCTTTTTCAGAACTGGATTTGTGTTTCCTCACTTGCACATTTTTTGCTTGTAACTTCACTTCTATTACTTGTGATAACATTCTGTAAAAATATTTGAATTCAGCATAAAATTTCCTTTAAAATTATGAATAATATGTATTCCTAACTTTACCATTACGCTGTATAAGTTGACTTCAAACATCAAAAATTGACTTTTGGTCTACTGGTGCAGGACTTTTGGCCATGACTGTATATATGTACACAATCTCATTTGGTCTTGGAAAAACCTTTACACATAAACATTCACCTCATCTGAAAAATCCACAGATATCACATTTTCAGAGGAATACTCAGTGGAATGTTACTTTTAGTGATAGCACCTGATGAATTAATACTGTTATGATCCACAGTAACAGTACTGAATTTTATTACTCTCGCTCTATTAGCATTGTGAGATGGGAAATTTAACATTGGCGCCAGGGCGCAATTTCACCGATTAGCAACTAGCAAATAGCTAGTGAAAAATCCAATTTGCTAGTGAAAAAAAATCGCAGTAGCAAATATTGCTAGTAAGGTAATTTCTTTATTTAAAGTAACCAAAAATCATTATTAATCCACGAAGTTTACATAACAGTTTCTATTATCACTTGTTAAAACAGCGACGATCAGCGATTCTCTTTCGCCAATTTCCTTTCGACACTTAATACCTATCCTCCCCATATCTTTCATCCCTTTCAAACTGTCGTAGAAGCGCATTGAAACTCCTCTCCATCGTGCCCTCATTGGTCTATTACAGAAACTGAACGTGACGTCGGCAATGGTTGCTGTGGCAACCCAGAGCTCTGTGATGGATCGGTTGTTTGACCACCTGCTCTGCCACATTCCCTTCTTTTGCCCCACGAACTTTGTCCTCAACTCCCGTCGTACCCTAAGCCAAGCGATCGCCTTTATTGCGTGGCATAGATAGACGCTTTTTACGAAACGTGTTCGTGGAGGGGTAAACGATTACGGAAGAAACTTTTGCTTCGTCTGACTTCTGGTTTTGGAAATTTTCCTTGTATTTTCAAGCTGAAATACAAATATTTATCCAGTAAAATGTTAATGAGCAATAATACTTAACAGAGGCAACATCGAAAAAAAAAATTATGATTACGGAAAAAATTCGAATTCCGTCGACCTTTCGTTTTCTAGTTTCGTAAAGACGGAATTCCAATAATAACGAAAAAGACGGAATTCCTTGAATTCGCGGAAGAATCTCATGCCTGAAGATTACAGAAAAATTTTCTTACTCCGTTTCACTACGGAGTTCGAAAGTTTTGAAGCACGAAATTTCGTCTCCAGATGGAAGACGACCCCCCCTCTCCCAAATATCGATCTTCAGAATGATCTAACTGATGACAAAAAAAATAAAAATAAAATAAAGCGTGAATCTGCGAATCCCTGTAAGAATCTCGTGTATATCATAAAAATAATAGCAAAAGAAAAATTTGAAACAAAATGAAAATTTGTAGAATCCGTAGTTTTGATAGTGAGTTCCGTAGTCAGACAACTAATTCCGTAGAAACTACGGCATTGTGTGGTAGTTGGCAGATATGAAGTGTGTAGAAGTTTAGCAGAAATTTGTGCGATACTTCCACTTAGTACTGCATGTTGTGAGGTGGGATTCAGTTTTTTAAAAAGAATACAAGGGGATTGGAGGAACAATTTGTCTGTTGAAACTTTAAATGCTCTGATGACAATTGAAATACTGTAGAAGGGCCACAAGAAGAGATTTTTAATCCACGGTTAGCAGTTATAAAGTGGTATGATGACAAAGTCAGACACCCTGAGCGTAAACCATATGGGAAGAAATCTGAATTAGAATGTCAGTGAAATATATTCATGTGGTATGAGAATTTGTTAGAAATTAATAATAAAGATAGTCACTAAACTTATCTAAGATTCTATTCATTATTCAAAAAGGTAAGTCAAAATATTTATACACATATTTAAATTTCTGTGTAACTTTATTAGAAAATAAGTTATGATGTGATTTAGTTTTACTTGCTAGTCATGCAAATGTTTTGCTAGCACTCTATTTGGTCACTAGCAAAATTTGCTAGTGAGCAAAAAAGATGAAATCTTGCCCTGATTGGCGCAGCATTTGGTTTTAACATTTTTTTTAGCAGGCCGTTCCAGTAATTCAGATTTTGTATCATGCATATAATCTTTAGTAATAAAATGTTGAGAGCACTTTTGATTTAAAAACATTCATGTAATGCTTCCTCCTGCGTTTCAATACCCAAATCTTCAATAAAACTGAATCCCTTGAAAACCTGTGACACATCAGTAACTAAGAGTATAAAAATGAGGAGTAAGTAGTGGGAAGGTGGGGTTCGAAGAATTAGCAGTGGAAAGATGAAAATTTTTGTTTGGGGGAGGAGGGAGGGTTGAGGAAGGAATAGGAATTTTTTTCTCAATGACAGGGAACTAAAAAAATGGATATATGTTAGTTAATACATGAATCTGAGGTTTATTTGTAATCTGAACTTTTCCAAATGCTGTCTGCATTTGTGATTAGGACAACATAAAGTTTATGCAGTCCTCTGATAAGAACATTTTTAGATTTACATTAGTCAAATGATCTCCTGCACCCTGTTGTCAAGTGAGGAAACTGTAATCCTGTTAAATTAGCAAATCTGAGAAATTCTGCTTTTCAGTCAATGCAGAAAATTATCTGCTGTTTTATTTATTATCTACACATTCTTCCTTTGTTATTGCTGTTCTACTTGTAAAGTCAGAGGAAAAGTTGTGAACACACTGGAAAGCTGTTTCCATATAGCTTCACTTAATGGCATCCTAAAATACATACAGTCAACCCATGTACCGTCACCGTTTGTTCCATTATATTGTGGCATTATATCAAATTTGCTAATTATTTTTAAGTAACACAAATTTTATTAATCACAATTCCTTGAAAATCATAATTACCATTAAATAAAAAACATGTCAATTAGAAAAAATGCAGCTACACAGTGGTGTGCAAAAAAAAGTACTGCATCACCTGCAAACATCATGACTTTTTAAATTTTAACTCCTTGTTTAACTAATTTTCATTGTTATTTTATCATTTATATGTCATTAGATGTGAAATTTAATGGAGATTTCAAAAATGTCTTAGTTTTTTCTGTAGTTACTTTTGTTCTTAAGATACATTACAAAAACATGGCCAAGTCAAAACCATTATGAAAAGGATCATTTATCCAATACTTAGGTTAACAGCAATAAATATTTTTTTTGTAATTCATAAGGAATGAAATAACATTTAAAAACAGAAGTATAATGAAGCAAAATTATAAAATGTATCTAATATCTTGTTGCCCAGCTTTTAGTTTTAATCACAGCTTCGCATCTTGCTGGCATACTGTGAACAAGGTTTTGTAAAAGATTGGGTTGAACAATACGATTTCAAATTTGAATTACATCTTCAATGAGTTGGATTTTGGTTGTTGGCTTCATTTTTGATAGTTCATATGACACTTTGAACCACAAATTTTTGATTGGGTTTAAGACTGATGACTGTGGCAGCCAATCAAGATGCTGAACATTTTTTTCCTGAAACCACTTTTTCACTACTTTAGCACGATGACAGGGAGCATTCTAATCTTAAAAAATAAAATGCTATCATAAAGTCTTCTCGGTGATGGTAGAATCTTGTTTTTTAATATCCAGATATATTTCTGGGCATTTACCATACCATCGACAATATGGAGATTCTCAACGCCATGTGTACACATGCAGCTCCAAACAATGACCTTTACCGGATGCTTAACAGTAGTCACTATGAAACTTAAATGGAATTCTTCACACTTGAATCTCTTTACATAGGAACTACTCTGATTCCCATCAAGGCAAAATTCTGATTTATCACTGAAAAGAACATTTTCCCATTGCTTGGTTGTCCACGAGACATGCTGTTTTGCACACTGAAGTCTCACTGTCTTTGATTTGCAGTTAACTGTGGTTTACGCCTGCTTTTGCAGCCTCCACCTACCAGTAGATGCACTAACAGTATCATTAGGCACTTCAGACCATCTTTGAAGCAATTCAGATGAATTGAGCCTCCTGTCTGCCAAGCTTAGCTTTCTGAGCACTCTGTCCTGCCTGGTTGTAGTCGATCTGGGCCTTCCACTATGATGCATATTTTTAATATCACCATCTTTTACTGTTTTTGGTAGCCTAATAACTGTAGATTGATTACAGCCCACTCTTTCAGCAATTTGCCTTGAAGAATATCCCTCTTCATGCAGAACAACTATTTTTACTCTGTCCACAGTGGACAATTCCGCAGTTTTAACCATTATTGAGAATGTACACAAATTACACCCTAATAACAACAAGAAACGATCACTACAATGCTTTAGCAGCCCTGCATCAACCCTCATAAAGGCAGAGTATGATTAGTATAGCATTACGAAGCAGCCAATCGGGTAAAAGAATCTCTATGATTAGCTGTAACAACTGATACACAGCTACCGTGAATTTCAATGTTTTTGTTAAACCCCATATTTCAATGTCATATCATAATTTAACATTATATCTTAAGAACAGAGGTAGCTACAGGAAAAACTAAGAGATTTTTGAAATATCTATTAAATTTCAGATCTAAAGACATAAATGATGAAATAACTATGAAAATTGGTTAGTTAAAAACAGAGTTAAACTTAAAAACTCACGGTTTTTGCAAGTATTGCAATACTTTTGCACACCACTATATGTTGTGTACCTAGTGCACACTGTTTTTCAGAGTATCTATCTTGATCTCAGAAGCCTCTAGTTTGCATTAAATGTGGAAATTTACTTTACATAGTAGAAAGACAAAATTAGCGTTATAAATGTGTAGTTTAGCATCCTAAATTATTTGGCTGAACATTTCAAGAAAAAGTTATATACATATTTTAAAGTATGTAATTTTTTATGAAATGATGAAAAAATTTCCACTTTAAAACACATTTTTAAGATTTTTACTGTAAAATTTATGTGCAAGTACAGCGACATAAACACACAATGCGGCAAGTTTACCCCCAAGCAATGCAGGAACGTCGTTCTCAGCTAAGGCAAAGTGATGTCGTGCTAGGCGGCCATTTTTGTAATTCTGTGGATCTGCCGAAACAAAAATCCACAGTCTTCATTTATTTTCATCGTTGAAATCCACTTAAAAACTGAGTAGTAATGCCTTTTCTACAGTCAATAATGGCAAATTTAGAACTTTTTCACATAGTAAAGTAGAGTGTTGTAAAATGCAAAAAGCTTGGTCTGTGTCATTGTTTAAGATCGTCGTTTTGAAGACGCAGCAGTAGCGTAGTTTACACCCTGGCACTTGCAGGTCAATTTTACGGTCAAAATCTTTAAAATGCTCTGTAAAGCCAAAATTTGTTCATCATTTCACATCAAATTACATACTTTAAAATATGTGTATCCTTTTTTTCGAAATTTCTCGAAATGTTCGGTCAAATAATTTAGGATGTTTACACATGGGTCATTTCCATGTCAAATCAACACAGAAAAATAGCATTTTCAACCTGACCCCTTTGGATTTTTACGAAACTTTGTAGATTTGTTGATATACACAAGAAATGAATATATACCAATTTTTTGCACAATAGCTTTTAAATTTTTTGAGATACGAGGTCATAAAATTCAAGAAATTTTGGTGTTTTGTATGTTGTAAAAGTACTTATAACTCAAATTCTTTTTAACACTGAGTGATGATGTTTGTTTTCTTTAAACCTCTTTTCACTGGCTTTAAAATGATATATTACTTAATGCATACTTTTAAAAAAATGTACTTTCAATTTAAAATTTGACCTTGAAAAATGACATTTTGATTTTTTTTAAACGATATGGGAAATTACATGACATTATAATAATGTGTTGTAAATTTGAGGGTGGCAATTGAAGGGCATAAATAGTTATGAGGAATTGTTAAATTTACATGCTTTGTAAATTTACCATGACTAAGATATGCATGTTCCACTGATCAACAGATGAAATTTATAATGTAGCCAACCAGCAGAATAAAAAGGAATGCATATGCACTACATTTGGTGATGGGTTACTCTCTTGTTTATAAACCATTCTATGCAATATTTATAAAAACATTTATATATCACTTGTCTGAAAATATAAAAATCAAAATTACCTGTTACAGTAAAGCATTACTGCTACACAGTGCTTACACGTTCCACTTCTGCCTGTTTTACAAGAGCACTCAAAAGACTTTACAGAAATTTTACAATTATTTCTGTCTAAAACACCGTTGATCTGGAATGAGGCGACCACGTTATTGCCGTGGACTGAATGCAATGTGAAACTATGTGGATTTTTTTCTATATTCCTTCTTAATTCCACATGAAATGATATGAACTGCATTAAGAATCCCTTCATCTGCTTTGATGCGTCGTGAATTTTTCGTAGCGTCCATAAATTTCATTATCTCAAGAATTGAAAGTGTTAATCCAGCCATTCCTACAAACGACTAACGAGTGAAACGACTAAAAGAAGTTTGTTTACGTTTGAGGAGCGCCCCCTATAATTCATTTCGTTGCCAATCGTTACTTCTTTAAGTTGGTTCTACCTAAAATCTCTGCCTTGTGTTTCCAATGGTAAAACTTCTGTACATATTTTCTTCGCAATGAGAGTATTCCCAAGGATGAAACTTTTCACATCGATAAAACTAACTTTAAGTTATAGCATGGAATACTTGCTAAAACATAACCATAGTTCTATTAAAAATCAATCATTTTTCATTAAATAATGTTCACACCTGTTGATAAATGGCGAGACCTGTACATTGCTGACGTCTGCAGACAAATAAATGTTGGATTGCTTAATTATGGTTATGTTTTAGCAAATATTAAGTATCCCATGCTATAACTTGAAGTTCGTTTTATCGATGTGCAAATTTTCATCCTTAGGAATACATTAATTGCGAAGAAAACATGTACAGAAGTTTTACCATTGGAAACATAAGGCAGAGATTTTAGGTGAGACCACCGGTTCTACGACATAACATCGCAGGTCAAAACATCGCACGACATATGATCGCCGACATAACATCGCAGGTCAAAACATCGCGGTTCCATAACATCGCAGTACTAAAACATCGCAGGTCAAAACATCGCGGCACCATAACATCGCAAGTCAAAACATCGCGGCACCATAACATCGCAGGGCAAAACATCGCGGCACCACAACATCGCAGGGCAAAACATCGCGGCACCACAACATCGCAAGTCATAACATCGCAGGTCATAACATCGCAGTAATCCCTAAATAAATTGCTTTAGATAGATTTTGATGAATTGCAAAAAAAAGTATATTTAAGGGGAAGGGAGACTTCAAGAAATTGATGTCCTGCTTAAATTTTGGTAGAAATTGGGGTTACCAGTATCGCTTTTCCAACAGTGTCCAGGCCCGGGGTCAAGGGCCACTCAATCAAAAATATCGTAAAATCTAGTTTTCAATTTAAAACCACCAGATTTGGTATACTATCTCATGGTGCTTTAACTTAGACCGTAGACGGTTTTTGGAAGTGGTCGGAACCCGCGATAGAGCGGCCCCCATAGAATATTTCCGCCAAATCTACAGTTTTCAATTTAGAACCACCAAATTTGGTATACTACCTCATAGTGCTCTTATTTAGAACGTAGATGGTTTTGGAAAGGTAGGGGGCCCGGGGTCAAGGGGCCCCCATACGCAATATTCGTCAAATCTACAGTTCTCAATTTAAAACCACCAGGTTTGGTATACTATCTCATGGTGCTCTGACTTAGACCGTAGACGGTTTTGGAAGTGATCGGAGGCCGGGTTCGAAGGGGACCCCATAGAGTATTTTCGCCAAATCTACAGTTTTCAATTTGGAACCACCAAATTTGGTATACTACCTCACGTTGCACTAACTTAGACCGTAGACTGTTTTGGGACATATATGGGGCCCGGGGTCAAGGGGCCCCCATGCGCAATATTCGTCAAATCTACAGTTTTCAATTTAAAACCACCAAATTTGGTATACTATCTCATGGTGCTCTAATTTAGCACGTAGAGTATGGAACAGGTGGAGGCCCGGTCCGAAGGGGGGCCCCTACAAAATTTTCGTAAAATCTACAGTTTTCAATTTAGAACCACCAAATTTGGTATACTACCTCATGGTGCTCTAACTTAAACCCTAGACGGTTTTTGGAAAGGTACGGGGCCCGGGGTCAATTGGCCCCCATACGCAATATTCGTCAAATCTACAGTTTTCAATTTAAAACCACCAGATTTGGTATACTATCTCATGGTGCTCTAACTTAGCTCGTAGAGGGTTTATGGAACGGGTGGAGGCTCGGTCCGAAGGGGGGGCTCTACAAAATTTTCGTAAAATCTACAGTTTTCAATTTAGAACCACCAAATTTGGTATACTACCTCATGGTGCTCTAACTTAGACCGTAGACGGTTTTTGGAGAGATCCCGGGCCCCCATACGCAATATTCGTCAAATCTACAGTTTTCAATTTAAAACCACCAAATTTGGTATACTATCTCATGGTGCTCTGACTTAGACCCTAGACCGTTTTTGGAAGTGGTCGGAGGCCGAGGTCGAGGGGCCCCCCATAGAGTATTTTCGCCAAATCTACAGTTTTCAATTTAGAACCACCAAATTTGGTATACTACCTCATGGTGCACTAACTTAGACCGTAGACTGTTTTGGGAAAGATATGGGGCCCGGGGTCAAGGGGCCCCATATGCAATATTCGTCAAATCTACAGTTTTCAATTTAAAACCACCAGATTTGGTATACTATCTCATGGTGCTCTGGCTTAGACCGTAGACGGTTTTGGAAGTGATCGGAGGCCGGGTTCGAAGGGGACCCCATAGAGTATTTTCGCCAAATCTACAGTTTTCAATTTGGAACCACCAAATTTGGTATACTACCTCACGTTGCACTAACTTAGACCGTAGACTGTTTTGGGACATATATGGGGCCCGGGGTCAAGGGGCCCCCATGCGCAATATTCGTCAAATCTACAGTTTTCAATTTAAAACCACCAAATTTGGTATACTATCTCATGGTGCTCTAATTTAGCACGTAGAGTATGGAACAGGTGGAGGCCCGGTCCGAAGGGGGCCTCCTACAAAATTTTCGTAAAATCTACAGTTTTCAATTTAGAACCACCAAATTTGGTATACTACCTCATGGTGCTCTAACTTAAACCCTAGACGGTTTGTGGAAAGGTACGGGGCCCGGGGTCAATTGGCCCCCATACGCAATATTCGTCAAATCTACAGTTTTCAATTTAAAACCACCAGATTTGGTATACTATCTCATGGTGCTCTAACTTAGCTCGTAGAGGGTTTATGGAACGGGTGGAGGCCCGGTCCGAAGGGGGGTGGGGGGGCTCTACAAAATTTTCGTAAAATCTACAGTTTTCAATTTAGAACCACCAAATTTGGTATACTACCTCATGGTGCTCTAACTTAGACCGTAGACGGTTTTTGGAAAGATCCCGGGCCCCCATACGCAATATTCGTCAAATCTACAGTTTTCAATTTAAAACCACCAAATTTGGTATACTATCTCATGGTGCTCTGACTTAGACCCTAGACCGTTTTTGGAAGTGGTCGGAGGCCGGGTTCGAAGGGGACCCCCATAGAGTATTTTCGCCAAATCTACAGTTTTCAATTTAGAACCACCAAATTTGGTATACTACCTCATGGTGCACTAACTTAGACCGTAGACTGTTTTGGGAAAGATATGGGGCCCGGGGTCAAGGGGCCCCATATGCAATATTCGTCAAATCTACAGTTTTCAATTTAAAACCACCAGATTTGGTATAGTATCTCATGGTGCTCTGACTTAGACCGTAGACGGTTTTTGGAAGTGATCGGAGGCCGGGTTCGAAGGGGCTCCCATAGACTATTTTCGCCAAATCTACAGTTTTCAATTTAGAACCACCAAATACGGTATACTACCTCATGGTGCTCTAACTTAGACCGTAGATGGTTTTTGGAACGGATCGGGGCCCGCGGTCAAGGGGCCCCCATACAAAATTTTCGTAAAAAGTTCCATTTTTTACTCTTAAGATCTGCAACACAGTTCAGCATTGCAATACCCGACCTACGGTCTAAGTGTCAGACCGTAGATAACAATCAAGTGCAAAAATATCCGGTTAATGGTGTATTAAAATCACAAATTAATAAACGTTAGCTTTCACCACCAACGGGCGGCTTATCAGGCAGAAATACAATGCAATGTAATAGAGAGTTCCAGATATTCAAAATTTAAAATGGTAAGAAAAAGATGATCAATGCCAACGTCAGCTGTTCTATAGGTGTCTCCTCGGAGATAAGTATTTCCATTCCCCTTCCTTTCTTTTTTTGTTTCATAAAATTAAATCAACTAATAAAAAAGATAAAGATAAGTTTGCTGGAAAAGTACAGGAATATATATATTTTTCATTCATTAACGTTCACCCGCTGAACTTGGTGATTGCACAGCTATTTACCCGGGAAATACCACAATGCTAGTACAAATTACATTAATGATTTCTTTGCATCCAGTTCCATTAGTATGTCCATAAGAGCGTTTAAGGCCGTATGAAAAATACATGGTTGATTTCAACGTGAGCCGCTCCGGTGGCGCAGTGGCCTATGCGATGGCTTCTGATCACTAGTCCGAGAAGGGTCCGGGTTTGAATCCCGTGAGTCATGGACGTTGTGTTTGACTTCTGGCGATGGCTCTCCCCGTTCCCTGGAACTAGTGACCCAAAATTAGGAACTGCTGACTGCTTACAGCCCACTGAATTGATCACGGTGGTCGTTAAACCTCCCAACTAAAAAAAAAGATTGCGACATGCTGTCCATTGCTATGTGTTATGGAGCCGTGTGAAAAGTACGTTTTTGACATCAACGTGACCTCTTCCATGTGGGCTGGCTACAAAATTTTAAGGGACCATACAAAATCGCACTTTTGTTTCCCCGTGTCCGCGCTTCGGTATATGGTTGAAGTATACGTATATAGTTGAGCCATTTCAGCACGTAGTATGGTTTATATAGAAAATAAAGATAATGTTGCACTTTTACTCTGCTACAACACATTAATCCCGAAGGAGATTTCTTGAAATTTTTAATCCGCCGTGCTCATATTCACAACGTTAACATAACATGTCAAGTTATTAATTTTGCACTTTTACTCTGTCACAAAACCTTAATTGCAAGACCTTAGGCCTAGCCTTTTTTTAGGAATTTTTAGTCCTACGTATTCATAAGGTTTCGATAACATGCCAAGGTTATGGTACTGCGTTTTTACACAGGCACAAAAATTAATAAACAGGCTTTAAGCCTTTTTATCAGTTTTCAATCAACCCCAACCGTGCTCATATGCATAAAATGTTCACAGAAATGCAAGTTTATTGTGTTGCGCTTTTACTCGATTACAAAACTTTAAATAGCCCCTACTGGTGGCGGACCACCGCACAAGGGCAGGAAGCGTGCGCTTGGTGCCTCGGAATCGCAGGGGCCTCAAAATACCAAAAAAAAACATAAATTTAATTTTTTTATTTCCGTTGTTTAGTAAAAATATAAAAAAAAAAGAATAACGATAATATAGGCACATTATCACGTGTTCTGTGACGCTATTTTCATAGAGGGTGCCAGTTTCATGCTACGAAAGGAACGGCGTCCAGCGTCTTGTTATTCCTGGCCGTGGCTGTCGTTTCTAGGCAGTGGCGTCGAAACTCTTTTTTGACAGCGGGGGCAAGATGTCGGAGAACAAAATATTTCACCCTGGCATAAAATTTATCGTACTACTGTAAAAGATGTGCTAACTTTTTTACGAAAATTTGCTGAAAAACAGTTTTTTTATTAAACAATCTATAAAAGAAAAGCATTTTTCATATCCATATAGTTTCACAATGCAAACTAACTGTACACATGAACGGCATTAAATTATATATCTTGATACTTCCGGATTGGTATGAATTCCGCAGGAATTGGGGCCGTAGACGCTATAATTAAATATTGAAAGAACTTATATCTCATTCCTCATCCTACTTCCACTTCCCTATTTATTTTACTCATTTTTTTAGAGAAAGACTGATTTTGCACTCCTAATGAGACAAAACATTGCTGGTCTTCAAACGGGAACCAGCCCTTTGGACTGTTTAATGCAACTAGCATTTCTTGGCGTCTCAGGAGTGAATGACATTAAGAAAAAATATTCAGATTTCTAGATAGTTCACGGTAAAAAATGAAGGGCAATACTCAATTTTTATCAAAGTGAACTTCAAAAAAAAAAAAAACCCCAAAAAACGAATGTTTGAGATCTCCAATCACGAACACATGTATTTAAAAAGGAAGAAAACTGAGGGGGCAAATGTGATGTTTTGCCCCCACACTCATATGCGTGCGGAGGAAACTTCCCCCTCTGCCCCAGCGGTTCCGACGCCGCTGTTTCTAGGTCCCGTGTTTTGTAAGTGAAATATCCGTTACTAGAATCCAAGGTAGAATCTAAGAACATTCAAAACATCGGGGAGGTCAAAACTCGAATGTTAACTATTCCCAGGAGCAATGTTACAAGGTCACGCAGGATGTCCCCTGTGTCTAAACAATTGCGTCCCCCGTAAGTTTTAGCTCTACGGAAAAGGAATATGGGGCTGATGAACAAAGAACCCTTGAACTGTTCCCGTCTGCTCTATCAGTCCTTCAGCAAAAGCCTTAAATTGAATCCACAGTACAGAGCAAAGCCGACTAGGCCTAGACCATAAGGGGAACTGGAGCTTTCGCCTTCAAGGGGCCCCGCAGTTTAGGAAAAAATATCATTTTTGGTAGAATTTTTAAGAATTTTTTTTTTTTTTTTTGTGTGTGTGTGTAAGGTTTGGGGTGCGAAGCCCTTAAAAAGTTCTTTTTTAAAAGTTTTTTTTTTGCTTACAATCACTCCATTTTCGAATAGGCTATCGTCCTTCGCCGTACAAATACTGAAATTTGGGGATTTTAAGTGGTTATTCCGCATTGATAAATAGCAAATTAAATTTCATCATTTTGTGGCCCTTACTTTTATGTATTTAACAATTTGCGTGCAAACCAGATACTTAAATTTAAAGAAATAAAAAGAACAATATCAAAGTTGATTTCGGGTTACATATAGAGGTCATTTATTCAGTAACTTTAAAAACATTACTGAAAATTAAAAAAAATCATATATCAGCGCGTATAAAAGTTTAAAAAGTCGCTAATTTGTCACTTGCTCTACTTTGCATTAAAAATCAATCACTAAAACCTTGTACCAGGGGAAAAACAACTATTTGTACGAATTTATTTTAGAGGAATACTTATTATTTCCTGCACTAAAATATTCGCAATTCAAAAAATTTCGCTATGCAGGTATTTTTTTTATCATTTTGTAAGGAAGTTTTTATAAGTAATACAATCTCAACCCCATCTCCCCGGAAAGGAAATTGTAGATTTCAACACTTTTTACTCTCTCTCTCTCTCTCTCTCTCTCTCTCTCTTTCTTTATCTCTCTCTCCCTCCCTCTTTCTCTCTCTATCTCTGAACTTTTAATCATATTAGGGTCTTTTCTTAAGCTTAAAGCAAATATTTCTTTGACATAATCATTTCGTCTTTATGATAGTTTTCTTTATGAAATACTACAGAGGTGAAGCACATGTCAGGACGGAGAAGTTGCAACAATAAATTATTTCGGTGTAGCTTAATTGGTAAAGCATTCGGCTCTGGAGTAGAGGGATGAGGATTCGTTGTACCGTCAAAATTTGTGAGTTTCATATCGTGTGTGTTCTTTGAGAACATATTTCACGTAACGACTTTATTAAAATATGAGATTTATTTCCTAGTGCCAGCAATGAATTTTTGGTTCGGGCCCCGCAATAAAATTTCGCCCCGGGCCCTGTAAAAGCTTCCTCCATCCGGCTCTAGTTCAGAGGGAAGAGGTCGTGTGCAGAATATTTTCTTTTAATATCGGATCAAATATTCGATGTATTGCAGCTAGAATCAAATATTGATTATACCTATTACCGGCACAGTAAGTCTGTTATTCTTTAGTAGAATTTTATATGTTTTAACAAACTTGATATAAAATTTCCCTATCAATCACAACCCCACAACGAGTACGGAGAACTGACCACCGGAGAAGTGGCCGAACGAAGAACTGGCCATAAAAATTTTAAGGGGCCGTATAAAAATTGCGTTGTAGACTACTCAGTGGCTACGTCTCCCGAGATATCTGACACACATAAAATTTCTATAATTTCGTATATTCTTATCTACGATATTTTTCTAGGTCTATAGACTACAGCTAAACAAATTCTCTGCTGGTATGTGCAAACCCCGGTAACTTGTCGGAGGGGGGGGGGATTGCTTAAAACCTAAAATATGAAATATCAAGAATTTCCGGTCCGATCGGGAGTTTTCAGTGTTTTACAAGATTGTTTGAGTGCATGTGCCTACGCAGGAAACCTGTCTGGGAGGAGGGGGAGGGTAATACCAAAAGTGTAAAATGTAAAATATAAAGGTTTCTCGTCCGATCGAGAGATTTTCACCATTTACAAGCAGAAATATTTTTGTTTTATATTTTAGGTATTAATTAAGCCCCGACAGGTTTCCTGAGTCAGCGCAAGCCCTCACAGAGTTTGTTGAGATGTAGGTTGTAAATGCTGAAAATCTCCCGACCGGATCAGAAGGTCTTTATATTTTATACTTTTAGTGTTACCCCCACCCCGACAGGCTTCCTGAGGCAGCACATTCCCTCAGATAATTTGTTGATTTGTAGGCTCTAAATGCTGAAAATCTTCTAATCGGACCAGAAATTCTTCATATTTTACACTTTTTGAATACCCCCCTCCCCCGACAGGTTTGCTGAGTAGGCACATGCCCTCAGATAATGTGTCGAGTTGTAGCTTCTAATTACTGAAAATTTCCCGATTGGACCAAAAATTCTTTATATTTTACACTTTTGGTATCCCCCACACACACAGGTTTCCTGAGTCAGCACTCAGCACATGCCCTCAGATAATTTGCAGACTTGTGCGTACTTTGTAAACCTTGAAATCTTTTGTTGAGTTGTAGATCATAAACATTTTTATAAAAAATTATATTAATTATCGCAATTAAGAAAAGACGAAATTACAGAAACTTTATATGACTCAGATAACTAACCTCTGGTGGTCGTGGCCACGAAGCGGTCAAAAAACGCAATTTTTATACTGCCCCTTAAATTTTTTGTGGCCAGTTCTCCGATGGGCACTTCTCCGGGTGGCCAGTTCTCCGGTGGGCACTTCTCCGGGTGGCCAGTTCTCCGGTGGGCACTTCTCCGGGTGGCCAGTTCTACACCCCAATCACAACGGGCCTTGTAAACGCTTTGTTCCGATATATAAAAGTACTTTACCTGGGTCAATCACATGTTACCAAGAGCACAGTGGCGTATTCCGGATTTCTTTATGGGGTATCCCAAAATTTTGAAGATGCAAATGAAAATACCCCGAAGAAAATATCTCCCAAACTAATGTGAACAAATGAAAATATATTCGACATCATCATCATCATTGTCAACCATTATCAATCCACTGCTGGACGAAGGTCTCCCCAAGTTTCTTCCACAACGGTCTGTCTTGTGCCAGTCTCCTCCATGTTACTTCCGCATACTTTCGAATTTCATCCACCCATCTCCCATGTGGTCTTCTTCTGGGTCTTTTCCTGTCCCTTGGAATCCAATCTAAAATTTCGGCTGTCCATCGATGGTCTGTCCTGCTGGCAGTATGTCCAGCCCATTGCCATTTCAGGGATTTAACTCTGATCATGATGTTTTCCACTCTTGTTCTTTTTCAGATCAACGAGTTCCTCTTCTTATCTCTCCTGGTTACACCAAGCATGCACCTCTCCATGCTTTTTTGAGTTGTCTGCAGCCTTTGTATGTCTCTTTTAGTTAAGGTCCACGTCTCTGCACCATACGTAAGCACTGGAAGGATGCATCGATAAAACACTTTTCTTTTAAGACATAATGGCATATTGCTCTTGAAAATTATGCTGTTTCTTCCAAAAGCTCTCCAGGCAAGTTTTGTACTCCGATTAATTTCTTCATCAATGTGACCCTCACTTGATATTAGCTGTCCAAGATAAACGTACGTGTCTGTTATCTCCAGCTTTTCTCCATCAATCGATAAATCTTCATTTCTTGTAAAAGCATTGAATATCACTTTTGTCTTCTGAAAGTTCATTTTTAATCCCACTTCTTTACTCTTGTCAGCAAGTTCCTGGATCATACTCTGCAGCTCTGATGCGGTAGTTGAAAAAATGACTACGTCATCAGCAAAACGAAGGCGAGTTAGATAATCTCCATTAATCTTTATCCCTTTCTTTTCCCAGTTCAGTGATTGAAAGACATTTTCCAATGTGGCATTAAAGAGCTTGGGAGATATGGTGTCACCTTGTCTCACTCCCATTCCAATTTTTATGTGTGTTGTATTTTCAAACAGCCGAATCTTTGCACTTGCATTTTCATAGATGTTATTAATAATATTAATGAATGCATCTTCAATGCCGCAGGATTTCAGAACCATTGTAACTGCTGATGGTTGCACCGAATCAAAGGCTTTTTCATAATCGATAAAAGCCATGCACAATGCGGCTTTTTCTTGAAAAAGGTGTTCAAGATGAAAAACCCTTCTGCCTCTGCAAACTCAACGAGAGTATTTCCACGTTGGTTTCTGTTGCCGTGACCGAATTTACCTACTGAAGTTTCATTCTGTTGCCGTTGTCCTATTTTTGCATTGAAATCTCCCATAATTATCTTCAAGTGCTGCTTACCTTTATTATTTAGACAACGAATTTCCTCATAAAATTCTTCAATTTCTTCTTCAGGATGACTTGTGGTGGGTGCATAAGTTTGAATAATCTGAGCCTTGTATCTTCTCGAGAGTTGGATAACGAGTCGTGCAGCTCTGTCAGAGTAACTTTCAACTTCTACAACTTTATCCTTCAGTTTCTTGTTTATTATAAATCCAACACCACTAGTTCTGCCAGTATCTGTCCCACGATAGTAGAAGAGATGTCCACTTTTCAGTTCAATGAGATCTTCTCCTTTTCTCCTTACCTCACTTAGCCCGACGATGTCCCACTTGATCCTTTGTAGTTCCTCTTCCAATTCAAGAAGCCTTGAATCACAAGACAGATAGCATCCATTATACGTAGCCAAGGTCAGCATCAGATGGCAGCCTAGTCCGGTCCTCCGGGGATTCTTAGCACCCTCTGCCTTCATGTCGCACTGGCCGCTGCCTTGGCCAGGTACATCCAGCTGCCGGAGACTGAGGGTCAAGATTTAAGTTGTGGAGTCATTTTGGAGGGGTTTGGCCATAACTCACCACGCTGGCCAAGCGGGTTGGTGAGTGTGGGATAGCATTTCCTCTAATCCCGGTGGTATAGTTATAACGCTATTGGCGGTCGTCAGAGCCTCTTTAGTGGGAACAGGATGCACCACGAGAAGGCGGGGTTGACATATATATATATATATATATATATAATCTGTTTGGGAAGGAGACACTGTGTAATTATTTGAACATGTAAAATAATATTTTTGCATGTTTAACTTGTGACATACGTCGCTCTTGATCTCTTTGGGGAGTAGCCCCGGTGTCGCAGTGGTCTAAGCGATGGCTTCTGATCATTCGCCCAACGGAGGGATCTGCGTTCGAATCCCGGTAAGGCATGGATGTCGTGTTTGTCCTACGGCCATCCCGGTGGCCCAGTGATTTAAGCTATGGCTTCTGGTCATTAGCCCAACGGAGGGGATCTGCGTTAGAATCCCGGGCAATGGTTGTTTGCGTTTGTCTTTCGGAGGTTTATTTGCTGAGTTCCTAGTTCACCTATGTACATTCCTGTTGTTGAAACACAGAATTTCTATACTGTATGTAGCTGTCCACCAAGTTCAGTGTGTATGTCAATTTATCTTTGGAAAACTGCTACACATAATTCGGAAACTTGGAAAACTGCCATAAATGCGAAGTGCCTCTCGGAGGAACAGCAACTCGTGCCCGGCCCCTTAATGAAAAACATGTGGGAGTTTTCCTGTTTGGCGGTTTATAGTGAACCGGATCTTATACGCCATTTTCTGTAAGTAGGAATCACCTATTATGATTTTATGCCACTATAATAACTCCTGCACTTTAACAAATCTAGAACGAAATGCAATTTGCGTATACATTCCCTTATACACTGAGTGCTGGCCACTTTATTATGACCACCCCCTCAGTACTTCGGTGGGCCACCTTTTGCCTTTAATACTGCGTCGATTCTTCGTGGCATGGACTCCACGAGATGTTGATAGGTGGTTTATGGAATCTGAGACCATGCTTGATGAATAGCACTTTCCAGGAGTGTGAGATTACAGGGTTGTGGATCCAGCTGTCTGATGTCTCGTTCAACTTCATCCCACAAATTCTCATTGGGGTTGAGATCTGGAGATTGTGGGGGCCCCCTAAGCAAAGTAAACTCACCGGCATGTTCCTGAAACCAATCCTGTACAATACGAGCACTATGGCAGGACGCATTATCTTGTTGAAAGTAGCCATCGCCATTGGGATAAACCATCCACATGACAGGATGCAATGGGTCCGCAACGATGTTTAGATATGATGTGCTAGTCAGACGTTGATCAACACGAATTAAAGGGCCCAAAGCATGCCAGAAAAACATTCCCCAAACCATAATGTTGCCTCCACCAGCTTGAAGGGTTGTAGTAATGCATTTGGGGTCCACGCTTTCGTGCTGTTTCCGCCAAATTCTCACTCGGCCATCGGCATGATGCAACTGAAAGCGTGATTCATCGGACCACATAATTTGTTTTCAATTATCGACTGTCAAATCCTTGTGCTCCTGTGCGAACTGGAGACGTTTTCTCTTGTTAACTGCAGACAGCAAAGGTGTTCGAACAGGGCTTCGGCTGCCACATCCCATCTGATGCAGTGTACTGCCAACAGTGCGTGCACAGATCATTTGAGGGGATTCTTGATTAAGATGGTCTGTAATTTGCTGCACTGTTGCCCTTCTGTTGTCTGTTACCAGTCTGGACACTCTTCGTTCCGCCCGAGCAGCCACTAGTCGATGACGTCCACACGTTGCACGTAGAGACCCAGTTTTTGGCTGACAGTCTAGTCTTTAAACACTTTAACAACAGCTGCTCTGGAACATTTCATGAATGCGGCGGTTTTGGTGATACTCGCTCCATGGCTCCGAGCTCCTACAATCACCCCACGTTGAAAGTCCGTCAAATTGCATTTTTTACCCATCTCGTCACCCAAAAGTCCCTACTACTACTGTCGCAAGCCCTAAGCTTTCCCTTTTTATACTAGCTTTGCCCTCAGGCGGCAGCAGAATGCAGCCATAGCGAATTTGCTTAAAATTGTCAGGTGGTCATAATAAAGTGAAGACTCAGTGTCTAAGGTGTAGGGGTTTTATGCGGTGTGTTTTGCTAACGGTGGAAGAAAGAATAGGAGTTTTCCGCCAAGAGAACAGCTGTTCAACAACGACAATCACCAAAGAAGAAAGACCTTCCTTTAATGCAATTTGTATATGTCCCCGTAACGTCTCACTAACAGAAGGGTACCAATCTCCCGGGTACGAGTTTTCTAAAATTCAATTTTAGGAAAATGCCGTGATTGCTTCAATTTGTGAAATAGTTTACGAATTTGAAGAGGGGAAAATGTATCGGAATAGTTAGAAGAGGTGAAGATGATGCCAAATCCTGAAAATCATGCATTAAAACTGAACAGGAGGGAACGGAACTGCATGGGTACGAGTTTGCTGGGCACCAATTTGCCTGGTACCAATCTCCCGGGATCCATTTTTGGATTATTCAACATTGTGTGTAAATATATTTATATTGTCTAGCATAGGCGCCGACTTCGTGGGTTAGAGACAGTTTTTGAACCCCACAATGATTTTGTTGAGGGTTCCTCGAACCCCCAGTATTTTTGCGCGTATTTCGTGAAAAAAATACACGTACGCATATGTGCATAAATTTTGGTTTCGTTATCAATTCTTCAAGGTTTTTATTATTCATTCTCCGTTTATTATAGTATATAAAAAGTGTGTATAGAAATTTACCCCTCGGACTGTTTATTGTGCCTCAAAAAAGAATTAGTGTATGTTCGTGTTCATAAAATTTGACGCGACAGAAATAGGTCAAGTACCGTTGTTCAAGTACCGTTGTTTAAGAGCCTCCTTTAGAAAATTCTTCGGTTTGTCTGGGTTCCCACAAAATACAAAAGTCTAGCTCTACAATCGGAGACGAGAACCTATTCGAGGCCATAGTGATAAAGGTGGAAATATGTTGCACAGTCAGTTGACCCGCCCTATCTTCGGGCAGTCAGGAAACAAGAAGGTTAGAAGAGAGAGAAGATGGCATCAGCAACCGCCGGTGAAGCCTAGTCTGATCATCTGGTTTCTTGGGCCCTCCGGTTGGGGAGGTTCTGTCGCGTGACGTCACTTACTGAAGACCTGTGCCACAGCACAGGTTGATAGCTTCCGTCTCTTACTCTCAGCAGCAATCCCTGAAGGTCAACTAAACTCCCACAGCTTTAGCAATGCCGTGATTGGTTAATACGCAATACGCACTTCCGCTCGACAAAGCATAATTTTGTTTAACTTTTAAAAAAAATATTAAACAGTATTTCTGTAACTTTTTGCAAATTTTTAGTTATGTGTATGTATATTTCGGTCTCATTTTTCCCTGACTGTACATGATGCACAAGTGCCTCTGAAACCTCTTCAAAGTCAACGATTTCCCCATAGTATAAGTACAGAAGCAGCCCAA
Organism: Macrothele yani; assembly: GCA_039090855.1. Lineage (NCBI taxonomy): Eukaryota > Metazoa > Arthropoda > Arachnida > Araneae > Macrothelidae > Macrothele > Macrothele yani. Next base: position 74,271,035 of record CM077017.1, on the reverse strand, counting down.
GTTGAGCATCCTGGACATACACAGCTGATACGAAGTAGAGCCCACGGAAAACGTAGGGCATGGGGCTGATGTCATGTCCTCTCCCTTCTAACCTCCTATTTAAACTCAGAAATCATTTGAAGAAAAAAGTTTTGGAAGTTTTAAAATTGGTAAAAAAAAACCTTAAAATATATTTTACATATTTTAGTTACTTTTATAAGACAATTGAGTTGAATATTCACATAGTATCTGTGTATTGTGTATAATAATGCCGCGCCTACAAAAGCAAAATAAATAATTATCTAGAGAAAAAAAATCTGTAATTAACTATAATTTGCTTCATTTTAGCATTTCAGGCGTCTTATTGTGCCAGATAATCTCACTGAAAGAAATTTAAATTAGACTTAAATACTCTGAAAAATGAATTGGTAATTCGATTAAAAATTTCCGGAACCCCCAATAATTTTTCAAGTCGACGCCTGTGTTGTCTACTGTTATATAAGTGAAAAACATCCAGTAAGGATTCAATTAAAGTATTAAGTTTATGTGGTTGCAATTCCTTTAAGTCATGACATACTGTTTTTAAGTTATTTTCAGCGAATGATAAGGACCTTTATTTTTCATTTATTAATTTCATTTTATTGACTGATCAATAGTTTGCTTCATGTATTGATTAATTAATGGTAAGATAATTGCAACGAAACATTTATTTTGTGGTAAATTGTTGTTCCGACTTTTGACTTAAAATTTGTTTTTCCACAAAATGGAAAAATGCGCCTCGTCACTGGGTGACATGTGATCTGTAAGAATAGCTCACAATTCCCAAAGCCACTTGGATTTGGACGGTGGAACTGATGAAGAAGCATTGGTATAGTTAAGTTTTTCATCCCCCTTGTTCATGAGGGAAGCAATCTTAGTATGTGCCCGTCGCATTGTGATTCCTTCCCCAGGAGACTACTTCCTTAAATGAGGACAATGGGTTTGGTCTTTAAAAGTAAACCGCAGCAAGTAAACATCTGAAGATGGAGTGGTTGTTTTGCTATTGTTTCACAGAACGGCGCAATGTGGAGGAGGTAAAAGAGCGTAAAAACTCAGGGCTATTGGTACAAAGGCTGGTTCTTTTAGTGAAGCACACTTTGCTTCCCGAAGAGGGAGGCTGTGGCATAGTTGCGGTGCACATCTCTCTTCGCAAAAGTAATCTAATCCCCTCCGATATCTAAGCGCACGAAGCAAGCGTGGGAATGAATTAAATCCATGTTTATACCCCAGTAAATCCAACGAACATCACTGAAACACATTAAAACAAAAGGAATATTTGTTTTGAAATCATTAAGTAGAATGTTTCATATTCGAAGATCTAAAAGCTAAAATTATCAGCAAATACCAATATTTTTGACCCCTGAAAAAAGGATTATCGAAAAATGACCTGTCCATAGAAATTTCTAGTTCTCTCCACAACGTATTGCATCATCCCAAGTCAGAAATAACTTTTAGTTCAACTCCAGTAGATTCCAGACCTTGATTTATTAAAAAAAAGCAATATTTTTTTCATTTGTAAGTTAAAGAATATTGGCTGCTTCCATTGCGATAATAATCCTCGGATTAAGAAAAATTGGGCTTTTTTGAAAGGGCAAAGAATTTTGTCCATTCTGGTGTCGTAGAGTCAATATGAATTTCGTCAAAGCTTAAAACATAAAGCTTTGCAGAGCGATTTAAACTTTCATAGCTTTTTTCCCCCATCAACAAAAGACATCGTGTAGAATGCCTGGATTACGGGTAAATTTTGCGCACCATCTTTTCAAAGTAATGGAATAATGTTTTCCCCCTTCCAGAAGTCATATATGATTTTTCTAAAGAGAGCTCTTATTACGATGCATTTCGATACATCTTGAGGTGCCCATTTTATCCATTGCTTCCTTTGGTAAGATCACTTGGGCGTCATAAATATATCATGGATACCTTTACCTAATCTTTCCAACGTACTATAGTTTCTCTTAATTTCTTTTAATTGCTTCTTGAGTTGGATAATTTGTTTTGACCAGAACCTTGTAATGATGTATGCATTTCTGATTTGTGCAGAGATATTTAATAATCTCGCGTTTCTCATTCTTTAAAGCACCTAGTACACTTTCAAGATCAGATATTTTTTCCTGCAGTCTTTTACTCTCCATCTTTTCACATTTCAAACATACATGAAGTTGCGGAATTACTATCTTGTTTCGTCCTAAACGAATCTACCCCGCCGCTGATACGAGAATTTTTTGAATTTAAAGTTTTAATTCGACCCAAAGAACTTTCTAAAATGCTTGGTCTCCGATAAAACGTCACACACGAAAACTGCCACACATCTTTCAGCAACTTGGAAAACTGCCACATGCTTTTCATTAAGGGACCGAGCACAAATTGCTGTTCCTCCGAGGAACACTTTGAATGTGTGTCAGTTTTCCCAGTTTGCGAATTATGTGTGGCAGTTTTACAAAGTGCCCAAAGACGGGAAGGAGTTCTTTTGTTTATCAGAATTTTCATGCCGGTTCATACAAGTTTACGGCAACTGGCTACAAAAGTTCAACGAAAGGGGGGGGGGGTATGAATAAAGATCGCCGTTTCTTGGCATATATATATATATTTTGAGAGTAGAATTGGGAACTCCAAACAATTTCGAGAAAACGTTCTACGTAAGGCAAGCGAGAACTGCACTTTAATTTGAAGAAACACTGTAAACTGCCGAAAATTTTGTATGGGCCCACCTCGACCCCCTCCTTTCCCCAAACCCTCTACGGTCTAAGTTAGAGTACCATGCGGTAGTATACCAAATTTGGTGGTTCTAAATTGAAAACTGTAGATTTTACGAAAATTTTGTAGGGGCCCCCTACGGACCGGGCCTCCACCCGTTCCATAAACCCTCTACGCGCTAAGTTAGCGCACCATGAGATAGTATACAAAATTTGATGATTTCAAATTTTTTTTTTTGATTGGAGGTTTAACGACCACTGTGAGCAACTCAATGGGCTATAAGCAGTCGCCCGTCCCTAATTTAGGGTCACTGGTTCCAGGGAAGGGCGAGAGCCAGTGCCGTAAGACAAACACAACATCCATGCCTGACCGGGATTCGAACCCGGACCCCTTACGGACGAATGATCAGAGGCCAGCGCCTTAGACCACTGCGCCACCGGGGCGGCCAATTTCAAATTGAAAACTGTAGATTTGACGAATATTGCGTATGTGCCCGGGCCCCATATATTTCATAAAACAGTCTACGGTGTAAGTTAGTGCACCATGAGGTAGTATACCAAATTTGGTGGTCCTGAATTGAAAACTGTAGATTTGGCGAAAATATTCTATGGGGCCCCTCGACTCCGGGCTCCGACCACTTCCAAAACCCGTCTACGGTCTAAGTCAGAGCACCATGAGATAGTATACCAAATCTGGTGGTTTTAAATTGAAAACTGTAGATTTGACAAAAATTGCGTTTGGGGCCCCTTGACCCCGTGCCCCATATCTTTCCCAAAACAGTCTACGGTCTAAATAAGAGCACCATGAGGTAGTATACCAAATTTGGTGGATCTAAATTGAAAACTGTAGATGTTACGAAAATTTTCCCCCTCGACCCCGGGCTCAGACCACTTCCAAAAACTGTCTACGATCTAAGTTAGAGCACCATGTGGTAGTATACAAAATTTGGTGGTTCTTAATTGAAAACTGTAGATTTTACAAACATTTTCTATGGGGCCCCTTCGACCCCGGGCTCAGACCACTTCCAAAAACCGTCTACGGTCTAAGTCAGAGCATCATGAGTTAATATACCAAATTTGGTGGTTCTTAATTGAAAACTGTAGATTTTACGAAAATTTTCTATGGGGCCCCCTCGACACCGGGCCCCCTACCCCTTCCAAAAACCCTCTGCGTTCTAAGTTAGAGCACCATGAGATAGTATACCAAATTTGGTGGTTCTAAATTGAAAACTAGATTTTACGAAAATATTGTATGGGGGCCCCTCGAACCCGGGCCGCGTACACTTTCCCAAACCGTCTACGGTCTAAGTTAGAGCACCGTGAGTTAGTATACCAAATTTGGTGGTTTTAAATTGAAAACTGTAGATTTTACGAAAATTTTGTATGAGATGAGAGTTTAATTAGTTCCCCCTCCTGAAATATTTTGATAAGTGCCACATACTAGTCTTCCGCAAATTAAATCAGTGTCTGAACGAATTTTTCTTACCAAAGATAAAAAATGTTTAGAAAAATACAAAAGAAAAAAATGAAAAGAAAAAAAGCTGTTTAATTAATGCCCGATCCTGAAATGTTATGGCTTGCGATGTTTTGTCACCACGATGTTTTGACCTGCGATGTTTTGTGCCCGCGATGTTATGACTTGCGATGTTTTGTCACCGCGATGTTTTGACCAGCGATGTTTTGTGTCCGCGATGTTATGGCTTGCGATGTTTTGTGTCCGCGATGTTATGGCTTGCGATGTTTTGTCACCGCGATGTTTTGATCTGCGATGTTATGTCCGCGATGTATATCGCGCGATGTTTTGACCTGCGATGTTTTGACGTGCTACGATGAATTTCTCACCAACTCCTCGCGGTAACAGATGGCGCTGCTGTCTCAATTGCTGTTCGTCGCCCCCAAAGCGCAGCATTTGGTTTGCCAGTATATTCTCTCCAAGGTCTTTGCGTAGGAATAGCTTTTAAAATTAGTTTATTGAGTATGAATACAGCACTGCAATTAATAATAGATATAAAGAGCTCTGCATGTCTAAGGAAAAGCAGCGATAGTTTTGTAAACATGATATTTGTGGAGTGTAGACCCCCTTTTATGTTTTATGCGATATTCATTTTTCATGAGCACACGTGGTAAAAATATTTTTCAATAAAACAATTTGAGGAACAAAAGTAGGTGATTAAGGGTAATATTTGAGGAACGATAATGCGGTATATTTAAATTCGCGTTGCTGCAACTTCACGTATCAGGTGTTCGTTGTATGTTGCTGCGTATTTTCTATTTCATAGCTGATTTTCATCGAAATTGAGAACTTGCTAATTAAATTTTGTTCTAGGAATTTGTTGGTTCGCATTCACACCTGAATATTCATTCTGCGCTATTTATACGATATATTATGCGTTGAATCCTGGTTGAATCAAACGGTGTATGTACCTTTCCAATAGCTATGAATTTCTCACCAACTCCTCGCGGTAACAGATGGCGCTGCTATCTCAATTGCTGTTCGCTGCCTCCGAAGTGCAGCATTAGGTTTGCTAGTCTATTCTCTCCACGGTCTTTGTACGTAACCCAATGGACCAAAATCACCACCAGAAGCTTAAGATGGCCGCCACCAAGGTTAATAGACAGTAAGGTTTGCTCATCCTGCCTCCCTCGCAGCGGAAGTGCCGGTCCCTCACTTGCTCCTTACGTAGTGACGTCAGTGTACCACACGACGCAGCCAGCAGGACGGACAGACTGTTAATACAATTGAAGCACTCGCGGGATAAATGTCAACAACTTTTTACTCAAATACGCTCTGAATCTGAAAGCTTGCAACCAAGATGTAATGCAAAAGCACATCTGTAATATAATCAGGAAAAACGGACATCCATGTGAATATTTTATTTAGAGTAAACCGAGAATGTGAAGAAACTTATTATGCATTTCTTTCTTTTTTTTTTTCAAATCTGTTTAATCTAAATATCTAAATAAGATATTGACATGACACTAAGGAAAAGTGCAGGGACAGTTTTTTTTTTTTTTTTTTTTTGATTGGAGGTTTAACGACCACCGTGAGCAACTCAATGGGCTATAAGCAGTCGCCCGTCCCTAATTTAGGGTCACTGGTTCCAGGGAAGGGAGAGAGCCAGTGCCGTAAGACAAACACAACATCCATGCCTGATCGGGATTCGAACCCGGACCCCTTACGGACGAATGATCAGAGGCCAGCGCCTTAGACTACTGCGCCACCGGGGCGGCGTGCAGGGACAGTGATTATACCTTCTAATTTATTTATATGCAACTGTAATACTGTCTTTAAATAAATTCAAAAGAAGGAAAAAAACTTATAAGATTATGCTGTCAGAACCTCATGGAGAAATCCTTTTATGCGGAACAAATAAAAACTTGAGTAGCATTCCACTAACTTGCTTAATTAAAAAGTTGGAAATTAATTTCACTAAATGCTCTGTTATTATTTGTAACTAATCGCCGAACAGAAAAGTTAAAATCATGGATATTTGCAATTTTTGTTTGTTTGTTTCTTTAGTCATATTTTATTCGCTAAATTTTGAGAACTTTAAGAATCGGGATATTATTTAACGTAAAAAAAATCTTTCTTCACTTACCTTTGTCATGATATTCAGGTAACTGTTTTAACCAGTTTTCTCTTCTTGGGTTGGAATCTCTATAGAAATTACACATGTTCTTTCGGCTTCAGTCATTTGCATTCCTTGGCTCTGCATCAGTTTTAAAGTTGTAGCTTGAATTCCAGGTGAACATTTAATTGTAGCTACCCATCGGCGCAACGTTGACAAAGCAGGAAGCGGAATATTAACTTTATTTCTCAAGTAGTGATATGCTCTCCTGGAAACAGTTCTTAATGTTATTGCAGCTGCAATATCAGTAGAATTCCAAACAATCCGTTTTTGGCCTAACAAAACCCTTATCTGTCCTGGAGTAAACACTGTAGAAAGCAAATTTTTTATGCACATTTCTCTGTCATTTTTCTCACCTTTCCGTAACCTTCGCAATTCTAATAATTCTTTCTGCATTTGATTCTGTTTTACTTTGAGGACTTTTACCCGTAAAGTTAGACTATAGTTTGAAGAGCTCAAAGATAATATTTTTTCTTCAGCTTTTCATTTTCCTTCATCAAAATATAATTTTGCTTCAATAGAATTTCATTTTCTGTTTTCAGGTCTTTCATACATTCAATTTCAGTATTTTCATCATCGGCACTCCACATGTCTTCCAAAATTTCCTCTGCATTATCAGAGTTTATCAAATCGCCAACAAGATCAGTTCGTTTCCTTTTCTCCTGTCTGTTCTTTCTCTCTGAATTAGAATTTACATTAAAGTTTCCCGGGAGGTTTAAACTTGGTACAGCTGTGTCCTTTAGCATTTTGCGGATAGGTAAACCTAGAAGTTCATTCCTTAAATCGCGTTCGTAGTCTTCCTCAGGAAAATGTTCCGAACAAATAGCTGAATTCATTTCGTTGAAACTGTCAGCTCGTTTGCATCTCAATTTCCATGTTTTACGCAAAACTTCATTTTTCGGAAACCTATGGTAATGAATGCCATTCCTTCTGGTTTTCGAATAATATGTGATTTTGACACGTTGCTACTGCGCACGAACCAGGCATGTTCAGTGTTTAACGTATAAACAAGGAAAAGAAAATTTCTTTGCTACAAATACCAAGCTTCAAATTCTCGGAAATGAGACAATGTAGCTTTCAGACCCTGAACCAGAAAAACGGGAGCAAGCAGCTTTAGGCGGTTGGGGTGTGGAGATCTCCGGGACTGTAACGTCACGAAGGCGACCCCTGAGACAGTGCTCAGTGGAAGTGTCGGATAAGCATAAATTTGGAGTCTACTAACCTTGGGCCGCCACACCGTCAGCGTCGTCTGCTAAGACTAAGAAAGCTTCAAATTTGTGACGTCATACTTTCTCCCCTTATTCCTACCTCCATGGTTTAGAAGAAAAACTATTCAGTGTTCTAAACAAAACCGTTCATTCACTGCAGTAAAAGTCAAAATATACAGGTTGCATCCTAGAAATGTTTGTGACTTTTAAGTAAATTTCGCGAGCATAATTTCTACAACTTTTTTTTCAAAATGCTCGACATTTTGAGGTCAAAATGTGAAACGGAGATTAAGGTGGTCTCCGTAGCACGACAAAACATCGCAGGTCAAAACATCGCAGTGACAAAACATCGCAAGTCATAACATCGCGGACACAGAACATCGCGGTGACAAAACATCGCAAGCCATAACATCGCGAGCCATAACATTTCAGGATGGGGCATTAATTACACGGCCTTTTTTCTTTTCATTTTTTTCTTTTGTATTTTTCTAAACATTTGATCTTTGGTAGGAAAAATTTGTTCAGACACTGATTTAATTTGCAGAAGACTAGTATGCGGCACTTATAAAAATATTTCAGGAGGGGGCACTAATTAATCTGTCATCTCATACAAAAATTTCGTAAAATCTACAGTTTTCAATTTAAAGCCACCAAATTTGGTATCTACCTCATGGTGTTTTTGGATGTGGTCTGAGCCCGGGGTCGAGGGGCCCCCATAGAAAATTTTCGTAAAATCTACAGTTTTCAATTTAGAACCACAAAATTTGATATACTTCCTCATGGTGCTCTAACTTAGACCGTAAACGGTTTTTGGAAAGGTAGGGGGCCCGCGGTCAAGTGGCCCCAATACGCAATATTTGTAAAATCTACAGTTTTCAATTTAGAACCACCAAATTTGGTATAATATCTCATGGTGCTCTAATTTAGATGGTAGAGAGTTTTCGGAACGGTGGGGGGCCCATGATCAAGGGGGGCCCATACGCAATATTCGTCAAATCTACAGTTTTCAATTTAAAACCACCAAATTTGGTATACTACCTCATGGGGCTCTAACTTAGACCGTAGACAGTTTTTGGAAGTGGTCTGAGCCCGGGGTCGATGGGTCCCCATAGAAAATATTCGTAAAATCTACAGTTTTCAATTTAGAACCACAAAATTTGATGTACTTCCTCATGGTTCTCTAACTTAGATCGTAAACGGTTTTGGGAAAGGTATGGGGCCCGGGGTCAACCCAATACGCAATATTCGTAAAATCTACAGTTTTCAATTTAGAACCACCAAATCTGGTATAATATCTCATGGTGCTCTAATTTAGACGCTAGAGGGCTTTCGGAACGGGTGGGGGGCCCGCGATCAAGGGGGCCCCATACGCAATATTCGTCAAATCTACAGTTTTCAATTTAAAACCACCAAATTTGGTATACTACCTCATGGTGCTCTAACTTAGACCCTAGACAGTTTTTGGAAGTGGTCTGAGCTCGGGGTCGATGGGCCCCCATAGAAAATTTTCGTAAAATCTACAGTTTTCAATTTAGAACCAAAAAATTTGGTAAACTTCCTCATGGTGCTCTAACTTAGACCGTAAACGATTTTTGGAATAGTAGGGGGCCCGGGTCAAGGGGCCCCAATACGCAATATTCGTAAAATCTACAGTTTTCAATTTAGAACCACCAAATATGGTGTACTACCTCATGGTGCTCTAACTTAGATGGTGACGGTTATTCGCACGGGTGGAGGCCCGGTCCGAAGGGGGCCCCTACAAAATTTTCGTAAAATCCACAGTTTTCAATTTATATATATATACCAAGAAACGGCGATCTTTATTCATAACCCCCCTCGTTGAACTTTTGTGGCCAGTTGCCGTAAACTCGTATGAACCGGCATGAAAATTCCGATAAACAAAAGAACTCCTTCCCGTCATTAGGCACTTTGAAAAACTGCCACACATAATTCGCGCAAACTGGGAAAACTGACACACAAAACTGTAGATTTGGCGAAAATACTCTATGGGGGGCCCCTCGACCCCGGGCTTCGACTACTTCCAAAAACCGTCTACGGTCTAAGTCAGAGCACCATGAGATAGAATACCAAATCTGGTGGTTTTAAATTGAAAACTGTAGATTTGACGAATATTGTGTATAGGGGCCCCTTGACCCCGGGCCCCATATCTTTCCCCAAACAGTCTACGGTCTAAGTTAGTGCACCATGAGGTAGTATACCAAATTTGGTGGTTCTAAATTGAAAACTGTAGATTTGGCGAAAATATTCTATGGGGGCCCCTCGACCCCGGGCTCCGACCACTTCCAAAAACCATCTACCGTCTAAGTTAAAGCACCATGAGATAGAATACCAAATCTGGTGGTTTTAAATTGAAAACTCTAGATTTTACGATAATGTTGATTGAGTGGCCGTGGATCCCGGGCCTAGGCACTGTTAAATAAGCGCGACGGGTAACCCCAATTTCCACCAAAATTTAATCAGGACATCAATTTCTATGAAGTCCCTCTCCCCTTTAAATATACTTTTTTTTTGCAATTCATCAAAATCTATGGAAAGCAACTTATTTAGGGATTACTGCGATGTTATGGCCTGCGATGTTATGACTTGCGATGTTATGGTACCACGATGTTTTGCCCTGCGATGTTATGGTGCCGCGATGTTTTGACCTGCGATGTTATGTTGCCGCGATGTTTTGCCCTGCGATGTTATGGTGCCGCGATGTTTTGCCCTGCGATGTTATGGTGCCGCGATGTTTTTACCTGCGATGTTATGTGGGCGATCATATGTCGTGCGATGTTATGCCGTAGACCCACACACATGCATAGCTCTTTACGTAGAGAGCCTTGGAGGCTTTTCGCCATGTTTTGGGCAAAAAATTTTAATTCATGGGAGAAAATAGTTTCCAACTGGTGTTTTTCAGCAAACTAAAAAAATGTGAGGCAATAAATACACTGCTGGCCACCCAAAATGAAACACCACGAAGGACACGAGATAGCAAAGCCAGATTTACTGGACACATAACAACAGATACAAAGATGAAACGATTGAGCTTACAGGCCCGTGCGACTTGCGGAACTCGCAGACATCAATAGTTCGTGTGGCCCCCATGGCTGGCAATAACGGCCGCTACACGCCGGGGAATCGAGCGAAAAAGGCTTTGGATGTGGGCTTGGAGTATGTCGGTCCAGGTTGCTTCCACACGTTGCCACAGTTCATCAGGCGCAGTCGCGGGTGGTGCTTGCCGGGCCACTCAGTTGCCGATCAGCGACTAGACCTGTTCGATGGGCGACATATCGGAAAAACAGACGGGCCACGGCAGCAGTAACACCTGGTGGGACGTGGGGATTTATTGCACGATGCGTGCCACGTGCGGGCGCGCATTGTCCTGTTGAAACGTGGCTGCTGGAAGGTCCTGCAGGTAAGGGAGGACTACAAGCTCCAAAACGTCGGAGATGTAGCGGTGGCTGTTGAGTGTACCGGCGATGCGTACCAGAGGGGTGCGGGTGTCATATCCAATTGCGCCCCAAACCAAAAGGCCCGGCGACGGACCGGTATGGCGATGCATAATGCAGGCGTCATACAGTCTCTCGCCGCGGTGCCGCCACACGCGAATCCGATCATCGTGGTGCTGCAGGCAGAAACGGGATTCGTCGGAGAAAACAATGCCGTGCCATTCCGTAGTTAAGGTGCGGCGTTCAACGGCACACTGCCGCCGCACTCGCCGCTGGTGTAACGTCAATGGTAATCGGAGCAATGGGCGCCGTGTGACAAGTCCCCGCTCCTGCAGACGACGTCAAACGGTACGTGCTGACACAGGTTGTTGCGCAACCCACCCTAATTCATGCGCTAACGTTCGTGATGTGGCGGTGCGAGCCGTCAATGCAACATGGCGGTCCTCTCGTTCGGTGGTGTGCCGCGGCTGCGGCAATCGCTCACGTTGGTTCGTCCGTCCCTCCTGCACCCACCGAATCCACAGTCGCCTCACTGTGGCTGGATGTCATCCCACACGGGCGCCGATGTCTTGGTACGATAAACCGCTGTCGCGATAAGCCACTATTCGTCCTCTGTCGAACTCCGGAACGTGCTGGAATGACTGCCGTATTCTGCGACGAGGCATCAGGAAGCTTCCCACGCACAGGTCCGGCATCACAACACACTTCCACTACTTACACCCCGCCTTCTGTGCACCCTTCTTATAGTGCTTCTCGGTGGCGTGCCGAGCGCACATGATTTGCATATGCCCTGCAACGCTAATCGTTTACATGTCCTCTCGCGGGCGACGCATGCTGCGAATTTCAGGCTAATCGGATGCTTCCTTCTTGGTGTTGCATTTTGGGTGGCCAGCAGTGTATATTTCTTCTTACTACAGGGGAGCAACAGCAAGTCGCTGTTTACGGTGGTGATTGTCGAGGAACTGTATTGACATTTTTAGTGCTCCCAGGTCCAATTCAGACATTCTGATGTCTCAAAACACACAGGTTTTGAAATTTTTAGTATCCCATGTTCCAAACCTCAATTGCAAAGAATCCTTGGGCCCCAAATGTGACTATTTGGATATCGAACATGTGTTTCGAGATACGATTTTTCGAACACTGAATACAAAAAATTGAAATGAACATGGGAGGGTGTTAAAAAATTGTTAACAGTCCTATATTAAAACCAGAAAACATTGTTCTATAGATAAGTATTATATTTCGAACATGATGTAATATCCATATATTCCTTCATACTTAAAATATATATTCGTTCATACTGGGAAAAAGCATCATCTATACAATTACAGCCAAAGGCTTTAGGAACAACAATGAGCAAAACATTTAACTTACTTGTGAAAATACCCGTTTTTTATGTCGGCCGTTATGTTGTATTCATGTCTAAAACCGTACCTGACCCAAACCTGGCAATATTTATTTTTTATGAAAACTATTTAAAGCACGATCTGTAACACGCATGCAATCAGCATATGCTCAGGAACAGCTTTCACTCCTCGCTAATGGCGGAACATACGGCTTTCAAAAACTCACGGAAGTAGCTAGGTATTTGCCAGTCTATTCTCTCCAAGGTTTTTGGTTACGTACGTGAGAAGTTTGATTTTCGAAATTTGAGGTTATTTTTTTTAGAAATTGTGTGTTGTTGCGCTTACGGATGTCATAACAATTCCGGGTGGCGTGAATTTCATTTCGACATGTAATGCGCGATTACGCTCTCTAGACCAATCATACGCTAGCCAGAGATTCAAGATTACGTTTAAGGGGCGGAGCTTGAAATTGGGTTCACGTGGCCACTTAGTCCGCGTCGCAGAATGTAAACAAATATTGTCGGTGGACTCCAGAGAATTAGAAATGTTGTAAACTGGTGTGCAAAAATTAAGGATGAAGAGGAGAAATTAGCATAACAGCAGAACGAGCAGGTAGAACAGACGGAAAGACCACTCAGGTGATTGACTAGGGTCCGGTACGGTAGGGAATGCGCATATTGCAGCATGAGGGGGGGTCGTAAGGGTACAAAGCACACGGGCGGTGTACGCTCAGCAATTCGGTGAAAACTATTGTACGGTGTACATCGGTTTGAACGACGTCGAGTTGCTGCCACCGTGTATATGGCCAACAGGCAATCCAGTAGACGACATCTGGATGACTTTACCCGAGGTCGCGTAATTGGGAAGTTGGAAGAAGGTCGAAGTGTGACTAGTGTGGCCGAGGAGTTCGGGATCGCTCACAGCATCGTTTCACGAGCTTGGAGAGCATTTCAAACGACAGGAACAGCTGTCCGAGAGTTTAGCAGTGGTCGTTCACGAGCAACCACGGCGGAGGACGACCGGTATATTGTCCTACAGGCGAGAAGAGGCAGACGGCCGACAGCGGGAGAAATCGCAAGGCACATGCAACAGACAACTGGACGTCAGTTATCGCGTTTTACCGTGGCCAGGAGGCTGCAAAAAGGTGGTCTATTTGCACGACGACCAGTACGGTGTGTGCCATTATCATCGTAGACGGCGGTTTTTCTGGTGCCAGGAACACAAGAACTGGATACATCAGCAATGGGGTCGAGTTCTCTTAACGGATGAGCGCCGATTTAGTCGGACGAGAGATTCTGGACGTATACACACTGGAGAGAGCAAGGAACACGCAATCATACCTCCAACATCATCGAAAGGAACCGGTTTGGAGGTGGCGGAGTTCTCGTTTGGGGCGGTATCATGCTTGGTAGCCGTACTGACCTCCACATCTTCCAAGGAGGTTCAGTCACTGGTGTCCGCTATTGTACCGAGGTTCTCCTGCCTCACGTGCGTCAGTTTAGAGGTGCTGTGGGTCTTGAGTTCCTCTTCATGGACGACAACCCTACACCTCATCGTACAGTGGCTGTCGCAGAGCTGTTGGAGAATGAAAATATTCAACGCATGGATTGGCCCGCAAGGTCCTCGGACCTAAATCCAATCGAACACGTGTGGGACCTTCTCGGGAGACGCTTGACAGCACGTCACCAGCCACCAGCAACGATTCAGAAGCTGCGATTGGCGCTACAAGAGGAATGGGCCGCGATGCCTCAACAGCTCCTTGACAACCTCATCCTCAGCATGGACAGACGTTGTAAATCCTGCAGTCAGGGGTGATCATATCCCCTACTAAAGACTGGATTTTTCTTGGCAGCCGCCTGCCATATGGACGTTTCTGTCTTCTGTCCAGTTGTTCTCGAAGCTACCTTTTCAATAAAGTGCCTTTGTATCCTTTGGATTCCTTGTTTGGACGGTTTTGCTCACTTGTCCCATATTCTTACATCTTGGGGATCTTATGGTATGATTTGAGTCGATGTGGAGCACTTCTGCACGACACGTTACATTCGAAAAACCGTCTCGTCCTTAATTTTTGCACTCCAGTGTATGATACGATACCTCGTTTTGAGCGTGGTTTGATGCTGCATTCAGTCGAAGCGTATTTTTAAAATTCTTTCGCCGTCAAACTGTTAAAATTGTTCACGACTGAACTCGTTTTACAATGCATATTTCAGTAGTTTCCTTTCATCCAGAGTCTAAAAGAATTTTTTCGTGAGGGAAATTGTTAGGTGTTTTGCTGTAGGTAATGTGTTCTTATAATGGACTGCAAGACTAAAACTGGTCGCCCCGATCCGCCCCTTTTCAAAGCGTTGTGTGGATCAGTGGCGTATATTCGAGGAGAGATATTCAACGCATGGCTAGCTGCGAAGCCCAGAGAATGCACAAATAAAACTGAATTAAATATACACAAATAAAAGTCAATTATCAACGGTGTTAAAATATGTCGATGGTTTTGGTGCGAAAAAAGAAAAAACGCGTACGGATTTACTTCTTTGACTCAGTCTGGCGAGCGAAACCCAACGGCATAACGCAAGCAGCTCTTCCAGAAGCTTCGCAGTCCTGATGCGAAAACCTTCCGTACCATCGCCTGCTAGCGTTTCCATGACAACATGAATCGGCTGGTAGAGGGGAATGGGCCATTGCTTTGGGAAACGGTTAGCTCAGAATAGCGAAGACTTAAGACTATCTCAGGGACTCGCATACTCTCGCCCATAAGAGTGTTTCGCGAGAGTTGTTTCAGTTTTTGTGAAGTGTAAATGAATTAAAATCAGAGATATTATATCTTAAATTCGTGGCTATGTTGGATTCGAACTGTTTTGATAAATTTTGTGAAAGCTTCCCTGAACATCTACTGTCAGAACTTAAAGAACTCTATGCTTGAAATTTTGATACAGCTCGATGAAAAAATGAACTGAAGGTGTTTTATTCCCTTGATGAATACAAAAACAAAGCAGTAAGGGACATTACGTGTTACATAAAGTTGAATAAATTGGACATAGTGTTTAGTGAGGTGTACAAATTAGCAGACCTCACATTAAACTTTCCATCAACAATTGCAACTGCCGAAAGAAGTTTATCAGCATTAAAATGAATCAAGATATATCTTAGAGCCACACAAGGACATGCACATTCGAAAAACTTGGCTGTTTTGTCAATAGAGAAAAACACTATTTTTATATATGAAAAAGTACTCGGAAGAAACATTTTATGAAAACGTAGCACTCAAGTTCACACAAAAGGAAAAAAGAATGGAGTTCATGTACAAATAAAATATTCAGAAGAAGAATGGAGTTCATGTGCAAATAAGTGTTCAAATCCTAATGCTCATAATTATTTAATATCATGTTAGCAATGGCATGCATCTAAAATTTAGAAAAAAGGTTATTTCTGATGTTACTTAACAATTAAAAATTAAACTTCGCAATTAAAAAAGGAAAAACAGTACTGGGGGGTGGGGGTGGGGGTGAGATAGCCCAGGTCTCGGACCCAAGATACGCCACTGGGGTGGATGTAGACATGTATTTATATGGATGTGCAACATAGTTATGAATCATACGTGCGTGATTCATTTAACACAGAGGGCGGTCATTCAGTCCGCCATTTCAGAGTTAAAGCATTCCTTTGACCCTCCACCCCATCGCGCCGTTGCAATATTTGTTTGCTATACAAATGCTGAAGCCTAAGCCACAACTGCAGTGGACAAAAACACAAGTAGTATCACTCTTTCTCGATGGGTGAGTCTATAAATAGATCACGCCTACTCCCAAGAACAAGATCGTTTTTTATATTAAACTACGGGTTTATTCATATTAGAGAATATAGGGGGGAAAACACACGAATAAATTCTTCAGAACAGGACAAAAAGGAGGAGAGTTTATATGGTGGTATTACTCACTCGTCCGCGCGGACATTAATCATTAATATCCTATAGTTCTGCAGTAAAACAACCATTGCGGACGGGATGATTTCTCAAGCCTTGACTACGACTGTTTCCAGGATAACAGCGGCACGACGCGTCGTGCCCCCGAGAACGTGCTACGACTTACTAGCTGTCTGAATTCCCACCCACCACCGCTTCCAGCAAAGACCTTGAAATACTCACGGGCTTGGCCCCCATCACCGACGGGGTTAAAAAAGATTAATAAAGGAAAATGAATAAAGGCAACTCCAGAAGTTTTTCGCAATTATATGCTAATTAATATGGATTATTAATTATTCATTTTGTTCACCTTTTCAGCGTCCGTGATTAAATTTATGGTATTTTTAGCGTTATTGGTTAAGCTTATATTCGACAAAATATTAAGCTTGACATTTTGCGGAATAAACGGATTCACTATATTGTTACAGTGGACAACCCCCCCCCCCCCCCAAACTAAAACCTGAAGAAAACTGTAAACATTTTCCTTGTTGTCGCGTATTGTATGAGGCAGCTGGGAATCACAGTTCGGCAGGCTCACATGGTCTTTTACAGTTTACAGTTTTTTTTTATTTATTTCTCATTTACGATGTTTTTCTTTCGGCTGTTCACTAAATTGATTAACAAAATTGCGAGATAATTAGAAAGCCGCTCCAATGCTCTTAAAGGAAAGAAATGTAATATTTTGCCATTTTGAATTGCAAGACCTCACACATAGCCCTCTAGTGAAACATAAAAATTCCTACATCAAGGGTTTTTCGAGAGGGTGATACACGAACGAGGGAAAATGTGCTTTCGAATGCGGATGGGAGCAGCAATGTTCGAAGTGGTTTTTCCCTTTTCTCCCCCCCCTCTTTTTTTTTCGCTTGTACACTGCTGGCCACCCAAAATGCAACACCAAGAAGGAAGCATCCGATTGGCCTGAAATTCGCAGCACGCGTCGCCCGCGAGAGGACATGCAAACATTGCAGGGCATATGCAAATCATGTGCGCCCTGCACACCACCGAGAAGCACTATAAGAAGGGTGCACAGAAGGCGGGGTGTAAGTAGTAGAAGTGTGTTGTGCTGCTGGACCTGTGCGCGGGAAGCTTCCTGATGCCTCGTCGCAGAATACGGCAGTCATTCCAGCACGTTTCGGAGTTCGACAGAGGACGAATAGTGGCTTATCGCGACAGCTGCTTATCGTACCGAGACATCGGCGCCCGTGTGGAACGACATCCAGCCACAGTGAGGCGAGTATGGATTCGGTGGGTGCAGGAGGGACGGACGAACCAACGTGAGCGATTGCCGCAGCCTCGGCACACCACCGAACGAGAGGACCGCCATGTTGCATTGACGGCTCGCACCGCCACATCACGAACGTTAGCGCAGGAATTAGGGTGGGTTGCGCAACAACCTGTGTCAGCACGTACCGTTCGACGTCGTCTGCAGGAGCGGGGACTTGTCACACGGCACTCGTTGCTCCGATTACCATTGACGTTACACCAGCGGCGAGTGCGGCGGCAGTGTGCCGTTGAACGCCGCACCTTAACTACGGAATGGCACGGCATTGTTTTCTCCGACGAATCCCGTTTCTTCCTGCAACACCACGATGATCGGATTCACGTGTGGCGGCACCGCGGCGAGAGACTGTATGACGCCTGCATTACGCATCGCCATACCAGTCCGTCGCCGGGCCTTTTGGTTTGGGGCGCAATTGGATATGACACCCGCACCTCTCTGGTACGCATCGCCGGTACACTCAACAGCCACCGCTACATCTCCGACGATTTGGAGCCTGTAACCTGCAGGACCTGCCAGCGGCCACGTTTCAACTGGAGAATGCACGCCCTCACGTGGCACGCATCGTGCAACAATTCTTCACGGCCCACCAAGTGTGACTGCTGCCGTGGCCCGCCTGTTCTCCCGATATGTCGCCCATCGAACACGTCTGGTCGCTGATCGGCAACCGAGTGGCCCGGTAAGCACCACCCGCGGATACGCCTGATGAACTGTGGCAACATGTGGAAGCAGCCTGGACCGACATACCCCAAGCCCGCATCCAAAGCCTCTTTCGTTCGATGCCGCGGCGTCTAGCGGCCGTTATTGCCAGCCATGGGGGCCACTCGAATTATTGTTGATGTCTGCGTGTTCCGCAAGTCTCACGGGCCTGTAAGCTCAATCGTTTCATCTTTGTATCTGTTGTTATGTGTCCAGTAAATCTAGCTTTGCTATCTCGTGTCCTTCGTGGTGTTGCATTTTGGGTGGCCAGCAGTGTAGCTTAAACGCTGTGGTCTGTGTGCAGCATGTTTACGTCCGTGGTGCGTTGTGGGTGGGCCAAGAGACCCGCAGCAGACACATAATTCTGTCAGCAAGAACGATACTCCGACGTCTGCGAAAGACAATGGGCAATTAAGAGTAGAGAATCGCGGAAAAAGGGTATGGGAGGTTTTTGAGCGTCGTTTTTGGGAAACAGTGGCTGATGTAAACTGAAAGCAAAAAGACATCGGATTTCGCTCTGCCGAGAAAACTAATCTCAGGGCTGGCGGTCACATCTCGATGGGGTAAAATGGAAACAGAAAGCCTGCGAGTGTGCATATTTGGAACTGCATACTCAGGCAGGGTAGATGCTATGTTAACGGAAAGGAATTGACTGCATTGTGAATGAACGGTCAAAAAGGGCAGAAGGGAGCGACGGATGAATCCTACTATAGCAGCAGCAGAAGTGAAGGGGGTCCCACTCTCTCCAGGCAACTAGCGGACAGAATCATTTCTTCACGACGACAGAAATCATTTCCCAGGAATGCAGAAAATCAGTCTCGGAACCCGCAACAGCAGATGTGAGAGGGGCTATTTTTTTTAACGGCCACCTTCAAATCTTAAGAAGAGTGGATCAGTGTACACTCTCATCAGCGCAACAAAGTGCGGCGTGATATCACCATTTTCATTGTGTGCTCCAAATTACATTGTGTGCTTCATTTACATCGAGCGTCAAAATGAAGTGTTAATTCATCGGTGTGCTGTCACATGGTGCAAGTCTTTGTGTGTGTGTGTGTGTGTGTTTCCAGCAAGGTCCAGAAACTGTAAGTACATGAATATTTCTACTTTTCTTCACACACCTGCGAACTTGTGCTATCCCAAGATCCAAATCTGCATGAACATAGATGCAACAATACTGCGCCTCCTTTTTTTTTTTTTGATTGGAGGTTTAACGACCACCGTGAGCAACTCAAATGGGCTATAAGCAGTCGCCCGTCCCTAATTTAGGGTCACTGGTTCCAGGGAAGGGAGAGAGCCTGTGCCGTAAGACAAACACAACATCCATGCCTGACCGGGATTCGAACCCGGACCCCTTACGGACGAATGATCAGAGGCCAACGCCTTAGACCACTGAGCCAACGGGGCGGCACTGCGCCTCCTTTGTGACTGAACCCCAGAGAAAGTACATGCACATACACCCTTCGATTTCTTTCAGGGCTCAGTTATTTTCGAAAGTGAATGTTGTTCTGGCTAGTTGGGATTGAATATACCGGAGTATGATCCGGACCACTACACTCAGTCACGAATTGGTGATTGCGGGTGAACCTCATCACAACTCTCTGATCCCCAAGTTTCGCTTTTTATTTTTTATTTTTTTTTATTGTTGTTGTTATTTTTGTTCACACGGTGGATTCACCCAAGCCTCATGCTTCGGGTCATTCTTCCAATATTCATTTTATGTTCTGGCGTGAATCTTTGAGTACAGCGGTGCACCTGAGATTCACACCTGGTGCCGCGGTCAACAAAATTGTATGACAGGTCCACGCACTGTAACCGCCCGACTCGGCAGGACCTCTGCTAGTGCGGTGTAACAATATTGTGACGACTTCATTTGTCGAGAAAACATATTCAGTGCTCTAGATAATCTAAAAAATTGTCCGAAAATAAATTCTAAGTTCTGAAAAAGAACAAAAGTTTATTTCTCAAGTTTTTTTTTTGAAAAATATGTTTTCATTCATTTTCGTATTTGTAGCGGGAAACATAATTGCCCCTTGCAATTTTATTAACATTATTTGCAATTTTAAAACATGAATTTACTAAATTACTCTACGTATTTATACTATAAACAGTTTATTAAATGCAAAAAAAGTAAATAATTGAACATGAATCAAGCTTCATTTTTAGGCACTCCCTCAAAATCATGAATCCTAAGGACTTTTCTCAGGATTTCGTTTTACTTTTACTTAGGACCCCAAGGAATTTACTTCAATTTTCCCCTCTGAAGTTCTTGAAGAAAATGATGGTTTCAACGAAGAATCGAATGAATTAATTCAGTCGAAATGCAAAAAACTAAAAGACTGAAAATCACAGTTCCAAGAAAACAACAACAAAAAAAACAAACAAAAAAAACAAAAACAAGAAAGATGACGCCGAATTTTTTGTTGTAATGAGCACATCTTTTGAATCCTTTCCGACGAGAAAAAGATTTATCAAAGTTATTCAAAGTCAATGGAACCGGTTAGAAAATAAAATCAACCGGATTTCTACAATCAATAAAACATCCAGAAATAGAAACAGCTACTTACTTCCACAAACGGCTAAAAAATATGCTACGAAAATTAATAAATGGCGCACAAAAAATTTCTGAAGAAGGAAGTATCAGAGACAAAGGGATTTCCAAATCGAACAGTTAAAATAAAATATATAGAAAGAAACATGATACAACTGCACTCCTTTTAAGCGGAAGAATTTTGCACAATGAAAAAGTTAAAAATACGCGAAAATTATTCTTCATGGCGAAAGCTATACTAAGGAAAAAGAACTTTTCAAATACATCTCATCTCTCGGAAGCAGAGATGACGAGAAAAGGGTTCTAACCTTTACGCCCCTAGCGAGAAAGATGTGCATTATTTAAAGAGGATAATGCTCCACATCTTTATTGTAGCGAATGGCATACAGTAAAAAAGAGATTTCTCATAGGGCTTTTAGAAGCGGAAATACAACTGCAAACAGAAGTACACAAACACCACCTACCGACAGAACTGTGAACTACAAAACTACTAAAAAACAACAACAACAAAAAAAAAAAGAAAAAAAAACTAAAGTCTTCCACAAGGTAAATTGTATCCGGTATTAAAATTATTGAATAAATAGCACATGTAGAAGCAGAGATATTAAGAAAAACAGATTAAATATTCGCGTCCCCTGGCGGCGAAATTTTGCAATACTTTGGGAAGAAAATGCACACCAAGAGTTTTCATAGTTAGTAGTATCTAACCGGAAAAAGAATTTTTTCAAGCGGGTGTTTCGTGCCGCAGATTTTTCTCTAAACAGAAACGTCAACTGATGCCCTCTAGTGACACACTTGTGCGTTAAAAAATTGAAATGGTATTTTGAAATGATATGAGAAACATTTCACATCGGAAACATTATCCAACAAAGAAAGACTTTTTCAAGTCGGACTCTTAGAAGCAGATACACTGACGGAAAAAAAAAATCCCAAGACCAAGAAGGGGTTGTGTCAGATAAACGACAGTTGGTAGGCGGTGGGAGTAGATCTGTAAGATGACGTCTATGCAAATTTCGCACTCGGCGCATACGTGTGGCGCTAGTAGCGCCCCTCGGAACATGCAAAGCAGTTTTGCTGTAAATACGCTCTGTAACGTTCGTGAGCGTTAGTTATCGTTGAGATTCGACGTAGGGTGTTGATGTTTGACAAGAATGCCTTTAAGAAGACGAAGAAACCATTATCAACAGCTCACGGAGTTTGAACGAGGTCGTGTAATAGGGCTACGAGAAGGTGGATTTTCTTTCCGCAATATTGCAGAACGACTCGGCAGGAATGTAGCCACTGTGCATGATTGTTGGCAGCGGTGGTCAAGGGAAGGTACTGCCTCAAGAAGACCGGGTTCCGGCCGGCCACGTGGCACTACTAAGAGGGAAGACCGCCGTGTACGGTGTATGGCCGTGGCGCATCGTACCGCGTCTGCGGCAGCAATTCGAGCTGCAGTTGCCACCACAGTGACACAACGAACTGTTACAAATCGGTTACTTGAAGGACAGCTCCGAGCCAGACGCCCTGTAGCGTGCATTCCACTTACTCCAAACCACTGCCGTTTGCAACGTCAGTGGTGTCAAGCTAGAGCTCATTGGAGGACGGAGTGGAGATCTGTTGTGTTTTCTGATGAAAGCCGGTTCTGCTTGGGTGCCAGTGATGGCCGTGTGTTGGTTAGAAGGAGGCCAGGTGAGCGCCTGCAACCAACCTGCCTGCGGCCGAGAAACACTGGACCTACACCTGGAGTTATGGTCTGGGGAGCAATTTCCTATGACAGCAGAAGCACTCTCGTGGTTATTCCACGCACCCGGACGGCACAGTTGTACGTCGGTCCGGTGATTCAACCTGTTGTGCTGCCATTCAGAAACAGCATTTCAGGGGTGTTTTCCAACAGGATAACGCTCGTCCGCATACCACTGTTGTAACCCAACATGCTCTACAGAGTGTCGACATGTTGCCGTGGTCTGCTAGATCACCAGATCTTTCACCAATCGAGCACGTATGGGACATCATTGGATGACAACTCCAGCTTCACCCCCAACCAGCATTAACCGTCATTGTATTGACCGACCAAGTGCAACAGGCATGGAACTCCATCCCACAAACTGACATCCAGCACCTGTACGACACAATGCATGAACGTTTGCGTGTTTGCATTCAACATTCTGGTGGTTACACCGGTTATTAATGTACCACTATTTCACATTTAAAATGGCTCTCCTCGCGCTTACAGTAAGCTGTGATCTCGAAACCTTAATCGATTAAATATGTTTCCTATACAAACGTATTGCCGCCATTTCATTCCTCTACAACTATTTTTTCGTGGTGTTGGGATTTTTTTCCTTCAGTGTATATCAACAAAAATAAGATCTACATCTACGCCCCTGGCGGAAAAACTATGCATTATTTTAAGCAGGTAAGTATTCTCAAAAGTTTATCGAGGAGGGCGGTATCGGTCCACGAAATATTTTTTCAAATCAAGTTTTCAGAAGCTCAGATTTTGCTGCAAATGCATCAGAAGCGGAAATAAACCCTTACGACCCCTGGTGGCTAAACCATTTTTTACCAGATATTAGAAATATATGCAAAAGATTTCCCATCAGGAGCTGTATCCGATGCAGGAAGAATTTTTCAAATTGGACTTTCAGAAGCGGAGATATCGGATAAAACACAATTTAGTTTTACGCCCCCTAGCGGAAAATATATGCATTACTTGAAGAAGAGACTGCACCTAAAATAGTCTTCGGTATGAACGTCCAGATTACATCCAAACAACACAATCACATCTAATAGACGTCCACCATGTTAGTATAGAAGCTAAATGGACGTCCATCGAAGTCCAGGTTACATCCATCACACGTCATTGGGACATCTAATGGCCATCCAATGTCCCCCCCTCCTCCCCAGCTCACTTGTAATAGACGTTCATTAGCAGTGGTACTGTATAGAAGGGGTGTAGCGTTCCTTAGCGGCGCTAAGGCACTTTCTTCCTAGGTGTAGCGGCGTTAAGGCACTTTTTATGGTAAGTTGAACAGAAAAGCAGGGAAAGGGAATTTTCTTAGATGATCATGTATGCATAAATGGGGAATACTGAAATTTGTATGAAAGCATACCCGTATGTTAACCGAATATTCGTACTGTAGGGATGGAACCAAACAATCAGACCAAGCAATAGGGTTTCTAACGAATCACAAGGGTTATAATGTAAAGAGAATGGCAACTCCTTCGTCATGAAAGCAGTCCTCAAAATAGAGTTACAGCTGTTGACTTCTCCTTAGGTTACGACTGCACTTTTTTTTTTTTTTTTTTTTTTTTTTGGATTGGGGTTTAACGACCGGCGTGAGCAACTCAATGGGCTATAAGCAGTCGCCTGTTCCTAATTTAGGGCCACTGACTCAGGGGAAGGGAGAGAGCCAGTGCCGTAACAAACACAAAACCTCCATGCATGCCTTACGGGATTCGAACCCAGACCCATCTTGGACGAATGGTCAGAAGCCATTGCTTAGACATTTGTGCCACTGGGGCGGTTAAGACTGCATTGCTAGGAAGAAAACCAATTCATATGAATTAAGCAGGCATGTGAGCTGAGTGACAAGTGTTTTACGGTTGTGAAGGCGATTTTAACTAAATTCGCCACCTGCTCCAACAAAGTAATCGTCTGAGCCCACTCTGTAATTCCTTATGGGTAGGCTAGTAATTGTTTCGCGGCGCGAATTTCCGCGATTTTGTTTCGCGAATTTTAGGGGTTTTTCTATAACTTCGCAAATATAAAATATATCTACAAATTTCAGATTTTTTCCTGTTTTTGCCGAATTTCTATTATAAATTTTCGATTATTTTTCGTATTTAAATAATTTCATCACCGCCTTTATCAAGATTGCTTGTTACAAAGAGACTCTTATTGAACAAGCTTGACAGGTAATTCCAGGTCACATGCACTCTGCTGAAGAATGCACGTGTGGTCTTTCGTGATCCCCCCCCCGCACACACACACGCGCTACTGTTGAGTGACCTTGGCGACTTGCCGCACTAGTAAACCGAATGTCGTCAGATGTATTAGTAGTTTTAGCTGGGAAAAGCAGCTCATAGAAAAGAGTGAGTTTCGCACATGCTTAGCTAATCAAAGTTTTGTGCTTTTGTGTCAGTATTTAGTTTTTTTTGTTTTTTTTTGATTGGAGGTTTAACGACCACCGTGAGCAACTCAATGGGCTATAAGCAGTCGCCCGTCCCTAATTTAGGGTCACTGGTTCTAGGGAAGGGAGAGAGCCAGTGCCGTAAGACAAACACAACATCCATGCCTCACCGGGATTCGAACCCGGACCCCTTCGGACAAATGATCAGAGACCAACGCCTGAGACCACTGCGCCACCGGGGCGGCAGTATTTAGTTTATAAAGTTTCTAGATATTGTTTGTTAATTTTGAGAATGAGCCGCGTGGGTAAAAGGAATGCATCTGAAAGATACAAGCAGTACAGTAAAGGAACGTTTCGTGTGAACAAAAATCTATTGTTCTGTTCGTGTTGCGACATACTAGTGGATTTTTCAAAAAAGAACAGTTGTGAAAAGCCTTTTGCAAGCAAGCTGCATGTATAAAAAAAAAAAAAAACGAAAATAATGCAGAAATATGTTGATGAATTAATTGAGAAAAGAACTAAAGAAAAACAGCATCGCTCAACTGAACTTTCGAAATTAAATGGTGCCTTTTGTGCAGCTAACATCCCACTTCCCAAACTGGATAACCCTACATTAAAAAATCACTTGGAAAAATCGTTGAAAGATATTGAATGGTGTTATTCCAAATGCAAATTGGATACAGAAATGTTATTTGTCGAAAATGTATGATATTCACAAGCAAGAAATGAAAGATTAAAAAAAGAAAAACAACATCCGATGTAAGCATCGTAACAGACGAAACAACTGATTCTGAAGATAGGTAAATTTTGAATATTCTTGCTGTTCTATCAGCTGAAACGAATGTTGAAAGCTGTAATGCTGAAATCTCTTTGAATGCAATCTTCCCCGAGTGCATCACTTTGGAATCCGTCAATGTTAAAGCAGTCAGCGAGGGAATACTTCTTCAGTGCATTAGTAAGTATGAAATACCTTTCGCAAATATAACGGCTTTTGTGACAGACAATGCATCTGACATATCCAAAGCGTGGGGAAAGAGCCTGAAAGCCCAATTTTTGAGGAAATACGGTATTTTGCGAAATTTCGGGGTAAATTCGGAAATTTCGCAAAAAGCCGCGAACTTTTCGCGAAATTTCGCGATTTACCCCGCTACCGGCCCTTGAATTTTGCTTTTTTTTCGCGATAAAATTGCTACCCTACTTATGGTTTACACAAAAGAGTGCCTCTGAGACTGAGAAGTCGGAAGTGCTAGCTTCTTGCCAATCCCTAGCGCCAAGCCACATCCAGGACGAAGCATGAGCTCCACGGCACTGGCCCGCTTCCCTCCCTGGAATCAGTGGCCCCAAATCAGGGATAAGGATTACAGTCCTAGATGCTTACGGTGGCTTAAACTCTGGAGCAAACAAATAAAAAAAATTACACAAAAGACATCTTCCATCGCATAATGTTAGGAAAAGCACCTTAAGATTTCATATGCATTCACAGTATGACTAATTCGTATTATTCACACTGAATGTTTGGAATCGTAAAGAAAGGAGAAGCAGTATTTAAAGGAAAACTTTTTTTTTTTTTTGATTGGAGGTTTAACGACCACCGTGAGCAACTCAATAGGCTATAAGCAGTCCCCGTCCCTAATTTAGGGTCAATGGTTCCAGGGAAGGAAGAGAGCCGGTGCCGGAAGACAAGCACAACATCCATGCATCAGCGGGATTAGAACCAGTGGCGGATTTCCAATTAGGCACGGTAGGCACGTGCCTAATTGGAAATCCGCCAAGTTCTGTGAGGGTGTAAAATTGTGGTGGGACGGGGAACAATGCTAAGCAGAGATCATGTTCGGGCATAACAGGGTTCCTTAAAATTTATTTCTGTGTGTGTGTGTGTATCAGACAACAACACGACCAGCGCCTTTGGAGCACCACCGCACCACAACCTCCTGTTTGGGAAGGGGGAGGAAGTTTTCTTTGTCTGAATGAGTCCCAGCTCACATTCTTAGACGGAACTACTGCTGCAACGTAGGAGGCAGCAGTAGTTCCGTCCAAGAATGTGAGCTGTGTGACGTACCTGCCAGCAGGATGCACACGACATAAAGGCAGATAGCAGTCAGAATAAGCGTCTGCGTAGCTCAGTTGGTAGAGCGACTTGTTCCGGAATAAGCGGACTCGGGTTCGATTCCCGGCGTAGACTAAAAATGACGGAGAAATTTACTTCGTTATAATGGCGCCCGAACTATCCGGATAACCCGACCGTTCAAAATCTCGCAATGTTGTGATGTTATTTCCACACCGCGAGATAGGAAAAATCAGAGAATCCCTTCTCCAGCGCTTCGAAATATAAATGTGTGTGACGTTGCATTCCACACACCAGATTGACTGGGAGTTCTCAAGTGCACGTTCTACAGTGGATGGCTGCCTGCAACGATTCATGGTCACGGCCCTCTTTCGGGGGGGAGATGTGACGTACCTGCCAGCAGGACGCACACGACATAAAGGCAGATAGCAGTCAGAATAAGCGTCTGCGTAGCTCAGTTGGTAGAGCGACTTGTTCCGGAATAAGCGGACTCGGGTTCGATTCCCGGCGTAGACCAAAAAGGACGGAGAAATTTACTTCGTTATAGCTGAGACTCAGATATGGCCGGAAATGATTCATCCTGGTTATTCTGACCGAAACCCGAACAGGTTGAGGAGAAAAAGAAAAGCGACGTATTCGGGGGAGAGGCACTGGGCACGCGACGTCTGTCCTGGCTCCTTCCTCCCCTGATGGTGACCACAACGCAACAAACAACGAATAAAGAGAAAAAAAAAGCAAAGGAAAGGGACAAGACATAATTCATTCCAAGGGAGTCCCATGGGAGAGGGCATGGGTGTGACCGTGTGAGACCCGTTTACCATACCCAAACATACCATATGTGGTGGAAGACTAACGTTTTTAAATTGCTTTCATTGAATGGCTGAGCGTGCGTGCATGATGTACATGCCCTGCGTGTACCCCCAACCAGATGAAAATGCGCTTCACAAAGACAAAGCTCAAGGAACTGGAATTCGCCAGAGGCTCAGAGCTATAAGTGCATCAAAGTGTCATACTCGTAATTAACCCAGCGTAAGAATGAGTGATGAAATGCTTACTAAGAAAATCTTTTCAGCCCAAGTGGCAGGAAGGAAAGGCAGAGGCAGGCCAAGGAAGACATGGGTGGATCAGATTCAGGAGTGTCTGCATGAGAAAAAGATTATGAGTATGAAGTATAAAAGATCTTGTGTACGGCGTGTAATGGATATCAGTGAAGCACGAGTTGCCGCCCCGGTGGCGCCGGCCTATGATCATTCGTCCGTAAGGGGTCCGGGTTCGAATCCCGGTGAGGCATGGATGTTGTGTTTGTCTTACGGCACTGGCTCTCTCCCTTCCCTGGAACCAGTGACCCTAAATTAGGGACGGGCGACTTCTTATAGCCCATTGAGTTGCTCACGGTGGTCGTTAAACCTCCAATCAAAAAAAAAAAAAAAAAAAAAAAGAAGCACGAGTATGTCAAGATCGATGTAAATGGAGAAGTTTGATACGACAACAATAAGTAAAAATATCTGGAAGTTTGTATTTCTTTTTGGAGCTAACCTCTGAATCTCAGAGAACAGCTTAGTGATATGCATGTATGTATGTATGTTTGCGGCAGTTTCTGCGGTGAGTTGTACTTTTTTAGATTTTTACTAGGAAGTTTGAACAAGCTTGTTTTAGTGTGTGTGGGATGCTGTGCTGAAATCTCCGTGAGTGATGAGTGAAAAAAAGGAAAAACTCAGTGGGGCTCAGAATCGGAAAATCGCGATTGCAAAAAAAAAAAAAAAAAAAGAATGTGAAACTAAGCTGCTGAAAAGCGTACTTCTTGAAGAACAGCTTAAAGAAACTCGGGCTTAGCTTTAGGATACGCTCACCAAGATCGATATCACGCCACCTGCTATCATCCAAGAACACCCATACCTCACTGACTGATGCGGGAGTGTATTTCATACCATTGGAATACCCGGATGGTACCACTAAACATTACATCGGAATGACAAAACGTTCTTTCGCTCTTCGGCTAGTCGAACACAAGCGGAACGTCCCGCACAGAAAAATGACAACCGCACTCTCCAGGGAAGTGTTTACCCATTCCATAATCCCGAAGTGGAACCAGATCAAGAAGTAGCTCCTTATACTACCGCCAGGAGCACTGACCTTAGGGAAGCCATCGAG
This sequence comes from Macrothele yani, assembly GCA_039090855.1. NCBI lineage: Eukaryota > Metazoa > Arthropoda > Arachnida > Araneae > Macrothelidae > Macrothele > Macrothele yani. Next base: position 74,241,874 of record CM077017.1, on the reverse strand, counting down.
ATAATGACACACCCATGTGGTCTGCAATGATGACGTCTCACTTGAGCTTCCCCAAATATAGCGCACATTTCTTCGCGCTTAGCACGTTTCTGTGGACATCTCTCGTTGTCGCACGCACGCGACGCAACATAGCATGTTCTCATATTCTGTACATGTTTGCCTTTTTAAATTTTTGTTGTTGTTTAGTTCTCTTGTCTTGCCTATAAACGCATAAGTTTGAAGAAGGCACTCGTTGGGGTTGAAAACTTATGCTTTAATAATCACATTTTTACGTTAATAAATGGATATTTTTATTCCTTTTCTTAATAAAAATTATATTTCCTTGCGGTGCTTCTTTACAAATCACCAATTTCTAATAGTACAATATTATAGTTACATGCATGTAGATATGTCTGTTGATTGTTGATTGAGATATTGAAACATAACTGAACTTTTTTACGTACAAATTTAAAAATTGATCATTCTGATAAAAATTTTGAGGACCTTCATTTCATGGAAAAGAAGGGACATTTTTAAAATTATGAACTTTTATGAACCAAGCTGAAAAAAGGGGACTATTTAGGAATAGGGACCTGTTGGGAGCACGGAACTGTAAAAACTTTTGCATAGAAAGTGGCGGGGTTTGGGGGACACAGCGCAGCCACATCCTGCTAAGAACCGGGCCCCAGGCACGTACGCAGAATTTAATTTCGAGGAGGGTCCAAGCTCCACTGGGGTAAGCACAAAAACATGTGTGTGTTCAGCCAATATATGAATATATATGTTTGACCATGAAGTCGAACATTTAGGAGGGGGAGGGTGTTCTAGACCACCTGGAGCTGGACCCCCTCCCTTATGAGTACGACTCCGACGGTCCCGATATCAGAACGAGAACGGGTGTACGAGTGATGAGTTCCTCCGCAGGAGGCGCTTGGAAACTTTGTGCCTATGGGCGCCAAATCTGTAACTCCGCCACTGATTAGGACCCGGACCCCTTTCGGACGAATGATCAGAGGCCATCGCTTAGACCACTGCGCCACCGGGGCGGCCTTACGAAACATTCTTTCTTTTGCTTAAAATTGCCCAAATAATACTACAATAAAATTGCCCACAAATTGATAAAAATGGTTGGTAATAAACAATTTAATAAAAAGTACAAAATTAAAAAAAAAAAAACACAAATGAAAACTTAAATTGTGTTTGAACATTTTGAGGGTCTCCTTTTCGGGTAGTTCAAACCTAATCCAAACGGATTAGGCTTGAACCGCTAAGCCACTCTTTTTCTTAGAACTACAACACTGTTCATTAGCCGTCCAGTGTCTCTCCAGATCACGTTTAGATTACATCCATCACACGTCATCGGGACATCTAATGGCCGTCCAATGTCCCTCCACATCACGTGTAATAGACGTCCATTGGCTGTCCACCATGTTACGTATAGACGTTCGTGTAAGCCTAGATTGGCCATTAAATCTCCGAAAAGAAGTCTTCTACACTGTAAAGAATAAGTGGCGTGAATTCACGAGAAATTCCTCCTTCCAGTGTACCAGTCTAACACAACCAAACCTTCCTCACTCGCTCCTGCGGGATTTGAACCAGTTACCTTGGGATTGGAAAGCAGCAGGGGCTAAGCGTCGGGGTAGACTTTGAGCCCAAGAGTAAAATGCCAAAACTGATTTTGTTATTACTTATTATTTTTATTTAGTTTTTTACGAATACAATGGAAAGAAATATCTAATTAATGTAATGCTGGACAATTAATTTGCAAAATTACGTTATGTCCAATATTTCCTTTCAATCGTATTATCTTGGAATGAAAAGTGAGACTCGAAATAATGAGTCTCATAGATCAACATACAAGTACAGCTGCTTCTGCGGGAATGTTATTTTTAGCGCTCTGTGGAGGCGAAAGGACTAGTTTCAAACGAAAGCGGATGCTGCTGATTGGCTGCTCTTTACTCGGGGCATTGTGGTCGGGAATCTCCGCTCTTGGCCACAGAGCAGAGAAAGCCAGTAATCACTGCTCACTGGTTTGTTTTTGTTATAAAGTGGAACTTATGATCAGTGTTTCTTTCAGGCATACATCCGGGGGGTGGGGGCTCCCGGAAGCGACCATTCCCCCCCCTCCAGAGACATTTTATCTTACCAAGCCAAATGTTAATAAATTCAGGGTGTAATGAAATAGGAAGTTTCGTTTTTTTGATGCTACAAATTTTTCTCCATTTATAATTTTTTTAATATTTGTCCAAGTACTCTAGTTTATTTTGCTAAAAAGTGTATTAAGACGCATGCCATTCTACAAAATATAATAAGTAAACTAATCATACCTCGTAGTCAGGGAAGCGCGATTCAGGATCAGAAGTGTGTTGAATACATTTTAATAGATAAAAAATTCAGGCTGCTGAAACAAACACCCACACCTTGAATCGACCCTCCACCCCTCTCGTTTAGCTGAAGAAAGTTTGTTCTTGAAATGTTTGAAGAAGTAATTACTACATCAGGAGCGTATATAGGATTTTTTTCGGCAGGGGGGGGGGGGACAACGAAAAATGGAAGTTTTTGAAATTCACCAGAACAAAATTAAAGTTAACGAAAAATAGAAGAAATATTACGGCATTTTTTCATTTTTTCTATTGTAAGTTGATGCATTTTTGTTAAATTAAGGCATTTTTTTTTTTTGCTAATATAAGTCGCATTTTAACCAAAAACAAAAGAATGAAACACTTTCGGGGGGAGGGGCCAAGGCGCTTCTAAATACTCCCCTGAACTATATATATAGTAATTACTTCTATATATGTAGATATAGTAGTTAAAATTATATATATTGTATATACATGTATATATATAACAAATAGAAAACTTGCCCCATCTGAGGTTCCATTCGCCCCTCCGGTCCAAAAAGTCCTGAAAGAAACACTGCTTATGACTGACTAATGAGCGTGTTGTGTGTTTAATTTTTATTTTTTAAGCAAGCAATGTGCGAACAAGAAGTTCATGATTCTTCTGATATAGTTAAGTAACGGCTGGAAAATCCGCTGTCTACCTTAATATTTCTATTAAGGACCAGGTGTGTGTGTTTAAACGATGTTTAGTGCTCTAAATATTTAGAAGTTTGGGTAAACGCCAGTGGCGGCTCATGGTAAGCTGAGATGTGGGGGCTGCATTTCAATTTTGTAGATATCACGATACCACTTCGAAAGCTAAGTTACTGAGCCTGTGCTGATGCTGTCCGTTTAATAATAATATTAATAATAACAATAATATAATACTGATCGAAAGTGCTTTTTTTTTTACAAGAAATGAATATTTAGATTTTATATTTAGCGATTGATAGGGAAAATGTAGAGGTACCGATACCTAAATTAGGCAACAGATATTAAGCGATGGCAACATTGCCACATTTATGAAAAAAATAATCGACCTATAAAACTTCGTCGGATGCATTATTTCTTAAAAAGAAACTGATTAATCAGTGCATCCTTCCAGTTCTTACGCATGGAGCACAGAAATGGACCTCAACTAAAATAGACATACAGACGTTGCAGACAACTAAAAGATCCATGTAGAGATGCATGTTTGATGTTACCAGGAAAGATACAAATAGAAACTCGTGGATCGGCAAAATAAAAACAGTGGAAGACATGGTCAGAATTCCTGAAATTGCAATGGGATGGACATATTGCTAAAAGAAAGAGCCACCGACGGAGAGTTGAAATATTGAACTGGATAGCAAGGGGAAAAACAATACCCAGAAGATGACAAGAGGGAGATGGGTGTATGAAATTTGAAAGCATGGAAGAAACTGGCTCAAGGCAGACTGTTGTGGAAGAAGAAACTTGGAGACTCTCATCCAGCAGTGGACTGATAGTGGTTGCAAATTATATATACACTATCTACCAACAAGTAATTGGACACCTGTGATAGCGAAGGAAAACAAAGTTTATTCACCTTCAATAGTTGGTGGAGCCTCCACGAGCGGCGATTACAGCTGCGACCCTCCGGGGCATACTCTCAACCAGGCGTTGTACGACGGCTAGCGGTATTTTCTTCCACTCGCCTTGGAGAAGACAGGTCAGTTCCTTCACCGATTTCGGACGGTGGGGGCACCCCTTAAGTCGACGCTCCAATTCGTCCGAGAGGTGCTCGATAGGGTTAAGGTCCGGGCTCTGCGCAGGCCAGTACTTTCGATTAACCCCATTGTCACCATACCAAGCCATGGTGGACCTCGCAACATGACAGGTGGCATTGTCATCCTGAAAGTAACATGGGTCCACCCCGTAAAACTGCCACAACGTAGGAAGCACATGGTCATCCGAAATGGTGCAGTAGGTCTCGGCGTTGAGTCTACCAGGAATTGCGACCAGGGGTCCCGTGCCATACCAGAAGAAACACCCCCATAGCATAATTCCACCGCCGCCGAACTTCACAGTTGGCACAATACATTCCGGCAGGAGGCGTTCTCCAGGTAGACGCCAAACCCAGACCCTGCCATCCAAACGGTAGAGGGTGAACCTTGATTCGTCGCTCCAGAGAACCTGTTTCCACTGTTCAACGGTCCACTGTCGACGTTCTTTGCACCACGTTAGCCGAGCAGCGCTATTAGACTTGGTGATCAAAGGCTTGTGGGCGGCAGCACGTCCATGATAACCGAGCAGATGGGCTTCCTTACGGATGGTATTCATCGAAAGAGCACCCTCGGATGCCTGTTGAAACTCCTCGCGGATGTGGCCCATCGATTTGGTGTGGTTCTTCCGAATTTCTCTGGCCAGCACCCGTCGGTCTCTAACTCCCAGTTTTCTGGGTCTGCCGGGTCGGGGCACATTCCGACCCGGCAGACCCAGAAAATTGGGAGTTAGAGACCGACCATGTGCCCCGACCCGGGTTCTCTGGCTAGCACCCGGGTCGGGGCACATTGGCACCGGGGTCGGGTGATTGGCAAGCACCTCTCATCTTCCATTTGCCAATCACGTAGGCCACTGTCGATTTTGGGTACTTCAACTCGCTGGATATGTCACGTATGGATCGGCCATTTCTGTGATACCCGACGATTACACCTTTCTCGAAATCAGAGAGCTCCGAACTGCGTGGCATCTTGCATGCGACTGGTTGCGTTGTTGTTACCCACACGATATTTAACGGCGGCGGCCGTGACGTGTATCAGGACCGCAGATATCGTCGATTGCAGGGGTGTCCAATTACTTGTTGGTAGATAGGGTACATGCATATACTGTACGTATATATATCATCATCATCATGATTGCCAACCATTATCATTCCACTGTTGGACGAAGGTCTCTCCAAGTCTCTTCCACAACAGTCTGTCTTGTGCCAGTCTCCTCCATGTTACTCCCGCATACTTTCAAATTTTATCCACCCATCTTCCACGAGGTCTTCTTCTGGGTCTTTTCTTGTCCCTTGGAATCCAATCTAAAATTTCGACTGTCCATCGATGGTCTGTCCTTCTGGTAATGGGCCGGACATACTTGATGATGATGATGATATATATCATCATCATCATTGTCAACCATTATCAATCCACTGCTGGACGAAGGTCTCTTCAAGCCTCTTCCACAACAGCCTCTCATGTGCCAGTCTCCTCCATGTTACTCCCGCATACTTTCGAATTTCATCCACCCATCTTCCATGTGGTCTTCTTCTGGGTCTTTTCATGTCCCTTGGAATCCAATCTAAAACTGCGACTGCCATTCCATGTTCAGTCCTTCTGGCAGTATGTCCAGCCCATTGCCATTTCAGGGATTTAAATCTGATCATGATGTCTTCCACTCTTGTCATTTTTCTGATCCACGAGTTCCTCTTCTTATCTGTCCTGGTTACACCAAGCCTGCACCTCTCCATGCTTTTTTAGTTGTCTGCAGTCTTTGTATGTCTCTTTTAGTTAAGGTCCACGTCTCTGCACCATAAAGAAAAGTGTTTGATCAATGCACTGGAAGGATGCATTGATCAAACACTTTTCATTTGAGACATAATGGCATATTGCTCTTGAAAAGTATGCTGTTTCTTCCAAAAGCTCTCCAGGCAAGTTTTATACGCCGATTGATTTCTTCATCAATGTGACCCTCACTTGATATCTGCTGTCCAAGATAAACGTACGCATCTGTTATCTCCAGCTTTTCTCCATCAATCAATAAATCTTCGATTCTTGTAAAAGCATTGTACATCACTTTTGTCTTCTGAAAGTTTATTTTTAATTCCACTTCTTTACTCTTGTCAGGAAGTTCCTGGATCACACTCTGCAGCTCTGATGGGGTAGTTACATAAATGTCTATGTCATCAGCAAAACGAAGGTGAGTTAGATAATCTCCATTAATCTTTATCCCTTTGTTTTGCCAGTTTAATGATTGAAAGACATCTTCCAATGAGGCATTAAAGAACTTGGGAGATATGGTATCCCCTTGTCTCACTCCCTTTCCAATTTTTATGTGCGTCGTATTCTCAAATAGCCGAATCTTTGCACTTGCATTTTCATAGATGTTATTAATAATATTTATGTATGCATCTTCAATACCGCAGGATTTCAGAGCCATTGTAACTGCAGATGGTTTCACCGAATCAAAGGCCTTTTCATAATCGATAAAAGCCATAAACAACGGAAGTTCATATTCCCTCGCTCTTTCAATTAGTTCTCTCAGTACGTGGGTATGATCTATTGTGCTGTAGCCACTCCTGAATCCAGCTTGTTCTCTCGGTTGAGCCATGTCCAGTGTTATCTTCAAGCGGTGTGAAATAACTTTAGTGAAAATTTTATAAACCACTGATGGAGGCTGATAGGTCTGTATTTCCTGAGATCCTCAATGTCACCTTTTTTATGTAGCAGTATCATTGAAGCGTTGTTCCAATCCTCAGGAATCTTCCCTTCATTAAGGCATCGAGTGAAAACTTGGGCGAGTATTGTTTCAATTTCTCCACTTGCTTCTTGTATGATGTCTACAGTAATTCCATCTTTTCCTGGAGCTTTCCCCCGCTTCATGTTCTTGATTGTATGTGCAACTTCTGCTGGGAGGATTGGAAGAACTCTGGTACTGGTACCTTTCATGATGTCTGAAGTACATGTATCTTCCCTTTCATATAATTTGGAGTAGAAATCTTTCACTCTTGTCAAAATTTCGCCTCTATTTCTTGTTACAGAACCATCTTCTTTTCTCAGTGCCATAAGTTGTTTTCTTCCCTTACCGAGATGTCCCTTTGCTCTCTTTAGTCTTTGGTTGTTTTCAATTGCTTTCCTCACTAGTTCACAGTTGAATTTCCTTACGTCTTCAGTGATACTTTTTCGTATTGTCTTGCATAGCTCTATATATTCCACTTTGGAAGTCACATCTTCTTTAGTTGTCCTCATCTCTCTTTTTTTTGCATCATTATTTTGGTTTTTCCTGATAATTTGTTCACATGCAACTTGTTCTTAGACCCAGCTAATCTTGTTGCTGTTTCCATAAGAGCTTTGGTTACTTTTCTGTTAACTTCAGAGATGTCCGCTTCTTCTGATGTTAGACCTCCTAGAGCAGAGAATTTGTTCCTCAGTTCCAATTTGAAAGTATTATGATGTTTTTTATGGTTGGTGACGTCAATACACTTTGTTTGTTTTATGAGCTTGCCACGCTCGAGTTTAGCATTGAGGTGCATCTTACATCTTACTAATCTATGGTCACTACCTGTGTTGAACTTGTTCAGCACACTGTAGTCTTCCATGACAAATGTCTTGTTACACATAATAAAATCAATTTCACTTGTCCATCCATTGGGATGCCTCCATGTCCATTTCCTGTGTGGCTTTTTCTTGAAAAAGAGTTCATGATGAAAAACCCTTCTGCCTCTGCAAACTCTAAGAGAGTATTTCCACGTTGGTTTCTATTGCCGTGACCAAATTTACCTACTGAAGTTTCATTCTGTTGCCGTTGCCCTATTTTTGCATTGAAATCTCCCATAATTATCTTCAAGTGCTGCTTGCCTTTATTATTTAGATGTCAAATTTCCTCATAAAATTCTTCAATTTCTTCTTCAGGATGACTTGTGGTGGGTGCATAAGTTTGAATAATCTGAGCCTGGTATCTTCTCGAGAGTTGGATAACGAGTCGTGCAGCTCTGTCAGAGGAACTTTCAACTTCTACAACTTTATCCTTCAGTTTCTTGTTTATTATAAATCCCACATTACAAATCATGCCAGTATCTGTCCCACGATAGTAGAAGAGATATCCACTTTTCAGTTCAATGAGATCTTCTCCTTTTCTCCTTACCTCACTTAGCCCGACGATGTCCCACTTGGTCCTTTGTAGTTCCTCTTCTAATTCAATGAGCATTGAATCAGAAGATAGGGAGCGTCCATTATACGTAGCCAAGGTCAGCATCAGATGGCAGCCTAGTCCGGTCCTCCGGTGATTCTTATCACCCTCTGCCTTCATGTCATGCTGCCTTGGCCAGGTACATTCCATCTGCCGGAGACTGAGGGCCAAGATTTAAGTTGTGGAGTCATTTTGGAGGGTTTGGCCATAACTCACCACGCTGGCCAAGCGGGTTATTGAGCGTGGGATAGAATTCCCTCTAATCCCGATGGCATAGTCATACCGCTATTGGCGGTCGTCAGAGCCCCTTTAGTGGAAACAGGATGCACCACAGAAGGCGGGGTTGACATTTGTAAAGGAGAGGCTGTGATGTTGCGCATCACCTGACCTTACATCCCCGTATATATATATATATATTGGTGCATCCTGTTCCCACTAAAGGGGCTCTGACGACCGCCAATAGCGGTATAACTATACCATCGGGATTAGAGAAAATTCTATCCCACACTCACCAACCCGCTTGGCCAGCGTGGTGAGTTATGGCCAAACCCCTCCAAAATGATTCCACAACTTAAATCTTGGCCCTCAGTCTCCGGCAGCTGGAATGTACCTGGCCAAGGCAGCCGCCAGTGCGACATGAAGGCAGAGGGTGCTAAGAATCCCCGGAGGACCGGACTAGGCTGCCATCTGATGCTGACCTTGGCTACGTACAATGGACGCTCCCTATCTTCTGATTCAAGGCTTCTTGAATTGGAAGAGGAACTACAAAGGATCAAGTGGGACATCGTGGGGCTAAGTGAGGTAAGGAGAAAAGGAGAAGATCTCATCGAACTGAAAAGTGGACATCTCTTCTACTATCGTGGGACAGATACTGGCAGAACTAGTGGTGTTGGATTTATAATAAACAAGAAACTGAAGGATAAAGTTGTAGAAGTTAAAAGTTCCTCTGACAGAGCTGCACGACTTGTTATCCAACTCTCGAAAAGATACCAGGCTCAGATTATTCAAACTTATGCACCCACCACAAGTCATCCTGAAGAAGAAATTGAAGAATTTTATGAGGAAATTTGACATCTAAATAATAAAGGTAAGCAACACTTGAAAATAATTATGGGAGATTTCAATGCAAAAATAGGGCAACGGCAACAGAATGAAACTTCAGTAGGTAAATTCGGTCACGGCAACAGAAACCAGCGTGGAAATACTCTCGTTGAGTTTGCAGAGGCAGAAGGGTTTTTCATCTTGAACTCCTTCTTCAAGAAAAAGCCACACAGGAAATGGACATGGAGACATCCAAATGGGACGACAAGTGAAATTGATTTTATTATGTGTAACAAAAAAATTCGTCATAGAAGACTGCAGTGTGCTAAACAAGTTCAACACAGGTAGTGACCATAGATTGGTGAGATGTAAGATGCACCTCAACACTAAACTTGAACGTGGCAAGCTCATAAGACAAACAAAATCTATTGACATAACCAACCTTAAAAAACACCATAATACCTTCAAGTTGGAACTGAAGAACAGGTTCTCTGCTTTAGAAGGCTTAACATCGGAAGAAGTGGACATCTCTGAAGTTAACAGAAAAGTAACCAAAGCTCTTATGGAAACAGCAAAGAAATTAGCTGGGTCTAAGAACAAGTTGCATGTGAACAAATTATCAGGAAAAACCAAAATGTTGATGCAAAAGAAGAGAAATGAGGACAACTAAAGAAGACGTGGCTTCCAAAGTGGAATATATAGAGCTATGCAAGACAGTACGAAAAAGTATCACTGAAGACGTAAGGAAATTCAACTGTGAACTAGTGAGGAAAGCAATTGAAAACAACCAAAGCCTAAAGATAGCAAAGGGACATCTCGGTAAGGGAAGAAAACAACTTATGGCACTGAGAAAAGAAGATGGTTCTGTAACAAAAAATAGAGGCGAAATTTTGACAAGAGTGAAAGATTTCTACTCCAAATTATATGAAAGGGATGATACATGCACTCCAGACATCATGAAAGATACCAGTACCAGAGTTCCTCCAGTCCTTCCAGCAGAAGTTGCACATGCAATCAAGAACATGAAGCGGGGAAAAGCTCCAGGAGAAGATGGAATTACTGTAGACAACATACAAGAAGCAAGTGGAGAAATCGAAACAGTACTCGCCCAAATTTTCACTCGTTGCCTTCATGAAGGAAAGATTCCTGAGGATTGGAACACCGCTACAATGATCCTGCTACATAAGAAAGGTGACATTGAGGATCTCGGAAACTACAGACCTATCAGCCTCCTATCAGTAGTTTATAAAATCTTCACTAAAGTTCTTTCACACCGCTTGAAGGTAACACTGGACATGGCTCAACCGAGAGAACAAGCTGGATTCAGGAGTGGCTACAGCACAATAGATCATATCCACGTGCTGAGAGAACTAATTGAAAGAGCGAGGGAATATGAACTTCCATTGTGCATGGCTTTTATCGATTATGAAAAAGCCTTTGATTCGGTGAAACCATCAGCAGTTACAATGGCTCTGAAAACCTGCGGTATTGAAGATGCATACATTAATATTATTAATAACATCTATGAAAATGCAAGTGCAAAGATTAGGCTGTTTGAAAATACAACACACGTAAAAATTGGAAAGGGAGTGAGACAAGGTGACACCATATCTCCGAAGCTCTTTAATGCCACATTGGAGGGTGTTTTTCAGTCGCTGAGCTGGGAAAACAAGGGGATAAAGATTAAAGGAGATTATCTAACCCACCTTCGTTTTGCTGATGACGTAGTCATTTTGCAACTACCCCATCAGAGCTGCAGAGTATGATCCAGGAACTTGCTGACAAGAGTAAAGAAGTGGGATTAAAAATGAACTTTCAGAAGACAAAAGTGATGTTCAATGCTTTTACAAGAAATGAAGATTTATCGATTGATGGAGAAAAGCTGGAGATAACAGACACGTACGTTTATCTTGGACAGCAGATATCAAGTGAGGGTCACATTGATGAAGAAATTAATCGGCGTACAAAACTTGCCTGGAGAGCTTTTGGGAGAAACAGCATAATTTTCAAGAGCAATATGCCAGTATGTCTTAAAAGAAAAGTGTTTGATCAATGCATCCTTCCAGTGCTTACGTATGGTGCAGAGACGTGGACCTTAACTAAAAGAGGCATACAAAGGCTGCAGACAACTCAAAAAAGCATGGAGAGGTGCATACTTGGTGTAACCAGGAGAGATAAGAAGAGGAACTCGTGGATCCGAAAAATGACAGGAGTGGAAGACATCATGATCAGAGTTAAATCCCTGAAATGGCAATGGGCTGGACATACTGCCAGAAGGACAGATCATCGATGGACAGCCGAAATTTTAGATTGGATTCCAAGGGACAGGAAAAGACCCAGAAGAAGACCACATGGGAGATGGGTGGATGAAATTCGAAAGTATGCAGGGGTGACATGGAGGAGACTGGCACAAGACAGACCGTTGTGGAGGAAACTTGGGGAGACCTTCGTCCAGCAGTGGATTGATAATGGTTGACAATGATGATGATGATGATAAGGACAAACAATTTAATGCGTGCGCATGTGGTAGCGGAGACACATTCAAGGTCATGTACACGTTCTCAAGTGTCTCATTCTGACCCCTAGAAATACGACAATAAATATTTTTTCTTCTGATACACTCCCTTTGTAACTTCGACTTGATACCGAAGTAGAGAAAAATGGAGACTTCTGGCACAGGGACAGCCCTCCATAGACTTAACATTAGCTGCCCACGAGGCTGCCCACGAGGCTGCCCACGAGGCTATCCACGAGGCTGTCCACGAGGCTGCCCACGAGGCTGCCCCTGGCTGCCCACGAGACTGTCCCAGCTGTCCCCGAGTCAGAATTTTTGTCACGTGTTCGTCCCCATGATGTACTGCCCCCTAGCGGTGCTTCTTGGAACTTTCAATGGAACTTTTGAGGGATGGCAACGACCGAGAGGGAATGGGGGTGGATATTGGGGGATGTCAACTCGATGTGCTGCCCCCGAGTCAGAATTTTTGTCACGCGATCGTCCCCATGATGTGCTGCCCCCTAGCGGTGCTTCTTGGAACTTTCAATGGAACTTTTGAGGGATGGCAACGACCGAGAGGGAATGGGGGTGGATATTGGGGGATGTCAACTCGATGTGCTGCCCCCGAGTCAGAATTTTTGTCACGCGATCGTCCCCATGATGTGCTGCCCCCTAGCGGTGCTTCTTGGAACTTTCAATGGATCTTTTGAGGGATGGCAACGATCGAGTGGGAAAGGGGGTGGATATAGGGGGGTGTCAACTCGATGTGCTGTCCCCCAGCGGTGCTTCTTGGAACTTTCGATGGATCTTTGATTTTGAGGGATGGCAACAACCGAGTGGGTCCGTTGGGATTTTTTGTATTTATTCCAGTGGTTTTCAAGCGAGATTTTTCCTCCTCTTCGATGTTATTTTTCCCCGGAGGAAATTTTTACGTAACGATGCTGGGGAATTTTCTTTCCAATGGAGCAAAAATGCTCTAATGGTCTTAGCAAGGTCCTAACTCACAATGATTTGGTTTCAAAAAATTGGTCAGGTGGTCTCATGTACTACGTATTCACTCTATTTTTTTTTTAATTACTTTTACATTATTTCTTCATGGTTTTTTTTTTATATATTTTTTGTATGTTTTGAGGGAGTTTTTTCGTGTAGATGTAATGAATTTTCTTGGGAACTTTTCTTTTTCATACATTTCATTTTATTTCAGACCATGAGACGGGAAAATGCTTCTTTAGAAACGATTTCGTTCCTGTTCGCAGTAACTATTGGACTTTGACAAAATTTTTGGGAAATCAAGCGGAAATGTAGACATGTTAATTCTGAGTCTTTCGCCCTTCCAATATTTTTTCTAGTCGTAATGTTTTCATGTACTATGTATTCCCACTCTTTTCTTTTTTATAACTTTTACGTTATTTCTTCATGAATTTTTATATATTTTGTATGTTTTGAGGGAGTTTTTTCGTGTAGATGTAATGAATTTTCTTAGGAACTTTTCTTTTTCATACATTTAATTTTATTTCAGACCATGAGACAAGGAAATGCTTCTTCAGAAACTATTTCGTTCCTGTTCGCAGTAACTATTGGACTTTGACAAAATTTTTGGGAAATCAAGCGGAAATGTAGACATGTTAATTCTGAGTCTTTCGCCCTTCCAATATTTTTTTCTAGTCGTAATGTTTTCATGTACCATGTTTTCCTGCTCTTTTCTTTTTTATAACTTTTACGTTATTTCATCATGAATTTTTATATTTTTTGTATGTTTTGAGGGAGTTTTTTCGTGTAGATGTAATGAATTTTCTGGGGAACTTTTCTTTTTCCTTTATTCAATTTTATTACAGATCATGAGACGAGGAAATGCTTCTTTAGAAACGATTTCGTTCCTGTTCGCAGTAATTACTGGACTTTGTCATTTTTTTTTTTTTTTGTTAAATGACTTCATGCTAATTCTGAGTCTTTCGCCTTTGCAATATTATTTTCTCGTAATTTTTTCGTGTGTTCAAGAACTCTACTGGTCTTTCACAGTTAAAATTCTGATGAAACAATATTTTCTTACTTTATTTCGCATATCATTATAGCTTCCCAATTTCGCTATTTTACTTCATCTTTTTTTTTTTTTTTGAAATTTCGTAAAACTTTTCAGTATGTCAGTAATTGTTTTCTTACTTGGTCAAACTTGTGACTCCATTTATTTGGACTCTTTTTTTTTTCCATTTCATTTCAACAAAACGATTATTTTAGATGTAGCAAGTCATCAGATTTTTGTTTCCTTATATAGCATATTTTCAAACTTGCTTAAAAATATTCCTCAAAGCTTTGCATGTAATCAAATATGCATTTTTTTTATTCTTTCCTAGTTTGCTATACTTTTCGTGGACTGTCCCAAGAAAGCATTCATTGTCAAGACATACAATCTAAAACCTTTTTCTTACGATAAAATTTGTATTCTTTGGGCTGTATATTTTCTGTCTCGTCCGAAAAATCATTCATTCTAGAGGCAAAGCTAGTGATTCCGTTCATCCCATAAACATTATTTTTTTTAACGTTTTATTAACTCATCAGAAAAGCAGTTATTCCCCACCCCCATAGCGAAAATAAAGAAATTCTTACTTCTTTTCCATACATATCGACTCAATCTATTTCTTTTCGAAATGCTGGTCATGACATTTCAACTAAAATTTCCTACTTTCACCAAAAACCATATTCTTAAACGAGCTATTTTTTTTTTTTTTACTTTATTTCATGTATAACTAAATTTTTATTGTTTCCTCACTTCATCAAAATTAATAAGAACTTCCCCAATCTCATTCCTTTCCCTCATTTAGTTCGCTTTAAATTGAGATGTTTCAAAACTTCGCGTATATTTCTTCCACTAAATGTCCAGTTCTCCCGTATCGATCCCATCATTTTTAACTTCTGTGCCTGCCGCATTTTTTCTTTAGACGTTTAGTTTCATTGACCTTTTCTTTCGTTTCAATTAGGTTTTCATTATCGTATTTTTTATTCATTGTCTCAGCAGAAAAAGCTTTCATTCTGGAGACATTGCGACTAAGTCCATACTTCCTCTAAACATTTTTATTTCACGTTTTACTAATTCGTAAGAAAAGCAGATGTTTCCAAACTCTCATAGTGAAAATATCGTATTTCCCTTATTTTACTTATTATGTTTTTCCTTCTATTCAGTGTTGTATGATTCTTAAAACTTCGGTTTATTTTTATGAAACTTCTTTTTTTTCTTAGTTTTTTTTTTCTGATTCAACCTATCAATCTTTTCCTATCGATTTAATTGCTCTTATTTTTCCATTCGACTTTACTTTTGAACAGAAATGTGTCTAAAATCTTCAGATGTATTTTAGTCTCTAAGGCCGATTCTTCACTATTTCAAATAAAGTCATTGTAGGATTTTAGTGTAAATGCCCATAAATCTTTAGAACTTCCTTTTCATAGTTAGATACTAATTCCTCGAGGTTTAAATTAAAACATGAAAGAAGAGTGTTCTTAAGCTCTATCCAGTGAAAGAAGAGTGTTTTTACGCTCTCTCCAGTGAACGAAGAGTGTTTTTACGCTTTCCCCCAAGAAATTAACTTTGGAATCTCCCTTCTACCTGAAAATGACTATCTTGTGCGACTGTTTTCACACGTCTACTGCTTTGCTGGAAAACCTCATGACATGAAATCCCTTTGCTTGGTAGATTAAACTAAATTCTGGTTTTGAACTTTGAACACAAACTCAAGCTTGCAAAAGCATAGTTTTCTGAGCGAACTTAAACTGTTTAAGATGACAAAAATTTAAAACTGGTGACTCAATGGGACAGAGCGTTTGAACTTTGCCGTTCATTCAAGATTTAAGAGATCAGTCGTGAACCACTACAAGGGAAATAAGCAGACCCTGATTTAGTCCACTGTTTCCAAGGAAGGTAGGAAGCTAGTGTTGTAATTCAAAAGCTCATAACTCAAGCCTCCCCAGGATTTAATTTCGGACGGGCGATTAGTCAGATGTCAATGCTTAGACATTGAAAAATTACTTCAGACAAATATTTTCTTACTTAAAAGTGCTTCAAGTCAGAATTTGTATTACTTAAGATTTCCCTTAGTCAATATTTTTTCTATCTTAAAAACTTCTAAAGGGTTGATTTTGAAAAAAAAAAAAAAAAAAAAAACGAGTTCTCCCAAAAACGTAAAATTTCCACAGAATTGTATGAGGAACCAAATAAATTGACGAAGTTTGAATGTTAAGTCTTTCAACCAATTTCTTTCTTTCTCT
This sequence comes from Macrothele yani, assembly GCA_039090855.1. Classification (NCBI taxonomy): domain Eukaryota; kingdom Metazoa; phylum Arthropoda; class Arachnida; order Araneae; family Macrothelidae; genus Macrothele; species Macrothele yani. The sequence continues at coordinate 74,225,809 of CM077017.1, read as the reverse complement.
TCATGTTTCATTCCATAAACTTTCTTCAAATTCCTATATACCCAAGAATTTTGTTAAATGTCCAAGTTCGACTCCACCAGAAATTTTCTGAAAATGATAGTTTCTCTTTTTAAAAAAAATTCCAAAATAAGAATCCCTTCAATGAAACAAGAAATTCCTATTCAAAGCATTAAATCACTCTTTCTACTTCAAATACTCTCTTTGTAAATCTAAGGAGCTGTTTTTGTTTAGGTTTTTTTTTAATATTCATATATTTTTCCCTCTAATTTTAGAAGATATTTTCCCAAAATGTATGTACATATACGATAGTAAAACATCATACAACTGCTTGATGTTCAATTCACTTCACGCCGTCTCAAGGATATTCTTTCATTTTCTCATTACACATAGACATGTTATTTTTCTTCCCATTCACTTCAAAGACTTGAGATCAACTTTATCGAGTCCTTTGAGAAAAACTTTCATAGAAAAGCATAAAGGTACTGAAAATGTCAGTTTTCTTAAAGAAATCATAAGAATAAGAATTTTTTTTTTTACTGAAACAAGTTTCCCATGTTCAAAACATTAAGTGGCTCTTTTCGCATCAAATTCAGTATTTCATCATGTAAACTTTATTCTTTTCTACTTCATATCGTCGTTCGTTTCTTGTTTTTCCCTATGTAACTTAAAACTTCTTTTCTTAATCTATTTTTCATAAAGTATCATTCTTTTGAGTTGATTCTCTCTCTCTCTCTCTCTCTCTCTCTCTCTCTCTCTCTCTCTCTCTCTCTCTCTCTCTCTTAAATGCATTCCTAAGTTCATATTGAGAAGGGTTTAAATTTTGATTGAAAGATCGTTTTAGGAAAAGCTGAAAACTGATAAGGTGCGTTTCACAAAAGTTGAAAACAGATAATGTTCGTTTCGGAAAAGTACATTCCCTTATAGGGCTAAAAATGGAACACTTCATATTTTCTTAGGGGCGGTTTTGATGAAATACGTTTCAGTAAAAACAGTGAAATTCCCATTGAATAACATGGGGAACTATGAAATTTAAGAAGCACGTTTTCGTTCAAGAAAAATATTTTAAAAGGTCTATTTTCGATTCAGTTGAAAACGATTCAGGTAGAAAACAGAATGCAGTGAAAACAGTCACAGCAAGTTCCTGAAAGTTGGAAATAGATGAGGGTGAAATTTGGAAAAATGTCTAAGGAAAGAATTTGTTATAAAACACAGACTGTTTAGTTTTTCCAGGCTAGCGGGGTCTTCAGTGAGAGCGCTTCTTCTTTTTCAACCCAAAAAATGAAGCGAGTCAGTTTGAAACATTTCAAACTCCCCGAAAATAAGCCGTGTACTCTGGTTTCGACTCAATACTGTAAAGCATTGCTCTCAGACCAGTCGGAATTCCGCCTCAATTGGTTGCCTAATGGAAAACCTTAGACCCCTTTTGAATAACAATTCCCAAATATCCGTAAGAAAAGTCTAGCAAAAAAAGCACTAGTCCCCCATTAAATCAATGGCATTCATTCTGTTACTGTTTTAAACATTTCAAAAAAAGTTTACATTCTCCCTTTTACTTTAAAAAGCTTGAAAGCTTAAATTTTGACCCATTTCAAAAAAAAAAAAAATCACTTAAAATTTAATTTAAAAAAATAATAATTACTCTCTAAATTTGTGTCTTAAAACTAAAAAAATATTTACGCTTAATATTTCAATAAATAATAAATATTCACAAACCCACCTTCTACCTTGCCCATTTAAAAAAAATTCTGAATTTATATAATCGAAATCATTACTTCTCCAAGTAGTTGTTTTCCCCTGATTGTAGAGAGGAACTCTTCTGAAATCTTCACTTTTCCACATATGTTCATAAAAGCTTGAGCTACTTCCTTAGGATTCAACAAGGCCACAGCGTTCACGAAACTTGAAATCGCTTTCCTGTTCCACTCAGTAGTTAGGCATGGAGGATGCATCTGAATAGGTGGAAGTACTTCAGAAATGCATTCGCGCCGTCTACATATGTGTCTAAGTTCACACTCCTCAATCGATGTATTTTGAAACTTTCGGGATTCTCCGAGCACGATTTTCTGGAATTCTGAACCCATTAACAATTCCAGGATGCTATCCCACACGCCATCCAAAATAATTTGAAGTTTCTTACACTGCTTTTTGGTTAATGCAACTCCTGTTGTTAAGTGAAAAATCCTGAAACAGAATTTGAAAGACTTGAAGACTTCTTACTTTATTTAAACTTAGAACAGAACTAACATTCACTAAGCGTTTCCTTTGCATACTGTGACTAATGCATGACCCTTATCACAACACGTGTTGGTGTGTCACCATGCGTCAGCGCTTCACGGTGACTGTTTCCTTATCTGTTCATCTCTCAACGAACATTCTATCGACTCTAATCAGACAAAGCTTATTTTCAGGTAAATTCTTAGAGAAAAACGAAAGGACTTCATTATAATTAATTTTCATATCCAGAGAGAATAAAACTAAAATGTATTCGGTAAGAAATTCTTCATGGTTGAATTTTCCACAAAAGGAATACGGAAAGCGAAAGAATTTAATCAGACACCCTGAAAGAATTCATCTCGGAATTAAAACCGCTTTTGAAAAAAAAAAAAAAAAAAAACCCAGTAAACTATAGAATACTTTGTTCTTCACATAAAGAAAACACAGTGTACGATTTCAATATTCCCTTTTTTCTTAAAATTTCTCACACGTAATAACTAAGATCAACTGAGTCCAGAAATGCCTCGTCTACTTTAGTATTTCAATTCCGAGGAAGTTCTTCCCGATACTGTTAAGATATTTTCTCAAAATCCAGTTGTAAAATAACTTTGGCCATGTTTATTTGATTGTCGTTGTTGGAGATTTCCAATCCGTTCATATCCACCATGTCATACACTGTGTCCCCAAGAGTTTCTTCAAGCAGAAAAGAGCCTTCATTCCACAGAAATTCTTCTTTTGGTGTTTGTAATGTTTCCAAAGTCAAATTATTTTTTTCCAATGCTTTCCTAATTAAAGCTGAAAACGAAATGGATCGAAAAAACGTCTGTTGTATGACTCTTAACATAGTAGATTTCTTATCACCCACTTTAGTCCAATGTTCGCCGCACAGAGAAATTTCAGATTTCAAAATTTCATTATCCTGACCCACTTTTTCTGAGTGAAATCCAATACAGGGTGAAAATCTCGACTTATGCATTCCTTTGAGTGGGGAATCGCTCTCATGAAAGGGGGCAACGGTTAAAATCGACATTGATTAAAATTGGAGAGAGGAAAAATATGAGAATTGAATAAATAATGCATAGACAGGATTCCCGAAAACATAAAAAATATAAGTTTTATATATAAAAAAAAAATTCCATGAAAAATATTGGAGGGTGAATGATATCTCACATCGGTCTTCCACTCCTCCCAAAATTTAACGAAGTCCATTAAATCTCTGTTGTCAGTACACGTATTTGTTTAATTTTGGGTGGAATGGATAACGATGTGAGATATCATTCGCCCTCCAATATTTTTCATGGAATTTTTTTATATATAAAACTTATATTTTTTATGTTTTCGGGAATCCTGTCTATGCATTATTTATTCAATTCTCATATTTTTCCTCTCTCCAATTTTAATCAATGTCGATTTTAACCGTTGCCCCCTTTCATGAGAGCGATTCCCCACTCAAAGGAATGCATAAGTCGAGATTTTCACCCTGTATTGGATTTCACTCAGAAAAAGTGGGTCAGGATAATGAAATTTTGAAATCTGAAATTTCTCTGTGCGGCGAACATTGGACTAAAGTGGGTGATAAGAAATCTACTATGTTAAGAGTCATACAACAGACGTTTTTTCGATCCATTTCGTTTTCAGCTTTAATTAGGAAAGCATTGGAAAAAATAATTTGACTTTGGAAACATTACAAACACCAAAAGAAGAATTTCTGTGGAATGAAGGCTCTTTTCTGCTTGAAGAAACTCTTGGGGACACAGTGTATGACATGGTGGATATGAACGGATTGGAAATCTCCAACAACGACAATCAAATAAACATGGCCAAAGTTATTTTACAACTGGATTTTGAGAAAATATCTTAACAGTATCGGGAAGAACTTCCTCGGAATTGAAATACTAAAGTAGACGAGGCATTTCTGGACTCAGTTGATCTTAGTTATTACGTGTGAGAAATTTTAAGAAAAAAGGGAATATTGAAATCGTACACTGTGTTTTCTTTATGTGAAGAACAAAGTATTCTATAGTTTACTGGGTTTTTTTTTTTTTTTTTTCAAAAGCGGTTTTAATTCCGAGATGAATTCTTTCAGGGTGTCTGATTAAATTCTTTCGCTTTCCGTATTCCTTTTGTGGAAAATTCAACCATGAAGAATTTCTTACCGAATACATTTTAGTTTTATTCTCTCTGGATATGAAAATTAATTATAATGAAGTCCTTTCGTTTTTCTCTAAGAATTTACCTGAAAATAAGCTTTGTCTGATTAGAGTCGATAGAATGTTCGTTGAGAGATGAACAGATAAGGAAACAGTCACCGTGAAGCGCTGACGCATGGTGACACACCAACACGTGTTGTGATAAGGGTCATGCATTAGTCACAGTATGCAAAGGAAACGCTTAGTGAATGTTAGTTCTGTTCTAAGTTTAAATAAAGTAAGAAGTCTTCAAGTCTTTCAAATTCTGTTTCAGGATTTTTCACTTAACAACAGGAGTTGCATTAACCAAAAAGCAGTGTAAGAAACTTCAAATTATTTTGGATGGCGTGTGGGATAGCATCCTGGAATTGTTAATGGGTTCAGAATTCCAGAAAATCGTGCTCGGAGAATCCCGAAAGTTTCAAAATACATCGATTGAGGAGTGTGAACTTAGACACATATGTAGACGGCGCGAATGCATTTCTGAAGTACTTCCACCTATTCAGATGCATCCTCCATGCCTAACTACTGAGTGGAACAGGAAAGCGATTTCAAGTTTCGTGAACGCTGTGGCCTTGTTGAATCCTAAGGAAGTAGCTCAAGCTTTTATGAACATATGTGGAAAAGTGAAGATTTCAGAAGAGTTCCTCTCTACAATCAGGGGAAAACAACTACTTGGAGAAGTAATGATTTCGATTATATAAATTCAGAATTTTTTTTTAAATGGGCAAGGTAGAAGGTGGGTTTGTGAATATTTATTATTTATTGAAATATTAAGCGTAAATATTTTTTTAGTTTTAAGACACAAATTTAGAGAGTAATTATTATTTTTTTAAATTAAATTTTAAGTGATTTTTTTTTTTGAAATGGGTCAAAATTTAAGCTTTCAAGCTTTTTAAAGTAAAAGGGAGAATGTAAACTTCTTTTTGAAATGTTTAAAACAGTAACAGAATGAATGCCATTGATTTAATGGGGGACTAGTGCTTTTTTTGCTAGACTTTTCTTACGGATATTTGGGAATTGTTATTCAAAAGGGGTCTAAGGTTTTCCATTAGGCAACCAATTGAGGCGGAATTCCGACTGGTCTGAGAGCAATGCTTTACAGTATTGAGTCGAAACCAGAGTACACGGCTTATTTTCGGGGAGTTTGAAATGTTTCAAACTGACTCGCTTCATTTTTTGGGTTGAAAAAGAAGAAGCGCTCTCACTGAAGACCCCGCTAGCCTGGAAAAACTAAACAGTCTGTGTTTTATAACAAATTCTTTCCTTAGACATTTTTCCAAATTTCACCCTCATCTATTTCCAACTTTCAGGAACTTGCTGTGACTGTTTTCACTGCATTCTGTTTTCTACCTGAATCGTTTTCAACTGAATCGAAAATAGACCTTTTAAAATATTTTTCTTGAACGAAAACGTGCTTCTTAAATTTCATAGTTCCCCATGTTATTCAATGGGAATTTCACTGTTTTTACTGAAACGTATTTCATCAAAACCGCCCCTAAGAAAATATGAAGTGTTCCATTTTTAGCCCTATAAGGGAATGTACTTTTCCGAAACGAACATTATCTGTTTTCAACTTTTGTGAAACGCACCTTATCAGTTTTCAGCTTTTCCTAAAACGATCTTTCAATCAAAATTTAAACCCTTCTCAATATGAACTTAGGAATGCATTTAAGAGAGAGAGAGAGAGAGAGAGAGAGAGAGAGAGAGAGAGAATCAACTCAAAAGAATGATACTTTATGAAAAATAGATTAAGAAAAGAAGTTTTAAGTTACATAGGGAAAAACAAGAAACGAACGACGATATGAAGTAGAAAAGAATAAAGTTTACATGATGAAATACTGAATTTGATGCGAAAAGAGCCACTTAATGTTTTGAACATGGGAAACTTGTTTCAGTAAAAAAAAAAATTCTTATTCTTATGATTTCTTTAAGAAAACTGACATTTTCAGTACCTTTATGCTTTTCTATGAAAGTTTTTCTCAAAGGACTCGATAAAGTTGATCTCAAGTCTTTGAAGTGAATGGGAAGAAAAATAACATGTCTATGTGTAATGAGAAAATGAAAGAATATCCTTGAGACGGCGTGAAGTGAATTGAACATCAAGCAGTTGTATGATGTTTTACTATCGTATATGTACATACATTTTGGGAAAATATCTTCTAAAATTAGAGGGAAAAATATATGAATATTAAAAAAAAAAAAACCTAAACAAAAACAGCTCCTTAGATTTACAAAGAGAGTATTTGAAGTAGAAAGAGTGATTTAATGCTTTGAATAGGAATTTCTTGTTTCATTGAAGGGATTCTTATTTTGGAATTTTTTTTAAAAAGAGAAACTATCATTTTCAGAAAATTTCTGGTGGAGTCGAACTTGGACATTTAACAAAATTCTTGGGTATATAGGAATTTGAAGAAAGTTTATGGAATGAAACATGAAGAGAAAGAAAGAAATTGGTTGAAAGACTTAACATTCAAACTTCGTCAATTTATTTGGTTCCTCATACAATTCTGTGGAAATTTTACGTTTTTGGGAGAACTCGTTTTTTTTTTTTTTTTTTTCAAAATCAACCCTTTAGAAGTTTTTAAGATAGAAAAAATATTGACTAAGGGAAATCTTAAGTAATACAAATTCTGACTTGAAGCACTTTTAAGTAAGAAAATATTTGTCTGAAGTAATTTTTCAATGTCTAAGCATTGACATCTGACTAATCGCCCGTCCGAAATTAAATCCTGGGGAGGCTTGAGTTATGAGCTTTTGAATTACAACACTAGCTTCCTACCTTCCTTGGAAACAGTGGACTAAATCAGGGTCTGCTTATTTCCCTTGTAGTGGTTCACGACTGATCTCTTAAATCTTGAATGAACGGCAAAGTTCAAACGCTCTGTCCCATTGAGTCACCAGTTTTAAATTTTTGTCATCTTAAACAGTTTAAGTTCGCTCAGAAAACTATGCTTTTGCAAGCTTGAGTTTGTGTTCAAAGTTCAAAACCAGAATTTAGTTTAATCTACCAAGCAAAGGGATTTCATGTCATGAGGTTTTCCAGCAAAGCAGTAGACGTGTGAAAACAGTCGCACAAGATAGTCATTTTCAGGTAGAAGGGAGATTCCAAAGTTAATTTCTTGGGGGAAAGCGTAAAAACACTCTTCGTTCACTGGAGAGAGCGTAAAAACACTCTTCTTTCACTGGATAGAGCTTAAGAACACTCTTCTTTCATGTTTTAATTTAAACCTCGAGGAATTAGTATCTAACTATGAAAAGGAAGTTCTAAAGATTTATGGGCATTTACACTAAAATCCTACAATGACTTTATTTGAAATAGTGAAGAATCGGCCTTAGAGACTAAAATACATCTGAAGATTTTAGACACATTTCTGTTCAAAAGTAAAGTTGAATGGAAAAATAAGAGCAATTAAATCGATAGGAAAAGATTGATAGGTTGAATCAGAAAAAAAAACTAAGAAAAAAAAAGAAGTTTCATAAAAATAAACCGAAGTTTTAAGAATCATACAACACTGAATAGAAGGAAAAACATAATAAGTAAAATAAGGGAAATACGATATTTTCACTATGAGAGTTTGGAAACATCTGCTTTTCTTACGAATTAGTAAAACGTGAAATAAAAATGTTTAGAGGAAGTATGGACTTAGTCGCAATGTCTCCAGAATGAAAGCTTTTTCTGCTGAGACAATGAATAAAAAATACGATAATGAAAACCTAATTGAAACGAAAGAAAAGGTCAATGAAACTAAACGTCTAAAGAAAAAATGCGGCAGGCACAGAAGTTAAAAATGATGGGATCGATACGGGAGAACTGGACATTTAGTGGAAGAAATATACGCGAAGTTTTGAAACATCTCAATTTAAAGCGAACTAAATGAGGGAAAGGAATGAGATTGGGGAAGTTCTTATTAATTTTGATGAAGTGAGGAAACAATAAAAATTTAGTTATACATGAAATAAAGTAAAAAAAAAAAAATAGCTCGTTTAAGAATATGGTTTTTGGTGAAAGTAGGAAATTTTAGTTGAAATGTCATGACCAGCATTTCGAAAAGAAATAGATTGAGTCGATATGTATGGAAAAGAAGTAAGAATTTCTTTATTTTCGCTATGGGGGTGGGGAATAACTGCTTTTCTGATGAGTTAATAAAACGTTAAAAAAAATAATGTTTATGGGATGAACGGAATCACTAGCTTTGCCTCTAGAATGAATGATTTTTCGGACGAGACAGAAAAAATATACAGCCCAAAGAATACAAATTTTATCGTAAGAAAAAAGGTTTTAGATTGTATGTCTTGACAATGAATGCTTTCTTGGGACAGTCCACGAAAAGTATAGCAAACTAGAAAAGAATAAAAAAAATGCATATTTGATTACATGCAAAGCTTTGAGGAATATTTTTAAGCAAGTTTGAAAATATGCTATATAAGGAAACAAAAATCTGATGACTTGCTACATCTAAAATAATCGTTTTGTTGAAATGAAATGCAAAAAAAAAAAGAGTCCAAATAAATGGAGTCACAAGTTTGACCAAGTAAGAAAACAATTACTGACATACTGAAAAGTTTTACGAAATTTCAAAAAAAAAAAAAAAAGATGAAGTAAAATAGCGAAATTGGGAAGCTATAATGATATGCGAAATAAAGTAAGAAAATATTGTTTCATCAGAATTTTAACTGTGAAAGACCAGTAGAGTTCTTGAACACACGAAAAAATTACGAGAAAATAATATTGCAAAGGCGAAAGACTCAGAATTAGCATGAAGTCATTTAACAAAAAAAAAAAAAAAAAAAAAAAAAAATGACAAAGTCCAGTAATTACTGCGAACAGGAACGAAATCGTTTCTAAAGAAGCATTTCCTCGTCTCATGATCTGTAATAAAATTGAATAAAGGAAAAAGAAAAGTTCCCCAGAAAATTCATTACATCTACACGAAAAAACTCCCTCAAAACATACAAAAAATATAAAAAATTCATGATGAAATAACGTAAAAGTTATAAAAAAGAAAAGAGCAGGAAAACATGGTACATGAAAACATTACGACTAGAAAAAAAAATATTGGAAGGGCGAAAGACTCAGAATTAACATGTCTACATTTCCGCTTGATTTCCCAAAAATTTTGTCAAAGTCCAATAGTTACTGCGAACAGGAACGAAATAGTTTCTGAAGAAGCATTTCCTTGTCTCATGGTCTGAAATAAAATTAAATGTATGAAAAAGAAAAGTTCCTAAGAAAATTCATTACATCTACACGAAAAAACTCCCTCAAAACATACAAAATATATAAAAAATTCATGAAGAAATAACGTAAAAGTTATAAAAAAGAAAAGAGTGGGAATACATAGTACATGAAAACATTACGACTAGAAAAAAAAAATATTGGAAGGGCGAAAGACTCAGAATTAACATGTCTACATTTCCGCTTGATTTCCCAAAAATTTTGTCAAAGTCCAATAGTTACTGCGAACAGGAACGAAATCGTTTCTAAAGAAGCATTTTCCCGTCTCATGGTCTGAAATAAAATGAAATGTATGAAAAAGAAAAGTTCCCAAGAAAATTCATTACATCTACACGAAAAACTCCCTCAAAACATACAAAAAATATATAAAAAAAAAAAAACCATGAAGAAATAATGTAAAAGTAATTAAAAAAAAAATAGAGTGAATACGTAGTACATGAGACCACCTGACCAATTTTTTGAAACCAAATCATTGTGAGTTAGGACCTTGCTAAGACCATTAGAGCATTTTTGCTCCATTGGAAAGAAAATTCCCCAGCATCGTTACGTAAAAATTTCCTCCGGGGAAAAATAACATCGAAGAGGAGGAAAAATCTCGCTTGAAAACCACTGGAATAAATACAAAAATCCCAACGGACCCACTCGGTTGTTGCCATCCCTCAAAATCAAAGATCCATCGAAAGTTCCAAGAAGCACCGCTGGGGACAGCACATCGAGTTGACACCCCCTATATCCACCCCCTTTCCCACTCGATCGTTGCCATCCCTCAAAAGATCCATTGAAAGTTCCAAGAAGCACCGCTAGGGGGCAGCACATCATGGGGACGATCGCGTGACAAAAATTCTGACTCGGGGGCAGCACATCGAGTTGACATCCCCCAATATCCACCCCCATTCCCTCTCGGTCGTTGCCATCCCTCAAAAGTTCCATTGAAAGTTCCAAGAAGCACCGCTAGGGGCAGCACATCATGGGGACGATCGCGTGACAAAAATTCTGACTCGGGGGCAGCACATCGAGTTGACATCCCCCAATATCCACCCCCATTCCCTCTCGGTCGTTGCCATCCCTCAAAAGTTCCATTGAAAGTTCCAAGAAGCACCGCTAGGGGGCAGTACATCATGGGGACGAACACGTGACAAAAATTCTGACTCGGGGACAGCTGGGACAGTCTCGTGGGCAGCCAGGGGCAGCCTCGTGGGCAGCTTCGTGGACAGCCTCGTGGATAGCCTCGTGGGCAGCCTCGTGGGCAGCTAATGTTAAGTCTATGGAGGGCTGTCCCTGTGCCAGAAGTCTCCATTTTCCTCTACTTACCGACCACTGCAACTTGGACGGTGATGAAAAACATTTTGTGAAATTTTGAAGGGTCTGCCAGAATTTCGCGATGAGTTGTTATTGCAATACTCTACTCACACACCGGCATTCTCTTTAATAAAACCGGATTGCAACTATATTCAGTCCAGTTTTAATTTTGAAGCCATCATGATAACAATTTAGTGCAGAAAAATTTGTTTTCCAAAATTTACCAACTTCGTAAATTTTCTAAACAATGATATCTGATTAAATGTTCTTTTTAAAGTAATTAAGTACACTACCTCAATTGAAATGCGCAGCTGATTTTTTGGGAGGGAGGGGGATGCAGCAGAAAAATAAAATGTATCCAGTGGAGTGACTTCAATGATTTTTGGTGAATAAAAATTTACGTGAGTTTAAAAGCGAAAAATTCGCTGTGCTTGGTAAGTGAAGAAATCAGTTTTGTGCAAGTATTTCGCTGCAGAAATTAGTCTCTCTCTCACTTTTTTTTTTTTCAATTTATCCAATACTGAACTCTATTCTTAATCGCAATTTGTTCACATGTCCATGTTGACCAGAAGAGAAAATATAAGTAAAACGTTTTTTGAAAAAGTCCCGGCAACCGAGTATTTGTTATTAGCAAACACGAATAATCTTCAGTTCGATGGGAGTAACATTGTTGTTAGAATTATTACGTTGAATAAAAGCAGGAACAAATCAAAAATTGGAAGAAAAACAAACAAACCAGATTGAGTAATACATTCAAACGTACTTTATTTAATACTTTATTTCAACATTCGTCATTATTTTTTATTCATTCCCCTATTTTATGTCTTATTCGGAAGCACAAGAACCGTATTAATCAACAAAGCACACAGGCCCGGCAATGCATTCTTACCCAACGAGAGACTGCATTCGCGAGCAACCCTGCTAGCGAGAGCTGCCAAAAGAAGTTTTATTCAAAGGAAACGAACTGATGTGGGAATAGGCAGAGTTTCTCACATGAGTTGGTTTCAAACAGCCCGTCGCCAACTTTCTTTCCGCTCTCAGTGGTGTTATGCAGGAAAAAGTTTCAGTAGAGTTCAGAAAACTGCAGTCGTGGCATTATGCTGGAAAAACTTACAGCGGTGTTCACAAAACTTCTCTCTCTTGGTACGGCACGAAAAAAAAAACAAAAAAAAACTGCTTTGGGTAGGGGTCTGCAGCCCCACAACCCCATAGCAGGAGCCGCCCCTGGTAAACGCTTAACAAAATTTTCATTGTGCATGCGTGCAATCAAATGTTGCATTTTTCGGGTTCGGAGCAGTAGTTCATATGTTCTTAAAAGTTCTGTTTTGCAAAGGTGAGGCATAAAGCATTACAGCTGACACTTCGAGAAATCTCAAAGCTGTTTTTACCCTCCTCTTCCTCACAAAAATATTAGCATTCAGCAAGGCTATGTTTCCTTACGGACACGGATATGGGAACAAATTCATTTGAACTTAAAGCAAAAATAACCCGCAAAAGTACTTTTTTTTTTTTTTTTTTTTTTTTTTTTGGAATGGAGGTTTGACGACCACCGTGAGCAACTCAATGGGCTATGAGCAGTCGCCCGTCTCTAATTTATGGCCACTGGTTCCAGGGAAGGGAGAGAGCCAGTGCTGTAAGACAAACAACATCCATGCCTCAAGGGGATTTGAACTCGGACCCTTCATCAGAAGCCATCGCTTACCACTGCGCCACCGGGATGGCAAAGTACTGCTTACCCTTGTTAAATCTGCATAGTATTAGTTTGTCTAAATAAGTAAATATAAAAATATATCGAAATATATCACAATCCGCAGTAAAAAAAAAAAAAATACCAATCTTTGTGGGTCTAAGTTTAAGTTGTATGAAATGGAAATCATTACCTTTTTTTTTCGTTTTCAGGATCGGTTTGGCAACAGTTTCATTTGCTAACAGTCTGATCTGTGATTAAGTTTTGCAAGTTGTGAAAAAAATTGCATTTATGTAGCAGTTTTTTAAAGATACAGCAAGCAATGGCAATGCAAACAATATGTTGGTACTAAAATATTCACATGAATATAATATGCATCTTTGATAGCATGCTATCTATATGCATTAGTTTAACTGCAAAAAATATAAACACATTTTTTTAGTCTCCCCAACACAGAGCACCACGCTTCGCCACTGGAAAGCGGGTGTCTTAACACTGAGCCACAAATTCCTGTCAACCCCCTCGCGTGCAAGGTACAACACTAATTGCTCAATGAGTATTTATTTATTTATTTATTTATTCATTTGTTATTCATGTGGGTGAGTTAGTCATAGTAATTTCTGTTGGACCTTATTATTTTTCTGAATACGTTTGTAATAATTTCATTTTTTCTGTAGGGGTGTTTATTACAAATTATCTTTTTTTCATCGTGATTTTTTTCGAAATGACAGAATGCTTTGGAACTCGAGATCTTTTTAAACTGACAATGACTTTCATTATCTTTAAGAAAAGGGCGAATGCACTGCTTTATACGGGAAGTATTTCATAAAACTCCTAAGTATAAAATTTACTCTTGACAGCTATAATAACTTTTGTCTTAAGAGACCTACAGACTGATACATAAACATCATACAACTAATTTATTAGTTAATCAAACCTCAAGTATTCCCGCGAATCGTTCCTATTACCGGAATTTTTACGTCATATGGATGCAGAAAAAATTTCCGTATCCATATACAGAAAATAACAGAATGTTCTGTTAATATACGAAAGGAATTGCTGAAAAGTTTCTGAAATTTCAGAATTGTCCGTTAACACCTCTTAAAAACGGCAGTTTACTGTAAATATAAGAAAGGAATTGCACTAAGTTTTCTGAAAATTCAGAATTTTCCGGCCGTACGAAAAATCCGTGAAATTCTGCCCCTCCCCCTTCCCACTCATTTCACGGAAAAGGTTGCATCAGAAATATATATGCTTCGTTAATTTAAAAAAGGAATCGCGGAAAACGGTTCGTGAATTTCATAAAATATTTTACAGTGTACATGCATGAGTATTACAAAAGCTTCACATTAATTGATTACACCACGAAGACTGCTGCCAACTGTACAACCTTGACAATGTATGAAATTCTTGAAGTCGTCAGAAATCTTTTTTTGATTGGATGTTTAACAACCACCGTGACTCAATGACCGTCACAATTTAGGGCCACTGGTTCCAGTGAAGGGAGAAAGCCACTACCGTAAGACAAACACAACATCCACGCCTCACCGGGATTCGAACCCGGACCCCTTTCGGACGAATGATCAGAAGACATCGCTTAGACCACTGCGCCACCGGGGGGGGGGCTTGGAAATCTATAATAATCAGAACACTTGGCCGGTTGTATAGAACAGCTTCCTGCCAATTTTTTTTTTTACAAAACATGCTGAACACACACACACACACACAACGACAAATACACTACTCAGAAAAACAAAAAAAAAAACAACAAAACAAGTTAGTAAAATCATGCAATGCATTGATTATGATACGCTTTCCAACATACTAGAAATCATTACTCAAGTTATTACTCAAGTTATGAGGAAAATGGCTATGGAATAAATCTCACTCCTGTGTCCTGACCTTTGATCCCATTTCGATAATATTCAACAGAACTGGTTCAGTATACCTCCGAAATAACATGATAAAGTTTTGTCGCAATCGAAGCAATTTTACATAAGTTATGATGCATAAGGGCTATAGAATAGATCCCACTTCTGTGTCCTAATCTTTGACCCCATTTCGCCCATTTTCAATAGGATTCGTCCCCAGGCAGGCCCCTACAACATACTAACATTTCATCCAAATCGAAACATTTTTACGTAAGTTATGATGCATAATGGCGATGGAAGTGATTCCGCTCCTATGTCCTGACCTTTGACCCCCATTTCGCCAATTTTCAATAGGGTTTGTCCCCAGGTGGTCCCCTACCACATGCTAAAATTTGATCGAAATCGAACCTTTTTTTACGTTAGTTATGACGCATAAGAGCAGTGAAATGGATCCCGCTCCTATGTCCTGACCTTTGACCCCATTTCGTTCACTTTCAATAGGGTCCCTTCCCAGGTGTTCCCCTACCACATACTAAAATTTCATCGAAATCGAACGATTTTTACCAGAGTTATCCTGCGGACGAACATACGCACAAAACGCCTGACGTAATGAGGCAGATGGGAATCGCGACCATCTGCTCGCAAGAGTGTGACGTCATAAAACTTTAATAGGATCCACACACAACGCGTGACACAATGAGACAGATGGCGTGACCGCGCGCCAACATCTAATGGCTCGACGCCATGACACTACCTAAAAACGTGGTAATTCGGGGTGGTTATTTAACCCACTAAACGAAAGTTCCTAAAGTCGAGATCAAGCTAAATCGATTTCTAGTACCAGAAAACGGTAGGTTAACGACTTTCATCAAAATCCTTAGCGCCGTTTTCAAAATAAAATTTACATACATACAAGAATTGCTCCTTTAAAGTGAACGACAAGTAATTTTGCTCCCTCTACTTCGAATGGAAAAAATTTTGTACACATTTTCTTCCCAATTAGTGCGTTCCCAAGGATGAAAATTTGAATATCGATTGAAATATCTTCATTTTATAACTTGCAATACTTAATATTTTCTAAAACATAACCATAATTATGCAATCCAACATTTGTTTGTCTACTGACGTCATCAAAGTACAGGTCGCGCCATGCTTTTTCTGGTTTCAACACCACCAAAGGAAAAACTATTGATTTTCAATAAAATTACGGTTATGTTTTAGAAAATATTAAGTATTCCAAGTTATAATATGAAGCTATTTTAATCGATGTTCAAATTTTCATCCTTGGGAACACATTAATTGTGAAGGAAATGTGTACAAAAGTTTTTCCATTGGAAGTATAGGAAGCAAAATTACTTGACGTCCACCTTACTAATATGGGATAAGGGCGATGGAATGGATCGCAATCATATGTCCTGACCTTTGACCCCATTTCATCCATCTTCAATGGGGTTCGTTTCCAGGTGGTCTCCTACCACATACTGAAATTTCATCGAAATCGAACCATTTTTACGCACGTTATGACGCATAAAGGCAATGGAATGCATCCCGCTCTTATGTCCTGACCTTTGACCCCAATTCACCCATTTTGAATAGGGTTCGTCCCCAGGCGGTCCCCTAATACATAATAAAATTTCATTGAAATCGAACCATATTTACGCACGTTGTGACGCATAAGTGCAACGGAATGGATCCCGCTCCTGCGTCGTGACCTTTGACCCCATTTGTCCCATTTTCAATAGGGTTCGTCCCCAGGTGGTCCCCTACCACATACTAAAATTTCATCGAAATCGAACCATTTTTACGCCAGTTATCGTGCGGACGTACGGACGGATAGACGGACGGACAAAGGTGGAGCATATACGCTTCTTCAACCTATGGTTGGAAAGCGTAAAAAATTATACCTGACTTACCTCTAATAAGTGAACAACTCCAAACTATAATTAACTTCTAACTTCTACTCGGCATGACGCAATTGTCACGTACTTTATTTTTTATTCACGGTGTGTACCAGATTTAGCAAACTGAAACTGTGGAAGCAGGATATCTAAGGTGCGCATGCGCGAATAGCTCCACAATTCATCCATAAAAGACGTCGATTAGATGTCCTATGAATGACTGCCAATGGACGTCCAGACGTGGTAGCTCCAGAATTCGTCCATTAAGGATATCCACTGGACATCTATATGTAATGTCTATAATGGACGTCGCAGCCCCAGTGGCGCAGTGGTCTAAGCGATGGCCTCTGATCATTCGTCCCAAAGGGGTTCGGGTTCGAATCCCGGTGAGGCATGGATGTTGTGTCTGTCTTACGGCACTGGCTCTATCCCTTACCTGGAACCCGTGACCCTAAATTAAGGACGGGCGACTGCTTATAGCCCATTAAGTTGCTCACAGTGGTCGTTAAACCTCCAATAAAAAAATAAAAAATAAATGGTCGTCTATACACTGGTGTGCAAAAATTAAGGACGAAGAGGAGAAACTAGCATAACAGCGGAACGAGCAGGTAGAACGGACCGAAAGACCACTCAGGAGATAGACTAGGGTCCGGTACGGTAGGGCATGCGAATATATGCAGCATGATGTAGGGGGAGTGTCGGAAGGGTATAAAGCACACGGGCGGTGTACGCTCAGCAATTCGGCGAAAGCTATTGCACGGTGTACATCGGTTTGAACGACGTCGAGTTGCTGCCAACGTGTGATATGGCCAACAGGCAATCCAGTAGACGACATCTGGATGACTTTACCCGAGGTCGCGTCATTGGGAAGTTGAAAGAAGGTCGAAGTGTGACTAGTGTGGCCGAGGAGTTCGGGATCGCTCACAGCATCGTTTCACGAGCTTAGAGAGCATTTCAAACGACAGGAACAGCTGTCCGAGAGTTTAGCAGTGGTCGTTCACGAGCAACCACGGCGGCAGACGACTGGTATATTGTCCTACAGGCAAGAAGAGATAGACGGCAGACAGCGGGAGAAATCGCAAGGCACATGCAACAGACAACTGGACGTCCGTTATCGCGTTTTACCGTGGCCAGGAGGCTGCACAAAGGTGGTCTATTTGCACGACGACCAGTGCGGTGTGTGCCATTAACGCCTGCTCATCGGAGACGGCGGTTCTGTGGTGCGAGGAACACAACAACTCGACACATCAGCAATGGGGTCGAGTTCTCTTTACGGATGAGAGCCGCTTTAGTCTGACAAGCGATTCTGGACGTATACACATCTGGAGAGAGCAGGGAACCCGCCATCAAACCTCCAACATCATCAAAAGGGACCGGTTTGGAGGTGGCGGAGTTCTCGTTTGGGGAGGTATTATGCTTGGTAGCCGTACTGATCTCCACATCTTCCAAGGAGTTTCAGTCACTGGTGTCCGCTATTGCACCGAGGTTCTCCTGCCTCACGTGTGTCAGTTTAGAGGTGATGTGGGTCCTGAGTTCCTCTTCATGGACGACAACGTACACCTCATCGTACAGTGGCTGTCGCAGAGCTGTTGGAGAGTGAAGATATTCAACGCATGGTTTGGCCCGCAAGGTCCCCGGACCTAAATCCAATCGAACACGTGTGGGACATTCTCGGGAGACGCTTGGCAGCACGTCACCAGCCGCCAGCAACGATTCCGCAGCAGCGATTGGCGCTACAAGAGGAATGGGCCGCGATTGGCGCTACAAGAGGAATGGGCCGCGATGCCTCAACAGCTCCTTGACAACCTCGTCTTCAGCATGTACAGACGTTGTAAATATTGCAACGCAGTCAGGGGTGATCACATCCCTTACCAAAGACTGGATTTTTCTTGGCAGCCGCCTGTTACATGGACGTTTCTGTCTTCTGTCCAATTGTGCTCGAAGCTACTTTTTCAATAAAGTGCCTTTGTATCCTTTGGATTCCTTGTTTGGACGGTTTTGCCCACTTGTCCCATATTCTTACATCTTGGGGATCTTATGGTATGATTTGAGTCGATGTGGAGCACTTCTGCACGACGTTACATTCGAAAATCCGTTTCGTCCTTAATATTTGCACGCCAGTGTATATAGACGTTGACTGGACATCTATATTTCATCCATGATGTCCACTAGACCAAGTGGATGCAATATAGACGTCCATTAGACGTCGCTGGATGTGTGGGTATATGGAATAAAATGTATTTTGAATTCGATATCATCTGCACTTACGCCTTCTAGAGGCAAAATTGTGCATCGGAAAAAAACCGGAATGCAAGGATCATCATTCTCACATTTTAAGCTTCCTAATGCAAAAAACATTTTTCAAATCGGACTAATAGTTGAAGAGATATGATGTCCACAGACGGGCGGACCAAGTAATAATATAAGCACGATCTTTTATTGCAAGATGTGCTAAAAGTAAATAGAAGCAAAAATAGGATTTAATTTAATCATCCGCCAAATTTCTAGAGAGCATGGTAACAACCACAAAAGATTTCCTTCTATTGTTGGTCAACTACCGCACCATTTTCGAATTGTGAAGAAAGAGGGGACGATCTCGCAACCGTTTGTTGCTGGCTATACGGTGCTCAGAGAAGTTCAGCACGCCGCGGGACAGCTGCGGCTTGGCTGCCCCGGTGGTGCAGTGGTCTGCTGCTTGAGACGGTCGCATTTTTTTGGCTCTTGAGTAAGCCCTAAAAGTGATTTGTTTACTTCGTGTTTTTTGTGTTTTTTGTGATTGTTTTTGCCTTTTGTTGAGTTGTGTTTGCAGTTCTCAACAAGTGTGAGGCTGCGTGCCAAGTGCGCACGGTGTTTTTTCCCCCTTCTCTTTGAGTTGTGTGTTGCAAGTTGCAACTCACGAGTGACGAAAGTTCGTGGCCGGTTTGGCTACGACCTGTGCATTTATGAGTACTACGACTGCGACTGAGTCTTCATCTGCTGGCGTTTCGCCTTTGTCTATTTGTCGTTCGGAGATTAATTTAGCTGGTGTTTCATCGAAAAGTGATATGTCGTGGACTTTAGATGTGGATTTGGACCCCAATGTGTTGGTGACTAGGTCGGGTGTACCTGGTACCTCGCTGCCTGTGCCTCGTTCTTTTGCTGCTGCTACTGGTTCGGGTTCGACCCCTTCGAGTGATGTAGGGACTTCTCGTCCCGAATTCGAGCGTGTGGCTTCGTTTTTAAGGATTACACTCCCAAATGACTGTCCTCAAGGTAAGGAACTTCCCACTGCTTTATTACTGAGTGTTTTTATCCCGGCTTTGCGTGACATCCCCCTCCCCCAGTATTTGGCTGCTGTTGTTCCAGGCGCCAGTATTGTGTCAATTATACGCTGGGGGGGGGGGTCCATCTCACCCACCAACAAGCCGTGGATAAAATTCTTGCCTTCGGCATTGATATTAGCTCAATTAACCTTCAGCCTGTTGCTGCAACGCCCAGTGACTGTCACCCTTTCTCTAGTGCCGACAGCTATTCCTGATTCGATCCTCATAGATGCCCTTAACACCATGGACCGAGAGGTGGGTACTACAAAGCTCCTGCCGGCTGCTGCTCGTGACTCCCCTTGCCCCATGTGCAAGGAGGGCGCCGTCAATACCGAGTAATATTTCCAACACCCCAGGCGATCGCCAACCGGTCTGTCACTCTGGATTTGATTACCGAAGCAAGGACCTACAACTTCAACCTGTATGCTGGGGTCCAGTGTTTTCGCTGCAAGGATGAGGGGCATTTTGCATCTGCTTGCCCCCATGCTTCACCTAGTGCCGGGCCAAATTCATCACCTGCTGTTTCCTCCGATGCTGTGGCAGTCGCCCCAGCGGTTACTACGCCTGCAGTTCCAGCATCTACCCCACCCTCCCCACTCAACCTGTTCCTGCTGGCTTTCCAGTGGTCGTCAATCTGAATCTTGCTTCTGTTCCATTGTCTGATGATATTCGTGTTTCTGAATCTTGCTTCTGTTCCATTGTCTGATGATATTAGTTTGAAAATATGCTATATAAGGAAACAAAAATCTGATGATTTGGTACATCTAAAATAATCGTTTTGTTGAAATGAAATGAAAAGAAAAAGAGTCTAAATAAAAGGAGTCACAAGTTTGACCAAGTAAGAAAAAAATTACTGACATACTGAAAAGTTTTACGAAATTTCAAAAAAAAAAAAAAAAAAAAAAAAAGATGAAGTAAAATAGCGAAATTGGGAAGCTATAATGAATTGCGAAATAAAGTAAGAAAATATTGTTTCATCAGAATTTTAACTGTGAAAGACCTGTAGAGTTCTTAAACACACGAAAAAATTACGAGAAAATAATATTGCAAAGGCGAAAGACTCAGAATTAGCATGAAGTTATTTCACAAAAAAATGACAAAGTCCAATAATTACTGCGAACAGGAACGAAATCGTTTCTAAAGAAGCATTTCCTCGTCTCATGATCTGTAATAAAATTGAATAAAGGAAAAAGAAAAGTTCCCCAGAAAATTCATTACATCTACACGAAAACACTCCCTCAAAACATACAAAAAATATAAAAAATACGTAAAAGTAATTAAAAAAAATAGAGTGAATACGTAGTACACGAGACCACCTGACCAATTTTTTGAAACCAAATCATCGTGAGTTAGGACCTCGCTAAGACCATCAGAGCATTTTTATTTAATTGGAAAGAAAATTCCCCAGCATCGTTACGTAAAAATTTCCTCCGGGGAGAAATAACATCGAAGAGGGGGAAAATCCCGCTTGAAAACCACAGGAATAAATACAAAAAATCCCAACGGACCCCACTCGGTTGTTGCCATCCCTCAAAATCAAAGATCCATCGAAAGTTCCAAGAAGCACCGCTAGGGGCAGCACATCGAGTTGACATCCCCTATATCCGCCCCCTTTCCCACTCGGTCGTTGCCATCCCTCAAAATCAAAGATCCATTGAAAGTTCCAAGAAGCACCGCTAGGGGGCAGCACATCGAGTTGACATCCCCTATGTCCCCCCTTCCCCACTCGGTCGTTGCCATCCCTCAAAAACAAAGATCCATTGAAAGTTCCAAGAAGCACCGTTAGGGGGCAGCACATCATGGGGACGATCACGTGACAAAAATTCTGACAAGGGGACAGCTGGGGCAGCCTCGTGGGCAGCCAGGGGTAGCCTCGTGGGCAGTCAATGTTAAGTCTATGGAGGGCTGCCCTGTCCCAGAAGTCTCCCTTTTCCTCAACTCAGCGGCTAATTCCCACCTTTTGCTCAATCTTCCACAAGTTCCGCCTCGCTTTCTCTATTCATTAGATTCTCCTATTTATCCATCTGAAGTTCGTACAGCTATTTCCAGTCTGAACGATCGTTCTGCCCCTGGTGCAGACGGTCTTTCACTTTCTTTCCATAAAACCTTTCTTCCTGCTCTTCTCCCCCTTCTCGTTGCTTGCTTTAACTCCATCCTTTCTTCTTCTGCTTTACTCCCTTTCGACTTTTCTTTGCTCTTCTTCGCCTTATCCTGAAATCTGGTAACCTTGGTCTCTTTTCTAACTGGCGTCCTATTTCAATTCTTAATACTGATCATAAGATCTTTGCTAAAATTCTTGCTCTCCGCCTTAATCCCGTTCTACAGTACATTATTCATTCTGACCAGACTTACACCATTCCTTCTCGTTCGATTGCTACTAACATTATTACCATCCGTGACTTATACGCTCTTGCTTCTCGTCTTTCTGAACCTCTTGCCATCTTTAACATTGATCAAAACAAGCCTTTGATTCGACTAACCACTCCTATCTTTTCGCTGTTCTTCACCATTTCGCCCCTCCCCTTTTCTGCCAAGCGCTTTTTAACCTTTATTCTAACTCTTCTTTCCGGATCCGAACCTCTACCTTCAAGACTGCTGTTATCCCCTTTGCGAACGGGATCCGGCAGGGTAGCCCCTGTCTGGTCAGCTGTTTGCCCTCGCTTTTGAACCTCTCTTGATATCAATTCGTTCCCGGTTGTTTTCTACCATTCCTCGAGACGTTGCTTCCTCTCGCCACCATCGTGTGGTGTTGTCTGCGTATGCGGATCATTTAACACTTTTTCTGCGTTCGGAGCGGGCGTTCGGTGTTGTTCTTTTTCTTTGTCGAGAGTATGCTGACATTTCGGGCTCTGAACTGAACATATCCAAATCTGTTGGTTCATGGGCCGGTTCGTGGTCGGCTCGCGGGGACCGCCCTTGAGGAGCCCGCTGGTCGAGCACGATCATCAAGCTTCTTGGGGTCTACATTGGCAGTCCTGTGGCTGTTGCAGCTACCACTTGGACACCATTAGTTCAAGCTCTGAATCATCGTCTGGCTCCCTTTCGACGTTTTAAACCCTTCCTTTCATATTTTAGTCGAGCTCACCTAGTTTCTACTTTCCTTTTGCCAGTTCTTTCGCATTTTTGGATTGCTCATATTCCCTCTCCCATCTTTCTCCGTCATATTCAACGAACGTTTACAGATTTCATTTGGGACGTTATTCATTGGGTACATCGTTCCACACTCGTCCTTCCTCTTTCCTACGGCGGTCTTTCTCTTTCTGACCTTTCTCTCAAGTCTAACGCTTTTCACCTTCAACACTTTCTTCGCGGCTTTTTCCTTTCTCCAACTTCTTCTATTACTGTTGTTGATAATTTGCTCTTTCCTCACTCTTTCTACCTTTATCCGCATGTACCTCTCCCCCCTCATCCCTGTCCACTTTCCTGATACTTATCGTTCCGTTTTCTCCCTCTGGCAATCCTTATGTCCTGTGTCCGCACCCCCCTCCCCCTCTACGACTAACGATCTCCTTGCGGAACCTCTTTTCTTTTCTTCTGCTATCCGTTCTCCTACCTCTGAGTACCTGCACTTCTCCACCTGGTTTGCCAGTGGCGTGGTGCAGGTCTCTCAGCTGGTGGATTCTTCTCTCCGTTGGAATTCTTTTTCTCACATCACGCCTCCTCTTGCAGATACGCCTCGCCATCGCGCACAACTTCGTTTTATCCATTCTTGTCTTCAACGTGTAACGTACCAGGAGATGTGACGTACCTGCCCGAAGGACGCACACGACATAAAGGCAGATAGGAATCAGAGTAAAACGTCCGCGTAGCTCAATTGGTAGAGTGACTTATTCCGGAATGAGGGGATCCGGGTTCGAATCCTGGCGTGGACACGTCCAGGCGTAGAACTTTATTCGTTATAATGGCGCCCGAACTATCCGGATGACCCGACCGTTCAAAATCTCGCAATGGTGTGATGTTATTTCCACACCGCGAGATAGGAAAAATCAGAGAATCCCTTCTTCAGCGCTTCGGAAAAAAAAAATTGACTGGGAGTTCTCAGGTGCACGTTCTACAGTGGATGGCTGCCTGCAACGATTCATGGTCACGGCTGACCCGTGGGCCATGGCCCCGGCCCTCTTTCGGGGGGGGGCAGATGTGACGTACCTGCCAGCAGGACGCACACGACATAAAGGCAGATAGTAGTCAGAACAAACGCCCGCGTAGCTCAATTGGTAGAGCGACTTATTCCGGAATGAGGGGATCCGGGTTCGAATCCTGGCGTGGACAGAAATGACGGAGAAATTTACTTCGTTATAATGGCGCCCGAACTATCCGGATGACCCGACCGTTCAAAATCTCGCATTGGTGTGATGTTATTTCCACACCGCGAGATAGGAAAAATAAGAGTAGCACTTCGAAAAAAAAAAAAAAAATAAATAAATAAAAATAAAGGGGGGATGATGTAACGTACCAGGAGATGTGACGTACCTGCCCGAAGGACGCACACGACATAAAGGCAGATAGGAAACAGAATAAAACGTCCGCGTAGCTCAATTGGTAGAGTGACTTATTCCGGAGTGAGGGGATCTGGATTCGAAGCCTGGCGTGGACAGAAATGACGGAGAAATTTACTTCGTTATAAACGTCTTTATCCTTCTCTTGTGACTTCTTCTGGCCTCATTTCTTCTTCCTCGCCGTCCCTCTGTCTTCCGTTTATTGTCTTTCTTAACGACTCCCCTTTCTTTGTTCATCAGGTTTCTGCTAAACTTTTTTACAATCATTTTTTGACTGTTTTTAAAGCTTCGCTCACCATTCTTTCAGTTCCTTCTGATGAGCTATCCCGCACCAAGATCGGATCCCCATTCCTCTTTGGCGTCGCCAAAGGCGGGGGATATCCATTGGCATTGGCTTTATCTTCATCGCTGGCTTCTCACTTCATCGTTTTCCCCATTTGTCCTCCCCTCTTTTTTTTTTTTTTTTTTTTTTTTTTTGTACCACTCTTGGTGATGTCTCTCATGCATTTTATTCTTGTTTGGTTCTCCAACCCCTGTTCTTCCTCACGTTCTCTTTTCTTTTCAAGGTTTGTCCTCAGTCCCATTCAATGTTCCATTATTACTTCCTTCGTCGTCATCATCCTTCTGCCTCTTCTCATAATCCTGTCTGTGCGTTTTTAATTTTGCAAGCCAAATTGACAGTCTATCTGTTCTACCATTCCAGCATTGATCGGCCTTCGCTTCGGCGGTATCATTCGGGCAGAGTCTTTCTGTGCCGTCGTTACCGCTTATCACTCAAATCTATCATCCAACTTGAGTACGAGATGGCACTGTCCCGGCGAGACGTTCCTGCCTTTTTTTCAATCTGGTCCCCTCATTTGCCTTGGTTTTGTGTTTTGAACGGTGCAGTTGATCTACTTCCATGATGTATTTTTTCTTCTTTCCGCTGGGGGTTTCTTTCTTTTTTTTTTTTGTGATTTCTCTCTTTCAGTTGTCTCCCGTCAGGTCCGACATTGGGGCCTCTTTTTCTTTTTCTCTTGGTGTTCGGCCCTGTCTTTCCACTCGTTTACCATGTTGATTCTTTTCGTTCGTCTCTCTTGACTTGTGTTTTTGTTAGTTTCTTCCTCTCTTCCCTCCCGTGATCGTGTCTGCTCTTTTTGTTTCGTTCCTAGTTCTGAATGTCTAAGTTCCTTGCACATTTGTTGTCACCGTTGTTGCAGGTTTTTTTTTTATCCTCCAGTGGGTTTTGGTTGTTCTGCGTTCCCCAGTTTCATGCCCTTGTTTTCTTCCAGTTTTTTCACTACTCTTTTGTTCGCCATTTTTCTCAGTTCTTATTGATCAGGTTTTTGTGTGCTCAATGTTATAGTGTTGGCTGGTGTACTTTCCCCCTTAGTGTTTTGACGGCTCGAGTTGTTGGCTGCCATGTTGTGAAATTACTGTGTGTTTTGTTTCATTAATTCTTGTTCTCCGATGTCGTTTGTTTATTTATCTGAGTGGCATGGTTCTGTGTTCTTCTGCGTGTTTGTGTTTTTCTGTTGGTTACCGCAGTTGGCCAACGCGCCTTTTTTTTTTTTTTTTTGGTGCTGTGTTTTTATTTCCCGTTTTTACAATGTTGTATGTCCCAGATTCCTCGTTTGGCGCCGGGTGCCATACAGTGCTGTTTCTTCGGTAATGTGGTTGCCTTTTTTGTCGGTTCAGTAATTGAACTACCTTTTGTTTTTTAGTCTGGCGCCGTGTATTATTACTGATTTTTTTATCCTTTTTGGTCCTGTGTGTTTACTGTGCTGCTTTATTTTTATATTTGTGCGCGTTTTGCTTTAGTCGTTTACAGATGTTAATCGATACATTTTTTACTGTTTTGCTTCTGTTATCCTGTTTCATTGTGTATTGTGCTTTATTTATGCTTCCCGGTTCTCTGTAGCCTTGTTGCACCGGTTGTTTTATTTTTTTATTTTTTTTCCGCTTTTTGGACCATGATAGTGGCAGAACTCCTGTTGTCTTTCCCCAGTGTATTGTGTTTGTTTGTATTACCCTTTATTTTTCCTTTCTTAGATTGAATTGCGCTGAGTTTTTTTTTTTTTTTGATTGCCTGGGGTTTTTTTTCCTTTCCCCTTGGGTACTACCAGTAATTATGTTTGGCAGTTGAACTTATATTTAGTAATGCACTTTGTTATTCTGCTTTCTGTGGTGGACTCCGCTAGTCGGATCTCCGTGCATTCCTTTGGTGTTAATGTTTTTGTGGATGGGCTTCTGTTTTATTTTTATTTCTTGCTTCGTTAGATCTTCATGCTAGTGATTGGGGTTTTTCTTGTGTACTGGGTGGGTTACTTGGTGTATTATTTTTATTCCTGTTTATGCTTGTGTTATTTCGCGTGTGTGCATACATTTAGGTTTAATTATTTTATACTGTGCATACATTTTAGGTTTAATTATTTTAGCCGATGTGTCTCTGTTGTGCTGTGTTTCGGTATTTTTGAATTATTGTGTATTTGGATCGGAATTTCGTGCTCCTGTGTTGTGTTGTACCGGCTCGTTGCCGGTGCGTTTTTCTTTTTCCGTCGGCATCAGCAGTGGGCTGACCGTGGATGTTTACTTTGTTCAGTATTTTTTTTTTTTTTTTGCCTTTGTGTTATTGCTTTTGATCCTCTTCTGTGCTAGTGCTGAATTGTGTTTAGTGCGTATGCCTTTCCTCGTGATCAACCTGGTATAGCGGTAGGCAGCCTTACTCTCTTGGTGTGTTCATGTTTTTGTGCCCTACCGTGACCGCTGCTTGCCGGTCTTCGTTGCGTGTGCCGCGCTGATCTGAGCTTGTGTTTTTCTTCTTGTCATTGAAATTCTAATGATACTACCATGGTTTATGCATTGTGTGATTTGAAGTGTGTGGTTGCATCTTTAATCGTTTATAATTGTGTATTTTTTTGCGCTTGTGTTGTACTGTGCCTGCGCAGTTTTTTGTTCTGTTTTTTAGTCGGCTACAGTGGCCTACTATCGCATATTCTTCCGTGTAGTGTTTTTTTTTTTTTGTTTTTTTTTTTTGTCTCACGTCGGTCGCAGGCGTTGGCCGACGCACTTCAGTTTACCCCATAGAGTGGGGTTTTGCTTTTTATTGTTAAACGCTCATGTCTCGGCTATTTGGCATTGTGATTTTTTACAGTCGATTTTTGTGTATGACTGTTCATGTGAGCTGTGCTTTGTTTTTGGACCGGTGAGCCAAAAGGCAGGTTGTGATCCCAGTGACTGTTTTTGTATTGTTATATTTTAGCGTTTAATAAAGATCTATTTGAAGGCAGTGGTCTAAGAGCTGGCTCATGTCCGAGAGGGGCTGGGTTCGAATCCCGTTGAGGGATGGATGTTATGTCTGTCTTACGGCACTGGCTCGCTCCCTTCCCTGGAACAAGTGACCATAAATTAGGGACGGACGACTGCTTACAGCCCATTGAGTTGTTCACGGTGGTCGTTAAGCCCACAAAAAAAAAAAAAAAAAACAGCTGTAGTTTTCTTGAGAAGACACAATGGGTGTGGCATATGCGGCAGGGGAGCCACGAGGTGGCCGTGCTTTGCTCAGGGACGTCGTTAAACTTGAAAATCAGGGCGGGACAGTGTTATTTTTGCTGGGGCAGGTTTGATAACAACTTAATATGCGAAACATTGAAAGGAAGAATTTTTAATGCGTTTTACTACCGACAACAAAGGAATCCGTGGACCCCCCCCCACACGCACACATACTCACACACCTGGATCTAAAAAGTTATGCTACTGATGATAAACCAACAAGGTAACATGACAATGACTAGTGGGTTAGTGGTGTAACATATAAGAGTTGTTAGAATCAACTTTTTTCTTGCTATGAATGCGTTGTCTTGATTGCTTTTCAAAATTTTAAAATTTTTCATTTTTTCTTATGAAAATAGTACTGTACTTGAACCTTTTTTTAAAGAAAAATGTTCTATTTATTTATCTAAATAAAATTTTAACGTCGTGACACGCAGACACGACCCCCCTGCTTAACTCTCTTCCTTCAAGTCAGCGACCTTGCTTTGCACTCCTCACCACCAAAGCAGTCGTCAGCCAAGTTCCACTCTCTCACTGCCCCGTACACTGGTTTAGCTTTAGCCCCACTTTCTGTGTAGATATCCCCTATTCAGTAAAACAAACAGCTGAACAATTAAAATGTAATGACCTCTCTCAGTGAATTACTATTCACCCTCCTCATTCACTCTTGGCCATACTAACATGAAAAAATACTTAAACTAAGGATTTCGGAGAGGAGAACAATTATATTTTCCTGGCCCTGCCAATGCTATTTTGATAACTTTCTACGGAGAAATAAACAACGCACTAAGTACGGAAAAATACGTAGAGCTACCCGACAAAAAATACCAGACATGTTAGTTTTTGGCAAAGTCCAGATTATATTTTAAAGTTAAAAAAATTGAGAAATAGTACATCTTGAACTGGGTGGGCAAGAAGAATTCCAGGGTGGGCGAGCATCCCCTTGGCGACGTCTCTGTCATCGCTAATGGGCGAACGCCGAATACGAGTTATTGCTGCTGCCCGGTTCAAAATCATATTTTGTGCGGCAACAAACAGTACGCATGTACTTTCAACTACAATGAACAAAGCCAATCGCAATTCACGTTTTTTTTAACGTGCTACAGTACGATAACACGTATTAACCAGCTGCATAATTGTAAGTACCTCGATTCCTTCCCGCTCGTGATCCTAGAAGTTTTGGCTCCGGAAATGATCAGACATCACGTGGAGACTGGATCACGTTACAAGACTTGTAGTTGCATGCTCAGAAGCAGGAGGCCATTAGCAACAGCTAAATTATGCAGCTCTATACTGGTACTGGAAAGAGGCGTTCACAGTACGATTTGTCTGGTATGTTCAATCTATGCCTCTGGTCTGTTCAGCAGTTTTCCGTTGTCATTCTGTATAATGTTGTTACTCAGATGGTAGGGGGCGTGCTGCCATCCACAAACTTCTTAGTCATTGTAGCTATGGTGACTTCAATCACGTGCGCAACACTTTTTTAAAAGCGGTCAAATGGCATGGCTCAAAGAGAGACTGTTTCATTCTTTAGAAGTGTAAAATGTGGTTCACAACCACAACAAAAGAAAAAAACTAAGGTAGAAGAAGAATCGGAAGAGATCTTTCAGTTCCATGCTCTTCAATATCTTCTGATAAATCAGGAAATTTAATTTCATATAAAAAAGATAATCGCGGATACAATAAAAAATTGGGAAAGGAGGAATCTCCATGGTTGTATAGTATTTCCAAAGATAATATTTTATTGTTTAAAGTGTTTCGTTCTTATTTCTAGTTCAAAAGATAATAAGGTTCAAATTAATTTAGGAATCTTTTACTGTTTTATGAAAATAATGAAATTAATAATTTTCGACTGCAAATCAATTTGTTTACATACATATATGTATATATTCCCAGCGTCAGTACTTTATTTTCAGCTTTACATATTTAATCATTTTATTTGTCAAAAGGGCTCTTATGAGAACTCTTGTGAGGAGGCGGAAGACAGCCAAACGGCGCTGGCGCCAACTGAAGGCGTTATCGTAAAAATCCCTTATCAAACTATTGTGGAGATGGCTGCTACCAGCGACGTTGACCATTACATGCCTTTGTGTTAACGCATTTTTATCTAGGTAGATGACACCTAATGCATCGGTGGGGCTTTTATGTTCGACGGAAAGTTGTTTGTGGTGCTGACGACAAAGATTTCAATTGTTTCAGAGGAGCACTTAGCAAGCCGCTAAGGGATTTGTGAAAAAGCACGAGGAGTTCGCAGCTAAAGAGAGATGCAGCGGATTCTCAACGTGAAGTGGAAGCCGGACGGACGCAAGATCGCGACAGGAGATTTTAACGTCGTCGGAGCAAGAAACCGAACCCGGGAAGCCAGCGTGTTCGACGGTACGAGAAAACAGAGGCCAAACAATCCTATGCAGTCCTTTTCTCAATCAGTGTGAGAGAGACTAGAGTTGTGGAATGACCTTTCAGTTGTCGCCAGTATACACAGTAGCCTCGATGGTGACACAAACAGTCCCTGCCGGAAATTTTCAAAGTCAACGGTTAGTCGCCCAGTGGCCCAGTGGTCTGATGCGCTCACTTGTGGCCGTTTGTCCGAGTTGGGCCAGGACTTGAGTCCCGGACGAGACTCAAAACACCCCCTCATACAGGGGTGTTTTTGTCCGATGGCGCTTGATCTGCCCTTTTCTTGGAACCAGTGGCCATAAATTAGACACGGGCAACTGCTTATAGTCCTATGAGTAGCTCATGGTGGTAATTAAACCCGAAAAAAAAAAATACTCAGTGATTAAATACTGTTTCTTTTAGCCCTCTCATCCGCAGTTCTTTTAACCAGAATTTGCCAGTTCCTGTGCAAAACCGTTTGATTTTTCAGATTTTTGCTACTGATTCGGTTACTACATTACGCAGTATAGGTGAACCAGGGGAATACCACGAAATCGAAGGTGACCAAAGACGTTTCCTCTGGACGAAGAGCAAGGTGGGATCCTACAATGCAAGTGTTATTTAAAAAGCTGGCTAACTTTTGAAGTGCCCTCCATAAGAAAAACAAAGAATCTAGCTTAACATTTTTGTCCAAAATGAAATCTTTACACGTTACAAAGCAATTCGTCAAACATTTGAAGCTGACCAGATCTTGCAATTTATTATTTTGAATAGATAACTTCTTGCTTTAGCAAATACATGTATGTGTTTGTTGTTATCATTTATGATTTACTGTACTTAAAAAATGTAGAAAAAATAGTTAATATGATACATTAATTCCACAATGTGATGCAGTGTAGCTATTATGAGCAAGCAATGAATGGCAAAATATCACTTACCAAGTTCTCCTTGAACAACGTCAAAGCGTGTTGCTCCTTCCACAAACAATCTCGGATTGTCGGATATTTCCTAAGAACAATTAATAAGTGAGTTTTTTTTTACACAGTTTTCAGAGCACAAGTATTGAAATCATTATGAAGGGCAAAACTAAGTTTGTATGCATATTCGATTTTTGACATATGCACGAGGAAGTACTTTAAATTTCTACGCTGTTGAAAATTTTGCAGTAGGTTGCACAAAAAAAGTGGCGCAACACCAGCTGCACCGACTTTTCGGGTAATATCTTGGGTAGTTCATGAAACGCACAGCATGGTGAAATGGGTGCACTTTCGCACCAATCAGGTTGGATATCATAATGCGTTGTAAACCTGCATTATGTTTTTGTGCGTTTCATTCACCACACATTAATTTACCTTAGCACCAAAAGATGGTGCAGCAGGTGTAGAACCACTTTTTGGTGCAACATAGCACTA
Source organism: Macrothele yani (assembly GCA_039090855.1). Lineage (NCBI taxonomy): Eukaryota > Metazoa > Arthropoda > Arachnida > Araneae > Macrothelidae > Macrothele > Macrothele yani. The sequence goes on along the minus strand of CM077017.1, from coordinate 74,194,295 downwards.
CATTTTCAACAGTGTGAAGCATGCCAAAAACAGCATTTCTAGAAAACTAATTTTCCAAGTTTCTTGCAACTTTCTGCTTTACTTTTTAAAGCACCTTTGTGTTTCTGTTATGTCATTAGACGGAGGTCGTCCGCGTCGAAGAGTAAGCTAGGTCCTTTCAGAATCATACACCGTTGAAGAGCTATTAATTAAAGTTTTCGCACAGTCTGGGGCCTAGTCTAATAACAACTGCACAAGCGAGTGTGCGTGTATAGGTGGGTGCGTGGCTGAACAACTTAAAATGCAAATAATAAAATTATGAAGACTCGTCATGTTAATACGAACATGCAAAGGTTATTTTCAAATTTTTTAGAATTTGAAAATAACCTTCATTTTACGGTGTAAAATGAAACGAAAAGATATTAAAAGACGTGACAGGCACAAAGTCGAATGTCTGCAATGTACAAAGCAATTCAATTCGATATTGATTACAAGAAAAAGCATGAAGCACTTTTCCACGATAAGCAACCAGTGAAAGTGAAATGTGTTGGATCTCCTGCAAACAATTTCGAAGCAGCTGCAAAAAGAAAAAAAAACAGCACGAAGAGAGCATTGTTTCAGTCAAACCAACATGGAAGTTTCTGACAAAATGTGACATAAAATCAAATGTGCTGAATGAGAACGTAGTGGAAGATGCTGATATCAACAGCAAAGAAGTGGAAAAACTGTATAGGTCAGTTTGAAATTTTTCAAAATTATTATGATGACTGTAAAGGAACAATTGCAAACTGTCAAAACAGGGAAATAATTAACCCTGATTTAATTTTAATTGAAATTTGGAGGTTACAGAAATTATTCATAAGCAGTGTGGCAAAATATGAACTTCTTGTAAAGATGCTCTATCAAATCGATCAAAAAACGTAGGAACATTTGATGATAGTTAAACAACTGTATCAAAGTCAAACATGATCCTAGTATGAGAAAACAAATTAAAACTGCAGATGCTGAGAGAGAATATTTCATTTTTATTGGACATCATCAACCTAACTTAGCACTTTTTCCTTCAAACTCTTCTATTCCTGCTGCTAAGCAGAGCTGTTTTCTCCTCCATGGTATAAACAATATCTTTATTTAGAATATAGCATTGTTAAAGATGCTGCTTATTGATCTGTTTGTTTTCTTTTCCCTGAAGGTCTAGACAGGGAGAAATCAGATTCTACTTGGAATGAAACGGGTGTAAGGCAATGTCACAAAATGAAGAGTGTCGGTAAACATAAATTGGGAAAATTATCCCAGCATTTCTCTTCTAAAGCTCCCAAAGCTGCTCCAGTTAATTTTTGCCATTATTCACAAAAAGATAAACACGTCGATATTCTTTTAGACAAAAATAAAAGGGCCATTGTATTCAAGAAGAACATGGTAGAGAATTTAATACTAAAGTTTTAAATATTTTATTTGATGTTGCCAGAACATTGGCTAGGTAAGGCATTGCACTTCACGGAAACAACTCAGACGAAAATAGAAATTTTCATCAAATCGTATACTTAATTTCTCGTCATTGCTTGATAATGAAGAAATGGTTAGATGAAAAGAGATTAAGGCCGTATCATGTTACGTATCTAAGTGCTGACTCTCAAAATGAATTTTTTGTTGGCCAGTGAAGTGAGACAAGTCATAGTTAATGACATTAATTCAACAAAGTTTTTTACCGTAATGGCTGACACTACGCCTGATGTAAGCCATCGAGACCAAATGATTGTCTGTGTCAGAACAGTAGATGAGCAGGGAAACTCTAAAGAGCATTTGTTGGAGCTTTTGGAAGCTAAAGAAAAAACCGGAGAGGGATTAGCAAAGCAAATCGTAGATTCCTTAATTAAAAATGAAATAAATATTAAACTTTTAGCATTTCAATCATACGATTTTGCGGCATCTATGTCAGGCGATCAAATGATCATGATCATATGTAGAGGATTTTAGGAAGGGAGTGTTTGACTTAAACAACCAGGTCTTAAACAACCTTTAGAAATAGGAAGCTAGGAGATTTGGGCTAGAGTGCCCGATAGGAAAGTGATACGGAAGCGAAGTAGAAAGAGGCAGGAAGACGCCCTTATTTATTACCGGGGGCCCAGTACTCGGGGTCCTACGGCTTAAGGTGCCCATCCGACGCACGGCGGATATTTAGTGGATCGAACCTAAGGTCCTTTCCGTGGCAGTCACGAATGTTGCCCACGAGGCCACCAGCGGCCCAATGTCAGGCGAATTTAATGGGGCACAGCAAACAGTGTCAGAAATAATTGGTCGTGAAATTGTGTATATTCCATGCCAAGCACATCGCATGGATACGTTACTGGAACGTAGCTGTAATGCCAGCACAGTCATTTCAGCCTTTTTTGATATTTTGCAAGAACTGTTCGTTTTTTTCACTAGCAGCACTAAACGTTACTTGTCATTATCAGTTAAACTACAAGAGGTCGAAAACTCTTTGCATCTAAAAAATTTGTCGAAAACTAGATGGACTGCTAGAGCTGAGTCAGTTAAAGGTAAACTCGACACTTGAATCAATAATTGAACTGCTGACAGAGATTTCAATCTCCGATAAATTTGACACAAGAGCTAAAACCAAAGATTTTGGTCTACTAAAACGAATTCTAGCATTTGATTTCGTATTTTTCTTGCGGTTTATGAAAAATGTATTGTACAAATCAAAACGTTTTACTGAAGGCACTGGAAAGCGAATCGTTAAATCTTCTGGATGCGTTGCTGTTCACTGATAGCGTGATTAAAAGTTTTGAAGACATAAGGAATGATATTGATAGAATTAACGGTTTAATTGCAGCTTATGTCAGTTTTGCGACAACCCCGGCATTGATGCAGAAGCAGAATTTGCTCTTCATCATAGGATAATAAAACAGCCAGTTCGTTTTGATTCTGCAAATTCTCAAGCAGAATTTACGATACACACTTTTTTTAGAAAAGAATGCAATTTAGTTTTTGGGTCAACTGATTTGCCTCATAAATATTAATCTCACAGATTGCATGAAAAAATTCGCCACTTTATGCATGCTTATGCACTCCTCTTAGGAGAAATTCTTTTACACCAGAGACAATGAAAAAAATTGTTAATCTTTTCCCCGACAAAGACAGCATTCAGGACTCAAGTGCTTTACAGACTGAGCTTGAGATATTCTCTGACCTCTGTACAAATCTGGAAACAATGACTGATGTCATGGCAAAATCTCACGGAATGAAATTACAGTTGAAGCTAACGAACTGTGTATGTCGTTTAGCACTGACAGCTCCCGTTTCTGTAGAGTCAAATGAGCGGACATTTCGAATTGTGAAACGAGTCAAAAATCATTTAAGAAGCACCTAGTGTGACAATAGATTGGACTCTCTAACTCTGCTTCCAGTAGAAACTGAAATCGTTGATGCTGTTTACCTTGCGAAAATTGTTTCTCGATGGGCGCAACTGAAGAACAGAAGAGTTAAGCTGAAGCAACTTATGAACGTTTAAATTGAACTTTCAACTATTTGGAGTTTAAGATCCTGTTTCAATGTTGCTTCATTCGTATCAAATACACTGCCTGACAGAGAAAATGCTACACCACGAAGACGTGAACGCCGCGCCATGCAAATTTCAGGGTGGGTGCACACGTACAAGTTATGCAAATGATTGCATTTGCAGGATAATCGCTCGAACGGCGCGCTGGATATAAGCGCACAACCAGTCCGTGAGGCCATCAGTCGAAATGTCGTGGCCGCGAGAAGTGAGTTATTCTGCTGTAACCGTGCCTGGAGAACGAACAAGGGGTTTAAATCCCGTTAACACGCCGTCGTACGCGATTTCGTCAAACGGATGAGTTCACGAGAGGTGTCATCGTAGGCCTTCGTACCACCGGATAGTTCTTGCGTCGCATTGCGGAAAAAACGCAACGTGATGCCACAACCGTCGGTCGCATTTGAAGAGAGTGGTCCCAGGAAGGATCTGTACAACGTCGTAGGGAGATCGGAGCACGGAGACGGACGTCCGAGCGCACCGATCGTTTCATCCAACCTCATGCCGTAGCGAACCCACAGGCCACAACGGGCGACATTTTGTGAAGTGTACGAGGAGACTTGGATGCTCCGATATCAACGCGGATAGTGTCGGCTAGATTGGATGCGTCTGGTTTGCTGTACAACCGTCCGGTACGAAGGCTACCCTTAACAGCGAGCCATCCTCGTCACCGCTTGGCATGGTGTCGCTCCAGAGTTACGTGGGGTGCCGAATGAAACAGGGTGGTGTTCAGCGACAAATCGCGGTTCTGTCTCACCACGGATGAACGCCGTGTGAGAGTCTGGAGAGAACGTGGACAACGGGCGGATTTATCCGCCATTGTGGAGCGCCACACGGCCCGTCAACGTGGAATCATGGTGTGGGGTGCTATCAGCGCCAACAGCCACCTAACGTTGGTGCGCATTAAGGGCGCATTGACGGCATGCCGCTATGTTGACGAAGTGCTGCGGCCCGGGGCACTATCGTATCTGCAGGGCACCACAAACGCTGTTTTTTAACAAGATAACGCCCTGCCAAATACCGCTCGGATCAGCCTGAATGCTTTACACGGTGTGCGAATGCTTCCGTGGCCAGCACGATTCCCCAACCTCTTGCCCATCCAGCATCTATGGGACACGATTGGACGTCGGTTGAGTACTCTCCTACTCCTGCAAAATGAAAATGAACTGTGGACTCGGATCAACACCACATGGTCCACGATACCCCAGGACTCTATTCGGACCCTCATTGCCTCGATGCCACGTGGGATTCAACGCTGTATCGCCCAAAATGGGGACCACACTCCTTATTGATCATCCTGCGTATTCGGCCACTGGAGCCTAGTCTGTACGTGAGAATTAAATCATTTGTTTAGGACCTACTTGGCTATCTGTGTGTGCAGTTTGGTCCGTTTTCGAGCATTCCTTCATAGTGTGGCATATTCTCTGTCAGGCAGTGTATATTTCATCAAAATTTTCATCACGAAAGAATAAAAAAAATCATGTCTCACACACAGAAGTTGATACGAGTGCATTAGTTAACTGCGAGTAGCTTTTTCTATTTCTTTTGTTAAAGGTAAAGATTTTTTTTATTTTCGTTTTAGTTGCTGCAAACGGAAAAACATGTCTCTGTAAAGTTACTGCCCATCGGGAAATAGAAGGGGAGGGCAATGTAATGTAGCACCCAAGTAATTCCCTTTGAAACAATATTAACAATTCAGTGTATCATTAAATTAGATTTTTTTAACCTGATTAATTTTACTTCTACCTTGATTCGAAATTCAAATGAAACAAAACTTTTTTCAGGCAACAAATATTGTTAATAAAATGAATTTATGATAATCACATATTCTAAAAGTTCAAAATTGACATGCCACATATGAAATTAAGTCGATCTATTTTAATTGGAATAATTCGGTTTTAATCCCCCTCCCCCCAATATAAAAACTTTAGCTACATCCCTGATCTTCACTTCTGATATGACCTGTCAATGGAAGAACTTTCAAAAGTTCTTTCTAACAAAATAATCAATGAATACCATCCTAGCAAGCATAGCAGATTGAGATGTGTCATTGCCGTCTGTTGATTTATATATAGAAGTGAAGCGAAAAATAACAGCAAGAATTCAAGTCTTTGTTTCTGCTGTGAAACAGCATCACTAGACATAACCTCAATTCGTCTCATCACGGTGTTAGTAGAAAGCTGTGTCATTTTTATCGCAGATATATCAATTTTACTTTTGAAATCATCAAATGCTGCATCTACAGTTTCTAAAAATGCTTCTTGAATCAATTGGTCATCTCCAAAGCGTTTCTGCTGTTTAGCGTCAACTTGATAGAGACGCAAAAAGAGGTAAGAGTGGCAGCTTTATTTTTATCAGTAGTTCTGGTGAACACAGACTGCTGCCAAGTCAGGTCAATTTTTAAAAGTTTCAGTTTCTCTTTTCTTATGTCACTATTCAGTGGTAAGTCCGTGTCAGTCTCAAGATGTATTGTTTTGTAATGTCTCTCAACATTACATTTTTGGCATAGAGGAAAAATCGCGTTGCACGATAAACAAACACATTTTCCTTTCATTTCGGTGAAAATATAGTCTGCATGGAAGCGTGATGCGTTTTTTATTATAATTCTTTTAGTGTGTGTGCACTCATGATTTCACCAAAAAAACACAACGAAAAAGCAAAATGTTACACAAAAACAGAATGAATACGTGACAGCAATACCATGTAACCATAACATACGCAAGACACAGCAATTCATCAAGGGATGTTCAAGACGACTGGCTCATTTTGAAACTGAATTGACTCCGCTTCTTCAACTCTGCTGCAGCGACGAAGCAGTGAACTGGAAGAGCAGTAGGTTTTGTTCTTGATTTTGTTTCAATGCTCAGGTCGATATCCACAAGGAAATAGCTGGCGACCCCTGCGCAAGCGATCGGCATAGGCCTAAATTTGGGAAACCCTGCCCAGCCTTTTTCAGACTTACCAACTTATAGTCCGGCTTGTTTAATACGCATACTTTGGTCCACTGATTTGGACTGTAATTAACGAACGCGCTCCGTTAGTGTTGCACTTCAACGTTTTCAGTTTCACTCTGCGATCTTCGTCATAGTTTCAGAGTGAAAGCAAAAATTTGATTTCAACTTTTCAGACAAACAGGCCGCTGCTTAGGACCACCATTTCAAGTGGTCGCTGATTTTAATCACATGTTGATTTTTTTATCATCCAACTTTTACTGTATTATAGTTGAAAACAACTAATAAAGTTACTAAAAGAATAAACAGTCTAAGTTCACCTTTTCGCTTTTAGTTCTCCCACTATTTTGTTTTAAGGATGCCGTCAAGTGAAGCTGTATGGAAACAGTTATCACCTTTTTTCTGCTTTGCAGCAAATGTTAATATTTTTTCTGTCGGTTTTGCAAATAAAACGGCAGTAACAAAGCAAAAATGTGTAGTCAAATAAACAAAATGGCAGATAAGTTTCCTGGATTGATTGAAAAGCAGAACTTCTCAGATTTGCTAATTTAATAGGATTACAATTCCTACACTTTTGACTACAGGCTACAGGAGATCGTTTGATTAATGTAATTCTAAAAATTTTCCTTGTCAGTGGACTCCATAAACTTTGTGCAATCTTAATCATGAAAGCAGTGTACAATGATTTTAGCAAATAAGCATTTGGGGAAGTTCAGGTTACAGGTAAGCCTTCGGTTTGCATGTAACTCATATGCATTTTCTTTTTATTTTAGTTTTCTATCATTGAAAAAAACTGTTACGCAAATCTGATGGAAAATTAATGTTTTAAGGATTCAGAACCAGCACGTTTTAAAGTCAAAAAAATTATTAGGGGGCCTTCAAGTCAATCTTTGTATTGGACAGCCAAAATACTAAGGCCCGGCCTGGTTTCAGAGTTCAATTTTTCAACTGAATGGGAACAGAGGTTTGAGTGGTAGAGATGTGGAAAAAAAGAGACGGTTATGACGGTAAAATATCTATTGTCATTAAATGAAATTTCTCATGAAACATATGTATTTCGAAGAATTAAACTTTTGAGTGCAAATTAAATTTCATTTAATTGTTCTTTTACGAAATCAAATTTAGTTTCTTTCTTTCTTTCTTTTTTTTTCGCAAATTCAAATCAGCAGCATGGGGAGATAGTATAATGAAAAGTCAGTCTCGATTTTGCAAGCTCTACATGTTTTTCCTTTATTCCCGCAGCAAAATGTTGAATTTGCTAGCACAATCCCAGCCGGATCCCGGAATATTTTCTTGTGATTGATTAAAAAGAAAGCCATGACCTAATAGCAAGCCAACTGTGGCGGTTGTGGCTTCACGGGCGGACACCTTTACTCTGCACTAAGTTTTGTTGTTGTTGTTCTTTTACGAATAGAAAAACAAAGGTAATATAGAAATGGTGTTGCCAACAGAGAATAATTTTGACTGAGACTTTAAGCCGAGCGACTTCGCTGCGAGATACTTTGATCTATTCGGGTCAAGGTGTTTAAGAAATTTTTAAAGTAAAATTTAGGGACGTGCCGCTGAAAACTGCACATTTTCTTACGGACGTTTACTCCAAAAATAAAATCAAAGGCCGCAAACTATATTTTAAATTTTAAATCCTTTAAGATGTCTGAAAAAGAAAAACCCCTATTTTACATCTTTTAACTGCTAACGGTTTAAACGAACAGAATTTGAAAATTATAGTTAAGAAAAAAACAAAACAAAAAAGGAATTCGCTGGCATATGTATTCTATGTGTGGTGTTACCTGAAGTCAGGTGTGGTCAGCAGTAATGCGGTTACAAACGAACTCATAATAATCTCCAGTCATCAGCAAGACATCATATAAATGAAATTAAAAGAAGAGTTTGAAATTGAGAACTCTATCGTTTACAACCACATAGGTTGGTAGTTACCTAAGGAGTATTTTCTTGTTATTAATGGTGACTACAGCTGCCGCAAGGACAGTTACATAAGGCCTCGATGAAGACAATATATGTAAAATCTTTGAGAATTTGCCCCGAAAAACTTAATACTCTAATTAAAGCAAAAAAGCAAAAAAAAAAAAAAAAACTTTCATACAAATTTAAAATAGTAAGCAGCATTAAAAAAACCTTTATGAAAATATCAATACGATTCTCCAATGTAATTTTCATTTTCATTTCAATTCATTTCATTTATTGCATTTTAGTTGTTACAGACATGGTATTACATAATCATAAATATATAACAGAAATAATATATTTTTGTAACAACAGGGAATGAGGAGGGAAAAGGCCTGATAGGCCTAACGTGCCCTCTTCTCCCACAGCATCAAAACTTTCATGAAAATAAAAAAATTCAAAAAAAACAAACATAAACAAGTCAAGTCCACACAGTATCAAACACAGCTAGGGTGGTACTATCAATTAATAAAGGTAATAATACATTATGAGCTTTTGGTCAGTAAGAAATGCCTGAGTTTTCCTTTAACTATAATAATATTATTAAGTGATAATAATATTATTATAGTTAAAGGAAAATGCAGGACCAGTATAGTTTACAAATGATCTAAATCGTTCTGTTAGTGGAAACATGGGGAGTAGTGTTGTTTTTTGTCTCGTGGAGTAATCATGACTATGAGTACTTATTGTAATTAAATCTTGGTAGTAACCATTTTTATTTCTCAAAAACATTAGTTTACCTATACTATAGATATGCAATTGTTGAATAGTTAGTACATTGAAATCATTTGGACCGAGTCTAGCCTGTTTGAGAGATTCAGGTAGGAGTGAAAATATCTGGAACCAATTTTTTTATTAAAAACAAACAAATAAACGGTACAGCAATATGACGAAGGAACCGGAGGAAAAGGGAGCTGCGTAATCCCTTTAATAAATCAAATGCAATGTATAAGACAAAAGAAAACCAATAGAAGTGAACTGTCTTGTAGCTTACTAGTTTTTTTATTTCCACCGCAGCAAACGAAGATTTCTGTTATGGCGTAACGAAGCAGTTTTCAGAAAAATCATAGGACCAACTACAGAAACTTTATCCTTTAAACAAAAATGCAAGAGAATTCTTTATCAGAAATATGCAGTCCTATTTTAAATCGACAGAACCAGGTCTGAGCTTTCTTGATTTCTGCGTACACGTGCAAAGTAAATTCAAAAAATTCTGCTTTTTGTTTTTGTTTTTTTTATGATCATCTAAATAATTTTTCTCCCTAAATCTACGTATTAAAATAGACATAATGAAACCTACTTTACCTACTTATTAAAATCGGCATTTTCTTCAGAAGCATTTGGTAATTTTAATGAAGTCATTGTTGTTCTTGTCATTATTATTATCTTTATTATGACATGTACCAGGCTGAGTCAAGAGTTCATCCCGTTTGCAGCTTAAATGTTTAATGATGCAAGAAAGCCATACACATTACACTCCCACCTCATGCTGCAAAGTACAGGCCGTTTGTTTTCTATAGCCCTTTGCCGACGATCCAGCTGAGGCACGATTCCCTTGTGGCCCCGCTCGGTAGGTTTCGAAGACAAACTCTCGGATGCCAGATTCCACATCCACCACTGAAGCGAAGTGCCCTTTCTTTTTGTAAGAAATGGGCCACGTAGCAAAACAGGTAGTAGTCGGATGGGGGCAAGTTCCAGACTGTATGGAGGATGGGGTAGGATCTCAACCACTTCCAATTCCTCTAGTTTTCGGCGGATCAATCTGGAGGTGTCTCACCCGGGGATTTTATCGCTAGGTCCAAAGTCTTTTGCTTATGCTCCTCTTACTAGCTCCAGCTCCTCCTTCAAGGCATTGGACTTTAAGATACCTGCAGAAAAACCAGTCTTAAGCGATAGCAGTGCCAGTCTACCGAAATTACAGTTGAAAGCTCAATCTTCCACTGCCAAGAAGACTCCCCCAAGTTCTTGCTGTTCTGGGCCGCATTGAGCCACCGGGAAATCACAGCGAGAGAAGTTTTTTAAATTTTGATTAAGAGGTATAACGAAGTAAATTTCTCCGTCATTTTTGGTCTACGCCGGGATTCGAACCCGAGGCCGCTTATTCCGGAACAAGTCGCTCTACCAACTGAGCTACGCAGACGTTTTATTCTGATTCCTATCTGCCTTTATGTCGTGTGCGTCCTGCTGGCAGGTACGTCATATCTCCCCCCCCGAAAGAGGGCCGGGCCCACGGGTCAGCCGTGACCATGAATTGTTGCAGGCAGCCATCCACTGTAGAACGTGCACTTGAGAACTCCCAGTCAATCTGCTGTGTGGAATGCAACATCACACATTTTTATTTTCGAAGCGCTGGAGAAGGAATTCTCTGATTTTTCCTGTCTCGCGGTGTGGAAATAACTTCACACCAATGCGAGATTTTGAACGGCCGGGTCATCCGGATAGTTCGGGCGCCATTATAACGAAGTAAATTTCTCCGTCATTTTTGGTCTACGTCGGGATTCGAACCCGAGGCCGCTTATTCCGGAACAAGTCGCTCTACCAATTGAGCTACGCAGACGTTTTATTCTGATTCCTATCTGCCTTTATGTCGTATGCGTCCTGCTGGCAGGTACGTCACAGAGGGTTCCGCCCTACAGTTAGAAACGTGGTGTACTTCAATTTTCTCGAGGCGCTCGGTGTACCCCTGTGTCCGAGCATTTAAGATGAGGCGTCCCACCAGCAGAAGTATAACGGTTTTTTTTACACTCTATTGTTCTACCGCACAGGTCCTACAGGTCTCCGAGCTTCTCGGTTCTCCCGCAGTAGTGAGATTTATAAAAGTTGGGCGAGAGCACACTTTTGCTCTTAAAAATCCCAGTGCTCATACTTCTTCCAGAAGAAAGTCCCGTTCTAAAGTCACTCTCCTAGGCGTTCTAGTAAAAGATCCTCTTCCTCCACTTCTGAGGAAGAAATTCATGCCACATTGCATAAACTCAAGAAGCTGCTTTTTCTGGGTAAACGGAGACGTTAGCTCTTATTTCCACCCTTCCCATTGGATTAGAAGGGAAGGGGGAGGGGTGTTCTATTCAAAATTGCCAGGTTTTTCTTTTTACTTTTTCTTAGGAAGGAGCGGGTGGGGGACACTTTTTATATTTCTTTGTGAGGTCTAAATTGTTAGGCTTCTAATACTTTTGTTTACGTTTTGTTAGGCTTTCTACTCTTATTTATTTGAGGCTTTTTGACCTCACAATCTGATTTTTATTTTTTCTGGTGCAGAGAACCTTGTGCTAGCGCCTTTCTTGAGCCCGCTAATTTGTAATTTATTTTTCTCTTTTTCTCTTATGGACATTTTTCAGGATTTATTCTTTTACGGGAACAGGGTAGAAATTCTCTATTTCAAATTAAAATCCACTTTAGGAACTGTGGAGGTGAAACTTGTGGCATTATCCACTTGCATACAGCAATGCCCGCTTCCTATTGATGCGCGCTGGGTAGCGCTGGCGCAGAGCATCAATGACCCACTGTAGTTGTTCGACATAGAGCTTTCCGTCCACAACCTGATCATCTGGCATGGTTTCTCACTGCTCAGAACAATCACAATTCCACCAAAAGCACAGCATAACTATCATCTCGAACCGTGCGCTAAACCACTGGCTATGCTTGTCGGCGTGGCTTCAACCACTGGTTCTCAATGGTAGCATAACGTAGGAATATCCACTTTTCATCACCTGTGACGATCCGAAACCAAAACTTGTGCTGTGGATTTGACAGCAATCTGCGACAGAGAACGCCACTTGTTCCGCCTGCTTGGGTGTCAGTTCGTGGGGAACCACTCAATGGCTCCTGTAGGACAAACGAAGCTGATGTAGGTGACGACCGACGGTAGACTGGAAAGACCCCATTTCAGCTTTCAGTTATCGTGTACCCGTATCGAGGTTCGCCGTCACAGCTTCAACCAGGGTGTGAGTAATGGTGATCGTTGGACGTCCTGACATCCGTTTGTCTTCGAGACTCGTGTCATCAGCATTGAAACGCCGGAACCATTTTCGTGCAGCGCTGATGTCTACTTTTTCTCGTCTTCAATTGCACAAATTCCTCTCGCTGCTACTGCGGCGTTTAACCTATTTTCCCAATAATAGTGTAGGAGCACCCGAGCAGCACGTCTATTGACCTCCATTCTCTGGTCCCTTGATAACGCAGCGTGGCTCCGTGTCAAATGCACGTCATCAGCATCGTGTGTTCCACGTCATCTCGGTACCCAGACGACGATGGCGGGCATTTAGCGCACGAATGGAGCCCCAAAAGTACGCGTGCCTCAAAACGGGACGAACTTTTGACTCGCCCTGGTAAGTATGCATGCTTCTGGTAGCAATTTTCGTATAATGCAAGCCTCGTATGTGTAAGTTTGCCTCCTTTTTTACTTTTAAAAGCGTACAGTTGTATTAAAATGCAAAATTAACTTGGAATGAAGTCGTAGCCATTCTTTTATAATTTTAATATCCACTGAGCTCTGGTGGGATTTTACGTAGCACAAAACAGAATTTAGTATTCTGTACGATCTATCACGCCTCCCCCCCCCCCCTTTTTTTTTATTTTAGTTCACCACAACGAACGGAGTCAAAGATTCGGAGATACTGGTCACTTCTCTTCAACGATGGAATGTTATTATTACGTCAAAATGTTCATGTACACATACTGGCCCTGGCCGCTGAATTAGAAACTTTTATTCATTACCGGGTTGGACCTCCTTTCGCCCGAATTACAGAAAGTATGCGGTTTGGCATAAATGCCACAAGGTGTTGGAGTGCATCTACGTCAACAGCACATCAGGCGTTCACGAGACAGTCCTTTAATTGGCTCAGATTTGATGGCAGAGGACTTTGTTCCCGGATTTGTTTTTCTAACATGTCCCATACATTCTCAATATGGTTCAGATCTGGGCTTTGTGGTGGCCAGGAAAGAAAGTGAAAGTCGATCTCCTGCTCGTTAAACCACTGCTAAACACATCTTGCTCAATGGATAGTAAGTAGCATTGTCGTCCATGAAACAGCACTCACCTGCTGGATAGAAAGTCAACATTGCAGAATGGGCTTGATTGGCAACAATGTTCATATAATCCTTGGGGAATACTCGACCTTCCAGCGATATCAGGTGACTCATTCCATACCAACAGAGCGTGTCGCACCATTGTCTTATGCGTCAAATACCTGCTCATCTATTGCAAACTCATGGAGATTGCCCTCCTTTTCTCCTAGTGCATTCGTATCAGTTGTTCACTGTACGTCAAGTGATGTGTCATCATCTGTGGTACATAGATAGTGTTTCTCCCAGCTGGACATACAGTCTTACAGTAAGTGTTGCACGATCGTCACGGTCTGCCTTCTTAGAGCAAGGTGTGTTTCGAATATCTATTTGCTAGTGCAAATCTTGCCTTTCTGAGGAGTCACTCCAACAAAATGGTGACGAGGTTGGGATTGCTAGGTGCCATAAAACAAGTGATGACGAGGTTGAGATTGCTAGGTGCCATTTATTACCTTTACGCACACAAGAGATTCAGGTAGGAGTGAAAATATCTGACAGTGAAGCACGGAGGCGGTGGAGTTATGGTATGGGGCTATTTCATCTGGTACGGTGTGGTCAGCTAGTTGTTATTCATGGCAACATGAACTCTGTGCTGTATAGAGATATTCTGGATAACTCAATGCTCCAGTTCTACGGACACAAAGATTATTTCTTCCAGGACGACAATGCCTCTTGTCATGCTTCCAAGTCTACAATGGAGTGGCATGAGGAAAATCACGTCATGTGGATGAACTGGCCTGCTCTGAGCCCGGATCTCAATCCCACTGAACACCTATGGGATGAACTTGAACGACGGGTGAGGTCTAGACCAACACGATCTCCTTCACTGACAGAGTTGGTCGATGTACTGAAGGTGGAATGGAGGAACATCCCGCTGTCCGTACTCCATGGAGTTGTGGACATTTTACCTCGACGACTGGCTGCTGTAATCTCTGCAAATGGAGGACCTGCCCGCTACTGATGTAAACACAATACTGTTTTTCTATTTACTTACTGTGTCTAATCACTTTTGTTCACATAGTGTATATTCTTCATTTCATAGGACAGCTTGTCGTATGTGTTTACACCCTATGAGCTGGTTTTAAAAACATTTCAGCTCATTACTGATGAAGTACAAGTCATAGATAAAATATTTATTTACATAACCATAACATATAAAGCAAGGTCTCTAAAAATATTTGAGACAAGGCCCTAGTATAGCTAAATCCTGCACTGCAGCTAGATGGCACAAATTTTGATATTCATTTCGGCGATATCTCACTTTGCTTAGAAAGGAACGGGAGAATCATGCACAAATACACAAACCTACAAAATTTAACTTTTTAACTGAGCTTTACATTAATTTAAGTGATTTAGATCAATTCTGCTATAATAAATACACAGTTGACGTGGATTAGGAACATCAAATAGAAGTCTTCGCTCTTTCCACGTTTATAAGTGAGTCACGGAAAGAGCGATGACTTCTAGTTGATGTTGACAATTTTACTATGCTGATTTCAAAAATAACGTTTGCTTTTCTCTATCACGTGAGCATTTTTCACAATCGTGAAAACACAATCATGAATATACACCGATGAACCATTACATTATGATCACCTACCTAATAAGCTGTAGGACCCCCTTTAGCCCGCAAAACAGCGGCCACTCGGAGAGGCATCGATTCGATGAGGTGGCGATAGGTATCCTGGGGTATCTGGTACCATAATACGTATCAACAGCAAGTCCTCCAGTTCCCGTACATTTCGGGGTGGTGGTGACTTAGCGCGACCCGCTTTTCCAAGTCGAACCACAAATGTTTGACTGGGTTCATGTCAGGTGAATTTGAAGGCCAGGGAAGAAACCAGCATGTTCCTCGAACCACTCCTTGACGATTCTGGTTACGTGACATGGCGCATTATCCTGTTGGTAATGGCCATCACCAGAAAGGAACACAGTTGCTATGAATGGGTGAACTTGGTCCGCAACGATGTTCAGATACCTGACAACTGTCAGGGATTGTGCTGTTGGGATAATGGAGCCTAAAGTGTCTCAAAAAAAACTTCGCCCACAGCTCAAAACCACCGCCGCCGGTCTGTTTCCACCCAGCAGTACATCCAGGCGCCATAGCCTCCGTTGGTAATCGGCGTATTCGCGCTCGGCCGTCTACGTGATGCACCAGGAATCTTGATTCGTCAGACCAGGCCACTTTTTTCCAATCATCCCCGGTCCAATCTCGATGATCTTGGGCCCATTTCATGCGTTGTTGGCGATGACATGCAGTGAGCATGGGACCCTGCTGAGTTTTGGCTATGCAGGCCCATGCGCAGAAGGCTGCGATGAACTGTGTGCTGTGACACATTGCCCTGATCACCACTATTGTAGCTGCGGGGGATTTATCACACTGTCTCCCTGCGGTCTCTGTGAACAATGCGCGACAGAATCCGCTCCCCTCTGGCATCAATGAGGTGAGGACAACACACGGCTGGACGATTCGTCGTCAGAACCATGGTTCGTCGTTTACCATCAATCAGTATTTAATACTGACTTGATGGTTTGACTATTAGGTTAGCATAATCACTGGGTTGTATTCTTTGTGATTGGTATAATTACTAGGTTGTATGTTATGTGATGCGTATCCTGCTTACGGCTGTTAGCCCCGTATGGTTTGTATCTCTCTTTTCTAAATGCCTTTACCGACTGGAACGACTTGAATCGGGGTTAGCCAAATGAGCGGAATTCAACTCGAACGAATTTATTCGCTGTCTCAAAAGTGGGCCGAACGCGGCTGGAACGAGTGAACCTGCGCATCAGAAAGCATTGATTTTCCCTTAGGTTTGCTATTCAAAGTAGTCATTTCGGGAGATGATTGACACTAATCCTTTCTGACTGATTATATCTGCTGAAAGAGCTACAACAATGACAATGAACATTAGAAAGAAAAGAAAAGATGTTTGTGAGTCACTTGTTTCTACCCAGGAGTATGATATCCGTGCCAAGGGGACTGGCACTTTTTCACCGTTGCCTTGGGTCACGCAGTACGGAATAAAGGACTACAAGGGAGCGCTTATCTGGTTATTGTTGTATGGGCGGTACTGCTAAGATGAGAGCGTGGAAAAGAATTGTTTTGCCGCAGCTTTCGTAAAACCCGGATATATGAACATTTCTATCGGGAAGCGCAGAAAATTTTGGGGACATTTTGGTTCAGATACATCGGCCGCTTAAAGGTTTAATATACACTCACGGACAATGAAATTTGCGCACCTAGAAGAAAACATGTTACAACCGTGAAACTGCAAATAGCTAGAGTGCGTGCTGGTATGCAAATAATCCACGTTTGATGCGAGTGCACATGACCGCACACCCTGAGGTGGCACTGCAAGCACGAACCGGCAGCCTTATAAACGGCGTGTAGTCGATGCCCCATGAAAGCGAAAAGAACCGGCTGACTCAAGCAAGAGTATAGAGTGACAAGAATGCTGGGTAGACGCCAGAGACGTGGATTTACGCAACTTACGGACTTTGAGAGAGGCCTGATCATTGGGTTGAAAACCTCAGGGTGGTCGGCGCGCCGTATAGCCCGCCACGTGGATTGTTCTGACCATACCGTCCGACTGTGTTGGGAGCAGTGGACACGTGATGGCACTGCCACACGGCGGAGTGGCTCCGGACGGACCAGGAGGACCACCTGTAGAGAGGATCGACAGATCGTGTGCCAGGCACGAATGAATCCCACGGGATTCGATCCACTATTCAGGCAGGTGTAGCGGCTCCTGTGTGCCCACGAACCATTTTCCGATGCCTCGCGGAAGCGAATCTGCGATCCCAGCGCCCCTTACGTGTGCTTCCATTAACACCGGAACATCGTCGGCTCCGTGTGCAGTGGTACCAGGCCAGAGCGACGTGGAACGCCACAGACTGGTGACGTGCGATGTTTTGCAATGAGTGCCGCTCCGTTTTGGGGACAGATGATCATCGTGTCCGGCTGTGGAGGTCTCCGGGTCAATGGCACAATCCCAACCTCGCAATCGAGCGCTACACCTCCCCCACTGCAGGCATTATGGTCTGGGGAGCCATTGCCTACGATAGCCGATCAGCTCTAGTAGTGTTAGGTGTATCATTGATGGGCCAGAGGTATGTGGATGAGATCCTACGGCCCCATGTGCTCCCATTCCTGGCCAGGAGTCCAGGTGCGCTATACCAGCTGGATAATGCCCGCCCGCACACGGCTTGGGTTGCCCAGGACTGCCTACGTTATGTCCAGACACTTCCATGACCTTCCCGCTCCCGGACATGTCCAATATCGAGCATGTGTGGGACCAGTTGAAACGCCGGCTGCACCGTGCCGCACTATCCGGGATTTGGAGCACACCGTTTAACACGTGTGGGCCAGTCTGCCGCAGAACAACATCAGGCGTCTGTTCGCCTCCATGCCGGACCGTATTGCAGCATGTATTGCTGCACGAGGTGGTGCGACGCGCTATTGAAAATGACCAGACTGCGTGCCACAGATTCCTCTGTAATTGTCCTGCAGTTCTGTTTTTGCCATCATGTGTATCATTCATCTGTATCATTACATTCACAAAATTTCAGTTCAATGCGATGCTTCCTTCTTGGTGCGCAATTTTCATTGTCCGTGAGTGTATATTCTTTTGATTATGTTCTTTTATATGATATATATATATTAGTAATTTATAGAATTTGTTTCATCTTCTTAAGACAGTATACAATCCAAGAGCCATTGAATATTGACATAATCTAAATAAAAATAACTTGTGTGAAGAGAAAAAATAGTTAATGAAAACGAAATATAAAACATAAAATTAATGTTTTTTTTATTACAAAATCATTTTCCTTTTCCGTCAAACGAACGTTTAAGGCTTTTCTTATACGGTGAAATTTCAGACGCATAATCTCTCTTTAAACCCCATCCACCATCGTATTCACATTCCGGCGTCCTTGACATCGTTTCTCCATACATTTTATATCTTGGTGATCTCTCACCTTGCTCTTCACTCACCGCACAAAGATTTTCGGGAAAATAGTGAAGGTTAGAGTGCAGAAAATGAATTTTCAAGTTCATGTTCCAACCCAGGTTCTTTAATTTTTCTAGCATAGTTACTACGATGGCTCTGTAATCAGGATCCTTGTTATTGCCTAGAAAATGTTTAAATGACATTTCGGAAACTAACCCATGCTTCCTTTTTCATTGTAGCCATTTTTCCCTCAAAAGTTTTATCTTTAGTTAACCGCCTTATATCTGGGTCAAGAAACACTCCTTTGTTTTTGCTTTTGATAAATGTGGAAAAACATTAATCAAATATGGAAAACATTCACCATTTTTGTACAAAGCCTTGACAAATTGTTTCATGTATCTTAATTTTATATGCACGGGTGGATCCACTAGGTTCCGCTGGAGAACGTTCTTTGATCCTGAACCAAGTTTTCTCTTTTAGGCCATTTTTTTTGTGATCCAATGCTGCTTATAAGCTCTACTGTCCCATTCGCAGAAGAAACATCGCATTTTTGTATAACCACTTTGCTGCCCTAATATCATGCTCAGAATTTTAAAATCTCCACAAATTTTCCAGTTGTATTCCTAATATTTTATTAAGGAGAAAGTCAAGATTTTCATAAGTTTCCTTCATATGTACTGAATGAGCAACTGGTACTCATGGGGAAATGTTGCCATTACTGAAAAGAACTCTTTTTAAGCTTCCTTTACTAGAATCAATAAACAATTTCCACTGTGATGGGTCATGAACAGTGGAAGATAAATGCATTATAAGTCCAGGAATGTCTCTGCAAAATACAAACGATTCTTCTTGAGCAAAGTATTCAGTAAATTCTTTCTATACCAAGAAAGAAAGATATATTCTAGTAATTTTTTCTATACCATGAAAATGTTCGTGCAGCAAGTAGATTCTTATCTTTGATTCTTGATCCTAAAAGTTGTGCACTTTGCTTCAGCAGATTTAAATCACGTACCAAGTCATTTAATTCGCTTTGTGCAAACTTCTGTGGTTCACTACCTATTTCAGGATTGCAGAACAAGTCCTCAGTTTTACTGCAATTTAACTCAATTTCTGAAGCTGATGAAAAATCTAATGACGTAGGCAGGGGCGGATTGGGACGACCAAACCAGGTCGGGAATTTTAGTCTTGCAATCCACTATACCAACATGTACCCTCATGCGATGTCATGTAGGCACACGTATCTACATGAGATCCCCTAATCTCATGTAGGTACGTGTTTCCGTCATGGAAAAAAATTCTGTTAGATCCTGGACGAAGTAGAATTTTCAGTTGTGAACAAATTTTAGCAATTTAACGGTGAAACAATTTTTTAAATCTTTTCGTGATTGAATGTAGCACCAAACCACGCTCAAAACGGGGTGTTGCACCAAATTATTTTCTTTAGAAATTTTGATTTAAAAAAAAAAAAAAAAACCTACAAAAAAAGAGAAACAAGTCTTTTGAATACCCCATTTCCATCTAAATTACTATGAAGATCATTCTGAAAGTTAAAATGTACACATGCAACATAGAAATTTCCCTACGCAAAATGATTTATATTTATTTGCTCACTGATCGCCTACTGCGCAATGGTATTGGTATCTCCTCCTTATGCAGAGGCGTTTTCTAAGTCTACGCATTATTTTGATCCATGAGCTAGTACTGGTAAACCTTTGGTTCTTTCAAGATACATGCATGTGGGACACAGATTTCGGGATATCTCAGCCGCAGAAGCATGCTCTGTATCAGTCAGTAGATAAGTGTGTAGGAACGATAGACTCTCACACGAGGGTAGGGCACACCAATGACCCTGGGTTCCGAAATCCAGGAACTTACGTCTAACTGTAGTTAGCCTTAGCTTAATTTATAACAGCGTACTTGGTCAGGAGACCATTTTCTCACAGACGTGCAGAGCACTTCGCTATTTTTTAAGAGTAAATAGAGAAAAGGAGAATTTTTTTTTGTTTTTTTTAAGGAAAATAATCTTTCAGATTAAAATAAAGCTCCAATGAAGTTTACCATTATATTATTCATAAGCACCAAAATAATTATTCGTTCTTTCCAAAAAATCCAGACAAAAAGAATACGTGAAAGTAAATGTCCCGGGATCCCGGTGGGCTAATCCGCCCCTGGACGTAGGAGGTGATGGTACAGATAAATCAGGACCATACCGTACAGGTCTGATAGAACAGGGAGTGGTTGGGTAGACAATATTCTTTATGGTTTTGCAATTGTAGTCTTGTGCTGGTGTGACTAAGCAAAAATAACATTCCTCGTGACTAAATGACTCTCACCATACCATTGGAACAGTAAATGGAAGAGAGTTTTTCTTACCTTGAGTTCATTTGCTCAGTTGCTCAACACACGTATGACAAACTTGTTGTGGGGCCCATTTCTTGTCCAGGTCTCCAAGCTTTATACCGGAATACGCATGATACGCCTTTTTGACAAAATCCGTTGTACTGCGTTGCCTTTTTTTCACCACAAAACTACCACATATGTAACAAAATCAATCAGGATTATTCACACAGCCTCTTGACACCATAGAGCAGTAATAAAGAACAGCACAGCAGTTTAAATGAGTGAAATACACTTCGGCCTTATCGCTTGAAGCACAGTGTTCAAAATGGCAATTTCACACAATGTGGCAATCATTGATATAGTAGCGCCATCTATTGTATCATTTTCCAATTAAAAATTTTCCATCTATTGTATCATTTTCCAATTAAAATTTTTCCATCTATTGTATAATTTTCCAATTGCCGCGATCTGCGTTAGCTAGTAAATTTAAATTTTCAGAACGACAGATTACTTTATAATATTTTTCATTTTTGAAATACATAAGTAAACATAACATGGAAAGTTGTGAAAAATCTGTGTGTGACAGAGAAAAACGGATGTGATTTTCATGATCAGCATACCTGATGTACTATAAAACACCTGAAATTTTACAAACCCCAGAATCATGTGGGCCAACGATATCAGTTAGATATCAGTTAGAAATGAACACTTTCTGCTTTTCCCGATGCACAGTTTCCCCAGAAGTTGGGGTAACATTTGAATTTAACACAACATTCCCCTTCTACTAAAAATCTTGTTTGAAAAATTACTTTTGTAGAAAATAGCTGATGCCATGATATAATGAACTATGGTTCGAAAGCACATTGAAGTAAGCCAGAATCACTTAAGTAACTTACAGTCAGGCCTGCGGAGTCCCGATTTTACTTTATGAATAGAATAATAGCAGATTTAACACCCCTACGACAAGTCGTGCAATCGCAATCTTCACAGCATATCATAACAACACTACAATCGAAGACTTCACAGCATATGATAACAATACCACAATCGAAGACTTCACAGAATGTGATAACAACACTACAATAGAAAACTTCACAAAGTATAATATACACTGCTTGACATAGAAAATGCCACACCGCAAAGCAATGCACGAAATGAGACGAAACTTACCACACGTACAGGAAAGTAGATGGGAAAGAAGTGATTTAATTTCTGAGGAATTACATGAATGCGATGGGTGTCCGTGTTGAAACAGGAATGTCAATAACTGCCTTACATCTTGTCGAGTGTCGTCCACAGTGGGTTGCGGGACTACTACGGCTTTCCGTGGATTTGGAAGTCCACCTAGGTGCACCTGTCCCACTACGGGGACACACGTTACCCTCCTCTAACGACTGTCGCCACTTTTGGGAGACAGTTGCGGTTTTGGTATCAATATGCGTTTCCGCCGCGATGCGATGCAAGGACCAAGTAGCCGTACCTTATGATAATGCGTCTGGTAAAAGTGTTTGTGTGATGGCAGGTTTCTCGAGGATGCTATCCAGGCATTCCCACCCTTTACATGTGCTTTTGCCACCGAGATCACTCCGAT